>OX459044.1:8416458-9855958 GCA_949775005.1 Orthosia gothica
TGTCACATTAATTCTGCGATAATTTTGAGCTGAGACACTCGGGGTTAGTCATAATTTCTTCAGTTGAATCCTGATTGAATAACAATAACCTATACGACCTTGTACAAAAAAACTCATACTACAACAAGCTGCAACCATTTCCCTCACACAATAAAACTCCGAGATATGTGCTAAATAAAATTTACCCTCATTCAATTTTGATTAGGTACAAATTTATTAAAAAATTAAGATTAAATTATTTATTTTCTTATTACTTATACTTCGGCTCCTGCATCCGTTTCTGTTTCCGTTTGCGCAGAAATTATAGTTATTTATGCAACTGTTGTATAATAAGGGGTATTTAAGGGGTATTATATATACACTCATGTGATACTATTATCACACTCGGCTTAGCCTCGTGTGATAAACCCACATTCGTGTTTTAATACCTAATTATAACAGTTGCATACAAGACTTTATCCACACCCATGATATGAATCCTATATAAAGGTTCTAAAACCATAGGGTATTAATACTTAGCGTACTTTTCAGCATTGAATAGAAGGTCCATAGGGATGAAGATTTGAATTTTTCTGACAATTCATGAAAATATACTAATAGCACATCTTCAGAAAATGATGTACTACTCTTTGATATTTTCCAATTCATGAAATTTTGGTACATCTTTTCATAATGTTTTCTCGACTTTTCTGGTAATAATTGGTTAGAAATGTCCTTTGCTGCATTAGAAATATCTGGTGGTCTGTTATCAAAGCTTGTATCACTCATTTTGGTAAGCAAAATGCATCACTATTATTATTTACCATACATAAAACTAACCCAGCATTAATTTCCAGGTGAGCAACCTCAAGAGCGCAGTAATAGAGACAAGCTGCGCGCCGCCGCCCCCGCCTCCGCCGCTGTTCTCCCCCGCCCCGCCCGCGCCCCCCGCACCCGCGCCCCCACCCGTGCCCCTCGCGCCCCTGGCGCCTACCGCCGCCGCGCCCCCGCGTGCCAAGAAGAACGTGCCCACACCCGGCAACCCGCTGAAGAGCTTCAACTGGAGCAAACTGCCCGACATTAAACTCCATGGAACTATATGGCAGGAGTTGGACGACACCAAGCTCTATAACGCCATGGATCTGCACACGATCGATAAGATGTTCTGTGCTTATCAGAAGAATGGCGTCCAGGTGAGTTACCAAATATTTTTTTGTCTTTCTAAGTTTGTCTTTGACATCGCTGACAATGGTGAAGACAGCTTGAGGAAACCTGGACTTACAGTAATTAATGCTCGCGCCTTCACTGTATGAGAAGAGGCCTTTGCCCTGCAGCGGGACAGTAACACGCTGGTATTATAAATTGTCTTTGATTAAAATATTTTCGTTGTATCGGTTAATTCTCCTGCCTGTAACAAAGATAACTGAATAATAATTATTGTTGTTAAAATCGTCTGATTACTAACCAAACAACTTAATAATGAACAGTTAGCCCAGAGGGAGACTGAACTAAGCTAAGTTGTATGCAAACCGCAATGTATGTAAACTAGTATAAAAATCTACCTCGACGATACGAGCTAAGCTAAACGAACTGACATAGCTTAGCTCTTATAGTCTGTCCACCAGATTGAGCATATGTAAACACAAATCTGAAAGCAAATTACTATAAAAAACTACATTTAATTGCTATACTCTGGCCAACAAGAAGGTACAATATTTACTAACAAAGCATTGACAGCTCTATCAGCTGGCAACAGGTGTGAAAACATTTTTAGGTTCACACTAATCTAATCTTCTAGTAGAACTTTTCACGTACGGACTCAGTTTAATCGATGTTCAACAGACATAAAATTCTATATCGAATTCGTTTTATTACTATTAAAATGTTTTGTTGAGTAGAGGGTAGCCCTAAAATCTGCTCATTAAACATTGTATCAACAAAATGGCTGGAGTGTAGTTAATATTTTTGGCTTCCGTAGTTTCAAATTCACACTGGAAACTAAACAGTTTTTAATGACAAATATTCGTCACCTACAGAACGAAGGCTCAGTAGAAGACCTAAGACAGCTAGGGTCGAAGCCACGCACTAAGATCCTGACCGTCATTGACGGGCGACGCGCTCAGAACTGCACCATCCTGCTGTCCAAACTCAAGATGACCGATGAGGAGATCTGCCGGTTAGTATTCTGTACCATAAAGCTGCCTACACATTACTGTGAAGTGTCGTGTCTTGGCGCGGAATATACCAATCATACGAGTCTATTCAAGCCTATATCATAACACAACGAGTCGTGTAGCCAATCAAATGCGTCATAAGGCGCCACGCCACGCCACGACACGTATGTTTTTGCCTTAAAACATCTTTTTTATTATGTGCTGTTCATAATTTAAAAAAATAACATAGCAGTCTTTCATCTAAATTATGACCTGTAGCGGCATCTATACCGCCACTTACGAACTAACGCCCTGACGTTACACGAATCCTGCATCGCGCAGCAAAGTTTTCGGCGTGGTTTGAACACATACAACGGCCCGACAATGTACGTTTGGCTATTCTCCGAACCAGACACAACAACCGTCTGGTCGGAATTGCGTTTTAAAATGTAATAGAAATCAAACAAACCACTGCCTTCTAATCTAGGCATTTCAAAAATGAAACAAGGAAAGTGGAAGTTCGGGACTAAAATCTATTCGGTATTTTCAAAATACCGTCACCGTTCCCAAAAAGCACACACGGCAAAGATTGCCGTGTTTTCTTTTACGAACGGTATCATTGTCTAGCTAGATATCACGGCGGACATCATTTGTGTTCACAATCATCACACCGTCTATTGTGATGTTACTTGCACACCTTTACTGATGTTACTGGCTACACCGTAAATAACTTACGGTGTTTTTTTTTCTTTAATTTGCCAGCTAATTAGCAGTAGGCAGGGCTCATTGCTCGCAGAACGGATGGTCGATGTAACCGAAAAGGTTCTGGAGTGGCGACCGCGGTCCGTTGGAAGATCACTCTCTAGGTGGAGCGATTACATGGTCAAGGCTGCAAGAATCCGGTGGATGCGAAACGCATAGGACCAAGTGTGTCAATGCTTGACGGAGGCTTATGTTCAACAGTGGACATCGTTTGGCTGGACTGGTGAATGAAGATGATTAAAATCATCATCAGCATCATCCTTTTAATTTTAACACTTCTGATATTTTTTATACGTATTCCAGAGCAATCCTCCGCATGGACAGCGGCGAACAGCTCCCCATCGACATGGTGGAACAGCTGGTAAAGTTCACCCCCAGCGCCGAGGAGGCCGCGCTGCTAGAGGAGCACCAGGACGAGCTGGACAGCATGGCGCGCGCTGACCGCTTCCTGTATGAGATATCCAAGTGAGTGTAGTGCCAACATATTTATTTAAATTATAGACTTTCACTTTCTCACCTAATGGTAAGCGATGATGTGGTAGAAGTAACCTATTCACTCTTGACTTAAAGACCCCTAGGCTGTAGCTATCGAGAAACACAGAAAGAAAGTATTTTCAAAACGTTTAGTGCGTATGGGTGGGATGTCCACCATGTACCGATGGCGCATCGTCGTGCGTAAACCAGTGTCTTTCAAAGTGGGGGGCGCGACAACATGTAAACGGCCTGAGACCGCGCGGTGAGTGCATAGTACAAAGTGGGGGGCGCGACAACATGTAAACGGCCTGAGACCGCGCGGTGAGTGCATAGTACAAAGTGGGGGGCGCGACAACATGTAAACGGCCTGAGACCGCGCGGTGAGTGCATAGTACAAAGTGGGGGGCGCGACAACATGTAAACGGCCTGAGACCGCGCGGTTAGTGCATAGTACAAAGTGGGGGGCGCGACAATATGTAAACAGCCTGAGACCGCGCGGTGAGTGCATAGTACAAAGTAGGGGGCGCGACAACATGTAAACGGCCTGAGACCGCGCGGTGGGTACAAAGTGGGGCGCGCGACAACATGTAAACAGCCTGAGACCGCGCGGTGAGTGCATAGTACAAAGTGGGGGGTGCGACAACATCTAAACGGCCTGAGACCGCGCGGTGAGTGCATAGTACAAAGTGGGGGGCGCGACAACATGTAAACGGCCTGAGACCGCGCGGTGAGTGCATAGTACAAAGTGGGGGGCGCGACAACATGTAAACGGCCTGAGACCGCGCGCTGGGTACAAAGTGGGGCGCGAGACAACATGTAAACAGCCTGAGACCGCGCGGTGAGTGCATAGTACAAAGTGGGGGGCGCGACAACATCTAAACGGCCTGAGACCGCGCGGTGAGTGCATAGTACAAAGTAGGGGGCGCGACAACATGTAAACGGCCTGAGACCGCGCGGTGGGTACAAAGTGGGGCGCGCGACAACATGTAAACAACCTGAGACCGCGCGGTGAGTGCATAGTACAAAGTGGGGGGCGCGACAACATGTAAACGGCCTGAGACCGCGCGGTGGGTACAAAGTGGGGCGCGCGACAACATGTAAACAGCCTGAGACCGCGCGGTGAGTGCATAGTACAAAGTGGGGGGCGCGACAACATCTAAATGGCCTGAGACCGCGCGGTGAGTGCATAGTACAAAGTGGGGGGCGCGACAACATGTAAACCGCCTGAGACCGCGCGTTGAGTGCATAGTACAAAGTGGGGGGCGCGACAACATGTTAACCGCCTGAGACCGCGCGTTGAGTGCATAGTACTCCGTCGCACACTAGGCAGGCTATATGGGGTCTTTACCCAAAAAGACCCTGTCGCATGCATTTTTCACAATGACTCCTACTAAAAGGTTATCAGTTAGCTAAGAAACATCTGCAAAGTTATCGATTTTCTGGCTTTTGCATTTGCATCATATTTTATTGAGTTATATATATTGGGTTATATTAATTGTGTTATATACGCGTCGCCCATGTAAACTTCATGTTCGATCGGACACGGGATTGACAAGGAGACCATTGCGGGAACAAATGTGAGTAGTAGTTGTAAGTTTTGTATGCTTGTATCACTTTCCACCTATATCCCCCTAATAGGTATCCCAAAAAACAGACCCCCAGCTACCGCTGCCGCGTATCGCGTGTTCGCTATAACCGCCCCTGTAAGATCCAGAACTCTCAACATTGCTCATGGGCCCCAGTGTTGCCTCCTGGCTTTGGGATCCGCAGGCCTGTATTCAAAACCTCGAGTCTCCTGTGCGGGCTACACAATTATTTTTTTATATATTTTCTTTCTTTAGTACTTACTACAAGTATAACTTTGACAGTGAACCAATAGACCCGTAGTAAACGTTAGTGGTGGATCAAGCCGATCTAGATTCCATCACCTTCAGAAACAGTGTTTCATGATCATACTTGTCTTCTTCCCAGGATCCCGCACTACTCGCAGCGCGTTCGACTATTACTGTTCAAGAAGAAGTTCAGTGGCGCAGCGGCCGAGGCCACAGCACGGGCTTCTGTAGTGCTGCGGGCTGCCAGGGACATGACCCGCTCGCGCAGGCTGCGGGCGCTGCTGGAGGTGGTGCTGGCGCTAGGGAACTACATGAACAGGTAACACATCATGACAGTTTGTGGTGGCCCAGTGGCTAGGAGCTCTTCTGTAGTGCTGCGGGCTGCCAGGGACATGACCCGCTCGCGCAGGCTGCGGGCGCTGCTGGAGGTGGTGCTGGCGCTAGGGAACTACATGAACAGGTAACACATCATGACAGTTTGTGGTGGCCCAGTGGCTAGGAGCTCTTCTGTAGTGCTGCGGGCTGCCAGGGACATGACCCGCTCGCGCAGGCTGCGGGCGCTGCTGGAGGTGGTGCTGGCGCTAGGGAACTACATGAACAGGTAACACATCATGACAGTTTGTGGTGGCCCAGTGGCTAGGAGCTCTTCTGTAGTGCTGCGGGCTGCCAGGGACATGACCCGCTCGCGCAGGCTGCGGGCGCTGCTGGAGGTGGTGCTGGCGCTAGGGAACTACATGAACAGGTAACACATCATGACAGTTTGTGGTGGCCCAGTGGCTAGGAGCTCTTCTGTAGTGCTGCGGGCTGCCAGGGACATGACCCGCTCGCGCAGGCTGCGGGCGCTGCTGGAGGTGGTGCTGGCGCTAGGGAACTACATGAACAGGTAACACATCATGACAGTTTGTGGTGGCCCAGTGGCTAGGAGCTCTTCTGTAGTGCTGCGGGCTGCCAGGGACATGACCCGCTCGCGCAGGCTGCGGGCGCTGCTGGAGGTGGTGCTGGCGCTAGGGAACTACATGAACAGGTAACACATCATGACAGTTTGTGGTGGCCCAGTGGCTAGGAGCTCTTCTGTAGTGCTGCGGGTTGCCAGGGACATGACCCGCATTGGACATCGGTGACAACGGTGAACTAAAACACCTCGAGGAAGGTCGAGAACTGGCTCAGTGTGAAATATTAATAACAAAACATCTTCACTAATATAACAAAGGGACCGCCCAAATTCTGTGAGCTTGTTCTCACGTTTAGAGTAATTTCTGGACCCACTACATCTATTTGAAAAAATCTTTCACATTGAAAGTTGATTTGAAAGTTACTTAATACCAGATGGTTACAGACAAAAATATTTTGACCCAAGCAAAGCCGAGACGGGCCACTAATACTTAAAATCTCAGTCTTCTTATCTCAAATTATCCACTTTCTTTTTCCAGAGGTGCTCGCGGCAACGCGTCAGGTTTCCGTCTGACGTCGCTGAACAAGCTGGCTGACACCAAGTCATCAGTGTCACGGAACACAACGCTGCTGCACTACCTTGTTGAGATGCTCGAGACACAGGTATATATCATCATCATCATTTCAGCCGAAACATTGCTGGACATAGGCCTCCCCCAAGTGTCACCACATTGACCGGTACCGTGCGTCTCGCATCCAGCGGATTGCCGCAACCAGGTCATCGCTCCGCCTAGTGGGAGGCCTTCCAATGCAACTTCTTCCAGTTCGCAGTCGCCAGAAATTTGCGGCCCCGTCGTCCATCTGTTCTGTGAGCAATGCTCCTATATGCCCTTAAATTTGGCAGGTCTGTACAGTCAAACTCAGACTTTTCAATAACATTTCGATTAGACCATTTAACCAAAGTAGTACTTTTAAATTATCAATCAAAAGGCGTCGTGCTGCGACGCGGCATCATACTGACTTCATGTCCCATTCGAGATGTTGTCGTCTCATGTTTTGTCGAGTTTCATAATTTGATAATTCTAAAACTTTGCATATACGACTTTCCAGTTCAAAGACATCCTGCTCCTCGAAGAAGACCTGCCTCATGTGCGCGCCGCCGCCAAGGTGTGCGTGGAACAGCTGGACAAGGACGTGGGAGCCCTACGCGTAGGGCTGCGGGAAGTGGCCCGCGAGCTGGAGTACCACGCGGCGCTGGGCAGCCGCTCGCACAACGACATGTTCCTGCCCGTCATGAGGGACTTCCACGCACACGCTGTCTGCTCCTTCACGCAGCTTGAGGATCTGTTCCAGGTAAAAAAACGCTTTCTGACATTATTATGGTAATCATCAGCTTAAATAGCTTTATAGTTTCCACTGATGGGACACAGGCTTCCGCTCTGTGAGAGGAATGGGCCTTAATCCAACACGCGAGCCCAGTGTGAATTATTGGATGCCACCTGTCTTTGAATTTTTGGTTTCCTCACGATGTAGTCAGTCTTATCGTTTATATCAATTAGGCCATCAAACGGCCAACGGTTGAATGTTAAAATTTACATTGATTCTACAGTCCATTCGCAAAAGTAGTTTGTTATGGGAAAGAATGGACAAGAAAATTAATTACTTTAAAAAAACAAGTATTTTACGATATTTACATACATACATTAATTTGTATAAGCATGGACGATGCACCAAGAATAAGACTACTATACTACGTATAGGTAAAAAGTATTACAAGCTATACTAGGTTAATTCATACATTTGATAAATAGGAACATGGTTCTCACATACTTACAAAAATTTGAAACAATGTTGGTACGAGAAGTCATCATTGTTTCAAGATGAAGTGATACAGGATGTATTCATATTGTATCCGCGTGGAGGATTAAAGTCCATTCTGTATCTCACAGACAGGAGGCCTATGCTATCAAATGGCTGATGATGAATACCTGTGTGGCCTAAACCTAACCATCCTTCCTCTTTCCAGGACATGAAGAGCCGCCTAGAAGCATGCGCGCACGCGTTCGGCGAAGAAGCCTCAGCATCCCCGGAGCAGCTGTTCGGCGCGCTGGACTCGTTCCTCACGCAGCTGGGCGACGCGCGCGCCGACTGCGACGCCGCGCGCAGGAGGCGCGACGACGAGGAGCGCCGCACCCGACATGAGCAGGAGGTGAGACTAGCCTTCCTACTACTACTTATAAACGTGAACGTTTTTTGTGGATGGATGGATGGATATTTGTTACTCTTTCAAGCAAAAAGTAACGAAAGGAATTTGATGAAACTTCACATAAATCTATACCAATATTATAAAGAGGAAAGATATCTTGTTTGTCTGTTTGTACCGAATAGGCTCCGAAACTATTGGACCGATTAAGGAATAATGTAGCTTTTTATCATATCACCAATAGAAAGCTACATTATTGCTGAGTGACATCAAATTTTTTATCCCGAAAACGGGTCATTTGGGTGGTCCACGGGAGCGAAGCCACGGGGAACAGCTAGTATAATATAAATACAAAGTAGCTCTGCTCTGTCTGTCTGTTACCTTTTCATGCTTAAACCGCTGAACCGATTTAGATGAAATTTGGTATAGAGATAGTTGGAGACCCTGGGAAGGACATAGGATAGTTTTCGTCCCGGAAATCATATTTACGGGGGTGGGAAGGGGATTAGATGTTTTTATAGTCAAGAAATAATATATCAAGTAAGGCGGCCCATACAACTACAATATTATAACGCGATATAAAAGAATAGGCTATTCGAAGTACTAATGCTACGCTCACGAAGTCACGGGCAACAGCTATTACAATCTAAAATATTTATACGACACCAACACAACACAACACTTCAATCACAAAGTAACAGAGCACATTAGCCAAAAAACATACAAACAAGGTACAAGAATTGTTTCATGCCTTTTTCAACTAAATATATACTCAGAGGAGACACGTTTCGAACGACAATATATCGATACACGTAATTAAGACACGATATCTTGCGAAAAAGTCCACATTCAAAGAGTAAAATGCGCATAACTTTTAAATGACTAAACAGATTCTCACCAAACACAGCTAAGAACTCTCGTAAAAGTCACCTTTCAAACAAAAAAAACTAAATCAAAATCGGTTCATCCGTTTATGAGCTACGATGCTACAGACGGATACACAGATACAGGTACACACGTCATACTTATAACACCCCTCTTTTTCCGTCGGAGGTTATAAATATTAACCATTACTTACTTGTACCACCTATTCTGTCCACAGCTTAAAAAACGCACCATGGAGCGAAAACAAGCGTCCAGCCTGCTGAGCTCGGTGGGCAAATCTCTCGGCAAGTCTGCCGGCAACGGAGACTGCAATGGACACTCCGACAGCTCCCGCGACGGAACCCTCACCAACGGACAGAAGGGGGAGTTCGACGACCTCATCTCAGCCCTCAGGACAGGAGACGTCTTCGGAGATGACGTCGCCAAGTTCAAGCGATCCCGGAAAGCTTCCAAAGTCAGCCATAAGGGCAGGGACTCCCCTCCAAGAGGCGTCTGCCGCGAAGACTCCAGAGAACGACAGAAGAATTGAACGAAAAACACACTAGTGAAGGTTATTGAATGTTTGTAGCGTCCAGCGATCCTAAGCTGTTCAATGTCGATGCGATAGTATGCTTTATTTATTAGGAAAATTTTCTTGATGGGTAAATAAACTAATATTAACTATGTTACAGCATAATGTTATAAACATAGTTCGATTCTTGGCTTTAAAACATTTACCTGGCTTCTGTCAAATTGACTAGAATAACCGCACCCCGGTCGCTGGACTGTTTGAAGCAAACGGTTAGATTAATCGAAACGTGATATTTACCGAGTAGGGGATCCTATTGGTCCGTTGTAAGTACGGAGTCACAAATATGAGATTACAAACGAGGAATGTCGAGAGTGACGAAGTGACGTGTGACGTGTCAGAGAACACATAGTTTTATGTGACAACGAAAGGACCGCTGCCATTTTTTTGGATTAATTTTTGGAAATTTCTCACAAACATGGTGCCTAATTTTGGATGTTTTTAAGGTCGTGGCCTGACGGAGTTTTGGTCTCATTTTTATAGTAATCTCATCACTTTTTTGACGAATTGGAAACTAATTAGAGTTCGCCATGAGTTTTGTTTTTCACAAGATAATTTGCTGTAGAACGTTATCTATATTTTAGTGCAATAATACCAGTGAAAGAGCTCGAACGATCGTATTGCAGTCCACGAGAGCCTCAGGCCTATCTTAAGGCCACGACCTCCGAGAATTTTCGAAAAGCTTTTGCTGGTTATCGACTGAAGTAGTCAAAGACTGTGCATGTTATTCCATAGACGATTTATTTTAGTCTTTACTTATCTATAAGCGTTGTGTGATTTGAATAACCATAGAGTTAGAGTGTATTGAGTTTTTTACTGGAGTTCTCTTGGTTGTAGAAGTTGTCGTTGTATTTATCAATTTTAGTTTTTTTTTCGTAATGATATTCAGGTTTGAAATATAATTGCGAACAGTTTTTCTCACGTAGTCGTCTAAATGTCTAATATTTAGCTAGAAAAATGTGGTATGCAGAGTTAATTTATCAAATGCCCAGTCACTTTTGAATAGTCAACTAGAATATCGACTGTTTGATTTTCGACTTGCGTATCTCAGTGTCATTTTAATATAGTTAGGGGACTTCTAGTTAGTAAATATGTGATTAAAGGAAGCTCAACCAAAACTAAGTTGATAAATATGACGATAGCTTACAGTATGAATGTTGATAATTTTTTACATATCTCAATGTACCTATAGACAAATCGGACACAGCAGAACCTTCTCAAGTGTCAATAGAATGGGAATTGACTAAAACACTATATTATATACTGTAACTAAAGTTTACTAGGTGTAGGAATTGATACAAACCTAAACTATAAACCAATTTTGAAATTTTGTATCAACTAAAGCATGGTAGGAAATTTTTGATAAATTTTACATTTTTTATAAATTATCATCATCAATTTAATTTATTCCCAAATGTTTATATAATTGAAACATTATAATTTTATTTCATTGTAAATATTATTTTTAATTTTTGCCAAAATTTGTTACCGTCACTATTAAAACGGAGTCTATAATTTATTTAAAAAAAGTCTTAATGTATGTAATAAAGTTTGTCACTTGTAAATTTTATTGTTTTGTTCAGTATTGCTTAAGCTCATAGTATATTAATATAATGATTATATATTAGACACTATTTAAATTAAACCCTTGAACAATATTTGGTGATTTCATTTAATTTGTCTCTAGCTACTCAGTACTAGTTCTACAGGCGAAATGGCGATGTGCGACATATATAATATTATCATGACATGAAATTGCGTGTAGTAGGTAGTCTGTAGGCTAAATTATTTCCATGAAAAAGACAGACAGTGAAATGCCATTTTTTTTTTTTTTTTTGGCTTCTCGCATTTTAACCAAAGTGTCTGTCTTCTGCTTGACCGGGCGATGCTGTGGAGACAAATATCCCTCAGGGCGCGTTCCCACTATGTCGTAACGACTAATTTATCGTTCGTAAAATATTTTAATGTGTCGTAGACGACAGTAAATTGTGTCGTTCTAAATGTGAACACCTCCATTTAAACATATAAGCCACGACACTTAAAACTACACGATTATCTGTCGTCACGACACGGTGGGAACGCGCCCTTAGTCGGAGCACAAAAGTATGCGTAAACATCTGTTTGCAAACAACAGGAAATGCCCGGTGAATCTCGCGCGACTGAAATGATGATAGACTTACGCTTGACCACTATCTCTTCTCTCTCTGATGAAGTGCGACGATGAAGAACGCTTTCCTAAAAGTAATCGTAAGCTATATAGGCACAAAAAGCTAAACTAAGACCACGCTGAAGGCTACCCCCTATGGGGTCGGCCCAGGGCGTCGCTGGGTGGACAGCTAGGGCTAGATCTTAATAAAGTGATTCTACCATCCGTTCGGAAAAAGCCTACGTGGAGAAGAAGGGACAAGTGTGTTTTGCATACAAAATGCCGCTTTAATTATACGATTTCTGGCTAAGAGGCCACGCACACACATACGCATTGACCAATCGCAGCTTTCTCGTAAAACTTAGCCGAAATTGTATAAATAACGCGCCATTTTGT
This sequence comes from Orthosia gothica, assembly GCA_949775005.1. Classification (NCBI taxonomy): domain Eukaryota; kingdom Metazoa; phylum Arthropoda; class Insecta; order Lepidoptera; family Noctuidae; genus Orthosia; species Orthosia gothica. The sequence continues at coordinate 8,428,748 of OX459044.1, forward strand.
ATGCAAAAGCAAAACAGCCTGACTGCGATCGTTTTAGGAAAAACTTGAAGAATATAGAAGTAGATTGCTACACGAGGGTCGATAGGAATCGAGCGCAGCGAGATTGCCTCTTTTTATGGAAACCTATTTACATACATACATATCAGACTTAAGTCGTTGGGATCGACGTTTATTTTAAAGTAAAAGACCTCTCCCTACCAAGATCAACGTTTATAGCTTACCTTCACGGCTAAATATTCTCGTCAGGGGCTTCATTTAAAAATGTTTCCACTTCGTAAGAGGTGAAAACCTTGTACCTCAGATTTTTTGCTCTTGAACCCCTGAGACTGTCTTTTCAGAAAATATGTTAGATTAAGGAATCTTTTCAAATCGACATTGTGATTTACTCGAGTCCGTTACCTCAGCCAGATGTGGTCGAAAATGGTCATTTGAATCTTATAGATAATTAGTTTTGCGGCTTCTGTAATTGTTGCGCACATTTTTAAATTTGTTGCGCTTATAGTTTTTTAATTATTTCACAAAAACATTTCCTGCTGGGGTAACGTTACCCCAGCCAGACCTTTTTCTTTCTAATGGGAATATTTAAATAAATACTAGCTATAAAATTAGTTGTCTAAATGAAGTAAATGTTGTGCCTTATTTTGTATTTGTTCTTTCTTCGGTTGCGAAGTTATTCGAGATTTTGCTGGGGTAACGTTTTTGGTTTTGCTAGATCTTTGAAACGGTTAAGCGGATTCTTATCATATTTTGTACAAGACTTCTTTGGAATTAGTTTAAATTTGTTCTGCAATAAAAATACCAAAATAATACATATCTTAAAGGTTATTTCATTAAATAGAAAAACACTTCAATTGGTCCCAGCACTCTCAATAAGAGGTCTAAAGACTTACTTTAAACATTATTTTGAAGCTTGTAACTGCCTTCAAATGTATGTGATGTTTCATTAGTAATTTACTCTTAGTGTCCTTTTGAGCATTGAATACCTGCTCCATAGCGTACAAGGCTTTATTTTGTCAGATATCCATTGAAGTATGTAAGAAATACACTTTCTCGGAAAATGATTTTATTTTCTTATCTGCTCGCCACTTCATAAAGTCATTGTATGTATTTAAGTATCTTTCCTTAGAAATTTCTGGCAAAAGATTTTCAATAACTGTATTTGCCTCGTCTTTAACAGAATCTGGGGTCAAAATTTTAGAATCACTTGAACTCGTTTTTAATAAGATATTAGTCTTAATCCGAGATTTCGATACAGCTTACAGAGTAAGTATCCCGCCAAATTATATAGCCTATTAAAAAATTTAAATATGGAACACCCGCGTCACTGCCGCAGGCAGACGCGCTTAGTTTTATTTTTAATTCACACTGGCCGTTTATACACTCACAAGACCGCAGCATTTTTTTTCTTATTTATGTCAGATTTTTACAGCCGACTGCCTAACCACATTTAGTTCTATTTTTTAAATTTATTCCCACCCTCGGGAGGGAAACAATTACTATGAGTCTTTCCTGCCCAAAACCGCTACTCGGATCCAATAAACACTACTTTCCGAGTATGAGGAATGAAAAAGAAATTATCTTGTCAAGAAGTCTTTCCTTCATCCTGCTCTGGGATTAAACGGGTCGGCAGTGGCGTGCCGACATAGTACGGGTGCTGTGCCAGGTAGGTATGGGTCCGATATATCAAATAGTAGATTATTAACCAAGGGGATAAAGCAGTGTCTTCTGTCGCGGGTGACGATTTAAATCGCGAGCGTAACGAAGGACTCGAGGTTTACTCCCGAGCGTAGCGAGGGTGTTAAAAACTTAAATTACGAGCGAAGCGAGGGATTTAAGTTCACCCAAGACTAAGACAGCTTTATCACTGAGGAAAATACTCTACTTTTCGTACCATTAGCGAAGTACACAATAATAATATGAGATAAGCATTTATTAAAAATAATGTCAATTAAAAGTAAAATAAACTTAACGTTTATGTATTTGAAGAAAACAAAAACGCGGCAAATCTTCGCGTTTTTGTTTAACTAATATTTTTTTGTCGGAAAAGCAAAGGCATCAAGCTCATACGGCCTCGTCGGTTTTCGTAATTTTATTTAATAATCATAACTGCATAATAAATGCGTATTCCTTTTTCAAAAAGATGTGCTTTATATACAAACTCAATGGTGTAAACACAGATGTAGTTCAGTATTTTTCATTTTATGTAATCGGTAGATCGATATTAACTACTCTAATGCGCAAATCCGAATAAGTAATATTTGAATTGGTACACTTAGGTTTTATTTTTACCCGACTGCCGAAGGACGGTAATGTGTTTATCAGTCTATGTATGTATGTATGTATGTTTGTTCCTATATGGCGTTCCAGAGACCAAACGCGTTGGCCGATTTTAATGTTTCATACGTCAATCGATACGTCTTAACCCTGCGAGTGTCATAGGCTACATTAAAATTGGACAATAGAAAAATGGCGGATTTTGGGTGCCATATTGTGAGGGCCAAATTTTTTTTTTTTCCACACCCATCGTGTGGGGTATCAAAATAAAGGGTTTTAAGAGGTGCTTTCAAAAATATAAAACACTTAGATCTAAAAAGTTATAAATAAAAAAACTTAATTCAAAAAATCAAAAAACCCGACTGCTTCAAAAGCGAACTAAAAAGTCGTAAACAAGGAAAAAATCATGCTGTGCAGGTGGAGGATAGGTACACCAGATTTTGGTCAGCAAGCCCGCGAATATGTATCCTCCGACTGCACAGCATGATTTTTTCCTTGTTTACGACTTTTTAGTTCGCTTTTGAAGCAGACGCATCGATTGACGTATGAATCATCAAAATCGGAACGCCATATAGGAACAAACATACATACATACATACATACATAGACTGATAAACACATTACCCTCCTTCGGCAGTCGGGTAAAAGGAGGATATCTTAATTACATTAAGTTTATGTTATGTTTCCCTAATTATCTTAAGTTTAAGTACAGTTTATATAAATTTATAAAGAAAAAAATTACCGATGCCCAAAATTTTGTTGTTTATTTTAGTTGTTTCTTTTTTATTGTCTATAGGCTTGCACTTGACCACTATCTCACCTGATGGTAAGCGATGATGTGGTCGACGGTGAGCATTCTTTTATTCGGACGTGCATCATAATTGAGCGAATAAAATATGCAGATTTTAAATAATTTGTGCTATTTTATTTCAGTTTTATCAAATTGACTGAAAACACTCAAAATTAAAAAAAGCCGGATAATCCGGATTTCAATCAGATAAGAAAACAGAAATCCAGCTTTCAAATAGTCCGGATTTTGCAATCCCTAGTCGTGATGTAACCATGTTTTTTCTAAAAAAAAATATGTACATTTAAGTAGGGTTTACACCGATAACTCCATTCAGAAATCAGTCCTATGTTCTTGTCAACAAGGCTCATTATACAGGCTAGTTTAATTAATAATATTTTTATGGTATTGCATCAGCTGCAGATAGGGAAGTGATATTTCGCCCCTGTTACTCACAAGCAGAGTGGCGCAGTGGAAGCGTGCTGGGCCCATAACCCAGAGGTCCGTGGATCGAAACCACGCTCTGCTAAAAATACTTTTTGTGTTTTGAAAGTAGTCAACTTTTGTCAGAATAGCATTGTATTGGTTTGTCTCTGATAAAAGTCAGTTATATTTATAGTGAACATTGAATAAAGTTCCTAATTGTTGAAAATAAAAGCCGTAGAAATTATTGATACCAAAAAAAAAAATGTATGGCGCTAAAAATAAACGGGGAATTTTTAACTGCACCTCTATTTAGAAATTTAAGCAAACAAAATATCTCCACTAATAACCTACTGCAAAACAATATTACTCACCGTAAAACAAAAATACTGATTTGCACACAAATTATTCAATTAAATATAAAATAAATGTGAATTAGTCCAAGAGCGAGCGAAGCGAGCTCGGGAGCTTAGGGCACCCCGACACGGATAGGTTAGGTTCGAAGGAGATGACGGGAGCTGAAGTGAGCGAGCAAAGCGAGCGAACTCAGCTCCCGTCATCTCCTTCATGTTAGGTTACTTTAGACCCTGCAGACAGAAATAGGAGCCCTGCGCAGCGGGGCTCCGTCGACTTTGTTTCGTTTCCCCCCCTCCCTTAAAACTTAAATATTTTGTTGCACTCGAAGAATTATTAGATTTACTTTTAGTTAACAGATAGTTATTCAGTAAAACAGTTAAGCTTTAAAGATCTAGATTCATTTATTTGATGAGCAAATTTAGTGTGCAATTCAGTATTTTTGGTAGTAATTTCGAATATTTTGATTGAAAAAAGGGGAATTACAGTTAAAGTATTAAATAACACCCAAAATAAACTAACTTTGAAAGCAACGCAAACAAAAAAGGACTGTAATTTCGGTAGTCGGTTGCAAAAAACAAAAAAATAACAATACCAAATTCTTCTGAAATTAGAGTATTTTTTTTATATAATTTTTTTTCTGTTTGCCTGTCGTCGTAGTTTGCACAGCATTGGGGCCAACATGCTAACTTGGATCTGTCACATGAGTAAAAGAACGGGATCTGTAGCTTATTCGCTTAGGGAATGTTGAGATTCGATTTCTTGGTTTTCAGCCACGCCTTTCATTATCATTTTTATCCAGTAAATTTTCCTTTCACTTGTAAACACATGTAAAGGCAAAACACCTAGGCTACTTAAGGATTTATTTTTATAGTACTGGTTTGAATCAGATAGTTGAGTTTGGAGTGCTTATATAAAGGGTGTCTCAGAATGTTTTTCGTTTTTGATACTTACAAAAAAGGTACTAGAATTAGTTAAAACTCAGTTTAATTACTGTTGAATTAATGAGCAGTATTGTAAATTTATTTGTAAAAAACGAAATTAAGTAAATTCGCACCCTCCTCGTCCTGACACTCGTTTGGCTTGCAACTAAAATTTTCATTATTTGTTTCGTCTGTGAGTCTTTGCTTGCTTTTAAACATTCAGGTTGGGTGGCACTAGTTTGTAAACTTAACTTTTTAAGCAGCTCTATAGGAGAACATCAGCAAGCGTTTAATCTGGGCTATTTGGGCTGCCATATCACGTCAAGGAATAGTCGGTCCCACACTTTTTGGCGTGTGATTTAAGATTTTAGTTCCAGGAAAATTGAGTGTCAGGAAGTCAAGGATGCACATTTACTTATTATTGTTTTTAATAAACAAAATTGGAAAACCTGCTCGTTAATTAAACAGTAAATAAAGCGAGTTTTAACTTATTCTATTACCTTTTTTTTAAGTATCAAAAACGAAAAACATTCTGAGACACCCTTTATATGTAGGTGTTTAGTGTTGTCATAACGGTCCTAAATAATTTTTTTTCTAGAACCCGTACACTTAGAGCTGAAGTTAGTTGGCAACGCTATATGAGATAATAATAACTTAAATTGAACGTAGAATTACATTGTAAAATTGAGGTGCAAGTTAGGGTGTCCGTTTCGATGGCGCGGCCACGGCGATTTTTTATAAAAAAAAAACTATGACCAGATTTTGTAAAAAATTGTAAAAGTTGATTCCCAAAACCATACATTTGTCAAAGTTATGTTTAAAAAGTTTTAAGGGTTTGACCGTGGCCGCGCCATCGAAAGGCGGCGAACCGCGCGGCCAAGGAGAACTTTAAAACTAAGCGTTTCCGAGACCTGAAATTTAGGTAGATAATAGATTGAATTTGTAAAAAAAATGAAAAAAATTAGAAAAAATCATAGGTTAATATTTTAGGAGCTGTAAGACTAAAAGTCCATGACAGCGCGATTGAAACGGTGAAAAACACGTTATCGCCGATATCTCGCTGAAAAAGCATCGCAGAGGTACATCATCGCGTACCATCAGGCGAGGTAGTGGTCAAACGCGAGCCTATCGATAATTAAAAAAAAACCTAGATTTGAATTTGTCAAAATAAGTAAAAATACACGAAAAAATCCTCGGTTTATATTTCAGGAGCTGTTAAGGTATCGCGTAGAAATAAGTTGTGGTAATCTATCGAAGAAAGAAAGTATTAGCGAGATCTTTATGGGGAATTTTTAACTGCACCTCTATTTAGAAATTTAAGCATACAAAATATCTCCACTAATAACCTACTGCAAAACAATATTACTCACCGTAAAACAAAAATACTGATTTGCACACAAATTATTCAATTAAATATAAAATAAATGTGAATTAGTCCAAGAGCGAGCGAAGCGAGCTCGGGAGCTTAGGGCACCCCGACACGGATAGGTTAGGTTCGAAGGAGATGACGGGAGCTGAAGTGAGCGAGCAAAGCGAGCGAACTCAGCTCCCGTCATCTCCTTCATGTTAGGTTACTTTAGACCCTGCAGACAGAAATAGGAGCCCTGCGCAGCGGGGCTCCGTCGACTTTGTTTCGTTTCCCCCCCTCCCTTAAAACTTAAATATTTTGTTGCACTCGAAGAATTATTAGATTTACTTTTAGTTAACAGATAGTTATTCAGTAAAACAGTTAAGCTTTAAAGATCTAGCAGTATAGTATAATTCATTTATTTGATGAGCAAATTTAGTGTGCAATTCAGTATTTTTGGTAGTAATTTCGAATATTTTGATTGAAAAAAGGGGAATTACAGTTAAAGTATTAAATACCACCCGATCTTTATTTGTAAACAACACCTATTAATATGTTGAATTACCGATAATAGGCAAAAAAGTAATTTTTCATCCCATCTATTCGAAAAGGACGACTTGGTTCGCCTTTATGTGCACCCAAAGGTGGTGTTTTCTATAAGAAACTTTTAGCGGGCAGTAATGAGTTTTTAATCCTCTTTATTGTTTGAATAAAGACTGGCTGGTACGACGGCCCATAGTCACGCCGCCGGATGAATGAAAAAAAAAACAAATTAAAAAAGCGCGAACTACAGCCCGCGTTTTCGTAAATTTTCACGGATTGTTAGAAATTCATTGTTTTGTTTTGTTTTGAAAAATGAATTCTTCAAGTGACAGTGAAAGTATAGAATTAACTCCTGAAAGCATTAGAACTGACGCAAGAAATGTGATGGATAATCTATTACCTGCAAAATCCCGGGAGACATATATGAAAGCCTATGGTAATTTTATTGAATGGAGAAATGCAAGAGGCGCCAAGAATTTTTCAGAATCTGTGTTTTTGGCCTACTTACAGTACTTAGCCAAAACTAAACAATCTTCCACTCTTTGGAGTACATACTCAATGCTAAAATCAACAGTCAGTTCTAATAACGATGTAAAACTGGACACATATTCGAAATTAATAGCGTACCTGAAGAGGATGTCTGATGGATTTAAACCTAAAAAATCCAAAGTGTTCTCAGTCAAAAACGTGGAGACTTTCCTTAATGAGGCACCCGACAAAGTCTTTCTTGCCGTAAAAGTAAGTAGGTAACTATGTTTACGGTGGATTAGTAAAATATAATCATAGTGTATAAAAATGCATATTTTATTGTAACCTGTAGGTACTTTGATAGATACTTGTCTTATTCACATTCGGTTTTGTTACAGGTGGCTTTAATTTTCGGATTACATGGAGCTTGTCGTGGCAATGAACTTTTAAAAATAACTGTTGATGATGTCGAAAATCACTCGGATGATTTACTGTTAGTAAAGCTGACCGATACAAAAACCAAAATTGACCGATCCTTCGTAATACGAGGAGAATACAAAACTATTGTACAGAAATACCTGGACCTGCGTCCTGCTGCTATGAAGACCAATCGGTTTTTCATCCGTTATCAAAATGGCAAGTGCTTCAAACAAGTGATGGGAAAAAATTAAATTTCTAACATGCCACAAGAAATTGCTACTTATTTGAAGTTACCAGATATCAAGCTGTTTACAGGACATTGTTTTCGTCGTACTTCTGCTACCCTTTTGGCAGATACTGGAGCGGACATAACTGTTCTCAAGCGACATGGAGGATGGAAATCGAGTGCTGTAGCAGAAGGGTATATAGAAGATTCCATTGAGAACAAGGCGAAAACATCTGAACGCATCGTGGAAAACATTAAATTGCAACCTTCAGTTAATCCATCCATACCACTGTCGCCGCGCCCATCTACATCCAAACAACGAGATTCACCGTCACATTTTCCTCAAAATTATCCAGATTCGGACATTTCAAACACGCAGAATATAAAATCTACAACAATCTCTATTCCTAATAAAACTGTAACAATAAATTTTCATAATTGAAAAATGTCTCAAATGTAAATATAAGTTTTTAGTTGTTTTAATAAAGGATACTATTTAATTTCAATTTAGTTGTTACTCTATGTTTGATTAAATAATAATATTACAATAAAATATGAGGCGCTTTTATTTTCTCATAGTGGGTGATGAAAAGTAGAGTGTATCACTCGGGCGCAAAATATATTTTTGGCTCGGGCGTCGTACTTTGAATCCCTCGCTACGTTCAGGATTCTACTAAAGAATCCCTCACTTCGCTCTGGATTCAAAAAAGCGCCCTCGCCGTAAAAATATTATTTTGCTCCCTTATGATACAATCTACTATTTTTTTCATAGTATTTTTTATTTTTTTATTTTTTTTTTAACCTTCAATACGTTTTGAATGTTCCGATAGGGTAACCATGACTTAATGTTTACAGAATACTTTCCACCAGCAAGTAAGTATTAGAAATTATATCTCAAGGATTCTAAATTAAATTAAAATAAAACGATAACATTCAAAAACATATGTTTATTTCTTTAAAAATCATATGAATCACAGATTATTTAAGTACCCCTCTATACCGTTTATTCCGAACCTAACCCGAAATACCAAAATCGGTCGCGCGGGTCAGATAAGGGTTGGGTTATATTTTTTTATTTCACTACGATTACTATACCAAAGTCGACGGAGCCCCGTGCATTATGTGTCACCGAAAAAACAAATACTTGGCACTTCTAAACTTAGAAGGTTTTTATTTGAAATTACGATTCTGCTCCTTATTTATATAATGTCATGGACCGATTTAATAAGCAAGTAGGTACTATTTGTTAAATATATAGTTTATAATATATATAGTTATACCAATCGATAGACCAGTCGTTATACCAGTCGTTATACCAGTCGATAGACCTGTCGATAAACCAGTCGGTAGACCTGTCGATAAACCAGTCGATAGACCAGAAGATAGACCAGTCGATAGACCAGAAGACAGACCAGTCGATAGTCCAGAAGATAGACCAGAAGATAGACCAGTCGATAGACCAGTCGATAGACCAGTCGATAGACCAGTCGATATACCAGTCGATAGACCAGTCGATAGACCTGTCGATAGACCAGTCGATAGACCAGTCGATAGACCAGTCGATAGACCAGTAGATAGACCAGTCGATTGACCAGAAGATAGACCAGTCGATATACCAGTCGATAGACCAGAAGATAGACCAGTCGATAGACCAGTCGATAGACCAGTCGATAGACCAGTCGATATACCAGTCGATATACCAGTCGATAGACCAGTCAACATATTAGGAACATACACACACACACATACATATTCGCGAGCTGGCCGCGGCGGGTAGCCGTCATATTGTTCCAAATTCATATTAATTATTATTATTATTTATTATTTTATTTATTATTCATATTATTTATTTACATAGATACAAGTATATACAGTGTATAAAATACTTAATTAACTAAGACTACAAAATATACACTTAAACCAAAAACTACTCACTAACTAAACCTAAAAATATACACTTAACTAAAATATGGCGTCGAAAAACTCCTCTCCATCGTTGACCACTGGTAATGTGCCCAAAAGACTGGCAGCATTGCATATATATTATGCAATGCTGCCAGCCAATATGTCCCATCGGTTGCCGACAACAGTTGTTGAAGACCAACTTAATGATACCTCGTTTGTTAAAACCCATACAGCCTTTTTCGCGACAGGGGCTGCAAAGAAGTAGTGAAACTACGAACTCACTTACATATTACCGAACCATTACCCTCCTTCCTAGGCAATCTGGTAATATGGCCCATAATTTCCAAATCAATGTTAATGTATATAAAGCTGTAGTGCTGTCAATTTGATGATTCGATGTGGAGGTCGAATCGGAATATGAATTTCAGCGGTGCTTCAGGAATAAAAACTGAAAAGATAAAACGTAAAAATATGTTAAATTAGTTTAATTTTTCTGGGACTAATTACTGGTATAAATTCCAATATAGTCGCGAACAAAATTAAAACCGTCATCTAACGGTTTTAATTTTGTCGTTTATTTATTTAAAATGTTCGAAACAGATGTTGAACATAATCACGTTTCATTACTAATATAAATTGTGTGAATTTTGGTTTTTGAGGTCTTTTTAACGAGATAGATTTTTAGAATAAAGATAACATATAACTAAGTATCTACACTTTATTAATTCAGAACATATCGTGTTCCAGTTAATAAGAAAGGTACAATCTCGAACATAAACAAAATGATGAATATGCAAAATTCGAAAGCGATTATCTCCAGTAAGTATTGAAGTATTGCAACGTAATTGTAGGGTACCTTAGGGTACACTATATTCCATGATATTTTTTGTTTGCCTAAGTGTTTTCTACTCAAGTAATGCGCTATCACTCACAAAAATTAATCCCTGTGGCTTACGAGTCACGATACAACTTGTAAATGCGGTTGCGATGTACGTGTATGAATAGAAGACACTTAAATAAACAAAATAGATTTACAAAATTTATTGTTGCCAAGATATTTGGGTGTAAAGTTCTAATAGCCTCCAAATATCTCTACAACACGACACAACATAAGGGCACCATATTTCGTATATGTTTCGAAGAAAAATCTCTACAACGATGGTGAATAGGCCAATTGGGTTCAATGACCTTTATAAACTAAGTATGACGTATTTCTTCTTCTTCTCCGTCGGTAAACTCTTGGCAAAGTAGTCGTGGTCAGTATGTCACAGTGAGACACCAGGGCCTGCAGTCTCGACATAGCTAACGATCGTTACGCTAGCTCATTCGTTAACTCTTACCACAAAATAGTAAGTATACAGAAGGGCCACTCCCGCCGTTTGGAAAATTGACAGCTAAACTTGACAGATTCACTAGGGTTGTAGTGTTCGTGATATTAAATGGATATTTGATGCCCTGTCTACCCTCTAAGGCATGTAAGCATGATATGATGTATGTTTAGACGAATCTATGTATTTATGTTTGTAACTTGGGCAACCTACCCTTTTTTTTTTAATTCGGCATCAATATAGTAGCAACCCTAGTGAATTTGTCAAGTTTAGCTGTCAATTTTCCAAACGGCAGGAGTGGCCCTTCTTTATACTTACTATTTTGTGGTAAGAGTTAACGAATGTTAGCTAGCGTAACGATCGTTAGCTATGTCGAGACTGCAGGCCCTGGCCGCCATTATTGGCCTCACGATGTGACGCCATCTATCTCTGTTGGCTGTGACTCGTGAGAACTCTTGCAGTAGACCGCCCACTGCAGTCTTGATCTGTTCGTCTGTCCATTGCATGGGTGTCTTGTCGCTCGCTCTCGTTCTTTCCACTTTTCCCTTGACCACAAGCAGCTCAATAGAGTCGTTGAGTCAACGGGACACGTGACCAAAACCGAAGAATTTGAGCCTGGACTACAGCCGATAGACGCTTCTTGATGCACAAAGTTCTTGAAGAACGGATACCGGGATATGTTTGGTACGAATTTCAGCCCATTATACGCCAAGAATTTTCTTACAGCAGCACATTTCCAGCGCATCTATTTTATCTTTTCGTTTTCTCTCAGGGACTGTACCTACTAAAAAAACAATTTCTAACCACATAGGTAATACGTTCTTGTAATTGACACCTCCTTACAAACTATTTTATACTACACCTGCTCGGAAAGTACCTTGATACTTTATCAAATTTACGGTAGAAAGTACGTCATTGCATATCGAACAAATATGCGGCGAGAAAACGCATCTGAGCGGGAGAGAAAAGCGTATGAAAATCCATTTCTTACGTGGTTTTTCTTTTTTAATTTTGGGTAAGACTATGCGCTGGTAACCTAAATATCAAAAGCCAAAAAGTTTTTACAGTGAGTTTTTATCTCCAAGTTCGCAAAATGACACTGGCCACAAGCTGTGTGTTGGATGGTGTCAGACAATTTGAAAAAAGAACATGTGAAAATTGCAGACGCCATTGGCGCCATTTTCAATTTGTGTGTTGTTTGAGGATTCAGTTTTCGTAGAAAAGTAAAATAAAACTATCAAAATGATAAGTAGTGATAGTGATGATGAAGATTTTTTAACTCCGCCGCAGTTGAAGGAAACAGCAAAAATACTGATTGATAACCTATTACCACAGAAATCAATTAAAAATATAATAAAACTTATGACGATTTTTTGCAATGAAAAAGTGAAAAAAATGCGTCATCTTTTTCTGAAACTGTTTTGCTAGCTTATTTCAGTGAAAAAGCGCAAAAATACAAACCAAGTACGTTATGGTCTATGTACTCAATGTTGAAAAGTACTATATTGACAAGAAACGACATAAATATTCAAGAATACAAAAAACTTACAGCATTTCTGAAAAGAAAGTCGGAGGGATTCCGTAGTAAGAAATCAAAAGTGCTTACTACAAAGGATGTTTATTCCTTTTTGCAGAATGCTCCAGATGACAAATATTTGTTGATGAAGGTAAGTTTATGAACAAAATGCACTGGTTTATGATTTATTACGTACCTATTTATGAGTAGAAATCTACTAGGTTTTCATGTTTGATATTTTTGTTTACAGGTTATTTTGATTTTAGGAGTAAATGGGGCCTGTCGTTCGCAACAACTTGTGGATATGACAACAGACGATATCGAAATCCTCGAAAATGGAATGATCGTCAATATTCCTAACACAAAAACCAAAATTCAGCGATCATTTGTTATATCGGGCTTATTTTATGAGATAGTGAAGAAATATAACGAAATTCGGTGACCCCAAAACCAATCGGTTTTTACTACAATATAAAAACAAAAAATGTACGAAACAAGTAATTGGGAAAAACAAAATAAGTACTGTGCCAAGAGAAATAGCTTCCTACCTTAATACTGGTGCTGATTTAACCACAATAAAACGTCACGGTGGTTGGAAATCGTCCGCTGTTGCAGAAAGCTACATAGAGAATTCCGTAGAAAACAAAACACGAATAAATAACCAAATATCGGGATCGATTAATGTGCATCAAGACTCATCTCCTCAACCATCAACGAGCGCGGCGATGCCAGATGCCCCTCAGCAGCCAGTTGCCCCTTTGGCACCACAGCCTTCTACGAGCGCAGTGCCAACAGCACAGCCAGTTATTCCTCCTACATTGTCGCAAACATCTCAAACAAACATTAATGGAAAAAGTGTTACATTAAGCTTCACTAACTGCAACAATTACAATATAAATTTCAATTAGTAAAGATTTAGTTTTTTATTTTCCTCGTAGGTGTAGTATAAAGCACTATGTATCACTCGAGAGAAAGTGCGATTCCCGATCTCGGGTGTTTTAAAGCCCTCGCCTACGGCTCGGGCTTCAAACGACACCCTCGACGGTAATCGGTTACTTTCTCCTCTCGGTAAACAAAGTACTATTGTTGTAGTAGGGCGGTTTTGTTGTGTAGGTACCTATTTCTAGGAAATCATTAACGTAAGAATCCATTTATCATCGACCGTATTGTTTTAGCGTCAGCTCAGACTGACTAAGACATTTGAAATACGAATTTTTACACTTAAAATAAAACCGGCCATGTGCGAGTCTGACCCTCAGTTTCCCAGCTCAAAATTATCGGAGAATTAATGTGACAAATTGTCAAGCACGCGTTATCTGCTGTGATTGGCTGTTGAAAAGTCATTCAACCAATCACAGCAGATAACGCGTGTTTGACAATTTGTCACATTAATTCTCCGATAATTTTAAGCTGGGAAACTGGGGGTGACTTGCGCACAGAGGGTTCCGTATAAACAGCTACATTTACCAAAATAAATAGGTAACATTACATAATATTACATACTAACGTTCACAAACAATGAAAGCACCGATTATTGCTCTAGCGAAGGGACAAAATTTACTTTCGACCATTCGAAAACTGTTGTCCCCACCAATACATCAATTTACTAAAAAAACATGTATTTTTTATAAGTTGGGCGACTATTACTATATTATTGTAAAGGTTACTTAGCTGTGATAGTTTTCTTTTTAATTTTGTTATTAAATGCAATGTAAATTACTGCCGTGATTTAGCTGGCAGGAAGACATATGACTCTAATAAAAACAAATGTGCAATTTAAAGCTCTTAATTTTACGTAAAAGGTTCCCACAAGGTTGAATAGAAAAATAGTTTTCACAGACACAAAATATTATATATTTTTTGGTTTTTTTTTTAAATTAATTTTATTTACCTCTCTGTCGGTGTGATTAATATTTATGTATTACCTTGCCAAATTATAGCTTTGTAGTACTAACCCCCAGTTTCCCAGCTCAAAATTATCGGAGAATTAATGTGACAAATTGTCAAGCACGCGTTATCTGCTGTGATTGGCTGTTCAAAATTCATTCAACAAACCACAGCAGATAACGCGTGCTTGACAATTTGTCACATTAATTCTCCGATAATTTTGAGCTGGAAAACTGAGGGTAAGAGTCTCTGAGCTAAGCTGCGGATGGATGGAAGGACGTACAGACGGACATGGCGAAACTATAAGGGTTTCTTGTTGACTACGGCACCGTAAAAATAAAAAAAATAAAAATAAAATTCAACATCATGTCGCTATCTCAAGAACTGTGTGTAAGTGTAAGAAATTCTATAATTGATTTTATAAGTCCGCCAGACGTTGTTATTTTATTGAAGTCATCGAACATCGACCTGTCCACGTACCCTGAAGTGTCCAAACTGTAATGGTTCGACTGTGAAAAAGGGACAAGTCATATACATAAATATGTCCTTAACGCACACTGGAAATAACCTTGCTCTAAGAGGTTATGGCCGGGGTGACCATAACCTCATAGGTCCTGATGCCCTAGACAAGTAACATTATATCATCGAAAGCGTGGCGATAGCGATTGCCAAAAACGCAAAATTGTATGTTAATTGTATGTTGTATTGTATTGTTGTTGTGTGTGTTTATTGTTTGTTGTGTGTTGTATTGTGTTGTTGTTGTATGTTGTATAGTATTGTTGTATTTGTGTTGTTGTATTGTATTGTGTATTGTATTGTTGTGTGTATTGTTATGTTGTGTTGTACAAGCGATATAATAAAAATCACGTGATCAATCCCTTACATTTTACTTTTCGACTATAGACTTCGCTGACATCGAATGCCACTTTTCTAGAGCCTCGGGTCTCTAGACGTCGAAAACGTCTTAACAGTACCTACCTAATACAAATCTAACACCCAATACATTCTTAGTAATTGCCGCCACTCAACTCAACCTCGACTCAAACACAGTTAAATAATTGATTTCAATTAGGCTATTGAATCTGGTGCGTAAAGTACGATAAGTGCGATAGGTAGGTTGGTAGGTACGGTAGGTCAGTAGGTAGGTAGGTAGGGTAAGGTAGGGTAGGTAGGTAGGTAGGGTATGGTAGGTAGGTAGGTAGGTATGAAGGCTAGGTAGGGTAGAGAGGTAAGTAGGTTGGTAGGTAGATCGGTAGGGTAGGGTAGGTAGGAACACTACCCAGTGTAGGATTGGTAGGTAGCCAATTGACGGGAACGAAGCCGCGGGGGCAGCTAGTACCCATAATATTTATTTTGACACATGCTTGGAAAAAGCCAGAAAAGCTTACTCCGTTGAAAACAAATGAAAAGAAAATAAAAGAAAGTCTTGGTTGACTAAACTTTTCTTTCATATTTTTATTGATATAACTCCAACATGAGCATCTGTTTAATCTTATGATAGACAGACAAACTGAAAAATATAAATGGGACTTGCGAACTTTTTTTACTAGTAACAAAACTAGTATTGTACCTATTATTTTAATAGTTATTTGTGCAACAAGAGAGCAAAGTTGGTTTTTACCGCGAGTGTTGATTTTGAATCCCGAGTAAGCGAAGGATTCTATATTTGAATCACGAGCGTAGCGAGTGATTCTAGGTTAGAATCCTGAGTGCAGCGAGGGATTCAAAGACACGAGATGCAAATAACTTTGGTCTCGTGTAGCACATACAACTTTTCACTCCAGCAGCGAGAACAAATAATCTAAAGGTAAAAAATACAACTTGGTAATATTTAAACCACATGTATATTTGTAAAAATTAAAAGTTAAAAGTAAAATTATTGCAGTTTTGCAAATTAAAAGTACCTACCAGTTTTGTTTGGAACCAATGGAACCGATAATGTTGTTTTAGCGACTTCAGTTTGAGTATTCACTGATTCGCTTTTAACATACTGCTTCAATTCTTCCGGTGTTAAATTGCAGACATCATCACTGGATTCACTCATATTTTTTTTATTATTATTTTAATAATATCCAACGTGTATCGCACTTTGTAGCTAGCGAACAGAAGAAGAAAACAATAAAAATTTAAAGCCCGCTATTTTTTAAAGATGCGTTCGGAAATTGCACTATTACTAAATTATTTTGTCACAATAAAGATTGTTAAAACTTTAAATAATTATGTAGATACATGATAAACTTCGTATTTTTTACTTCAACATCTCTTTATTTGATTATAAAAAAATATAATTCGATTATTAAGAGAAAAGTATAATAATTACATTTAAACCTTGATTTGAAATTTTATAGATGACGTGTTTCCGAACGTTTTATTGTTGGTTTCTTTTTTGAGCCTATTATATATGGAATTTGAAAATCGAACTTCGAATCGACTTGTTTCTATCTCTCGCTCTTTTCGTATCGAAGTGAAAGTGACAGAACAAAGTGAAGTTCAAATCTTTCGAATGTTGTGAGTAGACCCAGCACTGACTCGGCATTTAAAAAAAATAATTAAAAAGTTACTTTGTCTCACGCTCGCAGCAAAATCGAATTTTGCTCACTATCTTTAAGCAGCAAAACCTGCTTGTTTGAGGTGCTGAGGTGAAAAGTTTATTTTCTAACTAGCTGTTGCCCGCGACTTCGGCTGCGTAGCATTAATACTTTGAATAGCCATTTTTTTTTATATCGGGCAATAATATTGTGGGTGTTTGAGCCTTACTTAGACCTACAAAACCTTATCATCATCACACACAAAGCGTTTTGCTAATACTTTCATTGTGCGCACAGCTATAAGGAGTGGAATTCCCTTCCGGAGTCTTTGTTCCCTGATAGCTACAACCTTGGGGTCTTTAAGTCAAGAGCGAATAGGTTACTTCTAGGCAAGCGTGCTTCATCGTAGGCCACATCATCGCTTACCATCAGGCGAGGTAGTGGTCAAACGCGAGCCTATCGATAATAAAAAAAAAAAGTGTTACTGTAAGAATTGGGGAGCCTGGTGACCCGTAACACAGGTATTCAATACCTTCTTCAGGCACCAGTCTCTCACAAATGTTTCATTGTATTAGTTTAAGCATTTTCTGTACCTTCCTGCTACATTTGTGATGAGCAAAAAAAAAAAAACATATTTATTATGTCGTTTATTTATATTTTTCTTATTATATTACATTTTTAAATATTTCTTAAAATCATAAAAAAATAAAAAATAAACATTTATAAAAAATAGAGGCCCACCGGTATCAGGAACAGGGTCCAAGCTACCGGCGGTCAGGGCTCCAGAGACAGGAACCTTCTAACAATACGAGCCGTGTCCAGCAGTACCGCTTTCTGGATCAGGCCCTTGATCCAGTCGCCTAACGATAGCCTCCTAACGTGTTGGTCGAGGCTCGTGGCTATTAAGCCATTGGCTGACACGACTATCAGTACAATGATAGCTGTGTCTACATCCCACATGTCAACAACCTCGCGAGCCAAGTCAAGATACTTGATTTGCTTATCTTTCTCGGCTTTCACGAGGTTTCCGTCATGCGGCACAGTTATGTCAACAATCATTGCACGCCTCTCGATTCGGTCCACCACCACTATATCAGGCTTATTAGCGATAATCGTCCTGTCAGTGATGATGGACCGATCCCAGTAAAATGTGATATTGCCATTCTCGAGAACTGGGTCGGGCACATACCTGTTGTACGGCACCTCCGATGCCACAAGAGTGTATTTTAGAGCAAGTTGCTGATGGATAATCCTGGCTACTTATTACTTTATTATTATTATTATTTATCGGATACACAGTGCATCCAAATATGCCTGTTATCAAATATGTGAAGCTCGACCGCAGCCGGGCCGTCGCATCCTTGCCGGTCGCTGATCAACCGCGAAATACCGCATTAGCAACTAGCCAAGCTCTATGGTTACTCAAATCACACAACGCTTAATAGATAAGTAAAGACTAAAATAAATCGTCTATGGAAAACATGCACAGTCTTTGATTACTTCAGTCGATAACCAGCAAAAGCTTTTCGAAAATTCTCGGAGGTCGTGGCCTTAAGATAGGCCTGAGGCTCTCGTGGACTGCAATATGATCATTCGAGCTCTTTCACTGCTATTATTGCACTAAAATAAAGATAACATTCTACAGCAAATTATCTTGTAAAAAAAACAAAACTCATGGAAAACTATAATTAGTTCCCAATTCGTCAAAACAGTAATGAGATTACAATAAAAATGAGACCAAACTCCGTCAGGCCACGACCTTAAAAACATCCAAAATTACGCACCATGTTTGAGGAATTTTCAAAAAATAATCCAAAACAAGTAAAATTTCAAAATTTAAAAAACCCCCGATACATTTATCTTCCGAAAATACCCCGATTTAAACAGTAAAACGGTCAACTTATGAACGGCTGAACCGATTTTATTCAAACATAGCTAAGAACACTCAACAAAATCACATTTTAAACAAAAAAACTAAGACAAAATCGGTTCATCCGTTTAGGTGCTATGATGCCACAGACAGACACACAGATACAGCAACACACGTGAAACTTATAACACCTCTCTTTTCCCGGCGGGGGTTAAAAATGTCAGCGGTTCTTTCGTTGTCACATGTGTTCTTTGACACGTCACTTCGTCACTCTTGACATTCCTCGTTTGTAATCTCATATTTGTGACTCCGTACTTACAACGGACCAATAGGATCCCCTACTCGGTAAATATCACATTTCGATTAATCTAACCGTTTGCTTCAAACAGTCCAGCGACCGGGGTGCGGATATTCTAGTCAATTTGACAGAAGCCAGGTAAATGTTTTAAAGCCAAAAATCGAACTATGTTTCTAACATAATGCTGTAACATAGTTAATATTAGTTTATTTACCCATCAAGAAAATTTTCCTAATAAATAAAGCATACTATCGCATCGACATTGAACAGCTTAGGATCGCTGGACGCTGCAAATTTTCAATAACCTTCACTAGTTTTTTCGTTCAATTTTTCTGTCGTTCTCTGGAGTCTTCGCGGCAGACGCCTCTCGGGGGGGAGTCACTGCCTTTATGGCTAACTTTGGAAGCTTTCCGTGATCGCTTGAACTTGGCGACGTCATCTACGTCACCTGTCCTGAGGGCTGAGATGAGATCGTCGAACTCTCCCTTCTGTCCGTTGGTGAGGGTTCCGTCGCGGGAGCTTTCGGAGTGTCCATTGCAGTCTCCGTTGCCGGCAGTCTTGCCGAGAGATTTGCCCACCGAGCCCAGCAGGCTGGAGGCTTGCTTTCGCTCCATGGTGCGTTTTTTAAGCTGTGGACAGAATAGATGGCACAAGTTTGTAACGGTTAATATTTTTACTATGGCAGCTAAATACGAGACAAACGGCAAAAGTAGTATGGTTACTTAAAAACTTATTTTATCGACTTTAGCTCAAGACGGGTAATTTGATCTGAACCCGTATAAGAAAATCGTTACGATCTTGAGCAAGTGTGATTTTGTGCCTTCTCCGTATGGGAAGAGGCCTTTGCCATGCAGTTGGACTGTTCCAGACTGGTGTTATTAATAACACTTTTGACTAAACTAAAACACCGTCTTCTCTGCCACTATCTTCATATCGTTATTATCCCCTAAGTGCGAAGAGAAAACCAGAGCCCACGACACAAGGACGTATCCTTACGTTGGCATTTTAGGCTATTTTAATGCATCTAAATAATGTAACTTTCTTTATTCTTACTTTTTACTAATATTATAAATTCGAAAGTTTGAATGGATGGATGGATGTTTGTTACTCAATTACGCCAAAACAGCCGAACGGATCTGGATGAAATTCAGCACAGAGATAGGCTACTTTTCATCCTGGGATAATGTTCACTTGGGATAAGAAAACTGCTGGCAGATGCTAGTGTCGAATAATTGTTTGACATAGTGTGCCCTGACCTCCTGCTCATGGCGGGTGCGGCGCTCCTCGTCGTCGCGCCTCCTGCGCGCGGCGTCGCAGTCGGCGCGCGCGTCGCCCAGCTGCGTGAGGAACGAGTCCAGCGCGCCGAACAGCTGCTCCGGGGATGCTGAGGCTTCTTCGCCGAACGCGTGCGCGCATGCTTCTAGGCGGCTCTTCATGTCCTGGAAAGAGGAAGGATGGTAAGGTTTAGGCCACACAGGTATTCATCATCAGCTTGGGAAGACAGCAGTGTGTTCACCACACGGAAGTTTCGATACAAGATGAATATATCCTGTATCACTAAATCTTGAAACAATGATGGCTTGCCGTACCATCATTGTTTCGTCTGTTCTCACATACTTATAATATCTGTAAGTATGTGAAAACCATGTAACTATTTATCAAATGAATGCATTTACCTGTGAGTGCTTGTAATACTTTATACCTATACGTAGTGTTGTTCTAGGTGCATCGTCTTAAATAAAATAAAACAAATAAATATTGTAAAACACTTTTTTATAAAGAGTAAGTGTGAAATTTCTTTTCCGTTCTTCTGCTTAACAATCTACCTTTGCGAATGGACAGTAAAATGAATTATTATTATTCTATAACTTTAAATTTTTGACAATCAAAAGTGCCGCTTAATTGCAATAAACGACATAACTTTGACTACATCGTGAGGAAACTGACATGTCCTAGAACAAAAAATTCGAAGACATGTGACATCCACCAACCCGCACTTGGCTCGCGTGGAGGTTTTAAGCCCATTCCCTCTCACAGAGAAGACGCCTAAGTCCCATCCGTGGGAACATTAAAAGGTTGAAGATTTATTTATTTATTATTATTAAAAATCTCCCTTACAACTATCATTACCTACAGTTATGTATACCTAATGCGATAGCGTGGTCTTAAAATTAACTTAAATCTATAATATAACAAGTAAAATTTCAAAATTGAAAAAAACCCCCGACACATATATCTTGCGAAAACACCCCAAACAGTAAAACGCCCATAACTTTTGAACGGCTTAACCGATTTTATTTAAACAAAGCTAAGAACACTCTCGCCAAATTCACCTTTCAAACACAAAAAACTAAATCAAAATCGGTTCGCCCGTTTAGGCGCTATAATGCCACAGACAGACACACAGATACACAGATACACAGCAACACACGTGAAACTTATAACACCCCTTTTTTTTCCGGCGGGGGTTAAAAAATGAATCGCAAAATGTGTTGGTAAGCGCATAACTCAATAACGCCTGGACCAATTTGGTAAATTCTTTTTTTTAAATGTTCGTTGAAGTTCAAAGATGGTTTTTACGTTTTTTTTTTTTTGTAGTGTAGTGTAGGGTAGGGTAGTATAGGGTAGGGTAGTGTAGGGTAGGGTAGTGTAGGGTAGGGTAGTGTAGCGTAGGGTAGGTAGGGTAGATAAATGTTTGGTGTTTTTATGGCAAAACAAAGTTTTCCGGGTCAGCTAGTACTATATAAAACTATGTAAAACGTAAATATCTAGTATAGTCCTTTAACATCTAATAAAAAAAAATATAAACTAAGTTTCCTAAATATAAAAACACAATATTTAAAATACAAAATAAAAACATATAAGCTACTCTAATCTGCACTATAACATAAAATAAATAAAAGTATTTTTGCGAATTCACTCAAATGACATGTAAATACATACATAGATCTTGACGTGAAGATCGTTAAGAACCCGAATTGCGTGGGTATTGGAGTTTTGGCGAGAAGGTTGGTCCTGGCAACCGGCACGGCCAGCAGCAGCGGACATCGCCGCCTACAGCAAACTCAGCGCTCAGGCGCTGCAGCACTCCATCCATTTTTTTTTATTATTTTTTTTGCCTCGGTGGAAAATCCTCATTGGATGTCCTCCGCCCTGGGGGGAACCGAGGGGTCTGTCAGACTCTCACTGACTAAAAACCTAACCAAACCTAACTAGATAAGAAACAAGCGTGAATTCCCGTCGTACCCTCAGTTGGTTGTACCCGACCATACCGAGCACAAACAGGGGTACATCAACGGGTAAAACGGATATACCCCGTATAGTTTCTTGAACAAGTGGCGCGTGAACTTGTTCTGTACGCGTTCCAGCATGCCCGAGTACTTGGCCTCATGCGGAGGCCATATTACAGCACTATGTTCCAGATGACTCCTGACTAGTGCGTCATACAAGACCCTGACTGTTGCGATGTTAGTGAAATGCCTTGTCTGCCTCAAAACAAATCCCAAGTTTCTGAACGCCCTTTTACAGATCCTCGAAATATGATCGCGAAACGACAGTTCAGGAGTGACAGTAACACCCAAATCCCGCACCTCAGAGACTCGTTTCACAGGCGAGGCTCCCACTACGTACTCGTGTACTAGAAGGGCACGCGCGCGCGTAAAACTCATCACCGAGCACATAAACCAATTGAAGAAAAGCTTGTTGTCATGACTCCATTCCACTACCCTATCTATGTCCTCCTGCAATCGTTTGCAATCGGATTTACTATTAACCTCGAGCAGCAACTTAAGGTCATCTGCAAATAATAAACAGGAGGCATGTTTGACGACTGCCGGCAAATCGTTTATCATTATGATGAATTCGAGAGGCCCCAAATTGCTGCCTTGGCTCACACCGGACCAGGTGTAATATGGGTCGGATTCACACCCATTATATTCTACGTACTGCTGTCTATCTCGCATATAGCTGGCGAAGAAATTTAATAGGTGTGAGATGATTACCACAATAATATCAGAATGCGTTATTACATGGAACAGATCCTCAAGCTGCGTGAAGGAGCAGACAGCATGCGCGTGGAAGTCCCTCATGACGGGCAGGAACATGTCGTTATGCGAGCGGCTGCTCAGCGCCGCGTGGTACTCCAGCTCCTGGGCGACTTCCCGCAGCCCCACGCATAGGCCTCGCACGTCCTTGTCCAGCTGTTCCATGCACACCTTGGCAGCCGCGCGCACGTGAGGCAGGTCTTCTTCGAGGAGCAGGATGTCTTTGAACTAGAAAGTCGTACATGCAATGTTTTAGTATGATCAAATTATGAAACTCTACAAAGCTGGCGATAAAGATAACAGAAGAGCAATGACAAATGCCGCTGTTTCTTTCTAACCACACGTAAACTAAGGGCACCTCTTTATTTATTTATTTAACTAAGTAAGACTGAGGCTTCAGTAGAGCGTTGCGTTGCATCGTCACGCGCGTATGCCACGCCTGCGTTGCAACGACCCACGACTTCGCAACACAAGAGGGCGACATCGCAGCGCAATGTCTCAGTGTGGATTTAATATTTGACAATGGATTGGCATAAACACTATCCGTTGTAGAAGAAGAAAAGTGTTTAATCGCCACAAAAACGACATACAAATCGCACAACCACATCGGAGCTCCGACATCGCAATGCATCACCCTCCCCACGCCTTCGTCTCTCGTCCGTCATTGAAACTTCGCGTGCGACGACGTAACGCACTAATGAGGCCTCAGCCGTATTTTTGAGTAGTTTGTTTTAATCTAGACGCTTTTACAAAAATACATGCACGTGTTTTTACATCGTTTTCACATATATTTAATTTTCCGAAAAGAATGATGTTACAAAATACTTTGTAATCAAATTTTACTGATGGAAAAGGGGATCCGTGGAATATATTGCACGTTCTTCTCCATAGAGGCCTACTGACTTTTGCGATTATGCAACTAGCTTTATCTATTGTTTGACAATTAAAAAGTACTGGGGGGTAACCACAAGCTCTTAGAGTAAGGTTATTTTGAGATCGAGTAAGTGACAGATGTATACAAGTCAGATACATCTGTCCCTTACTCGATCTCAAAATAACCTTACTCTAAGAGCTTGTGGTCACCCCACAGTTTGAAATGGTTTAATTGAAATAAATAACTTTGAGTTTTTGAGTTTGACTATACTTTATCTTTAACTTGATTTATCCAAGGCCTTTGACCTCGTCTCGTATGATATCCTCTGGGGGAAGCTGGAGAGAACGGGCTTACCGTGGGAACTCATCAGCATACTCAGGTACTGGTATGGGCACCAGGTCAATAGTGTCCGGTGGGCGGGGGCGATGTCGGACCCTTATATTAGCGAGTGTGGCGTAAGGCAGGGCGGTCTGACCTCGCCAACATTGTTCAACCTGTATGTTGATGAACTGATCGTCTCGCTCAGCAGTCAACATGTCGGTTGCCATGTTGACGGAATTTGTGTCAACAATATGAGTTATGCGGACGACATGGTGCTGCTGAGCGCGTCGATATGTGGGCTGAGGAGACTACTAAGTACGTGTACGGCATACGCGCATGGTCATGGGTTAAAATATAATGGGAAGAAGACCAAATACATGGTTTTTCGGGCCATCGGTGTGTCGAGCCCTGTGAACATACCAGTTGTTCAGCTTGATGGTGCTGCGATAGACCGAGTGGATCAATTTAAATATCTGGGGCATCTACTCACCGAGGACCTTAAAGACCATGCTGACATTGAGCGGGAACGGAGGGCACTGTCGGTGCGAGCCAACATGATAGCCCGCAGGTTTTCGCGGTGGTCTCTTGGTGTGAAGATCACGCTTTTCAAAGCATACTGCACATCACTGTACACGTGCAGCTTGTGGGTTGACTATACTGAAAGGGCGTACAGTGCCCTCCGTGTCCAGTACAATAATGCGTTCCGGGCGATGTTGGGGCTGCCCCGTTTCTGTAGCGCATCAGGGATGTTCGCTATGGCGCGCACTGATTGTTTTCACGCTGTTATGCGTAAGCGTTGTGCGTCGCTGGTGCGCCGGGTGCGGGCCAGCCCCAATACCATCCTGGCAATGATCGCCGACAGACTAGACTGCCCTTATGTCCGGCATGGCTGTGGCAAGCATGTGGCGGTTCCAATGCCGGTTAGACAATTATAATTATTAAAAATTTATAAGTGTATTTCAATTTTGACATGTTGTGTATTTATTGTATGTGTATCTAAATTTCAAACTATGGATTTCTTATCTGAGACAAATAAATAATAAAAAAAAATAATATACAGACCTGCCAAACTTAAATGGCAGTGGGCAAGGTTTATTGTTCTCAGAACAGATGGTCGATGGGGCCGAGATGTTCTGGAGAGGCAACCGCGAACTGGAAGACGCTGCATTGGAAGGCCTCCCACTAGATGGACCATGACCTGGTTAAGGTTGCTGGATGCGAGATGCACGGGACCGGTCAAAATGGTGACAATTGGGGGAGGCCAATGTTCAGCAATGAACGTCTTTCGGTTGAAATTATGAAGATGATTATGATACGTACCTGTGTCTCGAGCATCTCAACAAGGTAGTGCAGCAACGTGGTGTTCCGTGACACTGACGACTTGGTGTCAGCCAGCTTGTTCAGCGACGTCAGACGGAAACCTGACGCGTTGCCGCGGGCTCCCCTGGAAGAAGCAAATAGGAATTTTGAAGAAAAAGTGTGGTTACTGGGATTATAAAGTAATTTTGTTATTAATATTTCGCACTGAGCCAGTTCACCACCAGTTTCCTCACGAAGTTTTCCTTCATTGTTGTCATCGATGTCTAAGATAAACTTAGAATATACATATGCATTGAAAAAGTCAATTTGGTACTTGTCCGACACTACAGAAGAGCTCCTAGCCACTGGCCACCACAAATTGTCATGATGAAAAATGTAGGTTAAATATGTAATTATTGTTTGATTTATTTCTCGTCTTTACTAACATAATTTAAGTACTACTAATAATATTTTTAAGGGTTTAGCATAAGTATGTTCTTATATTGTATGTATGTCGTGTTGTGACAAATAAACACTTTTTCTTTCTTTTCTTTTTCTTTCTGATGTGTTACCTGTTCATGTAGTTCCCTAGCGCCAGCAACACCTCCAGCAGCGCCCGCAGCCTGCGCGAGCGGGTCTTGTCCCTGGCAGCCCGCAGCACTACAGAAGAGCTCCTAGCCACTGGGCGACCACAAACTGTCATGATGTGTTACATGTTCATGTAGTTCCCTAGCACCAGCACTACCTCCAGCAGCGCCCGCAGCCTGCGCGAGCGGGTCATGTCCCTGGCAGCCCAAAGCACTACAGAAGAGCTCCTAGCCACTGGGCCACCACAAACTGTCATGCTGTGTTACCTGTTCATGTAGTTCCCTAGCGCCAGCACCACCTCCAGCAGCGCCAGCAGCCTGCGCGAGCGGGTCATGTCCCTGGCAGCCCGCAGCACTATAGAAGAGCTCCTAACCACTGGGCCACCACAAACTGTCATGCTGTGAAACCTGTTCATGTAGTTCCCTAGCGCCAGCACCACCTCCAGCAGCGCCCGCAGCCTGCGCGAGCGGGTCATGTCCTTGGCAGCCCGCAGCACTACAGAAGAGCTCCTAGCCACTGGGCCACCACAAACTGTCATGCTGTGTTACCTGTTCATGTAGTTCCCTAGCGCCAGCACCACCTCCAGCAGCGCCCGCAGCCTGCGCGAGCGGGTCATGTCCCTGGCAGCCCGCAGCACTACAGAAGAGCTCCTAGCCACTGGGCCACCACAAACTGTCATGCTGTGTTACCTGTTCATGTAGTTCCCTAGCGCCAGCACCACCTCCAGCAGCGCCCGCAGCCTGCGCGAGCGGGTCATGTCCCTGGCAGCCCGCAGCACTACAGAAGAGCTCCTAGCCACTGGGCCACCACAAACTGTCATGCTGTGTTACCTGTTCATGTAGTTCCCTAGCGCCAGCACCACCTCCAGCAGCGCCCGCAGCCTGCGCGAGCGGGTCATGTCCCTGGCAGCCCGCAGCACTACAGAAGAGCTCCTAGCCACTGGGCCACCACAAACTGTCATGCTGTGTTACCTGTTCATGTAGTTCCCTAGCGCCAGCACCACCTCCAGCAGCGCCCGCAGCCTGCGCGAGCGGGTCATGTCCCTGGCAGCCCGCAGCACTACAGAAGAGCTCCTAGCCACTGGGCCACCACAAACTGTCATGAAGTGTTACCTGTTCATGTAGTTCCCTAGCGCCAGCACCACCTCCAGCAGCGCCCGCAGCCTGCGCGAGCGGGTCATGTCCCTGGCAGCCCGCAGCACTACAGAAGAGCTCCTAGCCACTGGGCCACCACAAACTGTCATGATGTGTTACCTGTTCATGTAGTTCCCTAGCGCCAGCACCACCTCCAGCAGCGCCCGCAGCCTGCGCGAGCGGGTCATGTCCCTGGCAGCCCGCAGCACTACAGAAGCCCGTGCTGTGGCCTCGGCCGCTGTGCCACTGAACTTCTTCTTGAACAGTAATAGTTGAATGCGCTGCGGGTAGTGCGGGATCCTGGGAAGAAGACAAGTACGATCATTAAACACTGTTTCTGAAGTTGACGGAATCTAGATCGGCTTGATCCACCACTAACCTTTACTGCGGATCTATTGGTTCACTGTCGAAGTTGCACTTTTAGTAAGTACTAAAGATATAAAATAGTTATTTGTGCAACAAGAGAGCAAAGTTGGTTTTTGCCGCGAGTGTTGATTTTGAATCCCGAGTAAGCGAAGGATTCTATATTTGAATCACGAGCGTAGCGAGTGATTCTAGGTTAGAATCCTGAGTGCAGCGAGGGATTCAAAGACACGAGATGCAAATAACTTTGGTCTCGTGTAGAACATACAACTTTTCACTTCAGCAGCGAGAACAAATAATCTAAAGGTAAAAAATACAACTTGGTAATATTTAAACCACATATATATTTGTAAAAATTAAAAGTTAAAAGTAAAATTATTGCAGTTTTGCAAATTAAAAGTACCTACCAGTTTTGTTTGGAACCAATGGAACCGATATTGTTGTTTTAGCGACTTCAGTTTGAGTATTCACTGATTCGCTTTTTACATACTGCTTCAATTCTTCCGGTGTTAAATTGCAGACATCATCACTGGATTCACTCATATTTATTTATTATTATTTTAATAATATCCAACGTGTATCGCACTTTGTAGCTAGCGAACAGAAGAAGAAAACAATAAAAATTTAAAGCCCGCTATTTTTATTTAAAGATGCGTTCGGAAATTGCACTATTACTAAATTATTCTGTCACAATAAAGATTGTTAAAACTTTAAATATTTATGTAGATACATGATAAACTTCGTATTTTTACCCGACTGCCGAAGGAGGGTAATGTGTTTATCAGTCTATGTATGTATGTATGTTTGTTCCTATGTGGCGTTCCAGAGACCAAACGCGTTGGCCGATTTTGATGATTCGTACGTCAATCGATGCGTCTTAACCCTGCGAGTGTCATAGGCTACATTAAAATTGGATAATAGAAAAATGGCGGATTTTGGGTGCCATATTGTGGGGGCCCAAATTTTTTTTTTCTTCCAAACCCATCGTGTGGGGTATCAAAATAAAGGGTTTTAAGAGGTAATTACAAAAATATATAACACTTATATGTTTAAATGGATCTAATTCGAAAAAACTAACTAAAAAGTTATAAATAAAAAAACTTAATTAAAAAAATCAAAAAACCGGACTGCTTCAAAAGCGAACTAAAAAGTCGTAAACAAGGAAAAAATCATGCTGTGCAGGCGGAGGATACACCAGATTTTGGTCAGCCAGCCGGCGAATATGTATCCTCCGACTGCACAGCATGATTTTTTCCTTGTTTACGACTTTTTAGTTCGCTTTTGAAGCAGTCGGGTTTTTTGATTTTTTTAATTAAGTTTTTTTTTACTTCAACATCTCTTTATTTGATTATAAAAAATATAATTCGATTATTAAGAGAAAAGTATAATAATTACATTTAAACCTTGATTTGAAATTTTATAGATGACGTGTTTCCGAACGTTTTATTGTTGGTTTCTTTTTTGAGCCTATTATATATGGAATTTGAAAATCGAACTTCGAATCGACTTGTTTCTATCTCTCGCTCTTTTCGTATCGAAGTGAAAGTGACAGAACAAAGTGAAGTTCAAATCTTTCGAATGTTGTGAGTAGACCCAGCACTGACTCGGCATTTAAAAAAAATAATTAGAAAGTTACTTTGTCTCACGCTCGCAGCAAAATCGAATTTTGCTCACTGTCTTTAAGCAGCAAAACCTGCTTGTTTGAGGTGCTGAGGTGAAAAAGTAATTTTGTAGCCCGCACAGGAGACACGAGGGATTAATAATAAATCAAAACAATAACTATTACAGGTGGGTAGCGTGGGCGCTTTTTTTTTATTTGTTGTGTTGCTCTACCCTCCTCAGAAGTTGGGTTGGGGGCTGCGTCCTGGTTGGGGGTAGGTAAAGTTACCTTTTTCCCTGATGTCGTTTTTCTTCTAGTACTGGTACTAGAGGAAGCGGAAGATGATGCCGATGGCGAGTGGTTGCGTCGTACAGCTTCTGCGAAAGTAGGCGAATTTTCGCTTCGCTGCTCGCGCGCCTGAGTGCGCTGCGGATCAACGCAGTAGCGTTTAGCCTCCTCTTCCGCCGTTTCGTCGGGGCTTCGGCGCCTCCTGAGCGCCCTACCCCCCGACTGAAAATCGTAGTCGAGTTCCATTGACGGGGTAGGCGATGTCGGCGTCATTTGTTCTTCGAACTCAGTTTCTGCCCTACGCCCTATGGACGTAAGCGATATGTTTGACCCACTTAGCGATGATTGGGTGGATCTAAACGCAGATGAGTCGGCCGCTGATGTGCGGGGTGGCGCTGGCGAGCCAGCAATGGCGGACGACACTACTAGTGGTGCCATCTGACGGCGTGGGTCGCGGTTCGAACGCGAATCGCGATTATCGCGTTTTGTATTTGTATCTGCTAAAGGGCCTGCTAGTATAGGGCGAGTTGCAGAGGATGCAGTGCTTGGTGCCGACATATGGGCTGCTGGCCTTGAAGCGGTAGGCTTCTTGGCCTGGGTTGTATGTGGTGTGGTGCGCGACGTAGTTTATGCGCGGGGTGTCTCAGTACGTGAAAGCGCGCGTACGGTAAAGGCAGGGGCATCATCTGCGACAAATTGTCGTTGTTGTTGGATGGGTGGGCGAGACTGTTGAGCGGTGGAACGGTCCGCCGATTTTTTCCCGGTGTGGGTAGTAGGAGCTACCGAGAAATGGTTCTCCGGAGTTTTGACCACGGTCGATTTTCGCTCCGCGGGTATTGGTGTTTTTGCGGGTGGGCGGCATGGTTTGGGGGCACTGTACCATACTGGAGGCGACTGTGCTGGGGCTGGGACGCTGGTGGCACTTTGCCTACCTGCGCTCCTTGTTGCCTCTCTCTGCTGGCTGCGTCTTGGATGCTCTGCGGTCGGTGGTGCATTAGACGCCACGGTCCCTAGGTTAGGGAGCGAGGCGGTCCGATCCATCGACGGTTGGGGTTCCTGTTTGCTGGGGGCGCCACGGCCCTAGGGCCGCGGGCGCCTGGCGGTGACATCTTCTTCTGTTTCTTCTTCTGATGGCTCCTTTTTTGCTATGAAGCATGGGCATGGAAACTAGGGGGGCTAGTATTCCACGACCGCAACAACAGCTTTGCGCAAGCAAAGGCTGTTGGCATCTACGATGTCCGCCCAAGTTGCCTCCGACAGTATGCTCTCGCCACGTGGTCTCAGGCCGTTTATATGTTATCGCGCCCCCCTCCTCCACTTTGAAAGTCACTGGTCTACGTACGACGATGCACCATCGGTAAACGGTGGACTTCCCACTTATACGCACTAAGCGTTTTGAAAATACTTTAATTATACATTTAGCATACAGCTAGGAGTCTGTGTTTCTCGATAGCTACAACCTAGGGGTCTTTAGGTCAAGAGTGAATAGGTTACTTCTTCCACATCATCGCTTACCATCAGGTGGGAAAGTGGTCAATCTATAATAAAAAAAATGGCATGACACTTACTTGGATATCTCATACAGGAAGCGGTCAGCGCGCGCCATGCTGTCCAGCTCGCCCAGGTGTACTTCCAGCAGCGCGGCCTCCTCGGCGCTGGGAATGAACTTCACCAGCTGTTCCACCATGTCGATGGGAAGCTGTTCGCCGCTGTCCATGCGGAGGATTGCTCTGCAATACAGTATAAAAATTGTCAGGAATGTTACCATGAAAAGGATGTTGCTACTCAAACATCGACATCATCATCATTCGTAATTTCAGCCGACAGAGGTCCACTTTTAGACATAGGCCACCCCCAAGCGTCTCCACGCTGATCGGTCCTGTGCGTTTCAAATTCACTGCCGGATTTCCGCAAACTTGACCAGGTCATCGCTCCACCTAGAGGAAGGCCTTCCAACGGTACGTCTGCTGGCACGCGGTCACCACTCCAGAACTTTTCGGCCCTATCGAACATCCTTTCTCCGAGCAATGTGTCCTGCCCTCTACCACTTATGTTTGCCAATTAAAAACAATCAGATAAAAACATCGTATGTTCAAGTTCTATCTCTAGCCGCCATAAGTCTGGAGCTCGAGATCCCCTCGCACCAACTCCACACGTGACAGGTATTTCAAGTAACATGGTGGAGACGGTGACGATAGTGAACACAAATGTTGTCCGCAGTGATATCTATGATACCGCTTGCTTGGTGACCTTTGCCGTGTGTGCCTTTTTGCGGTGAACTTCCATTTGAGAATGGAAGTTCACGTTCAAGTTGTTTTTTTTTTAAATGCCTGGAATATAAGGCAGCGGTTTGTTTGATTTCTTTCACATTGAAAAACTGAATGCAATGTAAACATATTATATTTAAATACAGTTTTGCAGTTTTTTGGAGGACTTTGGAGGAACAAGGTGTTAAGTCCTGTGAACTTCCATTGAAAAGAACGGATCCTCCGACCAGACGGGTGTTGTGTCTGGTTTGGGTAATAGCTCAACGTTTATTGGCGGACCGTTGTTACTATGTGTTCAAACCGCGCCAAAAACTTTGCTTGTGCGATGCAGGATTTGTGTGATGTAATATGACATATGTGGCATAAATAATAATTTAGATGAAAGACTTATATGTTATTTTTTTATAAATTATGAACAGTACATAATAAAAAAGGTATTTTAAGGCGGAAACATAAGTATACGACACGTAAGTACGTATAGTGGCGTGGCGTGGCGCCTTATGACGCATTTGATTCGCTACAAGACTCTTTGAAATGAGGCCGATTGAGGCTTGAAATTCGGATGATTGGTGTATCCGCGCTACGACACGACACAGTAATGTTTAGGCAGCTTTATGGTACAGAATACTAACCGGCAGATCTCCTCATCAGTCATCTTGAGTTTGGACAGCAGGATGGTGCAGTTCTGAGCGCGTCTTCCGTCGATGACTGACAGGATCTTAGTGCGGGGCTTCGACCATAGCTGTCTTAGGCCTTTTACTGAGCCCTTGTTCTGTAGGTGACGATTATTTGTCATTAAAAACTGATGAGAGCTTCCAGTGTGAATTTGATACTGAGGAAGCCAAAAGTATTAACAATACTCCAGCCATTTTGAAGATACAATGTTTAATGAGCAGATTTTTTAGGTTTACCCTCTACTCAACAACAAATATTTAGGCTCAGTTTCTCAGCCGCTTGTTACATTTCGAATTAGCTGACAATTTGTCACAAGTTATCCAACCGTCAGTTGTCAAACGTTTGTTTTGGATTTCTCAAAACTGCATCATCGAAAAATTACATAATCGCTTGTTACATTGAATAATCGGCATCAATTTATTTCCGTTGGCTACCCTAGGTGGTATTCGTTCGATTCATTCACTAAGTTACTATAACGTAATCAGTAACTATAAATAGTATTTATCTTTAACGGCTGGGTTAGTGAAGCTGCCAAGTTAAGCAAACCTTACCAATGACGGTTTTTGGATGGATAACCATTTTTTTCTTGGTTTGCTTGTTTTTGGTTAGGTGACCAAATACAGGTTAAGCAACACTTACCAAGGTTAGTCTTTGGATGGGTGACCACTTTTTTTTGTTTCGTTTGTTTTTGGGTGGCTGATCCCGCCAGGGTATGCAACACTTACCAAGGTCAGTCTATGGGTTTGGTGACCACTTTTTTTTGGATCGCTTGTTTATGGATGGTTTTTAGGGTTCCGTACCCAAAGGGTAAAAACGGGTCCGTCTATCTGTCTGTCTGACACCAGGCTGTATCTCATGAACCGTGATAGCTAGACAGTTGAAATTTTCACAGATGATGTATTTTTGTGGCCGCTATAACAACAAATACTAAAAACCGAATAAAATAAATATTTAAGTGGGGTTCCCACACAACAACCGTTTTTTATTTTATTGGCTTGCTTGTTTTTGGATAGGAGACCCAGCAAAAGTTAAGCAACACTTACCAAGGTTAGTCATTGGATAGGTGACAACTTATTTTTGGTTCGTCTGTTTTTGGATGGCTGACCCCGCTAGAGTAAGCAAAACTTACCAAGGTTAGTCTTTGGATGAGTGACCTCTTTTTTTGGGTTCGTTTGTTTTTAGATTGGTAACTCCGCCGGGGTAAGCAACAATTACCAAGGTCAATCTTGGGATGGCTGACCAGTTTTTTTTGGATCAATTTTTTTTGCATGGGTGACCTTGTTAGGTGTTGTTTAAACTGGCGGGGAGACTTTAGGATGGTTGACTAAAATTATTGTGGTGATGGTCACCCATCCAAAGACTAAACTTAGTAAGTGTTGCTGACCCTGGTGGGGTCACCTATCCATAAACATGCGATCCAAAAAATGTAGTCACCCATCCAAAAACTGACCTTGGTAGCGGTTGCTTACCCTGGCGGGGTCAGCCATCCCGGCCGCTTCAAGTTAAACCTATCCAAAAACTGACCTTGGTAAATACTAAGTACAAACAAGGTACAGTCAACATTAATGCGCGTGAGAAATTTTCGACTCCTAGATCAGTAACAGTTTTTGTTTTTATATTTATTTACATACAAAAAACTATTTTTGATACTTGTGTCAAGTTTTTATAATTAATTAATTCTAAAAGTTTGCAAAAAATTGCATTTTTTTAATCTTGGTAATCAACTATAATTGATCTAATAAATATTTTTTTTTTATAACTATACCGATACCAAAGATTTCACTGACCCCCTTAATTTTTTATAGTAATATAAGCAATTAAAATCATCATATTAATTTTAATTTGCGAATAATTTTAACCAAAATCCATCAATTATAAATTAGGCTCGTTGACAAGAGATTAACATTGAAAAAGGTTCTCAAAAACCCAAAACTGCTGTGACATGTGGTTAATTCGAGATTTTCTCAAATGTGACAAATTGTCAACCGCTTGTCACACTTGGTGTTGAGAAACTGAAAGTAGAATTAACCGGAGATTATTCGTCGATTACGTTAACAGCCCGATAATCGAGAGCTAGAAACCGAGAGAAAGTAATTAAACGAATTCGATATAGAAAGTTGTGTTTGTTGTATATCGATTTAACTGAGTTCGTACGTGAAAAAATTGTATAAGGACTAGAAGATTAAAAATGTTTTTCATCCCTGCTGCCAGCTGATTGAGCTGTCAGGTTTTTAGGTTCCGTAGCCAAATGGCAAAATACGGAACCCTTATAGATTCGTCATGTCTGTCTGTCTGTCTGTCCGTCCGTATGTCACAGCCATTTTTTGCCGAAACTATAAGAACTATGCTGCTGATACTTGGTAAGTAGATGTATTCTGTGAACCGCATTAAGATTTTCACATAAAAATAGAAAAAAAACGATAAATTTTGGGGGTTCCCATACTTGAAACTGAAACTAAAAAAAAATATTTCATCAAAACCATACTTGTGGGGTATCTATAGATAGGTCTTTAAAAATGATATTGAGGTTTCTAATATCATTTTTTTCTAAACTGAATAGTTTGCGCGAGAGACACTTCCAAAGTGGTAAAATGTGTCCTCCCCCCTGTAACTTCTAAATTAAGAGAATGATAAAACAAAAAAAAATATATGATGTACATTACCATGTAAACTTCCACCGAAAATTGGTTTGAACGAGATCTAGTAAGTAGTTTATTTTTAATACGTCGTAATCGGAAACCGCAATTTACAAGAACCCTTCGTGCGCGAGTCCGACTCGTATTTGGCCAGTTTTTTTTTATCGTAATTTGCTCTCAGATTTGTGTTTAAATAGACTCAATCTGGTGGACAGACTATAAGAGCTAAGCTATGTCAGTTCGTTTAGCTTAGCTCGTATTGCAGAGGTAGATTTTTATACTGGTTTACATACATTGCGGTTTGCATACAACTTAGTTTAGTTCAGTCTCCCTCTGGCTGGGGTAACTGTTCATTATTAAGTTGATTGGTTAGTAATCGGACGATTACAATTTTAATAATTATTTAAAGTTATCTTTATTACAGGCAGGAGAATTGACCGATACAACGAATGCTAACGCATGCGTTGTATCTCGCTGGCGCTACCCCGCGCAAAACGCCGCGCTAGCCGTTATTCGTGCAGTTTTTAGGAGCTATCTACTCAGTATATAAAAATAAATATCAATTAATAAAAATACATTAAAATTCTATATAATATTGATACCAAAATGGTAGTTTTTTTTTTATGTATTATATGTTTCATAAATCTCCTTCCAACAAAACTATGAAAATGAGAAATAATTATTGATAGCATGTATCTCCTCGTAAAGTGTTCAATAATTAATTTTTCTACTAACACTAATGGATAGACAATTTAATAACGGAGATTTTTGTGGTAATAGTTTTTTCAAAAGACCAAAATTCCATTTTATAAAGATTTTATTCCAAAATCTGGGCGTATTCACTACTGTAATTCCAAAATCAGTGCCGCTAGGCCAATAGGAATGCTCATATCTCATGCATATTTTTTGGTACGGCCTTAAGTCTAAAATACTTTAATCAGAGACAATTAATAATACCAGCGAGTTACTGTCCCACTGCAGGGCAAATGCAGGTATAAGTCCAGGTTTCCTCAAGCTGTCTTCACCATTGTCAGCGATGTCCAAGACAAACTTAGAAAGACAAAAATCTATTTAGTAACTCACTTGGACGCCATTCTTCTGATAAGCACAGAACATCTTATCGATCGTGTGCAGATCCATGGCGTTATAGAGCTTGGTATCGTCCAACTCCTGCCATATAGTTCCATGGAGTTTAATGTCGGGCAGTTTGCTCCAGTTGAAGCTCTTCAGCGGGTTGCCGGGTGTGGGCACGTTCTTCTTGGCGCGAAGGGGGGTGGCGGCGGTGGGCGTGGGCGCTGGGGGCGCGGGTGGACGGGGCGAGAACAGCGGCGGAGGGGGGGGCGGCGCACAGTGTTCGGAATGATTATATTACGAGCTACTTTAGGTACAAACATCATGGCAATATAAATTGAAATTTGCAAGTGAATAGGGTACACTATTAGTTATACAATTCTTTCCACGAACAATTTGCCGATTCCGAGAAATGTTCGCCGCTCAGCACTGCTCCAATCCTGCGCGATAACAAAACCGGTCAGTCGCTTTTGTTAGCCGCTACTTATCGCACGTGTTTACGTTCTATTCTTGCAACAGTTTTCGAGTTTTTAAATATTTTTTTTGCTTTATCATGTGTTCCACATCCACAGGTATGATATAAACCAATTTGTTAATCCTACATAAATTCGTATTATGAGAAAATAAATAAAATTTGAATTGAAAAAAATAACGAAATTTGCAAAAAGTTTAAACGTTCAATAGACTCCAACTTTTTCCCAGCCAATTCCAGCCGTCCATGTTTTTTTGTGATTATCGAGTATTTATCTAGCTCTCGAATGAATCTAGTCTCAATATTCGACTCGCCTCGACTTTTGAGTGATGTAATTTTTTCGTTCACCAGGTGTTACAGAAGTTTTACAGTTATTGAAAGCTCCTGAAGCGCCTGAAAGGACGCACTCATCCGATGAAGAGGCAGACAGCGAGTAGACAAAAGCCAAAAGCCTTTTTCAGGGCCGCCTATCTAAAAATGTCAAATATCTAAAAGTTAACTCTAATAAAATATTTTTTTTATTTAAAGACTTATAAATATATCAATACTTAGTTAACACATGTGTTTTTCTCATATAAGTCCACACGCATGTACCTACCTACATTTAAATTAAAATATTAGTATAAAAAATTAAAGTAGCTCGTAAAATAATCATTCCGAACACTGTGCGGCGGCGCGCAGCTTGTCTCTATTACTGCCCTCTTGAAGTTGCTCACCTGGAAATAAATTTGATTTAGTTTTATGTATATATATGAGCTGGCGAAACTTTATATAGTTACATGATGCATGACGGGTATCGATGTTAAATCATGATTCAACGGGAGAAAGTATGTCTGAATAAACTATTTTTTTTGGAAGTACACCTTCATGGAGTTAATATCAAATCCAAAAAGTTTTATACACAAAAATATACGTTTTATTTATTTGAACGTCTTTGCATCATCGCCAGATAGGTAATTCAATTTGAACTTTTCTGGTATTGTATGTTTCACAAACCTTCGCATCATTTGGTATGCTTCCTTCACTGACTAGTTTTTCGAACCTCACTCTTTCTGTTCTTTCCTGGTTCAGCTGTAGATTATAAACAGACATGACACATAATACAAATAATAATATAATTATGTAACTGAATATTTTGTAATAATATCTACTACAATTCGTTTAATAATCAAACAGCGTTAGCAAGCTGAAGAAATGGTTGAGTTATGATTCACTTTTGGTCCATGATGTTAGAAGGTAACAATGTGTGAACCATTTTATCCATGCGCAAATCGCAGAGTAAGTATTAGCAAAATGCGATAAGTATGTATCTGCCTAGTCTTTTCCCAACTATATTGGGGTCGGCTTCCAGTCTTGCCGGATTTAGCTGAGTACCAGTGTTTTACATGGAGCGACTGCCTATCTGGCCTCCACAACCCAGTAACTGGGTAACACAGTACCCCTTGGCTAGACTGGTGTCAGATCTCAAGCTTCTGACTACTCGTAAGGACTGTCAAAGATCTTCAAATGACAGCCGGGACCAACGGCTTAACGTGCTTTCCGAGGCACGGAGGAAACACGGTATGTTGAAGTGGTCACCCATCCACGGACCGACATCGTCAAGCGTTGCTTAACCTTGAAGATCGACCCGTGCTGCTGTTATTATTTTGCCTAGAGCTTTTCTAGCAAAATGCGATAAGTATGTGAACTAAACTGTAACTGAGGGTTTTAACCGGTTGTGTGCTTTAATTACCAAAACAATGGAAAAGCTATTGTGTCTCGCGTGAATCCACGTTTTAGGTACTCAAGAGGATAATTTAAAAGACCTTAAAAAGTAGACTACTAGAAATTTTCGTATCATTAAACATTACCAATTGTACCTACTCCCTAGTCTTTCTGAATTAAATTTAATCTATTCAAACATAAAGTTGATATTTGTTTAAGTCGTGAATTTAATCGACTGCTGTAGATCAAATACAAAATCAAATTCAATTTATTGCATCCATAATATACATACTTGTGGTAAATATAAGTTACAGAAACAATTATGGAGCCTGTCGGGCAGATATGGCTGAATTCTCGTCAAAATAAAAAAAAAGGAGAAAAAAAATTGGTATCATCAATACGACAAAAAAGACGGGTACCCGGCAGCGAATGTATAGCCATGTACATCCGGTACTTGTGAAAGCCAACGGACATGTCTATACACTTCGCCGCCGGGTACCCGGTAGCGGCTACCCGGCAACCGGGGCGTGTGAAAAGGTACTTATAGTGTGAGAGAACAGGTAGATGTGACGTCATCCATCTCCTGCTACTCTTCTCCTATACCTACTGCTGGCTCAGTATCATTCGTTGTCAGCGATGGTGATGGTTAAAATGCTAAAATGTAAGAGATTGATCACGTGAGATTTCGATAGCGTTTGACATTCCCATACATTTTTCTGCCAAGTTTTCGATGATAGGTAGAATGTCTCTTGTCTACGGGGGGTATTACGCTATCAACTAGGATCACAGATCTATGAGCTCTATATAAATGAAAGTGTAATATAAACATACTAGATTCCGCCCAATACCTTCGTTCAACATCTTTATAAATTATAGCCTATGTGTTATTCTGATGTTTAAGCTTTATTTCTTTAAAGTTTTATCAAAACCCGTTCAGTAGTTTTTGCGTGAAAGAGTAACAAACATCCATCCATCCTTAAAAATTTCACGTCTATAATTATGAAGATTGAAGAATGATGATTTCATAATGAATCATTTCGTCTTTGATAAAAATATGATGATGATGAAAATTAATTTAAATTATTTATTTGACACTTTGAAATACATGTAACAATCAAGTCATAATTAAATAGCACACAAATGTATTGACACAAATCTGATGCTAACCCCAAACTAGGCCTGGACCTGTATTTTGGGTGTTAGCGTTCAGCCATGGGTTCTATTTTCAATCTAAGAAATTGTGGAGGAGTGTCGCTACATAGTTGACAGCCAAGGTTATTGCCGATTGACGATGATGATTATTTCATGATGATCCTATGTATGATAGTGTAATACCTCCCAAGGCCTCAGGACACATCGGTGTTGTCATCCATCTCCTGGCACTCTCCCCCATACCTGTTGCTCCAGTGTGTGCGCCCTGGTGGCCGCAGCCCGGGCCCTCTCGGTGCACTCCATGTGCGCGGCCGTCTCCCTCTCGAGGCGCTCCTTCAGGCGAGACACCACTCCCTCCAACTCCTCGCGCTCTTGACTCTGCTCGTACACTTGCTTCTCCTGTTAGTGGGTTAGTACTGAATTAGTTAGGTCATGCGTGTGGTAGATGGACGTAGAGTTTAGGTGGTCGGTTCAAGCGTGAGGTTCTGGTAAGCTGAGTGGGTCTGTTGACTCGTATTAAGTAGCAGGATATTCAATGAAAAAGAGTTGTAATGGTTTACCATCATAACTGTGGCAATAACATAAAAAAATCAACCAATCTCTTTTCACAGTCCGTTCAACCGATTTTGAGTTCTATTCCGTAAACTTAAAGCATAAAAGCATAAACCTGCTACCAATACAAACTTTTTTCCTACAACTACCATTGGTCATGTCACCTACGCATACAAGTCAAAATTTGTTGAACGTAAAAATAGGATTGTTTAAATTTGTGAAGTTATTTCAAATGAAAATAAATGTTAAAACAAGAGGTACCAAAGACACCGACTTCCGTAACGAAACTAATTTTTCACTTTTTAGTGTTTTGTTTTTGAAGTCAGTTTATTTTTTTGCCAATTTTTATTATTTGTACATAATTGTATCTTTAGAAATCGATACAGTATCATGTACACGGGATTTAAACGACCAAAATTTTACGGTGTATAGTAATTTTCAGCTTTCCAGAACCAGCTGCACATATCAGTTTATAAAGGCGTTACCACCCCGCACATTAAACAACTTGTCTTAAAAAGTGTTGTCTTTTGTCAATATACATACATACATACATAAACTCACGCCTTTTTCCCATGGGGGTAGGCAGAAACTACAGAACGCCACCTGCTACGATCCTTACATACATCTTTTGCTTTACACACATTCATACATGTAGTCATACACACACGCCGGTTATGGGTACTGCGCACTTGGCCTTTCTGAAGAACATCACCTATAAGGTCAATGTATGTCTTTCTAGGGCGTCCCCTCTCGGCGTTTAAATTCGCGTCTGCCTTGTAAATACCTTTCGTTAGTCGCCTTTCATTCATCGTCTCAACATGGCCAAACCATCTTAACATACTTTTTCAATTTTAGTCACTACATCTTCTTTTAAACCACAACGTTGTCTTATTACCTCATTCCTCACTCACACTCAATATAGCTTCATGTAATGACGATTTATATTATAAGGTCCTCCATTTCACGATGACAAATATTTGTTTGCAATTTGAACCTTAAGATAGTGCCATAACAATATCATCGTAAATTTTTCGACCAAAATTCGGCTGCGCCTCATGTGATGATAAACCCACGCTCGTGTTTTAATAACCCCTTATAAATGACCATTGCATAAACTACTATTTGATTTATGTTGCGCAGCAAAGTAAGGTCGTTAAAAAAATATTGCTTTTTGTATTTAGCTTCGTGAATGCAACTTTAACGTTTAAGGTTGAATTTGCATTAATGTATATTTATTTCAACTTGAATTCTTAGAATTACGTAAACACAATTAGCGACAGTTTAAAAGAGAAATTTTGTATGGCATTGTGTACCCAATATATTGATCGAAGTATCAAAGCTACTTTTAAAAACCTTTTTTTATGTTTAAATTTTTACGATGGCAAGCGATAATGTGGTCGACGTTGAATCACGCTTGCCTAGAAGTAACCTATTTTAATTAAATTAAGTAGTTGTATTTTTTATGATAACAAGTCTCCAACCCCGTCGTTCACGAAGCTTACTCTCCCGTACCTTCTTAGCGAGTTCAGAGGCGAGGTCGATGTTCTCCCTCTCCAGGTTGTCCGCCTTACTCCTGGCGGCCACCAGCTCCTCTTCCTTAGCCAACAGGTGCACTATCTTGCCCACGTTGATATGTAGCGGGGCTACGTCTGGGTCGAAGATCTGGAAAAATAAATAAGTGTTCGTTTTAGGAATTTGATCTCCGTTGATAGTATTTTCTGAATAATTTCTCCAAAGTTTAATTAGATTTATCATGCACTCATTGGCAGTAAAAATTGCTTATGTCTCCGTATTGCGGTCCTATACAGGCACATGTCTACATTCATTACTATATCGAGAGAAATGGTTTTCTATACACTATTTAATAAACGAGAGCTATTATTTTAAATACTGGCGAGATTGAAGATATGGCTTTTTTTAACCTACCGAAGTAGCTATTTTCATGACCGAAAAACAATTACATAATCCACTATTAATAGTTCTCTTGAGAGCTAGTGAAACCGGAAATGTTATAACAAACACCATAGAATTACTGTACTACTCGGAGTTGGCGCAGCTGCCAGCTGCTGGAGTGCTGCACCACGCGGTCCAGCAGGAGCCAGTTTTGGGACTAAGGTTTGTATTACCTTAGTGGTGTCCGAGGTGCTGTCCCGCTCGCTGCCTTGCTCGGAGTTGGCGCGGCTGCCGGAGGCTGGCTGCTGCAGGATCAGCTGCTGCACCACACGGTCGAGCAGAAGCCAGTGTTGGGACTGAAAGTTGTATTCCACTGGGAAATAGGAATAACATGCTTTATTAAAATACTTTTTCACTCTTTGAAATGGAGTGCTTGTGGCTAAATAATAACAGCCGCTCGGGCCGATCTTTAAGTTTAGTCAACGCTTGCTGAGGTTGGTTCGTGGATGGGTAGACAAAATAAGGCCTCTAAGAAACTGAGCCGCGGGAGTCAACTGTATGCGAGAAGCACAAGACCGATCCCTGTGACGATGCTCGTGGAAGACCTTTGTCCAGGACTTTTTCGGCCATATAATGCTGATCATAACT
The DNA here is from genome assembly GCA_949775005.1 of Orthosia gothica. Lineage (NCBI taxonomy): Eukaryota > Metazoa > Arthropoda > Insecta > Lepidoptera > Noctuidae > Orthosia > Orthosia gothica. The sequence continues at coordinate 8,471,425 of OX459044.1, forward strand.
TACGTGGAAGAAGAAGTAGATGCTCCAACAATGATAGCAGATGAGGGTAGGCAGCAGTGTGGCTGAGCTTTCTCCTCAGCAGCTCGAACATGCAGGAGGCGCTCTTGGTGTCCACGTGCTCCTTGTCGAACCTCCGAGCCAGTTCCCGCTCGTCCTCGTTGCGTACCATTTCGAAGAACTCGATGTGAAGGTCCAGGGTCTCGTTTTCGCACTTGCGGAGTTTCTCGATTACTGAAATGAGAAGATTTGAAGATGTGATAAATTTTTATATAAATTTACTTATTGTAACCTAAATTAAATGAAGTTTAATTTTTCACAAAGGACATGATGGCCGTCTTCAAACCCAGGTCGTCGCGGTAGGCGCCGGTGCATATCCAGCTCGTTCATAATGCTTTGGAAGCGGGCCCGTTCGCCGGCGTACTTTTGGTAGTGGGCTATCGTTTCTAGCACCTGTTTGTGAAGGGTGGTTTAGATGGTGGCAATATTAATATGTTTTTACTGGAAGAACAAAGGAATTGATTTTCGAAGAGATTTAGAGAAAATCTAGCAAAACCAGTAATTTGCACGTTACTGGTTTTGTTAGATTTTTCCAGAGCATTCGACGCAATTAATATCCCATTATTATTGTCGAACTTATTATAAATTATTACGGTTCCGACTCCAAGGCTATTGAATGGTTCCGCAGCTGTCTCAGTACTAGGGAACAACGCTTGAGTGAAGGTACTACTCTTAGATCTGCAATTATTCCCATAGACAAAGGAGTCCCACAGGGCTCTATCTTAGGTCCAATTATTTTTATTTTATACTGTACGGACATAATTAGTTGCCTCCAGAGATGCAAATACCAGACGAATATGATAGCGCCATAAAGGATCTTAACGAAGATCTTCACCGAATCGCCGTTTGGTCTGAAGAGAACTGTCTTTCGCTAAACCCCACAAAAACAAAATATGTGGTGTTAGGCACCAGACAGTAGCTTTTTCGACTACATACGACTTTTGACGTACAACTAATGGGCGAAAAAATTGACCGAGTGTACGAGGCCCGAAATCTAGGTCTCATCATGGACAAAGACCTAAGTTTTGGAAAACACGTAGCATCGACAATAAGAAACTGTTTTTAACGCTTGAAAGAGTAACCATGGAGTTTCTTGCCGGTTCTTCTCCATAGGAAACGACCAACCCGAACCGTGCACCTTTTGTCGACGTTTTATAAGTGCCCATGTAGGTCTATGTGAAATAAAAAAAAATGATTTTGAAAGTTTTGTATAGGGTGAGGCCTTACTTATCTGAGTCGTTGCGGGAACAACTGGTTGAAACACTGGTTCTGTCTAGGGTGAACTACGCTGACACTGTGTACGGCCCGCGCCTGTTAACTCGTACAGATAGGCTCAAACAAAGGGTACAAAACGGGTGCGCTCGGTTCTGTTATAAAATACCTCGCAGAAGTTATATAATATCCTTTCTTTATGAACATTTTGTCCTAAAAATGAAGTCCAGGCGCAAATTACACTTGGCATGCCTTGTGTTTGGTGTGGTTAAATATAAAAAACCGGACTGTTTATGTAATAAATTGGTTAGATAACGAGTGGACGGGGATGTGGGAGAAGGCTATGCTCGCAGCAACTCTCGACGCGATCGCATAATACAGCAGCGTTCAGAAGCAGCTTTCGTTATGCGGCTTCCAAAGTTTGGAATAATATTCCACCAACGATCAGAACAGCCAATGCCGTGGCACATTTAGGAGACGTTTACGGCAGAATCTTGTGGAAGCGCAACATAAGCTGGATATGGTCGCACTGAATGCCTCAATAATATGACGCATTAGCCTACCTACTCACCCCTCATTTATTGTCACACTCACCTTATTTAATTCTTATGTATTGTACATGTCTTTTTTATTATTTGTAATATACACATACTACTTCTAGTAAGTACCTACTTGTTTCACATACACATTTAGTTACTATAAAACTGCCTTACGTCCATCCCGTCGTCGGTCACAAGTCGGATATTTTGCTGAGCTGGTCGTTTTTGGCGCAGCTATGGGACACACAATGTTACTTATTTATTGTTTTCTTTTTTATATTATTGTTGTTTAGTCATGTTATATTTTTGGTTTATGTGCTCTGGCTTGTGTCAAACAAATGTGTTTTCTTTCTTTCTTTGATTTAGGATGCTTAGCCTCAGTTTTGGGTTATAGAAATTATGAATACATGTGTATTGGCTGCACCAATCAAATCAAATCAAATCTTAACTACTTGTCATGGAAAATTCTAAAGTATAAACATTACCTCATATTCTTTTTAATGGTCAATAAACTGCTGATTCTAGGTAGAGGCCAAGGTTCCTCCTCTTTACCAACCAAATTCTTGTGCCCAACGTGGGAATTTGGTTGGTTTTACTTTACTTTACTTACCAAAACAATCATCTATCTTTACGTCTTCTTGCTAGACATTCTATGAATTCCAGTAGCAACATTGGTTGCTGTAGATTCCGCGTCCAAGGAGTCTCTCATAACCTATGTAAAATCGCCACCAATCCCTTACACGTAACTTCCAAATAAAATCCGCTACCTTCTTATGTCCTCCTGGTACCAGGCAGACCGCCCCCAGAATCTCAAGTGCAGCAACCTTGGTCTTAACATCTCAGTGTCTAAGGACTGTGCGATCAGATCGATGCTCGTGGGATGGGCCAGCACATGCGCGCGCCCGGTCTGCAAGCAACCAACAATATTTATAAAGCAGGTAGAAAAAAAGTATTAAGATTGCGAAAAGAGAAGCGTCTACCCTTGACTTTACCTAAATACAAGGCCATTAAGTAATAATAAGCCCAATCCCAATTTATTTGGGGTCGACACAGCATTACATAAGAATAGGAATCAGAAACATGACCGAAAGTACCCATCTCAAAAATATGAAGACCATCCTGATATTTTCGTATCACATTATAAGGGTGTGATGATGCCCAAAAAAACCTCTTAGATTGTTGTATGGTCGTAACTCAAGCCTGAGCTGAAGCTTAAGATAGAAGAAGATGGCAGGAAAGAATATAATTTGGTCTACAGTTATAAATACTTAAATATACAATTTACGTGTTATCTGTTCGAACATAGCATTCGATTGGACAATGAGTTTCGATTTCGATACATTACGAATTACTACAGATAAGACAGATAACGAGAGCTACATCAATTGGTCACCTCCTCCTTTGAGGCACGTTCAGGGGCCATACTCTGACGTGCCAAAACTGTGTTGGTTCCACATTGATAAAGGGACGGAGCTATACAGGACGAATAGCACTATCCCTTTTTGACAGCAGTATCATGATGGCGTTAACATGTGGTAGTATAGCCCCTGGGAGCCAATTAATATAGCTGTCTGATCCATAACCACTACTAACCCTTACATCTTTACAGTAATCTACATTCCCACTTACCGAGTTATTCATAAGTGCCTTTATAGCAGCTATAAGATTATGCCTAGTCACTGCATCGTCCCGGGGCGCCTTCTGCAGGGCATCGAGCAAGGAGCATGACGGTACTTTGTCAATTTATTTATGAAAACATCATGTACGTTAGAAATAATTTAAATCTTTTTAGTAAAAACGGCGTCAGACATAATTATGTTACTAGAAATAGGGACCAATTAATTCAACCAGGTTTCAGGTTGGCTAAAGTAGCGTCATCTTTTATGGAGTACTGTATAAAATGTAACAATAAAATCCGCGCCACATTCTAGAACTGAATGAGACGAAATTTAAAACTTGTATAAAACGAACACTAAGCAGGCAAGCATATTATAAGTTGGGGGATTACATCGCTGATAATTTTTTTTGGCTCAATGCTGGTCCTGCTCCGCAGCCACTAGGGCGCAAGAACAGGTGATGGGCAGAAAAGTTTTTAAGTATTGTTGGACCTGCTGAAGACTGTATGAATTTATTTGTATTGTATAAACTCAATTTCTTTTAGTATTATTTAACTGCACAGCACATGAGTGAGTACTATGTTCCGACTGTAAATCTACCACTCACTGTACCTATGTGTCTTTTCTTTGACTTCTGTGTGTCCTGGCAGTTGAGTGTGCCATGCTCTCTCTAATTTCTCTCTGATGGTGGCACATGTGTTGGAATCATTCGGTTGCCTTCATGATCGTTGAGCTGAGTGGTGCCGATTCATGCGACATGTTCGTAAACGGACGCTATCAGTTGGGATTGGTGATAACTTAGCTGCCTCGGCCTGTTATTGTATTTTTTAAATTGTTTGTTACTCTAGAAGCTTATATGTGCATGTCTTATTACATTGTTCTCACATAATATGTATTTTTTCAATAAGAATGATGTAACCAAAAAAATCTAATTAAAACTGATGGAAAATAGTGACCGTGGAGTTTCTTGCAAATTTGTCCTACTGACGCTTGCGAATTTGCAACTAGATTCATATTTTTTTTGTTTGACAATACGAAGTACCTCTAAGGTTTATTTGAAACTAGCTTTTACCCGCAGCTTCGCCCGCGTTAACATAGATTTTGTCAATCAATTCTGGTTGTCGACATACAGGGTGAGAAAAATTCAATGTTGCAGTTATAGTTTTAATCAAAATCGGCCCCTTGACTCCATTGATTGTTTTGTGCTATTCTTCATAGTGATTATTTGGCCATCCACGCCTACTTGGAAAACTCAGCCTGTACTCGTATAGGTACATTAACTTGTTTAATTGAGGACGTTAGTACTTACGTTACAGGTAGGTATATGCGAAATAATTACAAAAGGAAACAAATAAACTACAGAATTATAGGTTCTGCTTTGCTGCAAATTGAAGATACCACTCTATCATAAATTGTATATATATAGTTAATTGTTATGCCTTTAATCATGGGTATAACATTTTAGGACGCTACTATATACTATGTTGTCATTTGATGCTAATAAATACATATTTTGGGCCCTGGACATACGCGAACATAAGCAGCTACATGTAGCTGGCCGTGGGTAAAGCATGGCTTTTCCAAATGTACCCCTGCTACCCTTCAGCTTTGTTAATAGTAATAGCAAAACTGAGTTTGATTAGAAATTTAAATGATAGGTCAGTGGCGATTATTGGGATTCGATGTATGAACACAGTTTCCTCTTTTCTCATACCTGTTAATATATTGGTGAACTGTTTGCTAGGCCAAATAATAAAACTACGTGTTCACGGTACTGAGTTTAATACTGGACTGACACATAGAAATAATTATACAGATACCGACATTACACCTCCACCACTAAATTTAAGCTATAATTAATTGGTACATAAGGATCTTAATTAACAATAAGTAGTTAATACTAAACAAACTCAGACCCATATCTTATCATGGGTTTTCTTTTCCGCTTAGGACTTGATTGCGACAGTTCTGGAAGTGGTGAACAGAGTGTAGTGTCACTTGTAATATCGTCTCGTACGACGCGCGGGACCACGTCTTGAGTTGGAAGATTATCGTTATTTTGTGAATCAACTGTTTGTTTATATTGTTGATCACTTATCGCATCACCACTCTCACTCTCATTCCCCCCTTCCTTCCCCGGCGAAACGGCATTCTCACCCCTTATCGTCGATGATTCGCCCGTATCGACCTTTGGACAGGCAACATCTGAAAAACGCGATCTACGACGCATTTGATCAATATGACGTTTCATTAGTTGACCGTTATCACTTTCCACTATGTACCTACGGGAGCCATCTTTATTCCGTATCTGCCCTTTAACCCAATTGTCTTGTTGGCCAAAGCCCCTCGCCCATACCGAATCGCCTTGCATAAAATCACGGTTAACCCCACCTGCATACTGTGCCTGGCTGTCTTGTGCGGAACGTACTTTGTCCAACAAAGTTTGATCGTTCCTTAACAGATCCAGCCGTGAGCGTAATCTATGTTTCTGTAGCAACATAGCTGGGGTTTCCCCTGTAGTGCTGTGTATAGTGTTTCTGTAGGTTAATAAGAAGTTTTGGAGGGCTAGATCTACATCAACGTTATCCCTATACGCTTTTTTAATTGTACGCTTACATAATTTGACGGCACTCTCCGCTGCCCCATTCGAAGAAGGATGGTAGGCTGGTGAGAAAGACTGCCTAATCCCATTGTTTTTTAAAAATTCTGAAAATTCCCTACTTGTAAACGGAGGACCCTGATCCGAAACTAGTTCCCTCGGAAGTCTGAATCGCGCAAAAGTTGCTCTCAGAATTTTTATAATGACTGTTGCATTTGTTTGTTTTGTTTCAAAGGCCTCGATCCACTTCGAAGTCGAATCTACTAATATTAAAAATGTTTTACCCCTAAACGGTCCCAAAAAATCAATATGTAAGCGTGTCCACGGTTGGAGTGCATACGGCCAATGCTGCGGTGTCGCACGAGGCGGCGCGTCCGCCTCGAGCGCGCACGTCTCGCAGGCGCGGCACAGCGCCTCCACATCGTCGTCGATACGCGGCCACCACACGTAACTTCTAGCCCAGCTCTTCGTTTTAACTATGCCCATGTGGCTAGAATGCAATTGTTTCAATACTGTCTGCCTCAAGGACTCTGGTATAATCATTCGGTAACCCCACATAATACAACCGCCCTCAATGTATATCTCATTTCGCTTATTGAAAAATGGTTTTAGCTCCTCTTCGCTACAAAAATGCGGCCAGCCGGATTCTATGTAAACTTTAATTTTAGTAAGTAATACATCCCTAGCCGTAGCCTTACTGACATCAGAGTTAGTTATTGGTAAAAAGTTTTCTACGAAATTTGCATACGTTATCTCTTTATTATGTCGCTCGTTAGCAACTCTGGACGGTAATCGTGATAAAGCGTCGGCGCAATTGTTTTTAGACGAAACATATTCAATATCATAATTGTACCCAGATAAAAGCACAGCCCAACGTTGCAACCGAGACGCCGACATAACCGGAATACCTACCTTGTTACCGAATATATATGTCAAGGGTTTATGATCTGTTCTTATGGTAAATTTCCGTCCGTACAAGTACTGATGGTATTTGCGTATTGCATATATTATTGCTAAAGCCTCTCTGTCTATCTGCGCGTAGTTACGTTCAGCAGGTATAAGCGAGCGTGAGGCGTATGCGACAGGCCGCTCGCCGGCTGGCGTTAGCTGTGACAGTACCGCGCCCACCCCGACACTGCTGGCGTCCGCCGTTAGTATAAGTGGTAGCTCGGCAGAATAGTGCATTAGGACTTCACTACTCGTTAGCATGGCCTTAACTTTTCTAAATGCCCCTTGACATTTATCATTCCAGTCGTATTTCGACCCCGACTTTAGCAACTCATATAAAGGTGCTAGTATTGTACTTAAATTTTGAATGAATTTTGCGTAATACATTATCATGCCTATAAACGACCGGAGTTCTGCTACGTTCACGGGTGCCGGCGTGTCGACAATTGCCTTTACCTTGTCGGGACACGTATGTACGCCCTCTGCACTGATTACATACCCTAGATAGCTAATCGACTTTGCAAAAAGGTCACATTTCTCTTTTTTAACTCTTAAACCATACTTTTCCAAGCGTTGGAAAACTTTATGTAAGTTTTCCAAATGTTCACTTGTCGATAATCCCGTTATTATAACATCATCTAAGAATACCCCCACTCGCGGTAAATCTGCGAACAATTCCTCCAGACGACGCTGAAAAATGCCCGGACTCGATGACAGTCCGTATACGAGACGATTGTACATAAATAAACCCTTATGGGTATTAATAACAGTATACTTCTTAGAGTCATCCAAAAAAAACTGTGCATAGGCCTGTGACAGATCAATTTTACTGAATCTTTGCCCGCCGTGCAAGCGAACCAGTAAATCTTCTACACGTGGTAAAGGATAACGATCAACCTCTAAAACCTTATTTAACGTCAATTTGTAGTCTGCGCAAATTCTTATGTTACCGTCCTTCTTTACTACTGGTACGATCGGCGTCGCCCAGTCAGAACGCTCGACAGGTGTGAGTATGCCGTCCCGCACGTGCTGCTGCAGGGCGCGCTCCACCGGCTCGCGCAGCGCATACGCCAAGGGTCGCGCGCGCATGAACACTGGCCGCGCTCCCTCGCGCAAGTGGATGCTCACCGGCGGGCCGGTGAAGCCGCCGAGTCCCTCCGCGAACACATTAGAGTATCTGGAACTGAATTCCACTACATTAAACTCCTCGCCACACAATTTATTTACTGACGTTAATTTAACAGTCGGTAGCTGAATACCTAATTCTAACATCCATTGCTTACCGAGTAACGCCATTTTGCCCTTCCTGATTATGTATAAATCGAGCTTTTTAATCTTATCATTATACATAACTGAAGGTGTTATTACCCCCACAGGATAAACTAGCTCGCCCGTATAATACCTCAAGACAATGTTACATTTGTTAATTGTTAAATCACTAAATTCTTGCTGGTACATTTTATAACTAATGCACGACACCGCACTACCTATCGCATTCCATACTTAAAACTATATTATGTACCTTTAATGACATCATAAACGGTTTGCACTGACTCAACGTTAAAAGATTTAAATTAATGTCAATTACCTCTTCGCTTTGATCACTGTTACATTCTACACGGCTATTAGTTGTTTTTGATCCCATGTAAGATTGGTTCGATATTATATTCGGACACACACGCCGAAGGTGACCCGTCTTGTTACACACACGGCATACGTAACGGCCGAATCGACAAGTGGACGTTTCATGTGCTCCGCCACAAGCTTGACATTGATGTCGGCGCTCCGATTGTGTCCCCGCTGACGTCGACGGTGCATTCGCCCCACTACCAGGACGGCGCTCGCGCGCCCCGTGCCCGCCGCGCGGCCAGGGCTCCCGTGTCGTACCTCTTGCATACCGCGTGGCTATCTTCTCCCCTGCCCCACTCGCGGTATCCCTCCTTTGCCATCTTGTGCCTTCTATTGCCAGACAATCGGCCGCTGTCACCTCCCCGTTTGTCCTTTTCTGACCTTGAACTACGGCCGCCGCATCTTTTTCCGCTGATTCTAAGCTAATCGCTAAGCTATAGGCTCTCGAAAAATCTAGCTTAGGTTCAGCGAATAACCGTTGGCGAATCGTCTCACAGCTTATACCACATACCAACTGGTCCCGTAAACTTTCTTCGAGCCACGCCCCGAAATCGCACGTTTTGGACATTTTTTTTAGAACAGCGATGTACTCAGCTATTGATTCGCCACCTTGTTGAGTCCTCTTTCTAAACTTGTACCTCTCAGCCAGCTCACTCGGCTTGGGTTGCAGATGTTTTCCCATGATATCCACTATTTGCGTAAACGTCTTTGACTTTGGTTTATCCGGTGTGCACAAACTCACTAATAGTTCATAACTTGCCGCGCCCATTAAAGTTATTAACGTCGGTACAAATATCTCACTTTTCACTTCGTTCACTACGAAATACTGTTCTAAACGTTCGATATATAACCGCCAATCGTCTTTATGCACATCGAATTCTGCTATTTTGCCGATCGTCATTATTATGCTTGCTATAAATGTTCGCACGCCGAATATATTTTTTATATTTTTGTCCTCGTCGCCACTGAACTGTTTGCTAGGCCAAATAATAAAACTACGTGTTTACGGTACTGAGTTTAATACTGGACTGACACATAGAAATAATTATACAGATACCGACATTACAATTGGCACCCATTATATTTTGCCCATATTGTGTAATACGAAGCCTCATCCCATTAGATAATCTCAATCATTTTAACAAAGACATGCCTGTAAAGTTTCAACCAAATCGGAAGCCGCAATAAAAAGTTTCATAGAAAGTTCAACTGCCCCATTTACCCCCTTAAAATTCGAATTTACAAAAATCCTTTATTAACTAAAGTTTACTATCTTTAACTACCACCTGCCAAAAGTCAGCTTCGTGAAGAAAATTTGTACATCATATCTTTACAACCCCAACCACTTTTAGGTGTAGTTAAAAAAAACAATAACTAAACATTAATTATTTGTTACGAAAGTATTGCCGCAAAGTTTGCAGTGAATCAATCCCCATAGTAAGAACTTTTAAACAAAACTAACCCCTGCCATTTCTCCCCCTTTGATTTTTAGCCACAAAGAAGTAGCCTATGTCCTTCCCAAGGTCTCGAACTATCTCTTTATCAAATTCCATCTAAATTGGTTCATAATAAGAAGAAGTTGCAAATTAACCCTGTCTCCCACTGGGAGAGAGAGACCCTTAGCGTTTTTTTGCAAAATAAAGTAGTCTATGTCCTTCCCAAGGTCTCAAACTATCTCTATACCAAATTTCATCTAAATCGGTTCATCGATTTATGCTCTATTAAGAAGTTTCGTACAAAATTAACCCTCCCCCTATTCCTCCCCCTTCGTGTTTTATGCAAGTAACCTATCATATGTCCTCAGGTTCTCGATCTATTTCCATACCAAATTGCATCTTAATCGGTTCATAATAAGAATAAGTTGCATAATAAGAAGTTTCATACAAAACTAACCCCTCCCATTTTTCCCTACTATTAAGCACAAAGAAGTAACCTATGTCCTTCTCAGGGTCTCAACCTATGTACATATTACCAAATTCCATCTAAATCGGTTCATCGGTTTAAGCCCTATTAAGAAGTTTCATACAAAACAAACGCCCCATTCACCATTTCTCCCCCTTCGTGTTTAATGCAAGTAGCCTATGTCCTTCTCAGGGTCACAAACTATGTCCATACCAAATTCCATCTAAATCGGCTTAAGCCCTATTCAGAAGTTTCATAGATAACCAACCCCCTCATCCACCAGTTCTCCCCTTCGTGTTTTATGCAAGTAGTCTATGTCTGGATCTCACGACACAGGGAATCCTAGTGTGAGTTCCAGAAAGCAACGCATTTGAATGTAATTTCTTAACGATAAAATTATTTTCCTTCTTCAATGTGTGGGTAATTATATGTAAGTCGTGTGTTGATATTATATAAATACTAGCTGACCCGGCAAACTTTGTTTTGCCATAAAAAGACCAAACATTTATTTACCCTACCCTACCCTACCCTACCTACCCTACCTACCCTACCCTATCCTACCCTACCTACCCTACCTACCCTACCCTACCTACCCTACCCTACTCTACCCTACATACCTACCCTAACCATTAATAAAAAATAAAAAAATATAGATGTTGACCTATTCTCAGACCTACTGAATATACATATAAAATTTCATCAAAATCGGTCAAGCCGTTTCGGAGGAGTTTGGCAACGAAAACTGTGACACGAGAATTTTATATATTAGATGGGTTGTACTTTCGGTACCTAGTCCTCTGCCTACGTCTTTGTGGAAGACAGGCTTGAAGTTATGATAAAGAAAAACTACAATGATTTATGCTATAGAACAATCGTAAATATCTGAAACTGATACGAGTGAAGTAATATCGCGCATAAAGGTTCTTATTACTTCCTATACGTCAGCGTTTGGGAGCGTCTGATATCCTGTTTGTTGTTGACTGTAATCGGTCACCTGGCAGGGCTGTCTCGAAAGATATTGTTTCCCGACTACAATCAGTAAGTATCGAGCGAACGAGCAGCAAACACAGCATGCAGTGTGCACCTAAACCAAAATATGGACAAAGCTAGGTAATTATCATCATCATATCAGCCGAAAGACGTCCACTGCTGCCATCTATGCCTGTCTTTTGCGTCGTGGAGAGTATCATGCAGTTTGGTAAGCAGTTGTGGTGAAATAATTTACACAAACTAAAGCACCTGCCTGGGTTTGAACCCACGACCTACAACTTATAAGTCGCGGCCTATACCACTAAACCACGACTGCACTCACACACTTCTTTACAAATATGCAAATACTTGTGATAGAAATCGAAAGTTCTCCTTCTCATCTGTTATTTATTTCGGTTCCTTTCTCTTACAAGCGTTTGTCATCGCTATTCGTAGTGGTCACCTCTGCGGCGAAGGCCTCCCCTAAATCGCTCCACACGTCTCTATCGCGCGCCTTCTGCATCCATTTCAGTCCACAACGTTGGGTAAATATGTCTCGCCATCTCTTACTTTTTCTCCCTTGCTTTTTCTTTCTAGAAATGTAGCCAAATGCAAAGAAATCAAAGTCCACCCACTTAATAAACCTAACAGTTGACGATGTCTTATAAGAGAAAAAAAAAACTTTAAATCAAATAATTAAAAAACCCGATTGCTTAAAAAGCGAACTAAAAAGACGTAAACAAGAAGAAAATCATGCTGTTCAGTTGGAGGATACATATTCGCGGGCTGGCTGACCAAAATCTGGTGTATCCTCCGCCTGCATAGCATGATTTTCTTCTTAATTACGTCTTTTTAGTTCGCTTTTTAAGCAGTCGGGTTTTTTGATTTAACTTTTTTTATTTATAACATTTTTGTTATTTTTTTTCAAATTAGCTACATTTAGACATATAAGTGTTTTATGTTTTTGTAATCATCTCTTAAAGCTCTTTATTTTGATACCCCACATGATGGGTTCGAAAGAAAAAAAAAATTGGGTCCCCACAATGTGGGGTGTGTGTGTTTTATTTCATTCGCCGTACGGGTAAGACTCGCACAACCACTGTAAAGATTCATGTGCTTTTGATTGTATTTAAAATATGCATACTTTTCCTATCGTCCATATATGAACTTGCTCCCCCTAGGCTAACGGCTGCGATGCGACGCCCTTGGATGGAGGATTTGAGGTTGAGTCCTGTCGAATTAACTTCCTCTAAAATCTAGTGCCGGTACATTGCAGTAAAACTCTCACATATAAATAATATTGAAACTGTTAAATATATGTCGGGTTTAGTCAATAGTACGGACGTCAAAACAAATCGCAAGCATGCCATCTGGCGGCAAAGCAAGAACAATTACGCTTTGGTGCGCTTTCTCTAATCACTTGCGTGGTGGGGATAGTAGAATATGGCAGTTGAGTATTGACAGCCTTAGAGCGAACACGTCGTAGAATCAGTGTCGATCCGTAATATTAGTAAGCAGGTTTGTAACTGTGAATATTTGAATAAACCCAGTGTATCGAATAACTTCTGTGATTTCATTTGCACGATTGTACCCACCGACCTGCCCACACACGATGTCTTAACCTAAGGAAATACATCCTGTCTGCCCGATGGTTTACATCTATCGGCCAGCCTTGATGCGACATATATTTAAGTCTCTTTGACAACCCTATCTATAAGAGTTACATCATCACTTATAAGAATGATTAAAATCTTTCCTGTTTGTTATGATGACCGTAGTTTGTGGTTCAATGAAAAAACAGATAAAAAAAAAGAAAAATGTTCTATTACATTAATTTTTTTTTCGAGTTTTTATTCATGAAATCTTATATTATATATATATATATATTATACAAAAGCCCATATATTCATAAAAGAATGTTCCAAGCCTTTTATCGTTTTACCTACTTAGTTCAAGGTAAATCTTCATTTCAACTTAATTGCATGTCCGCCAACTTGACTCCATCTTGAATCATTAAATCGCGACACGACTACAATTGCGACCGTATATGCTAAACCGCACTGGCGTGACACTACGCAGCAAGTTTTGTTCGTCAGTCGATCGTCGATCAGCAACTTCCGCAGGCTTATTACGTATGAAACAGCAATTAGCAATATTTGCGCAGATATTGTACAATCATCGCGCGATTATCGCTTTACGTCAAAAAATTGGAAGGCTTATTTTTGCTCTTCAATCGCGAATCCGCATTATATATGAGCTATAGCCACACCATACTAATTTTACGACAGCACTGCTAACAATAAAAATCAGCTAACTGAAATGTGTATTTATCGCAAGGTGATCACGATCATTTCGTATTAAGTATGTTTTTTGACTACAGAGTGACAGTCATCGGCGAGCAAATGTGGCTGTCAATTTGCGATTTCTTTTTCCCTTGTTGTTGGTCGATTGCCAATTGCTCGCTGATGGCTGAGTAGGTACATAAGTTTTTAAGTTTTTGGCGGCTTTCTTCGTGTGCTATTTTGTGTCTACTTTAATTATCCGCAAATTAGAATAATAATATAAAAGTAAATATTGAAATAACAAATTCCTAGTGAATATTGTAATGACAAATTGGTGTTGTTTTGTGTCTCTAATGTCTACGCAACTGGACTATTTGTTGAATCATTGAAACAGACGTGATCTCGGTAAACTGGAGGATTTCTTTATACCGTAGTGTTGGCTACCTCAGCGAAGCTTATATGTTTACTACTATGTAAATACTTACAAACACTGATGAATGTGATAAGTCCGCAATATGTATCTTATATTATATTATTTTTTTATATGGCAAGCACCGATGTCGACTATTCTGCCAATGTCTAAAGCAAATTGGAAAAATCTATTTTACGTTTCAAAGCTTAAATACGAGATGATGTAGTCTATTTAGTTATGTCCTAGTGCGTTATCGATTCGATTTCTTATAACAATCGACAATTCGAACAAATATTAATGGATTTTACACATTGACATTTTTGTCATTCAATTTTTCTATTCAATTATTATATTATGTAAATAAAATTAAAATATCCTGAAGTAAATATGGCAGTGAAAATAAAAAAATTCACTGCCATATTTACTTCACACAAATACTTTACATCTCCGAATATTAATTTATCGGAATAATGGAGCTAAATCGTAATCAAATTAACTCAAAAACAGCCTCCACGGAGTGTTGCTCTGTCATAAGCTGGTTAATTCATCATACGATACATTTTATAAATCATCGGACAGTTAAAATAGCTTCTGTTAAAAGTGATTGTCAAAAAAAAAGACTTGACTTAAAGGCCTCAGTAGGCTAGGTCACTAAATTGATCGCGCAATAATTGTACAATTATTGCTACTTGCTGTCCCTTACGTAATAAGCCCGCCGATCAAGATGGAAGAACGCTATTTGTATATAATAATATGTTGAAAATAAAAATACCTATACACAGTTAAATAAGAAATTTATTTACCCGTAACTGCAATTGCTCGGCAATTTCCTTCCAAACGTTGTTTTTTCTGGTAATATTCATGTTATGCTTATTTTAGCGGTCATATATTTCTGGATATTGAATAACAAGAATTGTTTCTCGTTGAATGCCATTATCACAAAAAAAATAATTAAAACAAACAGTCGGGTTTTTTTAATAATTTGTTTTATTATCTACAGACTTTTTAGTTTTATATTGAACGAGTTCTCCAAAAAAGTTATGTGGTAACTCAATGATTATTTTAAATAACTTAATTAAAATTGTAAATTTATATATTTTTTGGAATGATCTGTTTAGTAGCTTTCATTTGATATCCATATTTTTATGACAACGGAAAAAAAATGTATAATCCCCGATTTTTGAAGGGAGAGGGGATAAAAACAATTTTTGAATTATTAAATCCATTTTTTTAATTAGCGTCACTCCCACAATTGAGACGAATCAAACGACAACTCATATGTCATAATCCGTCAAGTCATTTGGGTTGTAGAGCGTGCTATAGAAATGGACATACATACATACATAAAATATATACTCTCGAAAAACATTACCCTATGGCACTCGACAGTAGGGTTAAAACTTTTCACGCACCAAACGCGTAAGATTTGCGGTAGCTTGCAGTGTCGCACCGTTTGCTATACCGCACTAGCGGCAGCGGAACTACGCGACGCACCACGGCGCGTCATACTTGATATTTTGGTCTATTTTGTCGCGCAGAGCCGCTACGCGTAGTTCCACTGCCGCGTAGTGCGTTATATCTCATACAATTTCATACAAAGTATATTTGTTCGCGTCGCGTCACGTCGCTATGGTAAGGCGTAGTTACGCCTAGTGCGGTCTTACCTTTAAGGCACCGATTCCCTTGAGTAGCTGATTTTAAAATGAGAATCACGTCTAAACGGCTAGTCGTAATTTATTGGAAAAAATATATGTAGACCATTTTCTTAATAATTTCATCTGAGCATATTTTGAGTTTTATTCGTATAACATAGTGTAACTAATTTGTAAAGTTATAACTAAAACGGACAAAAACACGACAATCACAACAAAACCGCTGGCCGTATTTTAATGAAATTGACACCATATCAAAGATAATTTGTTAACTACATTTTCATCTGAAGCTTTTTTTTTTAAAGTCATAGAATAATAAGAAAAGTACAAAAAACTACTAAATTTCGGGTCGCGCGGGTGTGAAACGAGTGCGCGTTTTGTTCCCTCAAGGTCGTTGGCGTTAGTCGTCGTCTTAAAGCTTAATATTTATTTTGTTTATTATTTATTGTCTTGTTACACTAATGATAACCTTATAACACAGCCAGTTTACAGCTTAACTTATTGATATAAATCAAGGGGTTTTCATTAATTTAGATTTGAGTGGATGTCCTATAAGTTGACTTCAAATATCGGCTTTAATATTCTAAAAATATGTTAAGAATTTTGACTGAAAATATATAATAATTAATATATATTGAACAACTGCAAATACGAATTTCTACCTAAGCTTTTATATATCTCTAATTCCCAATATATATCTCTAATTCCCAAACACCACCGAGCCACGGTAATGTGACCGAGTGCTGACATTCCATTCAGCAACTTCAGCAGAATAGATCGCAATTACGGATGGCTGACATTACGGCGCGGACACATCACCACGGTACGGCGCGGCACCGCGCCGCACCTGTTTAGTGGAAACTTGCAGTTTTGACTAGATATGGACCGCGAAAGACGTATTATTCTTCTGTTACTGTGTTAAGACGACGAATGATGAAAATACAGAACCAAAGAATTCATCTTTGTAATTTATTTTTGATTTGTCAAAGTTGACGTAAAAACAGATACAATCCCAAAAATAACCATTTTTAACTTATTGTGCAAACTCAAACAATATTTAAATACGTATGTTTTACGCCATTACATTATTTTAATAACTGGTATTGCCTCCTCGGGTTCTGTTGAAAAACTTCTTAAAGCAACTTTTTATATTTTTCTTATTTCTCTCAGTAAACTCTATAGTTTGTTACCTACATAGTTTTTTGGTTTCTATCTTTAAAAACAGTTAAAAACGTTACTGATGTAATTATAATTTCAATGTAAGCTCATGAAATTTACTCTAAAATTATTTTTATTTCAAAACTCTGACTTCTATAATTGCAAATCAAAATTGTGGTACTAAGTATGGCGGCCCACACACCTACAATATTATTGCGAGGTATAAAAAATAAGTCTATTTTTTTGCTTTCTTGTTGCCCGCGACTTCGTCTGAGTAGTACTTCGAATGGCAATTGGTTTGTTGAACCAATTTTTTTTTTGTCAAAAATGAATAGATCATATATAAGTTTTAGTACAAAACTATTTTTAGTTTTTTTTTTTTCACTGTAATTACAAAGTAAAATCCAATTGAAAATATTTTTTTGAATCCAGTACCGAAAACACCCCGATAATTTGCCGAACAAAACAGAGCCCGTGTGACGTCACAACGTTCATTTCTACTTATTCTTGTTATTATCGTCAATATATTGATAAATATCGAATATATTGGCCATAAATATCGAACCTTAAAGTTATCGTGCTTGCTTCGTACCATTATGTACGAATACTACAAAAAGATCCCAAATATATGTGATTCGTGTGTACCTAGCAATCTACTAAATTTGAGCAGTGTTCTACGTCTAACTAGATTCCAATTACATAATGTGTTAATTCTGTTGTTATATTTTTCTAATTTAGTATTAAATTCGTATTAAATTCTTACTTTGATCATTAAAGACTGAGAATAGTAAATTTTTAAGGGAACTTTCGAGCAAAGTTGACAATTTGTTGTATAATTACGTAACTTTAAAACATGATTTTTTGTTTATGGTGATATATTCATTATTTTATACGTAAATGACACATAAGCGTAAAACTAATATTTCTGTTTGAATTGTGAAAATCGGTCAACGTATTTAAGAGATATTTACTGAAGAATTAGTGTAACGAAAATCTACCAAGTTAATATTTTCACGTTTCTTTTCTACAAACTTTTTAGTGTTTGTAAATATATAATATAGACATTAAGTGTTCAATATTATTCAGAGATATTGTCAATCTGCCTAGCCTTTTCCCAACTATATTGGGGTCGGCTTCCAGTCTAACCGGATTCAGCTGGGTACTACTGTTTTACATGGAGCGACTGCCTATCTGACCTTCACAACCCAGTAACTAGGTAACACGGTACCCCTTGGCAAGACCGGTATCAGATTTCAAGCTTCTGACTACCCGTAATGACTGTCAAAGATCTTCAAATGACAGCCGGGACCAACGGCTTAGCGCGCTTTCCGAGGCACGGAGGAAACTCGGTTGTTGAAATGGTCACCCATCCACGGACCGACCTCGTCAAACGTTGCTTCACCTTGATGATCGAACAGTGCGGCTGTTATTATTTAGCCACGAGCTCCTCTATTAAGGGATATGTAAATAATGGGAATTACCGAAAATTATATGTGTGTCGCATCAGGGCTGGCCGATTGATGCAAACCATCGGGAAGTCGGGATGTATTCCCTTAGGTTAAGACATCGTGTGTGGGCAGGTCGTTGGGTACAATCGTGCAAATGAAATCACAGAAGTTATTCGATACACTGGGTTTATTTAAATAGTCACAACTCAGTTACAATCTTGCTTACTAATATTACGGATCGAAACTGATTCTACGACGTGTTAGCTCTACGGCGTTCAGTGCTCAACTGCCATATTCTATGTTCCCCACCACGCAAGTGGTTAGAAATAGCGCGCCAATGCGTAGTTGTTCTTGCTTTGCCGCCAGATGGCGTGCTTGCGATTTGTTTTGACGTCCGTACTATTGACTAATCCCGACACGGCCATCCTGCGAGACAGGCGTCCTCGTCTGTTCCTATTTGTCAGGTTTAACAGTGTATCGAATCATGTGGAAATTCTCATGAATGTCCTCAGCCCTTGGGGGAAGCTGAGGGGTCTGTCAGACTCCTACTGACTAAAACCACATGGTGTTCTCTAGGCCGTTATTTCTTTTGAGAGGCGAGCGTGGAACACAGCACGTCGCCTTCTCGGGCCTCTCTCAGGTGACAGATCCCCAAATCTATCACCCGCAGGCATCATCTTCTTGTCCTTGCTCACTGCCATCTCATGTCGTGTTGCGCCACACGTCCTCTCAGTCTACTCCGACCCGCCAGTCTCCCATCATACAAGGTGTGTTTTTCTGAAACACAAAATTTCCAAACAGTATTCACTCGTCCAATCCTGACTCAAACTCTAGAGTGAGGAAACATTTTGAAACAATCAAACATGATCATTTAAATCTCTCTGTTCTCCATTGCAAGGAACATTATATTTCCAATTTAATGAAAATAGCAACTTAATTATCGATCTGGTACCTAAAAGCACCTAATCTTCGTGATTACAAAGTTCAAGTACCACTGATAGTCATTAATGTCACATTTAATGAAACAAAAGAAACAAAGAAAAGAAAAAGAAGACACCAGGTATCTTACTCGCGATCTTTAGCCATCACATAGCTCTCCTAGCTATCACATAGCTCTCTTAGCAATCACAATTGCCCTACGATGTCAAGTCAACTGAACTCTCTGAACTAAGAACCTGTTCACACAGACACTCAGTCTGTCCTATGTTACGTCAATTCATCATCAACTTCACTTTCAATCTCAATTGGTACTTGAGCTTTGTGTATCTTACTAACACAATCTACGCATAGTAATCAAAATTAGAAAACTAAAATTATTTCAGTTTTCGTAATGAGGGTATGACGATTCAAACGTCATCAACGATAACATGATGACCTCACCTCTCGAGTGACTATGCGAGTTTACTTTATTATAACCTCATAACTCAGTAGGAACTTTCTGTAAGGTTCCTTAAACACCAAACAAAGTGTCACACAACTCAAGGTGTCATACAGGCCTACTGTTGCCATAAAGGCCAACAGTTGCCACACAGGCCGAAAGTTGCAACAACACACGCTCGGCTACTCCTGACCAAACTAGATCTTTGGGTTCATGAAAATAGAGAATTTTTGAACTCTACTCTTTAACTAAATCATTGCCCTGGGCCATGTACCACAGTAATTCCAGACAAACTTTAAAACTGCTGCAGCAAAAACTGCCAAGCTTATAGAAACCCTCGAGTAAAACCTCTAACGCCACGGCTCTTTAGCCTACCAGCAATTGTATTGCTCTCACACAACGGTCTCTCTAGACCCCGACCTCCGCCAGAATCCACTGGTACGGTCAAACATAAAACGGCTGATAGACTCAATTACTCGACATCTTAAGCTTGCTCATCATCATTAAAATCCTTTTATAAAACAATAACATCAACATCGACTGGTACATAACCCGCTGGCATCTTCCTCATCCTACCTTGTGCAGACTTGTAGGTTCTGAGCGTACCTATCTAGAGCTTTCAGTGTATAACGATCATTGCCCTGTCATAATCACCTATCGCAGACTTAATAAAGTAAAGGGCCTATTTAGTTTTCGTACCAAAGTTTCCCAAACAACACTTCATTAGAAAAAGGTCCGCCGATCAACAAGTTCAACAACTAATCAAAGTAATTGTTACAATTCTGTAACGGTTTGTATTCATAGGCATTGCATACTCAACTCATGAACCCTCTTCAAAAACCCATCGCCACATGGTACGCATGAGGTGCGGTCCAGAATTGGTCTTATGAGTAGACATGTTAATCAGATTTGGTTTCACTACCACAGTCATCAACTATGACGTCTAATTCTCAAAAAACTTGGTGATCGGGTATCCTTCCAACATGATTCGCGTTTTCTACTTAAAGATTTTGGAACATACTGACGGCTTATAAAAGGGAAACAACAAACCCTGATAATATTAAGGAGCTTCACGAATTAACTCTGATCAATATCATAAATATCAGATTATCAACAGTAACCCTTTACTGTCGCTCACTGACTCAGTTTTCATGTAAGAAAAACAATCGCGAGATCTACTGCTATCATAATATTACTTTGAAAGTAAGCAAGTGAATTCAGATCTGAAGACGGTGGTTGTACATCATTACGCAACAAGATCCGTCCTGAATACACGCAAATGACCAGTACCGTTACTAACTCGATACACTTATGATAGCCCAACGACATCACTAACTCGCTTTGCCACTGAAAACGACTAGTTATTCAGTCATTTTGGATATCTCATCTCCTTCTTATGGGATATCTCATCCTAAAGTTCGTACTGAACCAAATGTCGAAACAATTACCGCCAATAGGAAACTCTTTAACTACTGGTTTTTTACTAAGTGTGTCTTAATTACCTAGTTATAGTGCTAGGTATAACCACTATTAATTCAGTGTTCATACATGAACACTCTTAAAACTCGAAATAGCATCTCATCACTAGAGAACATTCGACTTCACTATCGAAATAAAATGGAAGCGACTCACCGAGTATTCCATTCCAAACTTGCGCTCGCTCGTAACCTTCGGCTACGACCTGCGAACTGCTAGCCTGCCGTTCCTCTTAACCTCTCAGATGCTGACATGTCAACCTTCGCGCTCAGCATCTGAATCGCTAGCCTCCAGCAGAGGCTTCAGGCTGCGACACAATATGGTATCTGAAACATGAAAAATATTACGAGAGTATATGTTCACACGGTTATCATACACAGCTTCGATGGAAATTAACGGGTGCACCGGTGTAGTAACCTAAACCAATCAATCTGCCTAGCCTTTTCCCAACTACATTGGGGTCGGCTTCCAGTCCTACTGGATTCAGCTGATTACCAGTGTTTTACATGGAGCGACCGCCCAACCGAACTCCACAACCCAGTAACTGGGTCACACGGTACCCCTTGGCAAGACTGGTGTCAGATCTCAGGCCTCTGACCACCCGTAACGACTGTCAAAGACTTTCAAATGACAGGCGGGACCAGCGGCTTAATGTGCTTTCCGAGGCACGGAGGAAACTCGGTATGTTGAAATGGTCACCCATCCACGGACCGACGTCGTCAAGCGTTGCTTAACCTTGATGATCGACCAGTGCGGCTGTTATTATTTAGCCACGAGCTTCTAGTAGTAGTAGTAGTAGTAACTTAAACCTGCAAAATGTGTTATTATGGACACCGAATAGTAGTGCAGAGTCCCTGTCCAAAACATGAACCACACATTACAGTGTCCCAAGTGTCCAGGTAGGTATATGAGCTTTAGATAAACAAAAGAATGTCGCCACATTTTAAGTAGCAATTAACTAGGCTTGGTAGGGTTTACTACCTTTTAGATAGTTTGGCCCTCCGTCTACAAAAGAAGAATACTATGCTTCGTCTCAAACTTAGTAAACTCTTGACTAAATAAAACTATCACACTACAAAACTGATCAAAATACTTTTTTGGATTTATCATAATTTCCAGACTGAAGTGTAAGGTAGGGTCGTAAATGTCACTATATCGTTCTACCTTCTAAACAATAATAGTCAGCCAGGGCTAGTCAAAGGTTATTGCCAGTAGAATAATAACTCTTCAACAACACCAAAACTTGACCATCGATAACTAACATGAAATTATAACCTAACACAGGCTACCCCGACGAACCACTGACCACCATACCGTACACAAAACCAGAATTTTAAATAATGAACACACTTTTCCATAGTCATAACAAAATGAAAACTACTCACCAGATTGGCATAAAGATCAGAGCGAATGGATCTTTCCACACGTGCACACGCTCCTCCTTGTCCTGTCCAGCTCCTTTGTTGCTGCTAGCATCCTTGCTGCTCCGTTTCCGACTAGTTTTTCATTATTTAAGACTGAGGGTAGTCTCAACTGACACCGCGATTTTTTTGCAAGAATGTAACCGCCATTTTCACTAGCATTGTTTTTACGTGTGATCACATTAGCACGACCGAATCCCAATTCTGATGTCGCATCAGGGCTGGCCGATTGATGCAAACCATCGGGAAGTCAGGATGTATTCCCTTAGGTTAAGACATCGTGTGTGGGCAGGTCGTTGGGTACAATCGTGCAAATGAAATCACAGAAGTTATTCGATACACTGGGTTTATTTAAATAGTCACAACTCAGTTACAATCTTGCTTACTAATATTACGGATCGAAACTGATTATACGACGTGTTAGCTCTACGGCGTTCAGTGCTCAACTGCCATATTCTATGTTCCCCACCACACAAGTGGTTAGAAATAGCGCGCCAATGCGTAGTTGTTCTTGCTTTGCCGCCAGATGGCGTGCTTGCGATTTGTTTTGACGTCCGTACTATTGACTAAACCCGACATGTGTATCATATTTAGTGGTATCTAATGAAGTTTTTTGATATCCAAAGTCAAAGTTTCACGCCAATCGTGTTTGTTTACTTTTTATTTTACACCAATATCACCCACCCATATGTAAAAACGATTACGTTATGACAATTATGTTTCCTAATGTACCTGGTAAACAACAATAACTAATACCGGTCCACTCTCACGTATTATTCATTACGACTACTTTATTTATGCTCAAAACTCCCAAATCGTCCATCTGGTGGGTATATTATCGACATAAGCCTTTACAAATACTTTATCACACATGACTAAATAAAATTTATTGTTTAACAATATTTTTGCACTCATTTTCGGATATTTTTAGTCAATCTACGTGTAGTTGACACTATATTGTCATGATTTCCTTGAACGTTACGACGTCACCAACATGGCAACCAATTGTGGCCCGTTTGTAGTCACGTGGTTCTTTTCAAAATTTTATAGATTTTCAATTGCTAATAATAAATTGAAAAAAAAAATTAAGAGTTTTTTGAAACGACAATATAATTTAAGATATGTAAAGTTTCGAAATACATAAAAATAATCGTATATTTTTTTTAATTCAACAACCCAATTCGAAGTACTAACGCGAGTCAATTCGAATTAGGTACTACGCAGACGAAGTCGTGGGCAAGTTAGTAAGAAATAAATCAAAACTAAAACGAATCTAGAAGCCAACACAAAAACATAATAAAGTAGAGAGTCTTAGCTAGAATCTAAAAAAAACATAACAAAAGTGGGTACACACTTTTGTCTTGGACGTATAATACCTTGAGCGTAGGTTGGGGACCAAGGGTGCCATACACGGGGTCGTCTGGCACCCATGTGCTGGTTTGGTTCCTGGTGTGGTCACGGCGCACGGTATGTTCTGGTGCGTCGGTGATGGCGGATACTCCCCAAAGGAGGGTCCGGTGACGGACAGCCTCGGCGGGTTCGCGGTGAGTGCTAACCCGCGTTACACGCCCGTGTTCCCGCCATAAGCGGCACAGGAGGACACCGTGAAGTTTTGGTGGGTTAGAGTCCCACATAACTGCACTATCTCTCCGTGGTAGCGCAGTATGCATGAGCATTTCTCCACGCTAAAAAAAAGCTTTGAGCATAGGTAAGAATTTGAATTTGAAGTTGAGTATTTGTCCAACTCTACTTCAGCCTGAAAACTTATCAAACTTTGGCATAAAAGTAGGGAACTCCAAATTATCAATTCAGTAACCGGATATAAATCTATCGTCAGATTGCCACCCACCTAATATAAGCTGTTGCGAAACGATTTAGTTCCAATCATGTTTAAATATAGAATGAACATCGACAGAGGATCATGTTGCGTAAAAATTGTGATACTACCCACATTTAAGCACACGTGCCGAAAAAAACATTGAAGAAGAGCTTTAAGAGCAGCCTAGCCGGGCCGTCTATCGCCAACGCGAGCATCGTCCAAAAGCTTGTTGTTTCATCCAGCGCAATGCTTGAAAAAGAGGCAAAGCGAAAAGAGAGAGCTAGCGCCTGAACGCTCGGTTGTCACTCGGTAACTTCCGCCGCTCAGTCGCGGGCGCTCGCCGCCGGTCGGCCGGCCGCTTGTGTGAGTGAGTGTGCGACCCATTCATTCATGAATTCATGATAATAATATCGCATCGCGCGCTACATTTAGTACGGACGTAGCCCTTGGCCCCGGGAATGCGTGTTTGTATTTTCACCAATCTAGGTACCGTACGTGCGCATTTTTTTACTGCATGTAAATTATTTAAAATATATTAGTTTTGTCGTAATTTATGTAGGATATTTATGATACATAAGTACGAAAAAGTAAAGGTTAGGTACCTTTACTTTTTCGTCATCAATCATTTATTCTGCTTATGGAATAGCACAAGCAGAACACATTATTATTATTTTATCTAACTTAACCAGGCAGTATTGAGGCAGCTAAAATTAGTAGGTACAATTACAATGTACGTAGGTACCTACGACGTACAGGCGGTTGATCAAATAAAGTAGTCTGATTACAGTTTGGCATTTTTATTTATTATAATTATCGAAAAATTCATCCAAATCGAGAAGATTCCGATTTCCGAAAACAGACATTCAAACATCATTTATTTTTTTATCTTTTGAAGTCCTTATGGATGTCCTTCACCCTGGGGCAAACGAAGGGTTTATTTTTTAATCGAGGTCGCACTCTATGTAGTTCTTCCTGTATCGTGGGTGCGTTTACAAACATCTCACATACACCAGACACCCAGACACTACACAAGACACCCAGACCCGGAACATCTCATATTAGTTGCTTGCGGTAATCGAACCCGCGACACGCAGCACAGCAGTCGATCGCTCAACCACTGCGCCAACCGTGTCGTCAATTCGACACGTATTTATGTAATATTATTGGAACTGCACAATATTCACATAGCATAATTATATATTCTTCTAAAAATGTGTGTCAATTTTCATTGCATATTTGTATGTATGTATGTTTGTCCACGCATTTCTCCGAAACTAATTGTCGGATCTTGATCATTCTTTTTATGCTAAGTATCTCTCAAATTAGGGAAAAGTGAGCATACAACCGTACTCCTTAGCGACAAACAGCACGAATTTGTAAATTGAGTTATAGGTTTTTTATCAATCCTTTAGGTACCTTACCATAGAACTTACTCATTTTAGTGATGGTGTACTAAAACTATAAAGAGCGAAATAAAAACATTTTCACAAAAAAATAAATCGACTTCGAAAGAAAAAACACTAAAAAGTACAAAAAAAACTTTAGTTTCGGCAGTCGTCAGTAATTATACCTATAAATTTTAGCTTCCTCAATACCTGTGTCAATACGGACTGAGATATATAAATAATAATGTGTTCTGCTTGTGCTACTCCATAAGCAGGATAAATTATTCAGGTACCTATACTTTTTCGTACTTTATGTAGGTATCCCACATAAATTACGACACACATGGTTACACACAAATGTTAGTTGGCGTTGTGGTTGAACGATCGGCTGCTTCTCTGCGTGTCGCGGGTTCTATTCCCGCACGGAAAAATATTTGTATGGCCTATAGATAATTGTTCCGGATCTGGGTGTCATTGACAAAATACCTATAATAACGAAATGTACACATTCGTGCTGTTTGTTGCTATGGAGTTAGGTTGTATTCCATATTTTGAAAACTGATGGACCGATTTTGAATAAACTTGCACTAATCCCTAAGTTGAGAGATAGTCAATCCAACACAAAAAGAATGATCACGATCCGACAAGTAGTTTCGGAGAAATGCGTGGGCGAACATACATACATACAAACATACATACACTTATGATATTTTGCAAATGTGTTTAGAAGCCCAGATAGCGTAACTTATTATGTGAATATTGTGCAGTTCCAATAATATTACATCCATACTTGTCAAATTGATTATCTCTTTATTTTTGAAGTCGGTAAATAAATAACTTCTGTTTATTTTTTGTTTGTTTTAGTGGTCTAAAACCATCTGTGCTTTATTGCCATAATGAAACCGGTTTGGGCATTGACATATATATTTAGGTTTAGGTCACAACGGTTGGATGGTTTCAAGCTCTGTAACGGACGTAGGAACAAACTATTTTTGTGTTTTATATATTAGGACAAATGGCTACCAAAACTTATTTTTTTATTCTTTTGGAAGTCCCCATGGATTTCCTCCGCCCTGGGGCAAGCGAAGGGGTCTGTCAGAGTCTAACTGAATAAAACCACACGGTGTTTTGCAGGTACCTTCGGCCAGGGCGCTGGAGTGCTTGCGCTTTTAGTCACGCTCCCCCGCTCCCCGGCCAGTTATTGGCCATGGTTACTTTTTGGTCTGGTTACTTCTGGTTGGCGTAACAAGTTTTCTTCTTCCATATCTCCCCGACTTCTGTCACTCTATCACTAACTCCCTTTTCTTTCATATCACTCCTCATACAGTCCATCCATCTTTTCTGTTGCCGTCCCCTCTCTCTCCATATTTGTAATCACATGCACCAGGTTCGGATGGTGTTCTTGGTCGACCATGGGTCAGCAACAGTATAATTGCAATATATAAGCGAAAAGTGCTAAAATCGTCAATTTGAGTATGCAGATGACAGCATAGTTGCATAGAGGTACTTGTCCAACGCAAGGGCTACAAGGGCGAGATCCGGTCTCTTCGTGAGACTATGGTGAAGCGCTTGAACCAGTCCTTGACGACGGGGAGGTCAACACGCAGGACCACATCGTATATCGCGAGATCCCACAAGAGATTTTGTAAAACCGACCCCTGCAGAACCCCACAACTAGAGGAGAGCCATAGTCAGAACTCACGCTTGGCCAGGGACTTCATCCGTGCCTGGTGCGTGTGCCGTGTGGTACGTATGTGAATTTTGGTTTGTAGTGATTGGTGTATCAAGATGGCTGTTTGTATTTTACCTAAAAAGGTTTTTTTTTGTTTGTTTCTGTTTGTTTTTTTATGAATATTATTAGTGAGTAGGTAGTTACCTATCAGAAATAGAGATATAACAAAACAGTAACACAAAATAAAAAAAGCAAAAATGTAAAGTAATTAACTTCGTCTAAATCGAGTGTAATCGCGTATTTTTTTAATGAAAATGGTTGTGTTTTGTAGATAGGTACTTACAAAACAAAACCATTTGTCCGTAACTCGGTGTAGTCAGATATAAATAATCATTCTAATTAGTCCGTCAGTTAGATTATCGAAAAATATTAGACACGTATTTTTTTATTTATTATATCATTAAAAATTGATAATGATAAAGCTCGTCAAAGCTTAGGAGTTGGGATCGAGATGACACTTTACGTGACGTCACGCGGAACTTCAACGCACGTAGCAAGAAACTTGCGAATGCGATGCTTTCTTTTGATTGATCAAATATACGGCGCACACTGTTGCCGTTCCGTCACACGCCAAATCTGCGCTCCGTTCGCCCGCGCCGGTGATGAGCAATCTCGCAACGTTGCGTTGCAGCCTGATATACTTACCTAGTAATCAGTACTGAGTATCGATAAAACTATCTATAATTTTATACCTATACTCAAGGAAGTATTGCGAGCATCTGGCGGGTGTTTCGAGTGTCCCTACCTAGGTACATACCTACTCTACCTACCTACCTGCCCTTCTTACCTTACCTACACGACCTACCTACCTACTCAACCTATCTACCGGATAGGTAGAGTGAGTAGGTAGGTAGGACCTACCCACCCTATCTACTTACCTAACTACCTTACTCGTTACCTAGTTACCTAACCTAACCTAACCTACCTACCTACTTACCTACCCTACCATCAAAACAAATTCGGTTTCTGTATTAACTAATGCCAGGTTCGTTTCTTATAAAAAAACAAAATCTATTTGAAAGCAAAAACGTAAAAGGTAAAACAGAATTCTCTAAATAAATGAAATAGATACGATGCACACTCACGTACGCGCACAGTACTCAACAAATTCATTCATTACCTATACCTACAAGCCGAGCGAGCGAGGGGCCACGGGATCTTCATTCAACTCCCCCGTCTCACCCCGCCCGACCCCGCACTACTCGCCTCCCCGCGCCCCTCTTACCGCCTTGTTCACTAACAAGCAAGTGAGAACGCGATAGCATTGAACGAAAAATTGTGTTTGAAAATTTCATAAAACTTGTTCCAGGAAATACGTGTTTTTGAAAAAGCCTTACAAGTTTGTGAAATAATTATTGGTCATTTAGAATCTCTATTACTTGTGGAAGGTTTCTAACGTGATGATTTCTTTACTTTTACAATTTATGAGTACATTATGAACGGCCAAAGTTGAGGTAAAATTTGTGCAAAAAAGCAGATTTTTGGAGGCTGATACTGAATTGGTTTCTCCAAATTTTTATTTTCTGCTTTGATAGAAACCTAGATATAGTGCACAAGATACCTATTAGTTCAAAAAAATCAAAGATAGATGTGTTTTAACGGCATAATCACGTACGAGCGTTTGTATGAAAATTATGTCGGCTTGCCTGCTCTACGAAAATAGATTCTGGTAAGTTATTCCGTACAAACGATATTATTTGAACATGATACACTTTGAGTACATTAGGAAAGATTTCTTTTGATAAATTTTATAATCATGATTTAGCAGGTGAGCAGACTAGTGATTGGTTGTAGAGCAGTGTTCGTCCAGTGGTTACGGACCCGATTTACGTGTCGTAGGTCGTGGGTTTCACAAACCCATGGTTACGGAACCGATTTACGTGTCGTGGGTCTGAACCCATAGGCGCATCACTTTGTGTATTACACAAAGTGTAATTTATTTCATCACCACTGCTCTCAAAACGGTAAAGGAAAACATCTTGAGAAAACATGTACCTCCTGAATGAGACAAAAAAAATCGAAGAAATGTGACATTTGCCACCCGAATATTGCCTATAATCTCTCACAGAAAGGAGGCCTGTGTCCCAGAAGTGGGGACATTATTGAATGAGTATGCATATGCATGATTTAAACGAATACACACATACGAGCCGATTCTGCTACGATTAACGATTTTACATAAAAAGATCCCAGGAGGTAGAAATAATGTTTAAAACGAGCTTTGGTAAGGGGCTTTCCTAAGGCTTATATCGTTTAAAAAGTGCCAAAAAGGATCAGGTAAGCGAGCTGTAAGCTTCAGTGAAAATACCAGTAATAAGCCTTTTCACGTGGAAATGTTCAGTATTAACTTAATTTTTTTTTTCAGAATTATGTATTTCTGTAGAATTTTGAAGGAATAAGCATAAGTACATGTAACTCCCAGTATGTATCATCAAATGAGCGCCATTTGTCTAGACTACGCACTGTTATTAAAAACCGGCCAAGTGCGTGTCGGACTTCGTACGTTTAGGGTTCTGTACCAAATGCAGAAAATATTGGTATTTGTTAGTAAAATATACGTAATAATAAAGATATTCACCAAATTTTAAGTTCATAGGTCAGTGGGAAGTTAAAAAAATATAAGAACAAAATTGTGTAACAGACGGCAGACAGACGGACACGTGAAGTGACAGCAATAGGGCTCCGTTTGAAGCCTACGGGTACGGAACCCTAAAAAAATAAGATCATACCGTGTGGCTACTGTAGAATAGGGATGTTGACAAAAAATATGTACCACGTAAACAAAAAAATATGACGATTTGAAATGTCGTGTAACGTCGCGGTGTGCTACACTTTATACTGACAAAGTGACGTCACAAGCACCTCCTGAACTTTGACGCACTTTATGTTTGTCAATTTTTATTTATTTGATAAATTAAAAAATATTGGCCCAATATTATTTGTTAATCTCACTGACGGCCTAAATAGAATCATCACTTTTCTACCCAGGAAACATCCCTATAGGAGATTTCCAGATAACATAACAAAACATCATGCGCATGCGCATGCCTGAATTCCACAAATGGCAGAGGGTACCTACACTCACATTTCACCACTTATTAATTATAAAATACGGGGGGATAGCCTATTGCCATTATCATCATCAGCCTTTTAATGTTCCCACTGCTGGGACAAAGTCCTCCACTCTGTGAGAGGGAATGGGGCGTAATCCACCACGCGGAACAGCGCGAGCCCAGTGCGGGTTGGTGGATGTCACATATCTTTGCATTTTTGGTTCTAGGACATGGCGGTTTCCTCACGATGTTTTCCTTCACCGTTTTGAGAGCAGTTCTGATGAAATAATTTACACAAAGTAAAGCGCCAGCCTGGGTTCGCACCCTCGACCTACCACTTGTAAGTTGCATCCGTTACCACTGGGCCACCACTGCTCTATTGCCATCAAAAGGTCATAAATCTAGACATACTGCTACTGAGAAATTTCAGAAGGAAAATCCCAATCAACCAAACATTCTGCCCGGCACAGGCATCGAACTCAGACCCTCTTGCGCAGCAGTAGCGCTTGCGACCGCTAGACAAATGAGGCAGACAGCCCACCATCATCATAATCATTTCAGTGGAAAGACGTCCACTGCTGTACATAGGCCTCCCCCAGGCGTCGCCACATTGACCGATCCCGTGCGTTTCACATCCAGCGCCTTTCCGCAACCTTAACCAGGACATCGCCCCACCTAGTGGGAGGCCTTCCAACGCATCGTCTTCCGGTTCGCGGTCGCCACTCCAGAACTTTTCGGCCCCATCGGCCATCCGTTCTGCGAGCAATGTGCCCTGCCCACTGCCATTTAAAATTCGCAATTCTTCGGGCTATGTCGGTAACTTTCGTTCTCCTGCGGACACCCTCATTTCTGATGCGATCACGCAAGGAAACTCCGAGCATAGCCCTCTCCATTGGGCTTTGGGTGACTTTAAGCGAGGGAGACAGCCCAAATAAATATAAATTAATAGCTTTTATAATAAGGTTATTCTTATTATAAAAGCTATGAATTTAAAATCCTCTAAATACCTATAATATTTATTTGTGTCAAAATTGCTTGGAAAATTTAGCTTTCTCAATCAATCAATCAATCAGTCTTTATTTGTAAACATAAGTAGGTTACAGCAGTGTGCAAGATGTTACAATAAAAAACAGTTTCTATATGTTTTGCCATGTGGCGTACAAATATACAATGAGGCCTTTGCCAATTAGGTAAATTAATTTATAATAATTCCGTGATCAATGTAAATTTTTTTGTTTAATTTAATATGTCAAGTAACGTCAATAATTAATTATAAATGCGATCATGTTAGTAATAAATAGTTTTAATTTTTATTATTCTCCGTTGAAAACATCTTCTACAGAAAGCATCACAAAAGCAAATGAAATGAAAATAAAAGAAAGTCTTGGTTGACTACAGTTTTCTTTCATATTTTTATTGCTATTACTCCAACATGAACTTCTGTTTAATCTTATGATAGACAGACGAACTGAAAAAAAAAATGGGACTTGCGAACATTTTTTTGCCAGTAACAAAACTAGTTTTGTATCAATTATTTTATTAAAGTTTATTTTCTAACTAGCTGTTGCCTGTGACTTCGTCTGTGTGGCATTAATACCTACTTCGAATAACCAATTTTGCCTTACTTAAGAAATTATTAGTTTACTGTACAAACTTTCACCCTCTTTCCACCCTCTAAGGATGATATCCTTGATAAAAACTATCCTATATCCTTCCACAGGTCATAAAATATCGCCATACAAACTTTCATCTTCATCGGAGACAGACACACAGATAGACAGAGTTACTGTCGCATTCGTAATATTAGTTAGAATAATTAGGGTTTTTCTTGGATTTAATGTCACAAAACTTGTTCGGTTATAACCGAATATAAATTTAATAATACAAACACTTTTGTTACTACGAGTACTTACAAAAAAGTTTGCAAGTCCCAATTGTTTTTTCAGCGCAGTTTCACGAACATTTCAGTATGAATATGTAACAGGGATAGATACCAGGCCCCTCAGAAAGTATTGCGAAAAAAAGTTTTTATATATGGGAGACTGGCCAGTTATAATGTTTTTCGAAAATATGATTATTTATAAGTAAAAATAAGTAAGTTCCAATTTCAAAATTTCCCTCCACATTTTTTGCGAGTTAATTCAAAGTATTGTGTCTCACTGAAATATGGATCTGCGCCGGGAACATTTTAGAGCTATGATTTTATACGATTTCAAGTGTCGCCTGAAACCGGATGAATCGTACGATAGACTTCAAATGGCATTCATGGATGAAGGCCCTTCCAAGGCAACCGTGTATCGTTGGTATAACGAATTCAAGCGCGGTCGTCCAACTTTGGGGGATGACGAAAGAAGCGGTCGCCCTTTGACGGCTGTTACCGAAGAAAACGTGCTAGCAGTGAAAAATTTAATCCAAGACAATAGGCGAATTACATATCAGGAGATTCAACACATATTGAAGATTGGATCGGGAAGCGTTCACGAGATTCTACACAGCCATCTTCGCGTGAGGAGGCTAGTATCACGCTGGGTGCCGCACAACCTCACCGATGCTCAGAAGCAGGCCCGGGTGGAATGGTGCCGTGATATGCTTAACAAATTTGAAGCAGGCTCGTCTCGGCGTGTTTACGACATCGTTACAGGTGATGAGTCCTGGATTTATCAATACGACCCAGAAACCAAGCGCCAGTCGACTGTTTGGGTGTTTCAAAATGAGCCAACGCCTACCAAAGTGAAGCGATCTAGAAGCGGGGGTAAGATTTTGATCGCTAGCTTTTTTAATTTGACTGGCCACTTGGTATCAATTCCCTTACGGGATCAAAGAAGCATTAATGCCGAATGGTATACTACCAAATGTTTGCCAGAAGTTTTCTCTGTTATAAGCAACAAGCGACCAAACACAGGGCTCCGCGGGCTACTGCTCCACCACGACAATGCACCTGCGCACACCGCACTCAAAACGAGGGACTTCCTGGACAGCACGCCAGTCAAACTCCTGGGTCACCCTCCTTACAGCCCTGATCTAGCACCGTGTGACTTCTTTTTATTCCCAAAAATAAAAAATCAGCTCAAAGGGATACAATTTTCGTCGCCGGAAGATGCGCTGGCTGCGTTCGAGCAGGCTGTAAACGAGGTGTCTGCGGCGGACTGGAAAAAGTGTTTTGAAAACTGGTTTAGGCGCATGAATCTTTGTATAGAGGCTGGTGGAAAGTACTTTGAAAAGATTTAATAAAAATATATGTACGTATAGAACAATTTTTTTTAGTTTCGCAAAACTTTCTGAGTGTCCCACGTATTTATAATGCATGAGATATATTGAAAGACATTCGATTCTTATTTCTAATAAAAAGAACCTTTTTAACAATAGCAAAGGAATATTGTATGAAATTCTAAGATAAAGGAATAATTGATTATTAACTGACGAACCCAAAAAGGAGGAGGTTCTCAATTCGGATCAAACTATTATTTTTTATATATGTTCAGGACTCCGTCATATATAGATGGAGTTGCAAAATTCTTTTTTCGTTAGAAAGGGTATGCTCTCGAGGTAGGCCCATTGTCATTAAATCTCTGATAGCATCCCATGGAAATCGAGGGAACTCCTCATATATTATACGCAGTAATTTTGATATTTTCAATAACAAGGCAAGCATTTGCCCTCAGAAAGTATCCTTTGGTAAAGTGGAACTGATGAAGAAGACCACAGATGGCCATTGGAACTCCTTAATAAGTATAAGTCATGGGTATAAGATATTTCGATTTCGAGATGCGACTGTGATGTAGCAAATACATATAAATATATATGGTACTGATGAAAGTGGTACCATCGAACTGATCTGATGATGAATCTGGAAGGTAGGCACTGGCACTCGATAGTAAAACAATCTATCATAATCGCGTTTGGGTTTATTGGAATTAAAATGAGATGTACTCTGGCTATAAATGATTTTCATGGTAATATGAGGTACCACCAAGTGAGCCGATGACCTGGTGAAGGTTGCGGGGATCTGCTGGTTCCGAGGCGCACGGGACCGGTCAATGTGGCGATGCTTGGGGGAGGGCTAGTTCCAGCAGTGGACGGCTTTCGGCTGATATGATGATGATGATGAGGTACCAATACTAAAACGAGTAAAATAAAAACTTTGAAACAAAAAAAAAATAACGCACTTCAAAAGCAAAACACTACAAAGCGGGCAATAACTTAGTTTTCCGGAGTCGGTATCAAAAAACGTAAATCTAAAAGTACCAAAGAGACCAACTTCGGCAAACAAAGTTATTTGCATAGTTCTGTTCGGGAGTTAAACAATTATTTAAGAATCTCCATCCGATAAAAAAGTAAGCCAAATAGTTAGGTCTTTTTGAATAAAACTTTCCTTTTTTTCTGTCATGGCGACAACAGTCCCTTAGGGCTGTTACGCA
This sequence comes from Orthosia gothica, assembly GCA_949775005.1. Lineage (NCBI taxonomy): Eukaryota > Metazoa > Arthropoda > Insecta > Lepidoptera > Noctuidae > Orthosia > Orthosia gothica. Next base: position 8,506,530 of record OX459044.1, read on the forward strand.
ATACTTCCGATCCGTGTCCTTGAAATTTAGGTTCCGGGGTTCGTTTGTAGGGAACCTTACGCACTGTATTCGAACTCTATCCGTCATAATTCAGAACATTTTGAACTCGGAATTCAAATCACAGACACGGACGAAGGGTGGTTAGGGACGTGTAGTGTGTAACCACGAGCGAAACTTAGCAAAAAACTGGGTGTGTCGAGTTGGCAAACACATAAAAGTGGTTTAATTTAAGTTTCACTATCTGGACACGCGTAAAAATCTTGGCGTGTCCAGATGACGAAATAATAAGTGATACTAATTTTGAGTTTCACCAACTGGACACACGTGTGTCCAGTCTCTCGTGTCGAGTTGATGTATACCCAATCGCCATCGCATCGCTTTCGTTGATCTTCTATTTAATACTGATACTAAATTCGCATAAGGGCTGATTTTTCAATAGTCAGATAACTTTTAACAGAAGAATAAATAAGGAGGTTTAAATATTGTCTAAGCGAAAACTGTCAAACCGGCATTATTATATCCTCGGTTAAAAGTTACCTTCTGGCCATTGTAAAATCGCCACTAAAGGCCTCTGCCTCGAATCTTGCGGGCAGCGTGGCGGCGGCGGCGGTGGCGCGGCAGCGGCGGGATCTAATGCGTACAATCAAATGGACTGGCCCTCGAAAACAGCGGCGCGGGGGCGGGCAACGAGCGGTGCACTCCAGTCAAGCGGTGACCGCCCGCGCGACTACATAGTAGTGTTGTGCAATTTATTTTTGTGACGTGTCGAAATGTCCTCGGACGTGCTAGAACTAATTATTTCACAAAGTTTTGAGATATACCTCTATATCGATTTGGATTAATTCCAGACTCTAAATCGCCCTTGATAAAGTCAAAGTCAAGTCAAGTCTTCAAGAATATAGTCAAAAGTTTCTACACTCATTCTGGTGTAGTCGTAGAATTTGTCAGGACTTTGTCTCTGTTCTTCATAATTTCGATAAAACTTGCCTTTTCTTTTCCTTGCCCAATAGTAGGGATTCACTTCTTCTTTTGCCTACAATAAATCGAGCTTTAGGAATAAATTTGAATCAAAAAATGTTGTCGCCGTTGTTTTAAAATTTCGTTCAAGAAAAAAAACAAATATCTCGACGACACAACCACGAACACAACACTACGCCCGCTATAGTGCCGTGCCGCGCGATCTGCCCGCTGGTTTCGAGAACGGCGGGCTTATTACGTAAGGAACAGCAAGTAGCAATAATTGTACAATTATTGCGCGATCAATTTAGTGACCTGGCTACTGAGGCCTTTAAGTCAAGTCTTTGTTTTTGACAGTCACTTTATTTATTTATTTATTTATTTGAAATATAGCACAGCCACATCACATGCATTACAAATCGACAAAACAATATATACAAATATTGGACCAATGCATATGACAAGTACGGCGTACATAACACTCATCGTAACATTGCTGCCCTGAGATAACTATGAATTATACAATGCAAATCAGAAAAAGTAGATTAAACAAAAATACAAATGGATAAGTACCTACCTACATATAAAATAATTAAGATATTATTAATAAAATTGTCAGAAACCAAAATCATAATGTAAATAATCAAAATTATATGGTCAAAATCATTGAAAAATAAAATAAAAATTCAAAATTAATATAAACAAAAATCAAAACCAAAAAAAAAAACACAAATCAAACTATAAACTCGATAATCCAAACCATAATTCATAATCAAATTCAATAAAAATATAATACAAAAAAAATACATATTCTAAATTATATTGTCATACAAAACATCAGTCATACATCAAAACAAGATCAAAACCATAGTTAGAAGTCGGCGTAGTTAAAAAATGTAATACACAATCGAAATCATTACAATTTAAATTAAAAATGTCAAAAATCAAATTCAAACCATAAGTCAATAATCGAACACAAAAAGAAATAAAATAAAATAAAAACCATAAAATAAAAACCAAAAGCGGAAAAATAACACAACACAATTTAAACTTAAAATATAAAATCATCAAAAGTCAGAACACTAAGAACAACCTAGCAGGGACAATATGATTTTTCTTCTGTAATTCGGTAGTTTGTCATTGAATATATCTAGTTCTGGTAAGTTTAAGACTGCTCTATTATATTCATCGTTCATTCTTACAATGGGAGACTGTAACCCTAGATTGGTTTTGACAAAAGGGATGTCAAAAATCTTGTTAACTTTTTTGGTCCGTGGGTAAGTTCTTGGAACTGTTAAGGAAACGCTCTCCAAAAGGCAACTGCATTGAGTTTTTCCATTAACGACTTTATGAAGTAAGCATAAGTCTGAGAGACGTCTACGATCACGAAGCGTAATCATTTTAAAGTGATTAAGACGCTCCCTGTACGGCTTCCTATGTGAGAAACCTCTTGAACAGAAGGCTAGATGCCTCGTGAATGCTCGCTGTATGCTTTCCACTCGTTGTGAGTGGACTGCATAAAACGGGCTCCACACACTGCTTGCATATTCAAGAATACTGCGCACTAGGGCATTGTAAAGAAGCAACTTGGTCCTCAGGTGTTTAAAGCCTTTGGAGTTCCGCTTCAAAAATCCAAGCATTTGAGCGGCCTTTGTCACTGCCTTATCAATATGCGAGGCAAAACTCAGCCTGCTATCCACAATCACGCCCAGATCTCGAATCTCACTCACTTGTTGCAGTACTACTCCACCAATGTTATATTGTGTTTCAAGGGATGTCTTTTTCCTCGTGAATTTTATGTGATTACATTTTGCAGCATTCAGACTCATACCATTAATACTACACCAATGTAGAACATTGTCTAAGTCAGCTTGAATTAAGTCAGCGTCAGTACGAGAGTTTACCACTTTGAATATTTTTAAATCGTCAGCAAATAAGGAAATTCTACAATGTCGTATGTAATTGGCTATGTCATTGATGAAGATGAGGAATAGAAGTGGCCCCAAATGAGATCCCTGCGGAACACCTGAGCGCGAATAATATACCTCAGATCTAAAGCTACCCATCTCTACAGATTGTGGTCTTTTTGACAGATATGATTCGAACCACTCCAGCAAACTGCCTCCGATACCAAACCATCTCAGTTTCTCAATGAGTATAGGATGATTTACTTTGTCGAAGGCACTGCTGAAGTCGGTATATATTGCATCTATTTGCAATCCCTTGTCAACCTCACGTGACACTTCAGAAACAAAAGGTACCAGATTTGTCACCGTTGAACGCCCACGCCTGAAGCCATGTTGGTAATCCGAAATGCTTGAGTCCACCATTTGTGAGATAATGGGACACAACATTGACTCGAACAGTTTAGAAAAACACGAGAGGATCGAGATGGGGCGATAATTAACTACACTGGCTGGATCACCCTTCTTAAATATGGGGACTATGCGAGCTTTCTTCCATTCTTCAGGGAATTTGCCCTCCTCTAAGGAACGGTTGAAAAGCAGCATTAAAGGCAGTGCAAGAGCAGAAGCGCATCTTTTAACAAAGACTGGCGGAATAAGATCAGGTCCAGTACCCTTCGCTGGGTTAATTTTTCTGATTGCCTTAAAAACTTCGAGTTCGTCAAATTTTACGCTCGAGATGAATTTTGAAGTCTCGTATTGGGATTGGTAGCCGTACAACAGCGAACAATGAGACTGTGAGTGTGTGGACTGCATGGTAATATTTTCCGTGTAAACTGAAGAAAATTGGTCCGCAAACAGGTTGGCAATTTCCGGGCCAGTCTTAGCGATTTTGTCACCCATAACCAATCGTGCAGGAATAGATGATTTACCACCGCGTTTGGTCTTAATAAAGTTCCAGAAGGCTTTCGGGTTTTTAGGGATGCTGTTTTCAATATTTGATTTGTACTTGGAGTAACATTCATCGTAAAGCTTGTGACAGCGAGAGCGAAGCAGTTGGTATTCGATTTTGTCTCTAGGGTTACCAAATTTCTTGTATTTTTTTCGTATTTTTTCCTTTTCAGATATAAGTCTAATCAACGAATTACTAAACCACGCGGGGAATTTAGCTCTAACAGCCGCCGTTTTAGGAACGAAATTTTCGATGACAGTTCCAAGAATAGTATAAAATTCCGCGACCATGCCATCCACCTCAGTACAATTGAGAATTCGTTTCTGCCATTCTATACTCTTTAGCTCACCGACTATGTCTTTATAGTTGGCCTTAAGGAAATTATTCTTAGTTTCAGGTTTAGAACGCAGATAAGTTAAGCCATTGTATGGAATGTTAAGTAATAAATTGGGATGAATTGGGTAACATTTGCTAAGGACATTCAAAGGTTTTGTAACATAGGCATCAGGCAAACTTGTGATAGTCAAGTCAAGTAATTTGTTGTCACAGTTATTGATACCATTCGCCTGATACAGGTTGTTTATGCTTAGAAAGTCAACAAGAGTATGTCCCAGAGGAGTTTCGTAGTTGGAGGGAATCAAGTGATTACAGCCCACCTCGAAGCTCCAAGTAATAAAACCTAAGTTAAAATCACCCAGAACAACCAAGTCGTCTGCATGACCAGTAACATAATCGACTTTTCCAAGGAACATTGACAAAGCATCCAACTTGACAGGTGGGGGTAGATAGACAACGCAAATTGCAAGTTTTCTTACTTTAGTTCCAGTCGTAAGGTCTAAGATGACCCACAAGTCTTCCGCCCCACTTTCCCAGTTAGTGACTCTAGCTGAGGGTATGTCTCTGGAAACAGCTAACATTACGCCACCACCGTCTTTTTTTTTGTTGTGGGTGCTGTGGCGGTCTCTGCGGTATAGCGTGTATCGATCATCTACCAATTCGTTGTTACAAATTTTGGGGTTGAGCCATGTTTCAGTAAGAGCAATCACACTGTAATTGGAAATTTGTATATTTTTTAAGAGGTCATTAGTTTTTGTTCTTAGCCCCTGTACATTTTGGTAATAAATATCAAGCATTGGGACGTAGTTGATACCAATACATTAAAGTCATAAAAATCCTAATAGTGAACCACCACAACAATTAGACTATAAGGTTCAAGCTGTCAAGATTTTTGATCAGAATAGACTGGAACTCGACCTCTTTTCGAACAAAAATACGCCCATTACGAACCCAAACGAATTTGTAGGACATTTCCTTGGCTTTTTTCCGAGTGGCGGCATGCAACGACTTGTTCGCTGGAGTTAAGTGTTCAGACACAAAAATCGGCTTTCTTGGACCTCCCATACCAAGATGCTGGGAAGACAGTTTTCCATCAGGGTTTTTTCTATTAAATTTGGTAGTTGCGGCGAGCACAGTATCACGATGGCGTGCGGATCGCAATTTTACTATTACGGGTCGTGGCCTGTCGCTATCGTTTGACATTTTAGCAACCCTGGTTACAAATTGTATGTCGCTTTCCGAAAGTGGACTCTCCACAACTTTCGAAAATTGTAAGACTGTGCTAATTAAATTTTCAGAACGATGCTCTGGAACACCATTAATTTCTATGTTAGAGTCACGCATGTGGAGCTCTACTGTATTTAGTCTCACTGAGAGGTCTTGAACTGTAGATTTCAGTAATTCATTTTCACGCTTGAGATCGTTAATGATAGCTGTTTTTTCTTCAAAGCCCGCTTTCATTTCCTCAAATTTAATGTTTATGAACTCTAACGATTCCTGGAAGCTATCTATCTTCTTGTGGATGTTACTGAATTCAGTGGCCACAAGTTTTTCGTGAGACAGCTTTAGAGCTATGGTGATTTCCTCTTGTAAGATCTCACGAAGACTGCCCTCTGTTACCAGTGTCGGAGGACCTTGAGATTTAAATTCTGCATTACGAGACGGCGGGGCAACTTTGGACTCATCCGTGTTCTGGACCGACATCGATGGTGACTGTGGCTGCGACTTCAACGGTGACCTTTGTGCTGATTTTGACTGAGTTCCTCGTTTCGGCGGTTGTTTTGGTTTCGGCGGCTGTCTCTGCGATGGTTTCGGTGGTGATTTTGTGGGCCTCTTGCGAACAGTTATATTGAGGTCTCCTTGTACGTCCTCCTCCTGGCTCCTGACTTCGGAGCACGAATTTGGACCCACAGGAGTGCCGATGTTACTCGTTTTAGGCTCCTTGCTGCGGCATTCAGGACACTTCCAATAGGTTTTGTGATTAGAGTCCATAAGTTCGTAGCTATTGGAGGACACATTTGCGCAAACCAGGTCATATTTTGACTTGCAAATGTAGCATCTAAGATGGGCCTCACTGCCAAGCATATTACAACAGCTGGCACATTCGTTGGTTGACGCCATTGTTGTAACTCTCCAACAATTTTTGTCCCAAAATATTATTAAAATAATGTCCTGATACCGCAAATCCACAGCAAAGGACTGTGTTACACTTTATTCAACTCGGATTGTATTAAAAATTAAAAACAAAGTTCAAAAAAATCTAAAAGCTGTATATGTCGCCGCTGAGGTTTGAACTCGTGACTCGATGTGCGACGATTTCTTAGACCGCTCGTTATCACCGTTCGACCGCGGGAACCGTTACGGTGGAAGCCGAAATAGTGAGCAGCAATAGAGTCTCAAACATATAAAAATAAAAAATGTGCTGGTGGGTAGGTTCAGAAAGTGTTTTTGAAATTTTTTCGCCTGCACCTTTGGTATTTCAAGATTTACACTTTATTTTTCACCATTAAGCACCTCACTTTGATTTATCGTTGTCCACATTTTTTAGCAGTGTAATCATCGTATCAATGTTTCGGTATCACTTCACTGTTCAAAACTAGAGTAATAACCCTTTCAATTCGTGCTTTTTGGAATCACAATTTACAGATATCTAGTTGTTTACACTTAATACATTATCCCAATAACAGTATCACGAACTTTTAGTGTTTAAATGTGCACTTAGACGCTATTATGCAAATTAAAAACGCGCACAATTATTTTTTGTTATTAATTAAACACGGAGACTGTGTTTACGTACTGGCAGCGCCATCTTGAACGCTCATCGAACGAATCACTTTTAACAGAAGCTATTTTATGAATATATTCTATGAATTAACCAGCTTATGAAAGAGCAACATTTCGTGGAGGCTGTTTTTTTACAATAGTCAATTTGATTACTATTTAGCTCCAATATTCCGATAAATTAATATTCGCAGATGTAAAGTATTTGTGTAAAGTAAATATGGCAGTGAAAATTTGATATTTGCATTTTATTTACATGTATGTCAATGTGTAAAATCAATTAAAATTTCTTCGAATTGTCGATTGTTTTAAAAATTGAATCGATAACGCATAAGAACATCACTTAGTAGACTACATTATCTCGTATTTGAGCTATGAAACGTAAAAAAGATTTTTCAAATTTAATTTAGACATTGGCAGAATAGTCGACATCAGTGTTTGCCATATAAAAAAATATATAATAGAAGATACTTATTGCGGACTTATCACATTCACATGTGTTTGTAAGTATTTAGTAGTAAACATATAAGCTTCGCTCAGGTAGCCAACACTGGATTTTTTTATACTGTATATAAAAAAAAATCTCCACTTTACCGTGATCACTTCTGTTTCAATGATTCAACAAATAGTCCAGTTGCGTAGACATTAGAGACTCAAAGCAACACATTTGTCATTTAGGGTAGAGTGGTAGCCAATGAATGAATACGCGATGTTGCTAGCTCGTGCAAAAAACATATAACGACTCGCTTGCCTTGCCAAGCAGTTTGATCTAGACGCCGGCCGCCACTCGCCACAAACGCATATGTGCACCTCGTCCTTGTGTTTTGATTATCAAAAAGGACGAAAAAATCGTGAGCTTATTTTTGTAATTACTTTATTATTTTAACTCTTATTAAACTATAAGTGAATTGTATGTGTAATGTGGGTCCTTGCGCTTGTATGAGACTACTTTTTGGAATTACTTCTCAACCGTTATTGTGTAAAAGATAACTTAAAATTTCCTAAGAGGGGATGTGTACGCAGTGAGTCACTTAGACTGGGTGAACAATGAATCACGGTTCATTGTGTACTACATCTAATTGCTTTACCTTATGCTATGGATTTGTCACTTAGAAACAGGTGGGGAGTATTATTCCAGTCAACCTCTGATTGTTGATGTGAGTATCATTAAGTATTTCTTCTTTATTTCAGCAAGGGCCGAAACACATTAGGGCGGCAAACCCTTAAAAAGGTTTATCACACAGCAGCAGCTAATCAAAAAGGGAATAGACAAACATTTGTCGGGGCTGACGAAGCACCCAATCTCCCTATAACCATCACTTCGAAGATACATTGAAAATACCGCAACAATCCGTCATGGAGCCGCATTACGAATTTGATCCAACAAACTTTAATGATGGACAAGAAGACATCATCAAGAAGTATTTATTTGATTGTGCACATACATTCTATGGCCTAACTACTAAAGACTGTCGCAGAATTGCCTACCAAATGGCAGTTATTAACAAAATTTAAAAGCCGCCATCGTGGAAAGTCCATGACATGGCAGGCCGAGATTGTATGAGGGGATTTAGGCCAAGACCTTATGAATTGTCATTGAAAAAACCGGAGGCTTGTAGTATGGCATTTAATGAAATGAACGTGCAAACAATTTACGACAACCTGAAAGAAGTTTAAAGTCGCTCTCCATCTTTTGCTAATAGAAGCCGAATATATAATCTTGACGAAACCTCTACCACAACTGTGCAACGACCCCATAAAGTTCTGGCAGCTAAAGGACGCAGTGTCTGTAAAGTCACAAATGGGGAACGTGAAATCTTGGTTACAACTTGCTGTATTGTAAATGCGATTGGCCAGGCATTACCCCCGGCTATGATGTTTCCAAGAAAAACTATAAGGCACACATGCTATACGGGGCACCCCCAGGGACACTTAGGTTAGCCGCACCTAGCGGTTGGATGAACACAGAATCAATTGTTATTTTTAATCAACATAAAACAAAAAAAAAATATTACTGTGATTCATTGTGTACCACCTGGTTCATTTAGTCCCACCCCCCCGGTTCATCGTGTACCCTTGCTGGTACACTATGAACCAATTACCTTGTTTTAAAAAAACCTGTATTAATCAGGCAATAGGAAATATTTTCCAAAATTTTGAATGCAATGTAGTAGCTTATTAAATTACCTACGTGGTGAGATAAAAATATTTTCTTAGACTGCAATAACCACGGTGCTAGAGCTCTTCAAATTTTTGGTGGTTCATTGGCTACCACTCTACCCTACATTTACAATATTCACTAGGAATTTGTTATTTCAATATTTATTCTTATATTATTATTCTAATTTGCGGATACTTAAAGTAGCCACAAAATAACATACGAAAAAAGCCGCCAAAACTCAAAAACTTCTGTACCTACTCAGCCATCAGCGAGCGATTGGCAATCGACCAACAAAAAGGGAAAAAGTAATCGCAATTAGACAGCCACATTTGCTCGCCGATCGCTGTCGCTCTGCTGTCAAAAACCATACGTAATACGAAATTATCGCGATCACCTTGCGATAAATGCACATTTCAGTTAACAGATTATATTGTTAGCAGTGCTGTCGTTAAATTATTATGGTGTGGCTATAGCTCATATATAATGCGGATTCGCGATTGAAGAGCAATTATTTCGCAAAAATAAGCCTTCCAATTTTTTGACGTAAAGCGATATTCGCGCGATGATTGTACAATCTCTGCGCAAATATTGTTAATTGCTGTTTCATACGTAATAAGCCTGCGGGTCTGAGTTGCCCGCCCCGCTCCCGCGCCGCCGCCGCCGCCGCCCCGCTGCCCGCAAAATTCGAGGCAGAGGCCTTACTGTCCGCGCGCTGAAGGTTTGCCGGTGACTACCCCACCCACCAACCCACGAGGCGCCCCGCGTTTGCCTCGTCCGTTCAGTAGCGAACTAGTGAGTATCGAACGATAGAGTGACGTCATGACGTCATCGGCAAACTTTCTGAGCGCGCCTCATAGACTCGTATTCCGCAGCATGACTCTTAACCAGCTCGAACTCAAAATTGATAGTTATGGCCTATAACCCTATAATACTCCATCGTAAAATGCTCAATTCCTCTTCGAGATCGGTGATCTTTTCGTCGGTCCGGAGAGTGCGCGTGTTGTACGTTGCCAGGTCCAGTCGTCGGTATTTGTTGGGGTAGCTGGATCTCGTCCAGGATTCTTAGCACCCCTTGCCTTCCCTCAACCGCTACCGTAGTCGAGGGTAGGCAGGCTGCCGGGCACTAGGGGCTATGTTTTATTTGTGCTATTCATGGGTAGTGCATTGCAGGCGGGTTGGCGATCGCAGTATGGTTGTTACAAATGCACAGAGAACGCTGCTGCCCATTCTCTGGTTTGTCCCTTAGTCGCTCTTACGACACCCACGGGCAAACATTAGATTCTTCAGCTTGACATGTGTTAACTCAATTCAATTGCGCATGTAAACGAGAATGCCCATTTTGTAAGGGAACTTGGGCCCCTTTGAACAAATGGTTGTATCTTGATGAATATGGTTGTATATTGTATAAAAAACACGTTATATTCATGATTAGAAAACATTTTTTATTTATTTTGCGGGGTTCACGAGATATAATGATGTTTCTGTTCTTGAAATGAACCCTTATTACAATGCAATAAGGTGCATACAAATGTCCAAGTGAAGGAACCTGATCTTTTGTTGTCTGTACATATAAAGTAATGGACGCGGATGGAAAAAAAACACTAAATATAAATCCTATTTTTGGATAATATTGAAATCGCAGACACGATACCTCATAAGGGGCCTGTGTATGGGCAATCTCCTTTATAACAATCTATAACTGTCAGTATCAGTTTTTGAGTTGAGTTGAGCATGAGTCAAGCTGTGGAATACGGTCCTTAGTGTTCACTTAGTTAGTTTGGAGTATTCCAATGACCAACAGTGCAATTGCGAAGCCACGTCCCAAACAATGCCTCACCTTTTGTCGTGCTCTCTGTGCAACAACACCGGCACCCTGAAAGGCCATTGTGAGACAAATGACAACGCTGTTGACGTGGCAAAATTTTGGTTAAAATATATTTTAATTTGGGAATGTGGAATCATCCATAAGACGAAGAAGAAGTGTTCTTAACTAGTCAGAACTAATGTTCTGCCTGCCTGAAAGGAACTTACGCAGTCCCTTTTAATTAATATATCAATCAGACAGTTCGTAGTCTATTTCCAAATGGGTTCTAAGGTGAATGCTTTCCTAGAAATAGGTACCTAAACAACAAAACCACCTTCTAAAACAAATTACTTTGAAAGGAACACCACCTTTCAAAGTAATTTGTTTTAGAAGGTATTTCTATTCAATTGCAAGAACAAATTATTGTTACCTATATAGATAGATGCGATACGTATGGAATCGGTCAACATGGCGACGCTTAGGGCAGGCCAATGTCCAGCAGGGGACGTCTTTCGGCTGAAACGATGATGATGTGGCTAGAAATGGTTTTCCTAGTAGAACCCGAAAATAATAAAATAGATGCCCTGGACATGTGGTGCTGTAGGGATATGCTTGGCGTATCCTGAGCTGAATTAGGCACCAATGCATCCGTTCTCCAAGAACTCGGCATCAAGTAGCGTCTATCGGCTGTAGTCCAGGCTCAAATTCTTCACTTATTTGGTCACGTGTCCCGTCGACTCAACGACTCTATTGAGCGGTTTGTGGTCCAGAGGCAAGTACATGGAGCGAGAGCGGTGGACCACCCAGATCAAGTCTGCAGTTGGCGGTCCACTGCAACAGTGCACACTACTCACAGCCGACAAAGATGGCGTCGTATCGTGAGGCGAATCATGGCGGCCCGGTGTCTTACTGCGACATTTTGCCCACGACTGCTCTGCCAAGAGTGTACAGTGCGACATAAAAGAGTAGAAATTAAATGAGGGCGCCACAATCACTCAGATAGCAACCCAGTTAGTACGACCCAGCTGATCTTGATACTCGAATAGTATTATTTATTTATTGAGTTTAAATAAAGAGTAAATAAGTAAAAATAGTAATATATTAAATAAGTGTGTGTTTCCCGATAGCTACAATCTAGGGGTCTTTAAGTCAAGAGTGAATAGGTTTTTTCTAGGCAAGCTTGCTTCACCGTCGACTACATCATCGCTTACCATCAGGTGAGATAGTGGTCAAAGCCTATCGAGGATAAAAAAAAAAAGTATGTATGTATTAAATATTTGATATGTAGTAGTAAAACAGCAACTTCACAAAAATTAGTATTTTTAATAATCAATTGCATTCAATATAAAGTCGTCCAATACCTTTGGGGGACGACCCTTCCTGTGTTTAGCTGGTGTTGAGAATTTCCCACCGTTTTCAATGCCGTGAAAAAATTGTTTCTTTCCAATTAGTCAAAAGACGATAAAAATATTTCGTATCTGCAATAAATTACATTAATTTTTGTAGCCTTACTATCAACGTTGTTCTGTCGCGCTATAACTGCAACGCTATTTGTTTATCTTAGCATGACCTCAAAAATGGTACACAAATAATTTGTAAATGATATTTGGTTCGAAAATTTTGCTCCCTGAATGTATTAATCGTTTATAATTAACGTTAAGTGCAACTTTCAATAGTTACTTACCAGTAAAATCTGCTGTACGATGGTAAACATCTTCTAAGTTGGATAGAAGCTTCCCAGCTTGGAATTCAGCTATACACCGCATATAAACTATATCACGGGCACCTCCACGAATTACCTTATTCATGTTTTTCCACAGTTTTTCTGTCCACACACAGAAATATCACACAAAACCAAAATTCTCACTAAAATCGAAACCGATCGAGAAGAATTGACAGCTGAAGTACTAATTTTAGATGTTGCCAGAAAATGGAAACTTTTAGTTCCCAAATATTTAATTTCTACTCTTTTATGTCGCACTGTACCGACGGAGAACAAGAAGATAGTCACCAGCATAAATACCTCACACTAGTTTTATAAAGGTCATTGAACCCAATTGGCCAAGTCACTATCGCTGTTTTGATTTTTCTTCAAGATTGCATTGAAATTGAGGAGAGGCAACATAAACAAACAAACGCGTGATTCGTGACTCGTGAGCCACAGGAGGAATTTTTGTAAGTGATGGCGCATTACTTGAATAGAAAAAACTTATGCAAACAAAAAATATCATGGAATGTATTGTACCCTAAGGTACCCAACACTTACGTTGCAATACTTCAGTACCTACTGGAGATAATCGCTTTCGAATTTTGCATAATAGTCATGTTTATGTTTGAAAGAAAGAAAAATATTTATTTGTGACTCGCACAGGAAACACGAGAAATAAACATACAATTATACAATAATAAAATAAAAACCCTGTGCGAGACCAAAAAGGCTCCTATCTCAGCATGTGCAGCGATATCCACAAAAGGTAATAACGCTGCGCTGATATTCTGATAGAGTTCTGTTTGAGATTGTATCTCTCTTATTTCTTGGAACTAGATATTATCTGAATTAATAAAGTATAAATACTTAGATAAATATTATCTTTATTCTCGTTAGAAACACCTCAAAAACCAAAATTCATACAATTTATTCTAGCAATGAAACGTGAATATTTAGTAAATAAACGACAAAATTAAAACCGTTACATTTTTACAAGCGACTATATTGAATTTCCAGGAATTTATACCAGTAAGGTAGGATTTAGTCCCAGAAAAATGAAACTAATTTTACATATTTTTCACGTTTTATGTTTTCAGGTTTTATTCCTGAAGCACCGCTGAAATGATTTTCTGAAATGTTGTTTTTAATCAACTTGTGTGGAAGGGAAGCGTCTTTCCTATTTTATGAAACAGATAAGATATTGCATGTTAGGTATAGCTTGACAACATTACCCTCATTCGGCAGTCGGTTAAAAACCGCCGTAGCTCGGTCGGCTCAGTGAATTTATAAACCCAGCCAGAATAATTTTTCGACCAGAATGTTTGCTGTAAGTCACCAGGATACCCTTAACATTCCCATGTATATAATAACTAGCTGTCCCACGCGGCTCCGCTCCCGTAAACTGGCTACCTACCTACCCAACATACATGATTGTTGCGTAACTTAAACCGTTTAGGCAGCGCACGCAACGGAAGCTCTCGAAAAGGAATAATTTTGACCGTCTTTGCAACATTTTTCATTTATGCTCCGCTCCTATTGGTTGTAGCGTGATGTTATATTATATACAAAGAGATTTTCTCAATTCCATCCAGTAGTGCCTGAGATTAGCGCGTTCAAACAAACAAACTCTTCAGCTTTATAATATTAGTATAAAGAGAATCAAGACTCTCTCGGCTGGCTCTTGACTATTTCTTCAGCCAGCGAATCAGCATTGAAAGAAAAGAAAGAAAAATATTTATTTGTGATCCGCACAGGAGGCACATGAGGCACACGAGGGGCATTGCCATTCGGAATCAAAATGTGGCTGAATTTTTTGATGCTCAATGAGTCCTTTTCCCTCTGTCCTTTGTATATAAGGTTTGTATATTTTTTGAAAAATTCTATTGTTAATCAAATGCATAGAAGAAATGTTAAAAAAAAACCGGCCAAGTGCGAGTCGGACTCGCACACCGAGGGTTCCGTACAAACCTCAGCTTAAAGGTATTATAGAACTGAATTTTTGATGTGAATTTCAATGTCCTCTCTGTACGCGTTCATGAGGAAAGGGGTAGTAAGTTTAAAATTATTAAAAATACTTATATTATGTGATGAAACTAAAAATTTACGGTTTTCGAAATTATTCCTTTATCTGTGCTTTATGACGTTGCTTCGTACCAAATTTCAAGATTCTGAGTTCACGGGAAGTACCCTGTAGGTTTTGATTCCCTTGCGAGTGTCGAAAATTTGCGGAAATTTGCGGCATAAACGGCTGTTTCTTTAAGGGTCACTAGACTTAAGTATTCGATATAAATTTCAGCTTGATAACTCCACGCGTTCCTGAGGAAAAGGGTCTTGACAGACAGACCGACGGACGGACGGACGGACAACAAAGTGATTCTATAAGGGTTCCGTTTTTTCTTTTCGAGGTACGGAACCCTAATAACTAAATGGTAAACCGATATCTACCATCGCTTTTTCTAGACTCCAACCCTTATATTCTTAGTCATGTCCTCCAATTCGACCCCCACCTCGAATCATTAAATTGAAAGTTAAATTATGGGCCATATTACCCGACTGCTTAAGAAGGAGGGTAACGTTTTTCGGGAGTATGTATGTGTGTTTGTACGTTTGACTCCTTTTTTGGCACGATCTGTAGCCAAAAAGGCTGAATAGGTCTTAATAAACGAGATATCATTAGGTTGGTCTTCAACAATCGTTGTCGACAACCGAAGTGACATAATAAGTTTAAAAGTAATCTACAGGTACTGAAACAGCCTTTACTACGTATATATATAATTTATTTGAGTAAGGATAAATACCACGATAAGATGATAAGAATAACGTGGTCTGATATCGGTCGATTATCTTTTCCAATGTAAAAAAGTTGTTCTTTATTATTGTGGTATATCTTTTTCTTCTATCATGAATAGTTTTCGCAGCGCATGCGATGTAAGCAGATTTATGTTTAATTTTATTACTCTTTGTGTTACAATATTGAAGTTTTCGTAGGGATCCCTAATTTAACTCGAATAACAATATATCCTATGGTACTCAGTGATAATGTAGCATCCCATTGGTGAAAGAATGTTTACAAACGGTGCAATAGTTTTTGAGTTTATCCATTACAAACAAACTTACAAACAATCAAATCTTACCTCTTTCTAATATTAGTGTATGTATGTATGTATAGTGTATAGTGTAGATGTGTAGACTTGCTCCTGCCACCGGCTTTGCTCGCGTGGAAAGTGTTTTCTTATACCGAGAGAACATTGCACCGGGATGAAAAGTAGTATAGTCTAATAGTATAATCTACGTATATCTGTGCCAAATTTAATCCAGATCTGTTCAGCCGCTCTGGCGTGATTGAGTTAAGGACATCCATTCATCCAAATATCCGCATTTTTTTTGTATTATCCTTAGGCTTGTGCTTGACCAATATCTCACCAGATGGTAAGCGTTGACGTGGTCGACGGTAAAGCACGCTTGCCTAGAAAAAACCTATTCACTCTTGACTTAAAGACTCCTAGATTGTAGCTATTGGGAGACACAGACTCCGGCAGGGAATTCCACTCGTTAGCTGTACCAATAATAAAAGTGTCCCCAAAACATTTTGTGCGTATGGGTGGGACGTCCACCAAGTACCGATGACGCATCACCGTATGTCTGGTAGTCCGATGATGGAACGGGCTGGGCGGAATTCCATCGCACACTCCGCGAAATGAAACCGACAAGCTGGCAACTTGGCGACGATGTTCAAGGCTCTGGAGCTTTGACTTGATCAGTGCTTCATTGTCGAATATTATTATAGTGAAGCTACTCCAATATTACTTCTCATTATTATCTAGAATTCAATATAACACTGTAAATGATCCTACTAAATCCCATGTAACAGATAACAAGTTTAGGTCAGATATACGACATTACATAACGTGGGCTCAGTTCCAAACTTCGCACTGTTAGAGAATTTAATTATTTCGGGTTCAGTCCGAAAAGGTCATTTACGAATGGGGTTCGTTTGTACCCCAGCTCCCTGAAATGACGATTTAGCGAGTGTCAAAGGGAATACAAGCGATTTGACTAACACTAAGCTGTGCTTTACGTTTGTTGACAACACTCGTACCAAAGAGTTAATTGATTCGTCATAGGCTTTGAATCGGAGTAATTTTTATTGTGGTTTTCGGGTGGTAAGATAGTCCTTTTGAGGTCGGATATTTTTTAATACAAACGAGTGTCACAAAAGAACTTATAACGTCTGGAAAATTGGCAGCAACGTCGTCATGTACGCAGAAATCATAAAAAAAAGTTTTTTAGATAATTACAAAACAACAGACTTCCAAAAAAACACTACAAAGTAAAAAATAACTTCAATTTCGGATGTCAGTGTTCCTGTTTTCGTTTCTTCGTTTTTTTTAGAGCGTCTTCCGAAATTGAAGTTTTTTGTCACTTAGTTCTTTTTTTTTTTGGGAGTCGGTTGTATTTTTTTGTAAAACGTTTTTTGTTTTTCGCTTTTTAGTGGTAGTGTTTTTGTGTTTTGTGTTTGTATGGAAAATTCTGTTTTTTTTTATTAATAAACTTGAAATTTGGCACAAATACGGACCTAAATAAATAATAAAGTTTATGGACAAGTTTCTTAAATAAAGTACCTGTAATGCCCGCAGTGATGTCAGAATAGATTACCCGAATAACATGTACTTCAACATAACCGGTGGAATGAGAGTGTACCAGGGTGAATTGTACACATCTGAGTACACGTTTAGAGCATCCTGGCGTGATGGTATGTTATGAAATGGTGTAAACAATAAAAAAAGTGCGATCTTGCAGCAATCCCGACAGATTTGCCGTCATATATTGTAGAGTTCTGCTGGAATGCCATCAAAGAGAAAAGGAGAGGGAAACTTCGAAGGGGCGTGCTGTTTCATTACGACAATGCACCCGCGCACAGGTTGGCAGTTGCGATGGCTGCCATTTAGCAAGCTGGCTTCGAATTGGTTGACCACTCCCCTTATTCACCAGATCTGGCGGCTAGCGATTTTTATCTGTTCGCCAAATTGAAAAAATACTTAAGGGGAAACAGTTACGAAGACGATAACGAGGTGATGGATGCCGTGGAGAGCTTTTTGCAGGATCAAGACAAAACTTTTTTTCTGAAAGGGATTGAAGCCTTGGAAAAGCGCTGGACTCGGTGTGTAGAGAGACTCGGAAACCATGTAGAAAAATATATTATTAAGTTATCAATAGTCATCGTATTCAATCTCATTCTCACTACTTTTTGATCCCTTCTCGTAGGATAAATGTATTGCTCCAGTAATTGGCACTTCTGAGTTTATAGGCTAAAATAAAAATAAACCATAGATTACGCAAAGTTGGAATTTTTGTATCAGTAATAGGATTTTCAATAGCTTTTTTTATAATCTAGTGAAAAATATGTATTATTGTTATTTATGTACTATTTCAGTACACATAAAAACTTGCACATGATATTCGTTGACCTCGAAAAGGCATACGACCGGGTTCCTCGTCAGGTTTTGTGGTGGGCCCTTAAGAAGAAAGGAGTGCCTGGAAAGTATGTAGAGTTGATTCGAGCGATGTACAGTCGATGCAGTGCCGAAGTTAGGTCTACTGTGGGCAATACTGGCAGCTTCAGTATGGCAGTCGGCTTGCACCAAGGGTCGGCCCTCAGTCCCTACCTCTTCCTGTTGATAATGGACGCTCTGACGTCGGACATACAGGAAGAGGCACCCTGGTGTGTGCTGTTTGCCGATGACATTGTAGGTTATAAGGCGTGGTTGGGTAAGTAGGGTAGGTAGGTAAGGCGTAGGTTAGGTAAGTAGGCGTAGGTTAGGTAAGTAGGGTAGGAAGGTAGGGTAGGTAAAGCGTAGGTTGGGTAAGTAGGGTAGGTAGGTACAAATTGACAGGGTCCGCTAGGGCCGATGCCTGTCTGGGTCGCGGATAAATTTGAAAAAGAGTTACCGCGGCCCTGGCACAAGCAACTGAAGAAACACGGGTGGGCTTTAGTCAGTAAAAGTTTGACACGGCCTCCCGCCTCACCCAGAGCGGGTGAGGTCATTGGATGATTTCCCACCCCAAAAAAAAAAGAGGTCTAGAGCAGATTGGAGGTGTGGTGGCACAGACTGGAGAGTGTTGGCCTGAAATTGAGCAGAAGCAAAACTGAATACCCGTTTTGCGATTTTGGCGGTCTCTCCAGTTCCGTGCCCATAGCTCTCGCTGAACGCCCATACCAATCTGCTCCGACTTCCGGTACCTAGGGTCACATGTCCAAGGAGATGGCGAGGTAGACCGAGATGTAACGCACCGGATTAAATCAGGATGGATGAAATGGCGACAGGTCACTGGAACAACTTGCGACCCAAGTTAAAGGGCAAAATCTACAAGTCCGTGATTAGACCTGTCATACTGTATGGATCAGAATGTTGGGCTGTGAAAAAGATGGATGAAAGGAGATTGCATGTAGCAGAGATAAGAATGTCGAAATGGATGTGCGGCGTGACGAGATTGGATAAAGTGAGAAATGAGTATATTAAAGGCAGTTTGAAAGTGGCGCTAGTGGCAGAAAAGTTGAAGGGAAACCGTTTATACTGGTATAGTCATGTGATGAGGAGGGATGTAACGCATGTTACTAAAAGAGTTATGAATATAAATGTGGATGGATGGAGAGGAAGAGGAAGGCCAAAGAAAAGATGGATGGACTGTCTGAGGAGTGATATGAAGGAAAAGGGAATCAGTACCTAATAGCGTAACTGGGTACAGAACGGTATGGAAGAGGAAAACGTGTTGCGCTGCCCCAAGTAACATGGGATAAGGGCAGGAAGATGATGATGTACTATTTCACTGGATGACACACTCTTAAAATAAATATTGGCATATTTCCTTCGATGTCATTAAAATTTTTGTATGCTAGTTAGTGCATTTCAATATGATTTTCTGGGCATTTGATTACGAAGCTAGGGGAGGCACTCTTAAAGTGCCAATAACTGGTTATCTAAGGCGCAGGCCACATAGAAATGGCTTCGAGCGTGGACATGGCACGGACGGCTTCCTTTGCCATTAAAATTTCATACAAAATGCATGGAAATAAAGTGCAATTTGAACAGGCGCGGCGCGGGCGCCGAAATGGCGCGTCATAACTACGTCTGAGCAACGACATTCCGTGTGTTCTAAATTGCGCTTTATTTCCATGCATTTTGTTTAAAATTGAGCACATAAAATATTAAACGACTCTACTCCTACCCACACGCGAGGCGCAGCGCCCAGCTTTCGCCTCGTGAGCCAATAGGGAGACACACACGTCAGAGTGACATTGACAGATCAAAGTGCGCAGTTATTTTGATCGTGTCATACATATAACATCACGCCTGTATTCCCGGGGGTTAGGCAGAGCTATTAAGGCGGTACCCTGACCAAAAAATCAGCATGGGATATGAGCATTCCTATTGGCCTAGCGGCACTGGTGGCGCATGAATGACAGTGGTGAATACGCCCCCAGATTTTAGAATAAAATCTTTATAAAATCGAAATTTAGTGTTTTGAAAAAAAAAATACGGCAATAATATTCGTTATTAAATTGTCTATCCATTAGTGTTAGTACAAAAAATAATTAATGAACACTTTACGAGGAGATGCATGCTATCAACAATTATTTCTGATTTTTATGGTTTTGTTGGAAGGAGATTAGTGAAACATATACCTCTTTAAAAAAAAAACTACACGACCATTTTAGAATCAATAATATGTAGAAATTTAATACTTTTTAATTAATATTATTTGATATATCTTTTTAAATAACGAGTAGATAGCTCCTAAAACAGCACGAAAAGCGGCTAGCGCGGCGTTTTGCTCGGGGTACCGCCTTAACACTTAGAGTAGTTATAGTACACACTCATTATGACAGCTATGTTATTGCATGTACATAATTGCGGTCTTTAGCGCCAAATAAACATATACTGTTTTTTCTTTCTATCTATTGCCATCGACTACAAATACAGAATCCGGGCTGCTAATGAGAAAGTCTAGATGGAAAAACACAATAACACTCTTCCAGGACCTTTATGCTCGCTTGCGATCATTATGATTATTATACTCCATTGTTAGACAAACGAGGCAGTCTTCCGGTCCCACAACTAGTTTTACGACGCATACCACGAAGTCCCCATTCCTTTAATCATAAAGTTCTCAGAGGCCATAATTTTCACATGGCATAGTTTTATAACTCCATTGAAACATATTGCCACTATAATTCAAGGGAGATGCAAGCTCTAAGAGCTTTCTGAGCTCATTAAGGAAGTTGTAGGTACTAGGTAAGTAGGAATTAGTTGGAGCTCTTCGGTAACTGAACTTCATGAGCTGGCTGAGTGATGTACTTTGCTCCGTGGATATAATGATGTACTTAACTTCATAATAAACAGAACTTTATAAAACAGCTCTGTAGTTTGGCGGTCATAGTTTTGACAGATTTTGACAGTTGGCACAGTGACAGCAGACGGCAGCCATTTTGATTTTGAAAAGCCTGTGTTTTAAGCTACACACACTGGCAAAATTAGCGGAACAAGAAAAAAATATCGTGAAACTTTTTTTTTCCACTGCTACAGGCTCGTTTTTCTTTTGTTTTATAATAAAACAAATTATGCCTAATTGATAAAACAATTGAGCATCACCTTACATGCGATTGTTTTAACTTTATTCGAACTGACATCATTTTGAGAGAATTTCGATTATTGCCACTATATAGAAAGAAAGAAAGAAAAGAAAAGAAAGAAAAAGTGTTTATTTGTCACAACACGACATACATACAATATAAGAACATACTTATGCTAAACCCTTAAAAATATTATTAGTAGTACTTAAATTATGTTAGTAAAGACGAGAAATAAATCAAACAATAATTACTATATAACCTAAATTTTTTTATAATTTAAAAGAAATAGGGTGACGAATATGTCAGGCAGATGCATGTCGTGACTGTGGCAAGAAGGCTTCCACTCAGCATAATGCTGTGCCGTGGGGACCCACAGCACGGCGCTGATTTTCAGTGGTCGCCTAGGACGTGACGTACGGAAACCAAATCTGTTGTGTATGTTAAAATATATAAAAAGAACATAAAATAAATACACAGAACACAAAATAAATACAGTAAGATAAAAAAATCAAAAAAACCACCCAAAATTATGATGTGACAAAAACCAAAACGAGTAGCTAGAATTCTTGACGTAACATAAAAGTAATATGTTTTAAAATTTCGATAAAAATTCGTTAACATACTGAATTATCTAATTTATTTTTAACGTTTCGATCTTTGAAGGACGACATTGTGGCCAACTAAATCGAAACTGAGAGGGCCAGGGCACTTGAGATGAGGAGAAATGACCAAACCTATAGATTATGTGCATAATTCATCGTTTACCTTTTTTAACCATTTATCTATATCTACTTTTCCAATAATTCAGAGAGACTAAAGGTTATGTGAGAAAATCAGGACAAGGCAGAAAACCCGTACTTCTAACATAAATAATCGTTTTATTCAGCTTCGCGCCTGCATTCAAAGGCTGTTTAAGCTAGAAATGAGCCAAAGGAAGTTCAAGGTGCAACAGTAAGTGAGCTTACGGTACGAAGGAGGTTGAAGAAAGTTGGTTTTGGTTCATTCGTGCCTGCCAAAGGTCCATATCACGAGGCACACTTCTTAGGAACAGTATAACTTTTGCTAGAAAACATCGACTTTGGCCAACGGACTAATGGACAAAAATATGGTTCAGTGATGAGTGTGGCAGTCATTTAAATGGAATTGACTGCATAGACTGCATTAAATGTTTTATCATGAAAAAGAACAACATAATCTGTATTTTTTTTAAACTACTGTGACTAATGGTAGAGGAACAATATTGGATTCAGGTAGGATATTATGTTTTGGAGCTCGTACGAACTTACTTGGTGGTAATCGATAGAAGAGATCATATTGAAGATCGCTGTAAAGAAAATAAAGATAATACAACGGATTCGAGTTTTTTCGTTTTTTTTTTTTGCTTTTTCTGAGAAAATTTACCATAGTAATGTATTTTTTACGCCATCAGAAAAAAAATAAAAAAAATTCAAAATCCCACCGACTTTTTAAAAAAAGCAGATATTTTGACGTGAGAATTTTATATTGAAAATTAGGGTGCTTTTTCGATATTAAGTCAAAATAAGGTGACAAAATAAATATTTTTGATCAAAAAAATTACAGTGTGTTTGGGATATATATTTTATATTTATATATTATTTATTTGTCTCAGATAAGAAATCCATAGTTTGAAATTTAGATACACATACAATAAATACACAATATGTCAAAATTGAAGTACACTTATAATTTAATATAACAAGGTAAGTTTTCACCAAATTCCACGAAAAAATTTTTTTTTTTAAATATAAAAATAAAAAAACCAAAATCTTTGTTATTCGAATTTTTGACATACATTTTGAGGTTATGAAAAAAAGTGTAAATACAAAAGTTGTAGATGTTTTTGGTACCTATAACTTTGACATTTATCTTTTCCATAGGACTTTCCTTTAATTTTTGTTATATTCTCTTCCTTTTGCAATGGGTTTCATGTACCGTGGTCTATAATTATAATAACTATTTACCTGTGATTTTTAATTTCGTAGACTAAACTGACAGCTGTCAATGAACTTATTTTTTTAAACGTTGTAAGCGCGGAGCATAGTTTTGTAGGTGTCTCAATCATAAGTGATTCATCGAATCGATGTGTCATGACTCCTCAATTTAATTTTACTAGTTGGTGAAAATAATGTATTATGAATAGAAACGTAATATATTTAAATATAACAGTATTCATACACATAGTACATAAACATTTATTGTGTTAAATATGAAATCAACAATAAAATAAATGCGTTCGGTAAAATCAAGTCTGACATAAATGAGTAGAAACTAAATAAAGGCCACTAGTTTCGTATCAAATGTATTTTTTTTTGCCGTGAAATAGTTCCATTTTCGATCTACTTCGATTTTCGATCAACTTTCGATCACTCAGGATAGTTAGGATACGAGACTATTTTTATATAACGATAAAGTGACAACTCCCCAAATGTCAGTTTAGTCCAAGAAATAAAAAATCAGAATAGTTATCAACAAAAATAAGATCAGACGAAGGTGGAATATAAATAACTAGCTGTACCACACGGCTTCGCTTCCAGCAACTGGCTACCTACCTACCCTACATACATGAATTTTGCGTTACTTTAACCACTTACGCAGCGCACGCAACAGAAGCTGTCAAACGATACGAAAAATATGTAAAGGCAGTGTCGCTAACATCATCAAAATAAACGTATCGCGGTAAGGGCCTTTTATTTGGCATGAATAAATTATTTTGGTGAACACCATGTTCAGTCGTATTTATTTAGATTATACTTACTAGTATAATGAAACATATATTATTATACTTGATTATAACCTTTATTTCACATTATTTTCAGTAATGAGTTAATATCTCATAAACGCGTAGACCGATTTACTTGATTTAAACGGATAAAATGGTTCTATACTTATACCTTTCATTTGAGACCAATAATATCAAAATAAACAAAAAAATTATATGTTTAAGTTACATTATACTTTTGGTACATGTCGGGTCAATGACTTATTTTTGTTTTTGTGTGGCGGCGACTTTAACCATCAAATCTAGGTGAAATGACAGTTCAATTCAAAATCACTAAGTTTTCACGGTGAGATGATAATATGCTGGCTGGTCTAATGATGAGAACGAATGTTGCAATATCACCTTTATTCGCTTTCCGCTACATTTACCAAAAACGTTTCTGCATCACTAAGAAAATAAAACCACAACCGAGGCGATATTTTTTTGACATGCAGTGTAAGACTCTAATCGCCTCTTGCAACTCCTTTGAGGCAAAACGACTTTATGACGAAGCTTAGATTTTCAACCGACTTCTTAAAGGAGGCGGTTCTTAATTCGACTGTATGTTTGTGTGTTACGCCATTACTGTGCAACTAAGAACCGATTTTGATGATTATTTTTTTATTTGAAAGCTTAAATGATCAAGAACTGACGAGTATCTTTTCAAGTTATCCTTAATAATGCGTATTTTCATGTTAATATAAGGTACCAAAACTAAAAAGTGAAAAATAACTTTCTTGTCGGAAGTTGGTGTTAAAAACGAAATAATATAGGTACCAAAGACACCGACTATTTTTCGCTTTGTAGTGTTTTCCTCCTAAAACCATAAATTATCAGAAACAAATCTTAGTGAAAATTGTAAAAAATCTATGAAAATAACATACGCATCACGCCTGTATTCGCTCAAAAGGTTACACAGAGTTTAGTTTTTCAAGTCCCTGCATGTAACTTCATCATCATCATCAGCCTATTAATGTCCCCACTGCTGGGAAACAGGCCTCTTCGCTTTGAAGGAGGGAATGGGCCTTAATCCAGCACGCGGGCCCCGTGCGAGTTGGTGGATTTCACATGACTTCGAATTTTTGGTTCTAAGATATCTAAGACGGTTTCCTAACGATGTTTTTCATCGCCATTTTGTGAGCAGTAGTGATGAAATAATTTACACAAAGTGATTGCCTTCCATTATTTCTCTCACAGAAAGGAGGTCTGTGTTCCAACAGTGGGAACATTAAAAGGCTGATGATGATGATGAAAGCGCCTGCCTGGGATCGAACACACGACGATACGTAAGTTAAGCTGATACCACTGATGTAGACACCATATTTCCACCAACCAGCCACGAAATTAGACTCTGGACAGCTACTCAAAGCAAAAGCACGATAACATTGGCTGACCCTGGAATCAAACTCAGTACCTCATGCTAGGCAGAAGCGCCTAATATTAGGTACTAAACCAACGAGACGGCTAACTATGATAATATTCATCCCCTAATGCGGTTATAAGTACGTACTTAGAAAGTGTTTGAGGATAACTTCAGTCTCGAAAGCAGTAACTCAGCTTTTATCTTCTTCAGGGATTATTGGGGAGGTTATTTAGGTCTCAGAAATCTTTCTTTGCACAAGTCGGTGGTAGGAATAAAATTTTACAACCCTCAACGAATTCTCTGGGGTAGTGTAGACGGTCCGTGAATGAGGTTTTTATCGTATTTCAGACAATACAGAGAAAACCCTGAATTTTAGATGGGTATAGTTTAATGTTTCCGTAAGGAAAGGAGACAAATATTACTGAAAACAGGTATCTACATATAAGCCTTTACTTTTATTCACTCTCCTGAGCTATAAAACTTTAGTGGGTTTATTTAGTTCAAGTTTTTACTAGTGATCGATTGCGTTACCGTAAACGTCAATTTGTATTGAAATTGTGTGCTTATTCCGAGTCTTTTTAACATACTCACTCGTGATAAAGTAAACGATCTCTTGTATCAAAATGTGTACAAAAAAAGAGGTTTCGTCTTAACGTCACCAGGTGGCGCTTATCCAGTTTCAATAGAAATTGACGTTAACGTTAACGCAATTGAGCGTGAGTAAAAACTCACACCAAGGCCTCTGGATAGGCACCGCCTGGTGACAGTAAGGCGAAACTTCTTTGTAGGGTTCCGTAGTCAATAAGGAACCGTAATAGTTTCGCCATGTCCGTCCGTCCGTCCGTCCGCAGCTTAGCTCAGAGACTCTTAATACTAGAATACTATAATTTAGCATGGATATAAATATTAATCACATGATATAAAAATGAAAAAATGAATGAATGAATGAAATGTATGATGATGAAAATTTACGGCAGTAATATAACAAAATTACAAAATTTTAAAAGTAACGAAATTAAAAAGTAAAATATCAAAATTTAAAAAACCCCCGACACATTTTTCTTGCGAATACACCCCGATTCAAACAGTAAAACGCCCATAACTTTTGAACGGCTGAACCGATTTAATTCAAACATAGCTAAGAACACTCTCGACAAAATCACCTTTCAAACAAAAAAAACTAAATCAAAATCGGTTCAGCCGCCAGACAGACACACAGATACATAGCAACACACGTGAAACCACCGTTATACCACCTTTTTTCCGGCGGGGGTTAATAAATGCGTGCTTCCATCCCCTGAAAGAATGCAAATAAATCAATCAATCATAATAAACAGGCTGTATCTGACACCGACGCGAAAAAAATACCATAGATTGTTATTGATTCTGGACCCCTGGATAGATGTATGGGGAGAACAGTTTTCGAACGGCAAAGTTAATTTTGTACCTTCGTTAGAGCAAATGTTCGGTGATTTCATTGTTTATGAACGTTAGTAATATTACTTGTTTATTTTGATGAATGTAGCGAACACGGAACCCTCTGTGCGCGAGTCAGACTCGCTATTGGCCGGTTTTTGTATACAAATTGGCATTAGAGAACGTTTATGATAATGTGACTCAGAATACGTTAACATGCTTTTTTTTAAAGCTTTTTTATTTAAAATTGCATTGCCACGAGAAAAAATCATGCGTGCAAAATTTCAGCCGAATCGAACACAGACAAAAAACTTTTTTGCAAAAAAATACTACCGACTTCCAAATGAAAAACTACAAAGTGAAAAATAACTTTATTTTTGGAAGTCGGTGTCTTTCGTAGATACCAATTATTTGCGATATGGACACCAACTTCCAAAAATAAAGTTATTTTTCACTTTGTAGTTTTTCATTTGGAAGTCGGTAGTATTTTTTTGCAAAAAAGTTTTTTATTTTTCCCTTTTTAGTTTTACTTACCTAATAGGCAAGTTGTTTAGTAAGTACTTATTACGCCAGAACAGATTACCCGAAAAACATGAAACTTGAACATAACCGGTGAAATTAGAGTTCGCGTACCCCTTTTCAGTATACGGGCGTGATGTTATATTATGAAATGGTATAAACAATAAAAAGACATGCGATTGAAGCAATCCCGAATGATTTGCCGTTATTTATTGAAGAGTTCTGTTGTATATCTCCGAAGTTCTTCATCAGATCTTTAACAAATTAAAATGGGACCAATTTCGGAACATGTTCTTTTAAACAAAAAAAGAATTTTCAAAATCGGTCCACAATTGGCGGAGATATCGGTGAACACACATAAAAAAAAAAAGAAAAGAAAAAAAAGTAGGTCAAATTTACATTGCAAGATTTTATTACAGACACCGGACAGGTATAAGTAACTAAAAGCTTGATAAAACACACACTAAGGGAGGCCTTAGTGTGTGTTTTATCGCACCTCGCACCCTGCACTACTTCTGAGGAGAAGTAGTGCAGGGTGCGAGGTGCGAGTATAAGGTTTCACTTGGCATGACCTACATAATTTTCTTTGTAACCTAGGTATTCTAATTAACAGCTTTCATAAATACGTGGGACATTCAGAAAGTTTTGCGAAACTAAAAAAAATTGTTCTATACGTACATATATTTTTATTAAATCTTTTCAAAGTACTTTCCACCAGCCTCTATACAAAGATTCATGCGCCTAAACCAGTTTTCAAAACACTTTTTCCAGTCCGCCGCAGACACCTCGTTTACAGCCTGCTCGAACGCAGCCAGCGCATCTTCCGGCGACGAAAATTGTATCCCTTTGAGCTGATTTTTTATTTTTGGGAATAAAAAGAAGTCACACGGTGCTAGATCAGGGCTGTAAGGAGGGTGACCCAGGAGTTTGACTGGCGTGCTGTCCAGGAAGTCCCTCGTTTTGAGTGCGGTGTGCGCAGGTGCATTGTCGTGGTGGAGCAGTAGCCCGCGGAGCCCTGTGTTTGGTCGCTTGTTGCTTATAACAGAGAAAACTTCTGGCAAACATTTGGTAGTATACCATTCGGCATTAATGCTTCTTTGATCCCGTAAGGGAATTGATACCAAGTGGCCAGTCAAATTAAAAAAGCTAGCGATCAAAATCTTACCCCCGCTTCTAGATCGCTTCACTTTGGTAGGCGTTGGCTCATTTTGAAACACCCAAACAGTCGACTGGCGCTTGGTTTCTGGGTCGTATTGATAAATCCAGGACTCATCACCTGTAACGATGTCGTAAACACGCCGAGACGAGCCTGCTTCAAATTTGTTAAGCATATCACGGCACCATTCCACCCGGGCCTGCTTCTGAGCATCGGTGAGGTTGTGCGGCACCCAGCGTGATACTATCCTCCTCACGCGAAGATGGCTGTGTAGAATCTCGTGAACGCTTCCCGATCCAATCTTCAATATGTGTTGAATCTCCTGATATGTAATTCGCCTATTGTCTTGGATTAAATTTTTCACTGCTAGCACGTTTTCTTCGGTAACAGCCGTCAAAGGGCGACCGCTTCTTTCGTCATCCCCCAAAGTTGGTCGACCGCGCTTGAATTCGTTATACCAACGATACACGGTTGCCTTGGAAGGGCCTTCATCCATGAATGCCATTTGAAGTCTATCGTACGATTCATCCGGTTTCAGGCGACACTTGAAATCGTATAAAATCATAGCTCTAAAATGTTCCCGGCGCAGATCCATATTTCAGTGAGACACAATACTTTGAATTAACTCGCAAAAAATGTGGAGGGAAATTTTGAAATTGGAACTTACTTATTTTTACTTATAAATAATCATATTTTCGAAAAACATTATAACTGGCCAGTCTCCCATATATAAAAACTTTTTTTCGCAATACTTTCTGAGGGGCCTGGTATATATGTATAATATTATAATATTATGAAAGATCAGCTGCGCCGCAAGCTACTAAATGACGCAGCCGAATCTTTACAGCTGCGACAGTCCGGAGAAGAGGTCTTGGATATTGGCATTAAAATCCAAGTGGAGATGGCTCTCTTTGACAGCGGTGGACAACGTGGTACACATTTAACTCGTGCATATCATTTACTGCTCTCTATCCAACCCTCCAGTTTCGAAGCTGAGAGGGTATTTTCTTCGGAGAGTAAATAAGTCACCGCTGAACGCCAATACTTTGGACGTCCTAAGTTTTTTACGCTCATATTATCAAAGTTTAAAATATGCAGTTGATTTTTAATGCATAATCTAAATATTTGAGTCTAAAAAAAACAAACATCTAACCCTACTACTATCAGGACGGATATCGAGAGAGAGAGCCAACTAATATAGATGGACCGTGTGAGCAGTGATATGAAAGGAAAGGGACTTAGTGTTAGCGTGTCGGTTAACTGTACAGAATGGAAAAAGAAAACGTGTTGCGCCGACCCCAAGTAACATGGGACAAGGGCAGGAAGAAGATGGTTTGTCAACTATGTTCTTCATAGGGAAGCAGCCCCGTACCCTGTATGTCATGATTATCATGTGGGTCATGACTATCATGAAACCGTTGGAAAATAAAGAGCCGTGTAAAACTTAAAAAAAACCGACATTTCTTCTTTTTTTTTTAAACTTACAGATGTTGTATATTTTTATAATCACCTCATAGAACCCTTCATTTTGACATGACTGGAAAAACGCTCGAAGTTCGCAGTTTTTTCTTTTTTAATGTAGCCAAGTCATCCATGTAGACAAGTCGCAAGGTTAAGACAAAGCGAGTGACGTAAGCACCATAAAAATTGGTCTACACGTTTGGTGTCTAGAACGCCACACAGGAACAAACATAATATACATCTAAACATAGATTGATAACACATTACCCTCATTTGTGATGCAAAGGAGGGTGAGGGTCAGGTAAAAAGGGATAGTAATTCCTTAGCTCCGTCACTCTTACTCAACGGAATCGGCTGACATTGGCACGTCATAGTAGAGGCTGTAATGACAATATTTACGGCTGTTAACGGTAGCGATAATTCGAAGGACCATGTATTCATTAGGTTGAAAACATACTACCACAATATTACGTGCATGAAACCTACGATTGTCGGTTGCTGGACGATTCTCTTTTACTACTTGGTAAAAATAACTGAGCACACAAAATATTAAACGACCCCATTGCACTCCCGCCTACCCGCGCGGCACCCCGCTTTCGCCTCGTGAGCCAATAGGGAGACACAAACGTCAGAGTGACATTGACAGATCAAAGTGCGCAGTTATTTTGATCGTGTAATACATATAACATCACGCCTGTATTCCCCGGGGGTTAGGCAGAGCTATTAACACTTAGTAAGTATTTATAGTACACTCGCATTATGACAGCTATGTTATTCCATGTCTTAGATAAAGTACCTTTAGATTTAGCCTTAAAATGAGCTTGATTGATAGAGCGAGATCGCTAATTGGCAGCCCTATGTAAATAATAAGGACAAAAGATTATTTTTTGTCTTTGTCACCATGGCCGGCTTTTGTTGTTTGTAAAACGCTAATATCATGGCAGGTTTGACAAACTAACTCGGTCGTGTTTGATTTTTTTGTGATTTCGCGGGATTAAGTGTTTATTGAGACAAGGAATTGGGTCAATGCGATGGTGGGTTGTAAGTTGTAAGTTGAAAGTGGTCAAGGCTGTAAAAGCCAAAATGTTATTGTTATTGTTGTTTCATGTGCGGCCACGCCATGGCTCCATCTATAGGAACTTTATCTAAGTACCATGTACATAATTGTGGTCTTTAGCGCCAAATATACATTTTCTGATTTTTCTTTCTTTCTATTGCCATCGACTACAAATCCAGAAGCCGGGCTACTAATGAAAACGTCTTGATGGAAAAACCCAATACTACTCTACCAGGACCTTATGGTCGCTTGCGATCATTATGATTATTATACTCCATTATTAGACAAACGAGGCAGTCTTCCGGTCCCACAACTAGTTTTACGACGCATACCACGAAGTCCCCATTCCTTTAATCATAAAGTTCTCAGAGGCCATAATTTTCACATGGCATAGTTTTACAACTCCATTGAAACATATTGCCACTATAATTCAAAGTCAGATGCAAGCCCTAAGAGCTTACCGAGCTCATTAAGGAAGTTGTAGGTACTAGGTCTTTTATCTGTTCTGTGGTACTAGGTAAGTAGGAATTAGTAGGAGCTCTTCGGTAACTGAACTTCATGAGCTGGCTGAGTGATGTACTTTGCTCCGTGGATATAATGATGTACTTAACTTCATAATAAACAGAATTTTATAAAACAGCCCTGTAGTTTGGCGGTCACAGATTTTGACAGTTGGCACAGTGACAGCAGACAGCAGCCATTTTGATTTTGAAAAGCCTGTGTTTTAAGCTACAAACACTGGCAAAATTAGCGGAACAAGAAAAAAATATCGTGAAACTTTTTTTTTTTACTTCCACAGGCTCGTTTTTCTTTTGTTTTATAATAAAACAAATTGTGCCTAATTGATAAAACAATTGAGCATCACCTTACATGCGATTGTTTTAACTTTATTCGAACTGACATCATTTTGAGCGAATTTCGCTTACTGCCACTTAAAACTTAAAATTTTGAAAAAAATTCGTTAACATACTGAATTATTTATTTTATTTTTAACGTTTCGATCTTTGAAGGACATTGTGGCCAACTTAATCGAAACTGAGAGGGCCAGGGCACTTGAGGTGAGGAGAAATGATCAAACCTACAGATTATGTGCATAATTCATCGTTTACCTTTTTTAACCATTTATCTAAATCTACGTTTTCCAATGATTCAGAGAGACTAATGTTTATGTGAGAAAATCAGGACAGGGCAGAAAACCCGTACTTCTCACATAAATAATCGTTTTATTCAGCTTCGCGCTCGCAAAAACCTGCATTCAAAGGCTGTTTAGGCTAGACATGAGCCGGAGGAAGTTCAAGGTGCAACAGTGAGCTTACGGTACGAAGGAGGTTGAAGAAAGTTGGTTTTGGTTCATTCGTGCCTGCCAAAGGTCCATAACACGAGGCACACTTCTTAGGAACAGTATAACTTTTGCTAGAAAACATCGACTTTGGCCAACGGACTAATGGACAAGAATATGGTTTAGTGATGAGTGTGGAATTCATTTAAATGGAATTGACAGACTGCATTAAATGTTGTATCATGAAAAATAACAACATAATCTGTCATTTTTTTAAACTATTGTGGCTAATGTTAGAGGAACAATATTGGATTCAGGTACGATATGTTTTGGAGCTCGTACGGACTTACTTGGTGGTAATCGATAGAAGAGATCATATTGAAGATCGCTGTAGAAGTGTTATTTAAGAATAACATTATTCTTAAATGACCAATGACCTTATTTTTTGACCTTTTTTTACCTTGTTGCAAGCGCGGAGCATAGTGTTGTAAGTAAGTCTCAATCATAAGTGATTCATCGAATGGATGTGACATGACTCCTCAATTTAATTTACTAATTGGTGTTAATAAATGTATTATGAATATTAACGTAATATATTTAAATATAACAGTATTTATACACATAGTACATAAACTTTTATTGTGTTAAATATGAAATCAACAATAAAATAAATGCGTTCGGTAAAATCAAGTCTGACATAAATGAGTAGAAACTAAATAAAGGCCACTAGTTTCGTATCAAATGTATTTTTTTTTGCCGTGAAATAGTTCCATTTTCGATCTACTTCGATTTTCGATCAACTTTCGATCACTCAGGATAGTTAGGATACGAGACTATTTTTATATAACGATAAAGTGACAACTCCCCAAATGTCAGTTTAGTCCAAGAAATAAAAAATCAGAATAGTTATCAACAAAAATAAGATCAGACGAAGGTGGAATATAAATAACTAGCTGTACCACACGGCTTCGCTTCCAGCAACTGGCTACCTACCTACCCTACATACATGAATTTTGCGTTACTTTAACCACTTACGCAGCGCACGCAACAGAAGCTGTCAAACGATACGAAAAATATGTAAAGGCAGTGTCGCTAACATCATCAAAATAAACGTATCGCGGTAAGGGCCTTTTATTTGGCATGAATAAATTATTTTGGTGAACACCATGTTCAGTCGTATTTATTTAGATTATACTTACTAGTATAATGAAACATATATTATTATACTTGATTATAACCTTTATTTCACATTATTTTCAGTAATGAGTTAATATCTCATAAACGCGTAGACCGATTTACTTGATTTAAACGGATAAAATGGTTCTATACTTATACCTTTCATTTGAGACCAATAATATCAAAATAAACAAAAAAATTATATGTTTAAGTTACATTATACTTTTGGTACATGTCGGGTCAATGACTTATTTTTGTTTTTGTGTGGCGGCGACTTTAACCATCAAATCTAGGTGAAATGACAGTTCAATTCAAAATCACTAAGTTTTCACGGTGAGATGATAATATGCTGGCTGGTCTAATGATGAGAACGAATGTTGCAATATCACCTTTATTCGCTTTCCGCTACATTTACCAAAAACGTTTCTGCATCACTAAGAAAATAAAACCACAACCGAGGCGATATTTTTTTGACATGCAGTGTAAGACTCTAATCGCCTCTTGCAACTCCTTTGAGGCAAAACGACTTTATGACGAAGCTTAGATTTTCAACCGACTTCTTAAAGGAGGCGGTTCTTAATTCGACTGTATGTTTGTGTGTTACGCCATTACTGTGCAACTAAGAACCGATTTTGATGATTATTTTTTTATTTGAAAGCTTAAATGATCAAGAACTGACGAGTATCTTTTCAAGTTATCCTTAATAATGCGTATTTTCATGTTAATATAAGGTACCAAAACTAAAAAGTGAAAAATAACTTTCTTGTCGGAAGTTGGTGTTAAAAACGAAATAATATAGGTACCAAAGACACCGACTATTTTTCGCTTTGTAGTGTTTTCCTCCTAAAACCATAAATTATCAGAAACAAATCTTAGTGAAAATTGTAAAAAATCTATGAAAATAACATACGCATCACGCCTGTATTCGCTCAAAAGGTTACACAGAGTTTAGTTTTTCAAGTCCCTGCATGTAACTTCATCATCATCATCAGCCTATTAATGTCCCCACTGCTGGGAAACAGGCCTCTTCGCTTTGAAGGAGGGAATGGGCCTTAATCCAGCACGCGGGCCCCGTGCGAGTTGGTGGATTTCACATGACTTCGAATTTTTGGTTCTAAGATATCTAAGACGGTTTCCTAACGATGTTTTTCATCGCCATTTTGTGAGCAGTAGTGATGAAATAATTTACACAAAGTGATTGCCTTCCATTATTTCTCTCACAGAAAGGAGGTCTGTGTTCCAGCAGTGGGAACATTAAAAGGCTGATGATGATGATGAAAGCGCCTGCCTGGGATCGAACACACGACGATACGTAAGTTAAGCTGATACCACTGATGTAGACACCATATTTCCACCAACCAGCCACGAAATTAGACTCTGGACAGCTACTCAAAGCAAAAGCACGATAACATTGGCTGACCCTGGAATCAAACTCAGTACCTCATGCTAGGCAGAAGCGCCTAATATTAGGTACTAAACCAACGAGACGGCTAACTATGATAATATTCATCCCCTAATGCGGTTATAAGTACGTACTTAGAAAGTGTTTGAGGATAACTTCAGTCTCGAAAGCAGTAACTCAGCTTTTATCTTCTTCAGGGATTATTGGGGAGGTTATTTAGGTCTCAGAAATCTTTCTTTGCACAAGTCGGTGGTAGGAATAAAATTTTACAACCCTCAACGAATTCTCTGGGGTAGTGTAGACGGTCCGTGAATGAGGATTTTATCGTATTTCAGACAATACAGAGAAAACCCTGAATTTTAGGTGGGTATTGTTTAATGTTTCCTTGAGGAAAGGAGACAAATATTACTGGAAACAGGTATCTACATATAAATAAGCCTTTACTTTTATTCACTCTCTTCAGCTATAAAACTTTAGTGGGTTTATTTAGTTAAAGTTTTTACTAGTGCTCGATTGCGTTAACGTAAACGTCAAGTTGTGTTGAAATTGTGTGCTTATTCCGAGTCTTTTTAACATACTCACTCGTGATAAAGTAAACGATCTCTTGTATCAAAATGTGTACAAAAAAAGAGGTTTCGTCTTAACGTCACCAGGTGGCGCTTATCCAGTTTCAATAGAAATTGACGTTTACGTTAACGCAATTGAGCGTGAGTAAAAACTCACACCAAGGCCTCTGGATAGGCACTGCCTGGTGACAGTAAGGCGAAACTTCTTTGTAGGGTTCCGTAGTCAACAAGGAACCGTTATAGTTTCGCCATGTCCGTCCGTCCGTCCGTCCGCAGCTAAGCTCAGAGACTCTTAATACTAGAATACTATAATTTAGCATGGATATAAATATTAATCACATGATATGTGATAAAATTTACGGCAGTAATATAACGAAATTAGAAGTAAAATTTCAAAATTTAAAAAACCCCCGACACATTTTTCTTGCGAATACACCCCAATTCAAACAGTAAAACGCCCATAACTTTTGAACGGCTAAACCGATTTAATTCAAACATAGCTATGAACACTCGACAAAAACACCTTTCAAACAAAAAAAAAATCAAAATCGGTTCATCCGTTTAGGCGCTATGATGCCACAGACAGACACACAGATACACAGCAACACACGTGAAACTTATAACACCCCTCTTTTTCCGGCGGGGGTTAAAAAGGAAAACTATCACAGCTAAGTAGGCTTTATAAGCTTACGAGTAATAGTCGACCAACTTATAAAATGTACTTGGAAATAAAAAATTATTGTATATTGATGTATGGGGAGAACAGTTTTCGAACGGCAAAGTTAATTTTGTACCTTCGTTTGAGCAAATGTTCGGTGATTTCATTGTTTATGAACGTTAGTAATGTTACCTGTTTATTTTGATGAATGTAGCAAATACGGAACCCTCTGTGCGCGAGTCAGACTCGCTATTGGCCGGTTTTTAAAGGAGTAACCATGGAGTTTCTTGCCGGTTCTTCTCCATAGGAAACGACCAACCCGAACCGTGCACCTTTTGTCGACGTTTTATAAGTGCCCATGTAGGTCTATGTGAAATAAAAAAAAATATTTTGGTTTTGAATAAACTTTATTGAGTTTGTAAACAAAGTCTTTACCACAAAATAGAAAGGCGCGCCGCCGCTTACGTACTTTACGTACGTTGCGCGTTGTCAGATGTGCGCTGTCAAAGTATACGTTCAAATTACAGACAAGCAGTGTTTGAAATTTTAGGGCTGATTTCACCAATGACACTAATCAACTAAACTAAGTTTATGTAAATACAGCGTTCTGATTAGTAGTTTCTCAACGCGCTTAGCAATTCAAACTTTTAGGGAACAAAATAAAAATGTGGGTAGATGAATATTTCTTGAAGATTAGGTATTTGTTTGACTTAATGTAACACGTTAGGAGCAATCACGAGCTCACCACACTATGTATTTTGCAACTATGCACTCAATTAATCAGTTTTTATGTCACTGTATCGTCGTATTTTTTTTCAGACATATCGGACAAAGATCCCGCCACGTACAAACGTTAAAACGTTATCGTCTATGGACGCAATTTAGATTGCGTCGCATCATCAGGGAGGTCCCTAATGGATGTACCAGTACCAGTATTTTACAAGAATCATCATCATCATCAGATCAATATTTTGTAATATTGCACCAGTCTTAGATACAGAGCCCATATTTCACTACATATGCATACAAGCAGAGTGGCGCAGTGGAAGCGTGCTGGGTCTTCCCGACCCTGAGGTCCGTGGATCGAAACCACGCTCTGCTATAAAGTCTTTTTGGGCGTTTCATAGATATAAGTTAATGTAAATCTTTAGCCATAGCACTGGGACCCACAGCATTAAGAAAGAAAATATCAGTAGATGGCTCGATATGCATCGATTTTTTATAGAATTGTGTGTAAAATTTACATTTTCTAGAATTCATATCATAAAAAATATATTTTCTGGTTTAGTCAACTCTCCTCATACAAAATTATGGAATATTGGGCTCTAAATTCGTATTTCAATGATTGTTTGAACGGATCAATTAAAATTGATTCCAATAGATGGCGCGGTTTTAAATTTCTGATGCATACCACCCGATTTTTTTAAAAGTTGTATTGAGTAACACATTTTGTAACAACGAAACTACAAAAACGTGCAACATATACTAAATATATATATATATTGTATATAAAACAAATCGTCACCACAAAGTAAGCGGCGGCATGACGATAACATTACTGTCCTGCCAATTTCTTCCGGTAGGTGGCCTACTTTGTTATGTTTAAATAAAAAACGGCTTCTTTCTCCTCCATGGTTAGGTGACTGATTTTGAGATTATACTGTGTTTGTAAATTTATTGCCTTTTAATATTGATATAACTTATATTTAAATTTACACGGATGAACCTATTGAAAAAACCACCCAACAGATAAAAACCGGCCAATTGCGAGTCGGACTCGCGCACAAAGGGTTCCGTACTTGGTAAATTGCGGTTTACTATTTATGACGTATTAAAAAAAAACTTTTTACTAGATCTTGTTCAAACCAATATTCGGTGGAAGTTTACATGGTAATGTACATCATATATTTTTTGAGTTTTATCATACTCTTATGATGAAAATAAAATTTTGGTTTTCAGTTCTAAGTATGGCCAACCCCCATTTTTTTTTTCTTCTATTTTTGTGTGAAATTCTTAGTGCGGTTCACAGAATACATCTACTTACAAAATTACAACAGCATAGTTCTTATAGTTTCGGAAAAAAGTGGCTGTGACATACGGATGGACAGACAGACAGACATGACGAATCCATAAGGGTTTCGTTTTTTGCCACGGCACCCTAAACAAGACTATTTTGCCGCGCTTTTTAGGGTTCCGTACCCAAAGTGTAAAAACGGGACCCTATTACTAAGACTCCGCGGTCCGTCTGTCTGTCTGTCTGTCTGTCTGTCTGTCTGTCACCAGGCTGTATCTCATGAACCGTGATAGCTAGACAGTTGAAATTTTCACAGATGATGTATTTCTGTTGCCACTCTAACAACAAATACTAAAAACAGAATAAAATGAATATTTGGGGGGGGGCTCCCATACAACAAACGTGATTTTTTTGCCGTTTTTTGCGATAATGGTACGGAACCCTTCGTGCGCGAGTCCGACTCGCACTTGGCCGGTTTTCAAACTTGTTCTGTTTTTGTTATTTAGTTGAAGTTATCTGCTAGATCAGCTTTGCGTAATGTTCCCTATTGCTAAACAGTGCCGAGCTTTTTAGAGCTTTGCTGCCGTTCTAGTAATTACTTGTTAGGATAGTGTAGTTTAGTCCAAGAACTATTAAAATAAGCTTTTAGCACCCGGTGCTTTCATCTAGACAGTTTTGAATGGCAATACTACAGACAACTTAGGAACTGTTAGCAATAACGGTTTTAGGTTTGAATTGACTACAAAAAAAACGCTTTATACTTCTATTTGAGAAATTTAAATGGACCTTGTTTGTACCTATTTCAATAACTGAAGAGGTTAATTATGTACTATCACGGTCTTAAGTGCAGTCATAACTTCAGGAAACTAAAGCATAGCCCATAAGTCCCACCTATAACCTTCTTCTACGTATATATACACATCACACTCATACACGCTGACCATCTTGAGCTCCTTGGCGTTACGTTGACATCGACTCTCAATTTTGGCCCATAAATTGAGGCAAAGGCTCAGCTGGCTGCCAAAAAGCTGGGAATCCTTGCAAAGGTTAGAATGTACTTCACGCCAGAACAGCTGCTCAGCTTGTATCAAGCGCAAGTTCGATCATGCATGGGGTACTGTTCTCATCTCTGGGACGGATGTGCCAAATACCAGCTTGATGCACTAGAGTCGATCGAAAAGTGGGCCAAGAGGCTCATTGGCAATGAGGCACTGGTTAAGACAAAGCTCCAGAGCCTTGAACATCGTCGCCGAGTTGCCAGCTTGTCGGTTTTTTATCGGTTGCATTTCGGGGAGTGTGCGATGGAATTGCATGATCTAATTCCACCAAGCCCGTTTCATCATCGGACTACAAGACGTACGGCGATGCGCCATCGGTACATGGTAGTCATGCCACCCATACGTACTAAACGTTTTGGAAATACTTTCATTATGCGTACAGCTAAGGAGTGGAATTCCCTGCCGGAGTCTGTGTTTCGCGATAGCAAAATCTAAGGGTCTTTTTGTCAAGAGTGAACAGGTTACTTCTAGGCAAGCGTGCTTCACCGTCGACCACATCATCGCTCGCAGGTGAGATTGTGGTCAAGCGCGAGCCACTATTTACAAATTAAAAAAAAAACATCTGTTATCGAACTCTTTCATAATTAACCAATGAGAACACGACATGGCCGCGGCCGTACAATTTATTAAAATAACAAAACATGTGGGTGGTGGTGTTTCAAATCCATCCTCATTTGTAGATATTTTCTAATAAAACAAACGTTCACCTAAACTTTATAACTTTGTGGGTAGATTTCAAATACAATACCCACACGTTTTATCGCCAACATATTCATCAAGAATCTTAGGGAGTGAGCTAGATAATAATTAGAATGAGGTGTTTAATTTCTATATTAAACATAAATGTACATCGTTAACACTGCTAGATTAACCACTATGAGCCTGGTTCAAATCCCGTTACACATAAAATTAATATTATTTTATTTTTCTATACACCTTTTACAATGATATTCAAATAAACAGATACGTTATACACTCACAAAACAATTGAAAAAAGTGTTCCGCGCAGCAGCGGCAGCACACATACACACTTTTCATTCATCTGACATTTCACTACAATGTCGAAAGGGATGGCTTGATAAAACAAACAAGAAAAAAAGAGACAGCTAGTGTTTGTCATTTGCGTGTGAATGTAAACAAACATTATTCTGACAACCAATGTTTTTTCTTTTTGTAACCTCCAAATATCAGAAAATTAGGAAAAAAAATTGAAATAAATTAGTAAATTGAGGTGTATTGCGTATTTACATATGGTATGAGATCCCTTCTGTTTTATGTAATTTGGTATTATAATTGGTACACTTTCTAAATACACACGATGGCATTTTTTTAATTTTGTTTT
This sequence comes from Orthosia gothica, assembly GCA_949775005.1. Taxonomy (NCBI): domain Eukaryota; kingdom Metazoa; phylum Arthropoda; class Insecta; order Lepidoptera; family Noctuidae; genus Orthosia; species Orthosia gothica. Next base: position 8,547,011 of record OX459044.1, read on the forward strand.
TTTTTCAACAAAGCGTATCGCTCTTCGCCATGCGTGACATAAACTAAAGACTAAATCATACAATTGTCTACTATTCGAGTCTTCACAATGCGCGCGCTTATAACATATCTGTTTATTTGAATATCATTGACCTTTTATAAATTTTTAAATATTATTGTTAACTTGAAAAATAGTCTTAAATTATTATTCTAATTTAATACACTTAATATATGAATATGAATATCTATTTCTTAATTTAAATATAAATTGTAAATATTAATAAAGATTTAAATCTTAACAATAATGTAATCTCATAAATGATAGAAATATAAAAAATACGGTAGCATTTTTATTATACTTTTAATATTATTATGTTCGTCGCTGCATTAATTTCTTTATATTATGACCTTATTGTATTCAGTTGTTAGGAAGATTTATTTAATTGGATTTTGGCAATGCATTTGAATGAGGGTAGAACTTTTAATTTTATTCGGTAAAATCACCGAAGATGTGGGTATATTGAAACAATATGAATTGCTTGAAGAATTAGTGCGACGTTGTTGGTTGGTGAACTTTATTAGAGCGTTCGGAGTATTTTATTAGTGGTGTTTATTTGAATATCAGTACCTGGGCGACCGAGCTCTGCTCTGATGAAAATAGAGAAAACGACGTTTTCTAAAAATCCAACCAAGCTACACTCTTTGCGCTGTTGGTGCGGGTGAAAGTTTCAATAAGATTGTTACGCATATACGTATACGCATTTTTTGTAGTTTAACGTCGTACAGGCAATAACTATGGTATATGGTATGACGTTAAACTACAATAAATGCGTATACGTTTATGCGTAAGATATAAGAGAGTATAGATCGATTTATCGCCCCCGGAACCCCTGCATACCAAATTTCATGAAAGTCGTTGGGGCCGTTTTCGAGATTTAGATTATATTATTATATATACATATGGACAAGAATTGCTGAAACTGGATTATGTGTAAGTTATATAAAATAACGTGTTTTTTTTTTTATATGGCGCATGAGATATTTTTGTGTCAAGTAAGCAAATAAATCGCTTATTTGAAATGTGTAATACAATGGTGTATTAAGATTTTTTTATTTTTTTGAGGAGATCTGTGATTCGTTGGATACGAGGTTTGAGGAAGAAAGAAGTCTCACGAGTCGTGCATGAAGTGGAAGACCACCGCTTATAAGGCAGTCTCAACAAAGTTTTATGATGAATGAATATGAAAACAAGTATACAGTAGTAATTTCTATGCAGTATACTCGACGACAAACTGTTTCTTGCGCAATGGTTTGCAGTGCTAACTTCAGAGACACAAGGATCCTCTGTGATTGTTATACTATAGGTGATTCTCTGTCCATCCTTTCTTGAAATATAGCGTGATATTATGTTTATGTGGTATTTATTTAAAGTACTTGGGCGACCGAGCTCTGCTCGGATGAAAATAGAGAAAACGACATTTTCTAAAAATTTAACCTAGCTAGGGCGATTTATCGCCCCCGGGACCTCCTGCATACTAAATTTCATGAAAATCGTTGTAGCCGTTTCCGAGATTCAGATTATATATATATATATATACAAGAATTGCTCGTTTACAGGTATTAGATAGATTAGATTAGATAGGTATAGAATTTAATACACATGTACATTTACATGGAGATCAATCAAACTGCCTAGCCTTCTCACAATTATGTTGGGGTCGGCTTCCAGTCTAACCAGATTCAGCTGAGTACCAGTGTTTTACATGGAACTACCCAATGATATTCCAGTAAACAGATACATTATACACTCACAAAACAACCGAAAAAAAGAGTTCCGCGCAGCAGCGGCAGCACACATACACTTTTCATTCATCTGACATTTCACTACAAGTCGAAAGGGATGGCTTGATAAAACCAACAATAAAAAAAAGACAGCTAGTGTTTGTCACTTGGGTGTGAATGTAAACAAACATTATTCTGACCACCAATGTTTTTTTAATTTTCTAACCTCCAAATATCAGAATAATAGGAAAAAATATGAAATAAATTAGTAAATTGAGGTGCATTGCGTATTTACATGTATGAGATCCCTTCTGTTTTAAGTACTTAGGTATCATAATATAATATAATTTGGTATCATAATATAGGGTGGTGCAGTGGAGTGTAGATAATAAGTTAGGTTTTAACGTTTCCAAATGCGGTATAATGAGCTACAATCGCGCGCGGGAACCTCAGCTGCATCAGTATGAGATGGAAGCTGTGGTCATGTCACGAGTCACGCATGTGCGGGACCTGGGGGTGGAGATGGTTCCGGAATTAACGTTTCGTGAGCACATCTTAGATATATGCGGCAAGTCCTTCCAAAATCTGGGATTTTTTGTTGGATTATAATGGTATTTTAATTGTTTTTTTATTTTGTTTAATTATATGATAATTGAATTTTGGATGTATTAATATTTGTATGATTGATTGTATTTTAATTGTAATATTTTATTGTATTTTTAATTGTATTTAATGGTATTTTTTAATGTATTTCTATAAGTCAAATATCTTTGTGGTAGTAACATCGCATTGGCGATATAGCTGTTAAGGTGTTACTTACATAATTTTGAATAAATAAATAAATTAAAAAAAATGAAAAAATAATTGGTACACTTTTTAAATACACACGATGGCATTTTTTAAATTTTGATTTTTGTTCCAACAAAGCGTATCGCTTCGCCATGCGTGACATAGACTAAAGACGTTGTCCCAATTAGGACGTATTCGAGTCTTCAAAATGCACGCGCTCAAAACATATCTGTTTAGTAGAATATCATTGGAGCTACCTATCTGACCTCCACAGCCCAAAAACTGGGTAACACGATACCCCTTGCCCAGACTGTTGTCAGATTTCAGTCTTCTGTCTACCCGTAACGAATGTCAAAGGTCTTCAATAGACAGCGCAGGATTATCTTGCAAGAGCAAAACAATAGCAATTATGGCGCAATAATTGCTCTTTAATCGCGAATCCGAATTATGTATCAGTGATAGCCACACCATAACAATTTATAATGTCTATGGAAGAATTAGTTATCTAAAATGTTCATTAAGACGCAGGGTGATCGCGATTATGGCAAAGGCTGTCAAATTATGATTACTTTTTCTCTTGTTGTTGGTCGATTGCTAACTGCTCCCAAATTGCTAAGCATAGCAGTTTTACAGTATATGGCGGTTTTTTTTTTTAAATGCATAAGTTTGGATGGATGTATGTTTGTTACCCAATCACGCCAGAACGGCTTAAGGGATCTTGATGACATTTGGCACAGAGATAGATTATTGTCTGGAATAGCACATAGGCTTTTTATCCCGATATAATGTTCCCTTGGGATGATAAAACAATTTTCATGCGGGCGAAGCGCAGGCATGTCCGAAACGACGTTTGCGAACAATTCAACAGCGACAAAGCTTTTAACAAACAACATAATAAACGCTACTCCTAGATTTGTATATAATGAGACCCATAGACATACAGAACTGGACTGAGTGTTCACCGCTGGGCACTGAAGTGAATCAATCAATCTACGTAACTTTTACAACTTAACTTTGTACCAACGATGTTGGGGTCGGCTTACAGACAGTGGCGGATATGCCAGCAGGCTGAGTAGGCTGGAGCCTAGGGCGGCAGATTTTAGGGGGCGGCAAATCTAGGTTATTTTTAGGGTTCCGTACCCAGAGGGTAAAAACGGGACCCTATTACTGAGACTCCGCGGTCCGTCTGTCTGTCTGTCCGTCTGTCTGTCTGTCTGTCACCAGGCTGTATCTTATGAACTGTGATAGCTAGACAGTTGAAATTATCACAGATGATGTATTTCCGTTGCCGCTATAACAACAAATACTAAAAACAGAATAAAATTAATATTTAAGTGGGGCTCCCATACAACAAACATGTTTTTTCTGCCGTTTTTTGCGATTATGGTACGGAACCCTTCGTGTGCGAGTCCGACTCGCACTTGGGCGGTTTTTTTATCCTATGGGAATAATACATAAAAAACAAATACCTAAATGTTTTGTAGTCTAAATAATCTTGTAAACGACACATCAATCCCCTAGTTCACAACACAAATTTTATTCATTCGTGAAAAAGCTGATGTAATGAGGGCGCTAGTGCACAAATCATGAAGTTGCAATTTCATCGGCAGTTTTTATTTTACAAAAAAAAAAACTTAATTCAAAAAATAAAAAAACCCGACTGCTTCAAAAGCGAACTAAAAAGTCGTAAACAAGGAAACAATCATGCTGTGCAGTCGGAGGATACATATTCGCGGGCTGGCTGACCTGATGAAAAGGAGGTTCAATATTGATATTTTGGCATCGAGTGGGCGCACGGCCAGTACTGCGTTAACATTTGCGGCGTATAAAGCGCCTTAATAAGTAGGTAGGTACTTATTGTTTTAACTGGTTATGTGCCGTAATTACCGAAACAATTAAAAAGCTATTGTGTCTCACGTGGATCCACGTTTTAGGCACACAAGTGGTAAAGCAAATACCCTCAATTTCTGAATAAAGAATTTTGTTGAGTAAGTATTTGTGAAACTTTACTTTAGCCTGAAAACTTGCCATTAAAATAGGGTTTGACAAGTTCAAATCCTAATTCGCAATTCAGAAACCGGCTCTACATCTGTTAGGGTAAACAACCATCGATAGAAACAATCACTGAATAATCTACCAGCAATTCTTGTATAAATGTATGTATATATTTAAATAATCTGAATCTCGGATACGGCTACAACGATTTTCATAAAATTTTGTATGCAGGAGGTTTCGGGGGCGATAAATCGATCTAGTTAGGTTTAATTTTTTGAAAACGTCGTTTTCTCTATTTTCACCCGAGCAGAACTCGGTCGCTTAGGTGCTTTATTATTAATTGTAACCAAAATGACTGCTAAATACGATAAACAACGCTATAAGAGGAAATCGTACATATTTTATTAATTAAACAGAGAATCACAAACCTGCTTTACATTCATACCAAGCTATAAACATCCCTGTTTCTTTACGATTTCGCATTTTCATTCATACATTACAAATAATCACACAAATTCCAGTGATTGTCGACCGTTGACCCCTTGTTATGTCTTTGTAGGGACTCCCTTTATGTATTAAGTAACTGGCCAGTAACCTGTAAGGTCACATAATAGACATAGAGATATGGACTGAGCGTGAGCGAAAAATAATTATCTTTTTGGAAGTCGGTTTTTTATCGTTTTTGACACCGACTGCCGAAAAGAAAGTTATTTCTCGCTTTGTAGTGCTTTGTTTTGGAAGTCGGTTTATTTTTTTTGTTAGAATGTTTATTTTTCTCTTTTTCGTTTTTTTTACCATCAAAATACGTATTATTAAGGATACCTCAAAACTACTCGTCAGATCTTAATAAAATTTAAATGGGACCACATGAGAATAACCAGCTTTCAAGTAAAAAAGAATCGTCAAAATCGGTCCACCTAGTAAAAAGTTCTGAGGTACCTAACAATCATAAAAAATAGGCAGTTGAATTGAGAACCGCCTCCTTTTTACCCGACTGCCGAAGGAGGGTAATGTGTTTATCAGTCTATGTATGTATGTATGTATGTTTGTTCCTATATGGCGATCCAGAGACCAAACGCGTTGGCCAATTTTGATGATTCATACGTCAATTGATTCGTCTTAACACTGCGAGTGTCATAGGCTACATCAAAATTGGACAATAGAAAAATGGCGGATTTTGTTCGCCATATTGTGGGGGCCCAAATTTTTTTTTTTCCAAACCCATCGTGTGGGTTATCAAAATAAAGGGTTCTGAAACTAAAAAGTCGTAAACAAGGAAAAAATCATACTGTGCAGTCGGAGGATACATACGCGCGAGCTGGCTGACCAAAACCAGATGTATGCTCTTCCAACACAGCATGATTTTTTCCTTGTTTACGACTTTTTAGTTCGCCTTTGAAGCAGTCGGGTAGACAAAGGGCATGTACTGTCAATATCTACGTGTCTCTTATCTGTTTGTAGTAGTGGCAAAGGTGATACTGACCACAGAACAGATTTTATCTGTTCTGTGATACTCACTGCCTGAGACGCGGATTAAACAGAATTCTAGAAAACGACAACATCAACTCTCTCACACTTTTCTGACCGTATTCACCTGACTATCATATCATAATATAATGTAGATCTTTGTCACTCGTTACGGGTGGTCAGAAGCCAGAGAATCTAACACCAGTATTGCCAAGAGATATTGTACTATTCAGTTACTGGGTTGTGGAGTTCAGATAGGCAGCCGTTACCTTTTAAATACTGGTATCCACTTAGACTTTAAGCAGTGGCGGATTTACACATTTGCCGCCAGTAGGCTATTCAAATTTTGCTGCCCCCACTGATTTCTACAAATCGATACAGATGTTCACAATCTGTTTACCCGACTGCCGAAGGAGGGTAATGTGTTTATCAGTCTATGTATGTATGTATGTATTTATGTATGTATGTATGTAAGTATGTATGTATGTTTGATCCTATATGGCGTTCCAGAGACCAAACGCGTTGGCCGATTTTGATGATTCATACGTCAATCGATGCGTCTTGACCCTGCGAGTGTCATAGGCTACATTAAAATTGGATAATAGAAAAATGGCGGCTTTTGGGTGCCATATTGTGGGGGCCCAAATTATTTTTTTCTTCCAAACCCATCGTGTGGAGTATCAAAATAAAGGGTTTTAAGAGGTGATTTCAAAAATCAGTCAGTCGGAGGATACATATTCGCGGGCTGGTTGACCAAAATCTGGTGTATCCTCCGCCTGCACAGCATGATTGTTTCCTTGTTTACGACTTTTTAGTTCGCTTTTGAAGCAGTCGGGTTTTTTGATTTTTTGAATTAAGTTTTTTTATTTATAACTTTTTAGTTCGTTTTTTTCGAATTAGACACATGTTAACATATAAGTGTTATATATTTTTGAAATCACCTCTTAAAACCCTTTATTTTGATTCTCCACACGATGGGTTTGGAAGAAAAAAATAATTTTGGCCCCCACAATATGGCACCCAAAAGCCGCCATTTTTCTATTATCCAATTTTAATGTAGCCTATGACACTCGCAGGGTTAAGACGCATCGATTGACGTATGAATCATCAAAATCGGCCAACGCGTTTGGTCTCTGGAACGCCATATAGGAACAAACATACATACATACATACTTACATACATACATACATACATACATACATAAATACATACATACATACATAGACTGATAAACACATTACCCTCCTTCGGCAGTCGGGTAAACAGATTGTGAACATCTGTATCGATTTGTAGAAATCAGTGGGGGCAGCAAAATTTGAATAGCCTACTGGCGGCAAATGTGTAAATCCGCCACTGCTTAAAGTCTAAGTGGATACCAGTATTTTAAAGGTAACGGCTGCCTATCTGAACTCCACAACCCAGTAACTGAATAGTACAATATCCCTTGGCAATACTGGTGTTAGATTCTCTGGCTTCTGACCACCCGTAACGAGTGACAAAGATCTACATTATATTATGATATGATAGTCAGGTGAATACGGTCAGAAAAGTGTGAGAGAGTTGATGTTGTCGTTTTCTAGAATTCTGTTTAATCCGCGTCTCAGGCAGTGAGTATCACAGAACAGATAAAATCTGTTCTGTGGTCAGTATCACCTTTGCCACTACTACAAACAGATAAGAGACACGTAGATATTGACAGTACATGCCCTTTGTCTACCCGACTGCTTCAAAGGCGAACTAAAAAGTCGTAAACAAGGAAAAGATCATGCTGTGTTGGAAGAGGATACATCTGGTTTTGGTCAGCCAGCTCGCGCGTATGTATCCTCCAACTGCACAGTATGATTTTTTCCTTGTTTACGACTTTTTATTTTCAGAACCCTTTATTTTGATAACCCACACGATGGGTTTCGAAAAAAAAAATTTGGGCCCCCACAATATGGCGAACAAAATCCGCCATTTTTCTATTGTCCAATTTTGATGTAGCCTATGACACTCGCAGTGTTAAGACGAATCAATTGACGTATGAATCATCAAAATCGGCCAACGCGTTTGGTCTCTGGATCGCCATATAGGAACAAACATACATACATACATACATAGACTGATAAACACATTACCCTCCTTCGGCAGTCGGGTAAAAAGGAGGCGGTTCTCAATTCAACTGCCTATTTTTAGGGTTCCGTAGCCAAATGGCAAAAACGGAACCCTTATAGATTCGTCATGTCTGTCTGTCTGTCTGTCTGTCTGTCTGTCTGTCTGTCTGTCTGTCTGTCTGTCCGTCCGTATGTCACAGCCACTTTATTCCGAAACTATAAGAACTATGCTGTTGAAACTTGGTAAGTAGATGTATTCTGTGAACCGCATTAAGATTTTCACACAAAAATAAAAATAAAACAATAAATTTTGGGGGTTCCCATACTTGAAACTAAATCTAAAAATATTTTTTTTCATCAGACCCATACGTGTGGGGTATCTATGGATAGGTCTTTAAAAATGATATTGAGGTTTCTAATATCATTTTTTTTAAACTGTATAGTTTGCGCGAGAGACTCTGCCAAAGAGGTAAAATGTGTGTCCCCCCCCCTGTAACTTCTAAAATAAGAGAATGATAAAACTAAAAAAAATATATGATGTACATTACTATGTAAACTACCAGCGAAAATTGGTTTGAACGAGATCTAGCAAGTAGTTTTTTTTTAATACGTCATAAATCGTAAACCGCAATTTACCAAGTACGGAACCCTTCGTGCGCGAGTCCGACTCGCACTTGGCCGGTTTTTTATGATTGTTAGGTACCTCAGAACTTTTTACTAGGTGGACCGATTTTGACGATTCTTTTTTATTTGAAAGCTGGTTATTCTCATGTGGTCCCATTTAAATTTTATTAAGATCTGACGAGTAGTTTTGAGGTATCCTTAATAATACGTATTTTTATGGTAACCAAAACGAAAAAGAGAAAAATAAACATTCTAACAAAAAAAATAATTCGACTTCCAAAACAAAGCACTACAAAGCGAAAAATAACTTTCTTTTCGGCAGTCGGTGTCAAAAACGAAAAAAAAACCCGACATCCGAAAAAAAAAAATTTTTCGCTCATGCTCAGTCCATATCTCTATGTCTATTATGTGACCTTACAGGTTACTGGCCAGTTACTTAATACGTAAAGGGAGTCCCTACAATGACATAACAAGGGGTCAACGGTCGACAATCACCGGAATTCGTGTGATTATTTGTAATGTATGAATGAAAATGCTCAAATGTTCATAGCTTGGTATGAATGTAAAGAAGGTTTGTGATTCTCTGTTTAAATAATAAAATATATACGATATCCTCTTATAGCGTTGTTTATCGTATTTAGCAGTCATTTTGGTTACAATTAATAATAAAGTACCTAAGCGACTGAGTTCTGCTCGGGTGAAAATAGAGAAAACGACGTTTTCTAAAAATTAAACCTAACTAGATCGATTTATCGCCCCCGAAACCCCCTGCATACTAAATTTCATGAAAATCGTTGTAGCCGTATCCGTGATTCAGATTATTTATAGATATACATACATTTATACAAGAATTGCTGGTAGATTATGTAGTGATTGTTTCTATCACTCTGCAGCAGAAGGACAGATAAACAAAATCCCGGCATAGCTAAATCCCAGATTAGCAGAAGGACAGATTTGCATTAAGGCAGAAGAACAGACCCACACAGAAAACAAAAATAAAATTGAATAGTGACTATTAGTAAAATTTTATTTGAAATCGATGGTTGTTTACCCTAAAATATGTAGAGCCGGTTTCTGAATTGAGAATTAGGGTTTGAAATTGTCAAACCCTATTTTAATGGCAAGTTTTCAGGCTAAAGTAAAGTTTCACAAATACTTACTCAACAAAATTCTTTATTCCGAAATTGAGGGTATTTGCTTTACCACTTGTGAACCTAAAACGTGGATCCACGTGAGACACAATATCTTTTTAATTGTTTCGGTAATTACGGCACATAACCGGTTAAAAGAATAAGTACCTACCTATGGTACCTACCTACTTATTAAGGCGCTATATACACCCCAAATGTTAACGCAGTACTGGCCGTGCGCCCACTCGATGCCAAAATATCAATATTGAACCTCCTTTTGAACAGTTTTGTTTGCACAATATTATTTGATTTACATATGCTATGTTAGTTATGAAGAAATTCCAGCAATAAATTTTTCTGTGCAATAGTTATTTGTTATACAAGAGTGCAAAGTTGCTTTTTAACCGCGTGTTCAATTTTGATGACCGAGCAAGCGAAGGATTCAAAATTAGAATCCTGAGCGTTAGCGAGGGAATCAAAAGAGCACGAGGTGAAAAATCTTTGCACTCGAGTGCAACACGTAACTTTTCATTCCACCTCAGCGAGGAAATGACTAAATGCAAAAAAAAAACTTTACAATCACAAGATAGGCACACTTTTATTTCAGTTTAGGTATTAATTACTACATTATGACAGGTAAGTATTACAGAATAATCTTTAAATTATAACAAAATAATACTAAGGTATAATTAAGAAAATTTTAAAGTAACGTTGCTACAGTTATTTAAATTGAGTGTAATATTTTTGTTTGGTACTGTAATATTGGTGTTAGTCACTTGTGTACTGTTTTTCGGTAAACTATCTGTCATACTTAATAGTTGTACCGATTCATCGGATTCCCTTGGCGTGAATGTTGGAGAGAGAGGGATATGGTTAGAACCGCGTACAAAGCAAATTGAAAAAAGAACACCAAGAAGGTGCCGAGTCTGAGTTTTTAACAAATTAAAAAAAAGTTGTATGATATATTCGGCACCATAGAGGTAGCAGTAAATAGGTTTAATGTTTTTTTTAATTCACAAACTTAGTGCACACGATGTTCTAAATTCAATTTACTTTATCCTCTAGTGAATAAAAACGGCTTTTCCACTCAGATATTGAAGATTAAAAATACTCTTTCCGAGATGGTGGGATGAAAAAATATTTTTATACCATTCCCCCTCTAAAAAGCTTATTTTATTCACTGAAAACAGTGAATAAAAAGCACTTTTAATCACTGTTTTGGTGTTTGAATTTGGAACACACCAGTGTATTAGACCTCCATCTCAATGCTATATAACCTCCTTGCGCCTCCTTGGGCAAAAAATACTTGATAAAAACTTCTTGTAAAGAGAATTCTCGACTTTCAAACTCCTTCTTCGATTTTAATTTTGAGTTTGTTTATATTTAGGATTTAAATAATGATTTTGATTTTAGTCTAGGATATTTATTGAATACTTATTTGGATTGTAATTCTAATATTAATTGCAATGGTGTTTAATTAATTATAATTATGTAACGTAACGGAGGTGGTCACCGGCCCCTGAAACACAGGTGCTGTTACCTAGCTCAGGGGTCAAGGGTTTCACATTTTTTTGAAAATTCTGAAGGAAATAAACCATTTATTTTGTATTTATTTATATTCCTTTTTTTTTGAAAATTCTGAAGGAAATAAACCATTTATTTTGTATTTATTTATATTCATCTTTCTTTTTCTCGTAGTCATGGTATAAAATATAGTATGCAACTTTTGAATAAAACGGATTTATATCGAGGGCTATGATTTTTGTACTTGCCTTTTTATTCTATGACTTTAAAAACAAAGCCACAGGTCAAAATGTAGGTAATTAAATTGTCTTTGGTGACAATTTTATTAAAATACGCCCAGTGGTTATGGTGCGACTGTCGTTTATTTGTCCCTGTTAGACATAACTTTACAAAATAATTACCCTATGTTATACGAATAAAACTCAACATTTTCTTAGATCAAATTATTAAAAATATGGTCTTATGTAATAAATATTTTTTCCAAAAAATACGACAAGCCGTTTAGACGTTATTCTCATTTTAAAATCAGCTACTGAGGGGTATCTGCGCCTTAAAGGCTGAACAGATTTGAATAGATTTGAATGAAACTAAGTAAACAACTAGACTGTGTCCCAGAATAAACCTTATTTTTTTTATCTCGGGACAATTTGTAAATGGCACACGAACTCAAACAAACAAACTCAAACAATTTTTTTAGGGTTCCGTACCCAAAGGGTAAAAACGGGACCCTATTACTGAGACTCTACTGAACTTCTGTCTGTCTGCCTGTCTATCTTTCTGCCAGGATGTATCTCATGCACCGTGAAAGCTAGTCAGTTGAAATTTTCACAGATTATGTATTTCTGTTGCCGCTATAACAACAAACACAGATTATAATAAATATTTAAGTGGGGCTCCCATACAACAAACGTGATTTTTTGCGCGAGTCCGACTCGCACTTGGCCGGTTTTTTTATCTCGGGAGTATGTGCAAATGGCACACGAACTCAAACAAACAAACTCAATTTTTTTTTTCTTTCTTTCATTTTCCCGTGGCCACCGATCATATAATATCTACCCGTGGCATAATTTTCTTTAAGCAAGTGGGCGAAGCCGCTGGCAGAAGCTAGTCTACCATAAGCGTTTTATTTAATTCCCTTTTCATTAAGAACTAATTACACGAGTTATGAGACAGACATTACAATAAGAAGATTCTCTTTGTTCCGCTTACAGCAGACGAAGCCAGTAGAATTTATTAAAGACTATTTTTTGTCGGCGGCGTCGCCCACGTGTAAAGTGTTTTATTTTCCCAAGGAAACATTATACCTCGATTAAAAGTATCCTATGTTTTAATCTAGGTAATAATCTATCTGTGTGCAAACATCCAAATCCGATAAGCCATTTTTGCGTGATTGAAACACAAACACATTTATTACTAGCTTACTACTACATACTCGTATAAAGGACTAGCTTTTGTTATTGGCTTCACCCGCGTGAAGGCGCCAGGCCATGATCTACTCGTAGTTCAGATTTTATCTAATTCGGTACAGCCGTTGAGGTGTCAGTGATAAACATCTAAACTTACAGACATTTCATCATCATATTCCTGCCCTTGTCCCATGTTACTTGGGGTCGGTGCAACACGTTTTCTTCTTCCATACCGTGCTGTCCACCGTCACGTTATCACTGAATTTTATGTTTTGTAACGGATGTGACGTCAGCCTACGTGCATCCGACCAATGCCCGCCGAGCCCGCCGAAGCTAAGCCGCCATATTGAAGCCCCCTCCAGTCAAGCCATGTCAAGCAGCGGGGATTATTGTCGTTGTAAGTGATTGCCTGTCATTTATTTTTCTCTTTTGATTGTGAATACAAGATCTGAACACAGCTCTGCCCGGTATTTATTTATCCGTTTCAGTTTATAATATTATTCAGCTTCTGCCCACGCAGATCAGAGCAGGGGAAGCGCAATGTTTACAGCCTCGACTAGCCAGCGCTTTACTAGGTGTAATGTATTTAATCACCACTGCTCTCAAAACGGTGAATGAAAACATCGTGAGGAAAGGCATGTCCGCGTGGTGGCGTATAGCCTACTCCATCTCTATGTTTGGAGGCCGGAGTCCCTGCAGTAGGACCATTAAAAACGCTGGTGATGATGTTTTATTCTACCAAGTGCAAGCCAAGTCGGACTCGCGCACGTAGGGTTCCGTACCATTTATTTATTTATTTATTTATTTATTTATTTATTTATTTATTTATTTATTTATTTATTTATTTATTTATTTATTTATTTATTTATTTATTTATTTATTTATTTATTTATTTATTTATTTATTTACTCAAAAACGTACAGAGGCCATTATCGCAAAAACGGTAAAAAAAACACGTTTGTTGTATGGGAGCCCAGCCCAACCTAAATATTTATTTTATTCTGTTTTTAGTATTTGTTGTTAAAACGGCAACAGAAATACATCATCTGTGAATATTTCAACTGTCTAGCTATCTAATCATGAGCTACAGCCTGGTGACAGACGGACAGATAGATGGATCGTGGAGTCTTAGTAATAGGGTGCCATTTTTTACCCTTCGGGTACGGAACCCTAAAAAGTAAAATATTCCTGAACCCGTAAAGCTTTTTAGATGTGAAAATGATACAGACAAACTTACTTTCCACATTTATAATATTGTAGGATTGGTAGGAACTTAGGAAGTAGGGGTAGGATCCCATTGTGAAAATGTAAGGCAATTAAGTCATCAAGGTATTACAGCTGCCTGAGTAGATAATTAGCTTGACTGGTAACCGATCTTCATTTCAGTCGCAAATCGAGCGAATAAAATGAGTAATTACGGGTTTCTAAAGACACTTAATTGTAGACTGGAATTGTGGGTGATTAGAGCTTAGTTGAAATCGTACATACAAGATTTATTACACATTGGCTTCTACCAGCGGCTTTGCAAGCGTACAAGTCGTGAATTATCCTAAGGAAACATACTCCTGGGATCAACGTACCTTATGTCCTTTTTAACCCCCGCCGGAAAAAGAGGGGCGTTATAAGTTTCACGTGTGTTGCTGTGTATCTGTGTATTTGTGTATCTGTGTGTCTGTGTGTCTGTGTGTCCGTGTGTCTGTGTGTCTGTGTGTCTGTGTGTCTGTGTGTCTGTGTGTCTGTGTGTCTGTTTGTGGCATCATAGCGCCTAAACGGATGAACCAATTTTGATTTAGTTTTGTTTTTGTTTGAAAGGTAATTTTGTCGAGTGTTCTTAGCTATGTTTGAATAAAATCGGTTCAGCCGTTCAAAAGTTATGGACGTTTTACTGTTTGAATCGGGGTGTTTTCGCAAGATAAATGTGTCGGGGGTTTTTTTAATTTTGAAATTTTTCATGTCTAAGGTGTAATGTTCAGCAGTTTAGGCGTGAAAACTTAACAAAAAGTCAGACAGATTTATCATTTATAATATGAGTACAGATGAATTTGACTATCTATCTGCTTAGCCTTCTTCCAACAATGTTGGGGTCGGATTCAAGTCTAATCCTTGTTTCTGGAGATGCGTCGCATTGTGTACGATTTCCACCAACCACGCCACGCAATGTTCAACGAGGTTCGGATTTGGTCTGACCAGCGAGTAGAACTTCTGCCTCTAGACCGTTTACCGTCGACTTTGCCAGTTTAAATTTACTTTAGTACATTGTCACCAGGTTTGCGGGCAATATGGCCATATCTTGCGGAGGCACACTGTTAAGACATCACTAACGCTCGCCGACATCCCTACAGGCTGGGCGACCGCGGCGGCGCGGCGGGCGCGGAAGGGGCGCTCAACCTGCGAGCCCGCACCGGCCAATCCAGCTCATCAAGCACTGCATCATTCATCGCCGTCCTGAGCGCGCGCTTCACCTTTCACGTTCAACCCAGTATTTTGATTGTCAACCGTTTGTCATCTTTTTTTTTTTGTTTTGGCTTCGCACGTTTTGTGCATTTAGCCAGTGCAAGTTTAGAAGTTCTAGTTTCTTTAGTTTTTAGTCCAATGTCCTAGTCATAGACTAATATATAATAGTTAGGCCCCAATAAAATAGCGGTAACTTTATTGGAAGCCTCCACGGAGTTTTGTCGACAACATGAACAAACTCATGTTCTACCGCTGTGTTTCACTTTCCCACACTCGTGCACGTTCACTAATATTATTAGAACAAAACACCACCATTTTTACACTATTAATATTCAGTTATACACAATTTTAGGAAAATAAAACAGCCAAAACTCTCGTCATCTTTATTTAAATATAACTGTCAAACACAAGTCATTGTTTTGTCCTACCACCACCCTTAGGGCACAAACCACTTCTTTCCACACACATTTGACAATCTTGGCATTTATTTAATTTTCAGCTTCTGTGATATCGAGATGTTCGTCCTATATGCCGTCCACAAGATTCGCAACATCTTTCTGTTGCACCAAATGTTCGAAAAGATAACACTAAAAACAATTGTTCTTCGCCACTATAACTAAACCTATCTACAGACCACTATATAAAGATAAAGACTCCTCTGAGCCAGGTGATCAATTAGCCTGGCCGGCGATAAAGTCACATGGAACAATTTATTGCTAATACATTGACTTCCTCACGCCATTGGATTCAGAAATAACTTAAGACTACTTCCTGCCTATTTGGCAGTTTCGTTTTTATTATAGGTGATCTTTAGTTGGCTTTTATAACTTACAATTCCAGTTGGAGGAAATGATTACACCTAGGTAAGTAGTAATTTATCTTAATAAAATCTTGATAATTTGGAGTAGCTGTACCAATTTTCTCCTTATTGTAGACCGTTTTCTGGGCAACTGATTGAGGTACAAACATACATGATCATCATCTGCCTAGCCTTTTTCCAACTATGTTGGGGTCAGCTTCCAGTCTAACCGGATTCAGCTGAGTACCAGTGTTTTACATGGAGCGACTGCCTATCAGACCTCCACAACCCAGTAACTGGGTAACACGGTACCCCTTGGCTAGACTGGTGTCAGATCTCAAGCGTCAGACTATTCGTAACGACTGTCAAAGATCTTCAAATGACAGCCGGGACCAACGGCTTAACGTGCTTTCCGAGGCACGGAGGAAACTCGGTATGTTGAAATGGTCACCCATCCACGGACCGACCTCGTCAAGTGTTGCTTAACCTTAAAGATCGACCCGTGCGGCTGTTATTATTTAGCCACGAGCTCCTCAAAGAAACATACATGATAAGATAATAAATTAAGCACACGTTACAAACATACACGTAGATTTAGCGTGGCGGCATATTTGTTTTAACCTAAACTGGAAGATAATATTTGATGGCCTAAATTATAGAAGTAATATTATAGTTTATTTTTGAAGTTTACTTGGATAATGAAACAAAAAATTTCTGCGAAATGGAAGGCAAGGTTATTGTGTGGGATGACTAACAAAAGGTCCTTAAGAGCGGACTCTAGTCAACAGGAATTTGAAAAATAGGTATTTGAAGAAACTATTGCCGTCGCGTCACCTCCAACCTCACCCCGTAAAGTGCGAAAGGGACAACTGCAGCTCAGGCTGATTTTACCTACAAAAACTTTGTCTAAAAGACGTTTCGTATTCTGCTGTTTTCTTCATGAAAACTGGTCAGATCTAAAAAATTCTTATATCAAAATTCAGAGGAAAAGTATATCTATGCCTCTATCATTTTCTTTTTTCTTAAAAACCTACCAATTTTGTCTGAAAGCCGTCTGAACATGGCGGTAAAAACGGGCATTTTTTTCGGGTTTTTGGATTGTCATATTTATTTTAGTGATTATGTTTTTGGAAAAAGGAGATGATAGGGGCACGTACTAATTAGACCCAGATTTTATGGGAAAAAATCATTGCTATAGAGGCATTATCCACGAAGAAAACAGCAGAATGTTTTTGTATGGAGAAAGTCTCACTAGAGTCCCCTCTTAAAACACAAGTTTCAAATTTGTATAAACATTAGGAATTCGTATTATATGCCAGTCCGCCATATTCTTTGAAACTTTTTCGATAAAACACTTCATAAAGCTACTTCATAAAAAATTAAATTTAGCGACAGACAACACAGCCCAAACAACTGAAATATCAACTGAATAATCCTTAATAAGGTGATCACTAAAGAAGAATAGTTGGAAATTATCTATTAAAGGGGTTACATACATATAATATATCATCATCAGCCTAATAATGTTCCTACTGCTGGGACACAGGCATCCTCTCTGTGGGAAAGGTAATGGGCCTTAATCCACCAGGCGAGCCCAATGCGGGTTGGTGGATGTCACATGTCTTCGAATTTTTGGTTCTAGGACTTGTCGGTTTCCTCACGATGTTGTCCTTCACAGTTTTAAGAGCAGTGGCGATGAAATACTTTACACAAAGTAAAGCGCCTGCCTGGGTTCGAACTTACGACGTACGACTCGTAAGTCAGGGTTGTTACCACTGAGCCACCACTGCTCATACATAAACTCATTCTTTTCCTGGAAAGGGGGAAGGGAAATTTGTATTTTTTTCCCTACTCCTCCATTATTCTTTTCTGATTAGAAAGTCAAGTCAAGACAGTTAAATTCTTTCTCCGGTACTTCGTGAAGCTTCATTGCCTTCATTGCCTCGGTAAAATTAAAAAGGGGTTTCCCCCTTTTTATTTTTTTTTAAATTTGGGGGCGTAGGCAGAAACTACACAACTCCACCTGTCACATACTCCTTTTCACTTTTGCTTCGTTACGTTCATTGGCGTTTCCACTCACTTCTGCCTTTTAAATACCTTTTGTTAGTTACCTTTTATTCCGTACAGAATGTAACGGAAAGTTGCGATCATATTATAAAAACTGTCAAAAAACGAAAAAATAAAAACAGGAACACCGACATCCGAAATTTGAGTTATTGTTCACTTTGTACGTTTTTATTTGGAAGTCGGTTGTATTTTAACACGCTTTTATTTGCTTGGTATGTATGTATGCCCCTTCAACCTCGCTCGTTGTCGCTTACACACACAATCTTAATAGCTCGACATGTGACAATCCATTGTGCGCTGGTGTACTGTGGACCACGGAAATTCTTAGTGGATAATTTCTCGCAATTTTACACTGTAAGAAAAAAAATACGTGATATTTGTCAATACCCCTTCTCTTCGCCATGTGAAATTAGGTGGGATTCAGCTCACGTAAATAATGGACGCCCCCTTTATTGGGAGTTACCATCCACACCTGGTGGCCATTCCACTAATTCGCACCAAACGCTTCTAAACATACTACATAATGCGCACAGAGGAGTGGAACTCATTGCCTGCGTCTGTGTTTCCGAACGCATTCAACCCGAATCTCTTAAAAGTTAGAGTAAACATGCTCCTTGTGGGTAAGCTCAATTCATCGTCGACTTTGTCTCTGTCACCTCTGACCTAGACTAGAGTCAAGAGCAAAGTCAAATAAAAAAAAAAAATGGCACCAATATATTTGGGAATAGGCTAGGCAGATTGATTGATTAGGTACGCATGACGTCTGCATAAAATTCTTAATTCCCTTTCGGTTGATTAGGCGTGTTGTTATGAGTTCATCAAATCCAAATTGTAAGATACGCATAAGTAAATATTTGAGACAGAATCACCATGATTCGTGCGCTGCCTGACTTGGAAACATGACCTGTCCCGCGCACTTGACATCGTGTCACAGCATAATTCCGCATCACCGTCATTATTTTACTCATAAGAATAAAAAAGATGCATAATCACAGCAGTGTTTGTTGCCAGTGAAGTCCTATGGCTCTGAGACGTGCTCGCTCACAATGGGCCCCATCAGAAATCTTACAGTCACGCAAAGAGCAATGGAGAGGGCTATATGCTCGGAGTTTTCCTGCGTGATCGAATCAGAAATGTAGAAATCCACATGAGAACAAGTGTAACCGACATAGCTCGAAGAATTGCCTACTTATTTGGCAGTGGGCAGGACACATTGGTCGCAGAACAAATGGCCGATGGGGCAGATCTGGAAGACGTTGCGTTGGAAGGCCTCCCACTAGGTGGACCGATGACCTGGTGAAGGTTGCGGTGATCCGCTGGATACGAGACGCACGGGACCGTACAATGTAGCGACGCTTAGGGTGGCCTATGTCCAGCAGTGGACATCTTTCGGCTGATATGATGATGATGATGAATCACAGCATACTTATGCATCATAAAATCATCTGTATTTCCCAAAAGATACCTATCAATTCGGTGTTCATTTTTCCAAGCGTAGCGATTATGGCATACTCCCCATTTATATATATGGTCACGGGGTCTCATTGCTAAGGAAGAAACTTTGGTTCAGATAAATCTCACTAGATGGCGCGACATGTACACACAATTCAATAAAATTGTGTTTAAAATTAACATTTTCTGGAATTGAATATTGGGCTCCTAATTCACATTTCAAAGATTATTTGAACGGATCATTTAACATTGATGCCAATAGATGCCGCTTTTTTAAATTTCTGAGGCATTCCACTCGATTGTTAAAATTTGCATTGTAACGCATTTTGGTGCAAAAAAGACTGTAAAAACGTGCAAAAAATACTATAAAATAAACCTTCACTGTATTGAAAGAAAAATATATTCACGAACCTAGTAAACCCTTTTACTTGCAAATCGCTGCTAACACAATCTATTGCCGTGAAACGGGATCGAACGCGTTTGATGTACGTACAAAAATAACAAGATTAATCAGATGAAAAACGCTAGTTACGTCGGCACGGTTTCTTTGTATGGGATGAGGCATCTGTATGCTAGTATTATATTATCTGTGATATGGTTAAGCATAATTGTAACGTTTGGCAGACAGGGTGTGCGATCGCAGTATGGTTGATGCAATGCACAGAGAATTCTGCTGCCCAATCTCTGGTAAGTCTCTTACTCGCCTGCATCGCAGCATCGTGCTTTCTGGTACCTTCATAAGCGACACCCACGGGAAGATTTAGGATGACGCTAATCTTTACGTTTGACATCATTAGGAACATCTCTTTATGTAGGTTTTCAAAGCCAAGGAACGAACACAGATACTCGGAGAGTTGCGCTAGTGAGTACTATTTCCTCTCATATTGCCCGGAAACTTTAACACAACTATTTAATTTTACCCAAATATTTTAACAAAACATTACCTAAGCTTTTCCCAAAACATGTCTACACAATATGTAATCTGCCTTTAAAATAGTAACTGAATCCAGAGCGGTCATTATTTCCCTCATTACACGAAGCCAAATCCTCTAATGAAGCTGGGATTTTCACGAAATGCTTTATTTGCATGGCCCGGCCATTTTAGTATTGTGTTGTGCAACGGATTTAAAGGATTTTGTTTGTTTCTGGATTCCAAAGTTCTAATTGCTTGTGGTGCATAGAATATTGAATATCAACATGTTAATTTCATTTCCTTAATGAACTTTGCAAGGAAATAAACAACTTTTCCCTAATGAACTAAATATTATATTACCAACGCAGCGCAGAGAACTTGGAATAATAGTATTTTTTATAGTGGCGTCTCGCAGTTGAACCTAAGGTGGCTACTTAACCGGGCGCTTCCGTGGAGACTTTACAATTAAGGCCTCCAGCCGGAGCAATAAAACTTAAAACTAAAAGACCGCGCTTATGCAACCCACAGTGGGTACCCCTGTGGGTTGCGGACCTCGGCTCAAGACGTCGCTGAGGGGACAGCAGAGACTGGCTGGATCTGATTTTAAATTATTTGTGGGCTATTTTAAAGTTCCTGGCTCAGCTACGTTTGCTGGCTCGAGCTAGGGTTGGGGCGGGCTGAAATAATAATAATGATTTTATTTATAGGTACAACCACTGCACTCAAAATGCACTATCTGATCTACGTATATACAGAGTGAAACGGAAAGATGTGATTATATATTAATGTACTACTGTATTACTGTTTCTGCCAATGTTAATGAACAACTTTCTCCAAGTAACTCATAGGGAATACCCAAAAAAACTTGGCTGGTCAAAATTATTATTACATTTTTTTTCATACATAGTTCTTGGGTGATATCATGTTTTAGTCTTTTTTTTTCCCATAACATGGATCTTATTTAATTCTCCGCCAGATAACAACCTGCATGCTTGCCTGCCTGTAGTCGCGCGTTAAAAATATGTTCAAATGCTCGCGCGATGACTTGCAAGCTTCAATTAGGATACACTAAAAAAACGTGTGTGTTTAATCTCGTCGTGTGACGAAATCTCATCGTTTGCTCGTATAATCGTAGCCAATTAGTATGATACCTAATAGTTAGAAAAGAGGCCTCGGGGTATACAGTACCCCGAAAGGTATAAACGCACACGTCGACTATAAACTTGGCCCGTCTTTGAACTTGTATCTGGGAATCATAACGCAATCTCGTAACTTGTTGTCTTAAATTAGTTCTGGGACGGTAAGGGGTTAATTTAGATAGGCATTTTATTACTGCGTTGCCTAATTCCATAAAACTCGTGATTACGACCTCATTTAACTTTGAAGGTTTGATAGTACATGCTCAAATGAGACAGCAATTACATTTTACCAACCTTCTGTACCTTATTTATGCAAATAAATGATTTTTGTTTTGATTTTTTGACAGGGCGAGTCTAAGTCAATCGCATGCACAACGACCGCTGCGAAAACGTCTCAGTCTCATCCCTGTAAATGGATGGCGCTGCAGAGGCCGGCCCTTAAAGAAGTGGTGAGACGGTTTGGACGCGTACCACAAGACGTTGTGCTCAACAGCTTGCTACCCCACACCACCATAATGCAGCCTTCCGAGGAAGTTTTCGGTACGCAGATTCCAAATGTTGCATAACATTCCCCCGTCGATTAGTGAAATAAGGAACATAAGTACTTTTAAGGCCAAACTTAAGAAATTCATTCTGACTTCACAAATCAAATTTAATGACATTCATATTGAACAATCGTTTATTTAATTCTTATTTTTATTTAATTTAATTTGTTATTTTATATATTTTTCACGTTAGTTTAGTTCATAAAGTATATGCCTGATTCCAGGTAATGAGTCGGGAAGATGGTTGGCTGGATGTGTTGAGCTTGTTGCGTCTATGTCACTGTAATAAATTTATAAAATTTTTCGTTCTCCGACCGACATTGGAGTTCAAATGTTTTACTTTTGGGGTATTTTGAGACAATTTTAACTGGCATTATTGTATCACTTTATATAATTTATATTATAATTTTCAATTATTTTATTCCTGGTTTACGTATTTTTAATTTACAAGTTTAAGCACCTACATACATATTCATCATCATCATTTCAGCCGAAAGACGTCCACTGCTGGACATAGGCCTCCCCCAGGCGTCGCCACATTGACCGATCCCGTGCGTCTCGCATCCAGCGCCTTCCCGCAACCTTAACCAGGTCATCGGTCCACCTAGTGGGAGGCCTTCCAACGTATCGTCTTCCGGTTTGCGGTCGCCATTCCAGAACTTTTTGGCCCCATCGGCCATCCGTTCTGCGAGCAATGTGGGCACATCGCCCTGCCCACTGCCACTTAAGTTTGGCAATTCTTCGGGCTATGTCGGTAACTTTGATTCTCCTGCGGATATCATCATTTCTGACGTGATCACGCAAGGAAATTCCGAGCATAGCCCTCTCCATTGCCCTTTTGGTGACTTTAAGCTTTCTGATAAGGCCCATTGTGAGCGACCACGTCTCGGTCCCTTATGTGATCACTGGCAACACACACTGGTCATAGACTTTTGTCTTGAGACACTGCGGTAAATTGAACGAGAAGATACCACGCAACCACGCAACTTCCCGAACGCCGCCCAGCCGACATACATATTAACATTATATTAATTATCTATTTTATTTACCCAGGTCCGTGCGTCACTAACGGGGTGCCAACTGAAAATCAGCGCTGGGTGTCTGAGGCCCAGCGGGCCCAGCAATCGTTGAGCTGGTAACCCTTTCGGTATGGGCACGCCCGGCGCAATTCTTAAATCTTGTATGTACTTTTTTACTATTCTTTTGTTACTTTGTGATTGTTGCTTTTGTGTTGTGTCTGTGTCGAATAAATATTTTCTATTCTATTCTATCGAATTTGGATTTTGGAGTTTGGGTTTGGATTGGAGTTGGATTCATCTGTCCGAGTATCTGAATTGCGAGTGTTGTGATATTTTACTTCTTGAACAATTTAAATTTATCTAACTTGAGATAGCCTGAACCGATTGCGATGAAACAAAAACTAAGTAATACTTTATGTTACGCACAATTTTTATGTATAAAAACATCTAGTTTGGTTTCGTATATTTTACGTGATACGTGCACAACTAAACAGACAAACAGCCGAAAAATCCAAAGATGCTGTAAATGGGTTCTGTTGGTTATCCTTTAACACCCTGGCTATTTTTTTGGAAATGTTTTCGATGTACAAAAACGAATATTATACAGATTTATTGATGTGTAATATTGATGATGATTAAGTGATATGATTTCTTCTTTTTTCCAAGTGACTTGAGTAAGATTAAATCCATTACGAAACCAATGTCATCCTACGAATTAAATAAATATAATAAATACAGTCATATTTGTATTGAGTTCTGGCACCCAAAGAAAGATTTAACTTGTTTTATGAGTATAGTTCTTTGGCCGCCCTGAAGTTGGCTACAATGGCTGCGCAGTAGTAAATTACGTTTCGTATCGCGCATCCAACGCGTAAGTCAACGTCAAGGTGGCCCAGAAGTTTGGTGAGCACTACCAGGATCCTCACACTTGTTGGATATCAGAAGTTACATCAGAGGGTCGAGAACTTGGAGAAGTGATTAAACAAAAAACGTTTTAACAAAAACAAATAACTGACTTCTAAAGCAAAACACTGCATCATCTTCCTGCCCTTGTCCCATGGGGTCGGCGCAACACGTTTTCTTCTTCCATACCATCCTGTCCCCCGTCACTCCATCACTGACGCCCTTTTCTTTCATATCACTCCTCACCTTGTCCATCCATCTTTTCTTTGGCCGTCCCCTCCCTCACCTTCCATCCACATCTATATTCATAGCTCTTTTAGTAACATGCGTTTCATCCTTCCTCATCACATGACCATACCAGGACAAACGGTTTCCTTTCAACCTGTAACTGGCGCCACTTTCAAACTTCCTCTAATATACTCATTTCTCACTAATACACTAATACTAATATACTTATTTTATGCCAGTAGTGGGATAATTTTCGACTTTCAACAGGCAAGGCTGGTAGTAAAAGGTATTTAAAAATAAGATTGGACAAAATGGAGGAAACCATTAAGTCCCAAACTCACGATAAAGTTTAATCAGACTCCTAATAACGGTTTGCGGTCGAGTGGCTTTCATTGTTTAAAGTATTGACGATCTATTTTTGGATAAGGATTTCGTATTTACGTCACAAACTTATTTGGCTGGTCTCGTTTGCAAATCGATTGGAGTCAGTCATGGTTGATATGACCTGGTTTAATTTATCTAATAGTTAACTCATAAACGGCACAAATATGTGGATGTATCTAACTATTCTGAATCTCATTTTTTCTTCATTTAATAAGGGTTTTTACAATGGTTTTCAATCATCTTTATAGCCCTTTGCTAAGATTAGTTACAGCACTGATAACAACATTTGTGCCACATGTTACATTTAGTCTTATTATACTTTGTATAGATTCTTTTACCGATTGTTTTGTAAATGTCTGAACATTGTAGGCCTTCTAGATTTCTATATGCTTGTTAACATTTTATCTCGTTTTACTTTTCTTTTTTTTATCTTTTGTTTATTTATTATATAATCTTTGTTTTTTTAGTTTCTTACGAATTTTTGTCGGGCATGCGTTGTCCCCCATCTAAGTACTGCTGTAACATGGAAATATTTTAAAACCAAACATTTTTTAAAAGAGTAAGCAGTTTCTTGCCGGTTCTTCTCCATAGGCGATTCCTATGGAGAAGAACCGGCAAGAAACTGAACCAACCCGAACCGTGCACATTTTGTCAACGTTTTATAAGTGCCCATGTAGGCCTATGTGAAATAAAAATTATTGATTTTGATTCTCTAGAGCAGGGTTCACCAAATGGCGGACCGCAGTCCGGATCCAGACCGCCAACCTATTTTACCAAGTGGACCAAGTAGACAGACAGTACAATTTAATTTACTTGTGTATCTTCTTACTTGGGTACCTACGTAATGTAAATATTTATCCAGCGCTTTTTCTTTACCGATTCGACAAGTTACGGACGAATCATCAATCAAAACCTTCATTGATATTACATCTATATTTACATAATTAAGTTTTTAACCGACTTCAAAAAAGGAAGAGGTTCTCAATTCGTCTTTTTTTATGTATGTTCCCCGATTACTCAAAGTCGCCTGGACGGATTTGGATAATTGGTCTTTTGTTTGAAAAGGTATACTTCGAAGGTGGTCCCATGGTCATCAAGTAAGGAATCTGATGATTAGGTCCTAGATAAATTGAAGAAACTCCTCATATATTTTTGGCATGTTTAAAGCAATTTTGGTATTTTCTTCAATAATGCAATCATTTGCTCTCAGAAAGTATCATTTGGTAAAGTAGAACTGATGAAGAAGACCACAGATGGGCACTGGGACTTCTTTATGCCAAGTATGTCACGGGTATAAGATATTTCGAATAGCCGACATTAAAAAGCATCTCGAAAGCCTGGAGTTAGTTTTACTGGAGTTACTATTATGATAATAAATTAAAGAGTGCGTCAAAAGCAATAATGTCTAAAGAAACCATTTTTCGATGTATGTTGTATTTTTAAAATTAGTCGAATTATAACCGTTTGAAGTTTGTTTGTTGACCTTTTATATTTAGCTCCAGCGAATAGAGTATTTATTCATAACAGTGAGATTTTTACAGAATAGCACTACCTACGCTACATCCGGTCTATTCCGTAAACATCTCACAGTTGAAATCGAATCGATAAATCGTGTCTGATTTTCTGACTGTCAAAGATCTACAACGTTTCTTAGCCTCGAAAATGAACCCATATGGCTGCTTTATAGAAATAAAGAAAGAAAGAAAAAACTTGAGAGGTGTCAAGGGACACCCGGATGGAACGAAGTTTTAGTTGATTCGCTATTGAAACAAAAAAAAAATTAAAAAAATTGTACATAATAAATAATAAAAATATATCCATATATTTATATATATGCACTCTGTCTGTCTATTCTTCCGTACACGTCAGAAAAAAAAATGTACATAATAAATATTTATAACAATAATGAATCCTGACAGTGTTTCTGCGCAAGTGCCGGATATTGCCAAAAAAAAAAACAAAAAAAATGGACATAATAAATAATAATAATATATATATATATATGGATATTTTTGAAACACTCAGGATTCATTATTGTTATTATTTTATTGTTTTTTTCGCGCACGCCGCACGGCTTACAACTATAGCAAAAAGTGTCGTTACAACTTTTGGTCTTAATTTTTTCCGTCTAGCCCCCTTAAGGTTGAACTAGTCGACCGCACGAACTATTTTGTGCGCGGGGTTAAAATGCATCCTATCTTATCCGACAACTCGTGCGAAGGAAATAGATGCTGTGATGAGCAGAAGGAAGCTAGTTCGCGTACGAATTAGCTCTTTTGCATATTTGTATCGAAATGGATGATTTAGGACGAAAACGAGCACGCGAAATTTTATAAACAGACCTTTGGGAGTCTAGATATCATGAAAAAAAAACTACATGTATATTTATAAAATAACATTATTTGCATTGTTGAATTACTAATCTATCCCTGTATGGAGGCCGTTTTGCAATTTTTCTTCTTCTTATGGTATTTATTTCCGCCCAAAGATGCTTTAAAATAAGTGTTGAAATATGGAACTTTCGACGCTCATAACTTTCAAATATATTATTTTTTTACATTTTTGTTTCCATACAGGACTAGATAATGATGAGACAAATTGATATAATTTTTTATTTTGAACATACAACGTCAAACAGTGGAGTAATCTCTAGACTACGTTTGTATGGAAGAATTATCGACTAGTGTATCCTTAAGGAACTTCGTTCCAAAAAATATTAGTACTAGCGTGTGCCAGTGGCTTCGCCCACGTGGGAAATGTTTTATCATCCCAAGCGAACATTATACTGAGATGAAAGAAGCTTAAATGCTATTCCAGACTATAATCTATCTCTGTGCCTAATTTCAACCATATCTATTCAGCCATGCTATTCTCTTAGAGGTAATTTTTGGCTGTGCTCATTGACGAGCTCGTTAGCGAGACAGTCTCGAGATCAACCGATCGTGCAGCGCTGATTCAAACAGTATTCTCTAGCGCGGTTATGCTCGTTGACGAACTATAGGCTGATATCTCCCGTCAAAATTCGGTATTCGCGGCTCAGCGAATATCAAACTGAAGATTCGTCGCTGGCACAGCACTGCGCTCAAGGCTATATCCTTAGCACTTCAGGCGTTCTGGCGTGTTTGAGTAACAAACGTACATCCATTTATAAAACTTTCGCATCTATAATATTAGTAAGATAAATTAATTAAGTCGACGTTTTCAATGAGTGATTGGTTGCAGCGCTGCGTGTTACGGGCTCGATTCTCGCACAGAACAAGTATTTGTATCGCCTAGATTATATGTTGGTAAATGCACCCACGATACAGGAGGAATTCCTAAAGAGGGGCAAAGTAAAAAAAAAAAAAATGTCACAATAAGCGCCTCATTGCAGCAGTAGTTGTCGGTTAAATGTAATGATGTACCCCAACACAGCAAAATTATCAGCAGGTTTCTCTACTGAATGTACTTAGCCGGATCTGACGTCATGCGTGTCGTCGTTGGACCCGTGTCACGGTAATATTTATGATAATGCCTCCGAAAGTCGGAAGCCTGAAAAAGTGTGACAGCTTGATTAACCGGGACGTAAAATTAAATTAAGTTTGTTTGCGGAAGCGAAATAGCTAACATTTGGAAAAAACAAATAGAACTTATTGCAGCTATCACTATTTGTCTCTGCATCACCCAAAGGTTGACTGGTAGAAAGTATATAAATAAATAAACTTAGTTTGCTGCTCTGTAATGTCGTGGTGAGCCAGTGGTTAAGACCTCGCCTCTCGTGCTTGAAGTCGTAAGTTCATATCCGAGCAAATACCAATGTCAATTCATATATATTTTAAGTTTATCTTCGGCATCGCTGACTACTTTTTTGTAAACAAATATAACAAATTGTGCATTTTTTTTTTTTTATATGTGAAAGGAACATTTTGAGATAGCGACATTTAGAGAAAATAATATTTTGATAAAATTTATAAAACAAAAACTGTACTTACTAAACTAAACAAAAACTGCAGTATTTTTCTATCCAACGATGAACAACGATACCCCTCGATGTAATTTTTTTTTGTATGTGTGACAGACAATATTGCTCCGTTTGGACCCTTCGGGTACAGAACCCTAAAAGGATGTATAAAGCACACATTTTGCGGTGGATATAACTACTCTTAGCAGGTCTAAATCGTTTCGCGTTTGCACACAGAAATTAAGAACTGAGCACCATTCTAGCTAAAGAAACACACGAAACAACAACTAAATCTAAAACACAAAAAAAAAAACAAAAACTAAACAACAACAACAAAACAATGCCGAAAACGAGCAAAAAGTAAATTTTATTTATACCTAATCCTACATACAAAAAGATATCTTTACACAATAAACAACCTAACAAAATTCCATCAAAGCTCATAGGTTGGCACTTAATAAGATTACAACTTTTACAATTACAATTCTTAAAAAAATTTAGAGTTCGGCATTTAATAAGGTTGCACCCTTGCATAGTTGCTAGTGCTGGTATGAAATGTAAGTACTACGGTGGACCAGAATAAGCCGTACCATAACCAATATTAGCCGTAGCTTGTGGCTAAGTAATATCACCTGATTGCCAAGGGATATCGTATTACCCAGTTACTGGTTGGTGGTGTGGAGGTCCGAGAGGCAGTCGCTCCATGTAAAATGCTACAACTCAGCTGCATCCGGGTAAACTGGAAGCTGGCCCCATCATAGTTTGGAAAAGGCTAGGCAGCATGATTGTCCCGTACCACGGGATCTCAGCACTAACAAAGAAAATTTGGTTCAAATAAATGTCACTAGATGGCGCAATATGCATCGTTTTGTTATTGAATTTTGTGTAAAATCAACATTTTCTAGAATTGACCATAAAAATTGTATGCTATTTTTAATCAACTCTCCTAAGCACAAGGCTATGGAATAAGGGCTCTTAATTCACATTACAAAGATTATTAAATAATCTTATTTTGAACGTATCATTTACAATGTAGGCGTTAGTGCAGTAGTATGTAGGTGTTAGGCGTTCTGTAGTTTCTGCCTACCCCCATGGGAAAAAAGGCGTGAGTTTATGAATGTATGTATCATTTAAAATTGATTCCAATAGATGTCGCAGTTTTAAATTTCTGAGGTATGCCACTCGATTTTTAAATTTGTATTGTTACAACTTTTGGTACATTGAAACTGTAAAAACGTGCACAAAAATACTATAAAACAAATCGTCACTGTATTAAAAGATAAAAATAGTCACGAACCGAGAAAACCCTTTTACTTTCAAGTCGCTGCTAGAACCATCTACAGCCGTGGAACGGAAGCGAACGCAATTGAAGTACTTATAAAAGTTACGTCGGCACGGTTTCTTTGTGTGGGATGAGGCACTTGTATGCTAGTATTATATTATCTGTGCCCGTACCAAGATAGAATCTAGAGCAAAAAGTTAAGCTCTGAGAATCGACTCTAATTGGGCCAAAGTTATAAATTACACTATGCTGCCGTCAAAATAACAAACTTACGATCACGACATACATTAGTAAGTTAGTCGGATACAGTTGGATCATACTCGTAATATCTACAATCAAGTTAAGCCTACTAAGTTTCCTTACTGTCGTCGGGAAAGTGAGTTCACATGAGGTTGAATGATTATATTAACCTGATTCTCAACAAATCAGTACTTTAAGACGACGAATAACGCCAACGACCTTGAGGCAACAAAACGCGCACTCGTTTCACACCCGCGCGACCCAAAATTTAGAAGTTTTTTTTATTTGCCTTATTATTCTATGACTTTAAAAAAAAGCTTCAGATCAAAATGTAGATAATTAAATTGTCTTTGAGATGGTGTCGATTTCATTAAAATACTCCCAGCGGTTTTGGTGTGATTGTCGTGTTTTTGTCCGTATTAGACATAACTTTACAAATTTATCACACTATGTTATACGAATAAAACTCAAATTCTGCTCAGATGAAATTATTAAGAAAATGGTCTAATATAACATATATTTTTCCAAAAAATTACGACTTGCCGTTTAGACGTGATTCTCATTTTAAAATCAGCTACTCAAGGGAATCGGCGCCTTAAGTAGATAACTTTTTTAGCGTTGATAGGTTCGCATTTGAACTATATCTCACCTGGAGAGCGATGATGAGGTCGACGGTGAAGTACGCTTGCCTAGAAGGCATTCCTCTCTTGACTCAAGGACCCCAGGATGTAGCTATCAGGAAACACAGACTCCGTCAGGGAATTATAATCCTTAGCAGTTCGCAAAATGAACGTATTTCAAAAACGTTTAGTGCATATGGGTGGGATGTCCACCATATATCTAACTCTGGATATCTAGATCTTGGCAGCACTAATATAAATAAATGAATGTTACGTCTATTTGTCCTAGAACAGACTATTATCTCTAGCAAAGATAATACTAATTCTGATGGATGATGTCTGAAGAAACAGACGAAATAACTCGAAAAACTTACTTGTATTGGTAATATTTTTTTTTGTCATTATTGAAGTCAATGAAGTCTCTTAACTTGAAGTTCTACAAGGGATTTTGTTGGTGACTGATTGAATCGGTTCATACTATTGAGGAATTTTAAATATTTATTAGGTAAATAGGTACCTACATATTCTTCAGTTAATAAATATCTAAAACCATATTAATTTGAACATTCATAAGTATGAAATAGAGAATGTTATTCATAAATTTGATAAATTGCGTAACATGGCAATAGGTTTACTTTTGACAGTTCAACAATGTCCATTGCTTGCATAGTTGTCGTGAACATGCATTTGTTTAACAAAGGGCGCAATGTATTGTTCAATTAAGTAAATGTACGCCATGAACGCTATTGTGATCGCAAGTGTGTTATGTAACTCGGTTGTTTTTATGGCCTAATATAAACTTTACACAAATGATTAGGTAAAAGCAAGCATAATATCTAGCAAGTTTTTTAAAACGTACCCTTTAACTCCGAATGCTTACAAAAAGGGCCCATTGATATTAATGTCAGTTCTAGGCAAATTACAATTATATTTTTCTTACTCCTGTTGTTCTTTTCTGATTAATTTCTTTACGGGTCCCAAGACAGTTGACTTACTTCTCAGGAACTCGTCGGGCTTTATCGTCTCAGAATTTTTCTGGTTGTCGCTGTTGATTTGATATTCAGGAGTTACAGTGATTGGGAGTAGTGAGGCTTACTTATCCCCTATCTCAAAAAGGTGATCCAATAAAAAGGTGAGCCTTCGCGAAATTTTTGCAACACTTTTACATATTTTATCCTTCAAGCGGTCGCGAGGCGTCGAATCGACCGCACTCGATAGATTTTCGTTCATAATATCGAGGTTTTTAATCACAAATATTTATCATTCCTAGTAGCCTGTAAGTTGTTTTTTTCAGTCTCTGCGCAGGTGTCGAAAAGGTGCGCGCCTGCCCTTTTATTTTACCTTGAAGAGAAGACTGATTTGAGACCTAAGTTCGTAATACAGACTTTGGTATCTTTTATTTGATTTCAACATCTAATAAAAAAAAACTAAATAATAATTAAAAAAACACATCAAAATTATTTTTTTGAAGTACTAAATAGGTTCCTGATCCGGAGAAAGTTGTTTAATTATACGATTTTGTTTTTAATTTAATCAAACTATTTTTAGCACAAAAATAGATAATGTGTGAATATAAATAGTTAATATTTTTTGCTTTATAGATTCCATGTTGTTCCAGCGACTTGTCTAATATCGTCGTCCCACCTTTTCTGTGGTCTACCTCTTTTTCTCTTCCCATCCCTTGGGTACCACTGTGTGATTACTTTACTCCATTTATCCTTTCCTCTGATCATGTGGCCCGCCCATTTCCACTTTTGTCTCCGTATTTTCCGGGTTACGTCCTGGACCTTAGTCTTACTTCTGCTGTTGCTATTCCTTACTTTTTCCTTCCTTTTGATCCCTGTCATACTCTTTTCTATGGCATGTTGGCATATGGAGAGTTTGTTTGTTACGTTTTTTGTCAAAGCCCATGTTTCGCTTCCATATGCCAATACAGGCAGGATTACATACATTTAAATATACAGAGTCACTACTATAGGGCAAGGAAAAGAAAAGGCGAGTTTTATCGAAATTATGACGAACAGAGGCAATGTCCTGACAAATTCTACGACTACACCGGAATGAGTGTAGAAACTTTTGAATATATTCTTGAAGCTATCAAGGGCTATTTAGAGTCTGGAATTAATACAAAACGATATAGAGGTATATCTCATAAGTTGGTGAAATAATTTGCTCTAGCACGTCCGAGGACATTTCGACACGTCAGAAAAATAAATTGCACAACACTGCAATGCAGACAGCAGATGTCACCGCTTGACTGGAGTGCACCGCTCGTTGCCCGCCCCCACGCCGCTGCCGCGCCGCTGTTTTCGAGGGCCGGTCCATTTGATTTTACGCATTAGATCCTGCCGCCCCGCTGCCGGCAAGATTCGAGGCAGATGCCTAAAAAGGTTAAAATATAGCGTCTAGCTCGAGTTATTTGTCTTATTATAGGATTAGGCGATATTTATTGCCAAAGATTTTGCCATACTTTGGGAGGTCCTACCTATAAAATAATGCACGGATAGGAAGTTTTCTTAGACTTAAAGATGGCAATCTTAATCCAGACATAAATCCTATTGATTCTGTAAATTTATTATATTGATATCAAGAGGCACCGGGTGTAACCGGGGTCGTACTCACGACCCCGACGTAAGGCGTAAGTTGCGTTACTTCTGGGTCATCAAAGAAAGAAAGAAAGAATTTTTTTTATTTGTAACTCGCTCAGGTGAGGCAGATTCTAGAAAAGTTAAATCAAAAAATCAAAAAACCCGACTGCTTCAAAAGCGAACTAAAAAGTCGTAAACAAGAAAAAAAACATGCTGTGCAGTCGGAGGATACATACGCGCGAGCTGGCTGTCCAAAACCAGATGTATCCTCCTCCTGCACAGCATGGTTTTTTTCTTGTTTACGACTTTTTAGTTCGCTTTTGAAGCAGTCGGGTTTTTTGATTTTTTGATTTAACTTTTTTTATTTATAAATTTTTAGTTAAGTTTTTAACGAATTAGATACATATAAACATATAAGTGTTATATATTTTTGAAATCACCTCTTAAAACCCTTAATTTTGATACCCGACACGATGGGTTCAGAAGAAAAAAAAAAATTTGGGCCCCTACAATATGGCGCCCAAAATCCGCCATTTTTCTATTAACCTATTTGAATGTAGCCTATGACACTCGCAGGATTAAGACGAATCGATTGACGTATGAATCATCAAAATCGGCCTACACGTTTGGTCTCTGGAACGCCACATAGGAACAAACATACATACATACATACATAGACTGATAAACACATTACCCTCCTTCGGCAGTCGGGTAAAAAAAAAATGAACCCCGTGCGAGACCTAACCAAAATTTTTTTTTTTAGTGGACCTCATAAAAATGGTCTGACAGACAGTCAAATGGAAGTCCTGTTAGAATTTTTCTTTTGAGAAACAAACGTAACATTGCTTGTTAATTCATAGAAATTAATGCAGAACTGAAAAGAATTTCCAAACTTCAGTGGCAGTGGGCAGGACACATTGCTCGCAGAACGGATGGTCGATGGGGCCGAAAAGTTCTGAAGTGGCGTGCGTATACCGGAAGACGTACACGTTTGCGTTGGAAAGCCTCCCTCTAGGTGGAGAGATGATCTGGTCAAGGTTATGGGCATCCGGGTGGTTTCGAAACGCACCGGACCTTGGGGGACGCCTATGTCCAGCAGTGGACTGAGAAAGTGACTACCGGCTGAAATGATTATTATGACGAAGAACAACGACAAATGCATATAATTATCATCGTAATTTGTTGAAATTAACTCGGAGAAACACAATAAGTAATGAGTTTACAACGTACCAAACAAGTTGACAAAGACATTCGTATCTGTTTACCTTCATGTTTTCATCGTTCCCTAATGCATTAGTTTCGTTGCAGTCTGTTTGTAGTCTAGCATTACTGTGACCTGCCTTTGTACCTTCTTTTAGTACGAGATCCCACCGCAAAAAATCTGTAGTCGAATATTTTTCATTGAATTTAATTGCTATGAAAGAAACTTGATAGAAAAATGGTAACCACAGGGTTGCCTAGCAATATTTAGCCGCAATTTGAATTTTTTTAAACTTTGCTCTACACCAGGAATTGCGCCTGCACTTCCAAACATATCCATCGGCGAAAGTGACTCACATATACTAGAACTTAGAAGTGAGGTAGACAGACTAAATCTCGAACTAATTTCAGCTCATGAGGAGATTAATAGACTATCGTTAGAAAATATGGATTTAAAGAATACAGTTACAACACTTAGCACGAAGCATGAGTTAGTCAAAAAAGCGACGAAAAAATTAGCAAGCGAGACTATTACGCCTAGCAAAAAGAAATCCTTGATTGCAAAACACAACAATAATCACTGCACACCTAAATCGCAAAAAGAACAAGCTATACTTCATGCAACATATCACAATATATCGCATACTTCGCCTAAAATATCACCGTCAGAGCCCCCTTACGCTAAAACTATTACAAATCGAACTACAGACAAGCAGGAAAAAAATAAGCTTTGCATCATAAGTAGCAACAATAAAAATAAAATGCTACCAATAGCAGAAAACATGTTTCCGAACTATCAAGTATGTCACTATCTCACACCGAATTGTGGCGTCGAGATTTTAATTCGTAACATACATGAGAAACTGACCAACTATACTCAAAAAGACTACTGCATCATATTCATAGGAGAAGAAGACTTTCACGTACCCAAAAAATACTGTAATCTTATTGCCAGTATCAGAGAAACTATAAGTATAATACAGCATACGAATATTATAATTTGCCTACCTACATACAAACACAGTGAGCACGAAATGCTATTAAATTGGAGTGTAGAGACGTTCAATAATATGTTGTACATGGATATCCAATCTTATCAATATGCCTACCTTTTAGATTCCAATTTAGAATTAACATTAGAAATGTTTTCGGGCTTAAATGGCAGAATAAGCAACATTGGCATTAAAAACATTTACTATAATTTGAAAATGTTAATTGATGGGGACATCACTTACAATCATGACATGACTGCTGCTAACATGACTTCTAATATACCACAAATTGACTCGAGTGATTCAGATAA
The DNA here is from genome assembly GCA_949775005.1 of Orthosia gothica. Classification (NCBI taxonomy): domain Eukaryota; kingdom Metazoa; phylum Arthropoda; class Insecta; order Lepidoptera; family Noctuidae; genus Orthosia; species Orthosia gothica. The sequence goes on from OX459044.1 coordinate 8,582,876, forward strand.
ATATAACAGAGGAAGCAATTTTTTATTTTATAATAATTTACGGATACTCCATCAAAATATTGCTGGACTCCTGAACAAAACAGATTTGCTTTCAATTCATCTTCAAGAATTATCTATGAGTCAAAGAAATATAGACGTAATATGCATAACTGAGCACTTTATTATGCTTGGGCACGAGCATTTACTAAATATACCAGGCTACAAGCTCGCTGCCTGCTATGCAAGACGTGAGAAGAAACGAGGAGGTGCCTGCATTTTGGTTAACAAATCGCTTGAATACACAGAACTTCGAAATGTATCGCGATATTCAATAACAGGTGTAATTGAATGTTGTGCTGTTGAACTCATTAAGCAGGACTTGATAGTCATGTGTTTATAGACCTCCAAAGTTGAGTAACTTACATGTTTTTTATGATAATTTGGATGTAGTCTTAAAATCGTTATGTGTAAACCCAAAGAAAAAAATTGTTTTATGCGGAGACTTCAAAATTGACCGGTTAAAAAGAAATAATATTAGTTTGGACTTTGAATACTTTCTCTTGGGCTATAATCTCAATCTAGAACTTGATCAACCGACTCGACTGTCTAGTAATAGCTGTTTAGATAATATAGCACATAACTCAAAATCTAAATGTAAATGCGAAGTGATAGACTTCGCCTTATCTGATCACACCGCACAAATATTTGAAACAAAAGTAAACAAAATCTGTAGACTAAATTCATGGCGTGTAAAAAAAAGGGACCTTTCATTAGACAACTTAAATAATTTCAAAAATTGTCTAAAATGCCTTTCTTTTTCAGAAATATATGAAACAGAAAATGTTGATGAAGCATATAATATATTCATGGAACATTTCTGCATGCTGTATAATATTTGTTTCCCTTACAAATTTATTACTATAAAACCAAATAAAAAAAATAAATGGATTTCTAAGGGTATACGCGTCTGTAGTAGGAAGCAACGTCACCTTCTATGGGAACGCAGACGTAGACCAACAATAGAAAATAAAATTAATTTAAAAAATTACTCACAGCGTTTTAGAAAAATTGTAAAGTTAACTCAAAAAGCTCAAAACAATTATTTCATCAATACGTCACTTAACAAGTCAAAGGCATCTTGGCAAGTCATAAATAATAAAATACATACTAACGAACCCATTTCCCAGATCAAAGTACACAATGCAATTGTAGAAAAACCCAAAGAAATTGCAGATGCGTTCAACAACTATTTTATTGATCAAGTTGAAAATTCTCCTAAAGTATCAATGGAAACGACTGGTTTAATCGAAAATCCAAAAACAATGTTCATGCCTCCGGTGATCCACCATGACGTACTGAAGGCAATAAAATCATTGAAAAATAAAAACAGCTTTGGATATGATGAAATAGCAACCAAAGTTATAAAGTTTGTTGCCAATAATATCACCATACATCTCAGCCACATTGTTAATTTAGCCATCAGCTCTGGTGTGTTTCCGGACGGTTTAAAAACAGTTATAGTTAAACCGCTACACAAAAAAAATTGTAAGAAAGATATGGCAAACTACAGACCGATAGCTTTAATGCCCGTTTTTTCAAAAGTGATAGAAAAGGTAATTTACGAATCTATTGATAATTTTTTGACTAAACACAATATATTATGCAGTGAACAAGCAGGCTTTAGAAAGAACAAAAGCATTAATACGGCAGTATATGATTTGATCAGTGAAATAATGTTGAATGTAGATAACAAAATTCCCATCTGTGCCATCTTCACAGATATGACAAAGGCTTTCGATTGCGTCAATCACAATATTTTAGTCAACAAACTAAACAAATATGGTATCAGGGGAAACGTGTTGAATCTTTTGAAATCATACCTTAGCAACCGCACACAATACACGGAGATTTCCAGCATTTGCCTTAAAACTAAATGCGAAAAAAAATACCGATCGGAAGGTAAAATAGTTAAATTTGGTGTACCACAGGGTAGTGTATTAGGACCACCCTTATTTTTGCTGTATATAAACGATCTGCCTAGTCAAATAAAGCATCCAATGGTTTTATTTGCCGATGACAGCACAGCACTTGTAAAATGTACCGATTTTACTCGCTATGCACAAGATATCAATGACACTTTAAAAAATATTATAAATTGGCTTGATAAGAATAACCTAGTGATAAACTAACACAAAACTAATGTAATGCACTTTCACCAACGTACAATTCCACCAAATGTAAAAGTACAATACAATGGCCAAAAGATCCATGTAGTTTAGATCGCAAAATTTTTGGGTTTATTGATAGATGACCAATTAACATGGAAACCACAAGCCGAAGAAGTGTGTAAAAAGCTGAACACTGCAGCATATGTAATTTGGAATTAAGCAAAAAAAGTTGACATAAAAACCGTTTTAGTATCATACCACGGTTTGATCGCTTCGGTTTTGAGATTCGGAATAATTTTTTGGGGTAATTGTAGCCTAAGAGATAAGGTATTTAAGGCGCAAAAACGATGCGTAAGAGCGATGCGTGGTCTGAAGTCCACAGAAAGTTGCGAACCTTTGTTTAGGTCTCTTAAAATTCTTCCCTTTCCATCATTGTATATTATGGAAATGTCAATTTTTGTAAAGACTAATGCACATCTGTATACGAAGGTCTCGGACACCAGAAAAGGCCCAGTTAGAAGTCAATATAAAAACCTTTTGAATGTCGGTAGCTTTAAAACAACTCTATTAAAAAAAAGTGCTATTTGTATGGGACCAATAATATTTAATAAATTACCAGATCATATAAAAAATAATACAACTCAACTCTTCAAAAAAAAGCTTAAAGATTTTTTACTGGAGAAATGTTATTATTCGGTTAGTGATTTTTTAAACGACCGACTTTGATCCTTGACATTTTGTTTATTAATTTGATTGTATACCGACTATTTTGTATTTGACTATGATGATTTTATTAATTGTATTTGACTGATTTAATGATTTGATTTTATTTTGACATTTTTTTACTATTTGACATAATTTATTTTATTATTTCTAAATGATATTTCATAATTACAATTTGACTTTCTTGATTTTTATTAATAATATTTTAAAATGTAATTGACTGTTTTCAGTTTATTTTAATGTATAATTGAGTGATTTGTTTTTATTTTGAATTTTTTTTACCGTTTAACTTATTTTATTAATTGTATAATTATGTGTTTGTTTAATTTTTGCATGCCAAATTTTGGGCAGAATGTATGGCTCAACTTTTCTAACAACCCAACATCTTATTTTGTATACCTACATTCCAGCAAATAAATAATTTGATTTGATTTGATTTGCGGGTACGTATGCTACATCAGTCAGCTCTCAGTTACCTATGATTTATGGGTTCCAGGTGCAAACAGACACATTGGAAACCCATAGATTACGTCTAACTGAGAGCTAGAATTTTTTTTTGCTATTTTCTACATCACTTTCTTGTACATGACGATGGATTTTGACGTTCAGAAATGCCGCTTTAAACGTTCAAAAGTGCCGCTTAATGGCAATATTTTTTTTTGTCTTGTCTCTGATTTACTTGTAGAACTTATATAACTGGGGTTACCTATATCAAGCATAAATTAAAATGTATTTAATTAAAGTAATTGCGGCTTGATGTTGCAAGGTAACCCTGCAGCAATCTATTCTACTATCAAGTATCATTCATGAAAATTAAGTTTTATGAAAAACAAAACTCATCATCATTTCATCATTTCAGCCGAAAGACGTCCACTGCTGGACATAGGCCTCCCCCAGGCGTCGCCACATTGACCGATCCCGTGCGTCTCGCATCCAGCGCCTTCCCGCAACCTTAACCAGGTCATCGGTCCACCTAGTGGGAGGCCTTCCAACGTATCGTCTTCCAGTTCGCGGTCGCCATTCCAGAACTTTTCGGCCCCATCGGCCATCCGTTCTGCGAGCAATGTGCCCTGCCCACTGCCACTTAAGTTTGGCAATTCTTCGGGCTATGTCGGTAACTTTGGTTCTCCTGCGGATATCATCATTTCTGACGTGATCACGCAAGGAAATTCCGAGCATAGCCCTCTCCATTGCCCTTTGGGTGACTTTAAGCTTTCTGATAAGGCCCATTGTGAGCGACCACGTCTCGGTCCCATAGGTGATCACTGGCAACACACACTGGTCATAGACTTTTGTCTTGAGACACTGCGGTAAATTGGACGAGAAGATACCACGCAACCTCCCGAACGCCGCCCAGCCGAGTCGGATTCGACGGTTGACCTCTTTCTCGAAGTTGGACCTACCCAACTGGACCGTTTGTCCCAAGTAAACATAATCGTCTACAACATCGAGTGTAGAGTCTCCGATCTTGATAGGAGTGGGTGTTACATGGGCGTTAACCATGACCTTGGTTTTGTCCATGTTCATTTTAAGACCCATTCTTTCGGAAGCTCTACTAAGGTCATCGAGCATTTTACTGAGGCTCTCCATGGTCTCAGCCATGATCACTATGTCGTCGGCAAACCGAAGGTGAGTTATGTACTCGCCATTAATGTTGATGCCAAGCCCCTTCCAGTCCAGAACCTTGAAGACGTCCTCCAGCGCAGCAGTGAACAGTTTCGGAGAAATGACGTCTCCCTGTCTTACGCCGCGCTGGAGTAGGATTGGTTTCGAGGTCTGATCCTGAAGACGGACTGACATGGTGGCCTTTTTGTACAGACACTTCAACACCTCAATGTACCGGTAGTCGATCTGGCACCGTTGGAGAGACTGCAGTACAGCCCAAGTCTCGATCGAATCGAAGGCTTTCTCGTAGTCCATAAACGCTAAACAGAGAGGCAGGTTATACTCTTCGGTCTTCTGTATAACCTGCCGCAGCGTATGTATGTGGTCTACGGTGCTAAAGCCTTTTCGGAATCCGGCTTGTTCGGGAGGCTGGAAATCGTCAAACCTGCGCGTGAGACGATTCGTGATGACTCTTGAAAACAACTTGTAAACATGGCTAAGAAGCGAGATGGGCCTATAGTTCTTCAGCCGGGCATTGTCGCCCTTCTTGAAGAAGAGTACCACCACACCCCTGCACCATGCCTGTGGCGTTTTGCCCTCGAGTATGACGGAATCAAAAAGCTTCTGAAGGGCCTTGAGGACCGGTTTTCCACCCGCCTTCAGAAGTTCAGCCGTGATTCCGTCATCACCCGGCGCCTTGTTGTTTTTAAGCTGTTTCAGAGCCATCCTAATCTCGTACAGGCTGACGTCCGGGATATCTTCGGTATAGTGTCGGGTCAATCTAGCTCTTGGGTCGTTTGCTAGATTCGCAACGGGTTTACTGGTTGACGTGTACAACTGCCCATAGAAACTCTCGATCTCCCTCAGAAGCTCCGGTTTGGCGGATACAATCCTGCCATCATCGGTCTTCAGTTTCGTGAGCTGGCTCTGCCCAATAGCCAGATCCCTTGAAAAAACCTTGGAGCCTTTATTTCGCTCAATCGCGTCTTTAATACGCTCGGTATTAAAGCGGCGGAGGTCTCTTTTCAAGGATTTAGAGATCTGTCTATTGATCTGCCGGTATTTGCACGCCTCATCTGAAGACTGCAGGATCATCTCACGCCTCTCCTTCATAAGCTTGAGGGTATGCTCAGAGAGCTTTTTGTTTCTATCTGTACGACGGGTCTTGAAAAACTTAGACCCGACCGTATGGACAGCTTCCACGAACCCGTCGCTGTATTCGTCCACGGAGCTCCCCAGGCACTCGAAACGATTCTGGAGTTCGAGCTGAAAGCTCTCGGGGTTTTGGACCTGATCCTGTGCTGGACGGAGCGTGGACTTCATCAGTCGAGACCTTTCAAGCTTAATATTAATGTTCAATGTGCCTCTTACCATGCGGTGATCGCTCCCGGTTTTTACCGAATTGATCACAGAGACATCATTGAACATTTGCTTCTTGGTTGACATGATGAAGTCGATCTCATTTTTTGTTGCACCATCGGGGCTCTGCCAGGTCCACTTCCTGTGTTCACGCTTTTTGAAGAAGGAGTTCATCATATAGAGGCCCTCCTTCTCCATAAAACTGGCCAGTAGGTGACCCCGGTGGTTCCGACGTCCAACTCCAAATTGCCCCACTTGCAGCTCATCCTCGTCTCGTTTGCCCAGTTTCGCGTTGAAGTCCCCCATGACAACGGTGAAGTGAGTTTTGAAACCATGCATGGCTCTGGAGATATCCTCATACATGGTCTCTACCTCGTCGTCGGGGTGTGCCGAGGTTGGGGCGTAGACCTGTATGACCTTCAGCGAATATCTAGAGGATATTCTGAGTATAAGGTACGCCATCCTGGTCGACACACTCTCGATCTTCACCACGTTGTTCACAAGGGACCTGTGGACGATAAACCCGACACCACCCTGGGACTGCCGGTCACCCTCTCGGAAATAGAGCAGGTTACCGGATTTGAGGATTATCTAGTCCTCCCCCTCTCTTCGGACTTCAGATAACCCTATAATGCTCCATCGCAACCTGCTCAATTCCTCTTCGAGCTCGGTGATCTTCTCGTCGGTCCGAAGTGTGCGCGTGTTGTACGTTGCCAGGTCCAGTCGTCGGTGATTGTTGGGGTAGCCGGATCTCGTCCGGAGATTCTTAGCACCCCTTGCCATGCCGTAACCTCGACCGCTACCGTAGTCGAGGGTAGGCAGGCTGCCGGGCACTAGGGGCCATTTTTTATTTGTGATATTCATAGGGGGGGTTTTGCCATAATCGCCACGCTTGGCAGGCGGGTTGGCGATCGCAGTATGGTTGTTATAGGAGCACAGAGAACGCTGCTGCCCATTCTCTGGTTTGTCCCTTAGTCGCCTTTTACGACACCCACGGGAAGACATGGGATGGTGAAATTCTTAACGTCCGGCACCATACGGAACAAAACTGCCTGCAGATTTTACCAGTGGGCTCTTAGGCTATTTTTATTTGTTAGAAACTACTTTTTGTGCAACGTGGACGTAACAAAGCATGGTCTATTGTCCACTCGTGTAATTGCAGTGGAATAAAAGCGGTATAGGAAAGCGCTCTGTGGAACCACATGCAATAAATAAGCAGTTTGTAGAACATAAGCTAAGCTAAGTTACTTTGGCTTAGCTCGTAGCACTGAGGTAATTTTTAAGGTTCCGTACGTCCGAATGGTAAAGCGAAATACCATTTGACTGTCTGTCAGACCCTTTTTCTGAGGTCCTCAAAATAATTAAATTGTTAGGTTATGTCCCACATGGGGTTCATTTTTATTTTTTTCTAGAATCTGCGTCTCCCGTGCGAGTCAAAAATAAAATATTTTTCTTTCTTTCTTTCTTGGATGACCGCGAAACGAACGGAACGAACGGAACGGAACGGATTACTTTCCTTTCTACTATTTCCGCCATAGGCATTTTTTGCCGAATCTGCTGGACCGATTCAGTTGAAATTTGATACGCATAATTTATGAACAAATGACCCAAAAACGAACGCAAAACAAAGTTTATAATGGGGTAAGTAACTTTTGGGGGACAAATAAAAAATAAATTTAAAAAAATAGTAGAAAAAAGCGAGTCCTAATCGCACTTCGCCAATTTTTCATACTAACACAGCATATTTCGCGGTTTGCACACAAATATTAAAAATTACTCCAGCTGAACGAGCCTAACTAAACTTACTTCAACAAAACAACACTAATCATATATCTCAAACATCGTCAAGCTGTAAACTTACGCAATAATTAGTTATTGTATTTCTGTTTTTATTTTTCTCTTTTTCAGTACTGATATTGTCTTAGTTGCTCCTTATCTTACTAAGAGTCCTTGTTATGTTCAGTGGAAGAGAACTGATTGCCAAGATACAGGTTTTTACCTAGTTTGGCAATCAGGAGTTCATTTTGGTTGGAAGCCTCTTATATGTTATGTTTTTAGTATTGAAACTGTAGTAGGCTAAGTTCTGATTTTGTCCAATAAACGTTATTATTATTATTACTTAGGCTTCGTCTTCGTCTGGAGCCGGCTTTGGGCTGCTTTTCCACCCTGTCGTGGCTGTCATCTCTATGTCGGAAGTAGCTAGGCAGTAGGATTACTACATTTAGGTAACCTGGCTAACGAAGCTAGGTATTTGCTAACAAAAAATTTAAAGGTGTGAGTGAGGGACGCAAGCACGTCCACACACTACGAGTATGCTGCACCCCACCCGGGCTAGCTGAAAATAATCCGCTTTGCATCCTCGCACCACTCAGCTACACACCGTTTTGACAGCTTCGCTTCGCATCCTCGCACCGTGCAAGCTCTTCGCACATCTTCATTATTACAGCCGAAAGACGTCCACTGCTGGAAATAGACTTCCTCCAAGCGTTGCCACACTGATCGGTCCTGTGCGTTACGCATCCATCGGATTCTTGCAATCTTGACCAGAGGCCCCAGACAAGTGACGTTCTAACATCGAAAGCGTGGCGATAGCGATTGTCAAAAAGACAAAATTGTATGGGATTGACAAGCGATGTCGAAAAATTATGTGATCCCTAATTTGAGACTGGAATGGTATTTTGAATGGGCTAACGATTTCATCAAAGGATTTTTTGACATTTTGAATGTTTTTCGGTACAACCTCATCTATTACTTGTGTCAGTTGATCTTCCAGAGCAACGGTTTTCGAATTCGCTGGCAGTTCACCTATAATTTGTGTGGGCATATCTTCCAATGCTTGTTGGTCTGGTTTGTAGTCATCGAGATCAATTATTTGCGTAGCTATATCATCCTGAATTAGGTTAACTGTAGGTGGGTCAATCCCTTACATTTTGACATTTGGACCATTGCCTTCGTTGAGCCTCAGTTCATTGCTCCACCTAGAGGGAGGCCTTCCAACGCTACGTCCTCCAGTTCGCGGTCGCCACTCCAGAACTTTTCAGCCCTATTGACCATCCTGCGACCATTTTGCGAGCAATGTGCCCTGCCCTCTGCCAATTAAGTTTGGCAATTATTCGTGCTTTGTCGATAATCCTGGTTCTCTTGCGGATGTTTTCATTACTGATCACGTAAGGTAACTCCGAGCATAGCCCTCTCCATTGGGTGACTTTAAGCCTTTCGATGAGCCCATTGTGAGCGACCACGATTCGGTCCCGTATGTTGTCATAGATTTTTGTATTGATACACTTGAACGATAAGATACCGCTCCTCGCACAGCTTAGGTGGGAACAATCACACATTTTGTCAGCGCCGCTACACATCCACACACCGCCTAGCTCTCATGAGGCAGTCAATAATGCGGTTATGTAATATCATCGCTCCTCCTTTATTACATTCCTTCCTTTAGTAACATATTCATGGAATCGCAAATAGCGACCTTGGAAAGTGATGTTCTACCAAAATGAACGTTTTTACGACGCAGGTATGATAAAATCTAGATTTAGGCTGAAGTAAAATGTGATTTGATTATAAAGATAAGTCTTATACTAACGTAATTTCAAATATACAAGTAGAACGTTGAGAAAGGATATTGGTAAGTACAGGTTACTACTATACAGGCAATTACTTTTTACCTTGTAACCAAAGGTTCTACTGGGATAAAGAATATCCGTTCCGTGAAAATGTAACGGACAGATACGCATTCGGCTTCCTAATATTAATATTAGTATGGATTTGCCTTGTCGGGCTAGCGCTACAACGGAGCATGAAGTCCTGGGTGCAATGAACCCAGGTTTCTGTTCTGGGATATTTTTCGGGTCGGGAATTCTTTTATTGGATATTTCCATCTGAAATTTCTCAGTAGCAGTCTTCAGAGTAGACAGACTTGATGTTATGTTATGGGTAGGGCACGCAATTATCCGGCCGATTTTAATATTCGGATATTTTGGCTAATTCTAAATCACTATCCAGATAAATCCGGATACCCGGATATTTTTTGGATATATCTGCCTAATAGCAAATCAAAGGAATATAAGCTATGATTAATCAACATTTTATTATTATCATAAACTCTCAATGAAGTGTTAATCATACAGATACCTAATCATTAAAATATTATGTAAAACATAATATTTTATTCTGGATTTTATAGTAGTCGTGGCTCCTTTATCCGCACTTTGGACGCCAATTTGTGCGTGGGGTCCTGGCTAACATAGCCAGTCTGGCTCCGCCTAGAAGCACAGCAGCTTACTGGCGGCTTCACAGGCTTCGCGGGAGGTCACAGAATTGTTTCATGAATTTTTGCGCGTTAGGAAGCCACAGTCTTGCATTCCAGAATGAGGTGATTCCTCGGCGCTAAAGCAGTCTCCGCAACGTGGGTTATGTGTGGCCCCTATGTTAAAATACATGTTTGTTTAGAGGGCAATGTGCCATTCGTTATTGACTTATATAATCATTACCTCGTTTTGTGCAGTCGGCAAACTTACAGAATAAGGACACGGTCAGTGTAGTGTGTAGAAAAGTGAGGGTAGAGGAAGAATTTTCTGCCCCAACGGAGCCAGTACACCGAGACACCAGTCTACCCGGGACCACGGTCGTTGCAACACGGCCGAAACGTCGGGGGGCGAAATAGGTAAACAAACAATCGAAATCATCGCATTAAATTTCTCGTGATAAATATATGTAAGAATCGTAGCAGGTGGCGTTCTGTAGTTTCTGCCTACTCCCATGGGGAAAAGGCGTGAGTTTATGTATGTACTAATGTAAATTATTGTGAATTATGAATAATTTGATAATAATAAATGTTTGGTTGACTCAACTAAGGATGGAGTTTTTTTTTTATTCCAAAAATGTATATGGATTTTCAGCAGCATAAAATCTTTGTTGTTACTAAATACAACTGTATTACCCGGTTAAATTGAAAATGCTCTATTTACTCGCATATAACTTGCAGAAAGGTGCTAATTTAACTTTGTAGGGATAATTCTATTACGCACTAGTGTGTAATGTTTTTACGCACGTGTGTGTTATAGCTCGGTTTATGGCCCTGAAAGCGATGTAGTGAGGCTCACTTTACGAGCAAGTGTGTTGAAAATAAAATTATGTGTACTGAATTGCAGCTTATGTAAATTTAAATTATTCCACATGCCCTACGACATTAATATACTAATATTTCTTACCTAGTGACAGTTTAACGATGTTCACAAATGGACGATTTACGGTAATATGGTATAGGTGAATTTTTCTTCTTAAAACCAGCCAAATACGTGTCAGCGTTATACAATGTTACCCAACACTTACATGTAATGAGTTTTTTTTAAGGACGCTATTACATTATTCTACAAATAACAGTACTTTTGAGGTACTATTTTAATGTATAAGCAATCACCGATGTGAAGATATCATGGTCTTAATTTAAAGATACTATATTCAGCTCCAGATATGCATCAGAAAAATTGTATGACATCATACAAATTTTTCGCACAAATACGTTTTGCCCATCACAATAATGGCAAAAAATTAAAAAAAGTAGGGTCCCAATAGGTTCCAGTTTAGGTAAATTTACAGCATATTTTATCTTCAAAATTATAAAAAATTGCGGTATATATAGTCCTTTACAGGTTCAGCTAATTATTTTTTACCCTTTGCAAAATATGGTACACATGCTAGTGTGTCCCAAGTGCCCATACACCTGCACTTTGGAAGACCTTATGCTCGCCACTGACGCCGCAATCGGGGTGGCCACCTACTGGGCCCAAAATTTACAAAGAGTTTCCCATCGACTCGAAAAGAAGATGTTTGGAAAATTATCTTTACTGTGCCCTAACAGGGTCCATAATGTTTACGTAACTATAAGCCTTTAAATATACATCTGTAAAACAATATGGAATGCAATATATTATTATGACTCCATGATGTCAATACATCTCCTTCCTAATTTCATCGATATAGTGTAAACAGATTCCTTGTAGAATAGCTGTGAAACATCCAGACAAGCAGTCAGACCGGATGAAATTTCTTTCCATTTCAATTTAGGCTACGGATCCGTAAATTTTTAATCTTACTCTTACTAATAATATCATAAAGGCGAAAGTTTGGATGTATGGCTGTTTGGCACAGATAGACTATAGTCTAATAGTACATAGGTGCCAACCAACTTTCACGCAGGCAAAGCCGCTGGCAAAAGCTATTATATAAGTCAAAGTACCGAAACCTAAAATAACCGTGTAACCGAGACCCGTAGTTAGTTGCTTACCTGGCGAATTCCAATTTATTGCTCCACCAGCCACTTTGGGTCAGACTAATAAGTTTTGTGACATAAACGTGGAGCAATTCCCCTCAGCTGATGAATTCGTAGAGTCAGGATTAAAATAATAGGCTAGAAATTAAAAATATTGCGTGTATTCTCCAAAGGCATGTGAGAATTTTGCCTTTTTTAACCCCTGACGGAAAAAGAGGGTGTTAGTTTGACGTGTGTATCCGTGTGTCTATTTGTGGTTTCATAGATCCTAAACGGATGAACCGATTTTATTTTAGTTTTTTGTTTGAAACGTTTTGAAAATCGGTTCAGCCGTTCAGAAATTATGCGTGTCTACTACTAGACATATAATATATAGTTTAAAATAAGCCTCGTACTCGCGTCGGGGAACCGTTAAAAATTAAAATAAAAACCAAAGTAACAACTTGCGTCATCATTAGCATAGGCTAATGATGACGCAAGTTGTTACTTTGGTTTAATGTTTCCATTGCTGGGACACAGGCCTTCTCTGTGTGAGAGGGAATGGGCATTAATCCACCACGCGGGCCCAGTGCGGATTGGTGGATGTCACCTTGCGTACCTATATTTATTTAATAAATACTTAACTACCGTTTACTTTGGCGGTCCCTCGATGCGAGTACGAGGCTTGTTTTTTACTTTTTAGAGTTTAGAGTTAAATAGTATGACTACTATTTCACTACAACAACTTGTACTTTGCTATCAATTTTTAAATATTGAAAATAATGTTCTGTGGCATAATTATATTTTCATTGCCATAGTTTTTTTTTTTTAATTTTGATTATTGACTATAGTGCTCGCCAATAAATATATAGATAGATCAACCACAATAGATCCCAATGGGTCGAAGTGTCCGAGTTGCTTCTCGGCCCCTCCATAAGATAAGATAGATAGTGCTCGCCAAACTTCTGGGCCGCCCTGAAGTTGGCTTTCTGATGCGCAAGGCACGAAACGGTGCTGTTTTTGATTGAGATTTACTACTGCGCAGACATTGTAGCCAACTTCAGGGCAGCCAACAAGTTTGGCGAGAGCTATAGCTTACGTTTGACCATATATATCTCACTTCATAAGCGATTAAGTGGTCGACTAAGGAGCCCACGCTTGCCTAGAAGCACAAAGTAAGTAAGCGGGCGGCGCGCCGCAGACAGAGGGGCCACTACGAACAAAGTGTAATTTTGCACATACACTTTGACATTGCGTTTTTATAGGGAATATTGGACAATATTGGACCGAGCTCAGCCATGGCTGTCATGAGTACGTTTGTCACGTCATTCATGCATTATGTACTGTAACGAGGTTGGTTGCATTGGATGGGTTACCTTTATTATTTGTTACAGACCGAATTTACTTTTTTGTTTTTAATTATTTCTTTCAATATTTTTTAAGTTATAAAGGTCATTAAATCTTTCAAGATGACAAATTAGAAATTCATTATCTAGGATTATAATAAATTATTTTAAGTCCATAGTCGAAATTGGGAACTTGTCATAATAATAAGGTTCAAGTCATACAGCTTACAAATATGTTTCCTCCGACTGCACAGCATAATTTTCTTCTTGTTTAAGATCATCTTTGGTTTTTTGATTTTACTAAGTACCTGTTTTGCCCATTTATATTTTTGTCGAGCTAAGTGCTTTTCACAATTTAATGTTTTAAGTGGGATCATTATTACATTATTACGGATAATATTTTTGTGTTCACCAAAAATCTAAAGGTACATCTAAAATACTGATCGTGCACCAAATATTAGTTGATCTACGAATAAATTATGGTCAAAGAATCAGTCCAAGAGCGAGCGAAGCGAGCTCGGGAACTTAGGGCACCCCGACACGGACAGGTTAGGTTCGAACAAGATGACGGGAGCTGAAGTAAGCGAGCAAAGCGAGCGAACTCAGCTCCCGTCATCTCGTTCGTGTTAGGTTACTTTTGACCCTGCAGACAGAAATAGGAGCCCCGCGCAGCGGGGCTAAGTCGACTGACACCTGAGATACAGGACTTGTCCTAGTTTGGGTGTCATCAGTTTCTAGCTTTTAGCATGCACTAATGTAGGCTAATCATTGTATTTCTTCTTGTCAATTCTCTCATTGTGTATTAGGCTTTGAATGAATAAATTATTATTATTAAATTATTATTATTACTTATATGAACATATTTTGGTGCACATTCAGTATATTTGGTGGAACACAGGCAAAATTAGGTAAATGAAATGGGAATAAATTGAAGTACTTTTAAATACCATTCCATTATTACTATGTCTTTTTACTCTCCAATCTTCGTCGTATGTGGCGTAATATTAAATGTTTCGTGAAATTAAATTGATATTTCATGCCCTGTCTACCCTCTAAGGCATGTAAGCATGATATGATGTATGTATAGACGAATCGATGTATTTATGTTTGTAACTTATACGACCTACTCTTTATTTAAAATTCGGTATCAATATAGTAGCAACCCTAGTGAATCTGTACAGTTTAGCTGTCAATTTTCTAAACGGTGGGGTGGCCCTTCTGTATACTTACTATTTTGTGCTAGAAGTAACCTATTTACTCTGAACGAATGTTTATAAATAATAACTTTACAGTATTATAGCGTATGCATCAACATCATCATCATTTCAGCCGAAATATGTCCACTGCTGGACATAGACCTCTCCCAAGCTTCACCACACTGTTTGGTCCTGTGCGTTTCTCATCCACCAGACTCCTGCAGTCTTGACCAGCCATAGCCAGACAAAGCCAAAAGAGTATGAAAAATCGGTCAATCACATACGAGTAGACAGGAATCCACATCCCATCTTTCTTATCGCATGTAATTAGTAGATTTTTCATACTTTCTATCCTTTGCCTAGCTAATTCATTACGCAATAAGGCTGGCAATAACGACTAACAAAGACTAAGGGTTAAGCAGGGAAAGACATGTAATAACAATGTAATGGATTAAAGGCAAACAAAATGTTAAAGGTTTCGGAGAAAAGCCATTCATAGGTCGTCCACAACTTTCACTCAAACCTCGGCAGGGAAGGACAGATTCGACGCTTGATGAACCCAACGTCGCTCCATTTAGATGGAGGCCTTCACTCCAGAACTTTGGCCACAATGGCCATCCGCTCTGCATGCAATGTGCGCTGCCCACTGCCACTTAAGTTTGCTAATTTTTCTGGCTATGTCGGTAATCTTGGTTCTCTTGCGATTGCGTCTTCATTTCATTTTCGTATGCATCAGAATAACAATTAATCTCTGATAGCCTTTTCCCAATTATTTTAGGGTTGGTTTATAGTCTAACTGGATGTAGATGATTAATAGTATTTTACACGCAGTGACTGCCTATCTGATCTCAACAACTCAGTAACTGGGTAACTTGATACCCCTAGGCGAGACTGGTGTCTCGA
This sequence comes from Orthosia gothica, assembly GCA_949775005.1. Classification (NCBI taxonomy): domain Eukaryota; kingdom Metazoa; phylum Arthropoda; class Insecta; order Lepidoptera; family Noctuidae; genus Orthosia; species Orthosia gothica. The sequence goes on from OX459044.1 coordinate 8,598,411, forward strand.
TTACTTGGCGATCTATAACGATTTTCAAAGATCTTCAAAAGACGTTTAGGACGCGTGCTAGCAAAGCCATGGAGGAAACTCGGTATGTTACGGTTGCCATCATCGACAGCACGAACTATTTTGTGCGCGGGGTTAAAATGCATGCCTTCTCATCCGACAACACGTGCGAAAGAGATAGATGCTGGGATGAGCAGTAAGAAGCTTGATCGCGTACGAATTAACACTTTTGCAAGTTTGTAGCGAAATGGATGAAGATTTAGGACAGGGACCGCGAACCTTTATTAGAAAACGTGGCATTAAAATTGTATATTTTTTATATGACAATGAAGTGCCACCAAAAAATTTTGACTTTGTCTTAATTGACAAAAAATAAAACTCCAAATGCTATGAATTAATCAATTCTTTATTTGCACCCAGAAATTCTTACAGCAATCCTAATATTTATTTACAGTTTTATGTTGTATTTAAATAAAAGTAGGTGATGGTGTCATTTCTGCTGTTTCAAATTACCTAGATTCTAAATACTCATTTTAGCGTGCCCAAAATATTTTGTCGTGTGCCACAACAGGCACGCATGCCATAGGTTCGCCATCCCTGATTTAGGATTAAATTTTATAAACAGACCTTTGGGAGTAAGGATATCATGAAAAAATAACTAAATGTATATTTTCAAAATAAAATAATTTGCATTGCTGAACTACTAATCTAACCCTGTATAGTAAATTTTCCTTCTTATAATGAAACACAAAAAACAAAAGTATTAATTTCCGCCCAAAGATGCGTTAAAATTAGTGTTGAAATATGGAACTTTCGACGCTCATAACTACCAAAAAATCTTTTCTTACTTTTTTGTTTCCATACAGGGCTAGATAATGACGACAAAAATTGATAACAATTTTTATTTTGAACGTACAGCGTCAAACAGTGGAGTAAACGCCATACCACGTTTATATGGAAGAAAGATCGAATAGGGCAACCTTAAGATACCCATCCACGGACTGACCTCGGCAAGCGTTGCTTATAAATCATGGATTTGGATGAATTTTAAAGCGCTGGTAGATTATAGGCGGGCTTTATTTACTTTCATTATGCGTACAGCTAAGGAGTGGAATTCTCTGCCGGAGTCTGTGTTTCCCGACAGCTACAATCTGGGGGTCTTTAAGTCTAGATTGAATAGGTTACATCTAGGCAGTCGTATTATACCGTCGACCACATTACATTTTTGGTGCATGAGGATTTGGGCTTTAATTCCACCAAGCCTTAGGTACTTTTTATCCCGGTAGTGCATTCATGTGTGATAATTTTCAACTTTCCAACGGGTGAACCCGCGGGCAAAAGCTAGTTCCAATATAAGTTCTAGCCTCTTCTACCAAATCAATTTAAAACAATCTCGTCGAGTCACAATCCACTTGGTATCCATCTAATAGTCCACTCTTCATCATTTGATTCCGTTCGGGCGAAAGACCGCAAAATCTTTTATTCATAGTTTGAGGGTCTTATATATCTGGGTAGCCTTCGTAATAAGATGAATATTGACATAGATATAAGTTTTTTGTTATGTAAGGTCCACTTGCACGAAAAACTAAACTATGATTTAGTTGTTATCACGATTTTAAATTGAGAATATTGTATAACAAACTGTCTTTAACCTCGTGTTAGCAACTCACTCTGAGTTAAGTTTTTCATTCACTCATCAAGAAAGGTCACTTAGGTCCTAAGTGGACCTAAGTGACCTTTCTTGATGAGACGACGCGATTCGATTTATACGAGTATTACACCGATAAGCGATTTTTACTATGCGAAATTGCAAGTACATACGTTCACACGATTTGACCGATTTGCACTTGAAATTTTATTAGAAAACAGTTATTTCAAAAAATAAAAAATAAACCGACTGCTTAAGAAACGAAAACAAGAAGAAAATCATGCTGTGCAGTCGGAGGATACATATTCGCGAGCTGGATGACCAAAACCAGATGTATCCTCCGACTGCACAGCATGATTTTCTTCTTGTTTACGTCTTTTTAGTTCGCTTCTTAAGCAGTCGGGTTTTTTGACCCTAAGCAAAAAAAAACAATGCAGACTAGTGCACTTGTTAATATCTTACACTTTTATTAGTAAAGCAGTATTTGTTATCGCTTAATTCTAGCTTACATAGCGATTACAAACATAAAGAACAATGGCAAAATCTGACTTCAATTTGAGCGTCTGAAAATGAGTTAGTTATAAATATTCGTATAAATTCATAACGTACTTTCGTATTAATTCCATAAATTGACTACGTTTTTTCAAAGTATGACATTAACTGGTTTAAAAAAAAACCGGCCAAGTGCGAGTCGGACTCGTGCACGAAGGGTTCCGTTCTTGGTAAATTGCGGTTTACGATTTATGACGTATTAAAAAAAAACTACTTACTAGATCTCGTTCAAACCAATTTTCGCTGGTAGTTTACATAGTAATGTACATCATATATTTTTTTTAGTTTTATCATTCTCTTATTTTAGAAGTTACAGGGGGGGGGGGGTCACACATTTTACCACTTTGGCAGAGTCTCTCGCGCAAACTTTTCAGTTTAGAAAAAAATGATATTAGAAACCTCAATATCATTTTTAAAGACCTATCTATAGATACCCCACACGTATGAGTCTGATGAAAAAAAATATTTTTAGTTTTAGTTTCAAGTATGGGAACCCCCAAAATTTATTGTTTTAATTTTATTTTTGTGTGAAAATCCTAATGCGGTTCACAGAATACATCTACTTACCAAGTTTCAACAGCATAGTTCTTATAGTTTCGGAATAAAGTGGCTGTGACATACGGACGGACAGACAGACAGACAGACAGACAGACAGACAGACAGACAGACATGACGAATCTATAAGGGTTCCGTTTTTTGCCATTTGGCTACGGAACCCTAAAAACATTATAAATGAAAGGTATTTGATTTTTTCGTTAACTTATTGTTTGTGTTTCGTTAGCATTATTGTTATTCTCGTTATTTCCATTTTACACTTAATCTGCCAATTGACAAGTAAAGAAAAAAAGAAAGAAGAAAGAAAGAAAGAAAATACATTTATTTGTCACAAGCCGCTAGAGCACACAATATAAAAAAAGAAAACCAAAAAGAGAACTTAGTACTATACAACAATAAAAAAGAGAAAAAACAATATAAATATGACATTGTGTTTTCCACGGCTGCGCCAAATAGGACCAGTTCAGCAAAAAGTCCAGCAACTAGTGCCCGACGCTGGTTTTTAACTGGACCTGTAACTGTGACATGACGGACGTGAAGCAGTTTCATAGTGACAAATGTGTATGTAAAACAGGTACTTACTTATATAAAAGATAAAATAGATGTGTATATTAAAATATAAAAAATAACAGCCATTCAGTAGCCTTGGAGTCGAAACCGTAATAATTTAGCTTTGATAATAATAATGGAATATTAATTGCGTCGATGCCCTGGAAAAATTTAGCAAAACCAGCAATGTACACATTCCCTTATCTTGGGCAGACAGGATATTGTCAGTAACGTCCAACAGAGCAGTAGACGTGCAGCGTTGTTTTCTGAACCCAGATTGTAAATCAGGTATAATATTATTTTGTTCGAAAAAAAGCGTAAGTTGGCGGCTGACAATTTTCTCTTGGTGAGGTCGACATGGTACTATGCTAATAGGTTGTAAATCTTTCAACGTAGATGGATTTGAATTCTATGGCAAAGGCCAAGTACTGACTGTAAATTAGTATATCATTATTGGATTTGTTATTATAATAAAACGGAGTAAATGAATGAACAATACAGTTTGTCTAAGTGTAGGTGTCCTTGCAGGTAGGTAAGAATACTGTATTTAGTAGAAATAAATGAATTACTTACTTTCAATTAATGATAGGCAAAAAGACTAGTATTAAAGTCTTAAATAAATATAGCTTGGTTTTTGGTGATGACGTTTTGATACACGTCAAACTCACCGACACATTATTAAAACCTACAAAAGTTCATGACTGAATCTATTATACTATATATATATATATATTTGGCGTTCTTGAACAAAAATTCTTGCATAAACTTATTCTGAATTTGACCCTGAATTAAACCAGATATTTTTCATTTAGAGTCGTAGGCAATCAATCTCTGCTAAAATAATGTATGGGCTTCTGCCATTGTCCTTTCACCTTTAAATTTTAAGTTTTTTTGTAGATTAATAATCTGTATTCAATTGCTCTGAGAAACTTCAGGATATTAATGGTAATCATGTTACAAAATAAAAATCTTTTGGTGTGGTTTTGGAAAACGTCAAAGGTCTATAAATCAATGCAACAATATATTTTTTTAAATAATCTCATGAAGTTTTGCAGCTGTATGAAATACTTCATTTATTATGAAAAAACTAAAGAAATATGTTTAAAATCATTAAGTTGCATATTCTCGTCAATTAAGTACCTAAATATATATTTTTTTACAAATATCGTCGATTTAATAAATAAAAAAATTTGGCCCAGGGTGGTGACCATAAGCTCTTAGTAGAGTATGGTTATTTTGAGTGTGCGTAAGGGACAGATGTATATAACTTGTATACATCTGTACCATGCTCAATTATGCTTGAGAATCAATACCAAGATTTGATTGTTTTTCGTCACAAGGAAGGACAAGGCGCTGGAAAAAAAAACAACGGTTATCAGAATGACAATAATTAATTTATTAAAACATTCAATCAAGAGTCCTATAACGTCTGTTCACAGCTAAAACACTAAGACAATACATTATTTCGTTAATGAAACCACATTTATTTGAATTATAACCGTTTTCGTAATATATACTGATTATGATGATTATTTTCATTCATATTACAACTTTGTTTTTTCGTCGCATAAATATTTTTCTATAGTCTATGTACATAAAATCAATTAATTATTTGTTTTGTAGAAAATTATACATATTATTTTCAATTTGAGGAATATCTGTTAAGCTCACCAAATGTAATTTTAATGTCCCAAATTATTTAGTACAAATTGTTTTCAATTCGAATGAGTGAACAAATATGTAAATTTTGTCAACATGTTCGGAATACACCGTGTAAAGTGTCACAGAGAGACGCGATGAGACAATGCGACAACGATGTGATGCAAACCAATTTTCATAGAAATTGTTCTACCGAAAATAATATATTCTAAGAACAAGAATTTCAATAAAATTCTCCGTCGCACTATTGTCGCATTGCACCTATCTGCAGAAGCTTTGAAAATTATACTGCCGATTTTAAAATAACATGATAAAAATAACTAATGTCTTTACATGTTTTTTTTTTGTATTTTATATTATTTTTACTATTTTTCATCACAAAACTAAACTCGTATGTTCCTTAACAATACTAATCAATTAAAATTATTGTCCATAATAATAATTATAAAATAAATTATTTGATATTTATCTGGACATTCTTAACTTAGTGACCACACAGAACATTTATATCTAAAAAAACAATAATATATATACAGGTTTATTTGTAAAACACTAATTAACTTTCAGGGAGTTAAAATACTTATGATTATTATAAACAAAAAAAGAATAATCATTATAAATATCCCTGAAAAGTTATTATATACTTACATACCTACAAACACCAAACCAGTGCAAACTGAGTCATTATAATCTCTATGTTCATTCTCATTATATCAATCATTATATCCATGCTTTTTATAGGCTTTTATTTAACTTGCTTTAATTTTTGATATACGTTTAGTTTGGATCACAATGCGTGGTTAGTTAAGGCGCAGATACCCCTGAGTAGCTGAGTTTAAAATGAGAATCACGTCTAAACGGCCAGTCGTAATTTTTTGGAAAAATGTATGTCACACATAAGACCATTTTTCTAATAATTTGATCTAAGAAAAATTTGAGTTTTATTCATATAACATGGTGTAATTAATTTGTAAAGATATGTCTAAAACCGACAAAACACGACAGTCGCACCAAAACCACTGCGCGTATTTGAATTAAATCGACACCATCTCCAAGACTTTTTAATTACCTACATTTTGATCTGAGGCTTTTTTTGTCATAGAAGAATAAGGAAAGTACAAAAAACTACTAAATTTTAGATCGCACGGATGTGAAACGAGTGCGCGTTTTGTTTCCCCAAGGTCGCTGGCGTTAGTCGTCCGTTTAAGTGACATCATTCTAAATACAATATGACGGACGACGGTCCAAGATGGCGACTAGTAATTTTTTGTGAACTGCACAAAACAGTAACAAATGAAAGGGTTCGCTAAGAAGAATACGAAAAAAGTTTGTTTAAAAAAAAAAGTACCTATTTACGAAACAAAAAGTTAACTTAGTTTTTTTTCTATGTTTATTTTTCTATTAATAGCTAGTGATCAAAGTTGTCACCCATGCAATCGATGCATCTTTGCCATCGCAGGAGCAATTTATTTACTGGTACAAACAACACTAGGGTAGTTCCATAAGGCCTGTTAGTGCGAGTAAGACTCCGCTAAAATGTTTCATGACTCAGTTCACATTCACACGTTTGTTATGGCTCACGTTATAGTGTTGAACAAATAACCCTGTTTTTTTTTATAAAATTAATTATATAAGCTAATTTATATCAAGGGGGCTAATATGGCCCTCGAAAAATCTCTTAATATCGGCACAATAGTGCAAACAATGGGCCTTATTACACCAAATAGATTTTAATTAATTTATGATGATTTTTAAGCAATGTGCGCATCTTAATTTCTTAAAATAAAAAAACACACAACACAAAAAATATTATATTAAATAGGTATTTATTATTTAATCAAATTTAATACCAAAGATCTTTAATTTTGTCATCGATCACTGTAGTTGTTGCGATTTCGCATGGCACCGGTGATCCTCAACAATTATTACTAATGAAAAACAATACACTGTAATAATAAAATGATTTTTAATTTTGTAGACGAAACTGACACCTGCCAATGTCCTTATTTTTTTAAATGTTGCAAGCGCGGCGCAATAGTGTTTTAGGTAAAGCTCAATAATAAGTGATTCATCGAATCGATGTGACATGTACTCATGATTCCTCAATAAAATTTTACTAATTGGTGTAAATAAATGTTTTATGAATATAAACGTTATATATATATTTAACAGTATTAATACACATGTACAACTTTCATTGTAATAAATAAAAAATCAACAATAAAATAAATGCGATCGATAGTGAAGTGTGATGTAAATGAGTAGAAATTAAATAAGCGCCGCTATATTAACAAATGTAATTTTTTGTGTCGTAAAATTGCTCCATTTTCGACCTTATTCGATTCTCGATCACCCAGTATTGCGACACAATTATTAGGTAAAGATAAAGTGGCAACACCCCCAAATGTCAGTTTAGTATACGAAATAAAAAATCAGAGATTATACTTCGTAAAAGATAGCTTGATCTCTGTGACATAATTATGTCAAACTGACGTTAATGTACGTTAATGTTACGTTATTGTTAGCCTATCAAGCGCTATTGTTATTGTATTGATACTGACAGCTGTGGCAGAGATCAAGCTATCTTTTACGAAGTATAGTCCATTACGTTAGTAAAGGACATGAGGCTCTAGACAATATACATTCTATCAACGAACACGATGCGCTAGGAATTGATAAAGTCAAAAATGTATTGGATTGCCAAGCGCTATCGAAATGTCACGCGTACCCTACATTTTTGAATTTCGAAAATCGAATTCAAACAAACGAATATCAATGGTAGAATGACAGTTCGAGAGCCTCAAGAAAGCCATACCAAAACAAAACCACAATGCACATCAAACCTAGTATTTCTTCACATATCCAAAAACAATTATGTATTTTCAACTTAATTGTAAATATGAATTTAAATAATTTACGCAAACCACATAAATTAATTATTAAATCAAATACAAATTACTTGAGGCCGTATACGAAGAATTTCCGGTCCCATTGTTCTAAATTAATTATAATTATTATAATGTTCATGTTCGCTCAAGTGTAACGGAACGTGGATTTTGTTCGACGTTCATTTGAAAAAGGAACTTAATATGCCCGCTTTTGTTTTTTTTGTAAAGGATTTTGAATTCTTATTTTTTTTAAGACAATAGATTGTTTGCTTAAAGGAGAACTCAATTCTAGTTAACAACATGGGCTTGAGATTATTAATACAACAAACGCTTCCAAAGCCATTGTATAAAAAAATCCTATTGTTGTTTAAATATTTATAATTGGAGTACTTGCGTATCTTTTTGGTTAAAAAATTACTGCCCATAAACGTTGAATATCTTCTATTTTATTTTTCAGAGAAAATCGATTTTTCGTTATGTCAGAAGATACACATAAAAAACCCAACCCCAACATACTCGTATTGTGAAAATGCTCGGCAGATAAGAAAAGAAAGAAAATTTATTTAGTTGTGTTGTTTATCTCACCTATGCGGGATAGCTGAGAAAAGAAGAAAAGTTAAAAAATAATAAAACCAAAAAACAAAACTATGCGAGACCAAAAAGGCTCCTACCGCAGCAAATGCAGCGATATTTAAAAATAATAAATAACGCCGCGCTGGTATTCTGGTATCGCAGATGGAGAAGAATATGAATACGAGCTTCAAACAGTTTCTATAGATTATATTTTTATTATGATTCTATTTTATTACTTCTATATTTACAGAATGTTTGATATTTGTTAGACAATCTACATATAGATTGCCTTCCTGCTTTTAAAGGATCTTCATCATAGTCATATGGGGATAATAAGGCTGTCCCTTTCATCCGGAATTCCGGACTCCGGAACTTCGTATCCGGCATGAAATATTTGTGCTTTCAAAATGGTATGAGTACTTGTAATAGGTATATGTACTTTACCGTTATTACCTGCTTTTTGTAAGAGAAATAAATGATGAAAAATGTAATAATTTTTAAAGAAACTGAAATAAAAACATAATTATGAGTCTCATAAATAAAACATTGTGACAACACTAAACAACAAGTGAAATCCATTATGATTTATAATTTCAACTTAATTGACATCCTTAAATCATACACATAATATTATACCTACTAAGACACAAATCTAAATGTTTAAATTTTTTTAGTTATTTTATTAAACACAATAAAAAATCTAGACATACCATTTATAATAATTTATGAGCAACAAATTTATGTAAAAATGATGATATCCTAACTAGAACAATCCCAATGATTATAATTCATTTCCACCCGTTCCAGCAGCACCTGATTTAAAATATTTAAAACGCAACGACACTTGTGCACTTTTAAATAAAACTTAATTATTAGAAAAATATATTTAAACATTAGTAATATTACAAAACTTAGGCCATCACTATAAAAAAGGTTGTGATTGCAGCACAGAAAATAATATCTGATGGAACCTATGAAGTACACAAATGTCGTTAAAAATGTGACTATCTTCACGTTTTAATATCTGGCATGACTCGCAATTATTTATCATACAATTAATTTATCCTACGCAGGCAAATTTTACGTAAATTTACCAATATTACGAGTATCCTAACATAAGACTTGGTACACACTAGGCAATTTTAGTCGCATGTTTGTTGCCAGCGACAAATAATACGACGACGATTGAGATTTAATTGTGCTTTTCGCTTTTAAATTAATTGTGTACCATTGAGCTCTAAAACGCCATTTTCTGAGCAATAGAACAGTAATAATAATTTGTTTGGATTTAACATTTTCAACGTCAAAAAGATATAAATTAAAATGTGACTTCAATATTATCCGATGACGCTGCAAATGCATATACGACTATATATGTATACGACTATTTAAACAAAAAGGCTTATTTAAAGAAATTGAGACAAAAAGCAACTAAAATTACCTTAATTTTATATATCTAGAACAATTATTAAATCTACCTTAAGTCTACATTTTTCGTTCCCAAAAATAAAATTTCTTATTTTTACCTTGGCACTCGTATCGTATATCACAGATCTTTGACTAAAACTGTCATTCTTATGAAAGTACGTACATTTTCATTGTAGGTCAGCACCGCTCTACCCTCAATTTTTTAATATTTCAGTTTGAACATTAGAATTCCTAAATTGTCGAGAAATGTTGGATTTGCTAGGAGCGGTCGTAAAAAAAAATCGTTTGAAAAAAAAGTTTAGATAATCGTTAGCTTTTTGGAAAATCTTTATCTTAGAAATTCAGATTTTGGTTAATCTCTTAACTATTCGATATTATTATTTTGTGCAGATACTGCCAGTAAACTGCCGGGAAGTTATAGTATACGTAGTTTTCAACCATCTAAAACCGCGTACCTACTTAAAATCAGTAAGTACCAACTAAGTCTCCCTGTGTCAGTATACCGATATTTTCTAATAATTTGACATTGATCCCACAAGAGTGATACCTCTTTATAACTACAAGTTTTCACTGCCAGTTTCTTCCTTTGTCTCGCACAGGTAACTCTTGAAATGGTCATGTCCTTGCTTCGTCTCTTGATCAAATAGTTTATTAATAGTGTCCTTGAAGAAACCTTTCGGTTGGATAAAACTTTCTAATTTAGTTTCTATCGACAGTTTCCTTTTTTTATTATCAGTTGAAAGGCGAGGGAAGTCTAAGGAGTAACTTTGCCGTATTACCTTTTGCTTTTCGGCGTTTTGTTGCTCGGTTTCAATATTGAGTGCGTCTTTATTGGTTTTGTCTGTCGAATGGTCTTCAAATGCTTCATTGCCGAACACATTGGTGGCACTCGTTTCTACAATAGCGTGTTCAGGGACTTTGGTGAACAGTAGCCGTTCAGAACCCATGAAAGTTAAGACTGGCGATCTTTCATTTACCACTTTGCAGGATTCACCGAATAAGTCCAGTTTTTTGACATTACCACCATTATTACTACTATCTTCGTCGTATACTGTGTCACCAGATCTTTCGGCATCAGAGTTTCTGCTCTCTGGTATAGTGCAGAGATCGGGATCTCTTGTAAAAGTTCGGTGATATTCGTTGGTCGTCATCTCTGATATATCGTCGTTGAAGACGATTTTCTTACCTCTAGAATTTTTGTGACTAGATAGATTGGTTTCTGATGAATTGAAGCGGGTCGTATTGTGTACGCTGGATAATTTGTTGGCTGGCGACGTAAGAGTATTGTTGTAGGCTTTTTCAACATGAGAATTTGTGCCTTTGGTATGGATTCCAAATATTCTTTTGATAGAGTTTCGAAACTGCAACAATACATGTCCGAATTAGATACTTATTATTTTGAAATATAAATAGATTTGTTTTAGTGGGTTATTGACTTACTTGTGTATTCATTCCTACATAAATTAGAGGGTCGTAGCAGATAGAACTCTTGGCGACTAGTGCTGGTATGACGCTGGCTCCGGGAGACACCTGCATAGAAAAAGAATCAGAGTTAAAGGAGCAAAGAGTTTATACCAACCAACCGTTTCTGAGGCAATGAATATTGTTATTTTATTGGTGTTTTTACGTAACCCTTCGTAAGCCTAATTATAAACTTCATGATTATGAAAGGTTTCGTTTCTTTCTAACTTAAGTCCTCACATTATTAATATTTTGATCAATCAACATTTCCAAGATTATTTCGAAACAAGGTCAAGGTCGCATTAAAATGTTCCTTTTTAAGTGTCGTCGCAATATCCTTTCGCTTTGAGCATATGATAGTGCTTCAGAATTTAATAAATACTATTTTTATGAACTGTGCGAGCTACAATAGTACGGAAGTTTCCTCCACTTTTTAGACCACTCTTTGTATAGGAATAAATGTTTGAGAGGATCCTCTTTATAACGATTGTATTTGAAAAATGCAATTTTTACAGATGATGTATTTTTGTTGCCGCTATAAACAGAATAAAATAAATATTTTAGTGGGGCTCCCCATACAACAAACCCATCGTGCGCAAGTTTGACTCGCACTTTGCCGGTTTTTTTTTATAAATTCGGGTAAGGTAAGTAGGGTAGGTAGGTATGGTAGGTAAGGCGTAGGTTGGGTAAGTAGGGTAGGTAGGTAAGGCGTAGGTTAGGTAAGTAGGGTAGGAAGGTAGGGTAGGTAAAGCGTAGGTTGGGTAAGTAGGGTAGGTAGGTACAAATTGACGGGGTCCGCTAGGACCGATGCCCGTCTGGGTCACGGATAAATTTGAAAAACAGTTACTGCGGCCCAAGCTCAAGCAACTGAAGGAACACGGGTGGGTTTTAGTCAGTAAAAGTCTGACACGCCCTCCCACCTCACCCAGAGCGGGAGAAGTCATTGGATGATTTACCACCAAAAAAAAAGCTTAGGTAGGTAAGGCGTAGGTTGGGTAAGTTGGGTAGGTAGGTAAGGTAGGTAAGGCGTATGTTGGGTAAGTTGGGTAGGTAGGTAAGGTAGGTAAGGCGTAGGTTGGGTAAGTTGGGTAGGTAAGGCGTAGGATGGATAAGTTTGGTAAGTAGGTAGGGTAGGTAAGGCGTAGGTTGGGTAAGTTGGGTAAGCAGGTAGGGTAGGTAAGGCGTAGGTTAGGTAAGTAGGGTAGGAAGGTAGGGTAGGTAAAGCGTAGGTTGGGTAAGTAGGGTAGGTAGGTACAAATTGACGGTGTCCGCTAGGACCGATGCCTGTCTGGGTCGCGGATAATTTTGAAAAAGAGTTACCGCGGCCCAAGCTCAAGCAACTGAAGGAACACGGGTGGTTTTTAGTCAGTAAAAGTCTGACACGCCCTCCCACCTCACCCAGAGCGGGAGAAGTCATTGGATGATTTACCACCAAAAAAAAAGGCTTGGGTAGGTAAGGCGTAGGTTGGGTAAGTTGGGTAGGTAGGTAAGGCGTAGGTTGCGTAATTTGGGTAGGTAAGGCGTAGGATGGATAAGTTTGGTAAGTAGGTAGGGTAGGTAAGGCGTAGGTTGGGTAAGTTGGGTAAGCAGGTAGGGTAGGTAAGGCGTAGGTTGGGTAAGTAGGGTAGGTAGATAGGTAGGTTGGTAAGGCGTAGGGTAGGTGGGTAGGGTAGGTAAGGCGTTGGTTGGGTAAGTAGGGTATGTAAGGCGTAGGTTAGGTAAGTAGTGTAGGTAGGTAGGTAGGGTAGGTAAGGCGTAGGGTAGGTAGGTAGGGTAGGTAAGGCGTAGGTTAGGTAAGTAGGGTAGGTAGGTAGGGTAGCATAGCTAGTAACAAATAAGTTCACAAGCTGTAGAATTAAACTTTATCGATAAAGCAAAATGCACCTAACTTCTGATATTTCATTACTGTCCATTAGGTTTAAATTATTTTTTGTTTTATTTTAAAGGATTGCTGCGGAGTTATTTTATTTGGTGTCTTTTGATCTTATTAAACAATATGTCATATTTTTTTCGTGTTTTCGATAACCCTTGTTACTATATTTTTTTTTATTGTTACTATATTCATCTATATTCAAAGTAACTTTCAAAGAACAATCAGAACACTTTACCCAAATCAATAAAGAAAATCAAATCAATCAAATACAATGTTACATAATATATCAAGGCACTCAATTTCAAATGATAATATATTATTTTTAATATTCACAAAGTTTTCTTTTACTAGAATGATATAGAGAGAGATATATAAACAATAATACTTTCCTCAATTTAAGCTAATGGTATTCTAAAAGACTATTCTCGATTCCACGTATCAATAAAGGCTTGTGTCAATAGAGATATCGAGTTATAAAAACAAGTTCCATATATTGATGGAGTGAATATACTAGCATTATAATATATTCAATTAGCGACCCTCCCGGATGCATGTGTGTGTTTAAATAAATAACAATATTGCACTTGAGCTACTTATTCCTTGAGGAAATCCCCTTTTCTGCCACTGAATTCTAAATTAGGTCAGCCATTGTAGTACCGCAGAATTATTTGGTTGCACGAGTTATTTTTATTTTGTGATATCTCCTAAGATTTTAATCCAAATTAAATGGTGTCAAGGGTAATTTTGCCCTAAATTACACAATCAAAATGACTAACATATTTATTTAGATGAAGATTTATACTTTATTGGCCAAAACACCTTTCTAAATAAAGCAGTCTTTTACACCATATTTGAATATCATAAAAATGGTAATTGTGAGTTAACCTTAAAAGATAGACATATGCCATCCAGGACTTTTCAGTAGACCTTTAAAAGAGAAACAACTCACCATACATTGTTTCGTTATATATCAAAGGGATTAGGCAGCGTTTTCGATGAAAACTTTTGCCGATATTTTCAACAATTACCGTCATATTTCAAACAATTTACACAAAATACAACACAAATTATGTACCTAAACCTTTCTCATGAATTTCTCTGTCTATTAGTGAAAACCGCATTAAAATCCGTTCAGTAGTTTTTGAATTTATTGCGAACAGATAGAAAGACAGACGCAGTGGGGGTTTAATAATATACTAGCAACCCGCAACAATTTATACACATACACCTTTCTTGTTTCTCACTCTTTCTATTGGTGAAAACCGCATGAAAATCCATTCAGTAGTTTCTGAGTTGATTGCGTTCAAACGCGACGGGGGACTTTGTTTTATAATATGTAGTGATAGTGATACGATTCCTCCAGTGCGTAATAAGTGAGTTTGTATTGCAAGTTTTAATTGTATTTGTGTAGTTCAGTTTCTGATAGATTGCTTTTGTTTATTTACTTTTGTGTCTATTGCTTTTCTCTTGATACGAAGACAAAGTCTTTATATTACGATTGTTTTGTAACAGGAAAGCTCGCAGCTGGGAATATCACACTTGAAAACATGTTGCAAATAGTAGGAATTTTATTTAATTATAACGGTTTTGACAGTACCTAAAACCATTGCACATACATTATGGGTAAAGAAACGCAGAAAGGGGGTGTTGGTCGAAGAAAAAGTCTTGGCTGAGAAACATTCGCGAATAAGCTAAAGTCACTAGCGCTGCTGAGCTGTTCCACCTGGCAAAGCACAATTAGCTATGTTTGGAGTTGATGGACTGTCTTTATAAATTGGAGAGGCGCCAAAAGAAGAAAAAGAAAATGTAGCGCAGGCATATTCTTTGGGTTAGCATAGGCTAGCTACCGCAGGCGCCGCTTCGAAGCCGCCGTGGAAACAAAAATCAGCCGCGCGATCGCACAACGTGCATATGGCGTGTACAGATGCCTAACTTACAAATATCGCGAGTGCAAACCTCAAACAAATATAATTATGGTCTGATGGCGGAAGGAACTCTTCACTACAGCGAACACTATAGTTTAATTAAACAATTGTCCATAACTCAATTTGTTTATTGTTAACGTTTCTGGTATCTAGTTATTTTATAATTCGCTTGGGGTGTAACAAGTAAAAACTTCATTATTTAACATAAGGGGGAAGGATTGTACCGCGTTGGCATAATGAATATCTTTAATCTTAGGCCATATATGACGTAGCTCGTAAGTTAATTCTAAGCCCTCTCAACATCTGTATATAACTTCAGTCGTTCATTAACCTTCAATTGAGAACACGCCTTTTAATTGACAAACCCTTTGATAACATACCCAACCACACACTTAACGGCAAAAGAGTGACGTAAAAAGATTACCTCTAAAGATGGAACACAATGTCTTTGGAATTAGGACCTAAACAACGTCCCAACAAAGGTTCTTATGTACGGAATCGGATGTACGCATCATTATAGGTATACTTGGTATTACTTACTTGAAAGAGGTTTCTTTTTATTCTGATGCTAAAAATGTAAATTACATGCGAAGGCATTTATAAATATGCATAAGAATGAGATACCGAGAAGAAGTGAAAATGCCGATTCAAAATTGCATTGTTATTTTTTATTGTGTTAATATTACTGAATAAGATTGGAGCAATTGCCTTAGCAGTATATGAATTTATGGAAATTGTTTTTGTTTTCCCTTGGAACTTTATTTTTGTACTAGCTGTGCCCGTGGATTCGATCCCGTAAACTGCCTCCCCAACCCTACTTACCTACCTGCCTACCCTACTTGCCTTGCTACCTACCCTACCAATTTCTTCAAGTGTCATTCTTCCGCGGAGAATCATTATACTGTCATTCAGAAAATGACGTTAAATGCACAACGCCATCTATCGAATATGGAGTTCAACTGTCTAAGTATTAGAATTGCGTGTGTGTATTTTACTTCTTGAACACTTCAAATTCATATAAATCTTTTTATATAGTGAACCGATTGCGATGAAACAAAAACTAAACACTATTTCAAGTTTTGCCTAATTTTTATGTTAAAAAGTTATCTACATTGGTTGCCTACATTTTACGTGATGCGTGGACAGCTAAACAGATAAACAGAGTAAAATTCAAAAAATGCTAGAAATGGGTTCTGTTGAGTTCTGTTGGCAAAAAACGGAACCCTTATAGATTCGTCATGTCTGTCTGTCCGTCCGTATGTCACAGACACTTTTTTCCGAAACTATAAGAACTGTGCTGTTGAAACTTGGTAAGTAGATGTATTCTGTGAACCGCATTAAGATTTTTACACAAAATAGAAAAAAAACAATAAATTTTGAGGGTCCCCATACTTGAAACTAAAACTAAAAAAAATTGTTTCATCAAACCCGTACGTATGGGGTATTTATGGATAGGTCTTCAAAAATGATATTGAGGTTTCTAATATGTTTTTCTCTAAACTGAACAGTTTGCGCGAGAGACACTTCCAAAGTGGTAAAATGTGGGGGGACACACCCCCTGTAACTTCTAAAATAAGAGAATGATAAAACTAAAAAAAATATATGATGTGCATTACCATGTAAACTTCCACCGAAAATTGGTTTGAACGAGATCTAGTAAGTAGTTTTTTTTTTATACGTCATAAATCGTAACTGCAATTTACCAAGCACGGAACCCTTCGTGCGCGAGTCGGACTCGCACTTGGCCGGTTTTTTTTTATATATACTCGTATTTGGCACTCAGTAGTACTGTAACTATCAAACAGTGAATGATTGTATCGGATCAGTTACAAACCAATATGTTAGGTATTGTAACCTCTTAGAATACCAAGTGGCTTTGTGAGCTGTAGACCTCGCGAGTCTGTCCTTTTTTGATGTTCACCGACTTCAAAAAAAAGTAGTTTAGCTAAACAGGAGACGCTTCGCTTACAATTCGCGCTCGCTCGGTCAATTAATTCCTTTAGGCGCGATTGCGATTTTTAACGCGCGCGATCTTGATAACGTAAACGATCTCTTAAGGTGGAAACAAATTATCGGACGCGGCTGACGGACGCGACTTACAGCCGCGGTTGATATGTATGCACAGTCGTATGGGACGCGGCTACCAGATCTCTATCAGACGTCCGAACGCCCAAGGTCACGTCCGCGACTTACGTCCGATAGTTTGCACTATTTAATGTACATTCATTACCTAGATACTCTATAAGTATAAGTCGCGGCTGTCAGTCGCGTCCGAAAGCCACGTCCGATAATTTGTTTCCAGCTTTCTGTTAATTTGTATATAAAAAAACCCGACTGCTTCAAAAGCGAACTAAAAAGTCGTAAACAAGGAAAAAATCATGCTGTGCAGTCGTAGGATACATATTCGCCGGCTGGCTGACCAAAATCTGGTGTATCCTCCGCCTGCACAGCATGATTTTTTCCTTGTTTACGACTTTTTAGTTCGCTTTTGAAGCAGTCGGGTTTTTTGATTTTTTTAATTAAGTTTTTTTATTTATAACTTTTTAGTTAGTTTTTTCAAATTAGATACATTTGAACATATAAGTGTTATATATTTTTGAAATCACCTCTTAAAACCCTTTATTTTGATACCCCACACGATGGGTTTGGAAGAAAAAAAAAAATTTGGACCCCCAAAATATGGCACCCAAAATCCGCCATTTTTCTATTATCCAATTTTAATGTAGCCTATGACACTCGCAGGGTTAAGACGCATCGATTGACGTACGAATCATCAAAATCGGCCAACGCGTTTGGTCTCTGGAACGCCACATAGGAACAAACATACATACATACATACATACATACATACTTACATACATACATACATAGACTGATAAACACATTACCCTCCTTCGGCAGTCGCGGTAAAAAGTAGTTTCTCTTTACTGTCATCAGACGGCGCTAATCCAGTTTCAATACAAATTGACGTTTACGTTAACTCAAAATGAGCGTGAGTAAAAACTCGCACTAAGGCCTCTGATCATCCCGTCACGTTTGTTGCCAGATTCATTCTATTTTGGGCCTTACAGGCTAACACATACTAATAATATAAATTTATTATAATATTATTATTGACAGAATCTTATAACACGTATATATTGTATAATTATTTCTAAACATTATCCATTTTGGACCAACCGCGAATTGGACTAACTGCGAATTGGACCAATTGCGAATTGGACTGATTGCGAATTGGACCAACTGCGAATTGTACCAACCGCGAATTGGACCAACCGCGAATTGGACATATTTTTGAACATTGGACCAATCGCGAATTGGACCAATCGCGCCTAAAGGAATTAATTTAGAAGAATGAGTCAAATTTGAAAAAAATACATTGATTCAATGAGAAAACTTTGTGGAGTACTAATACAATTTTGTATCGATAAAAAGAGTTTTTATTCTGAAAACTATAATAGAATTATGAATATTAATGATCTTAACTAGTAAGACTTGGAAGACAAGATCAAAGGAAGCCGATTAATTCATTTGGAATCTTATTATACAGAGTTATTAAGCCAATCGAATTGGTCATCGATTTCGTTGTTCAAAATTGCTTATTTTTTTGTAATTTAAGACATAGCTACTACTAGGTACTAAATTGTATAAGTAATATTATAAATTCTTAATTATCTTTCGTATCAAAAAAAACACTACCCCACTCTAGGATATTTTTCCTGTATAATGGGTGCGTTTACAAACATTTAAACTCTCACACACAAGACACCCAGATCCGGAACAACTATTTTTAGGCCATATAAATATTCGTTCCTTGCGATAATCGAATCCGCGACACGCAGTGCAGCAGCCGATCGCTCAACCACTACGCCAACCGTGTCGTCAGAAATGCGGCACTTTGGATGGATGGATTGTTACTTAATTACGTAAGAACGGATCTGGATAAAATTTGGCACATAGATAGATTATAGTCTGTTCGGGCGAAGCCGTTGGCAAAAACTAGTCAAATCATAAGTATATGAAAAATCATCAATACCTAAGCGATGCGAGGACATTTTTTTAAAGAGTTTCTGTTTTGTTATTTTTTCTGTCGTAGTTGTAATATAGATATATCTTAATACTAGCTGACCCAGCAAACTTTGTTTTGCCATAAAAAGACCAAACATTTATCTACCCTACCTACCCGACCCTACACTACCCTACCCTACCCTACACTACCCTACCCTACCCTACCCTACACTACCCTACCCGACCCTACACTACCCTACCCTACCCTACCCTACCCTACCCTACACTACCCTACCCTACTCTACCCTACCCTACCCTACCCTACCCT
Source organism: Orthosia gothica (assembly GCA_949775005.1). NCBI lineage: Eukaryota > Metazoa > Arthropoda > Insecta > Lepidoptera > Noctuidae > Orthosia > Orthosia gothica. Next base: position 8,617,855 of record OX459044.1, read on the forward strand.
ACACTACCCTACCCTACCCTACCCTAACCTTTCCGACCCTACACTACCCTACGCTACCCTACACTACCCTACCCTACACTACCCTACCCTACCCGACCCTACACTACCCTACACTACCCTACCCTACACTACCCTACCCTACACTACACTACCCTACACTACACTACACTACCCTACACTACCCTACACTACCCTACCCTACCCTACCCTACCCTACCCTACCCTACCCTACCCTATGTCCTTCTCCTGGTTCTAAGCTACCTCCCTGCCAATTTTCAGCTAAATCGATTCAGCCGTTCTTGAGTTATAAGTGAAGTAACTAACACGACTTTCTTTTATATATATAGATATATAAATCTCGTGTCACAATATTTGTCCTCAATGGACTCCTAAACCACTTAACCGATTATAATAAAATTCGCACACCATGTGCAGTTCGATCCAACTTGAGAGATAGGATATATTTTTTTTTTTTTTTTTAGTGGGTAGGGTACCTACCCTACCCACTACATACCTATGTAGGGTAGGGTAGGGTAGGGTATGGTAGGTAGGGTAGGGTATGGTAGGTAGGGTAGGGTAGGTAGGGTAGGGTAGGTAGGGTAGGGTAGGGTAGGGTAGGTAGGGTAGGGTACGTAGGGTAGGGTAGGGTAGGGTAGTGTAGGGTAGGGTAGGGTTGGGTAGGGTAGGGTAGGGTAGGGTAGGGTAGGGTAGATAAATGTTTGGTCTTTTTATGGCAAAACAAAGTTTGCCGGGTCAGCTAGTTAAATTATAAAGAAAGACGCGCTTGTCTGTGCCAGCTCTTAATTCTCGTAGATTCCAAGAAAAAAAAACGATCTCACAAATTATCATCCAATCGGAGAGTTTAACAGCAAAAGGTTTTATAGTTTACATCAGAATGTAGTTTCATTAATTATAGGTATAATATGGACCAAGAAATAACGTGTCTATGTTACCAGCCAAACCCGATTTCAGGTCTAACTAGTTTGGTTTAGGCCAAACTCATTGCAACAAAATCTGACGTTCAAATGTGTTACGCGGGATTGTCCCTAAGTCCTTAGCACCTTTATTATTGTCACTTAACCAAGAGAGCAGGAACCGGAAGACGTTACGTTGGAAGGCTTTTCACTAGGTGGACCGATGATCTGGTGAATATTGCGGGCATCCACTGAAGCCGAGACGCACGGGACCGGTACTGTGGCGACCCTTGGGGGAGGCCTATGTTGACCAGTGACCAGCCAGTGTCAGGGCTGAGCGATGACCGTTTTGCGTGGTTGTGACGCATACTCTGTATTTGTATTTAAGTTTTTCCTTTGTTTTTTAATGGTATGCGTCGTGCCTGGCGCAAATAAACGTTTTTCTTTCTTTCTTTTCTTTTCTTTCAGTGGGCGTTTTTCGGCTGTAATGATGAAGATGATGAGACCAAGATAGACTACCGCCAGCGATATTAAATCTTGGTTGAGTTGATACTGATTGGGTAACAACACGGCTCCGAAAGCTGCTGAATTAGTTCATGAAGAACTTGTCCCTGTCGGGGTACATGGACAGGTTAGGTTCGCGTTAGGTTCCTCTAAACCGTTGCAAGCAGAAATAGGAGACTTATCTTACTTGCGACGAAGAGCAAATCGCTACTAGGATATTCCAATAATTTACTTAGTACTATTCTTTCTAGGCCAAACAAGTTAAGACTGAAGTATTTAGTCCAAACTCGATTGTCCCAGGCTAAACTTTGGCTGGTAACATAGGTATACATATTGATAATAATTATTATGTACAAGCGCGTATAATAAGGGTAGAGGGCAAGAATTCCTTGAACATTAAAAAAAACGCAATTCAAGGAATACTTATATAATTTTTGAGTTTATGGACCGGAAACTTTTGTTAAAAAATCCAAGGCTTGGGAAATGTTTGGAATCATTCGAATGCTCCAAAAATTCAACCTACTGGCATACTTTTGGATCAATTTGTAACAGGCAAAAAGAAAAAAAGTATTCCTATTGTTATTTCTTTTTCCTATAATTTGTTATCTTGTTAAACAAATAACTAGGCGATATGTCTTCCCAAGAGATTTACCATCTGCAAAGTTTTTACCTTTATATATTTTTTCCTTTGAAAATTAAATCTTTTTGTGTTCCGTGTTAAGTTACATCTTAAGGCGGTACCCCGAGCAAAACGCCGCGCAAGCCGTTTTTTGTGCTGTTTTTAGGTGCTATCTACTCGTTATTTAAAAAGAAATATTAATTAATAAAAATACATTAATTTTCTACATAATATTGATTCTAAAATGGTAGTTTTTTTTTTTTTTAATATTGTATGTATTTCACTAATCTCCTTCCAAAAAAACATAAAAATGAGAAATAATTATTGATATTATGCATCTCCTCGTAAAGAGTTCATTAATTATTTTTGTACTAACACTAATGGATAGACAATTTAATAACGAACATTTTTGTAGAAACCTTTTTTTCAAAAGACCAAAATTCGATTTTATAAAGATTTTATTCTAAAATCTGGGCGTATTCACTACTGTAGTTCATGCGCCACCAGTGCCGCTAGACCAATAGGAATGCTCATATCTCATGCCGATTTTTTGGTCAGGGTACCGTCTTAAGAGACCGCCCACCTACCTACTTACCTCAGGGTAGTAGGTAGGCAGAATCTACAATGTTTGTTTTTAATGCGGATTTTACATAAAATTATTCAACTTATGCACACCACGCCCGCGCCCGCGTGGTGGATTTTAGCCCATTCCCTCTATGAGAGGAGGCCTGTATCCCAGCAGTGGGAACATTAACAGGCTGATGATGTGTGCGTGATGTGATGTTTTAAATACCAGAGTGCCTCTTTAGTGAATTATAAACGTCAGGGCGTCTATTATCATCAGGAAGAATATAAACTAAGGAGAAGGCGGACCGCGCGTTTTTCTGACGTCACAATGGTGTTACATACATCATAATTGACTAAAAGAACTCAACGTCACGCGGATGTGTGCGCGAGACATTAAAAATGTCGTGTTTCTTGTACGGTTTTTATTTTTTACTACAAAAGTTGCCCTACACTAGAAATTTCTCCCAAGTGTGGGGCAACTATTTCACATATAAACTCACATACCAGACCGGCACAACTATCTGTAAACCGAAAATCGAACCCGAGGCACGCAACGCATCAGCCGATCGCTCAACCATTACGCAAATTATGTCGACAATCAGCACCTTAATTTTGTTTATTGTGTTTTCGTTTTCTTACCCACATCCGTGTGTTGCTGCGGATTGCCAACTGAAAACCAGCACTGGGTGTCTGACACCCAAAAAATACTTAGTTGATAACCCTTTCTGTATGGGCACGCTCAATGCAATTTGTGATTGACCTTTTTACCCGACTGCAAAGAAAGGGTTAAGTTTTTAGGGTTCCGTACCCAAAGGGTAAAAGGGACCCCATTACTAAGACTCCACGATCCGTCTGTCTGTCTGTCCCTCTGTCACTAGGCTGCATCTCATGAACCGTGATAGCTAGATAGTTGAAATTTTCACAGATGATGTATTTCTATTGCCGCTATAACAACAAATACTAAAAATAGATGTTTAAGTGGGGCTCCCATATAACAAACCAAATTTTTTTGCCGTTTTTTTTTGCGATAATGGTACGGAACCTTTACCCTTAACCATTTTTTTTACTAATCTTCTCTTATACTGTGTGTTTGTTTCTGTTGTGTTGTTTGTTTGTCGAATAAATGTTATTCTACTGTATTCTACTGTTTTCTATTATATTTGAGAGCGACTCACAAGCTTAAAAGACCAGTAAATGCGTGAATTTGGCGTAAATACTATGAAACTTAAGGACTTATACCAAAGACCTTATACTTCGTAGTAAGAAATTTGTATAAGGTCTTTGACTTATACAGATTACTGACAGTAAAAAAGTTGTCAACGATGTTTTTATTTTAATCCTTCAAAAGGCACCTGGGCTTTTAAGGAAAAGACTAGAGAATGTGAGATATTTATTTATTTATTATTTATTTATTTATCTCACTAAAATCACTATCACCGTTAGCGCTTGATTTGATCTGTGATTGGTGATATCCTAAAAAAACCTCCCGGCATTTAATATGTAACAGGCGTTGTCCAGAGGGATTGCCTATTAGGGCACGTAACCAGGTGGACCGATGAGCTGGTGAAGGTTGCGGGGATCCGCTGGATGCGAGACGCACGGGACCTATCAATGTGGCGACGATGCTTGGGGGAGGCCTATGTCCAGCAGTGGACGTCGATAGGGCACGACCTTGGGGAGACTGATAAAGCATCTCCCCTTAGTTGACTGAGATTCTAGTTAACTGTAAGTAACAAACAGACTATCCGTTTAGATTTAAAATATTCTACAGACCAGAAAAAAATTCTGTCTACTAACATCTTTAGTATTGTTTCAACGCATTCTATTGATAAATGTTCCAGGACAGATGAATATTTTCTAAATGTTTTTAGCCCCCGCCCGAAAAAGAGGTGTGTTATAAGTTTCACGTGTGTTGCTGTGTATCTGTGTGTCTGTGTATCTGTGTGTCTGTCTGTGGTACCATAACGCCTCAACGGATGAACCGATTCTGATTTAGTTTTTTTTTTGTTTGAAAGGTGATTTTGTCGAGAGTGTTCTTAGCTATGTTTGAATCAAATCGGTTCAGCCATTCAAAAGTTATGCGCGTTTAACTGTTTGAATCGGGGTGTTTTCCGCAAGATAAATGTGTCAGGGGTTTTTAAATTTTGTAATTTTACTTGTATTAATTCAAATAAAATACTAATAAATCATAAAGAAGTTCTCATTAAAATTTAAAATGGCGCGTTGCCTATTTATCATAATATTCAGCAAATTTGCATGAATTTGTTGATATCTATAAGCTTCTATGAAATAAACATGTCAGCGCAAAACTTTTATAAACTAAGCAATAAGATTGGACTATAATTCACTGTAATATAAAGTTTTTCTAACAAAGTTTTGATGAATTATCGAAACTTAATACTAAGAAATTTATTGCTCAAGTTTTAGAAATGTAAACATGACTGTTGAATTAAGTATTGTATGAATTTAATTCAGCCCGCTATGAGACTTGCTATGAGATTTGGCGAATCCTACTTGGCTATTATCCTAATTCTTATTACTTGTAATATTATAAATGCGAATATTTCGATGGATGGATGTTTTGATGGCTGAACGGATCTGGATGAATGCCGGCACAGTGATAGATTATAGTTTGAAATAGTACATAGACTTTTACCGCCAAAAACGAGGTATACTGATCCCTTGGAATAATAAAACACTTTTCATGCTTGCACTTTTCGTGCCGGGGTTGATCCGCGCGGTTTGTGATGGACAGACGCACTGATTGAAGAAAAATGAGTAGCAAAGACTGCCAGACTTGCTCGCATACAATACCATCGTCATTGTTCGGCGACGCGCGGTATCATGCGGTCCTGCGAACTTAGCCTATAAAAGATACGCCCTTTGGCCAGACTTTACCTATAGTAAGTTACTCACAATTCCTTCTGTAGCGAATTGCTCCATGAGCGCGAACAGCGAGTAGGGTGTCCACGCGACGGTGAAGGACACGATCATGATGAACACCATCGCCGTTGCCTTTGCCTCGGCGCGGGACACCCGGCCTAGGCGCTGGGAGTTCTGGAAACAACGATGAAATATTTTAAAATATTGCTATATTAAATACTTATATTTACTGTATTGCTGGTAAGTCATAATGCATTGTAACACGGTTCTTATAACGATCAAACACTTCAGCAATATCAAGGCTGCTTTGTCATCACAAATAAAATGGGAATGTTTAGAAAACATAGAAAAGTATGATTTATCTGTGTTTTATTATATGCTTTATTGTAAACTATTAGATACCTAGGTACATAAAAATAAAAAACTATTAATACTAAAACACATACAATGGTCGGCCTTAACGCATTCCGCAATCTCTTCTAGGCAACCTGGTATGGACAGTAATTGCCTCCTTTACCCTTCAGCCGAAGGACGTCCACTGCTGGGGCATAGTTTTCCCCCAAGCGTCACTACAACGAACGGTTCCGTGTTTTTCGCAACAAGCAAACTGCCGCGCCCCTCATCAGGTTAATTTGTAAAAATTTCAAATTACAGTCTTTATTTTTTGACTTGGATAGGAAGATGACGATGGTTTACTGGCAAAATTCCCATACTTACCTACTTAATAATAAAGTATGGACCTAACTACCTATTTTTATATTATTATCAATTATGAAATTTAAAATCTTTTTAAAACTAGGTTCTGATTGACTTACAGTATGAAACGGAATACCGCTTGTCAATACATATCCAATGAGCCCAAACTCGATGGTGCCATCTTATCTGTTTGAGGAGTTGCTATGCCTACCTTCCAGCTTCACCATGAGACCAGCTCCATAGTACCATATTATTTCAATGTTTCCTAAGTTATTCCAGGAAATGCTTGATAATTCGATTACTAGTGGCCGGGCACATACGTTAGCAAGGTAATAATATAAAGCTTGTAGTACAAAAAATAAATAAATACATTTCCTTAATGTAAACTTGTACATATGTGCCAGAACTTGTGCTAAATATAGGTAAAACTTATCTTAGAAGTAATCATGTTCTGCATATTTACTCACTAGGAAAAATATGTAGATATTTGCCGAAAACGTTGTGCTCAAAATAGTTTCCTGGCATTTCATAAGTAATATTTTTCAGGATATTTGCACACTAAGCAAGGTATTAGCTTATCCAAATTTACATAAACATACTCTGTTAATAAAGGTTATTTATACCATCTCCATACTTTTCTATTTAGATGTTTATTTGTGTGTGCCCTGGCAGTTGAGAGTATGTCATACTCTCAATGTCTCTCTGATGGTGGTGCATGTGTTGGATCATTCGGTGTCCTTCATGATTGTTGCGCTGGGTGGTGCCAATCCATGCGTCTTGTTCGTGAATGGGCGCAATCAGTTGGGATTGATATTACCTTAGCTGCCTCGGCCTGTTTGAATTGTTGGTTTTACTCTAGACGCTTTTGCTCAAGGAGGAATTCCCAAGGAGTGTTGGTGTCATTACTAACCATTCTTGGGAACTGACCCGGTGTCAGTTCCCAAGAATGGTTGGTATCAGGCTGGCGGCCGACCGTTAAATATTTGCCAAATCCTCTGCAACATGGTTGATATATATGGAATGCGCGATAGGATTAGGGCGTACCCCACAGGTGACTTGCAGGGACAGCACCCGGCTCCAGCAGGAAATGGACTAGGAGTAACTGGTAACTGGATAGCGTTGTTGCACCACCTTGGGCGGGGGCAACGTAAGAAGCTAGCTCGGGAAATAATATTGAGGTATGCAAGTTCGAATGTTGGGACTAGGGCTGGAAGGGCCAGAGAGTTAGCGGATATATTAAAAAGAATACGAATGAATGTAGCCTGCTTACAGGCAACTAAATGGAGAAGAACTAAAGCGAGGGAAACAGGTGAGGGATACAAGTATTTCTACTGTGGAAGTGACAGGAAAAGAAATGGTGTGAGAATAGTGTTAGATAGTAATTTGAGAGAAAACGTGATGGATGTAAAAAGGATTAATGATAGATTGATAGTTGTGAAAGTTATGTTAGAGAATGTGATATTAAACATAGTTAGTGTGTATGCACCGCAGGTAGGATGTGATGAAACGGTGGAAGATAAATTTTTGATACAGCCTTAATGACCATCCCAGTGCATGAGGAATTGATAGTTAGCGGGGATTTTAATGGACATGTGGGTAGAATGATAAGGATTTCTGAAAGAGTTCACTTGGGATGGGGTTTTGGGAGTACCAACAACAAGGGACAGTCGCTGCTACTATCCACTACTGCATTTGAACTGGCAGTAGCCAACACTTAATTCCAAAAAGGGACGAACATCTGATAACTTACAAAAGCGGTAGCCACAAAAACCAAATCGAATACTTTCTCGGGCGAAGCAACAGCATACAGCATGTCAGAATTTGCAAACTACCAGGAGAAGATTTGATCTTCCAGCATAGACTCTTATGGTTATGGTACAAAAGGTAAAAATACAGAGTTGTTGAGAGGATGAATGAAAGGAGACAAAAAGTATTCAAAGGCCGACGTGAGTGGAAACGCCGAGAGAGGACGCACTAGGTGGACATACATGGACCTTATTGCTGATGTTCTTCAGAAAGGCCTGGAGGGTGTACTTATAACCGGCATGCTTGTAGATTAGCTACATGTATGAACGTAAATGAGGCAAAAAGAGTATGTAAGGATCGTAGCAGGTGGCGTTCTGTGGTTTCTCACGCCTCCTTCCCATGGGAGTAGGCCATAGCAAGAAGGCGTGAGTTTATGAATGTATACAGGGTGTGCCTGACACCGACGCCAACCGAAAAACGATGCACACAGTACATGATTCTGGAACACCTAATATTGGAATTTATCGTCGGTTTTTTCCTATTTTTGAAATACACGTCATAGTTAAAAAAATTATAAACTACCTTTATTCTCTAAAAACAGCAATGGAAATAAAACTCAAAAGCTGCCTATCAGCTGATTTCCTAAAGGTCACGATCGAGATCAACGCCACCGGCTAGTTTGTCGGCTAGACGACAAAGGAAGTTAAGTTGAGTTTGTAATTTTAAATTCAAGCAAACTTTAGTTTTTAGAAAATAAACTTTAATAAAAGATACACTACTGGTTTTGTTGAAATGGACTTTTTCCAACTCCACATACATAAAAAAAGCATCACAGCGTGATGTCCCTTCGATGACCATTAGAGTCGTCCCACGCTGCTTGTCAAAGCAAACACGTGAACCTAATCTACCGTTACCCGTATGTACCATACACAGGTACGTTGTAATGATCGGGCGATTAAGCTTGTGTGTGCAACTGACCTTACCTGTACTGGCCTTTTGACATGGGTTCACAATTAGGTAAGTACGTGAGGAATTTTAAGAGTATGATGACTCTACAAGAGTAACAGGGAGTCAAAATACTCATAAACATAATCATCTTTTAAACCGACTTTCCAAAAAGGAGGAGATTCAATATTCGACTTTATAATTGGTTTTTTTTTGTTTGTTCACCGACATCTCCGTCAATTGTAGACCGATTTTTTAAATTCTTTTTTCGATATAAGGAGTATGTTTCGAAATTGGACCCTTTTTAATTTGATGAAGATCTGATAAAGAACTTCGTAAATATACAACGTACAGAACTCTTTAATAAATAACGGCAAATCTCTCGGGATTGCTGCAATCGCATGTCTGTTTATTGTTTATACCATTCCATAACATAACATCACGACAGTACGCTCTAAAGGTGTACGCAGATGTATACAGTTCACCTTGGTACATCCTAATTTCACCGGTTATGTTCAAGTGTCGTGATATTCGGGTAATCTATTCTGGCATTATAGGTACCTTACTAAACAACTTGCCTATTAGGTAGGTACAACTAAAAACGCAAAAAATATGTTATTGACACCGACACCGACTTACAAAAAGAAAGTTATTTTTCACATTGTAGTTTTTTTATTGGTAAGTCCGTATTATTTTTTTGGACAAAGGGTTATTATTGTGCGGCAACAATTCTGAAGAAAGTAAGAAAATAATAACGCTGTTAAGTAGGAGTAATAGTAAAGTTATTGTTGTATATGTACTTGAGTAGGATTTTCAAGGTTACGCGACGCTTGCCGAGGTCGGTCCGTGGATGGGTTCCGAGCTTCTTCAAGTTTCGAGTTTCCTCTATGCCTCGGACTGCACGTTAGCCGTTGGTCCTGCCTGTCTTTTGTACATCTTTGATATTCGTTAAGGATACGGCTGAAGCCAGGCAATCTGACCAACGCAGCCGCTCTATGTAAAATACTGGTACTCAGCTGCATACATAATTCACCATATTTTTTTTCATTTTGACAGCCAACGCCGACTATAGATTGGCGTGCTCCGTCGTTTGTCTACGGTTTCGACAAATGATCATTGAGCCGTCGGGATTTTGGTCGCATATATATTGTGTTTTATTTATATATTTGTTCTGTGGTTGCTCACGCCATCTTCCCATGGGAGTAGGCCATAAGAAGAAGGCGTGAGTTTATGAATGTATACAGAGTGTGCCTGACACCGACGCCAACCGAAAAACTATGGACAGTACATGATTCTGGAACACCTAATGTTGGCATTTTTCGTCGGATTTTTCGCATTTTTAACCCCCGCCGGAAAAAGAGGGGTGTTATAAGTTTCACGTGTGTTGCTGTGTATCTGTGTATCTGTGTGTCTGTCTGTGGCATCATAGCGCCTAAACGGATGAACCGATTTTAATTTAGTTTTTTTTTGTTTGAAAGGTGATTTTGTCGAGAGTGTTCTTAGCTATATTTGAATGAAATCGGTTCAGCCGTATCAAAGTTATGGCCGTTTTACTAATTGAATCGGGGTGTTTTCGCAAGATAAATGCGTCGGGGGTTTTTAAAATTTTGAAATTTTACTTGTTGAAATACACTTCATATTTAATAAAATCATAAACTACCTTTATTCTCAAAAAACAGCAATGGAAATAAAACTCAAAAGCGCTTCCTAAAGGTCAGGATCGAGATCAACGCCACCGGCTAGTACCTTTCTCTCTTTATTGGCTAGACGACAAAGGAAGTTAAGATCAGTTTGTAATTTTAAATTTTAGTAAACTTTAGTTATTAGAAAATAAACTTTAATAAAAGATACACTACTGGTTTTGTTGATAATAAGAAAAAAATGTTTTTTTCCAACTCCACATACCTAAAACAAAACATCACAGCGTGCTGTCCCTTCGATGTCCATTAGAGTCGTCCCACGCTGCTTGTCAAAGCAAACACGTGAAGTCGTGAACCTAATCTACCGTTACCCGTATGTACCATACACAGGTACGTGGTAATGATCGGGCGATTAAGCTTGTGCGTGCAAACTGGCCTTTTGACATAGGTTCACAATTAGGTAAGTACGTGAGGAATTTTAAGAGTATGACTCTCCAGAGTAACAGGGAGTCAAACTACTCATAAACATGATCATCTTTTAACCGACTTTCCAAAAAGGTGGAGGTTCAATGTTCGACTTTATGATTGGTTTTATTTTTTGTTTGTTCACCGACATCTCCTTCTCCTTGTAGATTTTCAAAATTCTTTTTTTTTTGTTCGAAAAAGTCTGTAGGTACAGTTCATCTTGGTTCACTCTCATTACACCGGTTATGTTCAAGTATCATGATATTCGGGTAATCTATTCTGACATTATAGGTATCTTACTAAACAACTCGCCTATTAGGTAGGTACAACTAAAAAGTCAAAATAAAAAAAAACTATTTTTTCCAATAAATACTACCGACTTTCTAATAAAAAAAAACTATAAAGTGAAATTTTCTCGTGGAAGTCAGTGTCCATAACGCAAAAAAAATTGTACCTATTAAGTAGTATTTTTTTTGGAAAAAAGATTTTTTATTGTGCGGGAACAATTCTCAAGTAAGAAATAATAAAGCTGTTAAATAGGAGTAGTAGTAAATTTATTGTTTTATATGTACATGAGTACGAGTAGGTTAGCTAGCATAATAACAGCCGCACGGGTCGATTTTCAAGGTTAAGCAACGCTTGCTGAGGTCGGTCCGTGGATGGGTGACCATCCGAGTTTCCTCCATTTCTCGGAAAGGACGTTAGCCGTTGGTCCTGGTTGTCTTTTGTACATCTTTGATATTCCTTAAGCATACGGCTGAAGCCAGGCAATCTGACCAACGGGTATCGTAATACTCGAGTTTTGGAGGCAGATGAGCAGATGAATAAAGAAAAAAAATTGCGTGTGTCAGAGTACAGAGACATGGCGTGTGTTGTGATATTTTACTTCTTGAACACTTTAAATTCATCTAACTTTTGATAGAGTGAACCGATTGCGATGAAACAAAAACTAAGTTATACTTCAAGTTACGCAAAATTTTTATGTGTTAAAGTTATCTACTTTGGTGTCGTACATTTTACGTGATGCGTGCACAAATAAACAGACAAACAGACAAAGATTTAAACAAATGCTGGAAATGGGTTCTGTATCCTTTAACACCCTGCCTATTTTTTTTTTTAATTTTCGGTGTACAAAATCGACTTTTCTACAGATTTATTATGTGTATTGGTTTTGTTCATACGTTATACACATACAAACTGTGACTCACCTTCTGTGTTTATACTATTTTGTTATTATTTAATTTATTCTATTGTATTCCCTAAATATTGTATGACCCGTTTCCGTGAATGTGTCCGTGGCATCACCAGTGGGCCCTATCAGAATATCAGCTCAGCGTTATTTTCTTTTTAATACCTTTGCACATGCTGAGATAGGAGCCTTTTTGGTCTCGCAAAGGGTGATCCATTTTTTTTTTAATATTGTTTGTGTTTGGCTTATCTCGTGTCTCCTGTGCGGGTCACAAGTAAATATTTTTATTTCTTTCTTTCATAGGTACGGTTAAACTGGAAGGTGACCCGAAAATAGTTGGGTAAAGACCAGGCAAATTGTATGTACTTGGTACATTTATGTTCGCTTATGTCGACTTAACGTAGGGGAAAGCTGTTTTTGTACATAGTATTACAGTTGATCTCTTAGTAAAAGTTATTCAAACAAGTAAAATTTCAAAATTTAAAAATCCCCCGACACTTTCTAGCGAAAACATCCCGATTCAAACAGTAAAACGCCCATAACTTTTGAACGGCTGAAACGATTGTATTCAAACATAGCTAAGAACACTCTCGACAAAATCACCTTTCAAACAAAAAATCTAAATCAAAATCGGTTCATCCGTTTAGGCGCTATGATGCCACAGACAGATACACAGATACACAGCAACACACGTGAAACTTATAACACCCCTCTTTTTCCGGCGGGGGTTAAAAAAGACAAAGTGCGGGCGGCGCGGTGCGTGTAATAGCCGGTGGCCTTGACTTCTACCGTGAATTTTAGGAAATCAGCTGTTGTAGCACTTTTGAATTTTATTTTCATTGCTGTTTTATGTGAAAAAATGGACTAATTTTTTTATTAATGCCAATATTATAAAGAGTAAAGATTTTTTTGTTTGTTTGTTTGTACCGAATAGGCTCCGAAACTACTGGAGCGATTTTAAAAATTCTTTCATCTATGGAAAGCTACAGGGTCCAGAATCACGTACTGAATCCATGGTTTTTTTTTCGCGTCGGTGTCAGTCACACCCCGTATAAGAAAGAAGTACCTGGGCCACCGAGCTCTGCTCGGCTGAAATTAGAGAAAACGACGTTTTCTAAAAATGTAGATTAATTTATTGCCCTCGAAATCAAAAGTCATTTCCGAGATTCAGATTATATATATAATCATATAATATACACATATACAAGAATTACTTGTTTAAAGGTATTAGATAATATTTATATGATCCTAACCATGTCCAACAGGATTTAATATAACGTAACGCTTGTTATACTTCTAATTTTAGTATTTATTGCGCACCAAGATTTATAAGAACACATAATATCCGCTATGATGGCCAGAAGCTTGCCGCATTAGTGTTTTAATTGACTATGGGTACCAGTAATACCCAAAATCGTAAAAAAAAAGTGTATTTGTCTGGCCTTGTGTACCCCGGTACCAGTAACCAAGTAGAAAAAATTCGGAGTGACTGTCTGTGTGTCTTGTTACACCTAATTACTACGATCACGAAATTACTGTCAAATTTCCATGCAAAATTTGCAAAGTTTATTTACAACCAATTTTGTTAATTAAGACAATCATATTTTTTTTAAAATTTATACACAATTAAAAGGCCTGTTCATTGGCATTATGAAAAAACCGGCCAAGTGCTAGTAGGACACGCGCACCACGAAGGGTTCCGTACCATAATCGCAAAAAAAAGTTAAATAAATAAAAGCAATACAAACAAAAATGTATCATATTACAGATGAAAGGTCAAAAATTAAAATTATTACGTATTAAAATGTCAAAGAAAAAAACTTAATTCAAAAAATCAAAAAACCCGACTGCTTTGCAGGCGGAGGATACACCAGATTTTGGTCAGCCAGCCCGCGAATATGTATCCTCTGACTGCACTCTGACTTTTTAGTTCGCTTTTGAAGCAGTCGGGTTTTTTGATTTTTTGAATTAAGTTTTTTATTTATAACTTTTTAGTTAGTTTTTTTCGAATTAGATACATTAAAACATATAAGTGTTATATATTTTTTAAATAACCTCTTAAAACCCTTTATTTTGATACCCCACACGATGGGTTTGGAAGAAAAAAAAAATTTGGGCCCCCACAATATGGCACCCGAAATCCGCCATTTTTCTATTATTCAATTTTAATGTAGCCAATGACACTCGCAGGGTCAAGACGCATCGATTGACGTATGAATCATTAAAATCGGCCAACGCGTTTGGTCTCTGGAACGCCATATAGGAACAAACATACATACATACATACATACATACATACATACAAACATAGACTGATAAACACATTACCCTCCTTCGGCAGTCGGGTAAAAAACCCGACTGCTTCAAAAGTGATCTAAAAAAAAAGACGTAAACAAGGAGAAAATCATGCTGTGCAGTCGGAGGATACACATTTGCGGGCTGGCTGACCAAAATCTGGTGTATCCTCCGCCTGCACAGCATGATTTTCTCTTTGTTTACGTCTTTTTAGTTCGCTTTTGAAGCAGTCGGGCTTTTTGATTTTTTGATTTAACTTTTTTTATTTATAACTTTTTAGTTAGTTTTTTTATCGAATTAGGTACATTTAAACATATAAGTAGTATATTTTTGAAATCACCTCTTAAAACCCTTAATTTTGTTACCCCACACGAAGGGTTTGGAAGAAAAAAAATTTGGGCCCCCACAATATGGCGCCAATAATCCGCCATTTTTCTATTGTCCAATTTTAATGTAGCCAGTGGCACTCGCAGGGTTAAGACGAATCGATTGACGTATGAAGCATCAAAATCGTCGAACGTGTTTGGTCTCTGGAACGCCATATAGGAACAAACATACTTACATACATACATACTTACATACTTACATACATATAGACTGATAAACACATTACCCTCCTTCGGCAGTCGGGCAAAAAGGCACAAAATCACGATTGTTGTATGGGGGCCCCACTTAAATATTTATTTTATCCTGTTTTTAGTACGAGTAATTGTTGTTATAGCGGCTACAGAAATACATCATCTGTGAAATTTTCAAATGTTTAGCTATCACGGTTCATGAGACACAGCCTGGTGACAGACAGACAGACATACTAACAGACAGACAGACAGACGGACCGCGGAGTCTTAGTAATAGGGTCCCGTTTTTACCCTTTGGGTACGGAATACTAAAAATATTAAGTGTTAACAAAGTACTCAGAAAGGAAGTCATAAATATAGTTTGTGTGTACACAAGTAAAATTTCAAAATTTAAAAAACCCCCGACACATTTATCTTGAGAAAACACCCCGATTCAAACAGTAAAACGCCCACAACTTTTGAACGGCTGAACCGATTTTATTCAAACATAGCTAAGAACAGTCTCGACAAAATGACCTTTCAAACAAAAAAACTAAATCGAAATCGGTTCATCGGCTTAGGCGCTATGATGCCACAGACAGACACACAGATACACAGATACAAAGATACACAGATACACAGACACACAGATACACAGCAACACACGTGAAACTTATAACACCCCTCTTTTTCCGGCGGGGGTTAAAAACGAGCCGGCAACTTGCTGCGCCGTTTCTATTGCGGCAAGGTAGCGGCCAGGTAGCGGCTCACTCCTGGCCAAATAAAGCTTGATTGACTCTGGGTACCACTGATACCCATGGCCGGGTCAGTCGATTTATAAGAATCCTTAAACTAAAAACATACAATTGGCGGCCTGAGGCCCTAGACAAGTGACACTCTATCAACAAAAGCGTGGCGATAGCGATTGGAAAAAATATTTTGCAAAAAAAATCTACCGACTTCCAAATAAAAAAACTACAAAGTGAAAAATAACTTTAATTTTGGAAGTCGGTAGCATCTTTTTGTAAAAATTATTTTTTATTTTTCACTTTTTAGTTTTACCTAAATAATAGGCAAGTTGTTTAGTAAGTTACCTATAACGCCAGAAAAAAAGATTACCTGAATATCATAAAACTAGAACATAACTGGTGAAATGAGGGATCTGCGTACCCATTACGAGCGTACTGTCGTGTGTCGGTTCACTCTATGAAAAGTTAGTTACGGGTCACGAAATAAAATAAAAACTTTAGACATTATTCAGACACATTTTTCAACGAAAAAGGTTTTCAAAGCAGCCCTTATTCAGTCGTCAGAAAATAATAATGAAGCTTAATTTGAGTTTCCGCGTCAGTTTTAAACTTACAATTTAATATTTCTAAAGAGATTTTTGCTTTTTCTAATTAATTTCGAAGTTGTTACGTAATTAGTTTTGCAATTATATGCCCTTGGATGTCAAAATTAGCGTAATGAGTAATTTTCTTAATTGATTTACGTGATTACCGCTGTGAAAATGTATTTTCGAGTCGAGGTAGGTGGGTAATTAGATTGGGTAGAAAATTCCTACTAAGCAAATAAAATCAGGCTGCGGGAACCACTGGATGCGAGACGCACAGGACTAATCTATGTGACGAGACTTGATGTGGCTTTTGTTCAGCAGTGGACGTCATTCAGCTGATATGTTGATGAAAAAAATATTTTTTGCAAAAAAAATCTACCGACATCCAAATAAAAAAAAATTAAGTAAAAAATAACTTTCATTTTGGAAGTCGGTGTCTTCGGTAGGTACCAATATTTAGCCTCATGGACATAGACTTCCAAAAAGAAAGTTATTTTTCAATTTGTATTTTTTTATTTGGAAGTCGGTAGTAATTTTTTGTAAAAAAGTATTTTTATTATTCACTCTTTAGTTGTACCTACCTAATAGGCAAGTTATTTAGTAAGTTACCTGTAATGCCAGAATAGATTACCCGAATATCATGAAACTTGAACATAACTGGTGAAATGAGAGTGTACCAAGGTGAACTGTACACATCTGTGTACCACTTTAGAGCGTACTGGCGTGATGTTATGCTATGAAATGTTATAAGTCATAAACAGACATGCGATTGCAGAAATCCCGAGAGATTTATCGTTATTAATTGAAGAGCTCTGTTGTATATCTCTGAAGTCCTTCATCAGATCTTCACCAAAAAGAATTTTCAAAATCGGTCCACAATTTTACTGACGGAGAAATCGGTGAACATACACAAAAGAACAATCAAAGTCGAACACAGAACCTTCTCCTTTTTGTAAATTCGGATAATAAAATGACTTACAAAAGATTATCTCTGTTCATCAATAATGCCTAGACTGCTACAAAGATTTTGATGGTACTTGTGCACACAGGTTGTGCATGACCTGGATTATCCATAGATAACATAGGATTTTTACCCGGTAGAACGTCCCCTCAGAAAAAAAACCGGCCAAAAGCGAGTCGGACTCGCGCACCCAGGGTTCCGTACAAACCTCAGCTTATAACAAGTTCATGAGGAAAGGGGTAGTAAGTTTTTTTTTTTTTAAATATTTTTATTATATGATGTAACAAAAATTTAACGGTTTTCGCAATTATTCCTTTATCTGTGCTACAAGACGTCGCTTCATACCTAATTTCAAGATTCTGAGTTCACGGGAAGTACCCTGTAGGTTTTGATTCCTTTCCCGATTCACGAGTGTCATAAATTTGCGAAAATTTACGGCATGAACGGCTGTATCTTTTGATTGCGTTAGCTTAGAAGTTTGATTTTTAACAGCTTTAAGGGAAATTTCAGCTTGATACCTCCACGCGTTCCTGAGAAAAAGGGTCTTGACAGACAGACAGAAGGACGGACAACAAAGTCATCCTATAAGGGTTCCGTTTTTTCCTTTCGGGGTACGGAACCCTAAATAACACGTTTCACATATCCTATCTCCTAACTACCTTTTATACCAAAATTTTAGACGAAAAAACGTAATGAATTCGCATTTTTATATGAATTTGGAGTACGGATAGTAACTGGGGCCCTACCATAAGCTCTTCATCATCATCAGCCTTTTAATGTTCCCACTGCTGGGACACAGGCCTCCTCTCTGTGAGAGAGGGGGAGTGGCCTTAATCCACCATGCGGGCCCAGTGCGGGTTAGTCGATGTCACATGTCATGTCGGTTTTCTCACGATGTTTTCCTTTACCGGTTTAAAGCAGTGGTGATGAAATAATTTACACAAAGTAAAGCGCCTGCCTGGGTTCGAAAACACAATCTTCGAAACGTAAGTCGGGGTAAGCCGTTACCACTGGGCCACCACTGGTCTTACAAGGTGCATAAGGGATATGACTTGTAAACATCTGTCCCTAACACACAATGAAAATAACCTGGCTCTAAGAGCTCATAGTAGCCACCTGAAATGGAGTATAGAGATACCTAAACGACAGAATCTGGCTACATATTTAACGAACTTATTTTCGTATTAAACTTCCCTTGATGAATATTGAATCAGCTTAAAGTATTCATCGGTAAAGGGGTAATTAACTCGGCAACAAATTGGGGCCTATTGAAATTGACGTGAATCGTTAAAGTACATAGTTATGTATGTACGAACGGTTGGTCATGAAAACAATGGTTTAACATCTTAACCAATACTTTATAGCTTCAGTCATTTACATTTAAATAAATATTTAATTTTAACCGACTTATAAAAAAACTTATGAACAAAAAAAAAATATCGACGAAATAACAATTGCAAAGCATAAAATTAAAAACTTTTATTATAGAATTTTGAGTTGGCGCCAAACAAACACACATGCAAATTAATTACGTAAAGCGTTGAATGAATATTCAATTCATTCAACGCAAACGCGTGATTTTCTTTTTTGCTTTTCAGTTTTCTTAATTTCCTCAGAAACGGTTCACAATTGAAAATTCAGTGGGCAACTTAATAATACATTATTTTCTTCTACCTTTTTGGAGGGCTTTTATTTTTAAAATTTATATGGGACCAGCTTTGATGCTGAGGGAGTCCGGTGGATGCGAGAGCTTTTGATAAGTGTGGCGCCGCTTCGAGAAAGCCTATGTCCAGCAGTGGGCGTCTTTCGACTGAAATGATGATGATGACTTTGAGATAAAGTTTATTTAAAAACTGTAACCTGAGTACGGAATTTCTTTATCTTTTTTAGCCTATGTTACCCCGGCCATAATAACGAATCGATTGACACCATACTCATCAAAATTTGATGAATAATTTAGGCGCAACGGGGGAACATTATGTAAATATAAACATACATACATAGACTGTTAAAATCATAACCCGTCCTTTTGACTTGCCGTAATCGGATAAAAAGAGAACTTTGGAAATCGGAACACTTTAAAAAGTTATGCGTGGTCATACATAAAAAAAAATGTTCATGTGAATTGAAAACCTCCTTTCTTTTGTCGGTTGAAAGGGAGGAGGTTCTGAATTAGATTATATTTTATTTTTTTTCTGCCTTTTTGGTATAGTGGTCACAAGTGGTACTGCTGAGCATGAGCTCCTGGGTTCCCGGGTCAATCAGTGTTATAGGGTTATCCGAATGGCATTTCTCAGTAAAAGCCCAGAGTTCCTAAAGATGGCAATAGTTTGCCCCCTATGACATGGGACTGGTTTGGTAGCTATTTTATGCAATAACTTGAACAAACGCAAAAAAATCCTACAACTTAGCTCTATCTTCTCCTTCTTTTCGTGTGAAGATGCCATCTCTGATCACAGTCAATAATGTCAAAAAAATAAAAGCCGTCTCTGGGATCCCCATTTTTAGGGTTCCGTAGCCAAATGGCAAAAACGGAACCCTTATAGATTCGTCAAATCTGTCTGTCTGACTGTCTGTCCGTCCGTATGTCACAGCCACTTTTATCCGAAACTTTAAGAACTACGCTGTTGAAACTTGGTAATTAGATGTATTCTGTGAACCGCATTAAGATTTTCACTCTAAAATAGAAAAAAAAACAATACATTTTGGGGGTCCCCATACTTGAAACTGAAACTATTTTTTTTTTCCCTCAAACCCATACGTGTGGGGTATCTATGGATAGGTCTTCAAAAATGATATTGAGGTTTCTAATATATTTTTTTTCTAAACTGAATAGTTTGCGCGAGAGACACTTCCAAAGTGGTAAAATGTGTGTCCCTCCCCCCCGTAACTTCTAAAATAAGAGAATGATAAAACTAAAAAAAATATATGATGTACATTACCATGTAAACTACCACCAAAAATTGGTTTGAACGAGATCTAGTAAGTAGTTTTTTTTTAATACGTCATAACCGCAATTTACCAAGTACGGAACCCTTCATGCGCGAGTCCGACTCGCACTTGGCCGGTTTTTTTTTCTTGCGTCATCAAACTAATCACACTAATATTATAAAGGTGAAAGTTTGTGAGTGAGTGTGTGTGTGTTTGTATGTTGGTTACTTCTTCACGCTCAAAAGACTGATCTGGATCAAATTTGCCACAGAGATAGTTTATAGTCTGGAACAGCACATAGGATACTTTTTATCCTGGGCCTATGTTTCCTTGTGATAATTTTTGACTATCACGCGGGCAAAGCCGCTAGCAGAAGCTAGTAAAATATAATAATATGTTGTGCCAATGAATTTCAGTCTAATAGTAGATCAGTTTTGAGGCTCAAAATTCAAAAAAAATTGATGCGTATTATTTTTATTGACTGTACCTTTAAAGTACTTGTAATATGGGACGAAACACAACTTCAATGATGATGTGGGACGAACTAAGATTTTTTTGGAATGTGGGACAAAACTTCAGGCCGAACGAAGAATAAATCGTAGAACCACTTAGAACATTCGATAGTCCGCCAGAATCCAAAACAAAAGACGGCACTGGACTTTCGAAATTTCTTCTACAAAACATTAAAGCACTCCATTTGATTCTAATTGGTGTTAGGGTATTTTACCACCCAACATTTGCGAGGTATCTA
Organism: Orthosia gothica; assembly: GCA_949775005.1. Taxonomy (NCBI): domain Eukaryota; kingdom Metazoa; phylum Arthropoda; class Insecta; order Lepidoptera; family Noctuidae; genus Orthosia; species Orthosia gothica. The sequence goes on from OX459044.1 coordinate 8,638,854, forward strand.
GGCAGTTAATTTCTACAGACTTACTGTTCTTAGTTTTAAGCTGAAAGTTACAACACAGATAAAAATATTCGTAACATAGACGTCGCTAGTATGCAATCAAAGAAATTTTAACAAGGAAATATCCACCAATGGGATAACTTCATCATCGCCTAGCTAGCCTAACTATTACCTGCCACGTTTCTGGTGGAAAACGTGTAGTGGAGCTGGATTTGCACTTACAATAATATTATATTCAAATAAAAAAAAAAATAAGCAAGATTTAGCTAACCGTGCATTATAATCCAAACCAAACGTGTATGCAAAATTACCGGGCTATCGGTTGGGGTAATCTGTTGTAAAATTCAGATGCAAGATTTGACTCACACATACCAACAAACAAGGGAAGATAAATAAATAAATAAATAAAAATAAAAAGGTTTATTGCAGAAACTTGTACACTTTTACAGTAAATCTTACATAGGGACCTCCTTTTAAGTAAAAGATATACCTGTGCTAGGAGGACCCGCTCTTCAAAGACAACTCTCTCTTGAAATAAAACCTTATAATCTATAAAAGCTTGTGAAAAGCGAAGATATGTGTTTCACACTTGCGCAGTGGGAAGACGCGTACCTACGTCTTCCCACCGCGCAACTTCCTCGCATATCTTCATCAATTTCACCCGAAAGACGTCAATGCTGGACATAAGCAACTCGCGCTCGCTGTGCGTCTCACATCTAGCGGATTGCCGCAGCCTTGACCAGCTACGTTTTCTGGTTCGCGGTCTCCAGCTTCCATTCCAGAACTTTTCGGCCCCATCGACCATCTGGTCTGCGAGAAATGTGCCGGGCAGGGTTGCCCACTGTCGCTTAAGGCTAGGCTTGGTGGCAAAAAATTACACATTGCCCCTGGACAGACTATGTCCCATAAATGCTGGCGTGTCCTATGTCAGTTCACTTGGACTCTAAATATTATTGTTCTCGGATCGCCTTTCTGCCTCGTACATCTCCGGTGGAAAAGCAGCCTTAGAAAGGAGTGGCGGACTCGTACATTATTCAGTCGGGGATTGTCCAAATTACTAAAGATATAATGGTAATGGCCGGGTTTAACAACAAAACAATTTAGACTTGTTCTTCGTCTGGTATAAATCTAGATCTTTAGGCGTTTTGTGTTGTTTTTGGGTGAAGCTTTTAAAGGAGTTTGTGGTAGTAAACATCGTACTGTTTGATACTGTCCATTTAAAGTAAAGTTATCATACAAGTCTAATATGTATCGTTTAAATCTAAATGGAGTATTTAAAAGTTCGGTCTTTATAATCCGGGTGTTACTTTTTTTATTTTTTTTATTTTCTCCATGTAGTTATAATTATGTTTTTCTTTTGCGCATCTATTATAAGGTTTTTAGGTTTGTCGAATGAAAAAGATTTTTGTTTAATTACTTTTGGAGATATCTGTTTTGCCCTATTAAAGTAAGTTATGAGGGATGTATGGGTTCTGTAGTGGGCAAGGCGCAACATTGGTAGGCCTCCTCAAGGTGGACCGATAACCTAGTCTAGGATGCGTGAAACCACTAGATGCGACGTAGAAGCATTGGGTCGATGTAACTACGCCATTGACCACAATCTATATCACTCCGGGATCGATTTTGGTCAATGACGGTGCTCCCAAGGTTGTTCGAGAATACTTTTACCTCGGGCAAACTCTGCAGTTAGGTAAGAACAACTTTGAGAAGGAGTCTAACAGAAGAATACAGCTCGGCTGGACCAGAGTCTTCAACCAGTGATTCCTAACTGTTATGACCTATGGGGCCAAGACCTGGACTCTCACGATATGGTAAGTCCATCAGTTTAAGGTCGCTGAGCGAGCTATGGAAAGGTCTATGCTTGGAGTCTCTCTAAGGGATCAAACCCGAAAAGAGGTGATCCGGCAAAGAACCTAAGATTTCAACATAGTATAGCTCGCAAGATAAGTAAACCGAAGAGGCAATGGACCGGCCATATTAGCCGTTGAATCAATGACTTTTGGGGTAGACGTGTTCTAGAATGGAAACCGTGAACTGGTAAACGTAAGGTAGGACACCCAGGCTAGGTGAAGCGACGATCTTCGCAGGATGGCTGGTAGCAACTGGATGAGAGTTACCGAAAATAGCTGCAAATGCCATTCAATTGCAGAAGACTATGTCCAGCGGTGGTCTGCTGTACGCTGATGATTATAATGATGACTACGCCTAAGGCTAGCATGAATGCAAGAAGTACAAGACTGGTAGATGTGACGACGTTTTGGAGAGGCCAAAAATGATGATGATAACTTACCCTTTTGAGTGTTCTGATGATGTTCACGTAGCTGAAGGTGATGACTCCGAGTGGCACGATCTGACCCATCGCGAAGAGGAACATGATGTACGTCAGCGTGTTCATCGACTGCTCGTGCCAGTTGACTGAACAACTGTGGAAGAGAAGACAAGATTAATAGGTTAGTATGTAGCAGGATTATTGTACAAGGTACTGGTTATAAAAAACTAGGTTCTGCCAGCGGCTTCGCTAAGTCAGAAATTATCCCAGGAGAACATTATACTGGGATGAAGAGTAGCATATGTGCTATTCCAGACTATAATCTATCTCTTTGCCAAATTTCATCGTTCAGCCGTTCTGGCGTGATTAAGTAACAAACATACATCCATCCAAACTTTCGCATTTATAAAATTAGTATTTATTTATTTATTTTATTATTAATGTACACACAGATAACACATCATGACAAAGTTGTACAAAGGTACTGCTTATTTCTTGTAAAACTTCTACCAGCAGACCCGCGAAATGGAGAAATGAAGAAGAAATGTAGACAAATAGTTTGTGAGAACAGGAATAGAAGAAAAGTGAACGACTAACCTAAGATATAAAAACATACACATATAGTGTAAGTGATACATACTTAAATAAATACATAACTCTAAAATATAAAGATACTAATTATATATAAATATGCTTGTAAAGATCTGATTTGAGAGAAAATATAATGCTCTTTTAATCGAAAAAGAGAGATGATGCCAGGCGGTAAAATAATTTATAATATTAGTTAGATAACCTTGCAGTTAGTTACCTAAAAAATAAGATTTTTTAAATCCCTGTTTCAAGTAACTACATTACGAGCGGCTGATTCCGAGCTAGATGTTAGTATTGTTTATTTGTTTTTTTTTAAATTGATATAGAAATGTTTACTATCGCAAATATTTTCTCATAAATAGTGACAAAAGAACGTAGTTCGTCAAATCCCCGCTTAAAGTCGCATTGTTTAGTTTTACATTGGTGGAAGTGAGAATTTGTTTGTCAATTTGTTGTGTATAATCTTCAGAAGTGTAGTGACCGATCAGTGTACACGCTGTTTCACTTCAAAAGTATAATAAAACGAAATCGTGACCAGAAGCAAGCATTACATTTCCATAATATTATATAAACTCAAAGTTATACTTTTTCTCATACTTATGTTGTAACTTTTGAATGATATTGCCCTTTAAAATTATTTTGTATTTGTATAGTTTTTGTGATAAAATAGAAGTAATACTTACGGTTCCCTTTTTACCCGACTGCCGAAGGAGGGTAATGTGTAAGTATGTATGTATGTATGTTTGTTCCTATATGGAGTTCCAGAGATCAAACGCGTTGGCCGATTTTGAAGATTCGTACGTCAGTCGATTCGTCTTAACCCTGCGAGTGTCACTGGCTACATTAAAATTGGACAATATAAAAATGGCTGATTTAGGGTGCCATATTGTGGGGCCCAATGTTTTTTTGCTTTCAAACCCTCTGTGTGGGGTATCAAAATAAAGGGTTTTAAGAGGTGATTTCAAAAATTTATAATACATATATGTTTAAATGTACCTAATTCGAAAAAAATCTAACTAAAAAGTTATAAATATTAAAAACAGTTGAATCAAAAATCTGACTGCTTCAAAAGCGAACTAAAACACGTAAACAAGGCGAAAATCATGCTGTGCAGGCGGAGGATGCACCAGATTTTGGTCAGCCAGCCCGCGAATATGTATCCTCCGACTGCACAGCATGATTTTCGCCTTGTTTTCGTCTTTTTAGTTCGCTTTTGAAGCAGTCGGGTTTTTAGATTTATTGATTTATCTGTTTTTTTAAATTTAGTTATCATGAATACATTTTCTCTGAAAAAGTATCAAAACTCAAAACGATTTCTTTTAACCTTTTTTTACCTGATATTTAATCAAATTAATATTATTGTTAGTACCTACTTATTTTAGAAAACCGATGATGTAACTATTAAAAAATAAAAGTTATAACTACATTGGGAAATAGTTTATTAATAGTTAAACCTTTAAAACGCCCTGTAAAATTAGTAATTTCTGAGCTCGTACACTTTTAATTTGAAGAGACGATTAAATTTATTAGTACACCAAACCGATGAGATTGACTATGATATTGAACAGGCCATAATTGATCAAGCAAATTTCAATAGGGATGTTTCCTGGGTAGAAAAATAATAATTATATATAGTCCGTCAGAGAGATTATCAATTAATATTGGACGCGTATTTTCGTTTTTAAACAAAAATTGACAAAGGTAAAGCTCATCAAAGTTCAGGAGTGGGGGCTTGTGACGTCACTTTGTCAGTATAAAGTGTAGCACACCGAGACATCACACGATATTTCAACGCTCTGTATCATCATAGCTTTTTGGCTTGAGAAGAAATACGTGTCTAATATTTATAGATTATCTAACTGACGGACTAAATAGTTATTTTTTTGTCAACAACCCTATTGTTTGAACTTTTCAACAAAGTAAACAAGCAAATCTAGGTTGATAATAAGACCAACAGAACCCTGAGTACCTTGGAAATATCTAAAACATTTTGTGCCGCGCATGATGTAATCGCATAGCAACTTAGCGAATCGCAAAACATTTGAACTATGCTGACATTATAACATTGTATCTACGAGCGTTGACAAACTGTCATAGCTAAGCTATTCCAGTGGGTTGATAATTAAAGTTGACTGCCTTGTTAGTAGCAAGTGCTACTGTAGAGTACGAGGTACTGAGTTCAACCCTCAGATCAGGCAAAGTGTAAGGATTTCATCAGGATTTTTTCAGTAGAAACCTGGAGTCTGGAATCTTACCCGGTAGATGGCAATAGGCTCATCTGCCAATACAAGGAATTAAAAATAATTGGCGAATTGTGTTTTTACTATAAAGGAGCGTCCTCACTGGGAGCATTCGTTCGTGAGCATTTGTAAACAAGCAATCTTAGGCGAGCAATAAATGTTTCCCAGCGAGCCCAGCATTCACTATCGAGCAAAACTATGAACGTTTAAGTCGAAAATTCTCTTGCGAGCTTGGTGCATTCGAATACGACCGTATATGCCATTCATTCGATAAAACTCGTATGATTGACCAAGAAGTTTACAAACTGTTCACAAACACTTAAGATCAAGGAACTGTTCCTTGCTTACAAGTGGCCAGTAATATTCCTACATAAATACTCATTCATTTCATTATCTGAGTACTCGCTTTCGAGCGTTTTATTTGCGTGAACATTCGAATGCGAGTCTTTACGCGAAAATCGTTGCAACGTCCACACCGGCCAAAGTTCGCGCTTGCGTGTAAGCTTTGTAACGCTCGGCTCAACGTCCACACCACTCGAATATTCGATGTCGAATGCCCATTACACGTGAATGTAAGTGAGGACGCTCCTAAGGGAAATTATTAACCGGGCGAAAAATATACTGAATGGGAGACTATTATACTAAGTAAGTAACTATTTATCCGGTTTCAGTAATACCTTTTAGGAGGTTTTTGTGAGCTGCGGTAATAATATTGTTACATACTATAATTGTATTTGAAGTTCTATTTTTCTATTTTAGCATATTATTCTTTTGAAAATAGCTGAGCAACCATCGAGCCGACATCGCTGTGCAGATTTCAGAGTTCGGGTTATTCGTGTTTTCAACGAATTAGTCCAAGAGCGAGCGAAGCGAGCTCGGGAGCTTAGAGAACCCAGACACGGTTACTTTAAACCATGCAGACAAATGAGCCCAGTCAACAAACTTTTATTTTCAAGTCGCTGTTTTAAACACTTGTATTCGCCCACTGTTTGTCGCTCACAGCATTTCAGTAGGCCAAATTCAGTATATTTTACACCTTTAATTTGAATTTATTTTCGCTCGTTTAAATACTATCCTTACTATAATCCATCTCTGCCTTACCCTTCGGTAAATACGAGCGTGATGCTATGTTATAATTAAAATATTTATGAAACTCCTCGTCCTTGTCCTACAAAAGTTGGAACGAAGACGGTAGGGAATTTGAATTGTAGAATCTTGCGTGAGGGTTTCTACGGCATTCAGGTATTTATAAAGGGTTAAAGCTCATTGAAACCGAGTCCTCGCGAAGCGACACGTCTATCTAAAACTGTACATACTCGTAGCATATTGACCCTATCTTCACAACGTAATGCACACATATACATATGTCAAGATGCTGTGCTTATTTATAAATCTCTCTATGGCACTGAGGTTTGCTGTTGAAAGGCGAGCTTAACCCAATTCTGGGTTAAGCTCGCCTTTGTACACATTAAGCTTGCACGTATGGTCTTTATTATTCTGCTTTCGTATGTAACTATGTAGGTATTTCCGGGAAATAGTAATCCATTTTTCAAGCATTTCCTGCCATCTGATTAAGCTAAAACTTGGCATACATAAGTAATTTTGTCAACATTGAAATAACATGGTACCTACTATATAGTTGGTTCCCTCTCCAGGCCTGTGTCTCAGCAGTGGGAATATCAATAGGCTGGTGATGATGATGATGATGATACAGTTGGTATCATATCGAAGTCGTAAGGTGGCCATAGCAACTCCTCAACTAGACTAAATAGCACCATTGATTGTTTGTGTTTGATCTCATTAGATGTGTATTAACAAGTAATATTACAGTTTTAATCTATTCTTAATTTTTATATGGCAATCTATCTGGCAATGTCTCTTTTACAAGCCGATGTCGACTATTCTAAGTACCTACCTAAGTACCTTTCTGTTCAAAAAGCTTGTTTTAAAAATAGATAAACAAAAGACACGCGAATTCACACACCATCCAAAGGATTTGACACATCGCTTCAACTTGCATTATGAAGATAGAGTTTAATATGCTATGTACATTTTTAGACTGATGATAACGCGTCGGTTCACTTCGACTCTGTAGTGTGCTTTGACCCTAAGACTTAATAGGGTTTAGAAATATTCATGCTTCTGCTCCTTTGATAAACGATTGGATGTCTGTCTTTATGTAAGAGTCTAGGTACAAACTTATTACTAACATTTCTACTTATTTTTGGTACAAATTTAAGCATGCGGCGGCTGAGGAATTGTTCAGGCCAATTAAAATTTCCATTGACTGGGAATTTGAAACCCAAGATCCAAAATTTAGTAGGCGCTTGTAAACATCAAGCATTTTTGAGAAAATTATATAATATTGCAACTTAAAATCAAAAAAACCGGCCAAGTGCGAGTCGGACTCGCGCACGTAGGGTTCCGTACTTGGTAAATTGCGGTTTACGATTTATGACGTATTAAAAAAAAACTACTGACTACATCTCGTTCAAACCAATTTTCGCTGGCAGTTTACATAGTAATGTACATCATATATTTTTTTTAGTTTTATCATTCTCTTATTTTAGAAGTTACAGGGGGGGAACACACATTTTACCACTTTGAAAGTGTCTCTCGCGCAAACTATTCAGTTTAGAAAAAAATGATATTAGAAACCCAAATATCATTTTTGAAGACCTATCCATAGATACCCCACACGTATGGGTTTGATGAAAAAAAATATTTTTAGTTTTAGTTTCAAGTATGGGAACCCCCAAAATTTATTGTTTTATTTTTATTTTTGTGTGAAAATCTTAATGCGGTTCACAGAATACATCTACTTACCAAGTTTCAACAGCATAGTTCTTATAGTTTCGGAAAAAAGTGGCTGTGACATACGGACGGACAGACAGACAGACAGACATGACGAATCTATAAGGGTTCCGTTTTTTACCATTTGGCTACGGAACCCTAAAAAGGGAAAAAGATTTGAGTTCTTTTACCAGTTACTAATATAAAATCCAGGAGCAGTGGTCAGGCCTCATATCATTGAGTGCGTGCCACTAAAGATGAGACCTGAGACACCACGTGGTTTGACTTGCGTAGTAGACGATGGTCTCTTTAGCGGTATGAGGTCTGAGTGCGGGAAGGGACCGGGCGTCATCGGGGTGGCGGACAGAGCGCGGGAGGCGCGATCAAGTCTCATCTTTTATGGCACGCACTGTACGTGTCGTAGGTCGTTGGCATGCGCTTTCGTTTGTGGTAATTATTTCATCACCACTGCTATAACGGTGAAAGAGAACATCATGAGGAAACCGGCATGTCCAGAACCAAAAATCGAAGACGTGACATCCACCAACCCGCACTGGGCCCGCGTTGTGGATTAAGGTACATTCCCTCACACACACATTAAAAAGGCTGATTTTGAATAACTTAACTAACATTAAAATTTACAAACAATTTTATTCTTCGGGATGTTAAGTCTCTAATTAATTGGACTTCTTAAATTAAATTCTCTTTAGTGCGGGAAAAAATTGCCTTACTACCTAACCGGTCAGTAAAAAATTTTTTAAAACCCTTATTTTATGTCTGACTTGACTTAACGAAACTAAAATTAATTGTTACTAACTACGTATTAGTAAAAGGGAGAATTTTTAGGTCTGATATCACACTAATATTGTAATGGCGAAAGTTTGTGAGTGTGTTTGTTACTTCTGAACGATCAAACGGCTTGACGGATCTAGATGAAATTTGGCATAGAGATAGATTATAGTCAGGAATATCACCTGGGATACGTTTTATCCCGGTAATAATTATCCCTCAGGATAATTTTCGACGTTTACGCGAAGCCGCTGGCAGAAGCTAGTTTGTATAAAAAGATTTTAAAAGTCCTATTTATATTTTAAAAGTGTGAGTATGGATATTTATTTATAATAATTATATTATTTTTGACAATCACGCTATAACAGTATACAGGTTTGTTATGGCTTATATTTGACACACGACTCGGGCAGAACGTGATCCAAAATTGTGCCTTATACAAAGACCTTAGTGCGAGATTTTACTCGTGCTCGATCGCGTTTACGTAAACGTTATCTCACGGCAATTTGCTTTAAAGAAAAGGATGGCTGGCCTTTGTTTGTTTTTGCTCGACATGGTGTGGGCACTTATGCACATAAGTGCTCCCAGATACAAAAAAAGTGGTTGACAATTTTTTTTTTTCTTTTTTTTTTTATTTAAAGAAAAACGTTACCCCACACTAGGAATTTCTTCCTGTATCGTGGGTGCGTTTACAAACATATAAACTCACATACACAAACACCCAGAGCCGGAACAATTATCTGTAGGTCATACAAATATTTGTTCCGTGCGGGAATCGAACCCGCGACACGCAGCGCAGCAGTCAATCGCTCAACCACTGCGCCAACCGTGCGCCCAAATTACTGGCAACAGACGGCGCTTATCCAGTTTTCATACAAATTGACCTTTACTTTAATACGATTGAGCACGAATATAGGATTCGCGACCTATGGAGCACGCCCTTGCGGTAAAAAAAAAAACCGCGCGGTAAAAAAATCGCAGCAAATCTTTGTCTCGCCACAGAATCCACAGCACCGTGGTGCGGTTTAAATTCGCGCAAATATTTTGAGCACTATGAACAGGTAGAAAAAAACCAAACTTGTGCGGCATTTTATTCGCCGTGCGTGTTAGTTATGATTTAGTGCGTGGATTAAAAACTACACGAATGAAATTCGCACGGCAAAAAAAAATACAAAAATAAAAATGCAATGCGTGCTTAGCCTAATACTTTCATCTTATTAGTACGTTTTCGTAAAATAATTGCCACCTTTCACGACGACGAAGCCGGTAAAATCCAGAACAAAGTTTGGTATTTTCGTTTACAATGCAATAATAAAAAGAAAAAAACTTAATATTCTGTATGAATAAGGGACCGAACTCTCGGAACAATATTTCGCTGTTATACCGTGTTATACTGTTATAGCAGTGGTGGCCCAGTGGTATCGGCCGCGACTTACAAGTTGTAGGTCGTGGGTTCGAGCCCAGGCAAGCGCACTACTTTGTGTAAATTATTCCTTTACCACTGCTCTCAAAACGGTGAAGGAACATCGTGAGGAAACCGGTATGTCCTAGAACCTAAAATTCTAAGACATGTGACATCCACCAACCCGCACTGGGCCCGCGTGGTGGATTACGGCCCATTCCCTCTCACAGAGAGGAGGCCTGTGTCCTAGCTGTGGGAACATTAATAGGCTGATAATGTGATGTGATACCGTGGATGATACGTGAACAGCAATTAACCGCATTCTAAAAACATAGATTTTGGCTCTATTTTTACCTGACTGCCGAAGGAGAGTAATGTGTTTATTAATTTATTTATGTATGTATGTTTGTGCCTATGTGAACAAACGCGTTGGCCGATTTTAATGATTCATAATCAGATAATTAAGTCATTCGATTCGTGTCACTGAAGAAACTCACTCGAGTGTCACTGGAGAAATTAAAATTGGAAATAGAAAAATGGTGGATTTTGGGCGCCATAATTGTGGGTTCCTAATATTGTTTTCTTCCAAATCCATCGTGTGGAGTACGAAAATAAAGGGTTTAAAGAGGTGATTTCAAAAATATACAATACTTAATGTTCAAATGTACATAAATCGAAAAAAAAACATGTTACCTAAAAAAGTTATAAATAAAAAAAGTTATAATTCATAAAAATAAAAAACCCGACTGCTTAAAAAGCGAACTAAAAAGTCGTAAACAAGAAAAAAATCACCATCGTGACCAGACAAGATGGATGAAAAGAGATTGCATCTAGCAGAAATGAGAAAGTTGAGATGGATGTGCGGAAATGGATAAACTGGGAAATGAGTATATCAAAGGAAGATTGAGAGTGGGGCCAGTGACAGAAAAGTTGAAAGGAACCCGTTTGTCCTTGTATGGTCATGTGATGAAGAGGGATGAAACGCATGTTACTAAAAGAGTTACGAATATAAATGTGGATGGATGGAGAGGGAGGATAAGGCCAAAGAAAAATGGATGGTCTGTGTAAGGAGTGATATGAACGAAAAGTGAGTCTATTATAACGTGACGGTTGACAGGACGGTATGGAAGAAGGAAATGCGTTGTGCCGACCCCAAGTAACATAAGATAAGGGCAGGCAGATAATGATGTCAATGCCATACTCATTGAATGTTTCGACAATCAATATGGCTGATAAAATGTCACTTTTTAGAGCCTTATATCAGAAACATGAGGATTCTGTGTTAAGAAGATATCTTCTTCTTGGTATGTCGATGATAAACAAACTCATTTTTATTTAAATACCTTGCCTGGCCCAGTATTCAGCCACGGCAACGCACACCGTCCTCACGTGAACTGGCAATAGGGCATGCGGCACCAGATATAAGGTAGGCCATGGTCTGCGGAGAGACGCCGCACAAACACCGAAGATTGGAACCATCCGAGAACCCCCATATATGGAGATTGTCATTGCTGCTGCTGACCTGAGTGCGGCTGTCTGTTAAGAGTTTTCCAAGTCGGCCAAGGCACTCTGATGGCTCAAGGATATTTCTCTCGCAAAAACCGCATCTCTCCATAGTGATGTTACCGGTAGGTGGAATCACGCAATCAAGAAAACTTTTAACTTTTATGCATCAGAGGCACCGAGTTGTAGCTGTGCATTGGGTGGTGTGACCACGTGAGTCGTTTTCTAAGCTATAAAAGATTAAGAAAAGATCAATGTATACCTGATATTAGCAGCCTCATTGACATACTGCCCCCATCCGACCAGGGGTGGTGTTGTAAGTGCGAGCGAGTAGGACCATATGAAAACTATCGACATGATAGCCCCTTTGGAGCTGAGGTGCCTCGAGTTGAGAGGCCTGGTCACCATCATGTACCTCTCGAAGGATATCACTGTTAGTGTGGTTATTGAGGTTATACCTGGAACAAAGAAAGTAATGGTTAGTGTCAAGGACTATAAAGACGGTCAGGGGCGTAATTACACAGAGGTGTGAATGGACGCAAACCACCGCCGAAAATGGTACCGCCGAGGGCAGCTTGTGTGCAAAATTGATAAGGATAGTTGGGAAAGATATATAAATTTTCTGCTTTATAAGTCACTAAACAACTCTTGTTCTGAAAAAAAAACAGCAGGATATCGCACAAAAAGTAAGCAAAGATCACGTACTGAATTTTGCTCCCTGAAGACGAAAATGAAGTTGAAGGTGGCAAAAAACCGGCCAAGTGCGAGTCTGACTCGCGCAAGAAGGGTTCCGTACCATTATCGCAAAAAACGTCAAAAAATTCACGTTTTTTGTATAGGAGCCCCCATTAAATATTTATTTTATTATATTTTTAGTATTTGTTGTTATAGCGGCAACAGAAATACATCATCTGTGAAAATTTCAGCTGTCTAGCTATCACGGTTCATGAGATACAGCCTGGTGACAGACAGACAGACAGACAGACAGACAGACAGACAGACAGACGGACCGCGGAGTCTTAGTAATAGGGTTCCGTTTTTACCCTTTGGGTACGGAACCCTAAAAAATGAGACCAATAGGATTTGTCATTACGTGAGTGAGTGATTCCTTTACACAATACAAGTCTTAGATAATGATTGTATTACATAACTTCGTGGATATGCGCACTGTCTACTGGCAGTCCGGAACAAGACAAACATCTTGAAGACATACTTACATGTCTTTTGTAAGAACTATCCGTACAGTAAAAGTTTGCAATAAAAACATTTGTCCCTTCAAAAAACTCTCACTGTATTTAATCACCGAAAGTTTTTGTTGATTTAATGGGATCACATTGTGTGTCTACTGAAGGGAATATCTTGGTTTCGATCGCTTTTTGAATTTTTTTTGTGGGTTTTGCCATAAAGCTCCACACGTAGCAATTTTCTGGTTTATGGCATACAATTAAAAATAAAGTGACTGATGTGACTAAGGAAATTTTTTTTAATCGGTGCTAAAATTTTTTTTAGAATAGCATAGAAAATATTTATTCAAATTAGACACAACACAACAATCACAAAGTTAACAGAGAACAATAGTAAAAAGTACAAACAAAGTTTAAGAATGATTGCGCCGGGCGCGCCCATACCGAAAGGGTTACCAACTCAGCATTTTCAACTTAACATATATAAAATCACTCCTATATTCTCGAAGATATAGGCAGAGGTAAACCATATACAGTATCTCTCGTTTAATCGGTGTTCACAAAGTACACCAACGTTTTCCTTGAACCGGAAGACGTTGCGTTAAAAGGCTTCCCACTAGGTAGACCGATGACCTGGTGAGGGTTGCGGGTGGCTGCTAGATGCGAGGCACACGGGACCGGTTAATATGGCGACACTTGAGGGAGGCTAATGTTCAGCAGTGATGTCTTTCGACTGAATGATGATGATGGTGACCCTCGTTTTTCCAGTTATGTTTAAGGCACATATAATAGGAAGCTATCAGCAATCACTTACAAATCCAGACTGACTCCGGGCTGCTCCGAGAGATTCCTAATGTAAAACTCAGTATCAGCGCTGGAGCTCACGAGAGAGTCAACTTAAATGGATAGGAAATGATGTTAAGGTATTAGTTTAGATAATTATGGATTCGGTTTACAATTTGTTTACGATGTGAAGAAACTTAGGAAAAGCGCATTTATCGCATTGGATGACATCCCGTAAAGATATATGTGATAAGGTTGAAATAAAGAAACAAAATAATGTTGCATAGTGTAAATCAACCTTTAGCATTTTATGGTAACAGCTTAGAGTCTGCATAAATGAGAGCGGTGGACATAATTTTGATCTTAACTCTGGTGGAGATAATTTTATACCGTTGGAAGCTCGCCAAAGTAAAGCATATTCTGTGCTTAAAATTGCTCTTATCATACAAATTTGCTATAACATACGATTACAATCTTAATTGTTATTCTTATTGCTAATCTACATATTATGTGGACCAGATGGTATTACATACTTAAATGAACTCATGCCCTTTTTCCATGTGAGTAGGAAAAACTACAGAACGCCACTTGCTACAATTCTTACATAGAAGGGTACAATTATTGTTTGTTTTTTAATCTAAGCCAAACCTTATGTCACTTTGTAGGTACACTCTCTAACAGATTCTGTATTAAGAAAGAAAGAAAGAAAGAAAGAAAAATATTTATTTGTGACCCGCACAGGAGACACGAGAAAATAAGCATACACTTAAACAATAATAAAATAAAAAACCCTGTGCGAGACCAAAAAGGCTCCTATCTCAGCATGTGCAGCGATATCCAAAAAAGGTAATAACGCTGCGCTGATATTCTGATAGGGCCTACTGTTGAAGCCACGGACACACTTACGGAAACAGGACTTATAAAATAAAATAAAATAGAAGAATATATAAATAACAAACAAAATAGAATAAAACACTGAAGGTGGGTCAAAGTAAGTGTAAGTATAATACAAATATATATATTAAGCAAGCTATAGCTATCGTGTCAGCCATAAAAGGAAGAGTGATCTTCTGGCCTCCCTCGATCCGTCAAACACGCGATTTTTTCTTTGGTTACCTAGCTAGGTAACCAATGAAAAAAATAAAATCTGTCAAGCCGTTTTTGAGTTTTAGCGACATTAACGAACTGCAATGTATGGATTGAGAGATCTACAAGTTTCAAATAGAACTTCGAAACTGTTTGGGAATTTTCCTGTAATATTTCAAATGAGGTGCCATGAGTTAAAGTCGTGTTGCACCCTATGTTATTTAGATTTTGAAGGTTGTTGAATTCTTCGATAGTTAAATTTGAGGTTTGCTGGTCAGGGACCGAGGGCCCCCTTTGCTTGGGGACCCCGGTGCATAGCACTGTCTAGCCCTCCGCTAGCTACGCCCCTGCTCATTAATCGCGTTCTATCAGGCAAGACCAAGGACAAAGTCAAGAGCTGGTTTATTGCGAAAAAAAAGGATTTCACCCAATTATCAAAACGACACCTTGTTAGTCATTCTAATTCCTAGTAGGAACTAGGACTACTACTAGGAAGTCCTACTACTATTATAAATACGAAAACTGCTTAACGAATATTGATGAAACTTTACAATAATATATCTATAATCAGAATAACACAGGCTATAATTTAAATAAAGACTTTGGTGGAAGTACTAACACCGCAGCTAGTATAAATGCAAAAGTTTGGATGTATGAATGTTTGATACTCAACGCCAGAACGGCTGAACGGATCTCGAAGGCAGATCAGATATAGATTATAGTCTGGAATAGCACATATGGTTCTTTTTTCCACGCGAACAAGTAGCGAGCAACTTCACCGATATTTGGAACACAGGAAGAGCAAGGCATGGTTTACAATATAACAAAGAAACTCTATTTGTATTAAAACTTTTGCAACGATAACCATAATTTCATACAAAAACACTTTGTTTACCCGAGTAGAAATTTCTGGAATGATACACTGTTATGTCATGGTCAAAGCTTTATTTGGGGGAAACAACAGACTACCCACGCCATAATTAATGTCACTGTATTTTCTTTGATCGACTTCCTGATAATAAAGCAACGGTTCAATATTGGTTTACTTTTTGTCTTTGTCGTCCCTGAACTCTTAGTAGGTATGACCTACCTTTTATAGTATTTGAACAACCTACCTATATTTGTAGGGAACAGAGTTAGAGCAATTTTTTTTTTTAAGTATTAACTACCGCCCACTGAAATAAGTACTTCTGAACAAAAAATAAAATAAAATCAGTTAAATGGCGTAATTACTGAAGAAATTAAAAAGCCATCGTGTCACGCGTTGATCTACGTTTCAGACATTCAAGAGGATAACGTAATTATGTATTATTCTGTTTTATAAACTATATTAGAGTAAAATTCCATCAAAACCGTTCCGTAGTTTTTGCGTGAACGAGTAATGATTAACCATCCTTCCTTCCATCCCACAAGCTTTTGCGTTTTTATTTTGTATTAGTAGGTATGAGAAGTTAAGTGCCCCTGAACACGAACTAAAGTGTGCAATCTGAAAATCCATAAACCGATTGTGGCCCCAAGTTGGCCGCTGTAAGAACAACTTGGCCAAATGGAGTATCATAGACCCTTCCAAAAGACAGTGCCATTGTGGATTCCCTTCGCAAAACATGGCCCACCTCCTTGTTCACCCCAGAGAGTTTGTATAGTAACCTAGAGATAACATAATTGAGACGCAATTTCAACATCGGTATTCACTTATATCATAATATCCTATTACAATGCATGTCGTCAAAAATAGCGTTTTCCAAGCAGCCAAACTGCGCGGAAAGTGTCATTTTTTTACTAGTGCTTTTTTACTTTTCTGTATTTTTTTTTTAATTTTTAACTCCGTCGTCAGCCAGACGCATAGTTATTTGAGAAAAGTTTTACAAATTAGTTATAAAAGGACGTAGATATCGGTATGCCAGGTTTATTTCACCCTGTTACAAAAACCAATCAACATTATTGTTTCTTTTTGACATTAAATAGTGTAAAAGTGAAAAAACATTCATATTTTCACAAACTGTTTCCAGAATTTAATAAAGTATTCATAAATTCATGTCTTAAACCAAAACGCTAACCGTCTAACAAATAAACGCGGAATAAAGTTATACCAGGTATAACTAAGGTATACCCATACATTTTCATAGGTTTATACCTGGTATAACTTTATTCTGCGTTTATTTGTAAGAGGGTTAGTGATTAAACGAGGCCAATTATTTTGTAAAATTACTGATTTAATAATGTAGTTCCACGAATCGCTTATAAATTTAACTTTTTGTAGATACGAGAATAAGAGCATTTTTTAATGTTTTAGAGAGAATAATACTAATATTATAAAATATTACATTTTGTGACGATGAATTACTCTTTCACGTAAAAACTTCTGAACAGATTTTGGTGACTCTTGAAAACAGTTAGTAGACATGGCTAAGAAGTGAGATGGACCTATAATTCTTCAGCAGGGCATTGTCACCCTTCTTGAAGAAGAGGACCACCACACCTCCGCACCATGCCTGTGGCGCTATCCCCTCGATGGAATCAAACAGCTTCTAAAGGGCCTTAAGTCTTGGTTTTCCACCCGGCTTCAGGAGTTCGGCCATCATTCCATCATAAAAAATCAACAGGTCTTGAAAAACTTAGACCCGACCGTATGGGCGGCTTCCACTCCACGAACCCATCGCTGTATTCGTCCACGGAGTTCCCTCCTCCCTCTCAAAATTATTCTGAAGTTCGAGCTGAAAGCTCTCGGGGATTTGGATCTGGATATGTGCTGGACGGAACGTAGACTTCATCAGTCGAGACCTTTCAAGCTTGATATTAATGTTCAATGTGCCTCTTACCATGCGATGATCGCTCCCGGACATGACCAAGTCGATCTCGTTTTTAGTTGCACCATCGAGGCTCTGCCAGGTCAACTTCCTGTGCTCACGCTTTCTGAAGAAGGAGTTCATCATATAAAGGCCCTCCTTCTCCATAAAACTGGCCACTAGGTGACTCCAGTGGTTCCGACTTCCACCTCAAAATTGCCATCCTCGTCTCGTTTACCCAGTTTTGCGTTGAAGTCGCCCATGACAACGGTGAAGTGAGTTTTGAAACCATGCATGGCTCTGGAGATATCCTCATACATAATATGGTCTTTACCTCGTCATCGGAGTATGTCGAGGTCGGGGTGTAGACCTTAGACCTAAGGCAAATAACGAGTAAAAATATAATAGTAGATAAAAACAAAAAAATACTGTTTTCAACCATCCATATTATTATTAGATATTTAATTAATATCAACCATAGTGTTACCGTTTCACATTAAATAATTTAATGTATCGAAATAGTGTTGGCAATGTTTCCGATTTGTTAAAAATTCATTAATTTCTACCAAAACCCGAAACAATTTCACGAAGCCAATTACTTTATAAAACGAATGGTGTAATAATTTAATTCCATGAATCGAGAATAATTTCATCATTATCATTTTTTACAAATGTCTTGAATTAATAAATCCTTTTCCAACGGTTTGTCTTTGTCAGAAAAGGAACAGGAAAAAGAGGATTTTACAAGAAATCCCTTGTGATATTAATTTATACCAAGATTGTGTCATATTTTTAGTCCAAGGCCAGGAAAATTAAAGCTTTTCTTGTGAAAATTTTACATACTAGATCTCTTCCAGGCAACCGCGGAATGCGTTAAGGCCGTCCGTTGTATATTTTTACAAGCTTTTATTTAACTTGAAATGTATGTATGTAACTAATTGTAGTAACTTCATTCTAAATCCAATATGGCGGACGGCTCAAGATGGCGGGCCAGTTATTTTTTGAAAACTGCCATGATATGGGTATCAAATTAAATGGATTTCTGAGAAGAATACCAAAAAAAAGCTTGTTTTAAAAAATATTTCAGATAGAAAACTCTTTGGCCGACCCAGGAATCGACCCCAGAACTTCATGTTGAGCAGTAGCGGTTAAATACGATATAAGTAGCGGCGACATATTACGATTACGTTGATCAAAATGTCCAATCAGCATCATTATCATCATTATCATAATAGCGGAAAGACGTCCACTGCTGGACATGGGCCTCCCCCAAGCGTCGCTACATTGATCGGTCCCGTGCGTTTCGCATCCAGCGGATCCCCGCAACCTTCACCAGGTCATCGGTCCACCTGGTGGGAGACCTTCCAACGCAACGTCTTCCGGTTCGTGGTCGCCACTCTAGAACCTTTCTATTATATACTATTTAGTTTAAACGCCCATCAGAAAGGTAGAGCATAATGTGGGAAAGCTAAACTGGGCTTTATGTACACCTCACCGAATACAGCTACAACCCGGATTTTACAATAAAATCCTTTTATAATTTATCCATCAGACCTTATAACCATTACGTAGTATTATTTGATTATGAATATTGAAATAATAAGCGTACTCCCTGTTGAATCAACACAATTCGATTTGTATCACACGACGAATAGGCAACTTAAAGCAGGGACATGGACGCAATGCGATACAATTCGACCGATTTTGGCTTTACATTTTCGTATATGTATAATTTCTAGTTCAACATGTGCACGATATTCAACAGATATTGCATATCACGTCATTTAAATTAAGTCGCGCCATCAAGAAGGTCCCTTAGAGTAAGATATCATTATATTAATTAAATAATAGCTTCTGCCCGCGGCTTCCTCCTCGTAAAATCCTTCTCAGGGTCTCAAACTATTTCCATAAAAAAATCATCTAAATCAGTTTAGTACATCCAGAGATTACCCCCCACAAACTCACAAACTTTACCTCTTTATAATATTATACATATTTACGTATAGATACATAATATATATACAATTATATTATATATAATATATATCTTATGCCCGCGGTTTCGATCTCGTAAAAAGTGTTTTACATACAAACAGAACACACTGCCGGGGTAAAATTAAACTATGTCCTTCCCAGTGTCTCAATCTATCTCCATACAAAATTTCATATATATCGGGAAAAGGTGACAGACAGAGTTACTTTCGAATTTATAATATTTGTATGGATGGTATGAATCAGTGTATGCCAGTGGCTTCGTATTTAAAAATGGATTACGGGTAGACCAAGGCCATATACCTAATAAGGTATATTATCGCCTTGGTCTACCCGTATTCCATTTTCATCCAATGCCACCGTGAGGTGATTAACATATATACATCTATACTTTCACATTGGAAGTAGGATAATAATGAAGGATAGTTAACAACCTACGTAGACGCCCAATCTGGCTCACTGATGATGTAACGTTGACAACGGTTTGATAAAACTTTGAGAATTCAAGAATGATCAAGGGTTTTTTTCTCAGTTTTGAAACCCAATTGAACGCCAATGAAGGTTTTTTGTATGACATAAGGTATACTTTGGCATGACTTGACTACGTATACTCAAACCTTGCTCAGCATCGCAGAAAACTTAAAGTGGCAGATGATCAAGGGTGACAGATGCTTAAATCGAGATCAACTCATACTTAGCGTATTCAGAAATCGGCCAAAACCAAACAATTAGTGTCCCGAAGAAAATTGAGATGAGTGTTGATTTTTAAGGTATCTACATACTTCAATATTTTATATTGATGCAATACAAAATATTGAGCACCCGTTTGCTGAAAATTCCGATCCATATGGACACTAGAACCTTAAGACGGCGGGTATCTTCAACACAACAAAGGGTTTATCGCCTCTATTGGCGCAGGCTATTGTGGCACTGAAAACCTATTAAAAAACCGGCCAAGTGCGAGTCGGACTCGCCCATGAAGGGTTCCGTAGCATCAAGTATCATAATATAAAAGTTCTTGTAGTTCGTTGTAACTTTGATCGATGATTTAATAATAGTGTATTTTATTTATTAAGTTATTGATAAGCATACATTATAATTAAGTACCTAAATGATGGGATTTAGATCTAACTATATGCGAGCCCATATAGGCTTGTGATAGCTCTAAACAAGCTAATATATATTCCAGTTTGACAAGAAATATTTCCAAAAATATTATCAATTTGTGTGCCTCCTCGCGTAGTTGGACAAGGTGGTAATAACATCCTGTATCTAGCGTTCTGCATTAAGACAGTATACAATTGTCTTTTAAAAAATCTTCGTTGAAGTCTCCAAAAAGTAATGTTGGCATATTGTTGTTGCAAAAAACATTTTTGTTTATGAACTCTATGAAAGTTTTGTTTGTACATCTGGGCGATTTGTATAATGCAAATATTATGTGATTATTATATTCAAATGAAACTGCTTCAACGTGACCAAAAGTACTGGATTGCTGAAAGTAACTTCTGGGAGACGTGATGTGTAAGTCTTGTTTGACCCACGCTGAAATGCCGAAACCAGGATTAGAGGTCGCTGTCTTGGGCCCATTGGTTCTAACGATTTCTATGAAATCTGGTAGAGAGAATGAATCCTCAGTGAAACTCCAAGTTTCTGATGTAAAATATATGTCTAATGCTAATACTTGGGGATCACTGGCTATATCCGTTATGTGTTTTTTCAAAGACTGGTACATAATCTGTGTGAAATTATGACGCTCTCTAAGAAATTTAAAAATTGGTACTATTGGTTTCTCACGTAACTTTGCCATTTCTTTTACAATAGCATCTTTACTAGTTGGAGGGCGGGGTGCTTTGAATGATTCAGTCACTATAAATAGACCTTGCGCTGTAGTTGCACGAGAACAAGCGACGTATATCATAGACCTTTGAATCGTAGGTTTTAAATGGACAACAACTCGTTCTAACGTTGTACCCTGACTTTTGTGAATGGTGATGGCTTCTGCTGGAACTAATGGGTATTGACTTCTGCGAACTTGTAAATGTGATGTTTTATATCTTTTTATTGTGTATGTGACCGGTTCTAACGGAGTCCATTTTCTATTTAATCTATTTTATATCGACTTAGTGAACTAGCAGCCTTATTTCTTTTAATTTTACCAATAATAGCTTCATCGAAGTTCAACCAAATCCGCAACGGCCGTTTTTCACCAGATTTTTTGTTAATAGCAAAATCAATAGCTGTAAATATTCCAGTAGAACCGTTAGTTAGACCATCAGCAGTGTCTATGTTAATTGTCAACATATATTTTGCCCCTACCTTCAATATTAAACTTTTAGGAAGTCCATATGTTTGTTGAGTTGACAACCTAGAAACAGTTTCTAAGGTTTTCTCCTTCATAGTGACATTTGGTTCTCCTGAGACAGAATCGCTTGCTAATGACAAAGCACCTTCACTATCCATCGTCGACAGAACTCTACTGTTATGGTCGTCTACTTCTCGGTTGCTAGCGTACAAATTGACAGCGCCTCGAGCATCATCTGGTAAACTAGAATGACTATAACAACGACTTCTAAACAGTTCTATGTCATCACTCGTCATGGTTCCACTTGCTAAATTATTTAAAGCCGTAGCAAAGGCAACATCGTCCCTTTGTCGCATTATTTGGTTTAACTCAGTAAGTAAAAATAGATCCCAAATAGGTGTCCCCGAAATTTCGGCAAGAGGATTTCG
This sequence comes from Orthosia gothica, assembly GCA_949775005.1. Classification (NCBI taxonomy): domain Eukaryota; kingdom Metazoa; phylum Arthropoda; class Insecta; order Lepidoptera; family Noctuidae; genus Orthosia; species Orthosia gothica. Next base: position 8,660,999 of record OX459044.1, read on the forward strand.
TGAATTAGGTTGGAACACCCAATTATCACCAACTGGTGGTAATTGCCTTAAGTCACCTACAACTATAACTGATATTCCAGCAAATAAAACGGATGTATGAAAAATTTGCTGCAACCGACGGTTTATTTGGTGAAAAGTTCTAGACCCAAGCATTGAAATTTCATCAATTATGATTAATCGCAATTTAGATAATTTTGTTGCAAGTGTATTGGCAACACTTGGTGAAAGTTCTGGTAAAATACTTCCTGCTTGTGAAATTGGTAAACCTAATGCACTGTGAACAGTTTGGCCACCTATGCCAAAAGCAGCTTTTCCAGTAAAAGCTGTAAGTAATATCTTTAAGTCATCTGGGTTGGAACCAGGTTCTCTATTAAAACTAAGCGTCAATGTTTGAAACAAAGCTCTTATTAAAACACTTTTGCCGACTCCAGCTCCACCACTCACAAACAGATAAATAGGGGAAGACAAATTAGATATTTTGTCAGTAACGTGAAACAATATGTCTCTTTGGTCAGAATTAAGTTTTCTGGTTAAAGTTAATACCTCATCTTCAGTTAATTGTGGAGGTAAAGCTATATAGTTGCAACTATCACCGCATAGCTATGGTCCTGGATTACCACCTGGTATCATGTCTTCAGCGACGTCTCCTACCTGGGTCTCAAATTCAAAGTCATTAAAAGGATTTTCATTAAGTCCCCTTCCGATAACTTCTTCTTTACTTTCTTCAATAAGCTCTGAATTTCTTATAGCTAACAATAACGTTTCAAATTGCTCTGGTCCTCCTAATTTATTAAATTGTTCGCTCTCAAGTTTTAATTTTTCCTTCATTTCTAAAAATTTGTCCTTTATGTTTAGGTCTGGATTAGTTAATTCTTCTTCTTCGTTTCGCCATGGAATATACAGCATAAGCTGCTCTCTATAAAAATTATCTGGATCGTCAAAAAAACTGAAACGTCTGAAACGAATTATCCTTGGTCTTGCTTTTCGTCGTATAAATCCTAGATTGTCTTGTAATGGCCACCAGTTACCAATCATTTCATCTGTTTGGTTTTGAGAACAGTTACTATCTGGACTATTATTTGGTTGTGTTACTGATATACGTGGACGACGTTTCGAATAAACAAAATAGGCTGCAAAATAAGCTAAACTAATATCTTCTAAAGCAACTGGTCGTTTAGCGTAATAATCGATGAAACTATTTTGGAAAATGTCAGATGAATCTTCATCCATGTTTCTAATATCTTGCATACTCTTTAAAATATGTACTCTTTCTTGGGGCAAACTAGTGTTCAAATATATTTCTGTTTCACTAGCTCGTGACAATGGAAGACCTGATATACAATATATCGCCTCCTGCGCAGAAATTTCACTGGCGTTCAAGAATACATTTGAAATACTACGTAGAGACTCCTTTACACTACTCTTTCCTCTCTTAGCCTCTTAATACTACAGCATCTCGAAGCAAACGTGACATTCCTTTATCAGCTTTATTTATATAATCTACAATATACACTGCGCAAGCAAATGGATCTAAGATGTACTGAACATCCATATTTGCCTGATGTAACTCTAAGATTTTCTTGGAGAATGAATTAATGTAAACATCTTTTGGAGAACGCTTCAAAAATACTTTCGGCCTTTTCAAAGTACTTCTAATAGCTAAAATGTAATTATCATAATGTAACATTACAAATGTCTAAAAAATCTTCAAATGTTTTTATTTCTTCTGGCAAACTTTGTAGGATTGATTGTATATTCTTAGCTAAATCTTTGACTCTTTTATAACAAGCGTCATCTTTTGGAAGTTCCACTAATACTATGGTACAATCCATAGGAAAAAATGGAATATCGAAGCGACATGGTCTATCAAGTTTAGGTCTGCATGTGTGGGTTTGTTTGTGTGTCTGAAGGCGAAGAAGGTCATCTGTAATCTCGTTACTATCACAGGATACAATTTCATCTACAAATTTAACTACATTTTGAACAGTATCCGAATTTCCTGGTACAAACATCGGTGCTTCTTCAAGCCATAACATTATGTGAGCATGGGGCGAACCTCTGTGCTGAAATTCAATTCTATAATAAAAATGGCTAATTCTGTATTTACCAAAAGGACCTTCAGGACAAGACCAGGTTTTGCGAATTTCTCTTAGTTTGGTTTTAAAAATATGAAGCACATATAAACGGATCAGATTGAATTAAGCGCGCCTTCGTTTCATATGTGAGTCTTTCAGCATCGGATTCAGTTATTTTTTCACCATCGATAATTTCTTTCAGTATTATCAGAAGTTCAGTCCACTGGGCCTCCGCAGCAGACAGAGTCACAAAGAACGAAGGCACACCGAATTGTCTTATCATTCCCAAGACTTTCTTTTTCTCTGCCTCCCAATGAGATGGGGAATTTCTCACACCCCGAAGAACACGATATCCGTCGTCATGTTGGACTAAATTATCTATATAATTAGCATCCAAAACATTACACGCCAGAACAGGTGCCCCTTTGACGGTTTTTTTTCGTAGGCAGGTGGCTATGCTATTCTTTACTGTAATCATCTGTTGTTTTTTTAGGGGAGTAAACAGGTAGTCTGGTCGTACAGCTCGACGGTCACATCTAGATATTTCCGATTTTATTACTTCTGCATGACTCAACTTAATTTTAAAGTCACGTTTAATCCCACAATGAACTTTAATAAACGCCAATTCTTCTAAATTTGCAACATTATCTAATCGAAAACGTACAATATTTAGCATTCGCAAATGTATCGGAAAATTAGCTACGCGCGCACGAGTGTCAACGACGTCTGCCCTCACGTGTCTGCCCGCTCGGGAAGCGCAGTCGGGAACCTGCCCCCCGCGCGCTCCGCACCCGCTACCGATCAAGCCACGCCTCGCGCGAATTATAGTTATTATTTACTTAGGCACCTATTACACAGATTTATTATTAGAAAATAATGGTCACGGTTTATGCATAATATAGATAAGGTTTATATTTATGAAATTAAATGTTTTTATTTTATTTTTATATTTGAGTTGATTAAATGAAAGGTAAATTGCGGTTTACGATTTATGACGTATTAAAAAAACTACTGACTAGATCTCGTTCAAACCAATTTTCGCTGGCAGTTTACATAGTAATGTGCATCATATATTTTTTTCAGTTTTATCATTCTCTTATTTTAGAAGTTTCGGGGGGGGACACACATTTTACCACTTTGGAAGAGTCTCTCGCGCAAACTATTAAGTTTAGAAAAAAAATATATTAGAAACCTCAATATCATTTTCGAAGACCTATCCATAGATACCCCACACGTATGGGTTTGATGAAAAAAAATATTTTTAGTTTTAGTTTCAAGTATGGGAACCCCCAAAATTTATTGTTTTATTTTTATTTTTGTGTGAAAATCTTAATGCGGTTCACAGAATACATCTACTTACCAAGTTTCAACAGCTTAGTTCTTATAGTTTCGGTAAAAGTGGCTGTGACATACGGACGGACAGACAGACAGACAGACAGACAGACAGACAGACAGACATGACGAATCTATAAGGGTTCCCTTTTTTGCCATTTGGCTACGGAACCCTAATAAAAATGGAGTGTCCACGAGGAATTATTTTAGTTTTCATTGATGTCTAGATGCCATCGCTTCATGTTGTAGCGAAATACTTGTATTCTTCTCGTCTTCATTTTAAAAGTATGATTCAATTTTCAACTATTGCTTAAGCGATGGTGTCAATGTGTAAAATCCAGTTTTGAATTATCTCTTTCATTCAAAGACCATTTTAGCCGTGGCTACCCACGGTGAAGCAAAAAGGAACCCAAGGAGGAGCCTCTGATCAGGGCTTTTGCCGATTAAGCCGACGACGTAGCGGCCAACAAGTGGGTTGCGGTGTCGCTGATCAGACCCGTCACAGGGGGACGCAGGATGCCATACACGGGGTCGTCTGGCAACCATGTGCTGGTTTGGTCCCTGGGGCGGTCACAGCGTACAATGTGTTCTGGTGCACCGGTGATGGTGGGTTGGTACTCCCACCGTATACCACCGGTAGTCACCGGACCCTCCCGGTCCGGTGACTGAAATCCGCGGTGAGTGCTAACGCATACCCGTGTTCCCGCCATAAGCGGCACAGGAGGACACCGTGGAGTTTTAGTAGGTCCGAGTCCCACATAACTGCGCTATCTCCCCGTGGTAGTGCAGTATGCAAGAGCACTTCCACACGAAAAAAAAAAGATAATTGTGCTTCACCGTGGACTACTTCATCGCTTACCATCAGGTGAGACAGTGGAGAAACTCGAATTAATTAACAATAAAACACAAAAATAAAGAGTCAAGAGCCAGCTAGTATCTTAAGGTCGCCTGAAGGAAAGTCTTCGATGAAATCTTTGGTGGAACAAGTGTGCTCAAAAAATATGCTTGTTCTCTCCTGATTTGAAGGGTGATTGGTTGTAGAGGGAACAAACACACTGATTAAAAATTCCACATTTTTGTCGTCAAAAGAATTATTCTAAAGAATCGTCAAAAGACCCTGTCATTTGATACCCATATAATGGCAGTGCACAAAAAATAACTAGTCCGTCATCTTGGGCCGTCCACCATATTGGATTTATAATGATGTCACTAAGCTAACCAAGCATTTTTATCCAAACTAAACGTGTATGCAAAATTTCATCCTAATTGTTGGATGATAACTGCTTCAAAATTCAGTTGCAAGATTTGACCCGAACACACTTACTTACATACATTGCAAGTTAAATAAAAGCTTGTAAAAAACATACAGTCGAATTGAGAAGCTCCTCCTTTTTGAAGTCGGTTGAAAACAGGAGGCGTAGTAACTGAGTCTGGCCTGGTTTTATCCTACGGAGTAATCAAGTAAAGTTTGAAAGCTTAATTGTAAAGACTTTAAAATTAGGATTCCTGTAATCCTAAATAATAAATTATTATTAAAGTTTAATCAACGATTATTTAGCTGGAAGTGGGCAATTAATTTAATTCTTGATTTTGTGGAATTAATTACTGTTTCTGTTTAGTCATGTTAAACAAAGGATTTTCATTTTTGACATTTTGTTAATAGTGAAATTGAATACGTAGTCATCATCAGCATCGTTATTCATCATCATCATCATATCAGCCGAAAGACGTCCACTGCTGGACATAGGCCTCTCCCAAGCGTCACTACAGTAACCGGTCCTGTACGTCTCGTATCCAGTGGATCCCCGCAATATTCATCAGGTCATCTTCATTTTTATTCAGTACAACAGCATTAAAAAAAGGCTGAGATTAAATGCCATTGTCGTAGGAGCTCAAGCACAGTAAAAATATACAAACAGTATGGAAACTACATACAAACGCTTGAAACAGCACACTCACACAAACATACGCACCGATGAGACCATTAAGGCACTTCTGCAGTGCTGTTAGTAGTGCGAGCCGCTTAGGGGTCTCGTCGATGCGCCTGTTTGTGTGAGTGTGCCGTTTCGAGCGTTTGTAGGTAGTTTCCATACTGTTTATATATTTATTCTGTGGCCCAAGGCGTAATAATAACAACTGCACGGGTCTATCTTCAAGAGTTAGCAACGCTTGCCGAGTTCGGTCACTGGATGGCAGACCAACTTAACAAAGCAAGATTCCTCCGTACCTCGGCCAACACGTTAAGCTGTTGGTCTCGGCTATCATTTCTAGATCTTTGACTGTCGTTACGGATAGTCAGAAACCAGGAGATCTAACATCAGTCAGAAACCAGGAGATCTAACATCAGTCAGAAACCAGTAGATTTAACATCAGTCTTGCCAAGGCGTTTATCGTGTTACCGAGTTACTGGGTTGTAGATTGTTGGGCTCGTTCACATAGAACATCCTATTTCCAGAATCGTTTTAATGGATCCGTCGCTACTGGGGATAAAGGCACGTCCCGCGTAGCTTCGATCCGATAAAACGGATTTGTATTTTAATGCTGTTGTGGGTGTGAACTCGCTCATACAACTACCGACGCCATTGCCGAATAAAAACGTATACGATAAAGCGGACCTGTAAAACGGACAGCTGTATATTATTTTGTCTGATCAGTATTTTGTACTGGATCTAGAACACTGTCATGTGTGTGAAGTCGCTCATACAACTATAAAAGTCAGCGCTGAAAAAAATTGTATACGGTAGAGCGGACCTGTAAAACGGACTCCTGTGTGAACGAGCACGATAAGTATCGCGTATTACATACATAAACTCACGCCATTTTCCCATGCCTCCATGGGAATGGATATGCAGAAACTACAGAACGCCACCTGTTAAAATCCTTACATACTACTTATATCTAGTTATACACACACGCCGGTTATGAGTACTGCGCTCCTGGCCTTTCTGAAGAACATCACCAATAAAGTCTATGTATGTCTTTGTAGGACGTCCCCTCCCGATTTTTTCATTAACGTCTGCCTTGTAAATACCTTTCGTTATTCGCCTTTAATTCATCCTCTCAACATGGCCACACCATCTTAACATACTCTTTTTAATTTTAGTCACTACGGTTCGGGTTAAAGAATTTATTCGCATAAGAACAATACATAGGTATGTGCATAACTCCAGCTTTCTCATAAGTGTTAGAATAATTCTGTCTATGTCAATATTTCAGGCATAATAGCAGCAATCAAAGTACCAAGTCTTTATTTAGCTGCCACAAAAACTTCGCTAATATGTGTCGTTTAGTATGAGTCAGCTGGAGTGACGTCACCCCAGCTTCCTCATTCAATACAGGCAAACTAGTGATGTTAGGGTTTTGGACTATAGTCAAAAAAATAAGGCATAATAGCTGCACATGGAAGGAAAGAACTGAACGATAATACTTAAAAAGTGTTGAAACTATGATAAAAAAACATGTGTGTAAGCTGATGTGACGTCACCCCAGCTGCCATGTCATATCTTCTGAACAAAAGAAGATACGATTATGTATTATAGCTCAAAAATTAAGGAATAATAGCTGCCAATGGCAGCAAAATTATCAAATCTGTAGTCAAAATACTCCATAAGTTATTAAACCGACAGATATGTGTAAGCTGGTGTGTCGGCACCCCAGCTGCTCATATCATATCTGCCGAACAAAAGAAGATATGATTATGAATTATAGCTTAAAACATAAGAAATAATAGCTGCCATAGGCAGCAAAATTTTCAAATCTCTAGTCCTTGTAGTTTCCACGTAGTAAACAAAATAATGGTTTCCGCGCCAAAAGGATCAAATTTTTACTTCGGAGGAGGTACGGAGCGGCGCTGCCGTTCTGTGCGCTATATTATCAGTTTGAAGTAGTTTAAACTAGGTTATAGACTGGGAGCCGACTACACACTTGAATCGTAGGTACTATGTAAGTATTCAGGTTTTTATAGTCATATTTACGGCCAGACAATCGTGCTTAACTTGTAAAGTGCTGTGTAAAAGGCGCCTCTTCAATAGCAAAGCAGCATAACTAAATATAATTCTGTAACAATATGTAGATATGTATAATATGTAACGGTTTTACTTATAGCTTAGCGCTGTTGTAGCGCACAGAACGGCAGCGCCGCTCCGTATCTCCTCCGAAGTAATAATTTGATCTTTTCGCGCGGAAACCATTTTTTTGTTTACTACGTGGAAACTACAAGGACTAGAGATTTGAAAATTTTGCTGCCTATGGCAGCTATTATTTCTTATGTTTTAAGCTATAATGCATAATCATATCTTCATTTGTTCGGAAGATATGATATGAGCAGTTGGGGTGCCGTCACTCCAGCTTACACATATCTGTCGGTTTAATAACTTATGGAGTATTTTGACTACAGATTTGAAAATTTTGCTGCCAATCGCAGCTATTATTCCTTAATTTTTGAGCTATAATACAAAATCGTATCTTCTTTTGTTAAGAAGATATGACATGGCAGCTGGGGTGACGTCACATCAGCTTACACACATGTTTTTTTATCATAGTTTCAACACTTTTTAAGTATTATCGTTCAGTTCTTTCCTTCCATGTGCAGCTATTATGCCTTATTTTTTTGACTATAGTCCAAAACCCTAACATCACTAGTTTGCCTGTATTGAATGAGGAAGCTGGGGTGACGTCACTCCATCTGACTCATACTAAACGACACATATTAGCGAAGTTTTCGTGGCAGCTAAATAAAGACTTGGTACTTTGATTGCTGATATTAAACCTGAAATATTGGCATAGATAGAATTATTCTAACAGTTATGAGGAAGCTGGAGTTATGCACATTACATAGGTTCACTTACAATGAGATACAAAGTAATTGCTTATATCTAAATAAATACATTTTGCCTCCGATGCGTGCTGGTGAAGTTATACAAAACAAATATAAAGGAAGTATGTAATTGCTAACATTTAATATACGGTATGACTACATTTCATAAACGTAATTTCTCAGTTTGAGGTTTTAGCTTAAATCTGTTAATATTATCACAATCTTTTAATCATTTGGTAGGTCGTTAAACAGCTGTGCTCCTTCGAACAATATGGTTTTTTTACCGTAGTTTGTCCGAGCTTGTCTTCGTTGTACATAATTGATTTTTATTTTTCAGGTTGTATGAAATTTGTTTTTTTTTGTCACTTTAACTTTGATTGTACGCTGTTTGTGGTGTTTTTTATTATTAGAATGCAGGTACCGTAATTGTGGGTCGCGGATAAATTTGAAAAAGAGTTACCGCGGCCCTGGCTCAAGCAACTGAAGGAACACGGGTGGGTTTTAGCCAGTAAAAGTCTGACATGCCCTCCCGCCTCATCCAGAGCGGGAAAAGTCATTGGATGATTTCCCACCCCAAAAAAAAAAAAAAAAATAGGTACCGTATGTGTATAGTTGTTTGAGATTTAATAATTTGGTCTTTTCAAATAGTGCTTTAGTTGGAGTAAGGAAGTGATAATGGTATAATGTTATAGTATAGTTTTTGCGGCATATCCCCATATTTCAATTAGGTACTCGAGATGTGATTTTACTAATGAGTTATATATAATAGTACGTATTTTCCTTGGAATACAATTTGAGATTTTGCGTAATGATGCTAGTAATGACGTTAATTTTGATTTTACATGTTCGATGTGCAGTTTCCATGTGAGTTTGTCGTCTACCCTCAAACCGAGATATTTTTCGCAGCTCGATCTTTTTATTATGTCATTGTTTATAGTAAGAGGCGGAAAGTCCGGTAATAGGGAACATTACTGCCAATTGCTCCCGTCAGATGGCGCTTGAAGGATAAAAGTAAACAAAAACATAACAACATGACGTCTACTACAGTTTGTGTTAGTGGTTACCGAACTATTTTTACTGTTTTAAGTAAAACTTGTGTTCAAAATCTAAATAATAATATTGCTAGCTGTTGGTCAAGAATGCATCAGTGTTGTGTTTATGGATGCAGAAATAAAACCGGCCATATGATCCCAGAAAACGCCAATATTCGCAAGCAATGGGAAATTACTATTCGTCGCAGGAATTTTACAAAAAAGTCAAGGCTGTGTCCTGACCGTTCTAAAGCGGAATATTTAATAAAGAAGGTATTTTACAGGTCAGTGTATTATTCTAAGGCAACCTTTATTCAAATAATAACAGTAATTATTATGTTTAATGCTATAGACATTAAAAAGAAGGTACATAACATTGTGTACTAATTAAACACAACTACAAAATGGTTTTAATGTCTACTTATATACGCATGTTTAACCATATGGTGTTAATAAAACCTAATTTATACTTACAGGACTGAAACTAAATAGAAAAATATTAAATAAGGGGGTTACCTACCATTGTTTGGAGGAAAAGAGTCGATGAAAGATAAACAGAGAAGGAAACTTTGAACAAATTGAATCAGCACTTTAAATTTCCGGTGCTGTTGGAATAAGTTTCACAATAATGTCTTAAAAATAGTGTTTCAAAAAGCTAAATTTCATTTGTGGTAAAACAATAAGAAAACACCTTTTGTAAGTAGAATAACTTGACCCTTAAGAATGTAACTTTGATATCATGGATATACCCAGATAGCCTAGATTTAGACTCAACTCTGGACCTAAGTTTCATGACAATAACCCTTCTAAAACTCTTGTTAATTGATGTGAAATATTGTAAATAAAGAAATATATTTCTTTTTAACTTAATATGATACTTGGACAATAATATAGATTCAGTACCTACTCTCAGAAATAATAAGTTTCACCGGTTACTTACTTTAACAGTTGGTCTATTTTCAACGGTTTTGACACATTACTCAGGTTGACCAGGATTTCTCCGATTATATTGGCAGACAACATTTTATATGAATTGTATTAGTAATCAATCCTAAGAAAAATAAATAACATACAAGTACAAAGAATTTTCATTTATTTCTTGTTATAATTAAGTAACACACAGTAGGTACATTTTAATAGCACAACACTGAAATTTAGGTAAATGTAGGTACTTATTTTATACACAACTATCTAGCCCTTGACCCTTCTTGAAAATAGGTGTGATCCTATGTTATGACAATATTGACAATGGAAAATAACACCACTCAAAACAAATTTTGTGTGTATTCTAGATGTTAATTTCAATTTTCATCCAGGTGACGCATAAAAATAATAATATCTATTTTGTTGTTGTAAAAATAGGTACTGATATTTTCATGGAGGCCTTAGACCGGGTGGTGCAATAAAACATAATAACAAGCATTAGCTGCAAATGCCATTCTAACGTGCAGCAGATACGCAGATACATTTTCAGTCCTTTTTCTATGTTTAGATCAAACCTGAAAGAATGAAGACAGTAGATGTAAATGAAATGTAATAATATCAAGTGCCAATAAACTTATTTATGATTCAATGACAAGATTTCTAATTTTAGAGTAAGAACTATCAAAACAAAGATATTTAATATCTGCTTTTACAAATCACCTTCTTAAAAGAATATATATAATTATTCGAAATGATTAAGGGTGGTAAGGAAGTCAGCGTTTAGGTCTTTGGTAAGGCTTTTGGCAATTAATAGTGCATTGGACTGCTGTCCACCATCAAAATGTAACCGTGTGCAAAACGGTTCCACTGCAAAGTAATTATGTAAGTCATATAAAATCAACCTGGAAGTCAATCAATCCTGCCTAGCCTTTTTCCCAATTATTGTTGGGGTCGGCTTCCAGTCTTACCGGATTCAGCTGAGTACCAGTGTTTTACATGGAGCGACTGCCTATCTGACCTCCACAACCCAGTAACTGGGTAACACGATACCTCTTGGCAAGACTGGTGTCAGATTTCAGGCTTCTGACTACCCGTAACGGTTGTCAAAGATCTCCAAATGACAGCCGGGACCAACCTGGAAGTATTGTTTTGAATATTAATTGGAAGTACATTGACCTCATTACATATTAAATTGATATAATATCTGCAAGTTACACAAGATTTCCAATGTTCGCATTCATATTCGTACCTTTCAACTAAATCCGTTTTCTTTTTCCTTTTACTGATGCACCGCGCTCTTGAAGCCGGGTTTTTAGGTACAGTATGGTCTGATTTCCTCAATTATTAGTTAGCTCCATTTTTCTTTCACTATTAGCACATGCTATTAGTTTTATATTTTGTATGCTTAAACTGCGAAATATTGCCGCTCGACTTTGACAGTATAAAAAAAAAACGTAGTGTTACATACTCTTTGGTATAGTTTGTTAACCTCCCGGCTTAGGGTATATATGTTCTGTGGTTATCCTTTATTTTCAGTGGCGCCATCTGAGCTCAGCTTTGCGGATAGTTCCCTATTGTTTGTTTTTTTGCGGTGAAAATCATGTACGTTGTTTTGGACGTGTTTATTGTAAGTAAATTATATTTAAGCCATTCACTGAGTACATCATGATCTTTTTGAGCATTTATTTTAATATCATAGTCTGCGTATAAAGTTAGGTGACCCGCGGGCTTATTACGTATGGAACAGCAATAATTGTACAATTATTGCGCGATCAATTTAGTGACCTGGCTACTGAGGCCTTTAAGTCGTCTTGTTTTTTTGACAGTCACTTTTAACAGAAGCTATTTTATCTGTCCGATGATTTATAAAATGTATCAAAAAAAAAAAAAAGACAAAAAAAAAAAGACAAAAAGATATTTATTTCAACTGGGCCACCAAGCGGCACTTTTGAATGTCACAATTTAAATTTAAATGGAATACAAGTTGATTCTACCGTGCATTCGGAAAGTAGCTAGTTATGGAGAAGAATGCACAAGAAACTCCATACTTTTGAAATTTACATGGAATAAAAGTTGATTCTACCGTGCATTCGGAAAGTAGCTTGTTATGGAGAAGAATGCACAAGAAACTCCATACTTACTCTTTAAAAAAAAAAATGATTCTACCGTGCATTCGGAAAGTAGCTTGTTATGGAGAAGAATGCACAAGAAACTCCATACTTACTCTTTTAAAAAAAAATGATTTTTACAATATTTAGGTACATGAGTACATACATTAATAAATTCACATATGTGAGGACAATGCACCCAGAATAGCACTACACACTATACTATGTAAAGGTATAAAGTATTAAAAGTACTCACACATGTACTGTGCAGTTATACAATAGGTACTAGAAAAACATCAGCATCCGAAGCAGTTGAGTTATGACCAATCCCAACTGACGGCGCCCGTTCACGAACATGACGCATGAATCGGCACCACCCAGCTCAACCATCATGAAGGGAACCGAATGATCCAACACACGCGCCACCATCAGAGAGACATTTGAGAGAGCATGACACACTCAACTGCCAGGGCACACACAAGTCAACGAACGACACATAGGTATAGCAAATGGTAGATTTACAGTTGGGTACATAGTACCCACACACGTGCTGTGCAGCTATACAATACTAAAAGAAATCGAGTCTATACAACACAAGCATAAACATATCATTTGTTTTTGCGCCCTAGTGGTTGTGGAGCAGGACTAGCATTGAGCCAAGCATTTTTATCAGTGATATAATCCCCCAACTTATAATATGCCTGCCTGCATAGTGTGCGTTTTATACAATTTTTAAATTTCGTCTCATTCAGTTCTAGAATATGGGGAGGAATTTTATTGTAACATTTCGTACAGTACCCCATGAAAGATGAGGCCACTTTTGCCAGTCTGAAACCTGGTTGAACTAATTGGTCCCTATTTCTAGTAATGTAATTATGTCTGTCTCCGTTTTTACTAAAAAGATGTAAATTCTTTCTCACGTACATGATGTTTTCATAAATATATTGACAAGGAACCGTCATGATGTTAATGTCCTTAAACAGTTCCCTTAGAGAATCACGGCGGCGAAGATTGTAAATCGCTCTGATGGCTCGTTTTTGCAGAATAAAAATAGACTCAATGTCTGCAGCCCTTCCCCATAGTAAGATACCGTAAGACATTATACTATGAAAGTAACTAAAATAGACTAGCCTAGCGGTATCCACATCAGTAAATTGACGAATCTTTCTGACAGCATAAGCTGCCGAACTCAGCCGCCCCGCAAGTGATACTAAATGAGGACCCCATTGTAACCTTGAGTCTAGCGTGATCCCCAGGAAAACCGTTTTATCGACGAATTCGAGCTTCTCCTTGTTTAATATAATGTCACAATCAGTACTTTTGACATTTGGCAACGAAAATCGTTATCGTTTGATGAATTAACCAACATATGAAAGAGCAACACTTCGTGGAGGCTCTTTTTTTACAATAGTCAATTTGATTACTATTTAGCTCCAATATTCCGATAAATTAATATTCGCAGATGTAAAGTATTTGTGTAAAGTAAATATGGCAGTGAAAATTTGATATTTGCATTTTATTTACTTAAATGTCAATGTGTAAAATCAATTAAAATTTCTTCGAATTTTCGATTGTTTTAAGAAATCGAATCGATAACGCATTAGAACATCACTTTGTAGACTACATTATCTCGTATTTCAGCTATGAAACATAAAAAAGATTTTACAAATTTAATTTAGACATTGGCAGAATAGTCGACATCGGTGTTTGCCATATAAAAAAATATATTATAGAAGATACTTATTGCGGACTTATCACATTCTCATGTGTTTGTAAGTATTTAGTAGTAAACATATATGCTTCGCTGAGGTAGCCAACACAGGATTTTTTTATACTGTATATAAAAAAATCCTCCACTTTACCGTGATCACTTCTGTTTCAATGATTCAACAAATAGTCCAGTTGCGTAGACATTAGAGACTCAAAACAACACCAATTTGTCATTTACATTTACAATATTCACAAGGAATTTGTTATTTCAATATTTATTATTCTAATTTGCGGATAATTAAAGTAGCCACAAAAAACATACGAAAAAAGCCGCCAAAAACTCAAAAACTTTTGTACCTACTCAGCCATCAGCGAGCGATTAGCAATCGACCAACAACAAGGGAAAAAGTAATCGCAATTTGACAGTCACATTTGCTAGCCGATCGCTGTCGCTCTGCTGTCAAAAACCATACGTAATACGAAATTATCGCGATCAACTTGCGATAAATGCAAATTTCAGTTATCAGATTTTTATTGTTAGCAGTGCTGTCGTAAAATTATTATGGTGTGGCTATAGTTCATATATAATGCGGATTCGCGATTGAAGAGCAATTATTTCGCAAAAATAAGCCTTCCAACTTTTTGACGTAAAGCGATATTCGCGCGATGATTGTACAATCTCTGCGCAAATTTTGTTAATTGGTGTTTCATACGTAATAAGCCTGCCGTTAACCCTATTTTGTTTATATTATTTATAAAGAATAAGAAAAGTAACGGACTTAAAATTGAGCCTTGGGGACAGCCGTATGGTACGTTTTTTATGGAACTAGTAAATTTATCTATTTTAACTACTTGTTGTCTATTTTGTAAATAAGATGTAAACATTTCTAGAGCTTTATCTGTGACACCTATGTTGTTTAATTTCTGGAGAAGTTTATGGTGGCATACGGTGTCGAATGCTTTTTTTAAATCAATAAATACCCCCAAAACAACATCCCTTTCATCTATGTGCGTTTTCATTTTAATTACCAAGTCTACTGTAGCTGTAAGAGTGCTAGATTTCGAACGAAAAGCGTATTGTTCGTCGATTAGGAAATTTTTCTCAAGAAGGTATGCATTTAGACGGCTGTATAAAACACGCTCATTTTTTTTTGATAATACGGGGATAATACCGACACTGGTCTGTAGTTTCCTGGATCAGTCCAATTGCCCGATTTGAAAATAGGGCTGACTTTGGCAACTTTAAGCGTGTTCGGCAAAATGCCGCGCATCAGAAATTCGTTTATGCAGTTCGTTAATTTTGGAACAATTATATTTTTGAGGCATTTGATAACCTTGGAACTGATACCATCTATCCCAGTACTTGTATTACTATCTAGACCGTCAATTATTTTAGAAATTTCTTCCTCAGTGCAAGGAGTGAGTTTACTTTAGAGTTACATCGTGTGAATAGTTGTGTTCGTCCATAAGAGTGTTGCCATTGTTCGCGTGATACATAACGTTTGCTAATTCCTGGCCTACTGAAGAGAAAAATGAGTTAAATAAATTACATATTGCGTTACCTTCAGTTATAGGTCCTGTGCTCGACATTAGTTTCGGAGGAGCACTGCTTTCTTTGATTTTATCTAGTGCTAAGTTATTTATAAGTTCCCACATCTTTTTCGGTTGATTGTTATTGTTGTACATCTTCTTTTAAACCACAGCTTTGTCTTATTACATCATTTCTCAATCTATCATATAAAGTTACACCACACATACTTCGCAAGGAACGCATTTCTACTGCTTTTATTCTACTTTCGTGTCTTTTTTGCCTTACTATCTTCACTTCACTCGTAAAATACTGGTACTCAGCTGCATCCGGTTACACTAGAAGCCGACCGCAATATTGTTAGGAAAAGACAGGACTAATTAATTGATTAGATTTCATTATATTATCTCACAAAAGATGAACTCCGCCCCACCCGTATCATATATATATATCCAAAGCAATTTGGATTCAAATCGTTTCCGTGAGGCTTAAGGAGTTAATGTGGGTACTAAATAAAAACTTGCAAACTCCTTATTACGAGGATCAGGCAAAGTATAGTTTCCTGAAAGTAGTATCAAGTTCTCTGACTTGTAGATACTTTGCTAGTAAAAGTTCAAAGTACCTACTCTAGTTAATAGCTGTTCAGTTGGCAAACTATAGCAGTTTTCCTTTAATTTTCAGCTTATTCTTTTTTCGATGGCAAATTTAAAAAAAATGTGTTTGTCCGAGAATTCACTACGGTAACACCATTCGGTGACGCAGTCATAAGGGCTTCGCATGTGCGTGACAGGACATGCTGTGATGTGAGGTTAATAAAATTAATTGTTAAAATTATAAAACTAGCCAGCAATATTGTTCATCGAAAGATAAATTCATATCTATATATATATAAAAATCAATGCCACTTTTCGTTGTTATTTTATAACTCAAGAACGGGCTCACCTATCCAAACCAAATGTTTAAGCTTTGTTCGGACTATTTAGTAGATGGTTTAAGTGAAGAAAAAAAAAAAAATTGAAACTTTGTGTAGGGTAGGTAGTGTAGCGTAGGGTAGGGTAGGGTAGGGAAGGTAGTGTAAGGTAGGGTAGTGTAGGGTAGTGTAGCGTAGGGTAGGGTAGGGTAGGGTAGGTAGGGTAGGTAGTGTAGGTTAGGGTAGTGTAGGTTAGGGTAGTGTAGGGTAGGGTAGGGTAGTGTAGGGTAGGGTAGTGTAGGGTCAGGTAGGGTAGGGTAGGGTAGGTAGTGTAAGGTAGGGTGGGTAGGTAGGGTAGGTAGGGTAGATAAATGTTTGATGTTTTTATGGCAAAACAAAGTTTGCCGGGTCAGCTAGTTCTTCTATATAATAAGCTTGAACAGAATTTGTGGGCGCAGCGGAAAAAAGGCAGATAGTTAGGTACTTACGGGTGCAGGAATGGAGATTTGCGATAGTTCTAGCAGTGGAGTCTTCACTATAGTTTGAATGCTGGTAAGCCACCCACAGAGTCTGTTTTTTCACACACACACAACACGTATCTTGAGATTTCTAATAGAGCGGGCGCAACAGCCCTGCACACGCTTTTCCGGATTTGCGACTTTTTACAATTGACGAGCGGAATCGGAACGACCGGAACTAGGAAGTAGGAAGGGGTGTGCTCCTTTATTTGTTTGAATGATGTGAAATTAATATTAGTGTTGCTATTATAATAATTTAAATGCGTAAATGTTTATAATATTTAATTTCTATTTTAATGTGGCGCAGACTATATTGATGTATACATATATCTCTTAATACCACAGCCTTCTGAATTTATCCGTTTCAGTTGCTTTGCAGCTCCTTCCATGAGGAGATTTGGAAAGCTACTTCCTGTTCCGGCCATATATATTTAACTAGCTGACCCAGCAAACTTTGTTTTGCCATAAAAAGACCAAACATTTATCTACCCTACCTACCCTACCCTACCTTACACTACCTTACCCTACCCTACCCTACACTACCCTACCCGACCCTACACTACCCTACACTACCCTACCCGACCCTACACTACCCTACACTACCATACCCTACACTACCCTACCCTACACTACCCTACCCTACCCTACCCTACACTACCCTACCCTACCCTACCCTACCCTACCCTACCCTACCCTACCCTACCCTACCCTACCCTAAGCTACCCTACCCTACCCTACCCTACACTACCCTACCCTACCCTACCCGACCCTACACTACCCTACACTACCATACCCTACACTACCCTACCCTACACTACCCTACCCTACCCTACCCTACACTACCCTACCCTACCCTACCCTACCCGACCCTACCCTACCCTACCTACCTACCAACTCGTTGAACTATTTATTTGAATAAGAAATAAAATACTACTATACGAATGTAACCAACTTTTGTTTCTACTGGCAGCGGCGATCTAATTAAAATTTAAAACATAAAAGTTGCTATTGTGAGTCAATCTTAAAAGATAGACATATGCTGTCGCGGACTTTTTTGTAGAACTTTTAAAGAGGAACATTTCCATCATACATGATATTTGCGTAACTTAAACCGTTTACGCAGCGCACGCAATGTAAGCTCTCAAAAAGGAATATCTTTGCCCGTTTTTGCAATATTTTTCATTTATGCTCAGCTCCTATTGGTCGTAGCGTGATGTTATATAGCCTATAACCTTCCTCGATAAATGGACTATTCAACACAAAAAGAATTTTTCAATTCCAACCAGTAGTTCCTGAGATTAGCGCGTTCAAACAAACAAACAAACAAACAAACAAACAAACTCTTCAGCTTTATAATATTAGTAAGTAATAAGTAATAGTAAGTATAGATTACATATAATTTCTGTGAATTGAAAAGGAATGAGGATACCTGGACTTTTATCGATACAAAAAAATAAAATAGAATTGTCTGTTTGTAATGTCACAATAACAGTTTTTTTATTGAATGAAAGTATATACGGTACCTATACATAAAAAAAAAACAATTTAAAAATGAATCTGTCTTCGAAACGACTGGACTGATTTTGAAAGGACTTTCACTGGCAGATAACTTAATAGGGGTAAGTTAGACTAGTTTTACTTTTTAGAGTTCCACCTCAAGAAATAAAAACTATGTTTTTTTTTTAATTGACGAGCTCAGATCAAATAAAAAGTCAACATGGAACGTTGCAAACAACAAGTTGACGCCGGTTAAAACTACGCCTTGCCGTATACATACACTATTACACGCACACACGTACAATGAAACTACGCCTTAGTTTGTCAGTCGAGCTTTATTATTTGATCTAAGAGCTATGAGCTAAGAGTATGTATAAGGCTAAGCTTGATAGGCTCCTCAATAACTGCATTCGGTTCATATTTTTATTTGAGGAAATATGACCGTGTGTCGAGCTACAGGTCTGAGCTCAAATGGATGCCCATTCGCCAGAGAAGGTGTTTTCGCGCTCTAACTACAATTTTCTCCCCACTCAACTCTCCCACTCCACCTTCTTACCTTATGTCTCACTTTCAATATTTAAGTTCTTCTCACGCTAGGAACCTGCGTTCTTTCAACAATTCACCACGCTTGGTTGACTGATAGCGAATGCCTAAGGCATTAAGTCCGCCATTGTACCTTTGTGCATGAAGTTTAAATAAATAAAATAAGGCAAGGCGTAGTTTCAACCGGCGTCACCTTGCCACCGGCAACGTTCCATCTTGGCTTTTTATTTGATCTGAGTTTACGAGTAAGACGTGGCAGATGTCGCGGGCAACAGCTATAATGAACATACGAGGAAAGGTCAAAACTTTCGCGTTATAAGTACCTTAAAATACATCTACTTTTAAGGAAAATATGCCGTGAACCTTTTGATCTCCCTATGTAAGCCTGAAATCCCTCCTTGTGAAGGCTTAGTAACTAATGCACGTGTATTCTTTGTATGAGAAGAGGCCTTGCAGAGGGATAGTAACAGGGCTGGTATTATTATTTATTACCTGTACATAGGCGGCTTTTAACAAATGACTCAGAAATAATGAATGATAAATCAGACTCGATTTAATTTCGATTTTTATTATTAGATACCTCAAATAACCAAGTAAAATTTTAAAATTTAGAATTCCCGATACATTTTTATTTCATGGTACATAATGTATCTAGTACATATTCAACACACTGATCGACAATCTACTGAACACGTAATTATGACATGATATCTTTCGAAAACACCCCGATTCACAACAATAAAACGCCCATAACTTTTGAACGGTTGAATGATTTTTATCAAACATAGCTTAGAAACCCTCGATAAAGACTACTTTCGAAAAAAAAAAAAACGAAATCAAAATCGGTTCATCCGTTTAGAAATTATTATGCCACAGACAGATACACAAATACACAAACACTCAGGTACACACGGCAAACTTATAACAGTATTTTTCCGTCGGGGGAAATTCTTGGTCTTAGTCCCCATATGCTCTAGTCCCGCTATGCTTGACTCGAAAATACCTGCTAAAAAGCGACGCTATGCACATAATTCTTCAATTCTACGTAAACAATGGAATGTACAGTTGGAAAGAAAAGTGTTTGAATTCAATTAAATTGAGCAGGAAGCTGAACAATATTGAAATTAAACGAAAAATATCGAAATCTTATTAGGTTCATCCGTTTAGGAGCTCTACACAAATACGTACACACGTCAAACTTATAACATCCAACTTTTTCCGTCGGTCGTTGAAAAATTACAAGCACAAAGTAGAGATTTCACAAATTATTTTGGTCGAACATTGTTATTATTATTTCAGCCTATTCTGTCCCACCGCAGGGCAAAGGCATTCCCTTCTTCCTTCCAATCCTCTCGGTTTAGGGCAATTGTGGACCAAAGGTCTCGATAGGCGTCAAGTTCATCCCGCCATCTTCGCCTGGGTCTGCCGCGGTGTCGCCTAGCATTTTCCGGGACCCACATTGAGGTTAATCGAACATTGTTGTCAGACAGCAATTGAAAATAAGAATGAATAATTACCTAAAAATTACCCTTCTCTAACCTTCATTTATCAACTCTCCACCTTTTATTTATTCCTTCCATTCCATTCACAGCATTTGAGGACATTAACAAACTCTCCATCGGAGAAAGAGGCTTTTAACTTCAGTTGTTTTCGAGACAAAATAATATTTCTCTAGCCCCACAAAATCAGACAAATTAAGTTCTTGCTTCTTACACAATAATGCCCACAATAGCATCCAGTCATTGCCATCTCTCAAGTGAAATGATTTCACAATAATTATTTTGCCAACCTAAGTCTGTATTTAAGCTCCCAATCAGCGGCAATGTATTTTAGAATAAGATTATAATGTAATGGTAATTAAATTCAATTTAAATATAAGTCCGTAGTAAGAGTTGAATATTTGGACCACTCCAATTGAAACCGTAGTTATTGTAAGGTAATAAAATATTCTGGATAAAGTCCAATTGATCGATACAAGCAGTTTCTGCAATGTTTGAAACCTCTATAAAAGTATTGTTTTAGTTTCTCAGAGGCAAAGACAAGACAAAGATTATTCTTCTGAAGTTACCAAAATCGGTTCATGTCAATCTTCTGTCATATAAACAGTCAAATAATCTCTGCATTTACAAATTGAAATTTACTAAAAATGTTTAATAGAAAAAGCGATGCTTGAAAATAAAGAACCGATACACAGCCATCACCGCCGTTTTATCAATGATCACCGAAAGGTGCTCCTGCAAGATAAGATTCCTAGCTCTAGTTGTGAACACCGGTGACCTCATCAATGAAAGAACCACGTACACCGCTACCCGGCACCACTCCTTACTGGCACCAGCAGCTATCTTCACAACTTACATCATGATTGGTAACCTAATCAGTAGTGAGAAACATACTTCGAAGTTCCTGTTCGCGTACTCGCTAGTCGCTTGCTCCATCTTGCAAGGTGCGTTATCAATATCTGTGTTTCAAGAGCTGAAGAAACTTGGGAAGGCTAGTACTGCGCTCATTTTGAATGCTGTTTTACCGATTTTTACTATGATGCTGTTAGCTGCAAATCTAGTGATTGTTTTGCTGTCCAATCGAGAACCGCTAATGCTACCTATGTCTCCATCTATGACAAGAGAGGTTTCGATTGCCCGCAGTATTTGATTTTTTATTTATTTTAGTTTCTTATCAGTGTATTTTGTAGTTTTATTAAATTATTTTTTAATGTATTGTGGCTTTGTTTCTTTTATTGCACTTGACATTATTCAGAAGAAAGAGAATGGCGTAGGAGCATCAGTTAAAGGCAAATACATTTCAAAATAATGGGCGAATATTTGCATTTGAGCAGTGGTGGCCCAGTGGTGACAGCCGCGACTAACTTTGTGTAATTTATTTCATCACCACTGCTCTTAAAACGGTGAAGGAAACCATTGTGAGGAAACCGGCATGTCTTGGCACCAAAAAATCGAGGACATGTGTCATCTACCAACTTGCACGGAGATAGCGATTTATCGAATATCAGACTTAACCAATGTCGTTCAACCCGTAGATTACGGCTCACTCCCTCTCATAGAGAGGGTGCCTATGTCCCGGAGTGGGGACGTTACGGACTGACTATGCTATTCTATGGGCAATATTTCACCGCAGATACAAGTCGTTAATTTGGTCCCTGTGCCGACCGCAGCCATTGTGAATTCCGGATCTAATTTTGGCTTAAGAGTCCAAATTGTCCGAAATCGAATAAGACAACGGTGGTCAAGGGTTAATAGTAATCCTTCTCGCCTAACAATGTCGGGTCGAACATTCTATTTTTGGCACTCTGGATGTGGTCCAGAGAATGCGATGGATGGATTAATACAGGCAAGTTCTTGTTAAGAATGTTACTTCAGTTGAAATACTAAATGTAGTTCAAATGTTGTGAATTCAGTCGTGAGGTTGTGTTTTGTTATGTTTATACTTATAATGATTTTCTCTCGTAGAGACAATGACCGATAATGACACTTCATCGTTCATTGCTCTGTTCATAATGGGCGTCAAATATAGTCTGTAATTAATTGATTGATGACCAGAATGACCCATAATAACTGGATGTTCTCAATGAAAAGGAAAGTTTTTCTAGGCGAGCTTCTCAAAAGCTTGGTTAACGTAATGCGTGTACCATGAGCCTTATTTTCTCAAACTTTTTATGGACCTAGATCCCAGACGCCCTTAATATTACTCATAGCATTCTACACAAAAACTGTGGGCTTGAGTAGTGTTAGTATGCACTTTGAACGTACGCATACTTGCAAGATTGGGCTAATAGCCTATTTTCAACTAACAGTTGCTAAAGGTACCTACGTAAAAATCGTACTCACTTCAAATTAATTATACGAGCTGATTTTTATGGATCTTGTACAGAAAAACATTAGAAATTAGAAATCACTACCGCCAGGCATTTTCCATCCGCGTTTATTTTTACCAGACACGTCAATATTTGTAAAAAAAACATCACATATAATAGTCACAGCGGTTCTTGTGTCTCTGAAGTTGGCTCTGCCAATCATTGCGCAAGAAACAGTTTTTCATCGAGTATACTTCAAAGAGTAAGCGAGATAGGACGATGCGACAAACGTAAGCGAGTGAAAGAGACAGTTATACAATGCTGTCTTCACCTTCAACATTGACACAAAAATAGCTACTGCGCAGGGTCTTGCAGCCAATTCAGAGACACAAAGATCCGTTGTGAGTATTATAACTATACTTATATAGTTCATCCGTATTGATTTTTGTACATGATACTCAGGCAACTATTTCGAAACTTTTTGGAAGCAGCCAGACATATTGTAGCGGCCGAAAATCCATCGCAGACATTTAAAATGTCGCTGTGAGTCTCATCTACTCACACCAAAACGAACGCGTGCTATATAACTTCATGTATTTATAACATAGCTTCATTGTATTTTTTCTACAGTGATCAACCTGAGCCCGCAACCGTTTTAGGGAATTCCAGATAGGCCACTGCAGTTCGTCCAGGTGACAGATATACATCTCTCGTCAGTTGCACTGGCTGAAAATTGGTAGAATTATCGCATTGCGTTACTCCGCTTGCAAATTCGCTTAGTAAAAATCGCTTATCGGAGTGATACCTATAAATTGAATCGTGTCCAGCCATCAGGTAGATTGCTTACTGTACCATTTATTTACTAACCCACTTCATTTATTAACCCCCGCCGGAAAAAAGGGGTGTTATAAGTTTGACGTGTGTTGCTGTGTATCTGTGTATCTGTGTATCTGTGTATCTGTGTATCTGTGTGTCTGTCTGTGGCACCATAGCACCTCAACGGATGAACCGATTCTGATTTAGTTTTTTTTGTTTGAAAGGTGATTTTGTCGAGAGTGTTCTTAGCTATGTTTGAATTAAATCGGTTCAGCCGTTCAAAAGTTATGCGCGTTTAACTGTTTGAATCGGGGTGTTTTCGCAAGATAAATGTGCGGGGGTTTTTAAATTTTGAAATTTTACTTGTTTATACGTTATCGTCGACACACTGGTACGGAATCGAACCCACGACCTAAAGCACGAGAGCGAGAGGTGAGGTCTTAGCCACTGGGCCACTACGACACACCATTGTTCAATGGTAATATATACTTTATTATCTTTTTAACCCCCGCCGGAAAAAGAGGGGTGTTATAAGTTTCACGTGTGTTGCTGTGTATCTGTCTACCTGTGTATCAATGTATCTGTGTATCTGTGTGTCTGTCTGTGGCATCATAGCGCCTAAACGGATGAACCGATTTCGATTTAGTTTTTTTTGTTTGAAAGGTAATTTTGTCGAGAGTGTTCTTAGCTATGTTTGAATAAAATCGGTTCGGCCGTTCAAAAGTTATGAGCGTTTTACTGTTTGAATCAGGGTGTTTTCGCAAGATAAATGTGTCGGGGGTTTTTAAATTTTAAAATTTTACTTGTATTATATGCAAAGACCTTATACTTCTTACTACTAGACTGTGCACTATGGCGCAAAAAACGGTCCGAGCGAGAGGGCTCCCGTTGGTAGTGTGTCACTTTCTAATGAGGTGACCATGACCAAACATAACAAGGGACAAATTGATTGTAAAAACAATAGTGTAAGTATCACGATATTATATATCCTACCTAACTACGCTACCTAAACCTACCAAATTCAAGGAAAAAAAAAGAAACGTGTGCATATTTTTTGGAATCTACATCACTTACCGTATGGTGTCGGGCGTAAAGAATTTCAACATCCCATGTTTTTCCATTGGTGTCATAAGAGGCGACTAAGGGACAAACCAGAGAATATGCAGCACCGTTCTCTGTGCATTTGTAACAACCATACTGGGATCGCCAACCCGCCTGCAAAGCACTCCCCATGAATAGCACAAATAAAACATAGCCCTTAGTGCCCGGCAGCCTGCCTACCCTTGACTACGGTAGCGATCTAGGTTAAGGTATGGCAAGGGGTGCAAAGAATCCCGGACGAGATCCGGCTACCCCAACAAATACCGTCGACAGGACCTGGCAAAGTACAACACGCGCACACTCCGGACTCCGGACCGACGATAAGATCACCGAACTCGAAGAGGAATTGAGCAGTTTACGATGGAGTATTATAGGGTTATCTGAAGTTCGAAGAGAGGGGGTTAGGGACTCGATAACCCTCAAATCCCAAGTCTGGATAAGTCTTGTTATTCAAGACCCATCGTATAGATAGGAACAAAAAGCTCTCTGATCTTACTCTCAAGCTCATGAAGGAGAGGCGTGAGATGATTCTGCAGTCTTCAGACGATGCTTTGAAATACCCCAAAGGATCTCAATTATTTCACTTAATGTCCAGTTGCGTAGACAGTTGAGAAACTTAACTTCACCAATTTTATTCCACTAGGAAGCAATTTGCGAATAATATTAACAGCCGCTGAATTTTTCTCGAACAAAACCCGCCAAAAAGTCCACAAACCTGGTGGTCCTACATTTAGTATTACCAGGCCCAAACATTTAAAAGTACTACTCTTACTCAGTATTAATCAATTATTTTTTAAATACAATGAATTGATTAATTAAAGGAACTGTAAAAATATTTAAATACGCTTCAAAGTTTCATAGACTTTGAAACGTATTTAAATATATTTTTTATTCGTTCGTTTTGGTATTACATAAAAAAGAAAATATAAAATGTTCTACCATTTCTACCAAACCCAATGATTAGTTGAGCTGGCAAGATGTCAGACAAGGACACACTACCAGCGGGCACCTTCTCGCTCAGGACTGCTTTTGGTTAGCTACCGCTTATAAGGGAATAGCTAACCTAGATGTATGGTAATAGATTTCATTTTAGCTATACAAAAATCTTTGGTACACAGTCTAGTAGTAAGAAGTATAAGGTCTTTGATTATATGTACATGCATAGATAAAATCACACGAATATATACGAAGGGTAAGGCAGAGGCACAGATAATATAATACTAGCATAGCAGAGGTGACGTTTCAAATTTGTTTTCTTTTCCAGTATGTTCTATCAGTCTTTGAAAATTTTGTATTGCGAATATTAGTATCCGCGATGGTCCACTAGGAAATTGCATAACACTGTGACTCTTATAATTTCATCCTATCTGTTTGTCTTGTGTGTGTATCTTGTTTACAGATCATTCATCCATCCACAAATTACATTTTTACTTGGACTTCAAATTACCGTGAATTGTATTATTTTACATGTCTGTTTTGTTGCGATATGTCGTACTCATTAAATACTCGTACCTATTTTCCTGTTGCGAGTAAGGAAAACCATAAAAAAATGCTTGTGTGATATGTGTATCTAATTAAGCGGGAATATGTTGCCCAGTAGTAAGATAAAGCCCAAATAATAATGCCGAACAATATTTTGGTAGAGTGGACGTAAAGGTTAAACACCAGTACAAGATATTTCTGAACTAGCTATATAATCCAGCACTTGTGATACACAGTTACTCAAGGATTTCAAAGGAAGTTCCAGAGCTCCATATACATATTAAAAAACTCTCCTGCCTAGCGTATTATATAGTATATATATACAATAGTTACTCTAATATTCTTTTGCAGTCAATTCCTCCACTCTAACCAATCAAATTGCCATTCATTTCCGAAAGTTTCCTTCAAAAGAGCATGCAATATAGGCCTTAGGTGCATGTGCCAAGATCATATGAGAGAACTCCACTCGACTCGAGAAAAAAACCCGGAAATAGTGTCAAATCATAGGAAGTAAAAACTGTCAATTTGATGATTCGAGGTGTAGTTGACTCAGAGGACATGTCTTCGAATGTCATAGTACGTAATAGTAGGTGGCGATAAAAAACACCTTTTCTCTACCCATGGGTACGATAAGTTGCGCGATTACAACTCAGCACTTTTTGTAGAAAAATCTTCAATAATATCATTTACTTCGTCCAAAATAATCTTCGTGTGAACAGACTAAAGAACACAATTAGCAGTTAACACTGTTAAAGTATCGCTATTGCATAGCATTTACTGTGGCGACACTTTTATTAGGAGGAAATTAAAAAAAACAGAACTATAAAAGCGACAACGAATCATTTTTGTTAATTATTTCAGTTTGTTTAATACAATACGTTGCACGTCTATATTAATAATGTTCTAATTAAGTGTATTTAATAGTATTACAAAATAAGGTTTTCTCTTGATAAAATGCAAAAAAATATTACCACAGTTTTCCTTTTTTCACCATGGTCCACGAGTTTGGCTACGGACGCAACCATTTATCAAGATTATTGTAAGTAACCTTTCCTTATTTTAAGTATGAATGTAGATGGCTGTAAAAATAGGCAAAACCAAAGAAATGACGGAGGATTGTGTGAAAGATGACTTCTGAGGGTTGACCATAAGCTCTTAGTCTTAGGATATTTTGAGTGTGCGTGCATGAGGTTGGAAAAAGAAGACATATTGATCCGATCCTAAATAATTTGGGATTAGGGCAAGGGAATTAAGATGATTTTCGATTTGTTGTCAATTTTTTATCAAATAATTTCTATCTGATTTTAGAGTAAGTAGAGCCCAGGAATAGGACAGTTGGTTCTAAGCCAGGAGTTCCTAACCTCGACGAGTCGCCGTCGACAAGTTTTTAGGATAACTAATTTAAACTTTGTTATTAGCAATGAGACTATCTCTCTGATAAGAGTTTTAAGTAATACATTATATAATGAGTAGCTTTAGACTAGGTTATAATAGTATAGTATGTCTGCGAGTGTGAACGAAAGGGTGCTGGGTTTTATCTCTTCCAATAGTAAATCATAGAGAGAAATACTGTTTCTGTAACTTGAACGAGGGTCTGTTAGTGTTCGTAGTCGCAGCGGAAAAATATCGTATTTCTTAATTTCAGTTTAGCAGATAATTAGTGTATGACGTCGTGTAATTGTGTATGGTAAGTACAAATTTGTGTATCCAATTACTGGGGAGCTATTCAATAAAAACTGTTTCCGCTGGAACTACGTCATCCCAGCGGAACTTTTTTTTTTCTATGGACATATATGAAAAAAAATGCAATCAATAATTAGTGTATAACGAGAGCTAAATGTGTATGTTTAAATGAAATTTGTGTGACATAAAACTGCGGAAATAATCAAGATTCCGCTGCGCTGACGTTTGGCTATTTGATGAAAATCATATAAAACGGTTTAGTGCAGAGTTGTAATTTTTTACGCACGTTGCTTTTAATTTGTGTGTAATGTTTGTAAAAACAGAATTAAAAAAAAAACAAACCGTTCAGAAGATATACACGTAAAAGTAAAATAAGGTTATTAGGAATTTCCAATTTCTTAAAATAGGAACTCTAGAGCCTAACTTATTACGTTTATTTGTATCTTGTAGGGGTCTACAATGCCTTGCCAAGTTTCATTCAAGTGGTCTTAGTAATTAATGAGCAATGACATAATTTACTACGACTAGGTGGGTTTTATATCTATGACATCCGATTGTAGGACTTTTTTATGGAAAAGCTAACTAAAACATATTCTGGTAATAAGTGTATTAATGCAACTATTCACATTTAAAATTTCAGCTAATTACACTAAATAATTAAAGAGATATAATAAAAATACCAGAACAACCGCAATTCATGGATAAACCGACCAAGTTTGAATGGCTACAAAAAAGCGGCCGTGCAGTGTAAAGAGCGAACGTTCTAAAATTTCCAGTATATCATCGTTATTGTGTTTAATAGTTTCGTACAGGTACGTACACAATAGTTTAGCAGATAATAAAACAACTGCATTAACTTTGTATTCTCAAAAGTATTTATTAGTTAATGACTAATTAAAATGAAAAAAAAACAATATTATTAATAATATATTAAGTAATAATAACAGAGATACAATCCGCAGGCCAGTTTTGTGCCGAGCTGGTGGGCACAGACCTAATCTCCTGGTAGAAGTCTTGTCCCTCATCTCCAGCTTGCCTTTATTGGCCGGTCGGAGTGAACAATGCCGGGAACAGAGCTCCCACCTCTCACTTGGCTTAATTGGCTTGAGTGGAGTTTCGCAAGAGCAAACGTACTCGGTGGAAGGAAGTATAATCTTACTGGGGTACTGGATGATGCTGGTAGGTAAAAAATATATTGCCTACTGAAGCCCATATAGGTATAAGTAAATCTTAGGTTTTACAAGTAAATAAATTTTCAGAAGTTGATTGTGAGTAATAAATAAAATAGAAAAGGAAGCGCGCGCTCAGAAAACACCTACCTTCTTTAAGTTATTCCCTATTATACCGTTAAGTTTTTAAATTCGACATTTGAAATGACTACTGGTGTTAGTTTTTTTCCTAATTACTATTAGTATTTCTATTTCATCAAATTGAACCGTGTAACATCAAAATATTTGTACGCTGGCGATGGAAGCAGCAGAATATTAAGGACATAATAATTACCTACAGTAATAACTTTTTGTAATATACTGACAAATAAATGCATTTGTTAATACAGATGCAATTATTATTGTAATAATTTCAAAAAACGAAGAAACAAAACACCGACTTCTAAAATTGAAGTTATTTTTCATTTTGTCGTGTTTTTATTTGGAAGTCAGTTGTATTTTTTTTTTGTAATAACAGTTTAAATTTTTCACTTTTTTTGGTACATAATGAGCAAGTTCTATAATATGGTACCCACAATGCCCAAAGTAAAGCCAGAATAAATTACCTGAAAAAACATAAAAAAACATAAGACTTGAACGTAATCGGTAAAATGAGAGTATGTGAGAGTGAACTGTACATCACATTCACATATGCGTACAGCTAGAGCGTACTGGCGTGATGTTATGTTATAAAATGTCGTAAACAATAAACAGACATGCAATTGCAGCAATCTCGAGAGATTTGCAGTGCTTTATTGAAGAGTCCTTTTATATATCTACGAAGTTCTTTATCAGATGTTCACCAAATTTAAATGTGACCAATCCGGGAACATACTCTTTCAAACAATAAATAATTTTCAATATCGGTCCACAATTGACTGAGAAATCGGTATATACCTACATACTGCCAAACATAGAACCTCCTCCTTTTTGAACAGTCGGTTAAAAAACACGTGACCTACAATATATATCAAGAAAATGATTAGTTTATTTATATATTTGATTAGGATTGGAGGTCCAAAGATATACATAAAAACACAATTAATCATCATTAAGAAGTAATAGCCAAAAGTATCGACTAAATAACAATTAAAATATAAACTCTTATTAAAAGGTAATAGTAATACATAAGAAAATAGTATATATTAGTTACTTGTTCAAGAATTGTGTGCCCACCTGTACCAATCCAAAAATGGTACAACACTGGAAATTTTAGAACGTTAGCTCTTTACACTGCACGGCCGCTTTTTTGTAGCCATTCAAACTTGGTCGGTTTATCCATGAATTGCGGTTGTTCTGGTATTTTTATTATATCTCTTTAATTATTTAGTGTAATTAGCTGAAATTTTACATGTGAATAGTTGCATTAATACACTTATTACCAGAATATGTTTTAGTTAGCTTTTCCATAAAAAAGTCCTACAATCGGATGTCATAGATATAGTGGCCCAGTCGTAGTAAATTATGTCATTGCTCATTAATTACTAAGACCACTTGAATGAAACTTGGCAAGGCATTGTAGACCCCTACAAGATACAAATAAACGTAATAAGTTAGGCTCTAGAGTTCCTATTTTAAGAAATTGGACCTAATAATCTTATTTTAATTTCACGTGTATATCTTCTGAACGGTTTTTTTTTTTTTAATTCTGTTTTTACAAACATTACACACAAATTAAAAGCAACGAGCGTAAAAAATTACAACTCTGCACTAAACCGTTTTATATGATTTTCATCAAATAGCCAAACGTCAGCGCAGCGGAAACTTGATTATTTCCGCAGTTTTATGTCACACAAATTTCATTTA
Source organism: Orthosia gothica (assembly GCA_949775005.1). Lineage (NCBI taxonomy): Eukaryota > Metazoa > Arthropoda > Insecta > Lepidoptera > Noctuidae > Orthosia > Orthosia gothica. The sequence continues at coordinate 8,691,895 of OX459044.1, forward strand.
AACATACACATTTAGCTCTCGTTATACACTAATTATTGATTGCATTTTTTTTCATATACGTCCATAGGAAAAAAAAAGTTCCGCAGGGTTGACGTAGTTCCAGCGGAAACAGTTTTTATTGAATAGCTCCCCAATAATTGGATACACAAATTTGTACTTACCATACACAATTACACGACGTCATACACTAATTATCTGCTAAACTGAAATTAAGAAATACGACATTTTTCCGCTGCGACTACGAACACGGTCTGTTAATCCTACAACTGCGTTTGATACGAAAATCCAAGAAGGCAAAACATTTATGGAAGAAATCCATCCATAAATGTTTTGCTGTCTTGGATTTTGATTGTAAACTGATATTTAATATTAGTGACATCAAAAAAAAAAAAAACATGTACTCACTACAAAAATTTTGAAAATTTTCGTCAGCACCATCTTGGATTTCGATATCCAGTTCATAACCGTGCCATAACTTATCTTATCTTGTGGAGGGGCCGAGAAATAACTCGGACACTTCGACCCATTGGGATCTATTGTGTGCCATAACTTGCTTCCAAAAGGATTTGCGCAAGTGTATTTTGCGAAAATATCTTTCGCAGAAGTGACCTGCCAGATAAAATGATTGGGTAACAGTATTTTGATGTCTCACTATAGTTTTTGAGGTGTTATTTAATTAATAAAATGTTTCCACTTACAGAGCTGAAAGCCCTCTCAAATGCATGTAATGCAATTGAGGTCATTCATAGTTTCACTTGTCGCATCACTAAAATTCTGTATTGTTTTTAGGTAATGGATGTACTGGGACAGGACCAGACCCAGGCATGCTATCTCCGGTCCCTTGGAACGCCGGATCCGATATTTGTAATTGGTTCAAGATTGATATACTTACAATTAACAAAACAGCGAGTTTGGCTTCGATGAATATTACATATGATACAAGTAAGATTTAAGTTTCTAAGTTTCGTTCTAAGACTTGAGGGACCTTCTTTATTGAGATTTGTATACCTGACTTTTATATTGAACGCCACCCGCTACCCGATCCTTACATTCACCTTTTGCTTCGTTAACGTTCATATATCTAGTTAGACACGCACGCCGGTTATGAATACTGCGCACTTGGCCCGTTTGAAGAGCGACACCATTATGAAATAAAATATTGAACTATCTTTCCCCGCCAGGTTTCGCTTCCGTGGCGTATCTTGCAAAAACCGTGCATCTTTTTCGGATAACAAGTAACGTGTAGTATTTGGTGATAGTAGCTTTGTATCGTAGAAAGTTTTTTCAGATCAGTAAATTAGATTATGATGAAAGTATCTTCTGCTCATGTGTCGAAACAATGACAATTCTTACTTGAAGTACGATTGCCAATTGGAATCGAGTTACTGCAACATAACAAAATCCTAGGGTTTGCCGTTCGCGCTTTCACAGTAACATGTTCACTTATTTTAAAATCTAATCATGCAATTTTCTAATACGATTCAGATTTTGAGGCGAAGAAGAACACAGTGAATGATGATAGAAGAAAAAGTGAAGATTATTATTGGGCCAGCAGATCATTACTAAATAACTTAAATGAAATAAAAATTAAGCTTTGCCCATCAAAGATCTTGTGTTCGTCACTCCTAGTAGCTGAGTAGAGGAAACTCTTGGCAATATCAAACGAGACTGAGAAGAAAATACTTGAATGTAAGATAATGTTGAAATGTTACAAGAATATATTACATGTTCTACTTTCTGCGTCGTTTTTTTGTTTAGATATTTGTTTAAGATCTGCAACAAAGGATGCAACTAACTTTATATTTATTTAATGTTTTAGACAAAATCTAAGTGCAAAGAGTAAAAGAAGTGAAAACGTCTTTGCCATTGATTTTACAGCCGATCCAACTTAAAGACAAACTATTTGGTTACAGGTTCCACCTGTTATATCGACGCCAACCAAACTGAAACTAAAACTTATATCGGTGACATTAGGCAGTGGTGTAGCTTTTAAGAGTAAAGTGGTGCACAGCTTTCAATGCCGGAACACGCCACAAAATTGTCATTCATGTCACCGGGGCCAAGAAGCAAGAAGAGACCTAGGGCCTCATTCACCGAAAGGGGAGAAATAAAAGAATAAGCGTTAAGAAGATGTAGAGGGAGAGATTGGAGTGACAGTCCCATTTTCCTTGTTGCATGAAGGCCCGAAGCCACTTGGCGTTATGCATTAAACAGGACATGATATGACACAGTCGTTGTACGAGCGTTTCGTTGGTTATTATAATTATGTAAGCAGTCTTTACACAGGCAGAAAGGGCTTGCAGCTTTACCGGTTGAGTCTTACGACCATCCATAATGTAATTTTTCGTCAAACTCAAGTGGATGCAGACGGATCCTGCCACGTTTTGTGCATTGTTGTCTCTTCATACCTATATATTTTAAATTTAAATGTCAGGTTTAGAAATGCAAATGATATTGTATATTTGAATAAAATCTGTATTCTTGTGATCAAAAGACTTTTATTTATTGATAATACCAACGTATTAATGCAATAAAAATTACATTATAAGAATGCAATAGTAGGTTGGCGCAGTTCACAAGACAACTAAGACAAGCGAGTGATGTAAGCTAACTCTTAAAACAAGCGAGCAAAGCGAGCCCACCTTCCACTTTAATAACTTTCTTTTTATTATAACTTTTTTCTAAGGATTGATTTGGAACTGCATCATATTTAACAGGTGGTCGATAGGTTTCGTAATAAAATTCTGTGACAAAAAATGATCTTATAATGAACCTTTCGTTTTCCTGCTGAGGTCGTAACCTAAACCTAATAAATCCTGAACTAAATTTATGGGAATGGACCCGGAACGCTATCGCGTTGTATGGTCCGGTCCAAATATTCCATAATTATGGACACAATGTTCGATAGAACGAACTTGTGTTTACTCGAGGAACTTTGCACATAAATTGCACGGCATATGGACATGACGACCGTGGAAACAAGTGGAGCACGTGATTAACTTTATATTAATCAGTACAAGAAGGAAGTAAACGATTCTTTCGCAATGAAATATGATCACCGTCAATACTAAACAAGCTACCCACCTACTGTAGCATTGTTTTACTAGTTTAGCCTTCTGTTTTGATTTATCACTGGTTGGTATTTATAACTGTAAGTATTTTCGTTTAAAAAGAAAGGAGAGGGCACTTTTTTACTGAAAACGTGACTTAGCTAAAAATGTATGGCAATGAAATCAACAACTAAATTATTGATATTTTATTAACAGCTGGTAAAAGCGTCGATATTATTAGAAATGGCGAGCAAGATGGAGAGGCATGAGACTTGACACCCGATTTCTTTTGTTTGGGTACGGCCTCTCGTTTTAAGAAAGCTGGTGAGGGCTAAGGGTTATTTTATAAAAAATTATACGTTTTGTCGTTTCTTCCAAATTTTCTTTGGAATGTCGCTTTCACTGGTATTTTAGAGCCTTTTCTATACCAATATTATAAAGAGGAAAGATTTTTTGGTTTGTTTTTAAGCTATTGTTTGTTTGTTTGATTGTACCGAATAGGCTCTGAAACTACTGGACCGATTTTAAAAATTCTGTCACCAATAGAAAGCTACATTATTCTTGAGTGACTATAGGCTATTTTTTAATCCCGAAAACGGGTCCTGTGGGGTGGCTCACGGGAGCGAAGCCGCGGGGAACAGCTAGTGTTTCATAATTTTGATTGTCCGTTTCCTTGTCTGTAGATATCAATTGATAGAAGGCAACATAGGCTCCACCCTCCGGGTAAAGCGCATGACCCCTTGTGTGCCAGCAGAATTCGTGGTGTGGAGCATTATACAACGGGTTTTGGTTTTTTATCTACCAATTTATGAAAACTAAAAACATTATCTTTAATATTTCCAGAGTATAAGCAATTCTTGCGGAACTCTATATTTTGAGACATCCAGAATTCCAGCGCGAAACTCCACCGACAAACAGGACATCCATCCCGCAAAAACTTTGGTCGTATTTTGCCTTCCCATATAATCGCACAGAGACTTGAGATACGGCCAAGTCAGGTAGTTGGAAAATATTTCGATAGATTAATAAAAAAACCCGACTGCTTAAAAAGCGAACTAAAAAGACGTAAACAAGAAGAAAAACATGCTGTGCTGTCGGACGATACATATGCGAGAGCAGGCTAATCAAAACCAGATGTATCCTCCGACTACACAGCATGATTTTCTTCTTGTTTACGTCTTTTTAGTTCGCTTTTTAAGCAGTCGGGTTTTTTGTTTTTTTATTTTTTTTATTTACTACTTTTTAGTTATTTAACATATAAGTGTAATATATTTTTGTAATCACCTTTTAAAACCCTTTATTTTGATAGCCCACACACACGGGTTCGGAAGCAAAAACAAATTTGGCCCCACAATATGGCGCCCAAAATCCGCCATTTTCCTATTTTCCAATTTCAATGTAGCTAGTGACACTCGCAAGGTTAAGACGAATCGATTGACGTAAGGATCTTCAAAATCGGCCAACGCGTTTGGTCTCTAGAACGCAACATAGGAACAAACATACATACATAAACTTATAAACACATTACTCTCCTTCGGCAGTCGGGTAAATAGCAAGGCATTCATTCGTGAAACTAGACTCTAGTTTCACGGATGAATGCCTCTAGTTAATAACTAGATTAATTACAATCGGGCAACTATATCCCTGGGCCAACTATCCTGGTTTTACCCTAAGTAAACAACGCTTGCCGAGGTCGGTTCGTGGATAGGTGACCACCCATTACGGTCTGAGAATCCTCTATGCGTCAGAAAGCACATTAAACCGTTGGTTCTGGCTGTCATTTGAAGATATTTGAACATCGTTACGGTAGTCAGCCGATAAAATTTGAAATCAGTCTTACCAAGGATAATCGTGTTACCCAGTTACAGGGTTGGAGAGATCACATAGGCAATGAGGGCCACCGCGCTTGAATTTGCCGCTAGGGGCGCTGGTGTAGAGTGAGGTCTCCAAAATGTCAAATTTCATAGATTTTTGGTGTTTCGTGTGAGTTTATTTACTACTTATTTACTGTCAAGAATATTTTTCAGATATGGCAGATTAAGCTAAGTGTCTACAGAGTTTACCAACCACTGCTTCAATAAAAAATATACTCCATTTTTTTTCGAAAAAAATGAGCTGCGCAGAACTGTAGCATACTCGATTTTATATTTAATCGCACTTCTCACTCTTTCATTTCTTTCAGTCAAGAGTGAATAGGTTTTTTTTACAATACGCCAAGCGTGCTTCATCGTCGATCCTTACCATCAGCACCTGTAGCCAAGTCGACAATCTACAATCGATAACGCTAGTATAGGTCTACCAGAATCTCATAGCAAATGTGGAAATAAAAATTTTTTGTGTGCAATACTGGGGAAATTGGATTTAACGATCTTGATACTGTTTAATTTTTATTTATGTCTTTAGTATTAATGAACATGATGTACCTATATTATAGTAGTCACAGCGGATCTTTGTGTCTTTGAACTTGGTCCTGCCAACCATTGCGTAAGAAACAGTTTGTCATCGAGTATACTGCATAGAGTAAGCGAGATAGGACGATGTGACATACATAAGCGAGTGAAAGAGACAGTTATACAATGCTATCTTCACCTTCAACATTGATACAAAAATAGCTACTGCGCGGGGAGACACAAAGATCCACTGTGAGGATTATAGGTATATATAACTCACATGTATGAATAATGGTGTTATACATCGGGTTCTTAACATAGGAAAAATAAATCAATTGAATATTAATTTATGTACTAATTTATTATATATCATTTAAATCATACTAATAACTTAAAACCTCATTCAGAACTAGAAAACTAGAATACGATTCCATGAACTCCACTGGCATTTCAAAAACTAGTATCTTTGTAGTTTTATGTCATCTCTCTCCATCAAAATGGTTCTTTTTCATTGGCATTTAACATATTCAAAACCAATCTCTTTATGTATACAGTCTGTAAAAAATAATAAAATGTATCATGTTACTTATAGCCATTCATCATCATCAGTCTATATATACTTTTTTTTATGTAAGTTTTATGGCCTGGTTGCTAGGACCTTTTAGCCACGTGTTTGGAAAGAGTTTTGGATCTTATATTTATTCTTAAGTATGCATTAGAATGCGGATGTAACAGTTTCTAATGTTTTTTGGAGTATTTGGCAGCAAATTGTATCGAGTCAGTCTTCCCATTAATCTTTGCAGAGGCAGTCAATACTACAATAAAATACTCCGCTCCACTATCCCGAGATCGCTTCTGTCAATGATTTTACAAATTGTCCAGTTGCGTAGACAGTTGAGATACAAAACTACACCAATAATATATCACAATATCCTCTAGGAATCAATTTGCAAATAATATTAACAGCTACTGAACTCCCTCGACAAAAACTCCCGTCTATATAAACGTCCCACTGCAGGGCGCAGATTATTACTTAATATTTTTCTTATGTCAAAGATTCTCAATCTGCGTTAAAATCAATATCTTGTCGAAGAATTAGTAACAGTTACATTACTGTTGCCATTTCCTTCCGGCCATCATTCGATGTGCCCTGACTTACGATTTACCATATAATAGTAATGGAAAGAAATAAAAATTAAGTAAGAAAAATATAAAATAAACTTAAAGTATCAAAACAAGTCAGCCAACTTACCGGTCCACTCTAAGACGCACTTTAAAATCAAATATTGAGTTGGATTTACGCCTTCTTCGTCCCTTATTTTACGATACACATTGAAAACAATATGTATCGCTTGAGATCGAAATTTTCACAAAAATAAAAAAAAATCAAGATAATATCAAAAAATTTCAGCAGCGGTTGACACATCAAGTACATTGATTTGACAGGTGACAGTTGACATTGCCATATGAAAATCACAATTTAAAAAAAATAAAAAATGCCATGAGATTCTGGTAGACCTATAGAAAACAAATCAATGTATGGAATGACTCATCTGAACGTTAAGTCACGTGGTCTGACCAAATGAATAGAAGGCGTCAACGATTGTAGAAAGAGATTCGATACGAAGCGTTTGTAACTTGGTTAGGAGGGCAGGTGAGATAGTGGTCAAACGCAAGCCTATAAACAATAAAAAACCGGCCAAGTGCGAGTCGGACTCGCGCACGAAGGGTTCCGTACCATTATCGCAAAAAAAACCAGCAAAAAAAGTTACGTTTGTTGTATGGGAGCCCCACTTAAATATTAACTTTATTCTGTTTTTAGTATTTGTTGTTTTAGCGACAACAGAAATACATCATCTGTAAAAATGTCAACTGTCTAGCTATCACGGTTCATGAGATACAGACTGGTGACAGACAGACGGACGGACCGCGGAGTCTTAGTAATAGGTTTTGCATCTGATCTGATACTGGAAATTTATATTTATGTACTTCGTACTTACTTCGTACTACTTCTACTCTGTTAAATCGCATCATAGAATCTAAGGTGATGTGAGTTGTCTATTTTTATTATAGGGAAAACAAACAGTAGTATACTAAAAATAAGTGTCTTAAACATATGACTTGACAATTATACTAGTTACTAAATTTTCCACAGATTACCTACTACTTACAGTACGACAAACTAATTAGCAATCAAATCAATCAATCTGCCTAGCCTTTTCCCAACTATATTGGGGTCGGCTTCCAGTCTAACCGGATTCAGCTGAGTACCAGTTTTTACATGGAGCGACTGCCTATCTGACCTCCACAACCCAGTAACTGGGTAACACGGTAGCCCTTGGCTAGACTGGTGTCAGATCTCTGATGACTACTCGTAACGACTGTCAAAGATCTTCAAATGACAGCCGGGACCAACGGCTTAACGTGCTTTCCGAAGCACGGAGGATACTCAGTATGTTGAAATGGTTACCCATCCACGGACCAACCTCGTCAAGTGTTGCTTAACCTGATGATCGACCCGTGCGGCTGTTATTATTTAGCCACGAGCTCCTAAGACAAACGGATTAGCAAACGTTAATAATTGTAGCTAGTGGAATCTCAGTTCACTCAACACTCACTTCACTTAAGTTTCACGGAAACATTTTTACAGAAAAGCACATCTGTCAGCATAGATTTAATACTGAATGTTATTGGTCCGTATTTTATTGGATAGTGAAAAAGCGCTTTAACTCAATAACAAAAACAATAATTTATTTTGGTTGTTCCCCATCCCATACAGATGTGCTAAAACCCTTTTTTTCATCCTTAAGGCGGTACCCCGAGCAAAACGCCGCGCAAGCCGTTTTTGTGCTGTTTTTAGGAGCTATCTACTCGTTATTTAAAAAGAAATATCAATTAATAAAAATACATTAAATTTCTACATAATATTGATTCTAAAATGGTAGATATAGTTTTTTTTTTAATGTTGTATATATTTCACTAATCTACTTGCAAAAAAACATAAAAATGAGAAATCTTATTGATTTTATGCATCTCCTCGTAAAGTGTTTATTGATTATTTTTTGTACTAACACTAATGGATAGACAATTTAATTACGAACATTTTTGTAGAATTATTTTTTTCAAAAGACCAAAATTCGATTTTATAAAGATTTCATTCTAAAATCTGGGCGTATTCACTACTGTAATTCATGCGCCACCAGTGCCGCTAGACCAATAGGAACGCTCATATCTCATGCCGATTTTTTGGTCAGGGTACCGTCTTAAACAAACCTCAGCATCCTTTACAAACATTCTTGCGGTCAAAAGGTTTGACTTCGAACCAAACTGAACCAGACCTACAGAGCTGTAATTTTCAAATAATTTAATAACGAAAACAAACAAAAAAATACGCGTACTTACTTTATTGTTAAATGATTAGAATACAAACCTGAAAATTACATTTAAAAGGTCTTAAGTAAATGTAGATTGAAAGATGCTACAGGCACAGATAATATAAAACTGTTATAGTTGAGCCGTACAAACGTGTGAACTGAGTCATAAAACATTATCCTCCATCCTTTTTAGGGTTCCGTAGTTAACAAGGAACCCTTATAGTTAAACCATGTCCGTCTGTCTATCCGTCCGTCCAGCTTTGCTCAGAGACTATTAGTACTTGAAAGCTATAATTTGGCATGGATATACATATAAATTACGCCGACAAAGTGGTAAAATATAATAATGTTTTTTTTTATGTTAGGTACCTCCTGTCACGTAAAGCAGGCTTTTTTTCTCGTTCATCACATGGTGTGGGATGTCGTTGGATAGGCCATTTAAAAATGTTACGGGTCTGTGAAAACCATTTTTCGATTCAGGAATCCGTTTGCGTAAAATTAAGCTTTAAATTGCTAATTTTTGTTAGAGTCAAGTGCCAGCTAAATGGCACCTAAATGCTAATCTTTTGAGTAAAGAACCAGACAGTTTGAGTGGACCTGGCCAGTCAGTGCACGCATTTGTCAGTAACCGTGCAGCTCAATTTAGAATTTAAGGAACTCTACGATCCGACGAACAATAGCAAAGATAGGACATTTGGGTAGGCCGCATAAACTCAAACTGCATGATTAAAACTAACTGAGAAAAAAATGGAATGATCTAGTCTTCACATTCACAATAATTAAAATAATATAATACTTTAAAAAGTAAGCATTCATGTCATTGCAACAATACCGAAAAAAACAAAATTCAGGCTGTAAAAATAAAAACATAAATAAATTGGAGCAGCTCAATCCCAAGCCTTTTAGTCCTCAACGTAATCTTTAACGGTATAAAACGCTTTCTGGCACAACTTACGTTTAATGAATGGTTTTTAATTATTAAGGCTTAGAGCATTTACGTGATTTGGAAGCTTATTATAAAAGCGTATACATTGACATCTGAACGAGCCACCTATTTTCTTGAGCCGTGTTGTAGGTATTACAAAGGAGAATACCCAAAATCAGTATCGCTTTATAATAAAACAATATAACCACAAAACAATACTCATAAATTATACAATATGTTTTTTAAGTTTTCTTGATCGAAATCGTATGTGGGGTTAATATTTTGCGTTAAATCAGTTATTTATTCGATTTTATTGTTAGTGAAAGCAGTGTTGCCATTTTATGAACCTCCCCATAATCGGTGTAACTGATAGTGTTTCCGTATGGTGCCGGACGTTGTTCCGTATGGTGCCGGACGTTAAGAATTTCACCATCCCATGTCTTCCCGTGGGTGTCGTAAAAGGCGACTAAGGGACAAACCAGAAAATGGGCAGCAGCGTTCTCTGTGCTCCTATAACAACCATACTGCGATCGCCAATCCGCCTGCCAAGCGTGGCGATTATGGCAAAACCCCCCTATGAATAGCACAAATAAAAAATGGCCCCTAGTGCCCGGCAGCCCGCCTACCCTCGACTACGGTAGCGGTCGAGGTTACGGCATGGCAAGGGGTGCTAAGAATCTCCGGACGAGATCCGGCTACCCCAACAATCACCGACGACTGGACCTGGCAACGTACAACACGCGCACACTTCGGACCGACGAGAAGATCACCGAGCTCGAAGAGGAATTGAGCAGGTTGCGATGGAGCATTATAGGGTTATCTGAAGTCCGAAGAGAGGGGGAGGACTCGATAATCCTCAAATCCGGTAACCTGCTCTATTTCCGAGAGGGTGACCGGCAGTCCCAGGGTGGTGTCGGGTTTATCGTCCACAGATCCCTTGTGAACAACGTGGTGAAGATCGAGAGTGTGTCGACCAGGGTGGCGTACCTTATACTCAGAATATCCTCTAGATATTCGCTGAAGGTCATACAGGTCTACGCCCTAACCTCGGCACACCCCGACGACGAGGTAGAGACCATGTATGAGGATATCTCCAGAGCTATGCATGGTTTCAAAACTCACTTCACCGTTGTCATGGGGGACTTCAACGCGAAACTGGGCAAACGAGACGAGGATGAGCTGCAAGTGGGGCAATTTGGAGTTGGACGACGGAACCACCGGGGTCACCTACTGGCCAGTTTTATGGAGAAGGAGGGCCTCTATATGATGAACTCCTTCTTCAAAAAGCATGAACACCGGAAGTGGACCTGGCAGAGCCCCGATGGTGCAACAAAAAATGAGATCGACTTCATCATGTCAACCAAGAAGCAAATGTTCAATGATGTCTCTGTGATCAATTCGGTAAAAACCGGGAGCGATCACCGCATGGTAAGAGGCACATTGAACATTAATATTAAGCTTGAAAGGTCTCGACTGATGAAGTCCACGCTCCGTCCAGCACAGGTCCAGGTCCAAAACCCCGAGAGCTTTCAGCTCGAACTCCAGAATCGTTTCGAGTGCCTGGGGAGCTCCGTGGACGAATACAGCGACGGGTTCGTGTAAGCTGTCCATACGGTCGGGTCTAAGTTTTTCAAGACCCGTCGTACAGATAGAAACAAAAAGCTCTCTGATCATACCCTCAAGCTTATGAAGGAGAGGCGTGAGATGATCCTGCAGTCTTCAGATGAGGCGTGCAAATACCGGCAGATCAATAGACAGATCTCTAAATCCTTGAAAAGAGACCTCCGCCGCTTTAATACCGAGCGTATTAAAGACGCGATTGAGCGAAATAAAGGCTCCAAGGTGTTTTCAAGGGATCTGTCTATTGGGCAGAGCCAGCTCACGAAACTGAAGACCGATGATGGCAGGATTGTATCCGCCAAACCGGAGCTTCTGAGGGAGATCGAGAGTTTCTATGGGCAGTTGTACACGTCAACCAGTAAACCCGTTGCGAATCTAGCAAACGACCCAAGAGCTAGATTGACCCGACACTATACCGAAGATATCCCGGACGTCAGCCTGTACGAGATTAGGATGGCTCTGAAACAGCTTAAAAACAACAAGGCGCCGGGTGATGACGGAATCACGGCTGAACTCCTAAAGGCGGGTGGAAAACCGGTCCTCAAGGCCCTTCAGAAGCTTTTTGATTCCGTCATACTCGAGGGCAAAACGCCACAGGCATGGTGCAGGGGTGTGGTGGTACTCTTCTTCAAGAAGGGCGACAATGCCCGGCTGAAGAACTATAGGCCCATCTCGCTTCTTAGCCATGTTTACAAGTTGTTTTCAAGAGTCATCACGAATCGTCTCGCGCGCAGGTTTGACGATTTCCAGCCTCCCGAACAAGCCGGATTCCGAAAAGGCTTTAGCACCGTAGACCACATACATACGCTGCGGCAGGTTATACAGAAGACCGAAGAGTATAACTTGCCTCTCTGTTTAGCGTTTGTGGACTACGAGAAAGCCTTCGATTCGATCGAGACTTGGGCTGTACTACAGTCTCTCCAACGGTGCCAGATCGACTACCGGTACATTGAGGTGTTGAAGTGTCTGTACAAAAACGCCACCATGTCAGTCCGTCTTCAGGATCAGACCTCGAAACCTATTCTTCTCCAGCGCGGCGTAAGACAGGGAGACGTAATTTCTCCGAAACTGTTCACTGCTGCGCTGGAGGACGTCTTCAAGGTTCTGGACTGGAAGGGTCTTGGCATCAACGTTAATGGCGAGTACATCACTCACCTTCGGTTTGCCGACGACATAGTGATCATGGCTGAGACCATGGAGAGCCTCAGTAAAATGCTCGATGACCTTAGTAGAGCTTCCGAAAGAGTGGGTCTTAAAATGAACATGGACAAAACCAAGGTCATGGTGAACGCCCATGTAACACCCACTCCTATCAAGATCGGAGACTCTACACTTGAAGTTGTAGACGATTATGTTTACCTGGGACAAACGGTCCAGTTGGGTAGGTCCAACTTCGAGAAAGAGGTCAACCGTCGAATCCGACTCGGCTGGGCGGCATTCGGGAAGTTGCGTGGTATCTTCTCGTCCAATTTACCGCAGAGTCTCAAGACAAAAGTCTATGACCAGTGTGTGTTGCCAGTGATCACCTATGGGACCGAGACGTGGTCGCTCACAATGGGCCTTATCAGAAAGCTTAAAGTCACCCAAAGGGCAATGGAGAGGGCTATGCTCGGAATTTCCTTGCGTGATCACGTCAGAAATGATGATATCCGCAGGAGAACCAAAGTTACCGACATAGCCCGAAGAATTGCCAAACTTAAGTGGCAGTGGGCAGGGCACATTGCTCGCAGAACGGATGGCCGATGGGGCCGAAAAGTTCTGGAGTGGCGATCGCGAACTGGAAGACGATCCGTTGGAAGGCCTCCCACTAGGTGGACCGATGACCTGGTTAAGGTTGCGGGAAGGCGCTGGATGCGAGACGCACGGGATCGGTCAATGTGGCGACGCCTGGGGGAGGCCTATGTCCAGCAGTGGACGATTGAATTGATTGACGATTGATTTTGGTCTCTTGGTCAGTTGTGGAAAATCTAACTGAACATCCAGACGGTCTTAGAATAAATCCAAATTATCATAAAAAAATTATTCCCTATTTCACATCCTTTGGGGATTAATTTCAATACTTTTACCTTATTCTAATTAACCAAACTTCTACCATTAGTGGTTTAGACTGGGCGTTGATATGACAGTCGGGACATTGCCTTTCATATTCATAGAAGATAGATAGATTTATGGATCACCAACGAATTACATAACAAAAGTTTAAAGAAAACAAAGAAATTGATTGTTTGTTTGTTGTTGTTGCATTGTTGTTTTTTTTAGTTTGTTGTCGGAAATCGAACCAACCACCTCATGTTCACCAGAATCACTTGATTGTTAAGCGCTGTACGTAAGTTTTTATTAATTATTACTAAACAAACTCAACTAAAGACTGAAGCCAAAACTAATATTGTTAGGTATAACTTATGAATAATTTATTTTGGAAGCCTCGTGAAGCCCTATTTAGTGCCACTGAAATATAAATATTGTATTATTTAGTACCTATAATACTATCTTTTCTAATTTCAAATAGCTTAACTACTTATATTTGGGCTCCAAGCAAACGAAATAAAGTAAAATACTTATAAAGCCTGTAAGACTTCTATTAAGAACTACTTACGTGTGTTCTTTTAGAAGTCTAACAGTATTATCGTTATTTTTACTTCACTGGATCAGGTAAACTTGTCATGTAGCGAATATTTTGTTACAATGAAGTATTTCTTATGACAAATAAATGTTTTTATTTCTGCAAGTTGGTTTGTACAAACACTTTGACATGTCGATCATATTTTTTTAAACTAGATGAGGTCGGCGTTTCCTATCTGGCTACTCTGGGAAGAAAGGCCGAAACAAACTCAGAGGTCACAGTCTCTTTTAAAGTCCTGACAAAATCTTGGTTAGATCATGTGAAGACCTTGTAGACTGATGTCGGAATTGGTCTTTTGAGGAAAGAACCAGCCAGATTGAGTGGACCTGGCCAGTCAGTGCACGCATTTGTCATTAACGGAGCAGGTCAGAATTTAAGGAGCTCAACGATTCGACGAACAATACCAAAGAAAGGACCTTTGGGTAGGCCGCATAAACTACTCAAACTGCCAGACCATGATTAAAAACTAAGAAAAAATAAAAAATAAAAGATTAAAACCACATAGTCTTCACATTCACAATAGTTAAAATAAAATAATATAATACTTTAAAGTTAAATATTCTTGTCATTGCAAGAAAACCATATTACATTTACGTAGCGAGTTTCCTCGAAAGCACGTTAAACCATTGGTCCAGGCTGCCATTTGAAGATCTTTGACAGTCGTTACGTGTAGTCAGAAGCCTGAAACCTGACACCAGTCTAGTCAATGAGTATCGTGTTACCCAGTTACTGGGTTGTGGGCCTACTCACTAAGCACGAATTCCGTAGTTTCGGCCTTCGATACGGGCGTTTCCTAGTTCTACTCCGTATCACATACGGACGCTTGATTGGTTCGGGGCCCGAACTAGTAATGAATGACAATACAATTTGACAATTGTACCTACTCCCGATGTGTTATTACCCGTCCGAAAAATAAATCATTACGAAGTAGGGTTCACTCCGAATTGCCGGGTTCCTTTCGGATGAGCCCGTAACTTCATTGACGGAGTTAGGGAGTAGATCTCCAGGTCCCGATAGTTACAAACACATCAAAATAAGAATCATCTAAATAGGTGCATCCGTTCTGGAGTGATGTGCTTACATACAATCAGATATTGATTTTTATTTAAATATATTTCATTCGAACATTATTAAACCGGCAAGAAAATATGGATGGATTGTGAGAAGCATGATATGAGAGAGAAGGAAGGGGTTAGCTTGACGGTTGACCGAACGAAATAGAAAAGGAAAGCGTGTAACATGGGCCAAGGGTAGGATGATCATGACTATTAAACAGGAAAACGATATGTTCACCCCTGCTCTACCCTCCAGGGAATACTGGCGTAATGTTATGTTATGTCTGTTGTTATCTTGTCCATACTAATAAATGCGATAGTAACTCTGTATGTTTGTTACGCTTTGACGCTTAACTGCTGAAACCCTTTTGATATAGAGATGGAATGGACATTGCAGGACATAGGATATAGCGCGGTCAAGGTAACTCAGCACCCGAAAAGTCAATGTCACTTTGACGTTTGGCTCACGAGTCAAGAATGCGGGGTGCCGCGCGGTTAGGCGGGTATGGAGTCGTTTGACATTTTATTAGATAAGATAAGATAATTATCGATTTATTATTGTTGAATTGAATTTTATTGTTGATTGTCAGTTATCTCGACCGCGCTATACTTTTATTTTGATAGTACATTTCAAACTGGAAGTCTTCACGAGTCACGAGGCGAATGCGGGTTGCCGCGCGGGTAGGCGGGAGTGGAGTCGTTTGACATTTTATTAGATAAGATAAGGTAAGATAATTATTGATTTATTATTATTGAATTGAATTTTATTTTTGGTTGATCTGTTATCTTGACCGCACTATAATTTTTATTTCAACAGTACATTTCAAACTTGAAGTCGCTGCATTGGAAGGCCTACCACTAGGTGGACCGACGACCTAGTGAAGCTTGCGGGCATCCGCTGCTTGCCAAACGCACGGGATCGGTCAATGTGGCGATACATAGGGGAGGCCTATGTTCAGCACTGGACGTTTTTTGGCTGAAATGTTGATGATGGCATTTCATTGGGCTTATTTTCGACTTTCACGCGGGAAAAGTCACTGGCAGAAGCAAGTTGTAAATAAACAGGAAAAATACAAAAGTAAACACAAGAACACTCCATTAAGCGATTCCATCGCTAGAAGCAATTTTCTTACCAGCTGACAACTTTCTGAAGGCAGTTGCCACTGTGGAAGAGGATAAAAGAACATTTTGTTCTGTGCGTTCTGGAGGGGAAAAGAAATGTCGAGTGTTATATTTTTGTGTGTTGTTTAGACATTTTATACATGTAGCAACTAAGGTACTTGGTAAAATCCGGCCAAGTGCGAGTCGGACTCGCGCACGAAGGGTTCCGTACTATTATCGCAAAAACTGCATAAAAGATACGTGTGTGTGTTTATTTTAGTCTGTTTTTAGTATTTTTTGTTATAGAGGCAACAAAAATACATAATCTGTGAAAATTTCAACTGTCTAGCTATCACGGTTCATGAGATACAGCCTGGTGACAGACAGACCGACAGCGAAGTCTTAGTAATAGGGTCCCGTTTTTACCCTTTGGGTACAGACCCTAAAAAGCAGTGGCAACGGCCGCGACTTACAAGTTGTAGGTCGTGGGTCGAACCCAGGCAGGCGCTTTATTTTGTCCACTGCGTTAAAATCGGTGAAAGATAACAACATGAGGAATCTGGCATGTCTTAGAACCAAAAATTCGAAGACATGTGACATCCACCAACCCGCACTGGGCACGCGTAGTAGATTACGGCCCAAAGGGGTCTCACAGAGAGAAGGCCTTCACAACGGATCAAATGGAAGTCTTATCCTAGGGGTAAGCCTGTTGGGTCGCGGATAAATTTGCAAAAAAATACCGCGGCCCTGGCGCAAGCAACTGAAGGAACACGGGTGAGTTTTAGTCAGTAAAAGTCTGACACGCCCTCCCGCTTCACCTAGACCGGGAGAAGTCATTGGATGATTTCCCGGTAAGCCTGTTGCGATCAACCAAGCAAAAATCGGGCTGCTGAAAAATTCTTGATGGAAAAACACAATAACTCTTTGCCCGAACAACGAAAACTTTTAAGACGAACAACTTTTCTAAACACTCTTTTGTCTCTTTAATTCGTCTAAAAGTGACAGAGTACATAAGATTTATCATTCACTTAAAATTGTGTTTGTAAACTCACCCGTTATCCGATCACAGTAAACACTTAACGACCTTCACCTTGAACCTATTTTAACCCCGTACCCACAAATCCAAAGACACAGTTGATCTCAATGCTCATATTATGTCAATCAATTTCTGTCAGCCACTATACTACGTACCTCCATTAGATTCACTTAGAAGATTGAATGGAGAATAGAAGCTCTTGACCATAGACGTAAATCTAACTAGATAACGCAAGTATCTCCATCTGTATGAAAACCAAGCGTGCCACTTTTTCACACCTAATTTTAAAACAAATATACATAATAATGAAAGAAAACATTTCCAACGCCTCGGAAAACTGTTTTTATACAGTCTTTACAGCTCAATATGGTATAATTAGGTATTTTTCTAGATTTCGGTGAATTTCCGATGCCGATAATGCTAAATGAATAGCTCAAAGTACGATTATTTATCGTAATTTTACTCCGTTTTTTTGGCACGCGAAGTACATACAATCGCGTCATCTAGTTAGATTTATATCTGTTTTCTTGGCAATATAGGTTGCGGTCACTCTCAATAGAGGTCAAAAGTCGTGGTGGCCAAGTGGTTAAGACCTCGCCCCTCTTGCTTAAAGTCCGGGGTTCAAATCCGGGCAAGTACCAATGTGACTTTTTCAAATTCATATGTACTTTCTAAGTTTATCTTGGACATCACAGGCAACGGAGAAGGAAAATATCGTGAGGAAACCTGGACTTATACAGTGCTACAGGTTAAGTCGACCGAGACTGATCCTTTAATAGGTTGTAGTTTCCATCATTCCTGACTGATTTGGCTACGAAACACCGTACCCCTGACTTAGCAGTTTTTTAGCTATTGGAACTTGAAGTTTTTTTTTATTGCCGATTTATGTCTGCCTATTTTTTTGGGTATATGCCTCTAATTTATTTGTGTTTTCGATTTTTGTGAAGTAGATAAGTTGTTTTATTAAAAATAAAAATAAAATAAAAAGCCTTTTATTTCTCCAGAAAATGCTAATTTTGTGAAGTTAATTAGTTTTGTTAGTATCAAAAGAATTAGTAGTTTATTATATTAATAGTTAGTGGTTACAATTTTATAAAAAGATTTTTAAATACGTTAATATTATTGTGAAATTATTCTGTAAGAACCCTCTGCAGGTAAAGGCCTCCTCCAAATTGAGCCCTTTTTCTCTGGATTGCACTGTTTGTATCCAGTTTGGACCCGCTGTGCGTTTAATTTCATCCTCCCATCTGTTGCAAGGTCTGCCTTTCTTTCTTTTGCCCACTGGCCCCCTCCATTCTGTCACTCTTTTTGTCCACCTTTGATCTTGCAGGCGTGCTATGTGTCCGGCCCACTTCCATTTTAATGCAAGAGCTTGTGCTAAACCGACTGTTGCTTTTGTGATGTTGCGTATTTTTGTATGCCTTATTTTTTTAATTCTTTTTATGTTTAGCATACTCCGCTCCATTCCTCGTTGGCACGTTTTATTAATATCAACTCCAAATTGCAGTTATATGAACCAACTGAGTCGTAGTAGACGATCGATAGTTATAAAAAGAAAAAAAATTCGTAAAAAAAAAAATTCTTTCAGAAATATTAACAAAATGGCCGTGACAGTCATGCTGCAGATGTGCTTGAAATGTCAACGTTTCAGTAGCTATCCAACAAGGAATAACAAGCTAGGGTATTATCAAAGAAATTGATGAAAGGCTTCCAGTTAGCAGTAAAAAATAACGGTACTTAAGCGTCAAATTTATCACTTGGCTCAGAAAACAAAATAATACAATCCAAATAGCTACAAAATTACGTTTATTACTATTTTTACAGAAAATCTCGATAACGAAACGGCCAAGGCACATATTTTGACAAACACAAATTAGGGCTGGTAGAGTTAGGACGTGTAGGCTCTACATGAGATCTGATAACTTATTGACAGTGCGAGCCATATGAGGCCATAGTGCGTTTACGTAAACGTCAATTTGTATTGAAATTGAATAAGCGCGTCTGGTGACGGTAAGGAGAAACCTCTTTTTTTGTATACATTTTGACATACGAGATCGTTTACGTTATCACGAGTGAGCGTGAGTAAAAACTCGCACTAAGGCCTATGGTCTCGTTTTGGCAATGTTTTACATGAAAATGATTTTGGTGGGATTTCACTTCTTTTTATTGTGCTCATGACAATTTTTTTTTTTCATCGCCGTTTATCAAAACATCCTGAAATATGTATTGTATTATTTGTTACCAGGGGCCCTATCAATTTTCATACCTCTATTACGAGTATGCTAGTATTATAATATCTGTGCCTCTATCATCAAAACTTGCGTAAGTCTCATACAAACTTCCATCTCCTAATTTAAGGGGTTGGAGGGTAAAAGTTCCAAGTTTTCATATTTTTTTTGTTGTATGTGTATTAATACTAGCTTAAATACCCTTCGAATTTTGATGATCATCAGTGAGTAACTCAGTGACAAAATCGAGGTATTTTAGATATCAATAAAATCTAAAGTATGCTAGCTATACAATTAATAAAATAAAATAAAATAGTTTATTTGCACCTTCAAGTAAAAACACAAAATGTTATGGTTTACAATAAAAAATAAGCCAAAGGTAAGTAAAGTTGTAAGTTAAAGTTGCAGCCAATACCTAAACTAAGATAAGTTAATATCTTGTAATTATAGGTATCAGCGCCCACCCTCGTTAACAAATTGTAACTGTTGATCAACAACATAAACAACACGTATTTTATTTACAGGAATAGTTTTATAGATTAGTCTCATTACAAGAGCAAAAGAATTAGGGACTCTTAGGTGCAAAACTAGAATTAAAATTAACAAACAAAAAATAAATGGTGTCTGCTGGTGAGTGTATGGGTGTGTGAGTGTATGTGTGTGTGTTGGGTGTGTGGGAGTGTTATTTTAGTGTGTGCGTGTCATGTTTATGTGAGTGCGTGTGTGTGCCAGAGAAAACTTAGGATTTAGATTGTTTTCAAGTAGAATAACATAGGTGCTAAACTCATGAATCAATGTATAATCGTCCACTTAATTCTGCCATTCAAGACATAAACAAATAAACGATTTAAACTAATATATTTTTTATTACATAGAGAAATTATGCAAGTATGCTGAATAGCTTTTCAGTTTCATCGTAGTTTAAGGATAGAAGCCAAGTGATGACATTCTGTTTGCATTCTCTTTTTGTCATGTGGAGAATGTGCAAATGTTTATTAGCAATGTTGAATAGTCTTGGGCCTAGGAACATGTTGAATTTTTGAGCAAAAGATGTTCTGCAGGGTACAGATTTTAATAGATCGAAACGTCTTCTCCCTGTAATTTCTTTTTCAGTCAGGTTACTTAGCTGGACACAGGAATGCTGTCTCATAATTAACGCTAGTACAAACATTTTACGTACAGTAAGCACCTCACATTCCCTGTACAGCTCAGTGGTAGAAAAATACCTGGGCTTGAAGTAACTAACCTTCAATAAGGCTCTTTGAGCTCTTTCCACAATTAAATTATGCGTTTTAGCGGCACCGCCCCAACAAGTAATACAGTAGGTTATAACTGTTTGACACAAGGAGTAATAAATCATTTTCATAATCTTAGCATTGGCTGACTGTCTTATTTGTTTAAATATATATATGAGTTTTCTTATTCTGTTAGAGAGATGAATTAAATGATTTTTAAAATTAAGATTTTTGTCAAATATTAGTCCCAAATATTTAATATTTTCAACTGGAGAGAGAGACGGACAGGAACAATTGAGATTTTCATTAAGGCAGTTGTGGGAGGTTATACAATATGTTGATTGTAGCGCTTCACCAGGGTTGCGAATAGAGAATGCGATATATTTAGTTTTCTCGGTATTAAGAGAGAGATAATTTTGAAACTTTATATGTTTAATAAGTCTACTATTAACGTCATATCTTGAGAAATTTGTTTATTCTGGTATAATCCAAACACAAGTTATGACGGTTCCAAAAAATGACGAAGCTCTTCGAGAAAAGGTAGGTAGTGCCCTTGTGCTCTGCTCCCAGATATGTTCAAATTGCAATGAAAACTCTGTGTATGCGATGTAGGATTTTGTGTGACGTCAGCCCCCCCCTAGCCAAGTTACAAACGTTTCGTATCGATTCTCTTTCTACAATCGTTAACGCCTTCTTTTTGTATGATCTGACCACGTGACTCACGTTCAAAAGTGTCATTCCCATACAATAGTTCGTTTTCTACTAGCGTTATCGATTGTAGATTGTCAACTTGGCTACAGGTGGTACCGATACCAAACCACAAGATACAGCTTGTAATTGCAATATATTCGTGATATTTTATTTTCATTAAATATGAGTTTATTTATTTATTTTATTTTTATTTTATTATGCACACCAACAGTATAACTGCTAAAAAAACATCCAAAAAAGAATACATTTAAAGTCAAAATGACACAGCAATCATACAGAATATAGGTATGCATGACATTTTACAAAATTCAAAATTAAGACTACAACTAAACTAGGTCAATATTTATCACAATAGTAGTAGTATTTATAGAAGTTTGTTGTGGGAAGGTTATGATTGCTTGTTAAACGACCTTTTACGTTAGTATAAATTATTAATTGTTTCCCTGTAACTAGTATTAATTGATTCTTATTGTGATTATAGTTTTCCAAGAAATTGGCGTGTATGCTGCGTACGCAATTTAAATTATTATTAAAGAATCGTGGAAGCTGTTCTACTTCTGTTTATACTACATTATTTTAATTGAGTCAGCTCAAATTAGTAATAATAGCAAAAACCCAATACAGCAAGAAAGTACGGGAATTGAAAAATCGTATATGTACCTATATTCTTAGATGTGAGTTTGTAGCTATATGTGTTTTTTATTTAATAACAAGTGTGCTCGTTCAGTAACTGCCAGTTATGCATGAGCATGACGTCTAGCCTCCATACGCCAGCCATACGCTGACTTGTCAAAACTGTCATATTTCGACTGTAAAAAGGGACATAATTATTTTAGATGGAGCCATGGCGTGGCCGCACATGAAACAACAATAACACTTTGGCTTTTACAGCCTAGAACACTTCAACCCACCATCGTACTGACACTTATTATCTATAAATAACCCAATTCCTTGTCTCAATAAACACTTAATCCCGCGAAATCACAAAAAAATCAAACACGACCGAGTTAGTTTGTCAAACCTGCCATGATATTAGCGTTTGACAAACAACAAAAGCCGGCGATGGTGACAAAGACAAAAAATAATCTTTTGTCTTTATTATTTACATGGGGCTGCCAATTAGCGATCTCGCTCTATCAATCGAGCTCATTTTAGGGCTAAATCTATAGGTACTTTATCTAAGATACAAGTCATATACATCTGTCCCTTACGCACACTCAAAATATCCTTACACTAAGATCTTACGGTCACCCTCCTGGTTTCGATACCAGAAACCTGCAGTGTTGTAGGTTTACTCCAACTGGAATATCTCAGCAGAGTCTGGATTTGTGCCTGATAGGTACCTACACCTCTGCGTAAAACTTCGGGGAGTAAGTACACTATACAGCTGTGATGTTATGCTGGGAATCCTGCTGTTTCATTATCCAAACAAATTTTAATAACCTTTTTTATACCAATGCCATATTTGGAATGATTTTAGTACGCACATTTTCATTTGGTCAAATATTTTTACTCGGCAGAATATTACCAAGGATAACGTCACTAAGGCATTTGGTCTTTAATCAAATAATTTATTACAGCAAACAATCTTTAGACAATAAACTTGTAGTCAAATGATTTGTTATGACATCTTTACTTAGAAAACTATTCTGTCATAATATCGAGTACCTACTAATAATACTTGAATCTCCTTATTTTGCACGAAATAAAGTCATATGTCTTCAGTATTGTATTATAAAAAATAATGTGCATTATTCTGAATGTTCATTTAAAGTCAAATTGTTATGCCTAAACCATTAAAAAAAAATCCTGTCAGAAACGAATTGCTGTAAATCCGACTCCACGCAGTTTTGTCTGCCCTACTCCTAGAGTGTTATTGAGAATACCACAGCAGGCCACATCATCGCTTGCCATCAGGCGAGGTAGTGGTCAAACGCTATCGATAATAAAAAAGAAATAAAAATAATGTGGTTGTAACGCTCGCCGCCGTGACTGAGGACGAAGGTCGCTCTCTAGCATGCTGCATGCATGGTGAAAAAAAACCACATATACTAATTATTTGGCTTGTTTTATTTTGCCTGAAATATGTTATACTAACTGAAATATTTGACTACAAAAAAAAAAGGAGGAAAAGGGGTAAAAGTACTAGTTGGTAAAAAAGTTATTGTTTAAACGTTCACTCGCCAAAAATTACGTTTGCGTTGCAATTATTTGTGAAGATTTTGTTTGCTAAGTACTAAATTGGCAAATGAAATTATGCGGAAATTGTTTTGGGAAGTGCTAATTTGTATTTTTTTTTTGACGAGTCTATTGTAACCCGTTAAGCTGCTACAAAATCTTATTTCGCTTTCTAATTTCAGGCTTTATTAACAACAAAGCCTCGGTGTTGCAAACACACAAACAATTTACACAATTTCGAAAAGTAGAACCATTGTATTTGCATGGAAATAAGAGGAAGATAATTGCAGAAATGTCAAGAAAATATATGGTAGAAGCGCTAATGTGTCAAGATAAGTACGCTACCGGTATGTTATCACATTCACTTGTGTGGAACGATGTGAATAGTCAGATAGATTTATTTGTAAATATATAATAATGATTATGAGCCTGTTGTGTCCCACTGCAGAGAAAAGGCCCACCTTCCGTGTTTCCATTTTTCCTCCCTCTTGCTACCTCATCATCATAATCATCTTCCTTCTCCTCCTCGCGTCAATTCCCCAATGTTGAGAGTCGTGACCAGAGACCACATCATGGTTTCAAAACCTTTTCTTTGATGATGTTTCTCCATCTGCTCCTATTCTCAGCAACATGCTTGGCTTCTGAGGCTTTGATGTTCAACGAGGTTCGGATTTGGTCTGACGTATAGGACTTCTGCCTCTAGGCCGTTTACCCTCTACTTTGCCAGTGACATCATCATCAACAAACCAAAGCTCAACTTCGCACACTACTGCATAGGCCTCCCCATGGTATAATAAGACAAGATCCTACCATGACAGCTGGGTCACGTGATTGGCCTAAGACTACGTCATCGATTGCGTTGCGGTTCTCAAACTTTTTTAGTGCGGCAAAGATACAAATATTACAATAGGTACAACATATTTATATTTTTTAATAAATCGACATATTTGATACTTTTTGTATTTATTTACGTTGCTTTTTTTGAATTGTTTGCTTATTAGTATTTTTATTTAGTTCGGGACATAAACCCACAAAACTACTAAAATAAGTCAAAAACTAATTATGTTAGGTTAATAAGTTCGGGCTTAAAGACGTATTTAACAACTATGACTTAAATTATGGTATTTACAACGTGAAGATAAATTCAATATTATGGAAAAAGGCACATACCAGTTATTTTAGTTGCATTTAGTTACAATTTTGAAGCCACGCATATGATAGCGTCTCTTTATTGGGAAAATAAAAAAAAACCTTATTAGACCGCCTTTTATACTTCTGTTTTTATAATTTACGGAACAATTAACAATTTTTCTTGTGTATCTTTCAAAGTTCACGGGTTCACCAAAAACGTTTGGGAGTCTCAGTATTTTGCTCACAGAGCGAAACAACGCTATAGGTGTGAGCGACACGACAATAGCGATGAAATGGCTAGTTGTCAGTATGACACTTGTCAATTCGATATGTTGCCACTGTATGTGATTAAATTACCCGAGCAAAATGCATTTTTTATCTTAACAAAGCAATTATGAACTAATAATTCAATATACCAATAAATTTAACAATAAATAGATGAATCACATATGTTACTAAATAGTTATTCTAGTTACAAATTTATTTTATTTTCATTAACTACATGAGAAAGTACCTAAATTTTCTAAAAAGGACAATGAATGGTAACACTTATCGTGACGTAGTCTTAGGCCATCCTGGGAAGAGAATACCAGGCGAAGTATACGGAGTATGTTATTATACCATGGACCTCCCTCTTGTACCAATCCCCACGTTCCTGTGCCAGCCTCATTCGGGTTTTACCCGTGATTGTAACAATATCGTCAGCCCGCGTTGCTGCCGGACCAATACTTCTTTTTCCAGTCCTTGGACGCCACCTCATTTTGTTACCTACATCTTGGTAATCCTTTAGATAGGAGTGTAATTTGTCACGTCATTTCCTTCTGGGGTCTACCGCGTCACTGATTCCTTTTTTTCGGCATCCAATCAGTGGCTACTTTTGCCCAATTCTGTATTGATATGCGACAGACGTGGCGCCTGTGTGGTGGATGTGGATTAAGATATATATTTATATATCAATATATAGGAAAGAAAGAAAGAGAAGATAAGAAGATTTTTTCTTTTGCTAAAGAAAAAAGAAAGTTTATGTGTGACTCGATAGAATACTCTTTAGAAGAATCTAGTCTTTCTTGCTCTTACAAAAATAAAAGTAATTTTCAGATCATTTTAACTTGTGTTGCTTAAACTATAAAAACTAACAATTGTAATAAAAGTGTTTAGTCTAGTTAGTCTGTTTTGGTCTGTGTTCCCATTAGCAAAAGTCTCCTCCATTTTCTTCCATTTTCCCTTTCAATTGCTATTCTGGTCCATAATGGGCTGGCGTACTATTTATTGCATACTAAATAAAGTTAAAACAAATAAACATCATGGTATTAGTCACCCATCGATGCGTGAGGGCATTAAAAGAGACATAGAGGCTGACTCTTTTAATTCTTTGACAATATTTCATGGGGCGAAAGTATTTATGAATATAAACAACTTTTACTATGGGATTAATTTGGAAAAAAAAAGGTTCTCCTGAAACGACAAAATATGGGGAGCGGTAATAAGAAAAATAAATAAGTTTATTTGTTCACTGTTACAAAGTGACTCTTAGAGCTATTCTATAATCTTAAATCAGTTCGTCGGACGGTGGTCCCCATACTAGGTAGGACCTGTATCTTGGGGACGTTTTATAATTGTAGATAAGTTGTTCATAACTTTTACAATAATAGCTAATAACTTTGCATCGAGATAGAAGACAGGTAGTATAATTTATTATGCGCTAGACAAAGAAAAATAATTAATACCATGATCGATTGTATGTGTCCATTGTTGCGGGCAGTCATTATCATATCAGCCGAAAGATGTCCACTGCTAGACATAGGCCTCCCCCAAGCGTCGCCACATTGACCGGTCCCGTGCGACCCGCATCCAGCTGATCCCGACAACCTTCACCAGGTCATCGGTCCACTGAACCACACACACTTTGGTAGGCCTGCCACCAGGGCTGGCTTGCCAACGCAACGTCTGCCGGCTCGCGGTCGCCTCTACAGAACTTTTCTGCCCCATCGACTATCCGTTCTGCAAGCAATGTGCCCTGCCTACTGCCACTTAAGTTTGGCAATTCTTTGGGCTATGTCGGTAACCCTGGTTCTCTTGCGGATCTCTTCATTTCTGATTCTATCACGCAAGGAAGCTAGTTTATAAAATAAATATTTCGTATGGACTCTATAATCTTGCGCCAATTGCACTATTTTAAAATCCGATTATTTAACACTCTGCTACAGTTTTGGGAAGCATATGATACGTCCAATCAATCAGAATTGCATCGGGAACATAATCACTTTATATTCATAGCATGCAGCTTCGTGTAGTAAGTAAACAGTCTCATATAACATCTCGCCTGCATTCTCTGAAGAAGGCAGAGATGTACGTATAATGGATGTTGTGAACATCAGCATCCGCCGAACGAACATCAGCATCAGCATCCGCGAAACATCGGCATCAACATCCGCGGCACATCGGCATCAACATGCGCGGTACATCGGCATCAGCATTCGCGGAACTTCAGCATCAACGACCGCGGACAATCGGCATCAACATCCGCGGAACATCCGCGAAACATCGGCATCAGCATTCGTGGAACTTCAGCATCAGCATCCGCGGAACATCGGTATCAGCATCCGCGGAACATCGGTATCAGCATCCGCGGAACATCGGCATCAGCATCCGCGGAACATCGGCATCAGCATCCGCGGAACATCGGTACAGCATCCGCGGAATTTCAGCATCATTTTCAATATCAGCATTAGATTGATAGATGCTGATCATTAATGCTGGAGTTCCAGTCCTAACAAGACTGCAGAGGGAGAGGGTCTTATGCCGTGTGTTCTTTTCGGTTGCGAGTTTTGACCAATCGTAAGGTCAACCGCGCCGATTGCGAATGTAAACAAACACAAACTTGTCTCATCATTACTATTCATTAAATATAAATACGTCATTGCGGATGAAAGTGCAGTTATTTAATTTTTTCGTAAACTCTTGTGAAATTTGATAAATAATGGTGCCCCCGTTGAAAAACAAAATATGGGCGTACATAATTTAAATTAGTAAATCAAGAAACCGCGAACTGTAACTTATGTAAAAAGGATTAATCACGCAAATGGCGTAACTACCAATACTTCACATAAAAATCACTTGAAGAGCAATCATCCTAATGAGTTTGAAATGTTTTTAACCAGTGAAAACGGAAAAAATCAAGCTTTTACTCGGTTTTTTAAAGAAAAATTTAAAAAATAACAATGAAATTTATTCTCTTTCAAAAAAATAAAAATAAGTTCAGCTTCAGCATCCAATCGTCAAAAATATAATATGTACATCAGCAACAACCCTGGTACGTATAGTACAACCGATTGTGCCAGTTTGTAATTAAGGGTGGGCAATTGCCATGAAGCGACCACAAAACCATATTTCAGGCTGTTTCCGAGAAATTTCTTAATAACAATGCTCTACCCAGCAATCAAGCTCATTTAAACAGTTTCAGTTTGCATAATAAATATTATTTATATTCTATTTTGGGGTAACGTTCGTCCTTGTCTTACCACAGGTATCTATAGGTATACCTCTACCAAACCCTTCTGTGAATACATATATACAAAACACCCTTATACATAGCATCATAAAGGTTGTTTGTAAGAGATTGCCCCGTGCGATAAGACCGCCCATTGTAAACTTATCTTTATAAATGTTTTGTGCTGTAATTATTTAAGTGGTGTACAATAAAGTATATAATAATATTTATATGATAACTAGCTTACCCCCGCGGCTACGCTCCTGGGCGTCAACTGGCTATCTACGTACCTACCCACCTACCTTCGGACCTACTCACCTGCACAACCTATAAACATACCTTCCCTTCTTCTTTTTCTTCATCGTGTCGGTGATTCCATTTTTAGATTTTAATTTATATGTTGTGCTTCGACCAGAACTCAGCCACGTCGACAGCCCTAGCGTTGGCCTCACACAGGTCCTTCATGGTGCAGGTGTTTTTTTTTTTTTTTTAAAAAAAAAAAAAAAACGTTGCCCCACACACACACAGAGAGCAGGACAGCAGATGGGGCATTGTTTGCGGTGTGGTTCCACAGTCACATTGTGGCTGATCGGAGTACCCTCATCTGACAAGGTTGTACCTACAGCGGCCCACTTGGCTTCGCAGCCTATTTAAGGATTTCCATACCTACCCTACATACCATACTTACCCTACCCTACCTTCCCTATCCTATCTACCTATCATTCTGTTAAAACCAATTTGTTAAAACTGAAATTTGCAACCAAGTTTTGTTTCTACCGGGCGGCGGCGATGTAATTAAATTTTAGAACACAAAAGCTGCTATTGTGACTTAACTATGATAGTGAGATATATTCTCTCGGAGCCTTTTTTGCAGTTAATAATAAGTACTTTGATCATGTAGTACATCATTTTTATGTATCATCAATTGTTTTCTCAGCGCACGCCAAGTAATGAATTTTACAAGCAAAATATTGCTGGTTTACATTATTCCAATTTTCATAAGGATCTCTACTTTATTGAAAATAAATTATAGCCTATGTTACTCAGGGTTAATGTAGCTTTCTATAGGTGAAATAATTTTTAAAATCGCTCCAGTAGTTTCGGAGCCTATTCGGTACAAACAAACAATACAATATTTCCTCTTTATAATATTGGTATAGATAAGGCAATTAAAACATAATACACATTCAATTTTTACTTGAACTCTTCCTTTCTCCTTCATTATTTGATGCCTGTGCGAGAGCAGTGGTGGCCCAGTGGTGTCGGCCGCGACTTACAAGTTGTAGGTCGTGGGTTCGAGCCCAGGCAGGCGCTTTACTTTGTGTAAATTACGTATTAACCACTGCTCTCAAAACGGTGAAGGAAAACATCGTGAGGAAACCGGCATGTCCTAGAACGAAAAATTCGAAGACATGTGACATCCACCAACCCGCACTGGGCCCGCGTGGTGGATTTCGGCCCATTCCCTCTCACAGAGAGGAGGCCTGTGTCCCAGCAGTGGGAACATTAATAGGCTGATGATGTGATGTGATTTGATGCCTGCAGCGTGAAGTAAAATTTACATTTTCACATGCAACAGCCCCCCCAAGCCAAGTTACATCATATCGAATCTCTTCTCTTTGTATGGTCTGACCACGTGACTCGTTCAGATGTTTCATTTCGATACATTGATTCGTTACTAGCGTTATCGATTGAAGATTGTAAACTTGGCTACAGGTGCTGGTGTACGTACCCTGCTGGCTGATTCACCGTCGCAATCATATAATCAGTACTCGCTGTCCTATGGAACTAATGGGACATAATTAAAATCATATATTAGTATCAGTTCTCCCATGGGACTATTGGGACATCATTAAAAAAATATGTTGGTATCAGTTGTCCCATGGGACAAGTCGAACATATAATCCCACTTGTCCCATCATGGGACTGAGTCAATGGGACTAGAGGGACAGACCGGGTGGACGGTGAACTAAAGTGTAGTATATTACACCCATGTTTTCGTTATTTTTAAATACCATGTAATGGGGCAAGCCTATTGCCATAAATTGGGCCACAGACCCAGACTCCGGGCTGCTAATGAGATATTCCAGATTGAAAAACCCAATAACACTTGACCTGTTCCGGGAATTGAACCGGACCATTTGCTCCTCTGTGGCTGAACTGGTAGGTGGTGGGGCCACTGACCTGACCCGTCACAGGGGGACCAAGGGTGCCATACACGGTGTCGTCTGGTGTTCTAGTGCGCCGGTGATGGGGGGTACACCCCAGAGGGGGGTACGGTGACGGACAGCAGCGGCAGGTTCACGGATGAGTGCTAACGCATGCCCATGTTCCCGCCATAAGCGGCACAGGAGGACACAGTGGAATTTGAGTGGGTTCATCATCATCATCAGCCTTTTTAACGTTCCCACTGCTGGGACACAGACCTCTGTGAGAGGGAATGGGACGTAATCACGTAATCCACTACGTGGGCCCAATGCGGGTTGGTGGATGTCACATGCATTTGAATGTTTGTTTCAAGGACATGCCGGTTTCCTCACGATGTTTTCTCCACCGTTTTGAGAAAGTGGTGGTGAAATAAAAGTGGTTAGTAGGTTGGAGTCAAACATAACTGCGCTATCTCCCCGTGGTAGCGCAGTATACATGAGCATTTCTCCACGCAAAAAATAAGACCACTTGCTCAGCTGCCGTGCTTGTGAGTTGTGACAAGGACCTTGAAGAAGATGTTATATTGTCATTTTTGGATTCAAAGATCAGAAGTATTATTTTATTTATATTTTAAAGTTAATTACTACTAAAAGCCCATAATGTGGGCGATCTACTAACTTGACCTTTACGAGTTCAAAGCAACATATCTAAGTTTTAATTAATCCTATAAATCTGACATGTTTTTAAATTTGTCCCAACTTATGATAGGATCCCTAAAAGTTTTTCAATAAAATCTTCGTTCACAACTTGTAAGTTCAATCATTTATAACTTTTAATGGTGCTTGAAATATGACATCACGAATTCAAGAGTCACGGCAAGGCTTCAGTGGGCTTGCTCAGAGTTTTTACTCATGCTCGATCGTGTTCGCAAACTTTCTCTTATGTCAATTTGTATACTAAAAAACATTTTTTCAAAAAAATACAACCGGCTTCCAAATAAAAACAAAAATTAAAAGCAATTTCTTTTTCGGAAGTCAGTGTTCCTGTTTTCTTTTCATAGTTTTTTGACACCGATCGCCGAAAAAGAAGTTATTTTCCACTTTGTAGTGTTTTTATTTGGTTGTCGGTTGTATCATGACACACATAATAGATATCTGAGGTCATCGGAAAACTTGAGACTAGAGATACCAATGCATTCCAACAGCTTTTACGACAAATCTTTTACGTTTCAAGCGGTGCGGTTGTGGAATGCTTTGCCCTCAATCTCTGACCATTTTTAAAACTATAGTGAAGAATCACTACCTCTCTCTTTAATGGTTGTTTTTCTTGATTACTATGTTTTTGTTCCATACTTGTTACTTGTTTTAATTTTATATATATTGTAGAAGGCGTTTTTCCTGTTCTGTGTATATATAAGTAGTACACTAAAGACTACCTACAGTACTGTATTTCCTTTCATTTTTAAAATCCATCCAAAGGTTGCCTTGAAAAGATCGATTTTAGCAATAAGGCCGCCCATTGTGTCACCCAGTGTAATGTTTTCTTCATCTATACTTTCTGGTTGTATGGTGTACATAATAAAGAGTATTCTATTCTATTCTATTCTCCTCATTTTTGGAAAGTCGGTTAAAAAAAGGTTTCTTCTTCCTGTCACCAGACCAGGCGCTTATCCAGTTTTAATACAAATTGATGTGTACGTTAACGAGATCCACAATGAGACAAAACTTGCACTAAGCCCACTGAAAATATTTAGTTAGCTTTTTTTGGAGGTGTTGTGCCTGTTTCATACAAATCCCTGCAGCGGTTGAGCCGTGATTGGTCTAATAACAATATTATTATTTTTTATATCACGGCATTTCACATTAATAGTACTATCAGAATTTTTGAACTTGCCTGGACCTAACAAAGACTTAAAAGTAGTTTTTGGGAAGTTGGATACAACTAATTTAAAATATTATTAAGAAATCTGAACATTGAACTGCATGAAAAATGCGAAAATACCAACCATTTCATATAATTTATTATTCTACGTCTATAATTGTACTGTACTAATAACTTCGCCTACTTCTCAACTTCCAAATGTAAACATAACCTCAAACGTTCACGGGATGACAAAATATATAATAATTTAAAGGGTGTGTATAATGAAATGGTTTCATTACAGGTAAATATTCAGCTATTCGAATCACGCGAACTTATTAAGAGGGAACTAATGAACCTATTTAGATGTAACCTCAAAGATAAGTAATTCTTAATATGGCGTTTCATGTGAGGTGCTCAAGATGTGGGTTAACTCAATATTATTAGTAGGTTATTGGGTTGCCATTCAGTTTAAGTACATAATAAAATGTTTGCTGAAATTTCATACTCGATGCTGGATCGAACATTCGGTCGTTCTTATATTGCCGGTTTTGGAAATTTGTCACTTTAAAGCTGTGATAATTACGGTTTGATCTTTTTTCTCTCTTCTTTTCTTATATCCGCTGGATGCGAGACGCATGGGACTGGTCGATGTGGTGACAGTTGGTGGAAACCTTTGTTCAGCAGTGGACGTCTTTCGGCTAAAATGATGATGATGATACTTTATATTTAAGCCATTATAATAAAAAAACTTTATCAATATCTAGCCAGTCAATCATAATCATCATCAGCTTTATAATGTTCCCACTGCCGAGACACTGGCCTCCTCTCTGTGAGAGAAGGAATGGGCCTTGACCCACCACGCGGGCCCAGTGCGGGTTGGTTGATGTCACATGTATTCGAGTTTTTGGTTCTAGGACATGCCGGTTTCAATACAAAAAGACAGACTCGTGAGGTATACCGCTTACAGAGCCACTAGACCAGTTGTAATTGTTTCGATTGTAGTACTAAAGATTTTCCTAAAGACAAGTAAAATTTTCCATCTACAGTATTATAGTTCCCGTCACGTAAAAAGAACGCTGGCCGTTTGCCTGCGCACTGAGCGATTCATCGATTTTAGCCTATTCCAAAGCACTAAGTAGTTAATGAAGGACCTATTATGATTCTACAATTATTTATTATATACTTTATTGTAAACCACAAAAAAAACCACACAGGACAAACGTTCACATATACAAGTGTACAATGGGCGGTCTTATCGCACTAGGCAATCTCTTACAGACAACCTTTATTAGTGTATTAACTAATAATTACAAAAAAATAGCCTAGTACTATAGGTCGCGACTGTACTCGTACGCAGATATATCCCCTCCACTGTCGCTCAGCGTTCTTTTTACGTGACGGGCACTATAAGAGTACTTTCCCTTCAGGTGGCATTACAAAATTCCACCCCGTATATGTTATATATACATATGTATCTTGAGAGCTTTCAAAAGTTCGTTGTCTGGCACAGGAATGGATAAGTATGAAACAAATAATCCCGTGATATATTTTTGTGAAACTAATTATAACTTAAAAATATAGGTACACGAGTAATTCAATACCGCGACTTATAACAAACATAAATCTTGACAAATTCAAGAGAGCACCCTTAATTAGGTAATAAATTTCTGTACAATCGCTGACAAAGTTTCAAATAATTCATAATGCTTATTTATTAGAGCTAAATTAAATAGATTCGTATTATCTCAAGGCTTGAAAGTATAGAGTTTTGGGGTACCTGTATTAAACTTTGTTGGCGATTTGATAGAAAATTACATGTTATAAATGTTTTAATAGATAATATTCACTTATTAGTATTTGAGTATTTGAGAACCAGGGTTACCGACATAGCCCGAAGAATAGCTAAACTTAAGTGGCAGTGGGCTCGCAGAATAGATGGTCAATGGAACGAAAACTGTGGTGGTTCTGGAGTGGCGAACCCGTACTGATGAGGTCATCGGTCCACATGCATCCAGCGGAATCCGATTGTTGCGAAACGCACAGGATCAATCGATGTGGATACACGTTGGGAAAGCTTAGCTATGTCCAACAGTGGACGTCTTTTGGCTGAAATGGTGATGATGATGGTCCTTATTATTTATCCACTGCATAGAAACGGAGAAGGTATTAGCATTTATCAACAGAGCTGTTCATCGTTCTTTACCTTTCGTTGGTTATCATATTGAGTCGGCCTTAAACTTGGATATGGATTTTCTACTCGACAGCGTTAACAACGCAATTAATACTCTTGTATTGTCTAAATTAAGGGCATTGCTATTATTTGAGTGAATTTGTTTAAAGAAAGAAAGAAAAATAAAGAAAACACATTCATTTGACACAAGCCAATAAAGTACACCACATAAGCATAAAAAAGAAAACTTAGACTAAACAACAATAAAAAAGAGAGAAAACAATACGATTGGCTGTAAATCAGCTTTGACCAGCGTAGTAGCCGTGCGTGCAGAACGGCTACTACGCTGGTCATCGCTGACTGGTCAGAGCATCGGCTGAACCCGCTCCTTTTGCCATACTTGAATTACTTTGCTTTGTAACTATCTTGTGTATTGATTATGTTGTTACATTTCTTAGTGGCAATAATTTTTTCTTTCTTTCTTTATATAAATGTAACATTGTCTGTCCATTGTGTTTGTTAGACAAGTACCCCGCAGATTGGAATTATTGTTTGTTTTTGAGGACCCATAACCGATTTGGGCATCATCCTTCTCACTTTACTTCACTGTCTATGTTTAAAATTAAGATCTCTTCGGAAACTTTGTCAGCGTCTGTACACAATTAAGGCGTCCCCTTGTAATTATGATATGAGCAATATTAGCTTGTGCAAAATGAGACGCCATCGTAACTTCACGCAACCTTTAGCTACATTGAAATTAAAAACATGCTGTATTGCCACTACGATGTTACTGTGAATTTATATGTATAGGTTTTATATCCATACTTTTTTACAAGAATTATAAATACGAAAGTAACTCTTATCAGTCTAATTACAAAAAACTAAATAAACCTTGGTTTAAAACCTGTCCTATCAAGTCCAGGCATATCTGCAGAACCATGGTCTAAAGGAGATTGCCCATTCTTCTATGAACCGCAGTTTCGCATATATTTTTTCGTATGATAGCATAAATTGAATATAAAAGAGGGGAGAGGTCGTACTTTCAAAGGAAATAAAAATTATCCATTTATTTTGTGGGGTTTTTGTTTGTTTTTTTGATTTCCTATTCAGTTTGAGTTTTTTTTTAAAATTTCCGTTTTTTTTTGTTCTGTTTTGTTTCTAGTTTTGAATCAGGAGACTCTACTGAACACGAACTCAACGCAATGATAAGTTTATTAATTACCACAACAAACTCAACAACTATCAACGCAAAAACAAAAGTTCGCTGCCGCGCCGACGCGATACTTTGTTTGACTTGACACGGACAGTGACATTTTTGACAGTTCACCTTTCGTTTACATCGCCCGTGGTCGTGTTACCAACAGCTAATCTAAATCACCCTGACCATAAGTGATTTGTTAATTAGAGAAAGATTTTTAATTAATAAAGTAATATCATTTTGATTATGTTATATTAATAAAATATTAATAAAGCGGGAAATGTCATAGTTGATATTATTTTTAAAACTCAGCGTCTGCCCTTACACTCTCAGTTACACCGATTATACGGAGGTTCATAAATAGGGAACTATCCGCAAAGCTGAGCTCAGATGGCGCCACTTAAAACAAAGATAACCACAGAATATATATACCCTAAGCTGGGAGGTCACTTTGAGGAAATCAGACCATACTGTACCTAAAAACCCGGCTTCAAGAGCGCGGTGCATCAGTAAAAGGAAAAAGAAAACGGATTTAGTTGAAAGGTACGAATATGAATGCGAACATTTAAAATCTGTGTAACTTGTAGATATTATGTCAATTTACTATGTAATGAGATCAATGAACTTCCAATTAATATTCAAAACAATACTTCCAGGTTGATTTTATACGACTTACATAATAACTGCAGTGGAACCGTCTTGCACACGGTTATTATGTTTTATTACACCACCCAGTCTAAGGCCTCCATTAAAATATCAGTACCTATTTTTACAACAACAAAATAGATATTATTATTTTTATGTGTCATCTGGATGAAAACTGAAATATATCTAGAACAGACACTAAACTTGTTTTTCCAATGTCATAACATAGTATCACACCTATTTTCAAGAAGGGTCTAGGGCTAGATAGTTGTGTATAAAATAAGTACCTACATTTACCTAAATTTCAGTGCTGTGCTATTAAAATTTACCTACTGTGTGTTACTTAATTATAACAAGAAATAAATGTTAATTCTTTGTACTTGTATGTTATTTATTTTCCTTAGGATTACTAATACAATTCATATACAATGTTGTCTGCCAATATAATCGGAGAAATCCTGGTCAACCTGAGTAATGTGTCAAAACCATTAAAAATAGACCAACTGTTAAAGTAGACCACGATAGATCCCAATGGGTCGAAGTGTCCGAGATGCTTCTCGGCCCCTCCATAAGATTAGATAACCGTTAAAGTAAGTAACCGGTGAAACTTATTATTTCTGAGAGTAGGTACTGAATCTATATTATTGTATCAAATTAAGTTAAAAAGAATTATATTTCTTTATTTACAATATTTCACATCAATTAACAAGAGTTTTAGAAGGGATTGTCATAAAACTTAGGTCCAGAGTTAAGTCTAAATCTAGGCTATCTGGGTACATTACATTCTTAGGGCCCATGTTATTCTACTTACAAACTGTTGTTTTACTTATTGTTTTACCACAAAAGAAATTTAGCTTTTTGAAGCACTGTTTTTAAGACATTATTGTGACACTTATTCCAACAGCACCGGCAATTTAAAGTGCTGATTGTTTCTCCTCAATTTGTTCAAAGTTTCCTTTTCTGTTTATCTTTCATCGACTCTTTTTTCTCCAAACAATGGTAGGTCACCCCCTTATTTAATATTTTTATATTTAGTTTCAGTCCTGTAAGTATAAATTAGGTTTTATTAACACCATATGGTTAAACATGCGTATTTATGTAGACATTAAAACCATTTTGTAGTTGTGTTTAATTAGTACACAATGTTATGTACCTTCTTTTTAATGTCTATAGCATTAAACATAATAATTACTGTTATTATTTGAATAAAGGTTGCCTTAGGATTATACACTGACCTGTAAAATACCTTCTTTATTAAATATTCCGCTTTAGAACGGTCAGGACACAAACATCCTTGACTTTTTTGTAAAATTCCTGCGACGAATAGTAATTGCCCATTGCTTGCGAATATTGGCGTTTTCTGGGATCATATGGCCGGTTTTATTTCTGCATCCATAAACACAACACTGATGCATTCTTGACCAACAGCTAGCAATATTATTATTTAGTTGTTGAACACAAGTTATACTTAAAACAGTAAAAATAGTTCGGTAACCACAAACACAAACTGTAGTAGACGCCATGTTGTTATGTTTTTGTTTACTTTTATCCTTCAAGCGCCATCTGGCGGGAGCAATTGGCAGTAATGTTCCCTATTGGCAAAACTGCTTTCACTAACAATAAAATCGAATAAAAAACTAATTAAACACAAAATATTAACCCCGATTACGATTTTGATCAAGTTAACTAAGAAAACTTAAAAAAATATTGTATAATATTTAATATATACAATTTAATACAATATATAATATAATGTATAATAATATATAATGAGTATTGTTATGTGGCTATACTGTTTTATTATAAAGCGTTAATGATTTTGGGCATTCTTCTTTGTCCACTTAAAAATACCGTGGTCTTCTTAGTACCGTCATTTGAACCATTGTCTATGTATCAACCACAGATTAATACAAAAATCATTCGTACACCATAATAAAGTTGTATTGCAACGTTTCGTATGCCCAGGAAAGAAAACGTTTTGATAATATGATAAGGATTAAATGATGTTTAGGAGTGTTAAAAATATTGAGACTTTGTTATTTTGCATGGATTATGAACATTAGTTATTTATCGATTGCAGTTTTGTTGAGCTTTAAGCACATTAATTGATGTCGTATTAATTACTAATACATCTACGTACGTGTAACGAAACGTATCATTCTCGCGCGTTATATGAAACCAACATTAAACAAAACTATCGCAAGTTGAACAAAGTTCATTAAAACTTTGAAATATTTAAGTTATCCAAGTCTCTAATAGAACAATTGCATCTTTGTTAATAATATATATATGTCGCATCAAGGCTGGCCGATAGATGTGAACCATCGGGAAGTCAGGATGTATTCCCTTAGGTTAAGACATCGTGTATGGGCAGGTCGTTGGGTACAATCGTGCAAATGAAATCACAGAAGTTATTCGATACACTGGGTTTATACAAATAGTCACAACTCGGTTACAATCTTGCTTACTAATATTACGGATCGACACTGATTCTACAAGGTGTTAGCTCTACGGCTGTCAGTACGCAACTGGCATATTCTACTATCCCCACCACGCAAGTGCTTAGAGAAAGCGCGCCAAAGCGTAGTTGTTCTTGCTTTGCCGCCAGATGGCGTGCTTGCGATTTGTTTTAATGTCCGTACTGTTGACTAAACCCGACATGTATGTTTTAAATTAATTAAATAACCTACCGTATTTTAATTATAATTTTAATATCTTTTATGTCTTAAAAAACACATAAAATGCAAATAAATTAAAGTAAATATTATAAAATAACAAATTCTATTTGTGAACTTTTTATTGTGTTTGGCTGTATGGCTCATTTTCATTGCCTTAATATAGATACATTTATAAGTAGATACGGTAATGCATTTGTGCACAAATATCGATTTTTTGCAGCCTATATCCTGCACAAATAAGCAATTTCAGAGCATGAGAAGTGAAAACACTTTTTACGCGGATGGCGCCGCGGGCAGAATCTAGTATAATATATATGGGCTACGGAACCCTAAAAATGAATCACAAAATGTGTTGGTAAGCGCATAACTCAACAACGCCTGGACCAATTTGGCCAATTCTTTTTTTTAAATGTTCGTTGAAGTTCAAAGATGGTTTTTACGGTGAGAAAAATTGTAGTAATTGCCGGAAAAAAAAAAAAAACAGCCCTTTTCTTTTTCCCATACAAAAGTTTTCTAACTAAAACGTAGAGTCAATTTGAGCTTTTTGTGTAGGGTAGGATAGTGTAGGGTAGGGCAGTGTATGGTAGGGTAGGGTAGGGTAGGTAGTGGAAGGTAGGGTAGAAAAATGTTTGGTGTTTTTATGGCAAAACGAAGTTTGCCGGGTCAGCTAGTGTTATTATAAATGTGTTTGGATATTTGCTAATCAATCATGCAATAAAAC
The DNA here is from genome assembly GCA_949775005.1 of Orthosia gothica. Lineage (NCBI taxonomy): Eukaryota > Metazoa > Arthropoda > Insecta > Lepidoptera > Noctuidae > Orthosia > Orthosia gothica. Next base: position 8,731,465 of record OX459044.1, read on the forward strand.
TCGGTTTATATACGGGTTGACCGTGATATACTTTTTGCGCCGGCCAGTACGTTCCTTTGAGATAGTTTTGCGATTTTTATGCTTGCAGAATCTTTATATATGAGACCTGTATGCATTAATTTCTTAACGCTGACGATCTCTGTAAGTTCAACACTGTAACTGTTTATCAGATCGTTCTAAGCAAATCACTTTTTCTCACTATGTCGAAGCTGTCAAGGTTTTAAATTCTAACTAGATAATAATTTGGTGTTTTGTTTAATTGTCTGAAGAGATAGCTATTTAATCATTTCCAGACATGTTTTTTTGCGAATTTTTCGGAGACCAAAATATGGACCTTCTTTTGAATATTATAACTACTCCATTTCTGCTACAAAATTATTCTCAGAATTTTAGCAATCCAATTCTTGATCGCACATTTTATAATTTTATAATAATTTATATAATATTATGTAATTTTCTCACTTCGTTAGATGAAATCTTGTCGAACGATAAATAAAAATACTCCTTCGTATTTTCATAAATTTCGTATTTCCAGAAATTACTTCGATAATTCAAGAGTCTAGCCGAAAACTTATTTATCGATGGAGCCATTTTTGACAAAAAAACGGCCTAGATTTTGTAAAATAATGAGCATTTCGTTACCAACTTTTCTGAAATTAAAACTAGATTATAAGATTCGGAGAACTTAAAACCCGTTTTTTTAATATTAACAAAGTACTTAATTTTATAAGGAGTGTACAAAGTGATTTAATTTCTTTCAGTTTAGTCAAGCCACATTTTTAACTTATTAAGTGTTCAAAATATATTTTTACCAAACTGCGTGGATGCCCAAAATATTTCTTTTTTTTAATCTATTTTCTGTGCTAAGCCAGTTGATCCAAACGCGCTTAGGGCGAATAGAGTTGGCTTAGGCTAAGTATGTTGATCCGAACGTGCCTCGGACCATATATTTTGACGTAGGATAAACTGTTTTATTCTAAAATCTGGTTTAGTAAGTTAATATATCTTCCTTCCATTTTATGTAGTCCCTTTGAAATTAATTTAGCCGGCTGACTAAATCTTAAATAGACATCAAGCCCACTTACTTAAACTTACGAACTTGTGTGTTTGAAGTAGGTACATACGCAAAATGTGCAAATATCATTACCAGATAGTTTAAAACCTGCGCCAGATAGGGAGGAAATCCGGCCAGTCAGACGAAACAGGAAACTGTGAGACTGTTTAGTTTTAGCAATTCGCTTCAATTAACGGTCTTTCCGGTCTTTGTATGTAAGTAATATAGATAAACTTAACGTTTTAAAAAGATGAGGTAGAACTGAAACTGAGAACAATAATGTTTACATCTAATCTACCTTAAATGTCCCACAGCTGGGCAAAACCTTCTTCTCTCTTCTCCACACACATACGTCCTCTGCAATTGCGGGCCATTCCTTGCTTCAGGAGTGCAGTCTCTGTCAATCTTCGCCTTGGTCTGCCGCGATCGGTCGGGATTAGGTACTGTCCTGCTAGCCTAAATCATCATAGTCTCCTCCTCCTCATAATTTTTAGCTTTTTTGATCAAGGGTTAAAATCTAGACGATTTCTTTTTGTCCAAGTCGTTCCCCCATCTTCTACGGGGTCTACCACGATGCCTACCTTCGGGATGTGTCAGGGCTCCTCACTGTGTTTATTTTGGTCCACAGCTCATTCTTTTCGCTGCATCTTGACATTCAAGACGTAGCGTTGGTAGGCCTTTCGCAAAGTGGTCCGATGACCTGGCGATGTATGCGAGACGCACAGGACCGGTCGATGTAGCGTTTCTTAGGGGATGCTTATGTTCAGTGGCAGAATTTTGATGGCTTAAATGATGATGACTTTTTTATATTTTTGTGCATACGGCAGATGTGACCAAATGCCCTAATCAAGTAATATTCTATTAACGAAACGTTTTCGTTGATAGAATATTACTTGACTTTTTTATAAGCGATTTTTTTTTTTTTTAAATGCCTAAAGAGTGGTCAAAATGCCAAAATGTATGTGGAAAAATGTATATATATGTATACATTTCGACATTTAGACCAACCCCATCGCTGACATGGAATGACAATAATGTCCTAGAGCCTCAGAGGGTCAAGATAAAGTGCCACGTTTCAATAGCGCTTTAGCTTGACATTCCTATACATTTTTAGACAAGGCGCGCACTAGGCGACACGCGACAGCGACAGCTCGGTGACTATAGGTCTACCGGAATCTCATGGCAAATGTGGAAATAAAAATTTGTTGGGTGCAATACTGGGGAAATTGGATTAAACGATCTTGATACTGTTTAATTTTTATTTATGTCTTTAGTATTAATGAACATGAGGTACCTATATTAAAGTAGTCACAGCGGATCTTTGTGTCTTTGAACTTGGTCCTGCCAACTATTGCGTAAGAAACAGTTTGTCATCGAGTAAACTGCATAGAGTAAGCGAGATAGGACGATGTGACATACATAAGCGAGTGAAAGAGACAGTTATACAATGCTATCTTCACCTTCAACATTGACACAAAAATAGCTACTGCGCGGGGTCTTGCAACCAATTCAGAGACACAAAGATCCACTGTGAGTATTATAGGTATGTGTATGAATAATGTTGTTATACATCGGGTTCTTAACATAGGAAAAATAAATCAATTGAATATTTATTTATGTACTAATTTATTATATATCATTTAAATCATACTAATAACTTAAAACCTCATTCAGAACTTGAAAACTAGAATACTATTCCATGAACTCCACTGGCATTTCAAAAACTTGTATCTTTGTAGTTTTATGTTATCTCTCTCCATCAAAATGGTTCTTTTTCATTGGCATTTAACATATTCAAAACCAATCTCTTTATGTATAAAGTCTGTAAAAAATAATAAAATGTATCGTGTTACTTATAGTCATTCATCATCATCAGTCTATATATACTTTTTTTTATGTAAGTTTTATGACCTGGTTGCTAGGACCTTTTAGCCACGGCTTTGGAAAGAGTTTTGGATCTTATATTTATTCTTTAGTATGCATTAGAATGCGGATGTAACAGATTCTAAAGTTTTTTGGAGTATTTGGCAGCAAATTGTATCGAGTCAGTCTTCCCAGTAAGCTTTGCAGAGGCAGTCAATACTGCAATAAAATACTCCGCTCCACTATCCCGAGATCGCTTCTCTCAATGATTTTACAAATTGTACAGTTGCGTAGACAGTTGAGACACAAAACTACACCAATAATATATCACAATATCCACTAGGAATCAATTTGCAAATAATATTAACAGCCACTGAACTTCACTCGACAAAATCCCGCCAAAAACGCCCGTGTATATAAACGTCCCACTACAGGGCGCAGATTATTACTTAATATTTTTATTACGTCAAAGATTCTCAATCTCCGTTAAAATCAATATGTTGTCGAAGAATTAGTAACAGTTACATTACTGTTGCCATTTCCTTCCGGCCATTATTCGATGTGCCCTGTGTATTTACCATATAATAGTAATGCAAAGAAATAAAACTTAAGTAAGAAAAATATAAAATAAACTAAAAGTATCAAAACAAGTCAGTCCAACTTACCGGTCCACTCTACGACGTACTTTAAAATCAAAGATTGAGTTTGATTTACGCCTTCTTCTTCCCTTATTTTATGATACACATTGAAAACAATATGTCTCGCTTGAGATCGAAGTGGGTTTTTCGACATTTTCACAAAAATAACAAATTTTCAAGATAATATCAAAAAATTCAGCAGCGGTTGACACACCAAGTACTTAGATTTGACAGGTGACAATTGACATTGCCATATGAAAATCACAATTTAAAAAAAAATAAAAAATGCCATGAGAATCTCGTAGACCTATATACGCGACGACAGGCTGCGGCCGACAATTTCATATATGTTGCTCAAAGCTTCGCACACTTGGCATGGCGTCTACTCCCTAAGCTCGAAGTCCGTAGTTTCGACCTTAGTAACGGGCGTTTCCTACTCCCTAAGACCTACGGACGGATGATTCGGTCGGGGGCCGAACGAAGAATGAATGACAACAAAATTTGACAGTTGTACCTACTGCGTCAGTCTCGCTGTGAGCGCTGAGGAAGGTGCACGTGTTTCTTTATTGAGAATCTCAATATGGATAGGCACGTTCGATGTCGATGTATTCATTTCGGATGTCGAAGCGCGTCCTGCTATTTGGGACTTACGTTTAGATGACTATAGTGACCGAGGCAAGAAAAATCAGGCTTTCGCAAGATAAGCACCAAGGCAAGTGCAACTAGAGGCTCCATATTCACTCACAAGATGAAAAACACGACCGTCTTTCTTGAATACTGCACTACTAATGATCGCTTCCTGCACGACGTCTGTCTTACGACTAGTCGCCGACGCTATCGATAACTCCGCGTCTAGTCGCGGCGTAAAGACGCCAAATCGTCGTCTAAGAGTGTAAACCTGCTAACTCCACTTTTGGTCCAAAATTACATTTTTATACAATCTGTAGTAGAAAATTAGGCCACATGGACTGTAAAACCAGCTAAACTCACTATACACGTAAAATCGTCAAATAAGTGTGATGCGTAAAACAGCTAAATACATTTCGATCAAATTGCGCTGCTAACTCCATGATTGACGCCATTATGTATTGAGTCTTCGGCGCTACAACGTTTCTGGCAATAGAAATAAGTTTTCGAAATTGTTTCGAGATTTAATGGTTGAAATACTGCAGAGGCAAGCCTTTATTATTACTATTCACTTTTCGTTGTACGTCTAGTATTCAATAAATAAGATTTTTTTGGTTATCAACTTGTTACCCTCCAAAAAGTTTTAATGTAGGAGTTAGCTCCGACGACTCTGCTGAACCGATGAAAGTGATTTTTATGGGTGCACTTACCAAAACAGGAATGCTGTCTTGGATTGCTCACTACAGCTATGAATAAAAATATTGAGATAGAGCAAAAATTCCTCGAGGTAGGGCATACGCAAATGGAGGCAGACTCCATGCATTACACCATAGGGCGTGCTTTAAAAAACAAAGGTATTCAAGTACCAGCAGAGTATGTATCCATCTGTAGATCTGCAAGGAAAAACCGCGTCCATACGAAGTAAAATATCTGAACTACCAATTCATTAAAAAGTTCAATGAGGTTCAATTATATAAAAGCATTCGTCCTGGCCGATCTAAAGGTTACAGATATCAGGGCTCTTCACTACACTCGAAATGGAGATATTTATTATAAACTTAGATTCCCAGATGAGTGAAAAATATTACCACAAAGAAAAGCCTTATCTATGATGCCTGTGCCATTTACTGATCTACAAAATTTATACAGTGACAGGCCAAAAATTAGCACGAGAAAGTTCCAAGATCGTCAGTACTTGAAAAACTCCTTACCTGAAGATTATCGTTCTTACGAGTATTACAATAGCTAACTTGAAACAGATTTGATATTAAGGAGTATTAAGAAAAAGAAGAATAATATTTAGTTTTATTAATTTGATTTTAATTTTATGAAAAGAGGATTTCAGATATTTTAGTTTTTTTTCCATTTTTTTGTTTTGCCAAAGATTTTTAATTTTAAGACTGATCAAATTTAAGTATTAGCCAAAGGTGTAACTGCGATGATTACTAAGAAATAAATAGACTGATTAACGAAACAATTAAAGTTATTTTACCTATCCTTGAAATCTGCCGAAAAACCTGCTCTCTCCACAAAATAAAACGTTTGCTACCAAAAAAACCTGCTAAGTCATAAAAACACTTATAACTTATTAACGTCCAAAAATTACTATTTTATTTATTTCTAATAATGTAGAATATCCTAAAATAAACCAACTGTATTTTTGGTTTTAACCTAAAATTTTCAAATTCTAATTTATTCAGTTTTATTTGTCTCCTGTAAAATTGGGTTAAAGTGAGTTAGCAGGTTTACACTCTTAGACGACGAAATGCAAACGACAACGCCGCGACAAGACGCGACGAATAGACGCGGCGACAAGTCGCCTAGTTTGCGTTTTATCCAACGCTACCGCGACACTGTCATTAATAGATTGTCAATTGTCTAAAGGCTCAGCTCAGTCCCATTTTTAACCGCCTTACAAAAAAAGGAGGAGGTTCTATGTTCGACTTTATGTTTGTTTTTTTTTTTTTTTTTGTGTATGTTCACCGATATCTCTGTCAATTGTGGACCGATTTTGAAAATTATTTTTGAGTTTGAAAGAGTATGTTTCGAAATTGGTCCCATTTTAATTTGGTGAAGGTCTGATGAAGAACTTCGGAGATACACAACAGAACTCTTCAATAAATAACGGCAAAACTCTCGGGATTGCTGCAATCGCATGTCTGTTTGTTGTTTATACCATTTCATAACATAACATCACGCCAGTACGCTCTAAAGGGGTACACAGATCTCTCATTTCACCGGTTATGTTCAGGTTTCATATTATTCGGTTAATCTATTCTGGAGTTATAGGGACCTTAATAAACAACTTGCTATTAGGTAGGTAAAACTAAAAAGGGAAAAATAAAAAAACTTTTTTGCAAAAAAATACTACCGACTTCCAAATGAAAAACTACAAAGTGAAAAATAACTTAACTTTTGGAAGTCGGTGTCCATATCGAAAAAAAATGGTACCTACGAAAGACACCGACTTCCAAAAGTTAAGTTATTTTTCACTTTGTAGTTTTTCATTTGGAAGTCGGTAGTATTTTTTTGCAAAAAAGTTTTTTTTACAAGCTTTTATTTAACTTGTAATGTATGTCTCATAGAGAGGAGGCCTGTGTCCCAGCAGTGGGAACATTAATAGGCTGATGATGTGTGTATGTATGTAAGTGTGTTCCGGTCAAATCTTGCAACTGAATTTTAAAGCAGTTATTGCATACACGTTAAGTTTGGATGACAATGCATGGTTAGCTAAGTGACTTCATTCTAAATCCATTATCGCTGACGGCCCAAGATGGCGGACTAGCTATTTTTTGTGCCCTGCCGATGACCATGAAATGGGTATCAAATGAAAGCGTTTTCTTTTTTTTTAATATATTTTAAAGATTTTTTTTTTAATTTGCCGATTTTTTAGCTGCTTACGTCATTGATCTGTGTTTAACCGCAGCGCTCGTTGATGTCTGGGGTGAAAGTCCCTTTCACTCATACGGAATTATTATCACATCATCACATCACATCATCAGCCTATTAATGTTCCCACTGCTGGGACACAGGCCTCCTCTCTGTGAGAGGGAATGGGCCTTAATCCACCACGCGGGCCCACTGCGGGTTGGTGGATGTCACATGTCTTCGAATTTTTGGTTCTAGGTCATGCCGGTTTCCTCACGATGTTTTCCTTCACCGTTTTGAGAGCAGTGGTGAAGAAATAATTTACACAAAGTAAAGCGCCTGCCTGAGGCTCGAACCCACGACCTACAACTTGTAAGTCGCGGCCGATACCACTGGGCCACCACTGCTCAATTATTATATTGCTATCTTTTTCCCACCGAAGTAAAAATGTTGAGAAAAATACGTTTTTTGCTTATCAAAAAGTATCGATGATCGATATTTAATTAGGTATATAGGAGAATAAAATAGTTTTGTTAAAATTTTATTATTTCAAAATTAACAATTTAGTTTATTTTTCTTTGAACTAATTGTGCTCTACTCATAACAAGAGCTCAGTGTGACCTTGTTTGCATAGGATTACAATTAAATTATATAAATTTTGGCCAAAATCTAAATCTTTTCTCGATTGTTGTTTTCTTTTATTATTATTAAAGTAATTATAAACTTAAGAAATTTCTGCCGCCTAAGAAATTTTACATAAAATACCATTATGTTTGAAAAATATCTATATTTTCAACACAACACTGGCCGACCGTTATCGGTGAGTTCACAGCATCCGCAGCCGACCAAATATTAATTTGGTTATTACACATTATTCGACCGACTCACTTTGCTTCGGGCAGTCGATTTCCAACTGAGTTCCGTTCAGCCGAGAGATATGTAAATGCGGCTTCGTGAATATTTTGAATGGTTCGATAAATATTATTATTTTTCTGCTGCAGAACACACAGACACATCACATCACATCATCAGCCTATTAATGTTCCCACTGCTGGGAGGGAATGGGCCGTAATCCACCACGCGGGCCCAGTGCGGGTTGGTGGATGTCACAATGTCTCCGAATTTATGGTTCTAGGACATGCCGGTTTCCTCACGATGTTTTCTTTTTTTTTTTCTTTTTTTTCGTGTGAGGATGGGACCTCTGGTGTCAGAGTTAGTTAAGCCACCGCTTTTTTTTTGTGAGAAATCATCGAATGACCCTCCCCAACCCCTAGAAACGTGATGGTCACTGTTTCGTGGTCTAGGGCCGGTGTGCATTTTTTCTTAACAAGATGAGCATTACTGCAGATGAGTACTGTGAATAACTGAACACAATGATGGAGAAGCTCGCACGTCTCCAACCAGCTTTGGTCAATCGCTCGTTTCCGCTGCTCCTGCATGACAACGCGCAACTTCATACTGCACAGTAGAAGGTCTCCAAGTTACAGGAGCTGAGCTGGGATTGGAAGCTCTCTGTCATCAGACCTTGCGCTTACTGAACTTTACTTTTCCAGAATTTGGATAACGTCTTGGCAGTAAAAAAATTCAATTCCCGTGAGGCAGAACAAAATGCCTTTGAAGGATTTTTTGCCTCCCGACCAGCTGATTTTGATTTTTTTAAGAAGCGCATCATTCAACTGCCACTGCGTTGGAAAAGATGCATCGATTGCATGGGTGATTACTTTGATTAATAGAAATAAAAAATATTAATAAATACTATAACTTATTTCAAACAAACCGGCAATTTCTTAGGTAAAGTCCTAATATTAATATGGATTAGATAAGAACTTAAGATATAAAATGATTATCGCCAGATAATTTCACCTATTACTCTCAAAAGCTAGATATCTGAAATAACATGTAATATGATACAAAATAAGGCTTTGTTCTAGTTCTGTTAATAAATAAGACCAAGGTTAAGGATCTGCGGTAGGTTCGAGACGTAAGAAATTCAATTTAACATATAAATGGGTCTTGTCTGGTGAAACAATTACTGAACCACAGAAGCTCTAGATAATGGAGAAAATTATTATCTCTGTCTGCCTCTCCACATTTGATGGCATTTGGCAGAGTATTGAGGAAACTTGTCATTTTAAAAATCCCACCACCTCGCGTCCTGTTCCTCATTACTGCGGGTCGTGATTCTTCCAACAGGAGTTTAACTATTATTTTATGATGATCCTCCAACTGGGTCCTTGCCGTCGTGGAGTGCATTGTGCAGTTTAAAAACAATAATCAGACTCATCGTGAATGGGCCTTTTGTTATAAGGAAATCTGATGATAGCATCACAGAGAAATCGAGGGAACTCCTCAAATATTATAGGCATACATAATAGCGATTTTGTTTTTTTTTTTATCAGCTTTTTATCAATAAGAGCAAAATGTCATTTGGTGAAATGGAACTGATCAAGAAGACCACAGATGGCTACTGGAACTCCTTAATGCTAATTATGTCATGGGTATAAGATATATCGAATATCTAACCGACTATGATGAAGCAAATACTTATAAATAAATGGTACTGATGAAAATGGTAACCTCAAACTGATCTGATGATGAAGCCGGAAGGTAGGCACTGAAACTCCGAAATAAAACAATGGATTATAGTAGTTTTTGGGCTTCTTGGAATCGTCATTGGTGTCGTCGTCGTTGTCTTTGGCTATAAATGATTTTCATGGTATTTGGAGGTACCTACCAAAACTAAAAATATATAAATAAAAAGACTTCCAAAACAAAACACTACAAAGCGAAAAATAACTTTCTTTTCCAAAGTTGGTGTGTAAAAACAGCAAACAATAGTTACCAAAGACATGGACTTCGGAAGAGAAAGTTTTTTTTCGCTTTGTAGTGTTTTGTTTTGGAAGTCGGTTTGATGTTTTTGTTAAAAAGAGAAACTAATATAATGACTAGAGCCTGTCTGGCCATCTTGCTCGCCATTTCAAACAATATTGACGCTTTTAAGAGCTGCTATAAAAAGTATGAATAATTTGGTTGAAGATTTATATATGCCAAGAATTTACTATGAAAGACATTCTTTCAGTAAAAATATTGTCTTTCTTGTCAAACGAAATATGAATATTTGTAAAATAACTTATTAAACAAGTAATAACGTAGTAAAAAAGGACACCTTGTAGTTTTTTGTTGTCAGGAGCTATTTATCCTTTTGTAGTTTTTTTATTTAGAAGTCGGTTGTATCTTTTGGTAAAAAGATTTTATTTTTCACTTTTTAGTTGTGGTGCTTAATGGGCAATTTCTATAGTAAAGTACTTATAATGCACAAAGTTATGCCGGAATATATTACCCGATTTACATAAAACTTGAACATAACCGGTGAAATAAGAGTGTACATGGGTGAACAGTACACATCTTCGTACCCCTTTAGAGCGTACCGGCGTGATGTTTTGTTATGAAATGGAGTAAACAATAAACAGACATGCGATTGCAGAAATCCCGAGAGAATAGCCGTTGTTTATTGAAGAGTTCTGTTGTATATCGCCGAAGTTTGTAAAAAGTTATGAGGTGAAACACATGAAAAAAAATACAGTCCAATTTAACCTCAAATAACCTCCTCCTTTTTGAAGTTGGTTAATAATTTTACTACTCGATTAACGATTTTCTAAATGACTAAATTTCATCTTAATGTTAATTTCTAATTTAATATAATCATAATTTTGTATGCAATTTAACGACATACCAACTTATTTAATTGTGTCCGTTTTGAACTGTAATTCGTAAGTTTGTATTTTGACACTAGTTTTTTGATTACTTACTCGTTTACTTCATTCATTAATTTTTGCATGCCTAATCTGGTAGATTTACAAGGATCACAATTGTTTAATAATACCTTAAAATCAAAATCAATCAATAATTTTTATTTCACATAGGCCTACATGGGCACTTATAAAACGTCGACAAAAAGTGCACGGTTCGGGTTGGTTGTTTCCTATGGAGAAGAACCGGCAAGAAACTCCATGGTTACACTTTTAAAAATTGTTTGGTTTTACAATATTTCCATGTTACAGCAGTACTTATATGGGGGGACAACGCAGGCCCGACAATAAGTCGAAACTAAAAAAAAATATTATATAATAAATAAACTAAAGAAAAAAAAATAAAAAAGTGAAACTTGATAAAATGTTAACGAATCGCACACCTAGATAAAGAGTAGCACAACTCAAAATACCTTTTTTTTTTCTTTTTTTCTTTCTCTTTCCTTCTTTTTCGGCGCTGATTCCGATAATTGCAATAACTCAATTTTGGATTATTTTGAGTTGTGCTACCCTTCATCTAGGTGTGCGAAATGTTAACAAGCATCTAGAAATCTAGAAGGCCTACATTGTTCACACATGTACAAAACAATCGGTAAAATAATTTATACAAAGTATAACAAGACTAAATTTAAAATGTGGCACAAATGTTGTTATCAGTGCTGTAACTAATCTTAGCAAAGGGCTATAAAGATGATTGAAAACCATTGTAAAAAGTCTTATTAAATGAAGAAAAAATTAGATTGAGAACAGTTAGAGACATCCACATATTTGTGCCGTTTATGAGTTACCAGGGAAGCCCCATTAGCGCCAAAAGGAGCTAATGCCAATTTTTTTTATCTTCAACGTAGTCCTTGATTGTATGCTTAGTATGCTTTTTAGGGTTCCGTAGCCAAATGGCAAAAAACGGAACCCTTATAGATTCGTCATGTCTGTCTGTCTGTCTGTCTGTCTGTCTGTCCGTCCGTATGTCACAGCCACTTTATTCCGAAACTATAAGAACTATGCTGTTGAAACTTGGTAAGTAGATGTATTCTGTGAACCGCATTAAGATTTTCACACAAAAACAAAAATTAAACAAAAAATTTTGGAGGTTCCCATACTTGAAACTAAAACTAAAAATATTTTTTTTCATCAGACCCATACGTGTGGGGTATCTATGGATAGGTCTTCAAAAATGATATTGAGGTTTCAATTATCATTTTTTTCTAAACTGAATAGTTTGCGCGAGAGACTCTGCCAAAGTGGTAAAATGTGTGTCCCCCCCCCTGTAACTTCTAAAATAAGAGAATGATAAAACTAAAAAAAATATATGATGTACATTACTATGTAAACTACCAGCGAAAATTGGTTTGAACGAGATCTAGTTAGTAGTTTTTTTTTAATACGTCATAAATCGTAAACCGCAATTTACCAAGTACGGAACCCTTCGTGCGCGAGTCCGACTCGCACTTGGCCGGTTTTTTAATAAGGACACGTTTGATGTGATTTTTGAACTTTCCATCGGTCAGTTCTATAAATCACTTTGGCAACTTGTTAGAAAAGCGTATACATACCGTTATAAGAAAAGATTTGCTAGTTTTCGTTATCTGAATTTGGGTATAACAATTTCGTGTTAACTGCGTGTATTTAAATTATGAAAGTCGCTTCTAGTTTTGAAAAGCCCTCGATTTTTGCGGATATACAAAATGCATTCCAAAATATAAAGTGAAGGTAAAGTCGATCTCTTTAAATTTATCTCTGAGGGACTCGCGAGGACCCATTTTATAGATCGCGCGGATTGCCCTCTTTTGTAATATGAAAATTGAGTCAACGTCAGCTGCTGATCCCCACAGCAGAATGCCATAAGACATAATACTGTGGAAATAAGCATAGTATACAAACCTAGCTGTGGCTACATCGGTAAGCTGCCTTATTTTCCTTACTGCATATGCAGCTGAACTTAACCTACCCGAGATAGGGTTTATATCATGTACCTCTAATCTATGCAAATGAAATAAACTTTAATTTACTTTAGTTCACTATGTTATTTTAAGACAAGCGTCATATTACTATTATAATCCCCGGCATATAAGTTGGCAAGGTTTTGCTGTTGTGGGTGTAAGTCACACATATTGTGCGAACTGACTAACCACCACATAGAGCGAACGGAAAGTGGACGCGACACGATTGGTCAGTCGAACCAATTTTTTTATGTTCCGTGTTGGAAAATCCTTGTAGTGTGGGTGTCATAGAACTATGTCTATGTTTGTATGTGTAAGTAGCCTAAGTCTATATATTCAATGGTTTGCTAATAAACACGAGTATTATACATCAATTCGTGTACTCAATTACACCTATCCCTACATGGCGACCCTGCCTTCGGGCAAGCCGCGCATAATGGTCGTGTCGCGTTACAACTGGCTTCATTATTAATTGGTGCGAAATTGTTAAGAAAAGCAAAATGTGTCAATCATACCAGACCAAAGAAGAGGTTTTTCTAGCTCAAAACGCAGCTGGTGCTGGCAATAGTGCGAATTTGCAAGAAATTGGGCAACATTTGAACATCCAGACTATTATGACCACAATAATTATCTGTTTCATGGGTGCAGTGCTTCTATACTTGGGATTTAAGGCATATAAAAAATGCCATACTCGTTGGATGCGTCAGGAGATCAACCACCAGGCGTTCAGGGGCATGCGATTGTCCGGACGAGGTCGCGGCCAGGCCACTCCGAAAGCAGCAGAAAGTGAATGTCAGTGTAAATCAGTGAACTAAAGTGATTGTGTACGCAAGATATTCGGGAAGAAATTAAGTTAAATGTACTGTTATGTAGAGACTGTTTAAGACAAATTCTAAAGTATGCAGTGACGTCAAAATCAAAACGATTAAAATAGTGTCTTATGGCTAAGAAATTTGATAACATATATAATGAGTTACGCAAAATACGTATATATTTAATTAAAATAGGTCCTGAGCGAAGATTAGAATCTAAGGTATGTAGTAAAAAATTAGAAGAATCGATAAATTTATTTTATTCGTTTAAAAATTATTGTAAAGAAATAGAAGCTAACGTAAAAGACTTCAAAAATGAGGAGTTAATACTAATAAATGAGTTACGTTATAAGATAGATGAATTATTCGTAGAAATAAAACAGTTATGCGAAAAAGGAAGTAGTTACAGTAACTCAGATTTAGAAAGTTTAAGTGAGGACGAAGGAAAAATAGCTAAAATGGCCAAATTTGATCTTAAGATAGCACTGAATTTGTTGCCCGTCATGACAAGTGACGAGTTAGGTATTAAGCAGTTAATCGATGGGATCGATTATTACAGTTCTATTTTAGATAGTCAGTCGCAAGAACAATTAATTACATTCGTTTTGAAAAGTCGATTGTCTCAGGCTGCAAAATTGAAATTAGCATCAAATTATGACTCAGTTAAGGATCTATTACACGATATGCGGGTTCAATTATTGCCAACAAAGTCTGCTACGGCAATACAGAGCAAACTACATTCTTTCTGCCAAAAGAAAATGTCAATTGATGAGTACGGAAAAGCCATTACAGAGATGTTTGTGGACTTGACGATAGCGCAATCCGAAGGGAAATCCAGTAATTACCAGGTATTGAAACCGCTTAATGAGAAACAAGCCATCAAACGGTTTGCCGACGGATTGCGAAACCGTCGATTAAGCACTATCATAGCCGCAAGAAATTTTGAATCCCTCAAAGATGCAGTTCAAGCAGCAGTGGATGAAGAGACTTCGATGCCTTCGACTTCATCAGGTGAGATTATGGCTTTTAATCAAAACAATCGACATAATTACAGGCGTGCTTCTAATAATTATTTTAGAGGTCAGCATGGACGAGCGTTTAGAGGCCGCTCAAACCAGGGTCAAATGCGTTGGGGTGACCGTAATGAGACCATCCAGGACCCAGGGCGTGGTCGTGCACCACGAGGATCGTGGCGGAATTCGAGAAGATCGAATCGAGGTAGGTCTTCTTTTCATAATAACCGAAACAAGTGGACACGTAATTCGGAAGCTATGCATATTATGACCGAGGATGCACCTAAAAATGAAGAATCCAAAAATCAGTTTTTTCGTGCCTAAACATTATATTTTGTCATGTGATAATAACATGGTTGTCGAGTTTTCTGTAAATGGTAGCCCATTCCGATGGTTACTTGACTCGGGTGCGTCAATTTCAGCCATCAAATTTAATATAAACATCTTGTCGAACAAAATATTCCATGCCATTTAGAGAGTATTGAGATTAATGGACTTGGGGGCAAAGTTCAATCTTTAGGTTACGTTTATTTAGACTTAGTAACAGATTATGCAACGTTTAGGCATAAGTTTATTGTTTTTAATTCTTTGCCATGTAAGGCGCATGGAATCATCGGTGACGACTTCTTGCGAAAACATAAAGCGTTATTAGACTACAAGAATAATAGTTTATCTTTGCACACTTTAAATGGTAATCCAATCACGTTGTCTATTAAGATATCTAATAGTAAAAAAGAAATGTTTATTATACCTCCCAGATCGGAGTCAATCCACTTTATACAAACTAATATAAAAGAAGAATGTGTAGTTTGTACTTCTGAATGCAGCGAAGGTGTTTTTATAGCTAGCACCTTAGTAAAGCCCACTAGTGGAAAAATACCTGTAAGAATACTTAACACAACTGAGAATGAGTTAACTCTAGATAAAATAGACCCCATTATACACAGCGCGTCGGATTACAATATTTGCAGTTTTGATAAATGCGAAAAAAATGCGGCCCGCGTTAAAAAAATGTTTAGACTGCTGAATATAAAACATTTAAATGAAGAAGAGCAGATAACAATTGAAAAAGTATGCGCCAAATATGCTGATATATTCTTTTTACCGGGGGATAAACTGACAACTACGCATATTTATCAACATTCTATTCGCGTAAAGCCTAATGCAGAGCCCGTATTTGTTAAACCATATAGGTTACCTCATTCACAGAAAGATGAGGTACATAAACAACTCCAAAATATGTTAGCCGACGGCATTATAGAGCCATGCGTAAGTGATTGGTCTAGCCCAATTTTGCTGGTACCCAAGAAATTAGACGCTAATGGACAAAAGAGGTGGAGATTAGTTATTGACTACCGCAAACTGAATAATAATATTGAAAATGATAACTTCCCTCTTCCTAACATTACAGAAATTTTAGACTCGTTATCAGGATGCATCTACTTCTCACACTTAGATCTCCATCAAGCATATTATAATGTAGGTTTAGACCCCAATAGTAGGAAATATACAACATTTGGTTCTGGGCAATATCAAATGACTAGGATGCCCATGGGGCTTAAAACAAGTCCTAGCTCATTTTCAAGGATGATGACAATGGCAATGGCAGGTCTTAATTTTGAAAAGTGCCTCGTCTATCAAGACGATTTAATTGTGTATGGAAGTTGTCTCAGTCAACATAATAAAAATTTAATTGACGTTTTTGAAAGACTTCGGAAAGTGAATCTTAAATTGAATCCGTCCAAGTGTGTATTTTTGAAAAAGGATATGTTATATTTAGGTCATGTGGTCTCTGGCAACGGAGTTTTACCAGACCCGGACAAAATTAGTGTTATGCAAAATTATCCCATTCCAAAAACGGCAGATGAGGTAAAACGCTTCGTAGCGTTTGTCAATTACTATAGAAAGTTTATTAAAAATTTTGCAGATATAGTTCACCCCTTGAATAATTTGAGTAGGAAAAATGTAACATTTAAATGGGATAAAGACTGCCAAGTGAGCTTTGATGCATTAAAACAGCGTTTGATATCCGCCCCAGTTTTGCAATACCCATGTTTTTCTAGTGACAATATATTCAACCTACAAACAGATGCATCAGGATACGCGTTAGGCGCCGTATTGTCTAATCGGGATGGAAGGCCAATTGCTTATGCAAGCAGAAGTTTAAATAAAGCTGAAAGAAACTATCCCACTATAGAAAAAGAATTATTAGCTATAGTGTGGAGTATTAAACATTTTCGTCCATATTTGTATGGTCGCAAATTTAAGATTTTTACAGACCATAAACCTCTAATTTATTTATTCAATTTGAAGGATCCTTCTAGTAGATTATTAAAGTTTAGATTGGTTTTGGATGAGTACGATTTTGATATCGAATATGTGCCAGGTAAAAGTAATGTGGCTGCAGACGCATTATCGAGAGTATGTGTGTCATCGAAGGAACTGAAAGAAATGCATGAGTGTGTTGTAAACATTATGACTAGAGGACAAAAGCGGAAGTTATTGGAGAGCAGTTCTTCGGAAGATATGGTTAACACAGACATTTGGCCTGATCAACCAAAAGTTGTGGAAACTCATAGTAAGCCGAAGGACTCTGTTGAGATACAATTTGTAGATAGTAATAATTGGGCTAAATTAAGAGACGAAAATAATAATGTAAGGTTAAGTAGTCAGAATACATTGTGTTATGTGCCGGCTCGGATGACATTGTTTATAAACCCAGCATCCCGATCGCAGATGACGCCAGCCGCATTTGCGAGGGAGTTCAGGGAATATTGTAATATTAATGATATAGAGGAGATATATTTCATTAAAAATGGCACAAATAATTATTTTATTGAGAAGTTGATATCCGAGGTAAAGAAAGATGCAAAATGGTCCGGACCAAGGTTATGTGTATTAAAGGACGTAGAAAGAATAGATGACAAAGATGACAGAAGAGTCATAATTAACGACTTTCATCTTTTACCCACGAGTGGCCACGCGGGTATAAGACGGATGTTAAATAATATTCGTAAATATTATTTCTGGCCTAGCATGGAACGAGATGTCCATGATTTTGTGAAGAAATGTCATAAATGCCAGATTCAAAAACATAGCATATACAATAAAGAGCCGATGGTAGTGACGACTACTGCTCATACATCCTTTCAGAAGGTATATCTAGATATAGTAGGACCCTTAGATAAGGATAGGTATAATTTTTCGTATATTTTAACCACACAATGTGAATTATCCAAATATATTATCGCTTGTCCACTTGTTTCTAAAAAGTCAGAAGAGGTTGCAAAAGCCTTTGTAGAAAATGTTATCCTAAAGTATGGTGTTCCAAACACTATAGCGACCGATCGAGGAGCAGAGTTTATCAGCGCAACAATGACGGAGGTATGTAAATTACTAGATATAAAAAAGCTTAACTCCACGGCATACCATCACGAAAGTATTGGTGCGTTGGAGAATGCTCATAAACATCTAGGAGCATTCTTGAGAATCCAGACGGATAATCATCCTGAAACATGGAGTTCATGGTTACCCTATTGGTGCTTCTCATATAACACTTCGGTGCATAGTGCAACAAACCATACTCCATTTGAATTAGTATATGGGAAAAAATTTAATTTGCCTAATAATTTATCAAAGTCAATTGAACCACTTTATAATCATGAGAGTTACCCGCTTGAATTGAAATATAGATTACAGGTGTCACAGTCTGAAGCACGAAATAACTTGATTCAACGAAAAACATTGCGCATGCAACATTATGATTCCAATATGAGGCCTATCACTTATACACCAAATGACCAAATCCTTGTAAAAAAAGAAACTGGAAACAAATTCAGTCCCATTTATTCTGGACCCTATGTAGTTGTAAGGGACTTAGCACCAAACGTAGAAATAATAAGAAAAGGTAACATTGATGTAGTGCATAAGAATAGAACTAAGTTATATTGTACCTAGTAGATATTTTTATAGTGTCTGTATACCTAGTTTAAAACATTAGAGTATGTGAATAAAAAAAAAACATTTGTATTTTTTTTTATTTTATTATGTGGGAGGTGTAGTGTGGGTGTCATAGAACTATGTCTATGTTTGTATGTGTAAGTAGCCTAAGTCTATATATTCAATGGTTTGCTAATAAACACGAGTATTATACATCAATTCGTGTACTCAATTACACCTATCCCTGTAGGGATAGGTTTAATTGAGTACACCCCGCCAGGGCGGAGGACACACAATGAGGATGTATCCTCATTGTGTGTCCTCCGCCCTGGCGGGGTGGAGGAGTCTGTCAGGATCGTACTGGCTAAAAACCACCCCGGTGTTCCATGTCACACCTACGCCGGGGGTCGCGGGAATATACGATACTTTCGTAAACCCCGGCTAGTGCCGGCCCGCCTCTGCGGGCCTCGATCTCAGGTTGGGGGGAGTGTGGTGTTTGATTCCTCCTGGACCCATTTAGGGGGGCCGGAAGAGGGCGTTGTCCGCCCTCCGCCAACGCCCGGCGCGTCTGCTGCAGATCAGGTGAGCGGATGAAATCTCCCTCTCCCTCTCCGCAGCCTGTTTCGCAGAAGGATACCATCACGTCACAGAACTCCTCGCTGCCGACCATAGACTCGACTGCGGCTGACAGTGACAGGTCACTGTCTACTTCAGAGATGAGGGCACGGCTTGGCTCCTCCCAAGCAGCACACTCTGTCAGCGTATGCCGCGTCGTGTCCTCCCGACAGTCGACGCAATGGTGACACCGGGCGTCCGGCTCCCTGTTTATGCGACACAGGTCATTCTCGAAGCAACCATGCCCCGAGAGCACCTGCGTCACCTGAAACGACAGGGAACCGTGTCTCCTTCCGAGCCAGCGGCAGCGCTCGAGCACTGGCTCGCCTGCCTCGATGGTGACGAGGACAGCGGAAGGACGTGAAAGCCTGTCCCGCCATTCCGCCACCAAGACCTCGTGGAGCTGAGACCGACGTTACTCCATATGTCGCTGCATCGGCCCTTCGCCCCGCACCCACGCTTCCTAGCGCCACCGATACAGTGACGCGAGTATCGCCTCCAGCTCCCAGGGTGGGGATCCGGCCAGTACACAAGCCACCTCATAGGAGATCGTGCGATACCCCCTGATGACTCTGACGGTCATCGCTCACTGTGGTTTTCGCAGAACAGCGATGCTGCCGGCCGTCAGGTCAGCCGCCCAGATCGGGGCCACATACAGAGCCGCCTACAGGCAGCGTTCGGGCCTCCCAGATTGGGAAACAACGTTGCCAGCGCCCCAGCCGCGCCCAACAACTTGGGTGCCAACCGCCGGAAGTGGGGGCCGAAATCCCACCGGCTGTCGAGCACCAATCCCAGGTACTTTATGGTTGTGGTCAGTCGATCCTTGTGCCAACTGACCAACCAATCGCGCGCTTGGAACGTTCGACGCGCCTAGCTTCACTACCAAAGAGACCTAAAATAAAACTTCTACGCATCAAACGGCTCTTGCCAGCTTACGTGCCGGGGATTATACGTGGGAAGATTTCATCACAACTCATTTCTGAATGTTATCCTTTGGACCGAAAACTCATGTTTTCTAATACATAATATATTACCTTTAAGGGTAAATAAACGACCTTATTTTCACTGTAGTGGGTAGAAAAAGGGCACTTTAGTTTTTTCCTTTACAGATAGTAATAATCTTGTTGCCTATAGTAAAACGAATGAAAAGTTATTTATACTCTCATGATTATACAAGCCGTATTGCGCAGTTAGAATAGAATATAATTTGTTGTTTTTTTTTTGGTTTTTGCTGCTTTAGAGACTAGACTGGGATTGCCTTACAGACATCGGCAACTCATTCCACAATCGCAAATCCGGACCGTGAATGATTTGTCGTATGACGCATACTTTCTTTTTTTCGTTTTTAAGTTTTTCCTTTTGTTTTTAGGGTTCCGTAGACAACCTATACAGAAGTATAGCTTACTAGCTTGAAGATAATGTTGAAGATTATCCCAAAGAAACATATTCCTGGGATGAAAAGTTAGCTATTCCAGACTATAATCTATCTCTGTGCCAAATTTCATCCAGATCCGACAACAAACATACAAACACACTCACTAACTTTCGCCTTTATATTATTACTATGATGTGATACATCAGAATAACACATAGGCCATAATTTATAAAGATATTGGGAGAAGTACTTATACCACGCGCGCGGAGCCGCGGGTGGCAACTAGTCCCATATATTTTTGACATTTTACCAATCGCTTTCGCATCACTTTCACGTTATTGCATCACTTTTTTTGACAGAATGTCACTTGTTTAAAGCCACTGGTCAAACACGAACACCCTTTGTGTATCATCATCATCACCATTTCAGCCGAAAGACGTCCACTGCTTTTTGGTCCCAACGGCCATCCGTTCTGTGAGCAATGTGCCCTGCCCACTGCCACTTAAGTTTGGCAATTCTTCGGGCTATGTCGGTAATCTTGGTTCTCTTGCGGTCTTCATTGCTGATTCGATCACGCAAGGAAACTCCGAGCATAGCCCTCTCCATTGCCCTTTGGGTGACTTTAAGCTTTCTGATGAGGCCCATTGTGAGCGAGCACGTCAACCATCGAATCCAACTCGGCTGGGCAGCGTTCGGGAAGTTGCGCGGTATCTTCTCGACCAACTTACCACAGTATCTCAAGACGAAAGTCCACCAGTGTGTGTTGCCTGTGATTACTTACAGGACGTTGTGTATACTTAAGAACTCTTAAGGGTAAGATAATTGAAATAAAGTTCAAAGTTATTTGCATTTAAAGTCACGTAGGTTTCCATCAATTTAAATCTTTTCATCGCCAATAACGTGGCAGGATGTAGCCCGATCATCAATTTGCTATTCAAGAAAAATATTGAATCGCAATGCACAATGTAAAATATTCTATTGAAAACTTTCAAAGCGGTCTAAAGAATTGTTGATAAAGCCAACAATATTTGCATTGAATATCGAATTTTAATATTATGATTTATGATTTATTTTTGATTATTTGCGATGTTAATTCAAAATAGAGCCTGTACGATAGTTTTGCTCTTAATTAAGTGTAGTTTATCTTTCATTATTTTTGCCATTCTGAAATATTGTGGTTTATTTATTGACTTTTATTCGTTTATACTGATATCAGAGAGATTTTAACGTTTTGTTTATTTCAGCGGGTAACTACACATCTGTTTAGCGATGATCGTTGCTGAGTTTCAGCCAATAATTCCATAAAAAAAATATTACTTCCCAAAAAAATTATGGGTAGACATGCAGCCTAACAACGTTATATTTTTAATAGCTAAAAGCACGCGTGCACTATACGCACGTTAATATTATTCATTGCTTCACAGATTTATTATGTTTAAAAATCAACGTCTCCTCGATAGCTCAAAACACCGAAAACTGTTGGATTGTCCAAATGAAAGAGTTTGCAATCGGTTTCATATTTCTTTTATGTTACATAATTAAGCTGCTGATCTCATAACCACAAAAATTAAAGCATGTTTTTAATTTATTGCCCAGAGTCATTTTTTTTATTTAATCAATGAAATAGTTTCTTAATACTTCAAGCCTTCAGTTACTCAATCTTCAATCAATGTATAATACCTACTTAAATCTAGTGACTTACCTAGTAAAGCCATAAAGAACCCGTATAGAACACACATGGTCTTCCCAAAGATCCAGCGATGGAAGAGCGCTGATATGAGTGTGAAGGGGTTGCCCAGAACTGACACCGAGAAGTCTGAGCACACCAGGTTGAACAGGATTATGTTGAGCGGTGTCCATAACTGGAACAAAATAAATTCAAGATCAGTACATTATTAGGTTAAGGAGGTCGTGGATAAATAATAACAGCCGTTAGGGTAGTGTTAGTAAGAGCAGTGGTGGCCTTATGGTAACGGCCGCGACTTAAAGTTGTAGGTCGTGGGTTTGAACCCAGGCAGGCGCATTACTTTGTGTAAATTATTTCATCACCACTGCCCTCAAAACGGCGAAGTAAAACATCATGAGGAAATGTCTTAGAACCAAAAATTCGAAGACATAAACCAGCACTGGGGCCGCGTGGTGGATTACGGTCGATTACCTCTCATAGAGAGGAGGCCTGCACGGACCAAATGAGAGTTTAAGTTTTCTATTCTATGGGTCGAAGTTCGAGGCTAAACATCGTTTGCCGAGGCTGGTTATGTGACCATTATTTACCTAAAGCGTGTCTTCCGTACCAAGGCAAGCACGTTAAGCCATTGGTCCCGACTCTCATTTGTACTTTCCGAATGCACGGTAGAATAAATTTTTATTCCTTGTAAATTTTAATTTTAATGTAACATTCAAAAGTGCCGCTTGGTGGCCTAGTTGAAATAATAAATATCTTTATCTTAGACATTTGTCATTCGTAACGGTTAATCAGTTTAGAAGTCTGTCACCAGTCTTGCCAAGGGATAACATGTCACCCATTAAACGGTTTGAGGAAGATAAATTGTGATTTTTAATGTCGACAGCTGCCAATGAGCATAGTGTTGTAGGTAAGGCTCAATAATAAGTGATTAATCGAATCGATGTGGTATGACACCTCAATTTAGTTTAACTAATAGGTGTAAATAAATGTTTTTTTTTAATATAAAAATAATATATTTAAATTTAACAGTATTAATACACATAGTACACATACTTTTATTGTAATAAATAAGAAATCAACAATAAAATAAATGCGATCGATAGAATGATCTAAAAATGAGTAGAAATTATATAATTTCTTAACAAATGTATTTTTTTTGCCGTGAAATAGTTCTATTTTCGATACACTTCGGTTTTCAGTCAACTTTCGATCACTCAGGATACTAAACTATTTTTATGTAACCTTAAAGTGGTAACCCCCAAAAGTCTAGTCTACGAAATTAAAACAGTGATTAGATAGGCAGTCGCTCTATGTAAAATTACCCAGTCGGCCCAGTCGAATCTGCTTAGACTAGAAGCCAATGCCAATAAAGTTAGAAAGAGGCAATGATATTCAAATAAACAGTTATAATCGCGCGCATTGTGAAGACTCGAATAGGAGGCAATTGTAGCCTTTAGTCTTTAGTTCATGTCACGCATGGCGAAGAGCGATACGCTTTGTTGAAACAAAAACAAAATTTAAAAAAAATGCCATCGTGTGTATCATACCATATGTAAGTACGCAATACACCTCAATTTACTAATTTAAATATATATTTTTCTAATACTCTGATATTTTGAGGTTACAAAAAGAAAAACATTGGTGGTCAGAATAATGTTTGTTTCAATTCACACGCAAGTGACAAACTCTAGCTGTCTCTTTTTTTCTTGTTGGTTTTATCAAGCCATTCCTTTCGACTTGTAGTGAAATGTCAGATGAATAAAAAGTGTGTATGTGTGCTGCCGATGCTGCGCGGAACACTTTTTTCAATTGTTTTGTGAATTTATAACGTATCCGTTTATTTGAATATCATTGGAAAGAGGCTATACAGATTGATTAGTATTTTAATTTTTTATTATATCTACTTTCCAAAAAGAAGCAGGTTCTATTTATGACTTTTTGTTTTTTCCCCTCCTATTTCTCCATCCGATTTTAAAAATTCTAAGACCATTTTTTTGTATGAAATAGTATGTTGCCAAATTGGTCCCATTGAAATTTAGTGAAGATCTGATGAAGAACTTCGGAGATATGCAACAGAACTCTTCAATAAATGTACAGCAAATCTCTCGGGATTGCTTAAATAGCATATTTGTGTATTGTTTATACCACTTCATAACATCACACTGTAAGGGGTTCGGCTATGTGTACAGTTGACCTAGGTACACTCTCATTTCACCGGTTTTTTTCAAGTTTCATGATATTCGGGTAATCTATTCTGTCATTATAGGTACCTTACTATAGAACTTGCTTATTAGGTACCCACAGCTAAAAATAGAAAAAAAAAATTACAACAAAATACAACCGACTTCCATATAAAAACACTCAAGTGAAAAATAACTTCGTTTTCCGAAGTCGGTGTTCCTGTTTTCTTTTATTCGTTTTATGACAACAACTTCCGAAAAATAGGTTATTTTTCACTTTGTAGCGTTTAAGTTTTTATAACGGTACACAACTTATTACGTTTTAGATATGTGAACCATTGATATGACACTTGTTCAGCAACAGAAAAGTATATTAAGGACAATATAATTGGTACAGACAGACTCATCCTCGCATTTATAATACAAAAAGAAGGGACTGAAAATCCTACTAATATTACCAAAGCGAAAGATTTCGGTCATCTGTCCATTCATCCGAATCGGATTAAACAATGGTAATTTCTATTACCACAAACAAACAGACAGGAGCAATTATCTGTAGGCCATACAAATATTTATTCCGTGCGGAATCGAGTTTGGATGGACGGATGTTTATTTGTTACTCAATCCCGCTAGAACGGCTGAACGGATCTGGATGGAATTTGGCACAGAGATAGACTATATTTTTTATCGCCGTGTAACTTTCCCTCTGGATAATAAAACACTTTACACGCGAGCGAAGCCGCAAGCATAAGCTAGTACTGAATAAGTTCCTAAGGAGGTCCCAATAAAAAGGTATTAAAACTAAATATTAGAAAGTATTTCCGTAACTGTCATGACTAAGAAACAAAAACAATAATTGACTCAATTGACTCACTTTTATCGTAAAATAATAACCTGAGTTCATAAACTGGCTGAAACTCTAGAAATTTACGGCAAAATTAATTCAAAACATACACTTCGGAAACATCTCGATGTATTATAATCCGACAAATGTTGCGTCGAGACTTTGAAGCCATAGGTATGAACATAATGTCACAAGCCGTCTACGTTCTACAGCCAAAGGCATGAAGTCTTAGGTAATACCGCAAATTCCTACTAGTTTACCTACTTGGCTGCTAAGTATAGTATTACTCGGAATCTGAAAATAGTTTGTTCAAAATAAACTGGAAAATTTAATCTTTAAACATACTTGGCTTCAGATAATTACTAGCCAACATGAAATTTATTAATAGCAGCATAAGTAGAACAACAATAATAATTATTCTTACACTATTGTGCAAATAAGCCTGACATAGTGATGTGGTGATAGATCGACTAAAGCGTCGCGCAATTATTGTTGATATAGCGATCCCCCATGACGAGAACCTCGTGAAGGCACTGGAAAGGACAGGACCGATTAGTGCGGCGACGCTTGGAGGCGGCCTATGTCCAGCAGTGGACGTCTTTCGCCTGAAATGAAAATGATGACGATGATTGATACTTTAATGCCGGTAGTAGGCTCCTTTGGGATATTTTCTGCACTCGGCGATAGTGTAGCTTTCTTTCACTCGAGAATGTTCATAATCGGATCATGGGGATGACCATAAGCTCTTAGAGTAAGATTATTTTGAGTGTGTGTAAGGGACAGATTTATGTGACTTATATACGTCTGTCACTTACGCATACTCAAAATAACCTTATTCTAAGAGCTTATGGTCACCCCCCTGTACGTTACTTCCAGACATTACCTCCTTCAAACAAAATGTTTTGAGTTTATTATTCCATACACTGAATGTGAAGCTTGTTAGACATAATACCACGGTTCAATGGATCGGCCAATGGCTGTGAAATATATTTTTTTTGTATGGGTGATCGCCTACGTGTGTTGTCGGGGTAGTATTTATCTTAGAGGTAGACAAAAGAAGCTTAGTATTGGAATTCTTCGCGACCCAGTGGTCTTCAAACGAAATAACCAATAAGTTGCTTCTTCTTATTCGTTGTCTTCCTTACTGAAGGAAAGCTTCTTGGAAAGCTTTCAAGGAGTCATTGACGAGGTGCTTCCAGGCCACTCTGTCTTCGGCTCTTCTCAGGGCAGTGGTCACAATAAGTTGCTACAGTACCTTATATAAGATCTTATATAAGATACAGATCTTGCTTTTCTTTTTAGAATTATGAACGGATTCACGGACGTTCCTGAGTTGGTGGGCAAGGTTGGACTGCGTGTACCGTGTGCATTTCTTCGGCATTCGCATCTCCTTCATGTACCTAAAGTTGGAACTACTTACAGACAGAATTCGTACATGATAAGAGTTTGTCGTACGTTTAATATGGTGTGTCAGGATGTTGATCTAGATTTGTTCCATACTAAGATTAAAATGTAAAGAATAGTTTGAGTAAGCGTTTCTTTGATACGTAGAATTATTTTTCTGTATATATATATTTTAATAATTTTTTTTGTATTTGTTGGGCGTTGAGTCTAATCTATATATTATTCCATACACTGAATGTGAAGCTTGTTAGACATAATACCACGGTTCAATGGATCGGCCAATGGCTGTGAAATATAAACTTTTTGTATGGGTGATCGCCTACGTGTGTTGTCGGGGTAGTATTTATCTTAGAGGTAGACAAAAGAAGCTTAGTATTGGAATTCTTCGCGACCCAGTGGTCTTCAAACGAAATAACCAATAAGTTGCTTCTTCTTATTCGTTGTCTTCCTTACTGAAGGAAAGCTTCTTGGAAAGCTTTCAAGGAGTCATTGACGAGGTGCTTCCAGGCCACTCTGTCTTCGGCTCTTCTCAGGGCAGTGGTCACAATAAGTTGCTACAGTACCTTATATAAGATCTTATATAAGATACAGATCTTGCTTTTCTTTTTAGAATTATGAACGGATTCACGGACGTTCCTGAGTTGGTGGGCAAGGTTGGACTGCGTGTACCGTGTGCATTTCTTCGGCATTCGCATCTCCTTCATGTACCTAAAGTTGGAACTACTTACAGACAGAATTCGTACATGATAAGAGTTTGTCGTACGTTTAATATGGTGTGTCAGGATGTTGATCTAGGTTTGTTCCATACTAAGATTAAAATGTAAAGAATAGTTTGAGTAAGCGTTTCTTTGATACGTAGAATTCTTTTTCTGTATATATATATTTTATTTATTTTTTTTGTATTTGTTGGGCGTTGAGTCTAATCTATATATTTGAAACTCTCGCTGATTTGTATATTATGCAAATTTTTATATGTGTGAAAACTTTTAATTGGCCGTTTTTTGCATGTTGTTTCTGCACATATATTGTATTAGCTGTAAGTTTTCCTAATATTAATAAAATAAAAAATAAAATAATTTTTGATCACCTCCATTACATGGGGATTAAGTGCTTAAAAAACCGGCTTCATTAGCGTCTATCTCTGTTTGTCAAAGTTAAATTTTGTGACATCTTTGAAAATCACGATCTGATGTACGACCAGGATGTTTAGTGCTATTTTTCTTACAAGTCAGTTGAGAACGATATCACCAAATATCGTTGTACCTATATCCTTCAGAAATATACTCCTTATTTGATAAATTACTTTTCATGCCCGTATTCCTAGAACAAAAACCAAACTTAAACAACCCTAAGAGGCTCTAGTAGATAAAGTGTCATACCAAGAAAGAAAGAAAGAAAACACATTTATTTGTCACAAGCCGCTAAAGACCCCAATAAGAAAAAGAAAATCAAAAAGAAAACTTAAAACTAAACAAAAAAGAGAAAACAATTTAAATATAAAATGGTGTGTCCCACGGCTGCGCCAAATAGTACCAGTTCAGCAAAATTTCGCGCAACTAAACAACCCTAAGAGGCTCTAGTAGACAAAGTGTCATACCAAGAAAGAAAGAAAGAAAATGCATTTATTTGTCACAAGCCGCTAAAGACCTCAATAAGAAAAAGAAAATCAAAAAGAAAACTTAAAACTAAACAACAATAAAAAAGAGAAAAACAATTTAAATATAAAATGGTGTGTCCCACGGCTGCGCCAAATAGTACCAGTTCAGCAAAACTTCGCGCAACTAGTGCCCGACGCTGGTTTTCAACTGTACCTGTGACCGTACCAAAAGCGATGATATTGGTCAAATTTCCAAATTAAAAGGGATTGCTCATGTGACTTTTCGATAGCGCTTGACAATCCCATTCATTTTTGCCGATCTCTAGCAAGACAATTTCGTCACTTGTCTAGCACCAACTAGTAACGTAGTAGTAGTAACTTCAGGTTACAATGAAAGATTTCACTAGCATCGAATGTTGTCCCTGAAATGCATTGCAATATTATTATGATAATAGCCAATATATTCTACACTCATTTCAATAAATTCTTTTGAAAGGATTGAATATTTTTTTCGAGAATTTCTAATCCAGGCAAGTATGTGACTTTTCAATTCATATGTACTGTCTATCTTGGAAACCGCAGATATATCTCCGAAACTACTGAAGTGATTTAAAAAATTCTTTGATCTATGAAAAGCTCCATTATTCCCAAGTAACATAGGCTATAATTTTGACGGGAGCAAAGCCGCGGGGGTCAGCTAGTTTATTATAAGTTTGTGCTTCATTGGTGTTATTGTTGCAAAGCGTTCCAGTGCGAGGAATTAATTAATGAATATAAAAAAAAAAAAAAAAAAAAAAAAATATATATATATATATTATATTAATAATAATAATAATAATAATAATAATAAAGCCTTTATTTCTCACCAATTGCATGCATACATTTATAAAATATTTAAACCTTAAGTAATAAGAAAACATTCATAACTTGCTTATTTTATACATAATTATAAATTACTTTTTCATGAAATGGTAAAACTTAATATCCAAATTATTTTATTCTATATTATTAAATAAAAAATTGAAATGTATTTAATTATATTATTTTCTAATTAAATTTAATCAAATTTTATTTAATATTAATTAAGTTTATTTCAATTTTATTTTATATTTATTAATAAAAAATATTATAAGGTGAGGCACCCATTTTGGGCATAGGCCTCCTCCAACTTTGTAAAAAGATAATGTTTGTATGTATGTTGTTGTATTTTCGTGGTTTTGTTTGGTTGGAGGGTTTTGGTCTTATCATCCCGCGGGGACCAGCCGTATTGGGATATTTTTGTAAAGTTTTGTGATTGTATGATGTGTGATACTTCTGGAGTGGAGATGGCCACTGTATTTTATAAAGGTGTGCGATCTTGCAGTTCTTGCATTATTTTTTCTGACTGAGTTGAGTGGCAACACTGATAGCACTGACATTGTTTTCGTTGCGGTCCGAGTTACATTTTACGAAAAAGTGATAATTTCGAATTGAAAACTCTGACACTTTACTGCAGTCTGCTCATCAATATCACAGCAAGCCCTGATACTGTTATCTACGTGGAACACAGCTGATTTTTAGAGAAAATACAACCGCAAGTATTGTATTATTTTATATCCATCAAACAAGTTTTCCAAGTACCCACATTGGAATTCGTGTACTTCTGTCAATTTCAAATGACAACTGTCATTCCAATACTGAGATTCTGACATTTGACATCTGTCTAACAAAAGGGTTGCCAGCTAGAAGAAACCTCCCTAAAACGTGGGACTAAAAATTATTGGATAGCAATCCCAATTATATTATATTATTATAAAGAACACAAAACACCACTACAGGGTGATACTTTCAAAAACAAAGATGGGTCAACTAGAGAAAATATTATTAGAAATGAGGAAGGAGATGCAGGAAAAATTCTCTACAATAGAAGACAGCATATCGAAAATTGAAGAGAAAATCACAGACAAAATTAACAGTAACTTAAACGAAAAATTCAATCAATTAAATTGTACTTTGAATTCGCTACAATTACAAACAGAAGAGCAAGAAAAGAGGCTGGATGAATTGGAGAAAAGAGCAACACATAGAAATTTGGTATTCTTTGGTATAATCGAGGGAGAAGAATCATATCTGGAGTTACAAGATAAAATTCTTCAAGTCACAAACGAAACGTTGAAGTTGGAGATGCAGGATTCAGAGATAGCAACAGTAAGAAGAATTGGAAAGAAAAGTAGCAACCCACGTCCAATTGCTGTCACATTCACCACACTAGGGACAAAAATTAAAATTTTAAGAAATAAGATAAAGTTGGAAGAAACAAAAATATACGTACAACACGAATTTCCACAAAAAGTACTTAAAATAAGGCAAGATCTTAAAAAACAACAGAAACGAGAAATAGAAAAGGGAAATGAAGCCTTTATACGGTATGATAAACTCATCGTGCGAGAAAAGAATGTAAAGACCGGTAACAAACGGTCAGCATCGTCTTCTTCTCCACCTGCAACATCTTTTATAAACCCAGCGACTCAAGCTAGCAAAAAACTAAAGGGTAACAACCGCATCACAAACTACATTATATTAATATTAAATATTAATATAATCAGCATTGCCATCCAACGTGGCAATGCTGCCAGCGTTCTGGGCACTTTTCACGTTGACAGCGATGTGGACGAATTTTATGACGCCCTATGACCCCCGCCCTTTTATTCGTAGTTTTATTTTATTTTTATTTAAGTGTATATATAGGTAGTTATTTTTAATTAAGTATTTGAAATGATGTACTAAGTTAGTTAAAAATAGAATAAAACCTTAATTACATGAATATAAATCAATATATTATGTTCAATTTACTTAAGTTATACCAAAGCAGAATTTAATGAAAATCGTTTCATATTTTGAGTCCAACTGTCTATAATACATAGTACAAGTTGTTATGCCAATTAATACATTTATTAACGACTACATTTATAGCATATACATACAATGGAGCACGTTGGGCCGTGTTCGACGAGCATTAGTACCATTCAGTGGTCCCTCAAGCAGACAATTGTTGGCGAGCCATTGTGATTTATTATATGAAATTGGTTCTAAATTCGGAATTCAGGGTTGGATGATGGATTAATTCTATACTCATCAATTCGAACCAGTCAATTCAGCATGTTGACGTAAATTTAACAACTTGTAACAGATTAATCGAAAAACCTGGCAAGGGGAACTCATTATCATGAACAATTTTTGCTACGGGAACAAACCTGGAATCACGAATAAAAAGCAGTACATTGTCGAGTTATGCCAACAAAAATGTAAAACATCATCATCAGTCTTTTAACGTTCCCACTGCTGGGATACAGGCCTCCTCTCTGTGAGAGAGGGAATGGGCCTTAATCCACCCATTAGAGCCCAGTGCGGGTTGTAGATGTCACATGTCTTCGAAGTTTTGGTCCTAAAGTCAAAGTCAAATGTGTTTATTTCAAGTCATTATGCGGCACTTTTGAACGTTAAAATTTACAAGTAATAAAAATTGATTCTACCGTGCATTCTGAAATGTAGCTTGTTATGGAGAAGAACGCACAAGAAACTCCATTCTTACTCTTTTAAAAAAAAGTTTTATACAATATTTACATAAGTACATACATAAATTCATATACGTGAGAACGATGTACCCATGTACATATAGGTATTGGAGAATTACAAGCACTAACAGGTAAATTCTTTTACTTGATAAATAGGAACATGGTTCTCACGTACTTACAAATATTGCAAACATAGGTACATTACCTAATTAAACAACAACAGAACAGTGTACGAGTCAATTTTTTAAACAAAAAAAGAAGAAAAATAATAATAAAAATAAAGCGTTACTATAATTATGAATATAATACAATTTAACCATTTTGATTTTGTCCACACCAAAGATAGGCTTATGGAGCAGGACCAGCATGTTTTCAAGCATTCTTATCTTGAATATAATCATCTAATTTGTAATATGCTTGTTCACAAGGTGTGTGTGGAAAACTATTGTTTTAAATTTTCTTTCATTTAAATTAAATATATCACAAGGTATTTTGCTATAGAATTTAACACAGTACCCCATGAAAGATGTGTGTACTTTAGCTAATCTATAAGATGGTTGATCTAACTTATCTTTATTTCTGGTATTACAATTGTGTCTATCACTAACTTTACTAAGGCAAAGACAGTGGAAACATGTTTCTTTCATCGATAAGTAAATTTGTGCAATAGTGGCACGCTTGATATTCATTCGAATGGAGGAACTTGCGTTTTATAGCTAGATTTATATCTGAAGTCATACATGACGGATTCTATACGCTCACTCTGACGTCAGTTCAGTCCATGATAGATGTCAAAGTGATGCAAAACTATCTGTATACGCGTAGACTAATGGATTGATGGTCCAGAATGATGGTTAATTAAATAATTTTTGTCAGTCTGGTGAGACTGACGCCTGACTGCAGATTTGTTTAAAGTAAAATATATTTATTTTAACTAGGCCACTAAGCGGCACTTTTGAACGTCAACAATTAAAATTTACAAGTAATAAAAATTGATTCTACCGTGCATTCGGAAAAGTAGCTTGTTATGGACAAGAACTCACGAGAAACTCCATAATAACTCTTTAAAAAAAATAAGTGTTTTACAATATTTACATAAGTACGTACATTAAAAAAAATCATATATGTGAGGACGATGTATCCAGAATAGCACTACACACTATACTACGTACAGATATAAAGTATTAAGTTTCCCCTAGTCGACGGCACGAACTATTTTGTGCGCGAGGTTAAAATACATGCTGTCTCATCCGACAACACGTGCGAAAGAGATAGATGCTGTGATGATCAGTAAGAAGCTAGTCCGCTTACGAATTAGCACTTGAGAAAATTTGTATCGAAATGGATGATGATTTAGGACGAAAACGAGCGCGCGAAATTTTATAAACAGATCTTTGGGAGTCTAGATATCATGAAAAATCTAATTAATGTATATTTTCAAAATAAAATTATTTGCATTGTTACTTAAATACTAATCTATTCCTGTATTGAGGCCGTTTTGCGTATGGTATTTATTTCCGGTGGCTTCTTATGGTATTTATATCCGCCCAAAGATGCGTTAAAATTAGAGATGAAATATGAAACTTTCGACGTTCATAACTTTCAAATATATTATTTCCATACAGAGCTAGATAATGATGAGACAAATTGAGTTGAGTCAAACAGTGAAGTAATCGCTAGACTTCGTTTGTTTCAATCAACATTAGTTTTATTCAATTCACAAGTGTTTAAAAATTAACTTTGTAACAAACGTCTTCCAAATCGTTGTATGACAAAAAACTAGGTTTCCAGTCCTCAAAATAGAATATAAAAAAAACAATCGGAACAACAGTATTTTTCTTCATTTACTCTCTTTGTACCTATTTGGTATTAATAAAAGCCATATGATCACATATTATCTGAAATTATTATTGTTATAACTTTGGCCCTGAAATATACGTCGCTCGATCCTTACCGGTTCGCTAGTTCTCTGGATATTTCGTCAATTTTATTATTATTTTATATGTGTCTAACAATCTCTGGAGTCCCGAGATTGTAAACAGGCGTGTTAGGGCCGAAGCCAACTCGCGGAGGCCTTATTATTTATTTATTTATTTAATTAGTAGTAACTCATATATTTTATATATTTAAGTTGATGCCAACATAAACTCATTAGAGTTTTACCGTGCACCAAAAACATCGACTACATAATATAAACAAAAAAATATAACCACTTAAGAAAGTACTTAGGTAAAAGTAATGCTAAAAAATTCTCTTACTAACAAGGGCACATCAGTGACCACTCCGGCCTTTTTTTATTTACCCGACTGGTTTTTGTGTTTCGCGCGTATCTTGTATGTATGTATGTTTGTATGTATGTAATATTCTTTATTACCTCATATTTTTTAAAGCACTTGACCGAATTATATAATTAAGACATCGATAAATAAGTCTTGACCACCCAAATGTTCTTAGATAGGTGAAGTTCTAAAAAAACAAACATGGCGGATTTTGGGCGCCATATTGTGCGGGTCCCAATTTTTTTTCTTCCAAACCCATCGAGTTGGGTATCAAAATGAAGGGTTTGAAGAGGTAATTACAAAAATATATACCACTTATATGTATGTTTAAAAGTAATTCGAAAAAGAAAAATACAACTAAAAAGTAGTAAATAAAAAAAAACCGGCTAAGTGCGAGTCGGACTCGCGCACGTAGGGTTCCGTACCTTATTGCAAAAAACGGCAAGATAATCACGTTTGTTGTACCGGAGCCCCACTTAAATATTTATTTTATTCTGTTTTTAGTATTTGTTGTTATAGCGGCAACTCAAAATTTCACATCTCATGTGAAATTTTCACATGAGATGTATTTCCCTCATGTGAAAATTTCAACTTTCTAGCTGTCACGGTTCATGAGATACAGCCTGGTGACAGACAGACAGACAGACAGACGGACCGCGGAGTCTCAGTAATAGGGTCCCGTTTTAACCCTTTGGGTACGGAACCCTAAAAAGACTGATTAAGGATCGAACTAAAAAGCTGTTAACAAGAAAAATCATGTTGTGCAGTAGGAGGATCAGGTGGTCAGCCAGTTCCCGAATATGTTTCCTCCGAACACCTTTTTAGAATTCTTAATCAGTCGGGTTTTTGATTTTTAAATTAACTTTTTTTGATGTTGGCACAGGTTGTTCCCAAAATAAAAAAGGTATTATTTTTGTTGTTTTTATTGCTTTGAATTCCTTATTTATAATTAATTAAATAGTATTTTTTTATAAGAGAATCTATGTTATATCTTAGGTTATTTGTGTTTTATAAAAAATATTCCTTTAATTTGTATTTTATGTTTTTCTGAGTTATTTTGTCCTTCAATGATGTGGGTACATAGAGCAACACGGACCACCGGCGAACCGCCGGTGGTCCGTGTTGCTCTATGATGTGGGTATTTTGTTAATAAGGTAAGGTATTATATATTTTAGCGATCTCTTGCGGTGTAAAAGATCTGTATCATGAAATGTGACACGAGACGTATTTCCTTGTAGAATCTTGTACTTTATGGCCTATTTTCATGTCGCCCTCGTCTGTTTTTAAATTTTTCGTCAGGTTTAGATTATTCTAGTGCTGTATAAACAGTTTTATATGAAATTCTTTAGAGGATTTATGAAAAATGTTTTGCACACTCAATTCTTTTTTAAAATCTATTATAAACAATTAATTGATCGATTGAGTTCGGGTGCGTGTTCGCTTTACGGTGATTCACTTAACATCTTTTACGAATGTATGATTTATGTATCGAAGTGAAGGCTGGGTATGGAAAAAAAGACATGAAAGTAAGATTAATGCAGTAGAAATGCGCTCCTTGCGGAGTATGTGTGGTGTAACTTTAACTGATAGATTGAGGAATGAGGTAATAAGACAACGTTGTGGTTTAAAAGAAGATGTAGTGACTAAAATTTAAAAGAGTATGTTAAGATGGTTCGGCCATGTTGAGAGGATGGATGAAAGTCGACTAACGAAAGGTATTTACGACTAGTACAAGGCAGACGTGAATGGAAACGCCGGGAGGGGACGCCCTAGAAAGACATACATAGACCTTATAGGTGATGTTCTTCAGAAAGGCCAAGTGCGCAGTACCCATAACCGGCGTGTGTGTATGACTAGATGTATGAATGTGTGTGAAGCAAAAGAAGTATGTAAGGATCGTAGCAGGTGGCATTCTGTAGTTTCTGCCTACCCCCATGGGAAAAAGGCGTGAGTTTATGTATGTATGTATGTATGTATGTCACTGTCTCTCGTGATCTCCTATTTTTAACCGAATATCAAAAAAGAAGAAGGTTCTATGTTTGACTTCATGTTTTTTGGGTATGTTCACCGATTTCGCCGTCAATCGTGGACTGTTCTCGTAATTTAAGGCCAGTGTTAAATATTTGAATACTATTGTAAAATTTTGTAACTTCGTATAATTTACGAAAAAATTAAGCAGATGTAATATCACCCACAGATCTCAAAAATGGCACAAGACTAACATTACAGTAAGATATCAAAAAATCGCCTCAAATTCCTCGCTATTTTTAGCCACAGGCCACTTTTCTCCAATCAAATATTCATCGTCTATCACTACAACGGAACTTGAGACTTCCAGTAAATTTTCCACGTTTACAAGTTACATAGGACAAACTGAGACAATCTTTGAAACGTGTCGGTAAAACGTGCAAGAAACTAACGTGACCGCCTCTCCACGGACTGACTTCGTTGTTACCATTCGTGCTTGTAAAATAGAAACTTAGTTTGAAGATTGTAACTGATTTTAAAATGAGCATAGGGTATAAGGAAAGTGCTCTATTTGGGTAAATTTTAGGACGAGTTTGTCTGCTTAAGATTGCTCTAGGCGACGGCACGAACTATTTTGTGCGCGGGGTTAAAATGCATGCTATCTCATCCAACAAAACGTGAGAAAAAGATAGATGCTGTGATGAACAGTAAGACGCTAGTTCGCGTACGAATACACACTTTTGTTTTTTTTTTGCGAAATGGATGATGATTTAGGATGAAAACGGCCGCGCGAAATTTTATATATTAGAGAATGGGACACGGTTGCAGAAAGAAAATACTTATTTAAGGTGCAACAGAAAAATATATTAATTTTCCGACTTTTATTACCACGGTTGCTAGGACACATTAAGCAGTAGACAAGATATAGTTTATAATAAACTTATAGGTTTACAACCTCTAACATTATAAACAGACCTTTGGGAGTATGGATATCATGAAAAACTACTAAATGTATCTGTTCAAAATAAAATTATTTGCATTGTTGAACTATTAATCTATCCCTATATGGTGACTGTTTTGCAATTTTAATTCTTTATATGGTATTTATTTCCGCCCAAAGATGCGTAGAAATTATTGTTGATATATGGAACCTTCGACGCTCATAACTTTCAAACACGTTTTTTTTACTTGTTTGTTTCCATACAGAACTAGATAATGATGAGAAAAATTGATATATTTTTCTATTTTGAGCGTACACCGTCAAACAGTGGAGTTATCGCCATACTTCGTTTGAATGGAAGAATGACTGACTAGAGCAACCTTAAGAGGCTCTAGACAAAGTAACATTGATAACGTGACATTTCGATGGCACTTGTCATGCCCATATTTTTTACCCGACTGCCGAAGGAGGGTAATTGTAAAATGCGTTCATTATATTTTTTATTAGGGTTCCGTACCCAATGGGTAAAAACGGGACCCTATTACTGAGACGCCGCGATCCGTCTGTCTGTCTGTCTGTCTATTTGTCACCAGGCTGTATCTCATGAACCGTGATAGGACAGTTGAAATTTTCACAGATGATGTATTTCTGTTGCCGCTATAACAACAAATACTAAAAACAGAATAACATTAATATTTAAGTGGGGCTCCCATACAACAAACGTGATTTTTGGTGCCGTTTTTTTGCGATAATGGTACGGAACCCTTCGTGCGCGAGTACGACTCGCACTTGGTCGGTTTTTATATATACTTTATTGTAAACCAGATTAAAGCAAATAGGCAACCAGAAATTAAAATACATTCAACGGGTGGTGTTATCGCATTCCGCGATCTCTTCCAGGCAGCCTAAATAAGTGTCAATAGCCGCGTACCCACCTAGCGCACAGGCTCGCGCGGCATCCTCGCGAGCCAAACGCTCGGCTGGTGTGGACGTGCCTCGGCCTGCCTCGGGCGCGCGTTTGCTCGACCGAGCACGGCTCAGCCCCGAGCCATCTGTTGTCGGTAAACTTGACGCGCTCAAAGGTGCCTCAGTGTGCGCTGTGCATTAGGTGGGGACGGTTATGTTTTGGCTCGCGCGCGAAGCTACTACAAGTTTACACGACTGTCCATTACGAATACTGATGGCTCAGCCTGCCTCGCGAGGCGGCCTCGTGTAAATTGAACAAATCTACTGAGGCTGCCGCGGGAGCCATCGCTCGCGATCCGGACACCGAGGCTGCCGCGCGAGCCTGTGCGCTAGGTGGGTACGCGGCTATTTGACGACAGCGATGGCATGGTCGAAATGCCAAAATGTTAGACGTGACATATCGATAGTGTTTCACATTCCCATACATTTTTACCCGACTGCCGAAGGAGGGTAATGTGTTTATCAGTCTATGTATGTATGTTTGTTCCTATATTATTATGGCGTTCCAGAAACCAAACGCGTTGGCCGATTTTTATGATTCATACGTCAATCGATGCGTCTTAACCCTGCGAGTGTCATAGGCTACATTAAAATTGGATAATAGAAAAATGGCAGATTATGGGTGCCATATTGTGGGGGCCCAAATTTTTTTTTTCTGCCAAACCCATCGTGTGGGGTATCAAAATAGAGGGTTTTAAGAAGTGATTTAAAAAATATACGACTTTGGTCTCCAGCCGTCCACGGGCATTGAGATAATATGTACTAAGTACAGTACATTATTACCTCAATGTCTACGGGGCTTGATCTGCAGGTCGAAATTTCCAGAACGAAATCGTTGGAACCAAAAACGCACTGTGTTTTCTTTTGCGACACTTCCATTCCATTCCATTTTGTAAACTGACTGGCGCAAAGAAAAACCAAAAGAGGAAGAAACCACAGGGAAGAAACAAATGAATTACGGTTTTCCAAACACAAAAGCATGAGTAAATAGCTGTATAAATTTGAAATTGGAATTCCAAACCAAATAATCTCCTCTTTGATTTGAGAACAAAGTGGCCAGTACGACAAAACGCCATTTTCATAGGTAAGGACCTAATATTTCAAAATTTTTAACATAAACGATAATAACAATAATTCAATATACTGTCTGTTTGTACTGAAGGTACTTTAAAGGTCATTCACCTCCAAACTTATAACTTTGATGAATTTGTTCTTGTAATACAAGATGTTTTGACAGAAATCAAGTTTCATGTTACAGAATTATTGTAAGATGAAATAATATTAACAAATCCAGAAGTTACTGTTTAGTTTGCTTCTTTGAAAAATCCTTCTTTGGTAACGTTAAAGATTGTTTTTTTAATCAAATCTATGTTTCTATATCATGCTTATCATTGGTCGCAGAAGGGACGGTCTATAGGACCGAAAGTTTGGAAGACACAGCGTTGGAAGGCCTCTCTCGAGGTGGAGTGATGACCTGGCTGCGGGAAACCGCTGGATGCGAGACGCACAGGACCGATCGATATGCGTACTCCTGGGGTAATCCTACATGCCCAGCAGTGGATTTCTTTCGGCTGAAATGTTGAAGATGATGATGAATCCATCACCACCAACTCAAGTATTGACTTTAGCGTTGTGTGTATAAAAAAAAACTGGCCAAGTGCGAGTCGGACTCGCGCACGAAGGTTTCCGTACCAGTACCATTATCGCAAAAAACGGCAAAAAAAAACACGTTTGTTTTATGGGAGCCCCACGTTAATATTTTATTTTATTATGTTTTTAGTATTAGTTGTTAAAGCGGCAACAGAAATACATCATCTGTGAAAATTTTCATTCTCTAGCTATCACGGTTCATGAGATACAGCCTGGTGACAGACATACAGACAGACGGACGGATCGTGCATTCTTAGTAATAGGGTCCCGTTTTTACCCCTTGGGTACGGAACCCTAATAACCATTCGTATTACAAAAGGACCAAAAAAAGTGTGGTTAGCAATGGAATTAGAACTTTATAGAGTATGATATACTTAGAATTTGTTGTTCCAAAATTTTAGGTAGGTACTTAATATGCAAAGGCCTGAATAAAGTCCTGAAATATATTTCACTTACGGCACGGTTGGAACACTGGCTGAGCTATTGGCGCGGTTTCGATTACCGCGCGGAACAAATATTTGTACGGCCTATAAATCGTCGTTCCGGTGTTCCGGATCTTGGTGTTTGTAGGTGTATGTTAAGACGGTACCCTGACCAAAAAACCGCATGAGATATGAGCATTCCTAATGGTCTAGCGGCACTGGTGGCGCATGAATTACAGTAGTGAATACGCCCAGATTTTAGAATAAAATCTTTATAAAATCGGACTTGAAAAAAAAAATACTACAAAAATGTTCGTTATTAAATTGTCTATCCATTAGTGTTAGTACAAAAAATAATTAATGAACACTTTACGAGGAGATGCATGCTATTAATAATTATTTCTCATTATTATGTTTTTTTTGGAAGGAAATTAGTGACATAATACAACATTAAAAAAAAAACGAAATCTACCATTTTAGAATCAATATTAAGTAGAAATTTAATGTATTTTATTAATTGATATTTCTTTTTAAATAACGAGTAGATAGCTCCTAAAAACAGCAAGAAAAACGGCTTGCGCGGCGTTTTGCTCGGGGTACCGCCTTAAATAATCTGCCTACCACCACGGGAAAAAGGCGTGACTGTATGTAAATACCTAGTGTGGAGAGACATAAAAAAAAGAAGAACAACATCATCATCAGCCTTTGAATCTTCCCACTGCTGGGACACAGGTCTCCTCTCTGTGAGAGAGAATGGGCCGTAATTTACCACGCGGGCCCAGTCCGGGTTAGTGAATGTCATTATGTTCTCGACTTGCCGGTTTCTTCACGACGATTTCCTCGTCAAACATAGTGAGATATGTATTTCAAATATAGGTAGGTATCTTATGTTAAAGGCTGTTCACAATGACATTCCATACGATAGGCCCTTCAAAGGGACACATATTTCGGGCATTATTATAAGCCTGCGGTGACACTTGAAACGCCCAGATAAACAAACGACATATTCTAAACGCGTGGGATTTACAATAATAGCTTTAATAGCGTGTGATGATGATAAGCCTAATAATTAGCGTGATTTATGAAAATACTAGCCTTTTCCCGCGATTTCATCGGCGTGGGTTTAGTACTTCATAACACCATTAAGCCTGTATTCTCCGAAGGGTTTAAATTTTAAATTGGAATTCCAAACCAAAGAGGAGATATTTGAGAAAAAAGTGGCCAGTACGACAAAACGCCAATTTCATAGGTAAGGACCTAATATTTCAAAAATTTAACTTAAACGATAATAACAATAATTCAATCTACTGTCTGTTCGTACTGAAGGTACTTTAAAGTTCATTCACCTCCAAACTTATAACTTTGATGAATTTGTTCTTGTAATACAAGATGTTTTGACAGAAATCAAGTCTCATATTACAGAATTATTGTAAGATGAAATAATATTAACAAATCCAGAAGTTTCTGTTTAGTTTGCTTCTTTGAAAAATCCTACTTTGGTAACGTTAAAGATTGATTCTTTTAATCAAATCTATCTGTTTCTATATCATGCTTATCATTGGTCGAAGAAGGGACGGTCGATAGGACCGAAAGTTTGGAAGACAAAGCGTTGGAAGGCCTCTCTCGAGGTGGAGCGATGTCCTGGATGCGGGAAACCGCTGGATGCGAGACGCACAGGACCGATCGATATGCGTTCTCCTGGGGTAAGCCCACATGTCCAGCAGTGGATTTCTTTAGGCTGAAATGTTGAAGATGATGATGAATCCATCGCCACCAACTCAAGTATTGACTTTAGCGTTGTGTGTATAAAAAAAACTGGCCAAGTGCGAGTCGGACTCGAACACGAAGTGTTCCGTACCAGTACCACTATCGCAAAAAACGGCAAAAGAATCACGTTTGTTGTATGGAAGCCCCACGTAAATATTTATTTTATTATGTTTTTAGTATTAGTTGTTAAAGCGGCCACAGAAATACATCATCTGTAAAAATTTTCATTGTCTAGCTATCACGGTTCATGAGATACAGGTCCCGTTTTTACCCTTTGGGTACGGAACCCTAATAACCATTCGTATTACAAAAGGACGAAAAAAGT
Source organism: Orthosia gothica (assembly GCA_949775005.1). Lineage (NCBI taxonomy): Eukaryota > Metazoa > Arthropoda > Insecta > Lepidoptera > Noctuidae > Orthosia > Orthosia gothica. The sequence continues at coordinate 8,773,601 of OX459044.1, forward strand.
GTGGTTAGCAATGGAATTAGAACTTTATAGAGTATATACTTAGAATTTGTTGTTCCAAAATTTTAGGTAGGTACTTAATATGCAAAGGCCTGAATAAAGTCCTGAAATATATTTCACTTACGGCACGGTTGGAACACTGGCTGAGCTATTGGCGCGGTTTCGATTACCGCGCGGAACAAATATTTGTACGGCCTATAAATCGTCGTTCCGGTGTTCCGGATCTTGGTGTTTGTAGGTGTATGTTAAGACGGTACCCTGACCAAAAAACCGCATGAGATATGAGCATTCCTAATGGTCTAGCGGCACTGGTGGCGCATGAATTACAGTAGTGAATACGCCCAGATTTTAGAATAAAATCTTTATAAAATCGGACTTGAAAAAAAAAATACTACAAAAATGTTCGTTATTAAATTGTCTATCCATTAGTGTTAGTACAAAAAATAATTAATGAACACTTTACGAGGAGATGCATGCTATTAATAATTATTTCTCATTTTTATGTTTTTTTTGGAAGTAGATTAGTGAAATATATACAACATTAAAAAAAACGAAAACTACCATTTTAGAATAAATATTATGTAGAAATTTAATGTATTTTTATTACTTGACATTTCTTATTAAATAACGAGTAGATAGCTCCTAAAAACAGCAAGAAAAACGGCTTGCGCGGCGTTTTGCTCGGGGTACCGCCTTAAATAATCTGCCTACCACCACGGGAAAAAGGCGTGACTGTATGTAAATACCTAGTGTGGAGAGACATAAAAAAAAAGAAGAACAACATCATCATCAGCCTTTGAATCTTCCCACTGCTGGGACACAGGTCATAATCCACCACGCGGGCCCAGTGCGGGTTGGTGAATGTCACAATCATGTCTTCGAATTTTTGGTTCTAGGACATGCCGGTTGCCTCATGATATTTTAATTGGGTTTGTTTAGATCCCATATTAATGAGGGCGAGCCTATTGCTACCAACACCGGGCACACGTCCAGGTCCCGGGCTGCTATTGGGCAATATTAGATGGAAAAACCAATCAATATCTAAACCTTTGTCTGACCTAGGAATCGAACCCAAAGACCTCATGGTCAGCGACCCCTACACCCACGAGGCAGTCATCATCATCATTTCAGACGAAAGACGTCCACTGCTGGACACAGGCCTCCCCCAAGCGTCGCCAAACTGATCGGTCCTGTGCGTTTCGCATCCACCGGACACCCGCAGCCTTGACCAGGTCGTCGCTCCACATAGCGGGAAGCCTTCCAACGCTGCGTCTTTCAGTACGCGTTCGCCCCTGTAGAACTTTTCGGCCCCAAAGGCCATCTGCACTGCGAACAATATGCCCTCTCAATGTCACTTAAGTTTGGCAATTATTCAGGCTATGTCGGTAACCTTGGTTTTCTTGCGGATGTCTTCATTAACAAGGCAGTGGTAATAAAAAACAACAAAAGAACAGAACCCTTACTTTGAGGTAGTCGTAGGTACCTATCTAGAAAAAGTCGTGCCTTAAATGATTAATAGTTCCTAAATCACTAGGGTATAAAATTGAGACAACACAACACGTCAATACTCGTACAATAGAGTATAAAGATACCTACTGCTTATTTCTTATGAAAATTTCTAACAGCAAGCCTGGTTAACACACTCAATTACATACCTAATTAATATTTCAGCCTAAGTAAACCGAGACCTGGCTTAAATTTCAGTTACCTAGTTTGCTCAAATAGTGTTAATAATGAAGATTATGGCAATTAATTCGGCTTCGAGTCGGGTGTTTTCCGCCTGATATGGTAACGAGAAGGTTTAGTTTGCGGTTAAACGATTTGTTTTTGTTACTAAAACTTTTAATCGAGATAAAAAGTGGGTTAGTAAGTAAGTTAGTAGTTATAATTTAAGAACTACTAATAATATTGAGGGTTTTGTTTAAGCATGTATATGTCATGGACCAGGTGTGCATTATGAATCTAGTCAAGTCAAATCTGGCGATGTAATGAATACTGATTTAAACTTCCATATTTATCACATTGTCTGGTCATTATGAATATTGCTACGTAACGGTTGGGCAATTCGATAGTCATGGTCAATGAATAAGTTCCAGAGCAAGCGAAGCGAGCTCGGGAGCTTAGGTCACCCTGACACGGATTGGTTAGGTTCAAAGGAGATGACGGGAGCTGAAGTGATCGAACAAAGCGAGCGAACTCAGCTCCTTTATGTTAGGTTACTTCGAACTCAGCAGACAGAAATAAGAGCCCCTCTTAGCGGGGTTTCGTTAACTTTGTTACTTAAATAGTAGCCATACTTACCAATTATATATTAAAACCAATGTCAAGATTTAAAAAAAAAATCCTGGCCCAATTAGTGATGGGCATTATTCATAAAGCCCGGTCAATTTAATTATTTAAATAATTAGTCAGTAAAAGTCTGACACGCCCTCCCACCTCACCCAGAGCGGGAGAAGACATTGGATGATTTCCCACCCCAAAAAAAAATAAAAATTGTCCGTAACATATACATATTTTTGTATGTCGTTTTGAGACAAACATAAAAAAGCACTTTTCTTTTTTTCTTTTTCTTTCTTTTTCGCTCTTGGAATCTAATCCTGACTTACATTATTTAAATGCGAATGTGAGTTCGATTGACGGCTTGTTAATTTTCTGCGTCTGAATGGATTAAGATGAAACTTTCCACACGGGTAGACCATGGCCATAGGACAAAATTATACTTTTTATTCTAGGACTATATTTTTGATGGGATAATTTTTTAACATTCATGCGGGCGAAACCGCTGACAGAACTTAGTATGTAATATTTTTTTATTTAATCTGTTTATGCGCAGTTTTTTATCGGTGTGTATTATTTGGATTAAATAAACAATTTTATTATTATTAAATTTGAAAGTAACTTGTTATGTTTGCTACTTTTCCTCGTCTTAACGGGTGAACAGATTTGTATGAACTTTGGTCTACCCGTAAGACCATGTCCTGAAGCTCTAGACAAATATCATTCGATATTAGCGATGGCGATAGTCGAAATGTCAAACAAGGTATTGATCACGTGATTTTTCGATATCGCTTGTCAATCCCATACAATTTTGCCTTTTTGACAATCGTACAAAAGTCAGTTGTCTAGAGCTGTCTTGTTTTTATTGATTCTTCATTTGATTAAAATACTACCTTTTAAAAGATGTGTACCCTTGATACGATATGAACACGAGCCTTACAAAAAGGATATTTTTCCTCTAGTCGTTTTAGATTTTGGTTAATGTGTTCACTTGTCGCCGTCGAAACATTATTGTATTGTATTGGTCTACGAATATTTTAAAGAATTTTAAGTGTTTTAATATCCTGTGGTGGTAAGAATTAAAATGGTCTAACTGTCTGGCTCGGTATGTAATTACTGAAACAGCGTTCGATAGAATATAATTTATTTATTTAATACACTTTTTTGCGATAATGGTACGGAACCCTTCGTGTGCAAGTCCGATTCGCACTTTGCCGGTTTTTTGTAAAATGTTATCCTTAAAATAATAAAGAGATTGGAAACAATTACAATGAATTACTTAATTAAAATTGACATTCAGGTATTTCAAGTAAACAGGATAGAGCGTATGACTTACCCCGAATATATGTGAGACTAGCTGACCCGGCAAAATTTGTTTTGCCATAAAAACACTAAACATTTATCTACCCTACCTACCCGACCCCACCCTACCCTACCCTACCCTACCCTACACTACCCTACCCTACCCTACCCAACACTAAGTTTTTTTTTTTTTTTTCTTCACATAAGCTGCTAAATAGTCCGAATAAAGCCTACATTTTTTTTTTTGATAGGTGACCCCGTTCTTGAGTTATAAAATAACAACGAAAATTGGCATTGATGTTTATATATGTGAGATGTGAGTGTGAGGGTGAGTCAGTGTATCTGTATTGATAGTGTAGGTGACTGCGCTCTAGGCTACAGCTTACAGCTATTCCACTATAACTCCGATGTATCTAATAATCGGATTGTAACGCTCCTTCGGGCGGTGGAACGATAGAGCTGGAAGCTATGGGTATTTGCAATTCCCGATCTGATTGTATTTATTATCTGCATTGCCATGCATGTTGCGTCCAGCTGCGAGATTCAATTCCAATACATTATCAGATATCCGTACGATCTAAATGTAGTGTAATATTTTATTCTGTTAAAGTTATTGCAGAGTAGAAATGTATTTTAGTCAAACAACACCGAAAACAAATTCGTGAGCTGGCTAACCAAAACCAGTTGAATGCTCCGACTGCACAGCATGATTTTCTTCTTGTTTACGTCTTTTTAGTTCGCTTTTCAAGCAAGTAGGTTTTTTGATTTTTTGAGTTAACCTTTTTATTTATAACTTTTTACCGACCCCAACATAGTTGGATAAAAGTAGAAATAAAGAAAGAAAAAACGTTTATTTGCACAAGGCACGACGCATACCATAAAAAAACAAAGGAAAGCTTAAATACAAATACAGAGTATGCGTCATAACCACGCAAAACGGTCATCGCTCAGCATAATGCTATAGATGCTATGTATGTATGCTTCAAGTAACACTATCGCTAAATCACACGGTGTCTGTCAGATAGAATCACACACGAGCGAAGCCGTGAGACAAAGCGAGTAGCATTAACTACTAATTAAGAAGAATAAGAATAATTCTTTAAAAAGTAAGTACGTTCACTAAAAGGTAAATTAGGTGCAGTAGTATAATTTTATAAAACAATGTTATAAATAGTGCTTATATGTAAACTATAACTAAAATATTTTATTACAACTGCAAGATTATAAACTAGAATTTCTTTTGGTAGGGACTTGCTCGATTTAGGTTCTTTCAAACCTGTGTTTCAGGCCACACTTAACTCAAAGCAATAATTGGGTCATTTAAATTATTAAATAAAATTAGTCAATTAGGAAACATAAAAATATATAAATTGGTACAAAACACAAAAAAAAAACAAAATCAAAATTATTTATTTGCGTAATATGGGTAGTTTTCAGGGTGACATTTTTATAAAAGTTCTTTAGACCATAACCTACCATGGCAGGTGTGCAAAATATTACAATAAAATAAATAAAATATTACATTAATAATTAACAATTGTATCATCTATACATTACATACATATTATTGGACAATTAATTAAGTTAATCATTACATTATTTTCTCATTTAAATAATCATTAACAGAATAATATGCTTTTTGAATTAAATACTTTTTTAATTGGTTTTTAAATAAAATGAAATTATCACATTATTTTATGTACTTAGGTAGTTTATTATATATTCTAGGGCCCATACAAAATGCACTCTTATCAAACATAGCCGTTCTATGGCTTATTGCACTGAGTGTACTGGCAAGTCTTGCACTTAAAAAAGCAAAATCAAAAAACCCGACTGCTTCAAAAGCGAACTAAAAAGACGTAAACAAGGAGAAAATCATGTTGTGCAGTCGGAGGATACATATTCGCGGGCTGGCTGCAAAATTACCACTACAGTGAGAACAAATATTTTCTGTTTCAATTTGCCAAATCTGAACAACAATTCCCTAGAGGCATAATGTGCCTTATGTTATTTATTTCATAGCTATTTCCAAGAGACATCTCCAACGTTGTAGACTGATTGATTCCTTAACAAATAAAGCCAGAAAACCCGAAACATCAATTCTCAGCAAAGATTGGGAAACAAGGACTCTATTATCTTCCGCCTGTAACTTTACCCAATTGGTTTTGTTTTATAGAGTGCTTTTTGACGTTCTACTCACGTCTCAACATGTCGGAAATTCAATTTAAAAGATCTGATAGAAGAGTTTCAAAGTGTAAGCTACCAATCGTCAGCTGAAATATAAATATCATGTGATACTTTGATATTTAATCATGTGTTGGCTTATCGATGTTGTTTAAAGCAGTGCTGGAGTTAAAGAGTGTGAAATGATGGGTATATAAATATAACTTACTACTAATAAACGTGAAAGTTTGTGTGGATGGATGGATCGATGTTTGTTTCTCTTTCATGCAATAACTACAGAACGGATTTTGATGAAACTTTACAGAAATATAACTTATACACCAGAATAACACATCTATGTATATAAAAGAGAAAGTATGTATGTATGATCTTTATGGACTCCGAAACGGCTGGACCGATTTCAAAAATTATTTTACCGTTGAGAAGCTACATTATCCCTAGGTGACTTTGGATACTTTTTATCGCTGTATTCTCACGGGAACGGGAACCGCGAGGCGTCCACTAGTAGGCTTTAATTATAAAGGTATTGGGATAGAAGTACTAATACAAGGCGGGAAGAGCCGCGGACAGCAGCTAAGTATTAATATAATTTATTAGGTCTTTATTTATAAAACCGGCAACACAAAAATGGCAATTCGTATGCAGATATTCCAGAAAAACGAAACCTAAAGAAACAAATGAGTAACTATTTTTTTAATGGAATAACACGCCTTTAAAATTAAGTTTAAATATTTGAATTTATAATATCAAGTCGAACCGAAGTTACCACAGTTCAAAGAGACCCATTTCATAACAGATGAAAAGGACCTTCACCATCAGCCTATTAAAGTGCCTACTGTTGGGAACAGGTCTTTACTTCTATGAGAGGGAAAGACTTAATATTAGGTTATTAATACTAAATGGTATTGTAACCAGCGTATTACTGTCAGGCAGGATAACTCCTTTCTAACCGATTTCAAAAAAAGGTGGAACTTCATTCGTTGGTTTTTTAGGGTTCCGTAGCCGAATGGCAAAAAACGGAACCCTTATAGATTCGTCATGTCTGTCTGTCTGTCTGTCTGTCTCTCTGTCTGTCTGTCTGTCTGTCTGTCCGTCCGTATGTCACAGCCACTTTTTTCCGAAACTATGAGAACTATGCTGGTGAAACTTGGTGAGTAGATGTATTCTGTGAACCGCATTAAGATTTTCACACAAAAATAAAAATAAAACAATAAATTTGGGGGTTCCCATACTTGAAACTAAAACTAAAAATATTTTTTTTCATCAAACCCATACGTGTGGGGTATCTATGGATAGGTCTTTAAAAATGGTATAGAGGTTTCTAATATCATTTTTTTCTAAACTGAATAGTTTGCGCGAGAGACTCTTCCAAAGTGGTAAAATGTGTCCCCCCCCCCCTGTAACTTCTAAAATAAGTGAATGATAAGACTAAAAAAAATATATGATGTACATTACTATGTAAACTGCCAACGAAAATTGGTTTGAACGAGATCTGGTCAGTAGTTTTTTTAATACGTCATAAATCGTAAACCGCAATTTACCCAGTAAGGAATCCTTCGTGCGCGAGTCCGACTCGCACTTGGCCGGTTTTTTATGAATGTTCCCCGATTACTCAAAAACGTTTGGACCGATTTGGAAAATTCTTCTTTTGTTTGATGGGTTTACTTCCCAGTTGGTTTCATGGTCATCAGATCAGGATCTTAGGCATACATATAGCGATTTTGTTATTTTCATCAACAATGCAATCATTTGCACTCAGAAAGTATCATTTGGTGAAGTTGAACTGATGAACTCTACTGTCACTGAAACTTCTTAATGATAATTATGTCACGGATATAAGATATTATCTCGTATAGTTAACCAACTTTGATGAAGCAACTACTTATAAATAAATGGTAATGATGAAAATGGTACCATCGAATTGATTTTATAATGAATCCGGAAGGTAGACACTGGAACTCCGACATAAAAACATTCGTCATGAGACGTACTTTGGCTATAAATGATTTTCATGGTAATTTAAAGTACTTACCAAAATTAAAAAGTGAAAAAGTAAAAACTTTTTAATAAAGACTTCAACCCGACTGCCAAAAAAAAAAACTCTAAAACTTTCTAAAATCGGTGTCGAAAAACGCAAAACAATAGGTACCAAAGACACCGACTTCAGAAAATGTTTTTTTTTCGATTTGTAGTGTTTTGTTTTGGAAGTCGGTTTGATGTTTTTGTTTAATAGATGTTTATTTCACACTGAGAAGGCACTTTCTCAATGCGAATTGGTGAGTAATGTTTAAGTTAAACGTAGAAAGTGTATATTATGATTGAAAAAGACATATTGGTATTAACCGGATTTAAAATCACAACCACGTGCATAAGTGAATAAGTTTTACCCACTGGTCCATATTAATATGACATCATAAATGGACCGATTAAAACAGCAGTAATTTGTTACACATAAAACCCGACTACTGAGAAATCACACTCTAAAAAGTATGAAACAAGAAAATATTCCCGTAAATTTACCGTGGTCGTATGCCACCTACCGTTACAAAACAATACATTCTGCAAAGTAGCATACGACCACGGTAAATTTACGGGAATATATTCTTGTTTCATACTTTTCAGAGCGTGATTTTTCAGAAGTGTGGTTTTATTTTTTTAAATATTTTTTTATTTAAAGTATTTTGCGGTTTCTGCAGAGCCTGAGAGAACAAATGAGCATGAATGCATACATACTTACATACCGATCAACAAGCACTGCGATGCCTTAGTGAGGTAAATAATTAGTTTCCATGACTTTGATAGGATTTATTATCTTGTACGGTACGCTTGAAAAAATGTGATGTACCAAACCCTATCTTCATTTTAAAACCCCTGTTCAACGACACCACACATGATGGGGTGGGCCAATGACATCTCATTTGTCAAATTATGATAAGTAGTTTAAAAGTTATGAGGGAACAGATGAACATACATACATACTTACATACATACACATAATATAATAGAACTTTCAACCCAGAAAAGCAAAGTTATACACATTTTCAAGAAAAACATACACACACAACAAGAACATACTTACATACATACACACACCAGTCAAAAACATAACCCTCCCTATTGCTTCGCAACAGCCGGGTAAAATTATTGATTTCCAATATACATTACCATGATGACAAAAAAATTGGGCCTTAAATAAATCTGAATTTAAATGAATATAATATCTGACAAGATTTATGAACGTAGTCTCGCATCAGTCTACACTAGTCGATCATTCTTCCATACAAACGTAGTCTCACGATTACTCTACTATTTGATGGTGTACGTTCAAAATAAAAAATGATATCAATTTGTCTCTTCATTATCTAGCCCTGTATGGAAACAAAAAAGTAAAAAAAAATACAATATTTGAAAGTTATGAGCGTCGAAAGTTCCTTAATTCAACACTAATTTTAACTCATCTTTGAGCGGACATAAATACCATAAGAAGAAGGAAAATTGCAAAACGGCCTCCATACAGGGATAGATTCGTAATTCAACAATGCAAAAAATTTTACATTCGAAAATATACATTCGGTCGTTTTGTCATGATATCTAGACTCCCAAAGATTAGTATATAAAATTTCGCGCGCTCGTTTTCGTCCTAAATCATCATCCATTTCGATACAAATTTGCAAAAGTGCTAATTCGTACGCGAACTAGCTTCTTACTGCTCATTACAGCATCTATCTCTTTCGCACGTGTTGTGGTTGTGGGTTGAGATAGCATGCATTTTAACCTCGCGCACAAAATAGTTCGTGCTGTCAACTAGAGGAACCTTAACGAAGAAAAAGGAATATTATATTATAACTATCTTAATAGGTAGCCTTTAGTAGTAGCTTCTGTCTAACCGAAAAAGACGTGACTTTATGTATGTATGAATGTAGTATCATCAGCAAAGAGGTTTGAGACAAAAAGCTGAAAGTTTACGGTATTGACATAACGCTACTGTCGCGACGCTCGTGGTCAGTGCCATATAATGAACTTTTAACAATCTGATAAAATGTCATTTTACATTCAGCCTATGGGGTAATTAGTTGGGGTATTAGTGTAGGCCTTAGATAAAGTACCTATAGATTTAGCCTTAAAATGAGCTTGATTGATAGAGCGAGATCACTAATTGGCAGCCCCATGTAAATAATAAGGACAAAATATTATTTTTTGTCTTTTTCACCATGGCCGGATTTTGTTGTTTGTCAAACGCTAATATCATGGCAGATTTGCCAAACAAACTCGGTCGTGTTTGATATTTTTGTGATTTCGCGGGATTAAGTGTTTATTGAGACAAGGAATTGGGTTATTTATAGATAATAAGTGTCAGTGCGATGGTGGGTTGAAGTGTTCTAGGCTGTAAAAGCCAAAGTGTTATTGTTATTGTTGTTTCATGTGCGGCCACGTCATGGCTCCATCTATAGGTACTTTATCTAAGTGTAGGCTAACCTATCGATGACAGCTGGGCGTGGCTTCGAACCTCAGATGTCGATTGTCAACTGTTAGCAGTCACGGCCATAACGTTTTTGTTTGGTACACCACAGCATAAAATTACACGGATAGATAGTTTTTCAAGAAGAACATTTCTTATACGACTTTAGTCAATTTTTAGTTCGTTCGAAGTTAATGACCTTAAAGTGCAACCAATCATGATCACCGAAGTAAATGATTTTATAGAACCCAATAGCTATGAGATATGCACTGCTAGAAATACCTTTTCACGAAGAACCTTTGCAATATAAAAACTTTTAAAATATAAGTCTTTTTGGTTTTAATGATTTGAATAAATGATTCATTGGGCACCGAATTTAATGTTTTTGTCAGTGTCCAATTGCCTTATGTTACAAAAATAGAAAGAGCTTTTCAAGAATAATATTCGATACTAAACACCTTTAGCTAATTTTAAGTCTATTCAAGATATAAGATATTATATTGAATCTAATCCAAATAGATCTAATTTTGTCTAGATATTTACTATTACCTAGATAGGATTTCAGCTCTAAATAAACAAATCTATAAATAATGACAAATCTGCTTTCAATTAAAACAATCTATTTAGAGTATTAAGTACGCCCGAATAGCAAGTTATTTTAGAACGATTACTAAACGTTCAGAATTAAATGATTACTTCTCCCCAGACACTAGGAAGAGATGAAAGATGGGTGATATTGAGAATGTCTATTTCATTAGTTATCTCTATTAATTTCTTGATTTAGGGTAACGTAAGAACAGTCACACTATCAGATAGGGAAAGGAATATTTTTAAACTTCATAAGCCAGCCCCGTTGTGATTTGAAACTCAACCAAAAACCCCCCGAACCAAAAACCTCTAAAAGTAAAAACTTTTTATTTCATGCTTTTTAAACTACAATTATAACCTATTACTAAGACAAGCATCGATTGACAATCTATCGAAAAAGAGTAAAATGCGCATATCTTTTGAAAGGCTGAACCAATATTGATCAACACTCGACAAAGGCATACGTCAAAAAAAAGGTATGGAAAAATCGGTTCATCTGCTGAGGAGCTATGATGCCACAGACCGACAAACAAATAACAGATACAAGCAACACCCTTCTTTTTCCGTCGGAGGTTAACATTGTATACATATATCTGGGGGGTAACCACAAGCTCTTAGAGTAAGGTTATTTTGAGATCGAGTAAGTGACAGATGTATACAAGTCAGATAAATCTGTCCCTTACTCGATCTCAAAATAACCTTACTCTAAGAGCTTGTGGTCACCCCCCTGTTGGACTTAACTTGCAAGAGAATGAGGTAATTAACATAAATTCGAAGGTTTCACTTCACCTTGTGTGAACTGCAGACATACTACAACAGTAAAACAGGAAAAAAACATGTTTTTCCTGTTGGTTTATTTATTTAATAATTAATGTACAAAAAAAAAATGTTTAATGTTGTATTGTAGTTTTGGCAGGATTGGGACCGACAAGCCTACTCGGATCTTTCAAATGACTAAAGAAATGGGATCTGTTACATATTCGTTGAAGGAATATCGGGAATCAGTATTTAGGTTGTTTCTTAACCACGCATGAGACCCTGCCTTTATTAATATTATAATTAAAATGCTAACAAACATGTTATTTTTAAACACATAGATTAAAATATTTATTTACATTATTATCCTCTTTAGATACGGGCAGCAGGTTAAACCTCCCACAGAGGCAAATAAATACAAATAATAAGTCTTAATAAGCGGATTTGCCCGTTTATCAGAGAGCTTGTATTGTTATCAATATTTTGTGTAACATTGCAAACTATTTATAATGTAATGTTTGTGGAAAAACAAGCGTTATGGTTTTATATTCCTCGAGTGGTCACCACGGGCGGACGTATCATATACCTCTGTTGAAACAACATTGTCTGGAGTACAAAATGTTAATAACGCAGGGTGTGTTGACCTTATTAGCACTTTATGTGAGCTGGGCTCATTCTTTCTCCTGGGGTAAGTACAACAGTAAGACTGTATCACGGAACTTCGATGGTCAAAATACTGATGAACGGTATACCTACAGTACGGAACTTCGACTCTTCGACATAACTATATTGTGAAATTGCGTGCTTCAAAGTGCCGTACTGTAGGTATTACGTTCATCGGCATGAAATTGATCATCAAAGTTCTGTGATACAGCCCAATAATGTTTTCTTTGACCAAATTTGCCTAAAATCGTATCACATTAAACTTCTTTCGTTTGGATCATATTTTTCATTATACCTACCTAGCGGACATAATGACCGTTCGGGCAAAACAAAATAACGGTTAAATAAAAACCATTGCCTGTAGTTAATTGTAAAAGATAATTCTTAAGTAGAAATAAACCTGACCATAATGTTTGTTATTTAAGACCCGTTGGTAAAGGCAAGTGTAATTTATTGATAGAAGAAGGAAGGCTAGGAAACAGTACATTTATTTGTAAAATGTCGACACTAGAAAGGCATATTGTATTAACGACCATTGCATAAATTGTTCAAAAAACTGATTTGAAGTTCAACTTTACACAAAAAAAAGATATAGTAAATTAACTACTGGAGTATTCTTGTTGAAACTCAGGATAGTTATTATTTAATATATTAGTTATTTAATTACTAAGTCAAAAAAATACATGGCCTTTTTGATATATTTTTAGGAGATAATACAAGTTTGAGAATAATCTTGGTTAGGTAAAATTGACTTAAGTCACAATTCCAACATTTGAGGTACTGTAAAAATGTTTTAACGATCGGATAGCTGCATACAACCTACAACTAAAGCAATTTACGTTCCATTCGGTAAACTTTACTATTCTAATTAAATGTTTTAACAGGCCGAGTTAATCAACCGGGGAAATCCAAAAAATTTATCTTACTTATTAAACTTAGAGCCGATTTCACCAATGAAACTAATCGATTAGTTCAACTAAACTCAGTTTATAACAATAAAGCGTTCTGATTGGTTGAGACCGCTGAGAAACTACCAATAAGAACGCTGTATTTGCTTAAACTGAGTTTAGTTCAACTAATCGCGATTAGTTTTAGTGGTGAAATCGGCCCATAGTTTCGTCTATTATTATTGTATTTTTTGTGATTGGTAAAAAATAAAATACAAAATAAAGAAGTAGCAAAATTGTAACAGCAAACTTCACAAAGTTATGCAGTTGGTAAATAGCAACAAACACATAAAACAACTAGTTTGAGATTAGTCAGTCACATGGAAATTGAATCTTTTGTTATAATATTTTATTCACAACAAAACAAAAGATAAAACAACTTACACATTAACAATTAAACAAAAAAACTACTTAAATTTGAGATCAATCAGTCACATGAAAATGTTGCAGATGTTCGCATAATATGTAATGAAAAAAAATAAAGCAAAAAGCTACTCTACTTTGACATCAATCAGCCCTATGAAACCTATATAGACATTACAATAATCAAACATTAATAGTTTAAAATTTAACTCAATAGATTAGATACTTCGCCTTGTACCTGTATAGAGTCTACTAGACAGACTCTATAAAAGTACTACGTATTGTAATAAAAAGTAAAACCAATTAAAAAATACTCGAATAAATTAATAAATAACATCTTGTATTCAATTGGGAAACGGATAGCGAAAAAAAAACAAATAATTTAAATAACTAACAGTTTTCGTGAAATACTAATAAAGTAGAATGGCGGTAAATTTATTGGAAGCTTCTACTGAGTTTTGTCGATAACATAAACAAATTTTCCCACCGCTGTGTTTTACTTGCCCACACTCCTGCACATTCTCTAATATTATTAGAATAAGAAAACACCATTTTTACACTATTATTCTTCAATTTAACAATTGAACTAAATTTAATTTTAATAGTGTAGGAAAATAAAACAGAGAAGCAACATAGACGCCATCAAGTGCCCGCAAAAACTCCTAAAAACAGTTTTTATTCTAATGCTGTTTTTAAACTCTTTGTCGAAAATGTCGACCAATCAAATCACCAGGCGTTATTTGCACAAAGAGTTTGTAACGAGTATTTTTGCGCAAGGATTTTGTATAGCATTGAGACGGAGTTCGAATATATTGGTGTGTTTTTAATTCAAAGACGGTATATGAGTCGGCGCAGTATGTCGAAGGCAAGTGATGAGATCGTGATCTTAATGATCTTAATATATAACAGACTAAATTTAATTAGGTAAGGTTAGTATTTGAATTTCATAAACAAACTGTTTGTAAAATTATTCACAAACAGACTAAAATCACCTGCGCTACCTACATTTACAATACAGATGGACTAGGACCGTAAAAGTCGCACCGGAAATAGTACCCGAAAAGAAATAAAGGAGGACAACGTACAAAATAAGTAAAAACACAAGACTTGACTTGGGCAGTTCTTCTACCGCAAAAAGTAGTGAGATCAAATGTAAAACCCAATCAGACAACTTATTCAGTAGGCTACAAACAAACGAATTATTTATTAAAATATTAGCTAAATATTGTTTTCTTAAATTTAATTCTGAGTTTTACTTATTTTGCCAACAAGATTGTAGAATATCAAACATTAATCTCCTTCTTAGTCTTACTTTGTTCAATACTTTCTTGCATCATTCGGATGCCATGATAAATTAATATTTGACACGCCTTAGTGACAACAATTTTCGAGTAGAAGCAGCAGCCACCAGCACCACCCTCATCGGCAATGCGTGGTTGACTGAAGCGCCCACGCAACGTTCAGACCTTATACACAACGGCATAAAATGCGCTCTTTGAATACAGCTTATCCAACACTTTTCCATCCAAAAATTGTTTTTTTTAAGTAGGGTTAACTTACTAACACAAACAACTTTGTTAAAATTAAAATAGCTTAATTGATAACGATACGTCAAAATCGTTTCAGGTAAAAATGGATGATCAACCAACTTGTTATTAAACATTGATGATAAAATGTGCTTAACTTCCAAGTGATTGTAATTAGCAGAAAGGTACAATGTTTTAACGGACAATAAACAAAAAAAAAATACACAAATCAATTGTTTTATTTCCAAAATTGGTTAAAGTGGCCAACTCGTAAAAAGGTTTATTATAAAAAAAAAGAAAAAGGATTAGGTAAAGTGTTTTAACATCAAATCTTTATTTAGAAAAATAAGCAAAGTGAATTATGGCCAACTTTCTAACGTAAAGGACGGTTTATGAAACAAACTACAAAAATAGTTGGATTTAAAACAAAATTCAATACGAAAATAACTGAAATCACCGTGGTATTAACGACCACAAAAGTGCTCGGATTTAACTGGAACCTAGACCAATTGAACCAGAAAAATCTGCCGGTTCCAACGATATAAATACTCAATTTTAACCAAGATGGTCGTTCATACAATATGTTTTTTAGCGTCTATATTATTTTCATGTTTCAGACATCGTCGTGGCTAGAGCAAATCGACTTGAATTCTATGATGATGGAACGTTAACGTACTCAGCAATAGTTACTAAAGTTAGTATCGAATGGTTAATTTACGATCCAGTTCATAATAGAGTGCTGTTTGCTGACAATTACAAATTCAACGATTCTGCATCTAGTTTTAATATAGCAACTAAAGAAATAGATTCTTTAATCAAGCAAGAACCAACACGATACATAACAACACTAGCTTACGACCCGACCACAGAATTACTGTATGGGATTGTTAAAAGAACAATGTACTCGTTTTTAATAAAACCTGGGTCTAGCAACGAAGTAAACGGAGATCTAGTGTTCAGCTTGAAAAAGGAAAAGTCACCGCGTAATGTTGCCCTGGACAGCTGTAGGGGGTATGTATCTGACGATAATTTATGTCGTTTGCCTATTTATGAAAAAAAAAAAAAAATAATAATATCAACATTTTGAATTTTGTAATTAATACTTTGACCATAATCGCGATGCGATTACCAGCGATACATAAAAATGTGTTACACAATAATAAGAAAATAGTGAGTGTTAAAATAGATGTTTTTTAATTATAGGTATATCTACTGGACCACATACAATGAAAATAACGTAATAGAGAGAGCTCGATTTGATGGTGCCGAGAGAGAAGTTATAATAGACAGAAGTAAAATGATAAGAGAAGGCTTGACCATTGACCAAGAGACACAGAAAATGTATTGGATAGAAAAAGACGAAGATGTCTATGACCAATTTTTTATTGAAAGTGCAGATTTGAACGGAAAAGACAAAAGAACACTATACAGTGAAAGAGAAACTGGCGTAGCACCAAAACGTTTGACCATTTCAAAAGATTTTATCTCCTGGGGGGATAGCCTGATACCATCCTACTGGCAAATACCGAAGAATCCACCGCACGACACAGATGTAAAACCTAAAAAAATTTCACTGGCACCGCCTTTTCCTTACGGTTCAGGAATATGGCGTTACGGTTCTGGAGATGTTGTTGCCAACTATAACAATGAAGGTTATTGCAAAGCAAGGAGTCTACTACCAAATCACTACATCGCCCTCAATGCTTCTACATATGAAAGTCTGTTGTGTGTCCATGGCACAAAAGTTAGTGGGGAGTCTCGTTGTAAATGTACTCAGGGTTACACCGGTGATAGATGCGAAGTTTCAGTCTGTCAGAACTACTGTTTTGAAGGAGATTGTATTGCCAGTACTGATGGACAACCTAAATGCAGGTAAAACATTTGTTTATCCCATTAGGGACTTTAGCGATAGCAATAATTGTCAGAATGCCAAAATGAATGCGTTCATATCATATTTTGATAGCAGATTAAATCCATTCAACACATTCATTCAATCACACGTATGGATATTTTTGTAAAATGTTACATATTTTGATATACAGAATGTGTTGGTTGCTGCATTGTGACGAGTCTTTCAATTCAATAATGTTTATTGAGTTACCATGTTTCATATGTTTGTTATTTCAGATGCAATCCCGGTTACTCAGGGAAAAGGTGTGAAGCCTATCCATGCCATGAGTATTGTTTGAACCATGGTGTCTGCTCCCTGAATGAAGAGAGTAAGCCAGTCTGTCAATGCACTGAAAATTATACGGGTGAAAGATGCGGTGTTCCCGTCTTTTGTATCAAATGTTTTCAAACTATTTCAACGTTGAAGGACATCCTAAAAGCAGGTAATAATCTTTTAAATCAGTTTAAATGCTCCCATACTTGAGATTTTTTTTCGTTCATGTGTTTAATTGTCCACTGTTGATGCTCCCTTACATATGTGATAGATTAGCAGTGATAACTAAATTACGATATATCTACACTATATATAATAACTAGCTGACCCGGCAAACTTTGTTTTGCCATAAAAACACCAAACATTTATCTACCCTACCTACCCTACCTTACACTACCTACCCTACCCTAGCCTACCCGACCCTACCCTACTTTACCTTCCCTACCCTACGCTACACTACCCTACCCTACGCTACCCTACCCTACCCTACACTACCCTACACTACCCTACACTACCCTACACTACCCTACACTACCCTACACTACCCTACACTACCCTACACTACCCTACACTACCCTACACTACCCTACACTACCCTACACTACCCTACACTACCCTACACTACCCTACACTACCCTACACTACCCTACACTACCCTACACTACCCTACACTACCCTACACTACCCTACACTGCCCTACACTACCCTACACTACCCTACACTACCCTACACTACCCTACACTACCCTACACTACCCTACACTACCCTACACTACCCTACACTACCCTACACTACCCTACACTACCCTACACTACCCTACACTACCCTACACTACCCTACACTACCCTACACTACCCTACACTACCCTACACTACCCTTCACTACCCTACACTACCCTACACTACCCTACACTACTCTACCCTACGCTACACTACCCTACCCTACACTACCCTACCCTACACAAAGCAAAAATAGCTTATACAATAGCAATAAAGCTCAAATTGACTCTACGTTTTAGTTAGAAAACTTTTATATGGGAAAAAGAAAAGGGCTGTTTTTATTTTTTTGCCGACAATTATTAGAATTTTTCTCCCCGTAAAAACCATCTTTGAACTTTAACGAACATTTAAAAAAAAGAATTGGCCAAATTGGTCCAGACGTTGTTGAGTTATGCGCTTACCAACACATTTTGCGATTCATTTTTATATTATAGATAAATAAAGAGAGAAAGATTTGTATTTTTGTATGTTACGAATAAACTTAAAAACGAATGGACCGATTTCAAAAATTCTTTCACCGAAGGAAGCTACACTATCCCTGGGTGACATCATAGACTACTTTTATCCCTGTATTCCCACGGGAACGGGAACTAAGCTAGTGAAACCGCGAGGCGTCCGCTAGTTATAGATAGTTTTAGTTTTACATCATCATCATCTCAGCCAAAAGACGTCCACTTAGTTTAGTTAGTTTTACAGTTTCCTTGGAACAAAAGTCGAATCCATTTACTTAGGTGTATTTTATTTTTGCCTTAAGACGGTACCCTGACCAAAAAATCGGCATGAGATATGAGCGTTCCTATTGGTCTAGCGGCACTGGTGGCGCATGAATTACAGTAGTGAATACGCCCAGATTTTAGAATAAAATCTTTATAAAATCGAATTTTGGTCTTTTGAACAAAATAATTCTACAAAAATGTTCGTTATTAAATTGTCTATCCATTAGTGTTAGTACAAAAAATAATCAATGAACACTTTACGAAGAGATGCATAATATCAATAATTATTTCTCATTTTTATGTTTTTTTGGAAGTAGATTAGTGAAATATATACAACATTAAAAAAAAAACTAAATCTACCATTTTAGAATCAATATTATGTAGAAATTTAATGTATTTTAATTAATTGATATTTCTTTTTAAATAACGAGTAGATACCTCCTAAAAACAGCACAAAAAACGGCTTGCGCGGCGTTTTGCTCGGGGTACCGCCTTAAATCTCTTACAGAATCCAAGTCTTTTGATCTCTCTTAACTGTGCATTATTTACGTTGATTTTAGATGTAACGTCGATTACTCTGACCAAAGAACTGAAATCGACGTGTGCTTCCACTGTCGTCTGAAAAACGGAGCTTGTTCGGCATGGGCACTAGTTGTGAAGTAATTGAAGAGTTCACTTTCAACCGTAATTTCATTACTAAGCGCTACTCAATAGAACAGAATCAAAACTTACTTTATTTACGGCCTTTTTGAATGATTATTTAAAGCACTGTTTAATAGATTCTAAACACAAATTAGAGGTGAAATGTACGTATAGACTGACTAGACTAGAGAGTAGACTCTCGAACTAAATCCTGGTAATAAAAAATAAAATTTAAAACGATCTAAACATGTTAAGTGTTATTATATTACTTAATTATACTTAAATAGCTAAAGAAGGTGAAATTTCTGCTGGGTGAAATCTTTTAAATATTAAGTTTAATAAAATCGTTTAGTTTTCTTTACAGCTATTGTATATTTTGGTCAGTTTTGGTTTTGCCTTTTTGGTCTCGCACGGTGTTTCAATTTTTTATTATTGTTAAGTTTTATGCATATTTCTCGTGTCTCCTGTGTGGGTCACAAATAAATATTTTTTCTTTCTTTTTTATTATATTTTGTCTCATACAAAGCGATTTGTGCATTGCCTGAAATTGATTATGCGACAGTCATTTGCAGCAATTTTGACACTGACAACTTAGAATACAAATTGGGACGTTTTGGCATATCGAACATATTTTTTTTATTTCTTCACACGATCAAAATTGATGTTGGAGTTGTCAATCTCACTTTTTTTTTTTTTTTTTTTTTTTTTTATCGTCAATAGGCTTGCGCTTGACCACTATCTCACCTGATGGTAAGCGATGATGTGGTCGACGGTGAAGCACGCTTGCCTAGAAAAAACCTATTCAATCTTGACTTAAAGACCCCAAGATTGTAGCTATCGGGAAACAGACTCCGGCAGGGAATTCCACTCCTTAGCTGTACGCATAATGAAAGTGTCCCCAAAACGTTTTGTGCGTATGGGTGGGATATCCACCATGTACCGATGACGCATCGCCGTACGTCTGGTAGTCCGATGATGGAACGGGCTGGGCGGAATCAGATCATGCAATTCCATCGCACACTCCCCGAAATGCAACCGATAGAAAACCGACAAGCTGGCAACTCGGCGACGATGTTCAAGGCTTTGGAGCTTTGACTTGACCAGTGCCTCATTGCCGATGAGTCTCTTGGCCCGCTTTTCGATCGATTCAAGTGCATCAAGCTGGTATTTGGCAGATCCATCCCAAAAATGAGAACAGTACTCCATGCATGATCGAACTTGCGCTTGATACAAGTTGAGCAGCTGTTCCGGCGTGAAATACCGTCCCACCTTCGAAAGGATCCCCAACTTTTTGGCCGCCAGCTGAGCCTTTACCTCAATGTATGGGCCAAAATTGAGAGTCGATGTCAACGAAACACCAAGAAGCTCAAGATGGTCCGTTATCGGCACGGTTACACCACGGAAAGTAGGAGCCGGGTAGAATTGGCTCCTTTTAGCGGAAAAAAGACACGCCTGGGTTTTAGCAGCATTAAACCTGACCAGATTGGCATCGCCCCATTCGGAGACTGCCTGCAAGGACAGGTTCAAACGCTCCACCATGGCCTCACGGAGAGACCGGATCTGCGGCCCGGTAGCCCGTGCGTTGGACAAGTATCTCTCAGCAACAGTGCTGTCGTCAGCATACCCAAAGGTGCCGGGTTTTAGCAGATTATTAATGTGCAACAAGAACAATGTTGCTGAGAGTACTGACCCCTGAGGGACCCCGGCATTAATATCCAATTGGTCCGAAGAGCAGCCATCGATAACCACTCGAATGGACCGATCTCTCAGGAAGTCTGCAATCCAATCCACAGACCACCGGGCAAACCGAATGAAGGAAGCTTACCAATGAGGCTTTCGTGCCAGACCCTATCGAAAGCCTTCGAGATGTCGAGGGAGACGGCAAGCGCTTCCCCGTGTCTCTCGATGGCCTCACTCCATATGTGAATGGCATACGCTAGAAGATCCCCAGTAGACCGATTTCGGCGGCAGCCGTATTGACGGTCACTAAGGATATCATTAGCTTCTAGGTATGCCAGGAGCTTTTTGTTAAGTACACGCTCCATACTCTTACAGAGTATGGACGTTACAGAGATGGGTCTGTAGTTGGCCGGGTCAGCTCGACTGCCCTTCTTGGGCACAGGCTGTACGTTGGCTTGCTTCCAAGCATTCGGCACTTTTCCAGTCTCATATGAAAGGCGGAATAGACGAGTCAAGATCGGAGACAGTTCAGGCGCACAGGTTCTAAGAACTATTGCTGGTATTCCGTCAGGGCCGCTAGCCTTGTTCACGTCGAGGTTACGCAGCACCCTACGAACGTCCTTTTGATGGATGCGAATGTCCGACATACACGTCTCGCATCCAACAGGAGAAGGAGGGGGCCGCGAATCACCAGGATTCAGACGCGAAGATTCCGCAAAAAGAGATGCAAATAAATTTGCCTTCTCCTCAGCGGAGTGGGCCAACGACCCGTCGGGTTTCAGCAGTGGTGGTAGTGAGGGACGGCAGAAGTTCGACTCGTCCGACTTAGCCAGGGACCAAAACGCTTTACTACCTGCTGGTTAAGAAGCAAGTTTGGTCCCTATTCGGCCAATGTGGTCGAAACGAGCCCTTCGCAACACCGACTTGCAGGACTTGGCAGCCCTGTTGAAGGCCTTCTTCTTCTGACCCACGTCACCCGCTTTGCGCGATCGAGCGTCGACCCATGCCAGGTACGCCTCATGCTTAAGCGCGTCGGCGCGATAACATTCGGCGCCAAACCATGGCCGGTCAACGCTGGACATTGTCACATCAGAGAACGGAATGTAGTACTCCATTCCCTGACGCAACACATCCGTCACGGCGTCCGCGCACGACGAAGGATCAGCCGAAGAAAAGCAAGTAGGCTGCCAAGGATAGCATGCAAAGAAAGATCGCATGCCATCCCAATCTGCTGACCTGTACCGCCAAACCCGCCGGGTGCCTCTTGGGCTGGGATCGGGCGGGGAGTAGACGGACACAGACTTCACCAGACAGTGGTCGGAACTACCCAACGGTGAAGTTATCGACACAGAGTATCGGTCTGGATCTGTTGTCAGCAGAAGGTCCAAGCAATTGGCCGTGTGCGAATCAACATCCGGCACCCTTGTTGCCCCTTGGACCAGCTGGGTAAGGTTTAGTGCAAGCGAAAGCTTACGCATCTCCCGTCCAGCATGGTCAGTGCACTGGTATGGGAAGACATGGTCACTCTCTGAGGTACGACTCTCAATTACGCCACGAGGCAATCGCGGGTCGCCGCGCGGTTTGGTGGGAGTGGGGTCACTTGACGTGTCGAGTGCACATTTATTTTGGCTGTGTAGTATTTTTGTGTTGTTTTTCGAGTAGGTGTACACAGTTTAGATAATTACTAAAAAACCGTTCTGTAATTTTACCTAAATTTAAACTTATCTACTCTGACTGTTTCTAAGACATCAAATGTTTTTTTTTACCCGACTGCCGAAGGAGGGTAATGTGTTTATCAGTCTATGTATGTATTTTAATGCCTGAACATTAATTTAAGTACCTTCATTTCGTACATTAGGTACACAAATTTTTGCGACGTAGGTAGAGGCTTTAATCCTCCAATTTAAAAGATTGTTCTAAAGGTTCAAAGGGGGTGAATTTTATTCCAATCCTTTGAGAAATAAGACTAGAGACGAATTATTTTTGTTTCATCTCTTTAATATTTTGTGTAAAATTACCATCATACTTTAATCTTTTTTTTTATCTTTGATCGTACTAGTCGTCATCTCTCATCTTGCATTGATATTTTAATTACTTTTAATTTTTCTTTGAAGCGTGTTATTAATATTTTGCTTTTATGCTGTGAATAGCGCTGTAGATTACATAATTGATAATTTTAAGTTTTATGTGTTTATGCTTTACTATGTAATTGTTTGTTCTTCCAAATAAAATAAAAATCTCTGCGTGATATTGCTAATAAATTACTGTGAGTATTTTTGTTTTATTTTTACAAATTACTAGACCGAACTTTCCTAAACGATGTCAAACTATATGAACCGGCGAAACTTCAATATCATATACCTAAAGAGAAAAACCTTACCTCTAAGGCCTTTGGCCTAAAAACACGGAGGAGTCTCGGAATGCCATGGAAGGTCACCCATCCACGGACCGACCTCGGCAAGTACCTTGAAGATTGACCCGTGCGGGTGTTATTACTCAGGTACGCAACTAATACATCAGGGTTCAGTATTTCAAGTGAGCGTTAATGCTCAAATCCGAAATTATGAAGAATAGCGGCAACCAATTAGAGGAATATCTATCAAGACCGATTTTGGTAAAAACTTAAAACCACATCATTGCATTTTTGAAATAAAAACACGCTGTTTTATAACACCATCTGATATTGTCGCTAATAAAGATCAAATTTTGGGCAGTAATGACATACAACACACTAAAGGAAAGACCTAATTTTATATACGGTTGTATTTTGTATTGATCTCGCCCATTTTTTTTATAGTTTTTTATTTTATCTCTGAAAGCAACCTTATAGCAATTAGAATTAAGATCACTGTAATGTCCTTTATTGCTGAAGTTATAAGGTTATTGTCGCTGAAAAAAAAAACTGTCGACGGACTATAATAATATGGTGGATCGCGGTGACGTAAAAAAGTCGAAAAGCATCGCATTGCGTCCATGTGAAAATACTTGCAATTTTAATCGCCTATCGGTGTGTTATAAATCGTATTGCGTCGCATCATCAGAAAGTAGTAGTAGTAATCAATTTAAATTGCGTCGCGCCCTTAGGCCCTAAGGGCGCGACGCAATTTAAGACGACGTCTAACGCCAACGACCTTGAGGGAACAAAACGCGCACTCGTTTCACACCCGCGCGACCCGAAATTTAGTAGTTTTTTGTACTTTCCTTATTATTCTTTGACTTTAAAAAAAAAAGCTTCAGATGAAAATGTAGATAATTAAATTGTCTTTGATGGTGTCAATTTCATTAAAATACGCCCAGCGGTTTTGGTGCGATTGTCGTGTTTTTGTCCGTTTTAGACTTCGACCGAGTGAAATATAATAAATTAATTACAGGTACTAATCTCGAGGACGAGGCACAAAGTATAATAAAACTCAAAATTTGCTCAGATCAAATTATTAAGAAAATGGTCTAATATAACATATATTTTTTTCAAAATATTACGACTAGCCGTTTAGATGTGATTCTCATTTTAAAATCAGCTACTCAAGGGAATCGGCGCCTTAAATTGAGTACGTATATAGGCGGTATCGCGCACGTATTATCTATCGGTCGAATTGCATCCAAGTGAACATACTTGCAATTTCGGTAAGTAAAAATCACATAACGGTATAATATTATGATATAAATCCAATCACTTTGAGCCATCAGGAAAGGTGCTTAGTTTCAAGTAACTACAGCTGACCCCGTTCAGCGTCCTCTAGTAATGGAAATTATTGAAATTATGCCCATTATGAGTTTGTTTTTATTTTAACGCTGTAAATGATTCTGAAGCAGTAAATATCTGCTTACATACATACATACATGAACTCACGCGTTTTTCCCATGTGGGTAGGCAGAAACTACAGAACCTGCTACGATCCTTACATACTTCTTTTGCTTCACACACATTCATACATCTAGTCATACACACACGCCGGTTATGGGTACTGCGCACTTGGCCTTTCTGAAGAACATCACCTATAAGGTCTATATATGTTTTTCTAGGGCGTCCCCTCCCGGCATTTCCATTCACGTCAGCCTTGTTAATACCTTTCGTTAGTCGCCTTTCATTCATCCTCTCAACATGGCCAAACCATCTTAACATACTCTTTTCAATTTTAGTCACTACATCTTCTTTTAAACCACAACGTTGTCTTATTACCTCATTCCTCAATCTATCATTTAAACTTACACCACACATACTCCGCAAGGAGCGCATTTCTACTGCATTAATCCTACTTTCATGTCTTTTTTGCCATACCCAACCTTCACTTCCATACATAAGTGTAGGCACCAGCACGCTGTTGTGAACGGCGAGTCGAACTTCCGGAGACATCGACTTGCTGGTCACAACTGCATGTATAGCACCATTGCCAATATCTGCTTGAGATTCAAATATTGAATGTCGTAGAACTTTTCTACGACATTCACTTCGTCCATCACATCACAATCTGCGGCGTTTTGCTGGTTATTTTTATTAAAGCCCGTATTGAAAAATCCACGTGTTCCGCCCCCACATTTCATTACTATTTATGAGCTATCCAATATCGAATAAATCATGTCGTGATTGAATGCCTTTCCTCCACTGTTCAATTTTCACAGCTGAACATTCAACACTCGAAGAATTCTCGCATATTCTATTCAATAACATTCCGACATGAGTGATGTTTATTACGTGTTCGATAAACTGGAAGAATACGTGCATTTGTAATGAAAGTCTAAGATATTTTTTTTCAGAATTTTTTGTAGTGACTATCGAATAGTACTTGTATTTGAATGAATTTTATTACAGTACAAGCAAAAATTTTAATATAAACTTTAACCCGACTACGGTTTTTAATTACTTTTTTATAAACGAATAGATTGATACCTTATTCGTTAAAATCGGATGAATAGTTTAGACCCGTGGATTACGTCCCATTCACTCTCACAGAGAGAAGGCCTGTGTCCCAGCAACGGAAACATGAAATGGCTGATGATAATGTTGATAAAATGAGTGTCATGTTGTTCCTGGCAACATTTCTATTGGCAACCTTTCCCTTATAACAGGTGCTAACTAATAAGAGAAAAAATCTACAAACCGGGATCACCATTCATGGAATTTCCATATAAGATTTTTAAGTTACATCTTAAAAAAAAGCTAGATAGATATAATTATGACTGTTAATCGATCGGATTTTCTTCCATACCGTCCTGTCCCCCGGTACACTGACTCCCTTTTCTCTCATATCACTCCTCACACAGTCCATCCTAATTTTTTTTGGCCGTCCCCTCCCTCTCCATTCATCCACATTTATATTCATAACTCCTTTAGTGTAACTTGCGGTTCATCCCTCTTCATCAAATGACCATACCAGGCAATGAAGAAATAAAAATAATATATTTCATGTGTAGTCCACATCGGCGTTACACACATTTATCTTGATTCTCAGCAACTCTCATCCAACTGCTACAAGGTACCATATGCCAAGTTACTTCAATGCCTTTTCTATATATATCTCAAAACGTTTAAAGCATTCTGTTATAAAGCTGAGAAGTAAGCTTACAATTATAACTTAAAGTTACGTCCACGAGTTTGATAACAAGAACATTTTTGCAAAAAATAAACTTGCTTAAATACCTTGTGATATAAGCTAGCTTCAATCTTTGGTCGACGTTGTAGTCTTTACTGTCCTAATGTACTAAGAAAAATCGATCGAATCGTCGTCTGAGGAAATTTTATTTCTTAAGTTTCAATTTCATGGTGGACTTTCGTGCATAGACAGTTATTAGTTAATCGCTTCATCTAAAGTGCTGAAAAACAGCCGCATTTTGAGCAGCTGAGACATAGTAGTCAAACGCGAGCTTATCCATATTTATAACTTAGATATATACTTATTATGCTTTATCTGTTTCTCTGTTATCTTTTCACGTCTTAACGGCTGAAAAGATTTAATTGAAACTTAGCACGCGGATAGACCATGCCCTAGATATTTTTTTGTTGGGACAATCCCACCGCACTATTCCCAAACCACTGCAACGCCCATCCAGAATCAACAGTGGCGACCACCAGAAAAACACCGAGGCAATGAAGCTCGACGAAGTCCCGGAGAATGAATTTAACTGTCTTGGATGCCGCAACGAAATTAATCAGAAAAGAATAAAGGAGGAGTAGGAAAAAGCCGATCCATGTCCTAGATTACGTAAAAGTGTACTTTTATCCCCGAAGTTTGTGTGTTTCCTTGGGATTATTGCCGACATTCATGCTGTCGAAGTCGCTGGCTAGACGGCGATTTAAGATTGTTCTAAAAGTAAAATTTATGTAATTTAAGTATTAATAGGTTCGGGAAAAAAAAATATAGGTCAAGTCGAGTGAAACTTTATACGCGCACCCTTCACTACTTCTGAAGTGTTATAGCTGGGGTCGGTAAGGTAAAGTCTAGACTTAGTGACCTCCTAGACCTTGTCCAGAGTAAACGCGCGGGACTAGGGCGGGAGCAGGCGCGATTATGTGACAACGTTGTATCGCGAATCAGGGTTTGGCCACCAGTTGGCGCCACTTTGACAAGAGGTCTTCCTTATTGGTAATTGGAACTTATGACATTAACATGGCGTTGGCATTAATTTAATTACTGTGGGAAACTTTAGCGTTTTGACAAGTGGTCGGATCTGACGTCTAACTGCTGCCACCAAAAGGCACACACACAAATTACACACACAAATAATTTCTATAGGTATAGATTATATAATTATGTACAATAAATTACGTGAGAATTTTAAAATTTGTAGCAATCAAAGCCACACAGAGATCGAACAAAATACACAAAAAATTAAAATCCGCAGAGGCAAATGTTTCTTCCAAACCCACTTATCCCTTCGTTATAAATGATTTTATTTAATTAAATTGAACACAGATAAAATTGGTTTATCGACAGCGAATTAAAAAGATAAGCTCGTGTCCCATCCAGTTAATTAAAAACCGGGCCAGTGCGAGTCGGACTCGCGTTCAAGATGTTTCCAATGAATCATATTAGTACATTGTGATACAAGGGTCGAAAGTTTGCAATAAACTACACACTCTTGTATCACACGACGTTTTTCAATACAGTTGTAAAAACATATCAAAGAAAATAGTAAAAACATATCAAAGAATTTAATTTGTTTTGTCGTTAAAATAAAATTATAGTAAGTCGCCATATATATTTCTCAAGATTTTTGGGGCAAAATTTCATCCTGCGCAGTTTTTGCCCCAGATAAAATATCGGGCAAAGTTAATTCTATTTCATCACTTGTACTTGAACTCATTATAAAAAAATAATCAATTTATCAGAATTAAAATTTTCAGATTATGGCGCGTTTTTGCAACTAGACATTTTTTTTTACAACGAAAACAGCCTAGACAGCCTATTCGATTTTTGACAAATGTTGATGTGAAAATAATTAAATTAAAACTGTTAATTAAATATATTAAACAACCATCTAAAAGACTTTTGAGAATTCAATGCTAAGACGTACGGGCTCATTCATTTTTCCTCGTATAAAGTCTATCCCATTTTATTTTATGTATGAAAACTCCTTGCTACTATACTTTTTAAATTGACTTGTAAATTTAAAACTAAACTGCAAAACTAATGATCAAGCGCGTAAAAAAAGTCACGACCGCGTAATAGTATCAGAAAGATGCCTGTGCAAAAGATTTGATTTTCGAATCATATACGTGGGACACTCAGAAAGTTTTGCGAAACTAAAAAAAATTGTTCTATACGTACATATATTTTTATTAAATCTTTTCAAAGTACTTTCCACCAGCCTCTATACAAAGATTCATGCGCCTAAACCAGTTTTCAAAACACTTTTTCCAGTCCGCCGCAGACACCTCGTTTACAGCCTGCTCGAACGCAGCCAGCGCATCTTCCGGCGACGAAAATTGTATCCCTTTGAGCTGATTTTTTATTTTTGGGAATAAAAAGAAGTCACACGGTGCTAGATCAGGGCTGTAAGGAGGGTGACCCAGGAGTTTGACTGGCGTGCTGTCCAGGAAGTCCCTCGTTTTGAGTGCGGTGTGCGCAGGTGCATTGTCGTGGTGGAGCAGTAGCCCGCGGAGCCCTGTGTTTGGTCGCTTGTTGCTTATAACAGAGAAAACTTCTGGCAAACATTTGGTAGTATACCATTCGGCATTAATGCTTCTT
This sequence comes from Orthosia gothica, assembly GCA_949775005.1. Classification (NCBI taxonomy): domain Eukaryota; kingdom Metazoa; phylum Arthropoda; class Insecta; order Lepidoptera; family Noctuidae; genus Orthosia; species Orthosia gothica. The sequence goes on from OX459044.1 coordinate 8,802,830, forward strand.
TGATCCCGTAAGGGAATTGATACCAAGTGGCCAGTCAAATTAAAAAAGCTAGCGATCAAAATCTTACCCCCGCTTCTAGATCGCTTCACTTTGGTAGGCGTTGGCTCATTTTGTAACACCCAAACAGTCGACTGGCGCTTGGTTTCTGGGTCGTATTGATAAATCCAGGACTCATCACCTGTAACGATGTCGTAAACACGCCGAGACGAGCCTGCTTCAAATTTGTTAAGCATATCACGGCACCATTCCACCCGGGCCTGCTTCTGAGCATCGGTGAGGTTGTGCGGCACCCAGCGTGATACTATCCTCCTCACGCGAAGATGGCTGTGTAGAATCTCGTGAACGCTTCCCGATCCAATCTTCAATATGTGTTAAATCTCCTGATATGTAATTCGCCTATTGTCTTGGATTAAATTTTTCACTGCTAGCACGTTTTCTTCGGTAACAGCCGTCAAAGGGCGACCGCTTCTTTCGTCATCCCCCAAAGTTGGTCGACCGCGCTTGAATTCGTTATACCAACGATACACGGTTGCCTTGGAAGGGCCTTCATCCATGAATGCCATTTGAAGTCTATCGTACGATTCATCCGGTTTCAGGCGACACTTGAAATCGTATAAAATCATAGCTCTAAAATGTTCCCGGCGCAGATCCATATTTCAGTGAGACACAATACTTTGAATTAACTCGCAAAAAATGTGGAGGGAAATTTTGAAATTGGAACTTACTTATTTTTACTTATAAATAATCATATTTTCGAAAAACATTATAACTGGCCAGTCTCCCATATATAAAAACTTTTTTTCGCAATACTTTCTGAGGGGCCTGGTATAGTTATCCTAGCCTCTGAAAGGCGGCCATGTTTAACAACTGTATTGAAATAGTTATTTATGATACAAGTGCGGAAGATAAGTGATTTCCGATGAGTGGCATTTTTATTCACGAGCGAGCGAAACGAGTGAGTGGATGAATCGGCACAAGTCGGAAATCATCTTACGTACGTGTATCATACAACATTTTACTATGCATTGTGCGAGGAAATAAATAAATTAATAAAATGAAATTAATGAAATGGCGGGCTTATTCAAGCGCGTTTAGCATATCCACAGATTAACTAATAGTTCCTCGGGCATATCTACTGCGTATGTGCGAATAGCTGTCACATCGTTACGCAATAAGGCACGAGCAAAATATACGTTCTGCCAAACATATTTAATGAATATTTAAAAACGGCTAAAATATTATCATTCATATAAAAGGTAAAATTAAACTAATACTTTATTTTAGGCGTTTTTAATTACTCTAGATTTAGATTTTGATCAATAAATTAATTTTAAATATTCATTAAATATGTTTGGCAGAACGTATATTTTGCTCGTGCCTTATTGCGTAACGATGTGACAGCTATTCGCACATACGCAGTAGATATGCCCGAGGAACTATTAGTTAAACTGTGGATATGCTGAACGCGCTTGAATAAGCCCGCCATTTTATTAATTTCATTTTCTTAATTTAATAATAAAAATAATAAAATAGTTTATTTGATAACCATATTTGTACAACAAATTTGAGATTGAAGCCTCCTTTTAAGCAACAGATGCCTGTATTAGGAGACTCCGCTCCTTCATAAACAAAACGTTTCTATTAAACTAAACTAACATGAGTACACAATCTTAATCAAGGTGATTTGAGTGAAAGTGTAAGTGTGAGGGTGTGTGTATGTGAGTGTGTGTGTATGTGCAGTATTTATGTTAGTATATCTGCTGTAGCAGTGATTCAGTATCGCTGTAGGTAAGCTTTTTTATCCATTCCGTGATAATTTTTTTGCAGTCATAACTATTCTTAGGGTAGACGTAAATATATTTATTAATAGCGTTATAAATCTGAGCAGAACGTTTCCAAAGTTGAATACTAGCAAATTGTGTTCTTGTTTGTGGTATTTTTAATATAATGTCTTTTCTTCTTCTTGCCAATATTCTGGAATCATAGGTCAGTGATTTATGTTTTGTGAGTACAACTTGAATAATGTACAGTTTCCGGACCGTTAGAAGGTTACTAATATGATATAGTTTATCAGTGCTATATCTCCGTTTTTTAAAATACATGCACTTGATAAGAGCCCGTTGTGCTCGCTCCAATACTAAAAATTTTGTTTTAGAAGCACCCCCCCATATAGGGATGCAATATAACAATACTGATTGTACAAGCGCCAAATATATCACATTTAGGAGGTTTTTGTTCTTGCCTGAAGGAGAACATACATTTTTAGGTATTAAATGTCTGAGAGTCTTGAAGATCCAGCTTAGTTTTCTGATTCTGTTAGCAACTTGATCGATGTGGGGATGCCAAGATAATCTCTGGTCGATGATAATACCCAAATATTTGATATGAGCAACTCTGTTAATAGCTAAGCAGTTGCAGTGAGAGTGATTACCAGCATGACATAGGTGAACCCTAAGATTAAAGTCAGTACTGGGTTGTGTACGACTGCTTACACTGAAGCATATGTAGTTGGTTTTAGTTACATTCAGTGTGAGCAAATTCCGCCCCAGCCATCCAGCAATCTCAGACAAACCTAATTCCGCGCCTAGCTGAACGTCTCGCCAAGAGTTACCCGTGAAGACTACTGCTGTGTCGTCAGCGTACGAAAAGATTTTAGCGTTTGCAATATGCATGTTACAGAGTTCGTTCACATAAATAAGGAACAAGGTGGGCCCTAACACGCTCCCTTGGGGGACTCCGTAAGACACCGCCGTGTCCCCACTAATGTACTGACCCACTCTAACCCTCTGCTTTCGATTGCTGAGATAATCTTTAAGAAGATTCAACGGCATCCCGCGAACCCCAATACCTTCCAGCTTATTTGTTAAGAGTGGGACAGAGACGGTGTCGAAGGCCTTTTTTAAGTCTAGGAATACAGTTGCACATTTTTTACCTTGGTCAAGTTGTTCGGTAACAAGCTTACTAAGTGCCGCAACTGCATTCTCAGTAGAGATACCTTGCCGGAAGCCAAATTGAGAGTCCGATAATATATTAAAATCTTTTAAATATTTAAGTAACCTTATGTTAATTAGTTTTTCAATTATTTTAGAAATTGCAGGTAGGATAGATATTGGCCTATAATTGCCTACATCGTCTCCATCTCCAGACTTAAATATTGGAGTAATAATAGCCTGTTTTAATGCTTCTGGAAAGATTCCCTGACCAAAACACAGGTTGGCGAGATGAGTAATGATTGGAACAACATCCTTGCGTATGAATTTCAAAAAACTAGTTGAAACGTTGTCCCATCCAGGTGCACTGCCAGTCTTAAGACTCATGAGGATAAGGTTCACTTCACTTATATCAGTGTCAAGCAGTACAAATGAGTTAGGTTGACATATTGGATTTAGAGGTCGATCCCGCTGATTTTGACCTATGCCAGGTTGGATTTTCAGTGCAAGGTTCTTACCAATGTTAGCAAAATAATTATTAATAAAGTTTACAGATTCTAGTGGAGATGACTTAATATTTAGTAGTTCTGTGTTGTGGCTTTTACACTTACTAGAGTAGGTAATCGTTTTTATATTCTTCCATAGTAATTTATTATTAGTAGTTGATTTGGTTATTAGTTCTCTTTCGTACTTTCTTTTAATTTTTTTTATTAAAGAATTGCAATAGTTCCTGTATCTTGTAAACGTCACTTTTAATATTTCATTGAAAGGTTCTTTTTTATAATCTTTTTGCAATTTGTTGCGGTTCCTGATACATCTTAAGATGCCAGGGGTAATCCATGGCTTGATTATGCGCTTACCGTTTGGAATTTTTACAAGGGTAGTGTTTTTATTAATCGATTCGGATAGTTTATTTATAAGAAGGTTAGTTAGGGATTCCGGATCGTTACAGAAAAGTAAATCAGCTAATCTATTTTCAAGTAAATACTTATATGCATTCTCAAAGTCAATTGAAGATTTAATTTTGTTCGCAATTGGGGAGTCTTTAATTTTTGCAAGGGATAGAAAGGTGGTAAAGTGATCTGTTATGCTTGTATGCAAAATGGCAATGAAAGCGGATATCTTGTGCTTGTTTAACTTTATCATAAAATGATCCAAACAGTTATCATTTCTAGTAGGTAATGTATGACCAGGCAGTATACCATACTGGGATAGTGTATTGAGGTAATTAAGTCTGTTTTTTTGGTCGTGAGACGACTCAGTATCCTTTAGTTTAATATTTATATTGATATCACCCGCTATAATTATATTTTTCTGGGGATTTAAAGTATCTAAATGGGTACTTAGAGAATTTATAAAACTCTCCGAGTTTGCGTTAGCTGGAGATCGATAGATGCATAAAATAATGTTACTAAAAATTTCAAGTTGAAGGCAAGACGCATGCGATAGTTTAATTTCTGAAACTTTAGATTTTAGATTATTTTTTATGTATACCACCACGCCGTCGTTCTGATTTAGGTGGTGTGTGGTAGTGTAGGAGGAATAATTATTAAGATGTGGTATAGGTTTATCAGAACTCAATCTGCACTCTGTTAAAATAATGACATCAGTTTCAAAACTAAAAGTCGAGAGAGTAACTACAAAGTTATCAAAATTGCACGAAATGCTTCTTATATTTTGAGAAATGACAGTAAAGTCAGTTTTTGTTATATTTGCTAGTCTAGTCAACTCCATGCAATCACATTCAATACTACGCGCTATTTGTAGATCATCAATATCTTTAAGGGTTTTTAGTTGGTTATTCATTAAATATATTAAGGAAATAATAGAAATGACGTGATATTTGGTAAAGGTTTTGGTGAAAGCGAGTTTTAACTTTAAAAGTCAGCCCCATAATACAGATGTGAGATGAAGGCGAATTTACGGAATATGTCGGAATGAATGAATGGGTAATATACTTGAATGTGTGCGAGTACTTGTTGTGTGAATATAGTGAATTGTAAGTGAGTGTGTTATGTGTAGGTGAGTGCCGGTTTGTTATGTTAAGCATTAGAGAACCAGCGAACAATATAATTACAAACAAAAATAGTTTTAAAGCGATTATAGCAATTATAGTACGATAGCAAAAGGTAACAAAAAAAACCAACAAATTTAACAGATAGAACGAAGGGCAGGCGAGCAAAAGAGAAATCAACATAGTTACGCTTGTTTCCATAATGCTGCTGATACGCAATATAATATAGCATGAAGTCTCTAGTCATTTGTTTAATTTAAGTTGATGAATCTGTTGCTCGCTTGTGACAAGTATGGTCGAGGACTGCTCATCCTTTTTAAGTAAAACTTTGCCATATGCAGTCCAACAGAATTTAAACTCTCCTGACTTGGTAAGGTCACGCGCTAAAAAGTGGAGACGGGAACTCTTCGGAGTCAGATGGTCAGATAGAAATATGGGAGTATCTTCATCTGATTTGAGACCTAGGTGTTTACAGCATAACTTGGATTTTGTTTTTAAAGCCAAAGCCTTACCCTTTTTCATGATGTCCGTTTTAAGCAAGGTCGAGCCGGTTTCCACTATTATTGGCGTACTAAGCATCTCACCGTTTCTCCCACGTACCCTATATATGTCCTTTATGTCATGCTTGGGAATGGGACAGTCTAGGTTTTTGGAAAGACACATAACCATTTCAATAAGGTCCTCCTTCGCTTCCCTTGGCTTCCTAGGCACATTCTTTATAGCAAAATTAGTCTTCTGGTTGCTGGTTTGCAAGGATTCCATCTTATCCTCAAGAATTTTTATATAGGTCTTGTCCTCCTTAACCTGATTCTCCAAAACATCATGCTTCTTTTTAAGATCTTCATATTGGCCAGTAAGAAACTCAATTGAACCCACCAACCTGATATTACATTGCTGGATTTCTTTCAACGACGAATCAATTATCCGCTGAAACTCATGCCCTTGTTTTTCAGCAAAACCACTCAGCATCTTTCTCACCTCCACCTTGAACTCCGCAAATTCCTTGACAATTGAGTCTTCCATATCTTCTCTACTTCGCTTGGTCCGTTTGAATACATAGTTGGGGGTTGTATTCGGATCTCCCTGGTTGATGTCAGATTCCGAGTGCGATTTGTTCATATTTGATTCCATTGATTATTATGATAATAGAAAGGTATTAAGGTAATCGCGCGCCAATGACGAAAGCGTAGCAACTTCGTAGCTTGTATCCAGTGACGTATGGCAGACGTAGCGCTTATACCGGCCGTAGCACTCGTAGAGAAAACAACACGGGGCGCTAGCGAGACAGCAATTATCGCACCCGCACTCCTCACACAGGCACTCCGCGTTAAGACCGCGATCAGCGGTGCGAGACGGAGATAGCAATATAGTAAGGATCACCTTATCTTGTCTTCGTGCTCCGCGTTGAAGGTCACGACGTCAGCGGCGCGAAAGCGGGACGACAATTATGTTGGCTGTCTTTTTCCCGCACGTCGTGCGGGCGGCCGGGGGTGCACCTCCGAAAAGCACTTGAATGCACACAACACTCGCGTCTCACGCGCAGATATATGTACTATTATGGTGTATTAGAGTCAGTCGATATTTGCGGAGCAAAATGTAACACGTCTATCCTCGTTAATGGTTTGGACGAAAGAGGAAAAAAAATATATATAAAAATATATAAAAAAAAAATTTATTTATTTCCTCGCACAATGCATAGTAAAATGTTGTATGATACACGTACGTAAGACGATTTCCGACTTGTGTCGGAAAATGCCACTCATCGGAAATCACCTACCTTCCGCACTTGTAGCATAAATAACTATTATCATGTTATTTTGAAACAATAGCCTTCTTCTAAGTTTTCCTGTTATCTACAAGTAAACAATTACTATTTTCTGTGTATTTTTCAATATTTTGGGCTCAGTTATGTAGTTTCGCAGATAAGGGGGGAGAGCGAAAACGGTAAATTTTCTCATATTTTCTTAGTTATTTGGTTTCATTTATTTGTGATACTCACAATAAGCCCTTTTATTTGGTATGTCACACGGTACACTTTGAAAACCTTTTTTTTATTTGCCCCATACAAGTGACCTCTTAATCATTTATTGTTTTACTTTATCTACAAGCTCACTGAATTTAACATTTTTACCAAATTTTAACTGAATCAAACCAATAGGTTCGGAGCAACATGTCTGTGGCAGATGGACCAACAGATAGACATATAAATTCAATTGGATGTACGGAACGCTAAAAGTAAGGGTTTGTTGGTTTAGGATTTTTGCAAAAGCAGCTGATCAACGTGATTTTTAAATCCATGTTCAGTGTTTAACGGGATAAGCCTGTTGACAGATGGTGTTCATTGGATGATAAGATAATAAGGGTAGAAAGCTTTTGTGTGTTTGTTTATCACCGGTGTGCATATAGTATCAGCCAGTCTATTCTGTTGAAATGTTATCGTATCCGTGAAAACTTAGATGAAGTCAGCGTGAAGTAAACTGTCGTTCCACCTGTAAATATATTCTGTTAATATCTCGCCATAAGACAACGTTGAATAAGACAACGTTGAATTAGACAACGTTGAATAAGACAACGTTGTGGTTTAAAAGAAGATGTAGTGACTAAAATTGAAAAGAGTATGTTAAGATGGTTTGGCCATTTTGAGAGGATGAATGAAAGGCGACTAACGAAAGGGAGGGGACGCCCTAGAAAGACATATATAGACCTTATAGGTGATGTTCTTCAGGCCAAGTGCGCAGTACCCATAACCGGCGTGTATGTATGACTAGATGTATGAATGTGTGTGAAGCAAAAAAAGTGTGTAAGGATCGTAGCAGGTGGCGTTCTGTAGTTTCTGCCTACCCCCATCGGAAAAAGGCGTGAGTTTATGTACGTATGTAATATCTCGCCGTAAAAACGAAGGCTGGCACGAGCTTGATCTGAACTGTCATTGCATCTTGATTGCATAGTTTGATAGCTCTCATCATATTCACCTAACCAATGTCTTCACACATCTTTTTATTACCTTGCCCAATAAGTGATGGGCATTATTCAGATAGCCTGGTCAATTTAATTATTTTAATAGTTTTATCATATTACCTACTCCTATTGGGCATTTTTGAAATTGCTTGGGCATTATGAATAACGTCGTATTAATCACTTGGTCCATAACATACTACTGCCGTGGATTTATTCACATATCCAAAAGCAACCATTTAGTCCACTTGACTCTAACAAAAAACCGGCCAAGTGCGAGTCGGACTTCGCACATTTAGGGTTCCGTACCAACCGTAAACTAATGTGGTTGTAATAGGAAAAATGATGTAATTTCTTGAAAATATCTGGTTTATCAATGCATTGGTATTTGTTAGTAAAATTTACGTAACAATACACATTATCACCAAGTTTCAAATTCATTGGTCAATGGGAAGTTAAAAAAATATGAAACAAAATTTTATGAAAAATGCTGACTTTGGTGGCTTGGCATTCCTTTGTTTCTCAATATTTGAAAAAATATACAATATTTATCTACTCAACGCGCTCTAAACAACGATACCCATTCGATGCGGTGGGTAAAAAAATAAATGTGGGTAAAAAAAGTAATTAGCTGTATGGGAGCCCCATACAGCTTAAGGGGGAATGAATTTTTATTCCCTTTTTCCCTTCAAAATATTTAAAATATTGTTTGACATTTTGTATGGCTTTTGGTCTACAAGATGCTTATACTGTGAAAATTTGAAGACTGTGGCTCTAACCGTTTGGCTGTACAACCCGTGTGACAGGCGACTGACAGACACGTGAGTGACAGCGATTGGGCTCCTTTTGGACCCTTCGGGTACTGAACCCTAAAAATAGCCATTTAAAGCTTAATTTTACGCAAACGGATCCCTGAATCGAAAAATGGTTTTCACAGACCCGTAATATTTTTGAATGGCCTATCCAACGATACCCTGCACCGGGATAGATAGGAAAAAATACATCCCCACTTTGTGTAAAGGAGGTACACTAAAAAAAAATTGTTCGTGGTTTTGTTTTACCGCTTTGTCATCGTGATTAATATGTATATCCATGCCAAATTATAGCTTTATAGTTCTAAGAGTCTCTGAGCGAAGCTGCGCAGGGATTGACGGTCGGACATGGCGAAACTATAAAGGTTCCTTGTTGAGACTGCTCTAAAAAATTACGAATAAACGTGTTTTACCGAAATTTGAAACCATTGGTTAGCATATTTAACTAATGGTTGAGTTAAAGACGGATAAAAAGAAACTATTCATAAGCCACGCAACAGATTTGATACGGTTTCTCCAATCGAAACAGCGATGAACGAGAAAAGTTATTCGTATATAATTTGTCCCGTGCGAAGCTGGGGCGGGTCGCTAGTTTACTTACACAACATACAAATACCTAATACATACACATACCATGAAAGGGAAATTCCATTCCTCTACTACTCCGTTCCGTAGAGGAAGTTTCAGTTGCTTTGGTAACACAGTTAATTCAAGTTTGTGCCCGGGTTGATGTCGAGAGAGTGTGTTGATAGAGTTGATCCACTGAAATCGAGAATTATTTATACCTAAATAACTTTGTAAACTTGTTTTCAGTTTTACCTTTGAACATTTTTGGGAAGAGAGAAAAGTTTTTCTGTGTCTTTCGATATAGCAAGTTTATTTTTTCCTTTTGAAATTGCAATGAGCTTCACTTCTTCTGCCGCGATTAGATAAAAATAATATCAGCCTGTGACTTATCCCACAGCCCACTGCAGGGCAAAGGCCTCTTCTCTTAAAGAGAAGACACGAGCATAAATCATTACGCTTGTACAAGTGATGTGATTGTAAACTTGACCAAATTTCTTCACGATATTTTCCTTTACCGATGTCGATAGAAAGTGCATTATGAATTAAAAAATCACATTAGTAATTGCCCGGATTTGAACCAGACTCCAAGTACGAGAGAAGAGGTCTTACCCAAAAGGCAATTTTTGTTATTTTACCAGCACAGAAAACCTGCTATTATATTGGTGGTGTTCCTAACTACTTCCACGTCGAACGTACGCCTTTTCATTCACACCTCTTTTCAAAGTTTCCTGAATATAACTCTCAAAAGAGTCATCTCTCGAGAACTTTATATTAAATTCCAGCTGGCTGCTTTTATATAAAGTTTCCGTCTCCTTATTCACATAACGATGCATCTGAATGCTACTAAAGTGAACAAGGAAACCTAACACTTTGATATTGCCATAATTATGCAACTAATGACATAATTAAGTATTTCAAAATTAGAAATAAAGGCATGGAAAGCCGTCCTGAAACTAAGTACATCTTTTGTGATTCTGTGACTAATGAAAAACGAGAAGTAGTTTATGTTTCGAGTTTTTATGAAGAAATATTAGGGAAAGGGCAATTACAGCTTCTTCTTCTTGCTCTTCGAATATTGTGGTTTTGTGAGATGCAATTGTACGTCACTGGCTATTATATGAACATAGATACGGAGTAGCTGGCAGTAATGTCCAGTCCAGACCTATCCGTCGACGGCGCGTATTGTTCCACGAGCGGCTCAAAGAGATGTCAGCAGAAACTGACGGGGTCCGCTAGGGTCGATGCCTTTGTGGCTCGCGGATAAATTTTTAAGAGAGTAACGCGGCCCTGGCACAAGCAACTGAAGGAACACGGGTGGGATATAGTCTGTTAAAGTCTGACACGACCGCCCACTTCACCCAGAGCGGGAGAAGTCATTAGATGATTTCCCAACCCAAAAAAACGACCTAAACAAAAAAGATGACCTATCCGTGTCTGTCTGTGTGTGACCTGTCTAGGCTCTGCTATTGCTGTTGGCTTTTTTTTGTATGTTTAGCAGAAAGCATTAGATTAAGACTGTTTTTATTTTTATATTTGTGCGTTAATTTTGGAAGATTAATGAATGCTTTTTCTTTCTTTTCTCTTTTTGAGTGTATATTATAGAGAATTCTGTAAATATTTTGTCCCCAGTACTTTTTTTTTTTTTTTGGCATGTTTGGAAAATCCTCTAAGGACGCCCCAAACTGCCTCGCCCAGAACGAGCCAGCCTGGGCAGTGTCGGACTCACTTAAGATGCCTACCGACTAAAAACCACACCTGCCTCCAAATTTTATTGCTGATAACTAAAAAGTTCTTTCAAATCAATCTACATAGATCTTTGCCAACCAAGTTGAGGTCAGTATTTTAAATGGAAAAATCCCTATCTGACCACCACAATCTAGTAACTGGGTAACAAAATATCCCTTGGCAAGATTGGTGTCATGTTTTCTGGCTTCTGAATTACTGTATATCTGTAATGATCTACCAATGTCATCCGGGACCAACGGCTGAACAGGAAATATGGACAGAGAGCGCCGACTGAATTTCTTTTAATATAAAGTCATAATTCGAGGTTTGGCTCTCGTCAATTTCCTTCTCCAATATTGGAACAATTTTATAGATATTTCATAAACTGGAAAAGTAAGATATGTAATATGCTCCTATGTTTTCCTTTTTTCATTTATATTTGTCTAAATTGTACACTTATCCCCTGTTTACAGCGCAATTTTGAGCATTTTGTGAAGGTTCTAGTGCTTCTAAAGATATCATCAAAAAAGAAAACATAGGGGCATGTTTAATATTCAGTTTGTGGAATCTCTTTTAAGTTGGTCCAATATTGGAAGAGGAAATAGATGAGAGCCAAACCTCGAATTATAACTTTTTACTAAGGAAATTCAGTCGGCGCTCTCTGCCTATATTTTCTTTTAATATTCTTTACGAGACACGGAGCAGTCTCGATAGTCACAAATCCACGGACCAAAATCGACATCCTTTCCTTAACCTCGAAGATCGATCCTTGGGGCTCTTTCTACTTAGCCACGAAATCCGCCAAGATAAACGTCCTTATTCTTTTTACAATGAAGAGAAAACAATTGGCAACACCAACAGAATTCCCTGAATAGCACAAGATTCAACCAATCCGTAGGTACGTAGCTTGTTGTATTGTCTCTCAGTCAAAATGCCTTCGGCTTTATCTGCCAATGACAGCCAATCAAAGGCACTGAGCGGGTGAAACTGGGTCACAGATAAGAAAATGGTGGAAGACAAGTCCGTAGATCCTTTGCAGTGTAAGGATTACTATTGTTTGATAAAGTTAGGAGAAAAAGGTTCGGCAAATTTGTCGCCAGCTGACCAAAATGATATGGGAGATGCAATTTTTTTTTGAGAATTGGATATGCCTTGCTTAGGAAAAGCATACCTATTGTTTGATCAAGTTAGGAGAACACGGTTAGGTACGTTGACAAAATTGTCGTCAGCTAACCAAAACGACCGCGACTTACGTGTCGTGGGTCGTAGGTTTGAACCCAGGTAGGCGCTTTACTTTGTGTAAATTATTTCATCACCTCTGCTCTCAAAACGGTGAAGGAAAGCATCGAGGGGAAACCGGCATGTCCTAGAAACAAAAATTTAAAGACATTTGACATCCACCAAACCACACTGGGCACGCGTGGTGGATTACGGCCCGTTTCATCACACAGAGTGTTCACGACCGAACTCTTTGTAAAGCTTCCGGCGTGCTCGATAGATGGCGTTGGCTTCGAGTTAGAAGTCGCAATGGTTTGGTTACCGTCCGTGATTAGGGTATAAGCCAATGTTAGTTTTTTAATAAATGGTAATGGAATGTGTCGCCTACGTGATGAGAAATACCGGCGCTGTGAGACAGCGTCGCGGCGCTCCCGCTGTACATTTGCATCTACTCCCATGGCAGGTTAGTGTATACAATATGGTATAATAACATACTCCGTATACTTCGCCTGGTATTCTCTTCCCAGGATGGCCTAAGACTACGTCACGATAAGTGTTACCATTGATTGTTCTTTAGAAAATTTAGGTACTTTCTCATGTAGTTAATGAAAATAAAATAAATTACTAACTAGAATAACTATTTAGTAACTCATGTGATTCATCTATTTATTGTTAAATTTATTTGTATATTGAATTATTAGTTCATAATTGCTTTGTTAAGATAAAAATGCATTTTGCTCGGGTAATTCAATCACACACAGTGGCAACATATCGAATTGACAAGTGTCATACTGACAACTAGCCATTTCATCGCTATTGTCGTGTCACTCACACCTATAGCGTTGTTTCGCTCTGTGAGCAAAATACTGTGGTTCCCAAACGTTTGTGGTGAACCCGTGAACTTTGATAGATACACAAGAAAAATTGTTAATTGTTCCGTGAACTATAAAAACAGAAGTATAAAGGGCGGTATAATAAGGTTTTTTTATTTTCCCAATGAAGAGACGCTATCATATGCGTGGCTTCAATTTTGTAACTAAATTCAACTAAAATAACTGGTATGTGCCTTTCTATATAATATAAATTTTTCTACGCGTTGTAAATTCCATAATTTAAGTCATAGTTGTGTCGGCGTAAAGACGTATTGTCTTTACGCCTTAACTTATTAACCTAACATAATTAGTTTTTGACTTATTTTAGTCAAGTCAAGTTTAGTGGGTTTTCGTCCCGAACTAAATAAAAATACTAATATGCAAACAATTCAAAAAAAAGCAAAGTAAATAAATACAAAAAGTATCAAAAATGTCGATTTATTAAAAATTATAAATATGTTGTACCTATTGTAATATTTTTATCTTTTTCCCCACTAAAAAAGTTTGAGAACCGCAACGCAATCGATGACGTAGTCTTAGGCCAATCACGTGACCTAGCTGTCACGGCAGGAGACTACCTTGTCTTATTATACCATGAGTGTATACACGCCTGCCATATACCAATGTGCCAATATGGCCACACCCAACTGATTCGTGCCCGTTGTAACGGGCACGCAACGAAACCGCGGTATAAAGGCCATGCCTATAAACCGCTTCGTAGCGCCCTTTGTAGGGACGCAGCGATCATTACTCGAGAGTAATAAATGAGCTATCATCTCAGATCAACGCACAGTGGTTTTATTTACATCTCTCGCTTAAACGTTCAGGTCAATTCCCACCAAATACCATCAGGTATTTAACACAGAGAGGAGTCCTGTGTCCCAGCAGTGGGAACAACATTATAAGGCTGATGATAATGATGATGATACCAATAATAAAGTTGAAATATTTGTTTGTAATTTCAGAATAACAGCTTTTTACTAAATGCGTATAAAAGTTGTCTAATACTTACTTACTAGCAAACAAATTGTGCCGTAATCTCCGAGACAGCTCGGTCGATAATTACGGCATTTTCACAGGCAGATATCTGATGTTATAAGGAGTAACTCGAGCTTTTATTTTCGAGTAAGAATTAGGGTTCCGCGTAATTAAATCCTTGTTTGTTTTTAGTTTTAAGAGTTCATCGCGGACGAAGTCACGGGCAACAGCTTGTGTAAATGTCATAAAAAAAAATTAATCTACATTGTTAGACACTAACATATATTTAGGATAATAGATCTTTGAGTCATATTTATGATAGTGTAATATAAACATATTCGAATCATATCACCTTTGATAAAAGATTTTTGGCATTTGTTGTTAGATAGGATCATAGAAACAGGAGTAAGACGGAGCTATACAAGACAAATAGCTCTGTCCCTTATTCACTGTCGCACTATAATAGTTATAACACGTTATGGTATAAGGCCCGTGGTCTTGTCATATTGAGTCTAGCTTTAATGAATTATCAAAATTTGAATAATTTCGTATTATTACATATATTCCTAAACAAATGAATAAATGACTTTTGACTGCCTGATACAAAATCCGTACATAAAATTATGAGATTTTGCCTTTAGAGTTTTGCTATAGCCATATTCAAAATTTTAAGGCAATTAATAATTGTGACAGTATTATTGACGGAATAAAGTAAGTACAACTAAATTTTGGCGTAAGTTGAAATAAATTTTGGAATTCTAAAATTATTGTTGGCAACACAGTAGTACACATAACCGACTAGTCCTCCATTGCAACCAAATGTGACAAAAAATAGGATCAATGAACTATGATAATGAAATAAACAGATATGATTCTAGAGGTCATATATTTAGGATAAGAGATATGATCCTAGATATATGATAGTGTAATACTCCCCATATTGGAAGCAACAATAACGATGGTAGTTGAGTAAGCCGTTAAGTTATAATTTGTAAGCTGTCAATGCCGCTAGTTTCCACATATAAACTTAACCTTAACTCATAATTTGCACCTAATGTAAACGTTCAAAATCATCATTCCAGTCAACAGACGTCACTGCTGAACATATGCCTCCCCGAAGTATCACCTCATTGACCGGTCCCATGCGTCTCGCATCCAGAGCATCTCCGCAACCTTCACCAGGTCACAGATAATATAATACTAGCATACAGATGCCTCATCCCATACAAAGGAACCGTGCCGACGTAACGGTTTTTCATCTGATTTAGATGATTAGTTTTTATAAGTACTTCGATAGTGTTCGGTTCCATTCGACGGCTATAGATGGAGAATTGATTAAAAAGAAAATACAATGTTTATGATCAATTCTAGAAAATGTTAATTTACACAATACAATAACTATTCGATGCATATCGAGTCATCTAGTGACATTTATTTGAACCAAATTTTCATTGTTAGCGCTGGGACCCAGTGACCAAGCCATCGGTCCACCTAGTGGAAGGCCTTCCAACGCAACCTTCTTCTGATTCACGGTCCCCATTCCAGAACTTTTCACTCCCATTGACCATCCGTTCTGCGAGCAATGTGTCCTGCCCACTGCCACTTAAGCTTCGCAACTCTTCCGGTGTAACCTTCAGGGGACGTTAAAGTTTACTTACGGCAAATTGTATAGAAAAAAGGATTCTCCAGTATTGTCACAACGACGCTTTTTTAGATTTATAATTAAATAGAAGTTATCGAGTACGTTTAAAAACTCAAGCTAAGATATAAAAAAAAAAGATGATAACGAAAGCGAACTGAGCTAGCCTATAACGGGCTGTTTAAAGTTTTTGTGAAAGATACGTGGGACACTCAGAAAGTTTTGCGAAACTAAAAAAAATTGTTCTATACGTACATATATTTTTATTAAATCTTTTCAAAGTACTTTCCACCAGCCTCTATACAAAGATTCATGCGCCTAAACCAGTTTTCAAAACACTTTTTCCAGTCCGCCGCAGACACCTCGTTTACAGCCTGCTCGAACGCAGCCAGCGCATCTTCCGGCGACGAAAATTGTATCCCTTTGAGCTGATTTTTTATTTTTGGGAATAAAAAGAAGTCACACGGTGCTAGATCAGGGCTGTAAGGAGGGTGACCCAGGAGTTTGACTGGCGTGCTGTCCAGGAAGTCCCTCGTTTTGAGTGCGGTGTGCGCAGGTGCATTGTCGTGGTGGAGCAGTAGCCCGCGGAGCCCTGTGTTTGGTCGCTTGTTGCTTATAACAGAGAAAACTTCTGGCAAACATTTGGTAGTATACCATTCGGCATTAATGCTTCTTTGATCCCGTAAGGGAATTGATACCAAGTGGCCAGTCAAATTAAAAAAGCTAGCGATCAAAATCTTACCCCCGCTTCTAGATCGCTTCACTTTGGTAGGCGTTGGCTCATTTTGAAACACCCAAACAGTCGACTGGCGCTTGGTTTCTGGGTCGTATTGATAAATCCAGGACTCATCACCTGTAACGATGTCGTAAACACGCCGAGACGAGCCTGCTTCAAATTTGTTAAGCATATCACGGCACCATTCCACCCGGGCCTGCTTCTGAGCATCGGTGAGGTTGTGCGGCACCCAGCGTGATACTATCCTCCTCACGCGAAGATGGCTGTGTAGAATCTCGTGAACGCTTCCCGATCCAATCTTCAATATGTGTTGAATCTCCTGATATGTAATTCGCCTATTGTCTTGGATTAAATTTTTCACTGCTAGCACGTTTTCTTCGGTAACAGCCGTCAAAGGGCGACCGCTTCTTTCGTCATCCCCCAAAGTTGGTCGACCGCGCTTGAATTCGTTATACCAACGATACACGGTTGCCTTGGAAGGGCCTTCATCCATGAATGCCATTTGAAGTCTATCGTACGATTCATCCGGTTTCAGGCGACACTTGAAATCGTATAAAATCATAGCTCTAAAATGTTCCCGGCGCAGATCCATATTTCAGTGAGACACAAACTTTGAATTAACTCGCAAAAAATGTGGAGGGAAATTTTGAAATTGGAACTTACTTATTTTTACTTATAAATAATCATATTTTCGAAAAACATTATAACTGGCCAGTCTCCCATATATAAAAACTTTTTTTCGCAATACTTTCTGAGGGGCCTGGTATGTGTAACTTTTTCGGTCTACTTCTTTGGTGTAAAATATATGTTCTATTATATTTATATATATATTTTTTTTACAAATGAACCAATAGCTGTTATAATTAATGTTATTTTTGCCGTAGTTGTATCTTTTCAAATCATAGTGAATAAAAATTAAATTAAAAAAAAACCCCGACACAAATACCTCTAAAAAGCAAAAAAATAAGCCTCGTACTCGCGTCGGGGAACCACCAACGTATACAGCAGTTTATTTATACCTAATTTTTATTTCATGCTTTTTAAACGACATTTATAATATACCTAATATTAGACACGCTTCAATCAACAATCTTTCAAAACACGTAATTATGACAAGGTATCTTGCGAGAAAACCCAGATTCAAGGAGTAAAATGCGGATAAGTTTTGAACGGGTCAACTGATTTTATTATTTTAATCAATAATTGCTAGCAACACTCACGACAAAGTCACCTTTCAAACAAAAGAAATAAACAAAATCAAAATCGGTTCATCCGTTTGGGAACTACGATACCACAGACAGACACACACAGACACGTCAAACTTATAACACCTTGTCGTTTTTGCGTCAGAGGTTAAAAATGCTTGAATTGATTGAAGACTTTTTCACCGTTTTAATAAGCTAATATACTGAATGAACGAAGATTTCGTGCTTCTCCAACCACAAATAGATTGAGATAAGGGCGGGACGTTGGTGACTGTAGAAGTCACAGTCTCTCGCTAGCTAGTCCGAAAGCGTTCGGCTAATGTCACTTTTTCCGCCCGATAAACTAGTGCCTACGCCCAAATTCGGCTGTATAATATTTATAGCTCCATCTGGTTCGGCAATTTGTACTATCTGCTGACTTGAAGTACGTGATTATGGCGAGACCCTTTCAAAAGCGTTACTTAATAGAAAAAGACAAAGTTCAGCTGAAAACAAAATGTCTTATAGTCGCTTTTGATATTTTAAAGGGAAAGTTAGTTTGTACGTTGGTTCTGGTAAAAAATATGTAGTTTATGTGTATTTTAATTTTGTTTGTTTTTTTTAGCACTCAATCAATTAAAAGATATTAATAATTCGGTAATGCCAGAATCTAATACCTTTAAACGAGCCATCTATACCATACCAATATTATAAAGAGGAAAGATTTTTTTGTTTGTTTGTTTGTACCAAATAGGCTCCGAAACTACTGGACCGATTTTCATGAAATTTAGTATGCAGAGGCTTTCGGGGGCGATAAATCGATCTAGCTCGGTTTCAGTTTTCGAAAACGTCGTTTTATCTATTTTCACCCGAGCTAAGCTCGGTCGCCCAAGTTCTAAATATTCTAAGACAGAAAAAAATATATACAAAAAAATACAAACAATGATATAAAATCTCACCTGTCGATCCTTAAACATGAGTAATATCACCATCAGATTCAGGAAGAACCCGAAAAATCCGATCAGGAACAGCACAAAGGCCGACACCACATACCCCCACCTGGGCATCAATAAGGGGAACCCCTCATCGACAACTCTGACCACTGTGTCGTTAAAATGCTCCGGGAACGACGTCATTGTCACTCACTCATTCACACATTCACAAACTCACTCAACCTTCACTAATGGAAGTCTAGAACACGTCTTAACACTTCACTTTCGAAACACATTGTTTTTCAAACTGGCCGGATTTTCTGTTACCTGAAAACAAAAGAATGCTACGTTTAGAATTGTGGCATATTTAATTTCAGAGAAGTTCAGAACCAACTAAATCTACATAATTGAAAGGTCTATTTTAATATCAAAATAATAGCTTTTTCATAAATACATATTATATACGATACTTGTTATAACAAAAAAAAACAATTATTGTCTGTTTCTTCTGGCTAATCTCCAAAACGGCTGGCTCGATTTTCAATGGCAGATAGCTGATGTTGTAGAGGAGTAAGTTAGGCTACATTTATTTAATAAATAAATAAAAAAAGACTTAAATTTCTTATTAAAAAAATAATTACAATTCTAGAATATTTAAGAACACTTGACTACTTAAGTTAAACAACATTTATTTAAGAAAAAAATTGTCTTCCGCGTAAAATAAATAAACGCCAATTATTTTTTTCGTTTTAACAATTTGATGCGGAGGAAGTCGAGGGCAGGCTAATAAACAATAGACCGGGGGGTGACCATTAGCTCTCAGAGTAAGATTATTTTGAGATCGCGTAAGTGACAGATATAAACAAGTCATAAACATCTGTCCCTTTCACACACTCAAAATAACCTCTAAGAGCTTGGTCACCCCCCTGTTACCAAGATAACTTACTTGATATCATAACTGGCTACTTAAACTTAATTTCAATCTATTGACACCAACTTAAGTATCACCTAAACTTAGCGTTTTCTATTTTAAGTTGATTTTTAAGTGATACAAATATAAATAAACAAGCTGTTTTATTAAAAGACGTTCCTTTTTAGGGTTCTGTAGTCAACAAAGGAACCCTTATAGTTTCGCCATGTCCGTCTGTCCGTCCACATCTTAACTCTGAGACTCTTAGTACTGGAAATAGCTTTCTTAATTTGACACACATGTTAATTACGCCAAAAAGGAGTTAAAAAAATGTGTTGTTCCTCCTGTTCACGTAAAGTGGGTGTTTTTTTTCTCGTCTATCCCACGGTATGTAGTATCGTTGGATCGGTCATTCAAAAATATTTCGGGTCTGTGAAAACCATTTTACCAGGGATCCGTTTGCGTAAAATTAAGCTTTAATTTGCTCATTTTTATTAGTCAAGTGTCCCCACCCCCTGCCAGCTAAAAGGTTGCTTTTCGATGTGTGAAAAAAATCACCACAGTAGTATAAATAACTAAATTAAAAGGAAAACTATCACAGCTAAGTAGGTTTTACAAGTTTACGAGTAATAGTCGACCAACTAATAAAATGTGCTTTGAAAAGTTTTCTTTTCATTAAAGTAATGTTCAGTCCTTTCATTGTTTATGAACTTCAGTATTTTTTCAGAATTATGTTGGTCAATGTAGTTTTTTTGTACGGAACCATTGGTGTGAGTCCGACTCGCACTTGTTTTTTTTAACTTTTATATTAAAAATTGCATTGTCACGAGAAACATAGATGTTAGTCAATCACTGAGACGTGGGTCAAAGGAGATCAACCAAATTGGTACCGCGTTGTTCAGTATTTTGCATTGTACATTATTTTTCATAACATTTCCCTTGCACAATCTTCTTAATTAATTAATCTCTGTCGACAAAAAATAGGTTCTGCTGTAAGTTGTATCCAATAAGTTACGAAATGCATTTTCTCTTGATATTAATTACAGAAAAGAGCCGTTTTATATTAATATTTAAGTCAAGTTATCTAGACAATCCCACTAGTTATCAAAAGCAAGTTAATTCTGTGAGTATTCTTGTACATTAAGGTTTATATTGACCTATCTTTTGTTGCTGTACAACATCTGTACTTGCTGTACAACGTCAGTACCTGCTGTACAACGTCCGTACCTGCTGTACAACGTCGGTACCTGCAGTACAACGTCCGTACCATAGAAAGTGGTTGATCTCCTTTAAGGCGGTACCCCGAGCAAAACGCCGCGCAAGCCGTTTTTTGTGCTGTTTTTAGGAGCTATCTACTCGTTATTTAAAAAGAAATATCAATTAATAAAATACATTAAATTTCTACAATGGTAGATTTAGTTTTTTTTTAAATGTTGTATATATTTCTCTAATCTACTTCCAAAAAAACATAAAAATGAGAAATAATTATTGATTTTATGCATCTCCTCGTAAAGTGTTCATTGATTATTTTTTGTACTAACACTAATGGATAGACAATTTAATAACGAACATTTTTGTAGAATTATTTTTTTCAAAAGACCAAAATTCGATTTTATAAAGATTTTATTCTAAAATCTGGGCGTATTCATTACTGTAATTCATGCGCTACCAGTGCCGCTAGACCAATAGGAACGCTCATATCTCATGCCGATTTTTTGGTCAGGGTACCGTCTTAACTTACAATATTTGATTACAGACACCGGACATGTGAAAGTATATAAATGCTAGTAAAACGGCTCTAAACAAAATATAATTATGTAAAAATTATAATAATATTCATCATCTCTATCATAGTTGTTCCCAAATTAGATAACTATCTCGAGTTCTCAATTCAAATATACTTAACTTGTGAATTTCGAACTCTTTGAGCTCACAAAGTTAAGCAAATACATCTCTCATTTCTTAAATTAAAAAGTTAAATTGATTTGAAAATGGAATTTACTTCGCTTCTAGTCATAATAAAAGCTTAATCAATTTCTCTTCAAGTACCTCTTGGAAATATTTAGGTACCTAGTCGTATTGGCAATGTAGGCGAAGAAAGTAGTTTAACTTTGCATCAAAGAAGACCTTAAATATTTGACTTTAGTGTTTCTTCTAACCATGTTATTAGAAAAGACGTGGTGTTATTGATTTAATTGTTTCAGTTGGAAAAATAAAGAAATTTATCTGCGTTAAAAAAAAATGAGAAACGAAAATTGGAAACTTTTCCACCGACATGATGTGTTTGAGCATAAATTCAAAGGAATGAGTTTAATGAGGAACTTCGCTCATCTTTCATAGTAATATCACGTTTAGTGGAGTAGGAAGTTCTGCAAAAGCCAATAGGTGAAAATTAAAACCTTGCAATTACTGTAAGCAAGCACCTATTATAAGATATCGCCAAACGTATCTCTTTTATGTGTATCGTTCATTAAATTATTACAGCAAAAAAACTGCGCGTATGTCGGACGCCACAATTTGGTCATGCATAGGTTACTATACTCTATTCGCTGGAGCAAAATCTAAAAAGGTAAACAATCAAACGTCAAACGGTTATAATCTAACTAATTTTAAAAATATAAACTTACAACGCAACATGGTTACTTTTGTACTCCGCACTCCAGGCTTTTGAGATGCTTTATAATGTCGGCTATTGGTTTTGGTTTTAATGACACCATTTTTTTGTTCATACATTAAAAGTATTGATATTGTTGTAAAATACAGTTAAGAAAATAAAAATTTAAATGTTTGACATATTTGTGTATTTGGTTGTTGAATGAAATAAACAATTAAACATCTTTTCATCATATTTTACTTTAGATTTTAGTGACAGAATGATTTAGTTACCTTTTATTTTTTCCTCCAGCGAATAGGGAATAGACCGAAGTGAACTCGCCACGTGGTCGGCAGTCTTCGGGAGCGGTCATGTCGAGACAAAAATGCTGTTTCTTTGGTGAACTCGTTTAAGCAAACGTTCGTATTCGGATGACCGTATCTTTAGGCCCAGTATTCGTCCGCGTCAAACTCGTAAGACTAAAAAATAGCATAGTTTTTATTTTTTGCGTGGAACCAAATTTTTCTTTCAAATTAAATTTAGCCTTTTTTTAACGCCTTATAACATCACCTAAATGCCAGTGAAACTCCAGTCAAAATCAGAACAGCTATTTTGGAGATTATCTGGATCAAACAGACTAAATTGCATTTTTGTTGTTCCATATATACTTTTAAACGCATTTATTAAAAGCAGATTTTGACATTAGAAACAGACACTTCAATTTTATTGTCTCTTTATATTTTAAGTTGGAAATAGACACATAACCTCCCAAGAAACCAATTTTGCAGCACGTGTGTCATTTCCGTGAGGAAATCTACCGGAAAACTGTACGGTGGCCGATTTCAACTCAAAAGGATGGGATTCAGAGTACCCTGTGGAATGCAATGACACGTGTCAGCCTTTTTACCTGGCGATGATGTAGGATACGAAAGCTGCGAAAGGTTGACTCAGATGTTACCAACTGACTTGCTATGTTTGATATCTTCCTGAGTATTTTTAACAGCCGTATGAACGTACAGCCTTCAAATGTACGTACCCGTACGTCGCCAAACATATAAGTACGTCGTAACAATGCAGGTGTACTTAGGGCCTAGAAAAAGTGACATTCTATCAGTGATAATGACGATAACAATTGCCAACAAGCACCTTTGGGATTGACATGCACTTCCAAAATTGCACGTCATACATTCCAAACATTTTTAGGGTTCCGTACCAAAAGGGTAAAAACGGGACCCTATTACTAAGACTCCACGATCGGTCTGTCTGTCTGTCCGTCTGTCACCAGGCTGTATCTCATGAACCGTGATAGCTAGACAGTTGACATTTTCACATAAGATGTATTTCTGTTGCCACTATAACAACAAATACTAAAAAAAGAATAAAATAAATATTTAAGTGGGGCTCCCATATGACAAACGTGATTTTTATTGCCGTTTTTTGCGATAATGGTACGGAACCCTTCGTGCTCGAGTCCGACTCGCTCTTGGCTGGTTTTTAGGGTTCCGTAGCCAAAT
Source organism: Orthosia gothica (assembly GCA_949775005.1). NCBI lineage: Eukaryota > Metazoa > Arthropoda > Insecta > Lepidoptera > Noctuidae > Orthosia > Orthosia gothica. Next base: position 8,826,409 of record OX459044.1, read on the forward strand.
GACAAAAAACGGAACCCTTATAGATTCGTCATGTCTGTCTGTCTGTCTGTCTGTCTGTCTGTCCGTCCGTATGTCACAGCCACTTTATTCGGAAACTATAAGAACTATGCTGTTGAAACTTGGTAAGTAGATGTATTCTGTGAACCGCATTAAGATTTTCACACAAAAATAAAAATAAAACAATAAATTTTGGGGGTTCCCATACTTGAAACTAAAACTAAAAATATTTTTTTTCATCAAACCCATACGTGTGGGGTATCTATGGATAGGTCTTCAAAAATGATATTGAGGTTTCTAATATCATTTTTTTCTAAACTGAATAGTTTGCGCGAGAGACTCTTCCAAAGTGGTAAAATGTGTGTCCCCCCCCCTGTAACTTCTAAAATAAGAGAATGATAAAACTAAAAAAAATATATGATGTACATTACCATGTAAACTACCAGCGAAAATTGGTTTGAACGAGATCTAGTAAATAGTTTTTTTTTTAATACGTCATAAATCGAAAACCGCAATTTACCTAGTACGGAACCCTTCGTGCGCGAGTCCCAATCGCTCTCGGCCGGTTTTTTTTTTACTTTTATTGACAATCGCAGACAGAATGTCAGTTTGTCTTTTTAGATAAACTCCGGATACGAACCTGGTATATGTACCTATGCAGAATGAATAGAACAGGCAGTTAAAGTTATGAGAAAATACATAGAGGAAAAGTAACTGTGCACTGGGCGATGTGGCTTCGCTTCACTGTGCGATGTCAAGTCCTTTTTTTTGTGGGTATAGGAAATCATCCAATGACTTCTCCCGGTCTGGCTGGAGCGGGAAGGCGTGTCAGACTTTCACTGGCTAAAACCTTCGGTGTTCCTTCAGTTGCTTGTGCCATGGCCGCGGTAACTCTCTTTAAAATTTATCCGCGACCCAGACAGGCATCGGCCCTAGAGGACCCCGTCAGATTCTGGTGACATCACTTTAGGGCACGCATGGATCATTACGTATCGCCAGGGTCCTTATCGGACGGCGATCTAACCATTACTCGCCCTCCGCAAGCCCGCGCCTACGGTAGCCGGGAATCGGCTTGCGACTCCCGACGCCCAGTGCGTCACCGGCAGTGGCTAGGGGCGTGAGGGCGTCACCCTCACGCGGTCTGCTTCCTCCTTTGCGAGCATTACTGCTTCGCAGAAGGTGGTGACAGCTTCTGTCAAGTCACCCTGACGCACGAGGCGAAAGCGGGGTGCCACGCGGGTTGGCGGGAGTAGGGTGAATATGTGCAGTTGCTTTGACCGAGTAGTACCAACTAGGTACTTCAATAATTGCTTGATAAGATCTTGAACTCAAATATTATTTGAGTGCCTAAAAATCCTTCTATCATCTAAGTTTTCTTACCGTTCTTTTCACTTGGTCTCACTCAACGCTTGAATTTCGTAAACTAGATTATGAAATCTAGTCTGATTACTCGATTCTTATAGACGAAATCTGTCTGAATAGAATCAAATTCATCCATACTTATTGGGGGTGAATAAAGGTTTGACATCTGTGCAACCTATTTAAGAAATCATTTTAGTAAAAGCGAGAGGAATCTGAGAATAGATTTGTTATGCATTAAGGTTGGAGTCGCATACAAAAATCCACAATTTGATCTAAGTACAATACCCCGTTATAGTACAGATTTATTGGATGTATTTTTTTTAACGATTTTATTATTGGCCTAGCCTCTTGTGCTTGAGGTCATGGGTTCAAACGTGGGTGGCTTTTTCAAATTCATAATGCACTTTCTAAGTTTATCTTTGACATCACAGACAACGGTGAAGGAAATCGTTAGGAAACCTGGACTCACAGTTAATGTATGTAGTTATATCAACCATAATATAGATAAAACGTAGACACTTCTTATATGGGGTATTGTGTTAAATTCTTTAACAAAATACCTTGTGATATATTAAAACTAAACGAAAGAAAAATAAACTTTTTTTAAAAGCACACTTTGTTAACGAGCATATTACAAATTAGATGATTACATTCAAGATAAAATTGCTTGGAAACATGCTGTTCCTGCTCCATCTTTAGTGTAGTCATAATCAAATTCATAGCTATTGTATTTTTTTTTTGTTTAAGTAATTGACTTACACACTATTCCGTTGTTGTTGAATTAGGTATTTTACCTATGTTTGCAATATTTGTAAGTATGTGAGAACCATGTTCCTATTTATCAAATTAATGTATTTACCTGTTAATGATTTTAATACTTTATTCGTAAGTTTGTGAGAACCATGTTCCTATTTATCAAATTAATGAATTTACCTGTTAATGCTTTTAATAGTTTATACCTATACGTAGTATAGTATGTAGTGCTATACTGGGGCATCGTCCTCACTTATATGAATTAATGCTTGTACTTATGTAAATATTGTAATACTCTTTCATTTTTTTAATTGTGAATATGAGATATCTATAAGATAAGTCGCATGAAATGTTATTATTTTATTATTACAGCATAAATTTATGTTTCTATATTTCAAAAAAAAAATCATATTATATGGGTTTTTATTATTAACTTTTGATTTTGCCAAATTCAAAATTAGCCCACAGGCGTACCTAGTATAGGTACAAAAAGTATCTTTAGTCCTAATTCAAGCCAAGCAAACGTTTACCGTTTTTTTCAAAAGCCATCCAAATCTCTCAACCAATCAGACGTTAAAACGTAATCGACTACAAACATTTAAACACCTTAACATACTGGTAACATTTTCGTTTTATTTATTTATTTTTCGTGGAGAAATACTCATGCATACTTCGCTACCACGGGGAGATAGCGCAGTTATGTGGGACTCCAACCCACTAAAACTCCACGGTATCCTCCTATGCGCATGCTTATGGCGGGCACACTAGCTTGCGTTAGCACCGACCGCGAACCCGCCGCACCAAGTACCTACTGTACCTATTTATTGATATGTCGTTATAGGATTAAAAGGTCGCTGTGAAGAAAAAATCGGATGACTTTAAAAAAATTAAAAAATGCTGACTTCGTAATAAAAACACTACAATGTGAAAAATAATTTTAATTTCGCCAGTCTGTGTTTCTTAGTTTTTTGATACCGTCTTCCGAAATTAAAGTAATGTTTTAAATGAATGTATTTTGATGAAAATAGCAAAATCTCTACATGTATGCCTATATATTTGAAGAGTTCCATCAATCCCGCATTCATAACCAGAACTGGATTTTGATAAAAATGTGAAGGTATATTCCTTCAATATTTTTTTTTACAAATAGAGCTTTTAATGACGGACTTCTAAAGCAAAAAATATTAAAAAAGAACATACAAAGAATTGAAAAACTTCACTTATTTTGAAGTCGGTTCAAAACTCGACAACGTTGGCTACCAGCCAAGACCATAAATGTGACATCATGATAAGTGCTATTTCTTCTTCATTGACTTTAACAGCCTTTGTGACGAATGGGCCATGATGACCACATTTTATGTCAGACTCACCGCTTGCTAAGGATCCATAAAAATAATGTTTATCTTAAAATACCAAGTCTTAAGAATAACCCCTACTAGTGCCACATGCTTAGATAATATTTATACTAATGTTGTACCAGTCCACAAAGAAATTATAAATTTACTAGATTCTGATCATTGCGGGCAGAGGATTACTATACCAATCCAAAACAACAAAGTGGCTAAAAAGGATATCACTGTTAACCCCAAAACTGCAAGTCGCTTGAAAGCTTTTAAAGTTAAACTCATTGATAAATTACCAATTTTGCCAATTCATGCTGAACCTAATCATCAATATGATGATTTTTTTAGTATATACTGTAAACAATTTAATTCCACCTTTATTCCCAAGACAATCTCCGTTAATGGTAATGCATCATTCAGTGATTGGGCTACCATTGGTATTCATAAAAGTAGAACACGGCTTTATGAGCTGTACGATGAAAGGACTTATGTAAACACTGCTGAATTTAATTTATATGTTAGAAATTATTCAAAATTATTTAAAAAAGTTTGTTTTTTGGCCAAGTCGCGTTATTTGAGTTCGAAGATTAAAAACAGTAGTAATGTTATTAAAACGACTTGGAATATTATTAATAGTGAAACGGGAGGATCTGGTAACCGAAATATTGACTACAGCCTGTCTATTAATGACAACATCATAAAATCAGACTCACAAGTCGCACTGGCCTTTGAAAATTTCTTTTCAGATATTCCCGTTTCTACTACTAAATCCTTAAACTCATCACCTTCTGTTGCTGAGTCTTTGCTAAAAGAAAATGTTAATGTTTGCGATTCGGAATTTATTTTTGAACATATTACTTGTAGAGACATAATTAAAACCTTTCACACATTAAATGTTAAAAAGACTGCTGATCTGTGGGGTCATTCTGTTGAAGTCGCCAAGTCTATTATTGATATTGTCGCACCTAGTTTAGCTATTATCTTTAATAATTGTATCGACTGTGGGGAGTTTCCTGACCTAATGAAAAATAGTAAAATAATACCTTTGTTTAAATCAGGTAGTACATCAGACCCTACAAATTATAGACCTATTTCAGTACTACCTACTTTTAGTAAAATATTTGAGAAATTAATTTTAGAGCAATTGCAAAGATTTTTTAATAAACATAAATTATTACATAGCAAACAGTTCGGTTTTACAAGGGGTCGTTCAACTACTGATGCCGGTGTTGAGCTTTTGGGACATATTTATAATGCATGGGAGGATAAGTGCGATGCCTTGGGCATCTTTTGTGATTTGTCCAAGGCATTTGATTGTGTTCTTCATGAAACCCTAATCAGGAAACTCCGCCACTACGGGATCCGGAACAGCGCTCTGGATCTTCTTACTTCATACTTGAGTAATAGGATTCAGAGCGTTGACGTTAATGGAAAAAGATCTCCTGGATCTATAGTAGCAATGGGAGTCCCGAAGGTTCTCGATTCTTGGTCCTTTCTTGTTTCTTATTTATATTAATGATTTGCCTTACCTCATAAAGGATAACCATAATATAGTGTTGTTTGCGGATGATACTTCACTTTTGTTTAAACTTAAACGTCAGCAGCTGGTTACTGACGATGTAAATAGCGTGATCTCAAAAGTAGTTCACTGGTTCAATGTTAACAATTTACTTCTTAATGAAAAAAAAACGAAATGCATTAAGTTTACCCTACCTCACGTTAGGCAGGTGAAAACTGACGTGCTGATAAGGGGCGAAGAATTGAATCCTGAAAATAGCACAGTATTCTTAGGTTTAACTTTGGATGCTAAGCTTCAGTGGGGCCCACATATAGATAAATTGTCAAAGAAGCTAAGCTCCGCAGCATATGCTGTTAGAAAAATTCGTAATTTAACGGACATAGAGACAGCCCGTTTAGTATACTTTAGCTATTTTCATAGTGTAATGTCGTACGGTATTCTGTTGTGGGGAAATGCCGCCGACATCCAGACTATCTTTGTTTTGCAGAAAAGAGCTGTTCGATCAATTTATAAATTAAGCCCGAGACACTCTCTCAGAGAGAAATTTAAGGAGATTAATGTAATGACTGTGCCTTCTCAGTATATTTATGAAAATCTTTTATATGCCCATAAAAATATAAAATTGTTTAAAAAATACAGTGATATCCATAATATAAATACTAGGAACAAACACAAATTTGTAATACCTACAACAAGGCTCAAGAAAATAGGTGGCTCGTTTAGATGTCAATGTGTGCGCTTTTACAATATGCTTCCAAGCCACGTACAAAATCTAAGTCTTAATAAATTTAAATCATTCATTAAACGTAAGTTGTGCCAAAAAGCGTTTTATAGCATTAAAGATTACGTTGAGGATAAAACGGCTTGGGAGTGAGCTGCTCCAATTAAATTAATTTAGTTTTTTTTTTGTTTAAATATTTTGCACCATGAATTTTGTTATTTTTTTAATTTTTTTTTATTTGTTTTCTTGCAATGACAAGAATATTTACTTTTTAAAGTATTATATTATTTTATTTTAATTATTGTGAATGTGAAGACTATGTGGATCATTATTTTGTTTTTTAATTTATCTTAGTTTTTAATCATGGTCTGGCAGTTTGAGTAGTTTATGCGGCCTACCCGAATGTCCTTTCTTTGGTATTGTTCGTCGAATCGTTGAGCTCCTTAAATTCTGAGTTGAGCTGCTCGGTTATTGACAAATGCGTGCACTGACTGGACAGGTCCACTCAATCTGGCTGGTTCTTTCCTCAAAAGACCATTTCAGACATCAGTCTACATGGTCTTCACATGATCGAACCAAGATTTTGTCAGGACTTTAAAAGAGACTGTGACCTCTGAGTTTGTTTCGGCCTTTCTTCTCAGAGTAGTCAGATATGAAACGCCGACCTCATCTAGTTTTAAAAAAAAAAAATATGTTAGACATGTAAAAGCGTTTGTACAAACCAACTTACAGAAATAAAATCATTTATCATTTATCATTTATCATTTACCTTGGAAGTGGTGACATTGATTTAGAAAACAGAACCAAGTTACACAAAGCAAAATTGTATGAAAGATAATATAATAAACAAATAAATAAAATTGAAGTGTCTGACTTGGTGTGCCCGCGACTTCACTCTTTGGATTTTTTATTATTACCCCAAAGAGCCATGTATGTGATATCAAAATAAAAAAGTTTTATTGAATGCATGTGAAAGTATAATAAAGTACTCATAGCAAATACGCAATTTATAAGATTTGTGTCTCTGTCTGCCTGTCTCTCTGTTTGTTTGTTCCAGGTAATCTCGGCAACGGCTGGACCGACTTTGACTGGACTTTCATTGGTAGATAGCTGCTGTTGTAAGGAGTAACATAGAGTAACATAGGCAAAATTCACAGTTACTGAGGGAAAATTAGAAAATTAAATAAAATATACAAGATAGACGCGGACGTAGTCACGGACAACAGCTAGTTCATCATCATCATCATCATCCTTTTAATGGTCCCATTGCTGGGACACAGGTCCACTCTCGGTGAAAGGAAATGGTCCGTAATCCATCACGCGGGTCCAGTGCGGGTTGGTGAACAGCTACTTATGTTATTGATTTTGTGTATTGGTTAAAAATAACACAAATAACATTAACAGATTCGTGGCTAACGAATAATAGCCACACTGGTCGATCTTTAAGGTTAAACAACGCTTGCCGAGGTCGATTCGAGGATGGGTGCCCATTTTATAATACCGAGATTAAAATTTCTCCGTACCTCGGAAAGCACGTTAAGCAGTTGGTCCCGGCTGTCACTTTTAGATCTTTGACAATTGTTAGGGTAGACAGAAGCCATAAAATCTGTCACCAGTCTTGCCAAGGGGTATCGTGTTACCCAGTTACTGAGTTGTGGAGATCAGGTAGGCAGCTCCATGTAAAATACTCAACCAGAACCGGTCTAAAGGAAGGTGACCCCAATATAGTTGGGAAGAGACTAAGCATATTCACTGTTTAAAATCCATACTAATATTATAAATGTGAAAGTAACTCTGTCTGTCTGTCTGTCTGTCTGTTACTTTTTCACGCTTAAACCGCTGCACCGATTTAGATGAAAGTTGGTATGAAGATAGTTTGAGACCTGGGAAAGGACATAGGCTATATAGTTAGTATTGGTCTTTTTATGGCAAAACAAAGTTTGCCGGGTCAGCTTATGGGTTCGATTGTCGCGGTGTATATAATGTGTATAATTTCAGCATTTAATCCCCAACTAACTTTTGCAGCGCGGGACAGCTGTTTGTGGTAGTGTAGGTTCGGGTCGGGTAGGGTCGGGTAGGGTAGGGTAGTGTAGGGTCGGGTAGGTTAGGGTAGGGTAGGGTAGGGTAGGGTAGGGTAGTGTAGGGTAGTGTAGGGTAGGGTAGGGTAGGGTAGGGTAGTGTAGGGTAGGGTAGGGTAGATAAATGTTTGGTCTTTTTATGGCAAAACAAAGTTTGCCGGGTCAGCTAGTAACCAATATAGTGACGATACTATATTGGTTATTTTAAACAGTGAATATGCTTAGTCTGCCTGCCCCTGCCTCATATTACTTGGAGTCGGCGCAAAACGTGTTCTTTTTCTATACCGTCCTGTCCTCCACCACGCTATCACTGACTCCCTTTTCTTTTATTCCTCACACAGTCCATCCGTCTTCCCTTTGGCCGTCACCGCCCTCTCCAGCTATCCACATTTATATTCATAACTCTTTTAGTAACATGCGTTTCATCACACCTCATCACATGACCATACCAGGACAAACGGTTTCCTTTCAACTTTACACTATATAGTATTCAATAAAGTAGTATATAATAGCAATGATATTCAAATAAACAGATATGTTATAAGCGCGCGCATTGTGAAGACTCGAATAGTAGACAATTGTATGATTTAGTCTTTAGTTTATGTCACGCATGGCGAAGAGCGATACGCTTTGTTGAAAAAAAAACAAAATTAAAAAAATGCCATCGTGTGTATTTAGAAAGTGTACCAATTATAATACCAAATTACATAAAACAGAAGGGATCTCATACCATATTATGTAAATACGCAATACACCTCAATTTACTAATTTATTTCAAATTTTTTTCCTAATTTTCTGTTATTTGGAGGTTACAAAAAGAAAAAACATTGGTTGTCTGTCAGAATAATGTTTGTTTACATTCACACGCAAGTGACAAACACTAGCTGTCTCTTTTTAGGGTTCCGTAGCCAAATGGCAAAAAACGGAACCCTTATAGATTCGTCATGACTGTCTGTCTGTCTGTCTGTCTGTCTGTCTGTCTGTCCGTCCGTATGTCACAGTCACTTTTTTCCGAAACTATAAGAACTATGCTGTTGAAACTTGGTAAGTAGATGTATTCTGTGAACCGCATTAAGATTTTACACAAAAATAAAAATAAAACAATAAATTTTGGGGGTTCCCATACTTGAAACTAAAACTAAAAATTATTTTTTTCATCATACCCATACGTGTGGGGTATCTATGGATAGGTCTTCAAAAATGATATGGAGGTTTCTAATATATTTTTTTTCTAAACTGAATAGTTTGCGCGAGAGACTCTTCCAAAGCGGTAAAATGTGTGTCCCCCCCCCTGTAACTTCTAAAATAAGAGAATGATAAAACTAAAAAAAATATATGATGTACATTACTATGTAAACTGCCAGCGAAAATTGGTTTGAACGAGATCTAGTCAGTAGTTTTTTTTTAATACGTCATAAATCGTAAACCGCAATTTACCAAGTACGGAACCCTTCGTGCGCGAGTCCGACTCGCACTTGGCCGGTTTTTTTCTTGTTTGTTTTATCAAGCCATCCCTTTCGACATTGAAGTGAAATGTCAGATGAATGAAAAGTGTGTATGTGTGCTGCCGCTGCTGCGCGGAACACTTTTTTCAATTGTTTTGTGAGTGTATAACGTATCTGTTTATTTGAATATCATTGTATAATAGTCAATAATATATCCATGCCGAAATACCAGCTACGTTGAATATATAATAAATTGTAGTTCCAAAAACTAAAAAGCGCGCTTTAATGGTAAATTGAACTAAAAAGTCTGAAGATTCTGGTAAGGATAATGGGACAAACCAATGGGACAAACTATTTAAATTATTGCATTGTCATCGGTCCTTTATAAGTGTGCAAAGTTTCAAATCAATCCGACGTATTGAAGGGGGTGAAAATCACGTTCAAAGATTCCGTTACATAGATAGATAGATTCATATATACATATACGTAGATACATACATACCAAGCTAATAAAAGCGTGTTAAAAACAGAAAGTCCTTTTCAAAGCGGTTACGAAGGGATCGAACACAATTCGAATTTCATGTGGAAAAACTCTTTTCATTGTTCGCCGTGTGCGGATATCGTGTTTAAAAAGTTCCTTTGAGGCGGCTAAATGGATTTTTTAATTAAAAAATTAAAACCTTTTTATACTCAGCTCTTGTTTCGAAATTAGGTTTTATGTTAGGATGTCCAGTTATTAGTCTACCTAAAGTTTAGCAGAAGGTACTAGGTACTATTAGTAGCTAGGACTCTAAAAATTGGACTTAATTGTAAAACGCAGTACCCGTCACAATCAAACAAAATTACTCTCAATGGAAACCTTCCAAGGCTAGAGTAAGAAAATGCTTCTGGCAGAATCTTCACCTGAGTAAAAGTGGGCAATAATGCCATGAAAACGTATTCCAAGATTAAAAAGCATCATATGTCCTTCTGCAGTCCAATCTATTCCTGTACTTAAAATCATCAATATTGGTACAGTGGGATGGGCGTGATAGCGTAGCATACAGGCAGACAGACGAGAGTTACTTTCGAATTTGGGCTGCTTCTGGAAATTTCCTATTGCAAATAAATACCCATCACTCTTTGCTTGTGGAATTGAACCCGATACCACACGCTCAGCAGTCACTCTTGCAACCGCGAGACCAACGAGGATTATGAGGATTATGAGTGTGACGAATTGACGAAACAGAGTTCCCAAGTCCTAATAAAATAAACTATTGTTAAAAGCGCTCTTTGTAAACAAGCATAATACAAATTAGATGATTATATTCAAGATAAGAATACTTGTAAACATGTTGCTTCTGCGCCATAGGGCAATCTTTAGTGTAGACAAAATCAAACTGGTTGATTTTTGAATTCATAATTACTGTATTTTTTTTTGTTTAAGATATTGACTCACACACTGTAACATTGTTGTTAAATTAGATAATTTACCTATGTTTGCAATATTTGTATTGTAAGTATGTGAGAACCATGTTCCTATTTAACAGATTAATGAATTTACCTTAGTACTTGTAATACTTTATACCAGTACGTAGTATAGTAGTGTTATTCTGGGTGCATCGTCCTCACGTATCTATATGAATTAATGTATGTTAATATTGTAAAACACTTTTTTTTTAAAGAGTAAGTGTGGAGTTTTCCGTTCTTCGTCATAACAAGCGAAAGGACAGTAGAATCTTTATTTTTTTATATTTTAAGTGTCGTCATTCAAAAGTCGCTTAATAGCCTAATTAAAATAACGTTTTTTATTTTATGCAAGACTACGGCCTATGTGGTTCTATCCCCACGCTATGTTTAGCAATTTGCAGTTCCACTCAAGGATCTTATACCACGTGATTTCAAGAAACGACTGAGTAGTTTAGAAATGTTTGGTACCAGACGATACATTTGATTTCCCTATAGATTACCGAGGTCAGACAGCAAACACTGGTAATTACTCGAATAATTAGTATTGCTCTATAGCAATACCCTCTATCTGTATGAAGGGGACGCCCTGAGGGACATACACGGATCTTATTGGTTATGTTCTTCAGAAAGGCCAGGTGCGTATTACTCATAACCGGCGTACGTGAATGACCAAATATATGAACGAAAACGAAACAAAAGGAGTATTAATTGTCCCTCACAATGTTGTCTTAATAAGATGTGAGCCTTAATTCATATCAAGGGGGTTTGCGACGCGGTCGCCGTATTTGTTTAGTACTCCATATAAATCCATACTAAGCAGTGGGTCGCGCGAACCGATCGCAGTCGCGGGTCGAAGTCCCGCGTCGTGGTCGCTAATAACCGAATCCCACCTTTAGGACAAGTAGCGTCGCGCATCTCCTGCCACGGTCGCGGTCACTAATAACCGAATCCGACCTTTAGAACAAGTAGCGTCGCGCGTCTCCTGCCACGGTCGCGCGTAGCGGTCGCGCGTCGCGATCTCGCGTCGCGGTCGTGCGGTGATCTCGCACCTTAAAGGTACGATTCGGTTCGACCGCGACGCGCGACCGCGATACGCGACTGCGATTGGGTCGCGCGACCCACTGCTTAGTATGGATTTATATGGAGTACTAAAGGTAGGATTCGGTTCTTAGTGACCGCGACCACTCAACTACGCGACCATGGTCGCATGTCGCGGGGCGACCCCTAGCTTTCCGATGTCAGCGTCGGCGACATCCAGACATCGCCAATCTCGCCGCAGTTTTTATGGGTGACGGTTGTGTTCTATTGCAGTACGATATGTCGCACAATTTATCCGCAGCTAGGAAAAAAGTTATTCAGCAGCTATTTGAGGATGAAGAAGATGATGATATTCTTTGTTATTATCTATATCTCAGGAAAAAGGATGAAGATTGACTCAATTAAGATGCGAGCGTTACATCATATAAAGTCGGGTTTTTATTCACTAATTCTATCAACTTCTAGTCCTCGACGAGTCGCCCCGCGACAGGCGACAATGGTCGCGTAATTGAATGGTCGCAGTCTTGCGTCGCGGTCGCTAAGAACGAAATTCTACCTTAACCGAAGGCGATTGTCGCAATGCCAATACGTAAGGTATTGATTACGTGACATTCCCATACATTTTTAATATTGTACCAATCTCTTGCTCGACAATTTCATTGATAGAATGGCATATTTTTCTAGTGCCTTTGATCGTCTCACCGCAGTTACTAGGTTACACTATACCCCATGGAAAGACTCGTACCCTCTGCAGCAGAAGGACAGATAAGCAAAATCCCAGAATAGCAAAATCCTAGATTAGCAGAAGGACAGATTTGCATAAAGGCAGATAATGTACTGTCGCCTCAAAAAAGTTACAAATCCTAGTAACCTTATTATGAAATTGGTGACCTCTTTGCTTTATATATTTAAAGGTCATGCATGGAGTACTGCTCTCACCTCTGGGACGGATCTGCCAAATACCAACTTGATGCACTTGGGTTGATTGACAGACGGGCCAAAAGACTGATCGGGAACGATGTGCTGGTCGACTGAAAGCTCCAGAGCCTTGAACACCGACGACGGCCGGAGGTTGCCAGCCTGTCGGTTTTCTATCGGTTACATTTCGGGGAGTGTGTGATGGAACTGCACAATTTGATTCGGCCTAGCCCTTTCCATCATCGGATAACAAGACGTACGCCAATACGCCATCGGTACATGGTGAATATCCCACCCATACGCACAAAGCGTTTTGAAAATACTTTCATTGTGCGTACAGCTAAGAAGTGGCTTTCCTGCCGGCGCGGCGTCTTTTTTACCTGATAGCTACAACCTAGGGGTCTTCAGGTCAAGAGTGAATAGGTTTTTTCTAGGCAAACGTGCTTCACTTTCGACCACACCATCACTTAAGCGAGATAGTGGTCAAACGCGAGCTTACAACGAATAAAAAAAAAAAACTAGTTACTTTCAAATAAAATTTTACCAATTGTAACTATTCAATTTTATTTTTGTTTTCTGTGTGGGTCTGTACTTCTGCCTTTATGCAAATCTGTCCTTAAGCTAATCTGGGATTTTGCTATTCCGGGATTTTGCTTATCTGTCCTTCTGCTGCAGAGGGGACTCGTAGACAGATGTTAGGGTTTCTAACTGCCCTTGAAGACTGTCAAAGATATCAATGAACAAGCTTCTGCCCTCTGTTTACCAGCGGACAGAAGCTTGTTCATTGATATCTACTTTTATCATCATACCTGTGTGGTATGATGATAAAAGTATTATATCACCTTCTTTATTTCCCAAGCTACATTAATGTTAAATTTAATTAAGATCCGTTTAGCGTATGAGGCGTGAAGACGTAACAAACAGAGAGACAGAATTACTCTTGCATTTATAATAATATATGGATGTCACCCGAGATCCATTTGCATAACGTGTTCTCCGAGTGTCGCGATACAGTTGATAATTATGATGTTATATATAGCTATACACACTGAATGAACTACTTAGAGCAGCATATTCCAAAGTATGGGTGACCCACTGGTGGGTCGTGATCGAATATTGTGTGGAGGATTATAGGGCTAAAATCTTAAAAAAAAACATTAACGTTTTAAGGTTACAATAGAAAAGTCATTGAAACGGACAAAAAGCTCTAATATAAAGACTAAATACTGAAATATAGTGGACGTATACTCAATACATTTATTGCTTCCACATGTGAACTTATATGGTAATTTACAAACTTAGACCATTGTGGACCCTGTCGGCCACAGCAACTGCCTCTGCAACTGTATCCAACACATTGAGATTAAAAGTAACAAAAATTAAAGTTGATGCTTTAGTTGACATAATGTCAAAGAGTTGAACACTGCATCCTAAAAAAAATGGAGTGCTAAGTTTAATTGTAATAGTTTTTCTAGTAAAATTTTCGATTGGTTATACCTTTTCCAGATACAAACCAAGAGGTGAGTCCCGAATTTGGAAGTTTTTGTTAGGTGGGTCGCGGTCCTGTGAACTTTGGGAAACACTGGCCAACTTATCTAGTATCTATCGTACTTGAGAAGGAAATACATGGTGTAACTGAAAAGAGGTGAGTACACTCACCTCTTTTCAGGAAGTGTGGTTATAACGTCGTGGGCCATACCCATACACACTAAACATTTTGAGAATACTTTCATTGTGCGAACAGCTAAGAAATATAATTCCAGAATCTGTGTTGCCCGATAGCTATAGCCCAGGGGTCTTTAAGCTAGAAGTGTACAGCTTACTTCTAGGCAAGCGTGCTTCACTGTCGACCACATCATCACTTACTATCAGGTGAGATAGTGGTCAAACGCGAGCCTATTTTAACAATATTAAAGAAAACTATTTCTTTAATATTGTTAAAATAGAACCATTTTTTTCATCAGGATCAAATCTGAGACCACGAAAAAAATACTGTTTTGTACACTTTGTCGAGATATTCATTCGTTGAAATGGTTTACGCAATCTCGGGGTTAGTCCCATAGTAAAATATAAACCTTGTTTAAGTCTAGGTAATATAGTATAAAGTAAGATAATTCTCGAAATTAAATAGCTAAGTACCTAACTAATTAAACCTCTTGGTACTTCAGTAAAACGAGCAGTAAAACTGGCTAAGTTCTTAGGTACCAACTGCAGAGAGAAGACTAGACCGTAAATAGTTTAGGATTATAGAATAGAATAGTCGTAGAATTTATGATCATTTGTGTGTCTTAGTTTAAGGTATTAAGTTTTTACTAAAACAATATAGTTTTAATGGATATTTGCATTAGGAATGTCACTAAGTGGAAAAATTCTCAACTCTAAAATATGTATACTTAAGAAGGTATCTATCGTCTGTAAACTTTCAGTTGTGAATCGTCTAAAATTACAAACACACTTTGTGAAAGTTTCGTTGATGTAAATATCTTTTAGTTTTAAATGCTCCGAAGAGTAATAAATAGTCTTTTTGTGAACTTTTGGTAATAATTAGTTAGGAATATTCTATACATATTGCTTGAATACAAGATAATAACATGATTTTATTATATTTATGAATATAATTTATGGAAAATTTGGTAAGTAGATACTTATTCTACTAAGTCGCTCAACATATTTGCTGCCAATTTTATTTCTTTTCCAAGAAGAATCTGTTTAACAGAAAATTCCTGAATACGTAGTGAATGGTTACATACTTTCCAAGTTGTTGTATTTAGGAGGGTTTACCAAATCTCTTAGCAACAAAACATCTGGTAGGAAACCATATAACCTTGAGTGTGTCTTGACGCAGCGCTTGTGATATTATATTGACACAATATAGCAGGTTAGGTATCGGGAGGCCCAAGTAACAAATATGAACAAATATTATGGTACAGGTATGGTTAATATCTTTTTCGTTTTCGATTGCCCCTTTGTTGTTTTAGATACGATTAGTTATTTCATTTTAAACAATTAGATGGAAATCAGAGGATGGAGATGGAGGATAGGAGCTCGTGGCTAAATAATAACAGCCGCACTGGTCGATTATCAAGGTTAAGCAACGCTTGACAAGGCCGGTCTGTGGATGGGTGACCATTTTAACATACCGAGTTTCCTCCGTGCCTCGGAAAGCACGGTAAGCCGTTGGTCCCGGCTGTCATTTGAAGATCTTTGACAGTCGTTACGAGTAGTCAGAAGCTTGAGATCTGACACCAGTCTTGGCAAGGGGTACCGTGCTACCCAGTTACTGGGTTGTGGAGGTCAGATAGGCAGTCGCTCCATGTAAAACACTGGTACTAAGCCGAATCCGGTAAGACTGGAAGCCGTCCCCAATATAGTTGGGAAAAGGCTAGGCAGATTGAGATGGAAATCAGTCATTTTTATTATGACAGTAAAACAGCATTTGCCAGCCGTTTCGCTGGCGTGAATGTCGAAATGTATTCCTGGGAACTTCATCATCATTATTTCAGCCGAATGTCGTCCACTGCTGAACATAGACCTCCCCTATGCGTCGCCTGGGAACACAAGTTCATGTGTTACGTGTACCAACTAGCTCTAAGAATGGCTAATATTTTAGCAGGAAGTATCATTGTTGTACTTTTAAAAACCTTAACCAAGTCGATAAGCGTGAACAAGATTCAAGATGAAAAACTTGACAAGTCAATAAGCGGTTTTTAAAGTGTTTTGACTATGCGGGTCTGAGTATTAGTTGATTTTGGAAAAGGGGTCTCTTGGCCAAAATAGTTTTGAAATCCCTGTTCTATACGTAGAACGTGTCAATGCCAACATGATTCCGCTGTGTAAGATAGGTAGTGCTCTTCCTTCTGTATAACTAACTCATCTCTCTCTCACACACAGTAAATCTATGATAGATTTTTGACACTTCAGAGTAAGGCCCAGGCTATTGTCCATCCGTAATATCCGTATTCCTTTCACGCGAATCCGTTAAGCTGTCGAAGCATTATTGATTAATAAATATCTAAACATTCAGACTTTGAGAATAAGGATAAAAGTAAATACTTGTATAAACAATAATAACTGTTCTATCTTTTTCCTAGAAAAAGATAGAACAAAATAAGCTTACTAAAGGGTCTGAAGAGTGTGCGAAATTTTCACATATTTGGCTTATTTCCTTTATTAGCACAAACAGCGTCGGGATTCCGTTTAGTTCTCTCCGTTTTGCTTAATTTTCCAATACTCGTAATACTGCTCGCAGTACGGTAGGAACTGAAATGGTTTTTATGAAATGAATTTCGACAATGCTGGTTGCATATTAAATTTATCCTGTTGAAAGGAAGGTTTTCTTTTTATAAAGATGTAAATTCAATTGCTTTACAGTGTGTACAAAGGCCCATCATGAAGCCGTCATCGACGTAAACTGAGTAAATTTGTAAACAAATAATTATAGCTAAAAATATTTTTTTTCGGTCTAGCTCGCTGTTCAGGTAACAAATATAGGTCATGTGACCGTTTCAAGATCTTGCGCATATAAACTAAATATTTAATAATTGTTTTTGTAAAAAAGTAGGCATTTGGTGAAATTTTGATCTCCAATATCTTGCTAACATGAAGGTACGGCAAAACCCAAAAAAAATGTAGACTCTACACATCATTGCGATATTATTTTTCTCAAACATGCCTGGAAATTAGAGCATTATTTTGACAACCTTCTTCAATATAAATCGAAATTACTGTACTGGCCAAATACATGCGACCAGCGGCCGGCAAAAGTTGTATAAATAGTACATTACTGCCGCGGTCTATAATGACTACTTTGCTGGTCGCGCTGATTATGGCCGACAGCGCAGCGTAGCGCAGCTCCAGGCCGACACAGCGCGGTCAGCGTGCAGCACTTGATGGACGAGCTGAGATAAATAGCTTTACAGCGAAGACAGCTAGGGCTGCAATGATGGCCAAGCTGAAAGGCCTAGAGTGTAGCTAGGCTAGTTCGAGGCAATCATAGCGTGACCAGCGAAGCAGCCATTGTGAGCCAAGGTTTGTATGCTTTACTCAAAAATGCAAGTACCTCATCTAAATAAAACCAGCAAGTAATTTAAATAAAAAATATATTAATTAACTAGAATTTTAATTAAAATGACAATTATGAAAAGTACAGTTACTAAAATTCAACACCGACTTTCCCGGTTTGATATTACTAATAGTTTGCGATAATTCTAATTCGGTGTTTGACTGCTGTATTATTTCTTCATTTATTTCATAATTTTGTTCTTCAGGTTTTTGAGCAATGGTAGTTAGAACTATACAGCCTAATATGGAATAAAATCTTTTTGTACCTATCTCTATAGATACAAACAGCTATGTTTTAAATAAAATCTTTTTGGATTTGATTTTTTAAAACGTCAAAATAGCGGCCGGCAAAACATTCCCGGCCGCTACATGAAACAGAACGGCAAGGTCGACTTTGTTCAAACAAGGTTTTGACCATGGTATAATAACATACTCCGTATACTTCGCCTGGTATGTTCTTCCCAGGATGGCCTAAGCCTACGTCACGATAAGTGTTACCATTGATTATCCTTTTTAGAAAATTTAGGTACTTTCTCATGTAGTTAATGTAAATAAAATAAATTACTAACTAGCTTAACTATTTAGTAACTCATGTGATTCATCTATGTTCATCTATGTCATGTATATTTAGTGTTAAATTAATTTATATTTTGAATTATTAGTTCATAATTGCTTTGTTAATATAAAACATGCATTTTGCTCGGGTATTTCAATAACACACTGTGGCAATACACCGAATTGACAAGTGTCATACTGACAACTAGCCATTTCATCGCTATTGTCGTGTCACTCACACCTATAGCGTTGTTTCGCTCGGTGAGAAAAATACTGTGGCTCCCAAACATTTGTGATGAACCCGTGAACTTTGAAAGATACACAAGAAAAATTGTTAATTGTTTCGTAAACTGTAAAAACAGCAGTATAAAAGGCGGTGTAATATATTTTTTTCTTTTCCCAATGAAGGGACGCTATCATATGCGTGGCTTCAATATTGTAACTAACTTCACCTAAAATAACTGGTATGTGCCTTTCATTAATTTATTATTTAATTTATATACGCTTTCCATAATTTAAGGCATAGTTGTGTCAATACATCGTTCCGTCGTTCTATTCTATTCTATTCTTAACCTAACCTTATTATTTTTGACTTATTTTAGTCAAGTCAAGTTTTGTGAGTTTTCGTTCCGAAATAAATAAAAATACTAAAATGCAGTCAATTAAAAGAAAGCAAAGTAAATAAATACAAAAAGTATCAAATATGACGATTTATTAAGAATTATAAAACATTTGTACTTATTGTATTATTTTTATCTTTTTCCCCACTAAAAAAGTTTGAGAACCGCAACGCAATTGATGACGTAGTCTTAGGCCAATCACGTGACCCAGCTGTCACGCGAAGAGAATACCATGTCTTGTTCTACCATGGTTTTGACAACCTTACATGCATATAAATAATGACCACATTACATGCATTTTTGAGTAAAATCCATATCTGTCGTGTTTAGCGGCAAAATAAATTACATAGTAAACTCATATCTGTCGTGTAATTTAAAAATAGAACGATGTTTTACTCCGAAACATTGCAACTAAGGAGATAACTTATCAAAGGTTTTATTTAAATTTCGAACTGGCTTGCAAATAGAAAGCTGTTTATTGAAAAAAAAAAAACAAATGAGTTCATTGTTCGGTTGTTCGTCATTGATTTTGAAAAGTAATTGTGTTTGACAAAATGAGTTCTAGGTACTACTAAGTTTTAATTTCCATGCATTATTTTTAGAAAAGCACTATACAAGCCTTGGCCACAACTAGGCATTGATGGACTTACGTATATGGGCCTCAGCTTCGCCTCGGCCCACATTTACACGTTCGTCCATCCATGCCTCCTTTGCTAGCCGCTGCAGTAATGTACTAGTCTATTACTGTAGTCTCTTTGTTTTATTGGCCCCAATTTTCGAATTAAGAATTTGAAGTTGAGTATTTGTCAAAGCCGGAAAACCTCTGAATATACGATGAAAGAGTTGTTAATCCTTCGTTTTATCATGATACGAGAAAGGTTAGCACCATATTTACCTGCATCGAAAAAATATGAGTTTTTGCATGCTAACATCGAACATTTAAAAACGAAGGATCTAGATAAATGTTTTAACTTGAGACCAAGTTCTGAAGTCAAATTAAAAGGATATCTCGGTATTTAATCGAAGTTGAAGGAATTTATCGGCAATTACGGAGTTTGGCTTGATCGACGTACGATCGAATTGAGTTTTTTTAAGTTCTTTTAGGTTTGCTTAATCATTTGATTGTTTTAACTTTGTTACTACCCTAGGCCCAACTAACTATATAAGTTTCAAAATGGCAGCCAATAGGTTTTTTGCGGGCATGTTTTGAAACATTTATTCGTCTAAACTTATATTATCGTCATCTGCCTAACCCTCTCCCTATGTCGGGGCCAGCTTCCAGTCGATCAGGATGGAGTTGAGTACCAGTATTTTAGATGGAACGACTGCTTAACTGACCTTCACATGTCCAAACTAAGATTATAAAGAAGTCATCATAATCATTTCAGGCGAAAGACGTCCACTGCTGGACATAGGCCTCCCCCAAGCTTCGCCACACTGATCGGTCCTGTGTGTCTTGCATCCACGGGATTTTCGCAGCCTTAACGAGGCCACCTAGAGTGAGGCCTTCCAACTTTGCGTCTTCCGCTCACCACTCCAAATCTTTTTGGCCCGATCGACCATCCGTTCTGCGAGCAATGTGCCCTGCTCACTGGCGCTTTAGATTGGCTATTCTTTGGAAACATTTAGAGGAAGTACGAAAACTATTTAAGCGATACAAAGCTCCATCATCGCTGATTGCCATAGCCTCCCAATATTAAAGGTAGCTTGATTTTGATTTAATGATTCACTCCGTATCAAGAAATTCACACACTAACTGGATCTATACATCACAGGCTTAATGAGAGAAGCCGTGTGCTAAAGTTAGTTTTTCATGTATTTTCTGTCCATTTAAATGGTTAACCAGTGCCGATGAAAAGTAAAGCACATTTCATCAATCTGATTAAAATCTAGATCGAATTCCAAAACAAACCTGCTTCGTATATGAAATTCAGAAAATCCCTTAAAACTTTTCTCCACTAAGTTGACAAGTCCTTCGAGGGCTCATCTCCCTTGGCGCGCATGTCATATTTAATTCAAGGTTCTGAGACGGCTGACGTAATACAAAATTAATTAGTCTTAAATTTTTAAAAGTTCGAAGTCGACGGTTTTCTTTGTGTTTTAAAGAAACGCTGCCCACCTTGGACTTTTCACAAAGATTTATTTTTCTTTTCAGCTAACTTTGTTGGTTTTGTACATGTAACATTTTGCTTAGCAACACCGTCCCCAGATTTTTGGATCAAACATTTACCCTCTTACAAATAAACGCAGAATAAAGTTATACCAGGTATAAACCTATAAAAATGTATGGGTATACCTTAGTTATACCTGGTATAACTTTATTCCGCGTTTATTAGGAAGAGGGTGTAAGTTTAGTATTTTTCAAACTGTACAGTCTGAAAACCTGAAAAAATTTGGCAATTTACTTTGACAGAAACAAAATGAAGGGTATTACAGGTAAAGAACAGGGAATGTCACAAGTTTTCATTTTTTATATTTTATATGGGCAAGCATATCTTTATCTATGGTAGTTTTATTCTCAATAACAAACTTTTTGACAAAGTAAACGTAATGCGCCAGAAAGACGTTTTTGTTTATGGCCGAAGCGAAAAGAACAGGGAATTTCCATGACATACCGGTACATATCGGTAAAGAAGAAGGATAAAAATCACATACTTCTAAACTCTTAACTGCGTTTTTCAAAAAAAAATAATAATAATATGGACATATCCTGTTTTTTGCCTATACCCTTCAAATAATATGAATAATATATACCGTATTGAGAACATGGCTTAAATTGTTTGTATCTATACAGATGGCAATTGCGTGGAATATTCCCACGCAATAACTTTTATCCCAAAAATATCAACATTAATTTGAACTGACATAGAAAACATTATCTTAAGTTGTATATAAATCTTACCCTACTTTAGGGACCCCTCCTTAAGTCCTTACTTTACGAGACAGTGTCTAGAATCTTTCGGAACCTGGTCCCCGTGGATTCTCAGGACTTCAAGAACATCTATTTTGGCTCCTGTAACACAGGTAGTTTCCTTCAGAGCCAGGGCTTCAAATAATATAAAATAATAATAATAATAAAAATAATAATAAAATCGTTTATTTATTTCTTAAAGTACAAAATTTACAATAATTTGCTTATGTTCTAAAAAGTGCTGATGTATAATTTGCCTGAACTAGGTAGAACCTGTGCTTCAGGCGTAAAAGTGCTTATTTATATTTAATAATGTAGGTATTGCAATAAATTAACAATTTTAAGTAAAACTAGGACACTGCGGAAATATACATAGTAGTGTTATTTTTAATCATGCTTACGTAGTTTTAATCTAATTTTATTTTAATACTAGGTAATAAGTATGTTACACCTTTATTTTGTGCCAATAAACAATTTTATTATTTTTTATCTACCTATATGTTGACAACGTCTAGAACGCAATAAAATCGAGGGTTATTTATCTTACAAGGGCAAGAATCAAAAAGTTTAATTAAATCTGTAACCCGACTATGGCCTTTTTACCCGACTGCCGAAGGAGGGTAATGTGTTTATCAGTCTATGTATGTATGTATGTATATTTGTTCCTATATGGCGTTCCAGAGACCAAACGCGTTGGCCGATTTTGATGATTCATACGTCAATCGATGCGTCTTAACCCTGCGAGTGTCATAGGCTACATTAAAATTGGACAATAAAAAAATGGCGGATTTTGGGTGCCATATTGGGGGGGCACAATATTTTATTTTTCTTCCAAACCCTTCGTGTGGGGTATCAAAATAAAGGATATTAAGAGGTGATTTCAAAAATATATAACACTTACATGTTTAAATGTATCTAATTCGAAAAAATAAATAACTAAAAAGTTATTAATAAATAAACTTAATTCAAAAAACCCGACTGCTTCAAAAGCGAACTAAAAAGTCGTAAACAAGGAAAAAATCATGCTGTGCAGGCGGAGGATACACCAGATTTTGGTCAGCCAGCCCGCGAATGTATCCTCCGTTGGTCACATTATGATTTTTTCCTTGTTTACGACTTTTTAGTTCGCTTTTGAAGCAGTCGGGTTTTTTATTTTTTGAATTAAGTTTTTTTTTAACCTATCTTACGCTGGCCATAATAATGAATCGATAGACACCTGATTTATCAACATCAGATGAATAGTTTAGACGCTACGGAGGAACATACGTAAATACAAACATACATAGACTACTAAATTCATAACAATTCCTTGGCTTCGCCGTAGACGGCTGAAACTAAGACCCGCTAAAGGGACACCCGATACTATTAAAGTTTACCTGATACCATTGTAGTTCGTATTTCTTTTTGTTGTCAGATTTATAATATATCTCGGGATGATCCTAAAGTTAACGATTCTTCTTTGTAGAACAAAAAAACCGGCCAAGTGCGAGTCGTACTCGCGCACGAAGGGTTCCGTACCATCTTCGTAAAAAATGGGCAAAAATCACGTTTATTGTATGGGAGCCCCACTTAAATATTTATTTTATTCTGTTTTTAGTATTTGTTGTTATAGCGGCAACAGAAATACATCATCTGTGAAACTGTCTAGCTATCACAGTTCATGAGATACAGCCTGGTGACAGACTTGACTTGAGTTTACTGAAACTAATAATGTTACAAAAAACTTATTCACAAAAATAAACCAACTTCAAAAGCAAAACACAAAAAAGTGCAAAATAACTTTCGTTTCGGAAGTCAGTGTCGAAAAATTATAAAAGCAAGAGGTACCAAAGACAATTTTTTTTTTATGTTTTTGTAATGACTGGCTGTCAGCCAGTGACTGCACAAAGTGAGTTGATCAAATCTTCTAATTGTATCTCGAAGCTACTTAATATTTGGAAATTAATTAATTGACATACAATGCACAGACTAAACTGCTAAGGCCTAGAAGCATGAATTCCCATACAAGAGTTCTAACAACTTTGGTGCTTAAAACCAATGTAAGCACTTAATATATTTGAGAAATATCCCCCAAAGGGGTTTTTAACAATAATGAAAATTGGTATTTCAGTTCGTCATTTTCGACGATGGGTAATCCCTTCGGACACATAGCTTGTCATGTAAATATTTTGTAAACCGAGACACAACCCCTTCGGTATACGAATACCAATATAAAATAAAATGACCCTTTACCCTAACGTTCTTTATTGAATTATTAGGCCTCCCGGGGTCCTTGTTACTATATGTGGGTCAGCAGTGTAATACGCTGTTCAATTAGCAAGTACTTTCACAGATGTGTGTGGAGTAAGTGCTTATTATTGTTTGGGGTCTTACTCTCTTATTCGTTTAGGAATTCCTAGGCTTGTTTGAGGGAATTCTGGGACCTTTATTCATGAGCCAATCTCCGGACTAAAATTAAATCTAACTGGCCTTGTGTTTATGGTTCGAACTAGCTCTTCGAAAAAGGTCTATGTAGTGTAATGTAGATTCTCGGAACATTTTTTTCTGGTAGAGAGGTACCGTATATCCTTTTCTATACTTCTGAAAACATCGAGTAGTTAAGGTGTAAAAGCGTAGCAACAAACTCACATTCGCTAGGATAAGGTCTCAGTAACAAAATAGCAGGACACTTTATATTTAAATAAAATGATTTCATCACCAGCTTTCTTGATCAAAGAAGTCATGTTTTTGAATACTTATTTCCATTTTATTGAGAAACGAGGAATCATATTCATAACCGTTTTAATGACCTTCAAGGTATTTCGAGGATCAAGTTCTCTGTGGTTATTAATAAGGAGTTATAAGTCTTCAAGTCGTCATGTGACGAGTAGGTAAATAAGTTATTTCTATTGTATGTAAGAATAAAATTGAATCTTATTTCTAATTTACCATCATCGTCAGCAACAGTGGTTATTTTTTTGTACTTTCACCGATTTCTCCGTCAATTGTGGAACAATTTTGAAAATCTTTTTTTTTTGTGTGAAATTGGTCTCATTTTAATCTGGTGAAAAACTTCGGAGATATACAACAGAACTTTTCTTTAATAAATAACCGCAAATCTCTCGAGATTTCTGCAATCGCATGTCTGTTTATTGTTTATACCATTTCATAGCATACATCACACCAGCACGCTATAAAGGGGTACGCAGATGTGTACAGTTCACCTTGGTACACTCTCATTTCACCGGTTATGTTCAAGTTTGATGATATTCGGGTAATCTATTCTGGCATTATAAGTACCTTACTAAACAACTTGCCTATTAGGTAGGTACAACTAAAGGTTGAAAAATAAAAAAATATCTTTTTCAAAAAATACTACCAACTTCCAAATAAAAAAACTAAAATGTTAAAAATAATTTTCTTTTTGGACGTCGGTGTCCATATCGCAAAATATTTGTACCTACAAAAGACACTGACTTCCAAAAGTTAAGTTATTTTTCACTTTGCAGTTTTTCATTTGGAAGGCGGTAGTATTTTTTTGCATTTTTTTTTTATTTTTCCCTTTTTAGTTTTACCTACCTGATAGCAAGTTGTTTATTAAGGTCCCTATATCTCCAGAATAGATTAACCGAATAACATGAAACTTGAACATAACTGGTGAAATGAGAGATCTAAGTACCCCTTTAGAGCGTACTGGCGTGATGTTATGTTATGAAATGGTATAAACAACAAACAGACATGCGATTGCAGCAATCCCGAGAGTTTTGCCGTTATTTATTGAAGAGTTCTGTTGTGTATCTCCGAAGTTCATCATCAGACCTTCACCAAATTAAAATGGGACCAATTTCGAAACATACCCACTCTTTTGGAAGCTCTACTGAGGTCATCGAGCATTATACTGAGGTCCTCCATGGTCTCAGCCATGACCACTATATCGTCGGCAAACCGAAGGTGAGTGATGTACTCGCCATTGACGTTGATGCCTAGCCCTCTCCAGTCCAGAACCTTGAAGACATGGAGGATGTCTTCAAGGTTCTGGACTGGATCCTGAAGTCTGACATGGTGGCGTTTTTGTTCAAACACTTCAACACCTCGATGTACCGGTAGTCGATTTGGCACCGTTGGAGAGACTGCAGTACAGCCCAAGTCTCGATTGAATCGAAGGCTTTCTCGTAGTCCACAAACGCTAAACAGAGAGGCAGGTTATACTCTTCGGTCTTCTGTATAACCTGCCGCAGCGTATGTATGTGGTCTACGGTGCTAAAGCCTTTTCGGAATCCGGCTTGTTCGGGAGGCTGGAAATCGTCAAACCTGCGCGCGAGACGATTCGTGATGACTCTTGAAAACAGCTTGTAGACATGGCTAAGAAGTGAGATGGGCCTATAGTTCTTCAACAGGGCATTGTCACCCTTCTTGAAAAAGAGTACCACCACACCCCTGCACCATGACTGTGGCGTTTTCCCCTCGAGTATGACGGCCCCAAACAGCTTCTGAAGGGCCTTAAGTATTGGTTTACCGCCCGCCTTCAGGAGTTCGGCCGTAATGCCGTCATCACCCGGTGCCTTGTTATTCTTAAGCTGTTTAAGAGCCATCCTAATCTCGTACAGGCTGACGTCCGGTATGTCTTCGGTATAGTGACGGGTCAATCTAGCTCTAGGGTCTTTTACTAGATTCGCGACGGGTTTACTGGTTGACGTGTACAACTGCCCATAGAATTTCTCGATCTCCCTCAGAAGCTCCGGTTTGGCGGATATGATCCTGAACTATTCGATATGTATCGGCAATTAAATAAACAACTTCAATCTGCCTAGCCTTTTCCCAACTATATTGGGGTCGGCTTCCAGTCTTACCGGATTCAGCTGATTACCAGTGTTTTACATGGAGCGACTGCCTATCTGACCTCCACAACCCAGTAACTGGGTAACACTGAACCCCTTGACAAGACTGGTGTCAGATCTCAAGCTTCTGACTACCCGTAACGACTGTCTTAGATCTTCAAATGACAGCCGGGACCAACGGCTTAACGTGCTTTCCGAGGCACGGAGGAAACTCGGTATGTTGAAAATGGTCACCCATCCACGGACCGACCTCGTCAAGCGTTGCTTAACCTTGATGATCGACCAGTGCGGCTGTTATTATTTAGCCAACTTACATGTAGTAAACATTTTATTGAATTTCATAGATATTTACAGTGTTGTTCAGAAGATAACCGTGGTCGTATGCCACCTACGCAAAACAGTACATTTTGCAAAGTATTTTTTCAAATTTTCTTCATCCAGATCTGTTCAGCGGTTCTGGCGCGATTGATTAACAAACATCCCATCCATCCAAACTTTCAAATTTAAGTATAATATTAGTATGATAAAATTGCCAAATTTCGAAGAACTATAGAAACTCCTTAGCAAACAATTGGCAAATAACATATTATTACGCAACTGGTCATAAAAATAACAATAGAATCTGATCAAAAACTGAGAAAGACAAGCAGATTATTATAATCAAACAACCCTTAAAAGTTTACTTAGGATCCAAAAGATCAGCCAACAAAACCCTAGATTTACATAATAATTCTCTCTCAAAGTTTGACCACTAACCTAACTCGTCTAGATGTACTAGATCACTTCATACAACCATATCGATAACGAGGTCAATCTGCGGTGAGCTACACTATTACGTATCTATTAAATTTAAACAGTTCATTATTGGAATTAGACGTTAACGAGAATTCCTAATCCTTCGATCCTAGAATCATTTATTACCTAATACTCGTAGTATAGCGATGACACCTTGAATTAGTTCAAATTACTCCATCCAACTATATTCAACTCAAGTAAGGATCAATGAATCCGTTTGTTCCGGGTAATCTCCGACATGGCAGGACCGACTTTGAAGGGACTCTCACTGGGACTGGATGTACGAGTTTGACGCGGACGAAGTCGCAGGCAACAGCTAGTTTATAAATATATTGTTACTAATTGCGAGCGGAGCTGTGGGCAGTAGCTTATATAGTATAGTTTGATAATAACGAACAATTGACAGTCTCTTCAAATCATATTTTCGAAAATTTTCTTATTTCGAATACGTAAGTAACCTAAGGGTTACTACTAACTCTACAGTGTCTCCTTGTAGAAGGTTTGTAGGTATTTACAATATGAGGTGATGATAATTCTAGCAGCTGCATGGGAATCTACTAACTCAGACGATTGTGAAAAGCAAGCAAAAAAGGAGTCTTATCACTGCTTTAATTACATTAGTCGATATCATTTACTGCTTTAATTACATTAGTCGAAATCATTTACTGCTTTAATTACATTAGTCGAAATACCGTCATAACCCACACTGCTAGTATTTTTTAGACTTCTTATAATTTTCTGCATGTGATAAGGCAAACAGGGTGATAAGAACATTGAGTTCGGTTGGGGATTAATTAGAGCTGTGGATTTTTTTCCGGCACCTGGAATAGGAATTACTTTTTCAATGAAATAATTATTAAACTATTCCAAAATATTTGCACGCCATAGTATGTGGCAAACATGTCGGCACTTATTGTATTTTTTTAATGATATCCTGCATGCACGTATTTTTTATTCTTGCATGTATACACGTGTTTTAAGCTACTAAATATATCTTTCTCTTTAGTGTCGTAATAAAGACTGAATATGACGAATAGCACACCGAAATGGAAAGTTTCATCAACATATTTTAAATCTGAGTCATTTTCCGGCATCAAACGAAAAATTTTCGTAGCAAACAAATGGGGGGCTTACTGTTATTATAATGAATCAAATGTCATGCTCTCAAGATTGATGGACGTGTTAAAAAAATATATTGACTGCTGAAAATTGTTTTTCAGAGCGAATAAAAGAACGTTTAAATATTTGCTTTTGTGATTTATGGTTGTTTATTAATGGAACTTGACTGACCACACAATGCCAGAGTAGACCGCAGATGCATATTTTGACAGAAAATATTTGTGATGCGCTAAAATTGTGATACGTATTTTCATGCCATGATTTCAAATCAAATCAAATTAAAATGTATTTATTCAATTAGGACATTTAACCTCAGTTTCCCAGCTCAAAATTATCGGAGAATTAATGTGACAAATTGTCAAGCACGCGTTATCTGCTGTGATTGGTTGAATGAATTTTCAACAGCCAATCACAGCAGATAACGCGTGCTTGACAATTTGTCACATTAATTCTCCGATAATTTTGAGCTGGGAAACTGAGGGTAAGCGGCACTTTCGAACGTCAAAAAAAAAATTAAAACTAATAATAATTGATTCTACGGTCCATTCGGAAATGTAGCTTGTTGTGGAGAAGAATGGACAAGTTACATTATCTTGTTGATTGTTGACATGATGTAAAAAAAAAAAGTAACGCACTTAAAAGCTTCTACAGTAAAACAAACTTCTACAATAAATAGGTAATTAAAAACAGGCGGAGGCAGCTAAGTTATGACCAATCCCAACTGATTACAGACACTGTTACACAGATACTGATTTACAGACAGACCTACATTTTTTATCAACGATAGTCTCGTTATCTTACCTGATGGTAAGCGATGATGCGGTGTGTGGTGTATTCACTCCTAACCTAAAGACCTCTAGGTTGTAGTAACCAAGAAACACAGTCTCCGGCAGAGCATACTGCTCCTTGCTGTACGCTCAATGTACCTACAATGTAAATGTTAAATTAAAAAAAAACTGTTAAATTGTTTACAGTTGGTAAACTGAGCGGGATTTAAAATTGAAGATGTATGGGGGGCCAAGTTTTCCAACGGCAAAGTTATTTTTGTCCTTCAATCCACTTTATATTTTCTTTAGAGGAATATTCGGAGCTTTCATTGTTTTTAAACTTCAGTAAAGTTACCCAACTATTTTGGTGAATGTAGCTATTTGTACGGAACCTTCGGGCGGGAGTCCGACTCGCACTTGGGACGTTTTTTCGCATATTTAGATATCGCTTAGTGTCAGTGAAAATCGGCAATAGTTATTCAAAAAACATCGTTGCTTTGTTTCGTTGTTTTGACTAAGTAAATTACTAGAATACTTAAATTATTATTTCTGTTGATCTAACAGACTACATGAAAACACCTACATAATTGTTACCGAGTTGGCAACATGATCTTTATCAGCTGTATGCGCAATAGTTTGTTTAAAGTAGTTGGTTTGTTCGTACCCTTTGGCTGAGGTTAGTTGTTTAAGTTTAGATTGTTTTTTGACAGAAACCACTTTGAGAGGAATCAATTAATTTATTGAATTTCTTGGAAAATGGGTCGGGCAAGAATTTTTATATACATATACTTATATAGGTAAATAAACAATATAAACAAATAGGCCTTGTGGTCCTTCGTTGTTTGGCAACACAGCATAGGTATTAAATAATCTAAACTTCTTAATAAATTATTATTTCGTTAGTTTGTATGTAAGAAGCAACCACTATAAGACGTTTTGTTTTGATTAGTAATTTTTCGCCGGTTATTCTTAGTAAATGTGCATTATTACATCGTGCGATATTTGATGTCAAATTTGTGATGATTTAACCTTTTCTGTATATATGTGACAATGTTGTGATGATTAGATATTTTATATATATTTTTTTTTATTATTTCCTCACTAACACTTTTGCTACCGATTGTACCTTTTCTTATTTTGAATGTAACGTGGGACGAGTTGCTGAATGAAAATGTTATATATTTTGATTTTCTGCCAATCGTCTTAAATGGGCCGTAGCTCAGTGGAGGCGCTTTTTCTTACTCCCAGAGATGTTGCGTTGCACAGAGCCCCTCCGGGGTGATCTTTTAGAGGTCACAGAGCCTCTTCTACGTGCTGACGGTGATCACTGGAGTGGTTTTAGTGAGGTAAAAATCCCAAACCGACTGCTTGAGAAGCGAACTAAAAAGACGTAAACAAGAAGAAATCATGCTGTGCAGCCGGAGGATAAATGATGATACAGCATGATTTTCTTCTTGTTAACGTCTTTTTAATTCGCTTCTCAAGTAGTCGGGTTTTTATTTGTAACTTTTTAAAACATTATTTTTTTCGAATAAGATACATTTAAATATATAAGTGTTATATATTTTTGAAATCTCTTAAAACACTTTATTTAAATACCCCATACATACAATGGTTTGGAAGAATTAAAATAGTTCCCCACAATATGGCGCCCAAAAGCCGCCAATCCAATTTTAATCGATTGACGCAAGAATCATCAAAATCGGCCAACATACATACATAGACTGATAACCACATTACCCTCCATCGGCAGTCAGGTAAATAGTCTGTAGAAAAACGGTTAAAATCTTGTACCTACATTTTAAATCATGGTTAAACTATGCGTAGCGAAAACATACTAAATCTATGGGTTAAACTCCCTATTGAGCAATACTTTACCATGTCAAGTGCTTTTATAAAACTCGGCCAAGTCCTTTAAACTTTTGTTTAAACTTGAGATTATCACCCAAGTTACACCGTAAAGTTGTTAAGTTTTCTGAAGAGGTTGTTCTAGATTTTAAATTAGTTTTCAACTTTTTGGGTACGTTTCATTGGATTTTTGTTGAGAGGATAAAAAATATGGAGGATTAATAGTGATCTTAGTACCTATGGTGGTGTAAAAATTTTGATGTTAGACAATCATGACACGATTTAACGCATAAAGTAAAGATGCCTCTTGTTAATTTCGCCACACTGATAGTTTTGGTAAAAGGAGAAATATCAACTAAGATATTTATGTAACAAAATTATTTGATAATGGATTTGGGTTTTGATAACCTTTGAAATACTGTTTTGATTTATAAATAATACACACACATCGTCTTGTAGAACAAAACTATGAAATAATTAGATCTAAGGCTTTTACCCTCCAGCGTTTTGGTGTTAGCGGTTTGTAATTGCCTAGAATCTAGGCCCTAGATATATACAAAATACTCTTTAGCATGTAGTCTAAAAGTCATCAATGTTGCCAAGAGGTATCGTGTTACCCAGTTACTGGGTTCTGGAGGTCAGATAGGCAGTCGCTCCATGTATAGCACTGGTAATCAGCTGAATCCGGTAAGACTGGAAGCTGACCCCAACATAATTGGGAAAAAGGCTAGGCAGATGATGATGATGTAGTCTAAAAGTCATTAGTCTAATTTTAAGGCCTTTGTGCCAGCGCTAAAGCTATCGACGTAGCTGAATACTGGTCGAAGAAAATTTAGAGAGGAATCGAAATGAAATCGACACGAAGAAGAAGAGGCATGTAGTTTTTCTGCCTCGAAAGCGGCTTCAAAATCGTAAAAGTCGGCAAATCATTCATGAGAGCGTATTAAACATACCACTATTATAAGTCCTATGGGGCGACCTTATCCAGGACAAGGTCGACCCGTGTGCCAAATATCCAAATCCGTTCAATTACTTAAGCATGATTGACTAATAAATATATGTAGGTACTTGTAAAACTAATTTAGAGTTCTTAACGAATTTTATCTATTCATTTTGATACACGGTTCTGCGCCACTTGCATGGCAATTATCCAATTTAAGGCAGCAAAAAGGATGTGCAAATTGTTATTGTCATTGTACTGGTACTGCTGCCCCTCACTAGAGTAATGACTGTATAAATCAATTCTCTGTATGCATTCGTTTATGTTGAATCTTTATATTGTTCTAGCTTTTTATTTTTGCGCGGTTTATTTTCATGATATATACCGATGCAAGGTGCGTTTTCGGGATAAAAGTGGCATATGATACTAAAATCTTTCTAAAAACGATGAAGGAAAATATCGTGAGGAAACCGGCATGTCCTAGAACCAAAAATTCGAAAACATGCGACATCTACCAATCCGCACTGGACCCGCGTGGTGCATTAAGAACCATACCCTCTCTCAAAGAGAGGGGGCCTGTGTCCCAGCAGTGGGGACATTAAAAGTCTGTTGATGATGATATTTAACTATAGTGTAATTTTCCATCAGTGTAAGAACTATCATACCTGAGGTTCCAGACAAAATGCCATGTGCCATAAATAATACTTTTTGAAGTTACGGCAATTAGCATTAGCTTCAAAAGGTAAGGTGTCCTGATTTGTTGCCGTTCCAAATTTGAAAACAAACGAAGTTCTAAGTTGACTGGACAAACATACGATTTTATTCTGGGAGTTAGATAAGATGGGGATCGGATTCTTATGCAGTCATATTAAATTTCATATATATTTCTAAATGATCTCGTCTTGTGACGTATATTGTTGAACATCTGACGTCAATCGTCATCCATAACCACTAGGGGTAACATCAAACATGCGGTCAACAATAAGTCTGTAGTATCTGGCTACACATCCCCACGGGGAAAAAGGGTAAGTGTATGTTTGTACAAATACGAACATACAAACATATATAGATAAGCCTAAGCCTTTTAACCATGGGGCAGTTGTTAAGACGTGGTGATTGACGTCCAAACTGTAATGGAACCTAATTTTAAAAAGAAAGTATTTTCTCTTTTCCTGCGTGTTGGCAACACTACAGCCCTTGGCTTCCGACCTCTGACCTAGCCGGTCGTACTAATTATTAACTCTGTGACTGTAAGCCAATAATATTAATATACTTAAATAAACCACTATACAGACTACTTATACAGGCAAGACTACTTATTTAACAATAATACACAAACTTCCACTCTAAATAATTAGCTAGTTCTAGGGTTTGCAAGCAAAAACTACAGAATACCATCAGCATCAGTCCTCCTATTGCAGTGTTTATGTGCATACATCTGGTGATACATGCACACCATTTATGAGTATAAAATTGTGGACCTGGCGAACGTCTCCAATAAGGTCTATGTAAGTGGGTATGTTCTTCTAGAGTATTTCCTCCCGGCGTCCACTAACATCTGCCCAGTAAATACTCTCTACGTATAACCCCCGACGGAAAAAAGAGGAAAGTTATAAGTTTGACTTGTGTATCTGTGTGTTTGTTTTGTATCTTTAGCTCCCAAACGGATGAACCGATTTTGATTTATTTTATCTTGTTTGAATTCACGAATTCACGAATCAAAAAACCCGACTGCAAAGATGTAAACAAGAAGAAAATCACGCTGTGCAGTCGGAGGATATTTATAGTTTTGGTCAGCCAGCTCGTGAATATGTATACTCCGCAGTCGGAGTATACATATTCACGAGCTGGCTAAACAAGAAGAAAATCATGCTGTGCAGTCACAGCATGATTTTCTTCTTGTTTACATCTTTGCAGTCGGGTTTTTTGATTTTATAAATTTTTAGATGATAATCAATTAAGCCGTTCAAAATTTATGCGCATTTTACTATTCAAATCGGGGTATTTTCGCTAGATATCGTGTTATAATTACGTTTTTGGATGGATTTTCGATCGAAGCGTGTCTGCTACTAGATAAATTATGTAGTTGAAAGAGCTATTTGTATCGGAGGTTTCTAAAATTTTCATCAATACGACCAAACTACCAAAGCGTACGATTTTCATATTTTGTCACTACATCTTCTTTTAAATCACAACGAAGTCTTAAATAATCATTACTCTATCTATAATTCATAGTTACACAACACATACCTACTTCTTAAGGAACGCCACACACCACATCACACCACACACACATACAACCACACACACACGCCACAGCATTTATCCTACACGAAATAAATAATTAATGTTGACAGACAATGACACGCAACAACAAGGGCGGAAGGTTGTATTATATATGAACAATTAAAGAGTTAAATGTTCTACAAAGATACCGATAACCTTTCAGATTCGACAGTTGAAGAGGTCTGCTGCTGACTGTAATTGATATTCGGTAAATACGAACACGAATTGTTTTCCTAGGAAATTACCTATACTAATATTATAAAGAGAAAATGTTTGTATTTTTGTATACTACGAATAAACTTAAAAACTACTTGACCGATTTCAAAAATTCTTTCACCGTTGGGAAGCTACACTATCCCCGGGTGACATAGACTACTTTTTATCCCTGTATTCCCACGAGAACGGGAACAACGCGGGTGAAACCGCTAGGCGTCCGCTAGATTAGTTTAAATTGGTGACGCAGTGAATTGAAACGCGCAAGGATATTGTTAAGGTAACTATATTCTGAACTGATATTACATAGGCAGGCTATGTATAAGATAAAGCCCGATAAGTTTTATATCCAAATATTGTATACAGATTCTATAGAACATTACATCAATGTCGTGGTGGCCTAGTGGCTAAGACCTCGCCTCTCGTGCTTG
This sequence comes from Orthosia gothica, assembly GCA_949775005.1. Classification (NCBI taxonomy): domain Eukaryota; kingdom Metazoa; phylum Arthropoda; class Insecta; order Lepidoptera; family Noctuidae; genus Orthosia; species Orthosia gothica. The sequence continues at coordinate 8,861,395 of OX459044.1, forward strand.
AGGTCGTGGGTTCAAATTCAGGTAGACAATGTGACTTTTTAAATTCATAATATTATGTATTTTTTAAGTTTATTTTGGAAGAAGATCATTGACAACGGTGAAGGAAAACATCGTGAGGAAACTGATTGTTCGATTGATGGCGATCAAATCCTATGCCTTGCCGAATTCACTTGCGCAATTAGGCTGTGGAACTTATAGTTATTTTAGGATTGTGTTTTATTGGTCTAATTGCTACAAGGCGTTCCAGTGCGAGGATAAACAATTAAATAAATGATTTCGGAGGCCCTTTGGTAACCAAAAGAAAAAAAAATATAGAGATTTGATTCTTCGACATTGACATAGAGAAGCTTGTAGCTCGCAAATAATTGGTATCTACGAAAGACACCGACTTCCAAAAATAAAGTTATTTTTCACTTTGTAGTTTTTCATTTGGAAGTCGGTAGTATTTTTTTGCATAAAAGTTTTTTTCAATGCTATAGACATTAAAAAGAAGGTACATAACATTGTGTACTAATTAAACACAACTACAAAATGGTTTTAATGTCAGCCGCATAAATCGATTTTGTAACTCTTGCCGAGAGCTGTTCGCGGATGGGTGTTAGTTTATCCTGGGACACTCTCATTTCACCCGGTTATGTTCAAGTTATTTTTTATTCGGGTTCGACTTCTAACCAGAAGTTCGGGTAGGATATTCTGACATAACTTTATGCAGTTACCTAGAACTTGCTCATTAGGTACCACAACTCATCATCATGATCATCATCAGCCTATTAATGTTCCCACTGCTGGGACACAGGCCTCCTCTCTGTGAGAGGGAATAGGCTGTAATCCACCACGCGGGCCCATTGCGGATTGGTGGTGTTGTACCACAACTAAAATGTGAAAAATAAAATAAACATTTTTACAAAAAAAATACAACCGACTTCCAAAAAAAAAAACACTATAATGTGAAAAATAAATTTAATTTCGGAAGTCGGTATCAAAAAATGAAGAAACAAAAATAGGAACACCGTCGGTGTCTTTTTGAAGTAATACTTTGTATACCTTGTATTTTATGCTTCAGCGAATAGAGTATACCTACACTAAATACATATTTGAAATCAAGCCGAACAATTTTAAACCACGTCCTGAAACGCATAGTTCGTGTCATTTGGTACTAACTAGGCAAACAACCCGTTCGTCGCAAGCTCCATATTTTCCAAATGTTTGAGGATGATGGCTTTTAAACGTCGGTATTTGGTTAGTATCGGATCGATTGATATCTGGTACTTTGTTCCCAGTATCGGAAAATCAAAAGGAACAACGGAATCGAACCTTTATTCGCTATCATGCTTCGAGCTTCGAGCTATGAAAGCGATTATGATGGGTAGGCACGTATATTTGGCTATACAAGTATTTTCAAATCATCAGCCGAAAGACGTCCATTGCTGGACATAGACATCTCCCAAGTGACCACATTTACCAGTTGTGCGTCTTTCATCGATCAGATTTCCACAATCTTAACCAGGTCATCGGTCCAATTATCCCTTCCAACGCTGCGCCTTACGGTATGCGACAAAGCCAAAGTCAAATATATTTATTCAATTAGGCCAATAAACGGCACTTTTGAACGTCACATAAATTTAAATTTAAATTTACAAGTAATAAAAAAATAAAAAAATGATTCTACCGTGCATTCGGCAAGTAGATTGTTATGGAGAAGAACGCACAAGAAATTCCATACTTACTTTTTTTTTTTTAAATAGGTGTTTTACAATATTTACATAAGTACATAATACGTTAATATATGTAAGGACGATACACCCAGAATAGCTCTACATACTATACTACGTACAGGAATAAAGTATTAAAAAGCATTAACAGGAAAATTTATTAATTTGATTAGTAGGAACATGGTTCTCACATACTTACAAATATTACAAACATAGGACTTCAAAACTTTAGAGCCCCATCTACCATCCTTTCTGCAAACAATGTACCCTACACATTGGCACTTACGTTTGACAATTCTAAGGTATATATATTCATGAAATAAACATTAGTTAATGACGTTGATTGTCACCGACATGAGACCGCGACTTAAATTTGTACGTTTTTAAAGTACGAAAAACTTCTGAGGGGATTACATAAATAACCTCGAATAAAAGGCTAGTTCATAGTGAGCTTGACCGTACAATAGTCCTTCAGGAGCTTGTGCATTTCCCGGAATTGGAATATCAAAGGCGAACCACGACGAATATTATTTGCCTACCCCCGGAGTCAAATGTATTCGCTTCAAAGAGTTTTCTTGGTCCCATGGCTTATGTATCGTCATAGGAGGTCAAAAGTTGAAAGAGTCAGTCGGCTTAGAATATTTTTCGCGAGGGTTTTATACACGCACTGAATCTTAGCTAACACGCACAGCGGATAAAATTTCATCGATTATTACCCGTTTATAGAGCATAAAATATTCGCGCGGATTTGAATCGCACCGCGGTGCGGTTGATTCTGTGGCAAAACACAGATTTGTGGCGGATTTTTTACCGCAAGCGCATGCAGTTTCATACAATTCCATAATTATGTCGCTTTTGACCGCGGTTTCACCCACTTTAAATTAAAAGTGTTTTATTATCCCAAGGGAACTCAATACTGGAATAAAATCTATCTTATAGGGTAGGATAGGGTGCTATCGTTAAGGATTTAATTTAAGCAAAAGATTTAATGTAAGTCGTTTTTGTGGCAAATAAACACTTTTTTTCTATATCCTTTCCAGGGTCGCAAATTTAGATGAAATTTGGTATGGAGATCCATACCAAATTTCATCTAAATTAGTCGTGCAAAGGTAGCAAACACAGAAATTTACAATGCTAGTAGTAGACTCTGAAGAATCATTAATTTTGTGACTTCACCATGAGCTCTCTCAGCGAAGCCAGTGCTAATGTTGTCGATTGGCTGAGTTCTGGTCCAAGCACAATGTATATTTATACATTTTTTGATGATTGAAATGGATGAATTGAAATTGAACACGGAATCATTGACACGAAGAAGAAGAATTAGTAGCAGGACAGGATAAGATAGATGGATCCCCTTCTTCACAGTTAGACTCCCATTTGGTCCGTTGTGGGTCACTATTTCATAACAAAACTTACATAATATTTTTCTTTTGACAGCCGACCATAGATTTCTATTTTCTTCCGTATTTTTTTAATAAACTACTCTTTGCGCGCGCTCTGTCGGTTGTCTACGGTTTCGACAAATGATCTTTGAGCATCGCGTTTATATATATGTATTATACTTACACATACTTTGACCCACACTCAGTGTTTCATTCTATTTTGTTTGTTATTTATATATTATTCTATTTTATTTTATTAGATAAGTCCTGTTTCCGTTAGTGTGTCCATGGCATCAACAGTAGGCCCTATCAGAATATCAGCGCAGCGTTATAACTTTTTTTGGATATCGCTGCACATGCTGAGATGGGAGCCTTTTTGGTCTCGCACAGGTTTTTTATTTTATTATTGTATAAGTGTATGCTTATTTTCTCGTGTCTCCTGTGCGGGTCACAAATAAATATTTTTCTTTCTTTCTTTCTTTCTACGAGGGGGAATGGGCCGTAATCCACCACGCAGGTCCAGTGCGGGTTGGTGGATATCACATGTCTTCTAATGTTTGGCTCTAAGACATGCAGGTTTCCTCACGATGTTTACCTTCACCGTTTTGAGAGCAGTAGTGATTAAATAATTTACACAAAGTAAAGCACCTGCCTGGGTTTGAACCCACGACCTACAACTTGTAAGTCGCGGCTGTTACCACTGGGACACCAATGCTCTAAGATTCCAGGCAATAAAAAATAAATTTAAGAAGTACATTTTTGCTATGCCACCCCTAGTAGGAACGCTTGCCATAAGTTTGCCGTTAATGTTAAAGAACATAACTTCATAGTCTATCCTAATAATAGAGACTTCCCAATATAAAATTGTTCCCATTCAGTCTAGGACCACCCAGTGTGCATTTTCCGCTAGACCAAATACTGAAGCCGAATTCATAAAGTAAATAATATTAACATAAAAAATTGGCTTCGATACAATCACTGTTAACAAAAACGGTAAACTAATGATTTAAATAATTATGTCTGCACCATTGTGTCTTGTTAAAAATGATATCTTCCTGTTAAAGGCACCAAAGGAACACGGTAACAATTTGGCATTTCTAAAAGCGCCTCTATTTCGTTGCAGTAAAGACGTTTTTAGTAGTTCAATTTATGTTATTCTAGTGACGTGCAGTTGGTCATATGTTTATCGATTGCATAGTGATAATTTGTTGAAGCGAGCCTCGTATTTGTATTGTGTAATAAATAATCCTCCCGATCGAATGTAGGCCACGGTGGTTAACCTCGACGAAGATTAACGAAGCAAGAGATATTATAGTGCACAAGAGTGCAAACACAGATGCATTCTCTATTCTAACTCTCGTATTTCTACGGGACAGCAATCTAACACAAACGAAGAGATATCAGACGCAGAACCAGTGCTTTTACGTGCTTTTCGAGGCATACGGGAGTCACCATTGACATACATTCTACTGATTGACTAGAACATTCATGAAAACAGTTTGATTTCTCAAACATGCTTGTCAACCTTCTTTGAGATATATCGAAATTGCTGTACTGGCCAAATAATGCGAGCAGCGGCCGGCTAAAGTTGTATGAAAATCCATATCTATCGTGGTTTAGCGGTCAATTAAATTACATAGTAAACTCATATGTAGTGTGTAATTTAAAAATGGAACGATCTTTTTCATCGAAACATGGCCACCAAGGAGAAAACTTATCAAAGGTTTTATTTAAATTTCAAACTGGCTTGAAAATAGAAAGGTTTTTATGGAAAAAAAAAACAAATGATCACTTTAACGCGGGCAAAAATTAATGTTGTTTGTAAGTTGTTCATCATTGTTTTTGAAAAGTACCTAATTGTATATTTGACTTTTTTGGGGAGAGAAGCTAGGGTATGTTTTGGTGGGAATCGCTGTTGGTGAGAACAGAATTACCTATAAAATGCCAAAAATAACTTCTGCTGTACTCGTGGCGGAGTACCGTATCAAGCAGAGCCCTAGCCAGTCCGAGTCATCCACGTCCCCGTCGTTCTCCCTGGGACCTGCTGCAACCGCGCCGACGCGCGTCCGCCACCCCGAGTTGCAGCTGAGCTAACGGATGCAGGGCGAAGGGCGAATATTCTGCGCCTTAAAACAGAATCGTCTCACTAGGGAGGATACCCGAAATAAAACCGAGCACATCCGAAGGCTCTAAGGCGGCAGCCCCGCTATCGGATTAAGGCACAGTGGGCTAATCACCCGCTTGCCCGACAATAATTAATTGATTCCTGAAACCGAAACAGATAGAAACCGGACTGATCTTTCAACGACGACTTTTGGCATGAAAAAACGGACACGAATTGCTTATTGGAACGTACGCACGCTTAGCGATGACAGCCGACTAGCCCAAGCAGAAGCAGTAATGCTTAGCTACAATCTTCAGATACTCGGTCTGAGCGAAGTCAGGAGAAACGGTTTTGGTGAGCTGAGAACGTCCGGGGGCTTGACTTTGCTGTATTCAGGTAAAGAAAATGAGGAAGATGTGCGCAAGTATGGCGTGGGGCTCCTCCTTTCTAATGCAGCTAAGAATAGCCTCTTGGACTGGAAACCGATCTCAGACCGGATCATGTGTGCCCGTTTCAACTCAAGAGCCCGGAAGATCTCCATTATCCAGTGCTACGCCCCAACCAATGCATCAACAGAGGATACCAAGGACGACTTCTACAATGCCCTCAACGCCACCCTTAGGAGCATAAAAAAGCAAGATATCGTCATCGTCATGGGGGACCTGAATGCTAAGGTTGGGAGTGGTAATACTAACCGCGAGCGGCATATGGGTACACAGGGACAACGAGAATTGGGAGCGATTCATCGAGTTTTGTCAGAACCACGACCTTACCATCGGAGGAACATTATTCATTCATGGCAACCATCATAAGTACACGTGGAACTCCCCCGATGGGGTCACCAAGAACCAAATTGACCACCTCGCCATTAGTTCCAAATGGCGGTCTTCACTGCTCGATGTCCACAACCGCAGGGGCGCCGATATTGATAGCGACCACCATCTGGTAGTTGCTGAAGTCCGGCTCAAGGTTGCAGTTGCCCGTGCGGCTGGAGGACCTGGCAAGATTGGAAGAAGGTTCGAGGTGAGCAAACTGCATGACTCAGACACGCGTAAATATTTTCAGATGGAATTGCGCAATCGCTTTTCTATACTCGATGCTGCTACGGACTCATTAGACGAGAAGTGGAACCGCATCAAAGTGGCCTATACAGAGACCAGCTCCGTCGTTCTAGGGCACAAATCGACTCATTCTCGGGAGGACTGGATGTCACAACGCACGTGGAACCTGATCGAAGATAGAAGGAATCTTCACCTGAGACTGCTTGAGACCCATAACGACGCCATGCGAGCAGACCTTAACACGCAATACCGTCAGAAACGCAAGGAAATCTATCGCAGTACCCGCAAAGATAGGAGACGGTGGGCTGATGGTATTGCTGATCGTGCTCAACAAGCTGCAAACTCCGGCAACTTGAAAGAGTTGTACAATGCTACCAAAACCTTGGCAGGTAACAGCAAGTCGAGGAAGAAGCCGCTGAAGTCCAAAGATGGTCAGCTCATTGTGACGTCAGAAGGGCAGCTACTTCGCTGGCGTGAACACTTTGAAGAGGTCTTCCGTCTGTCAGCTACATCGGCACCTGACGCGCTGCAAGTCAGTACTCCACCCACCCAGCTTCTCAACATTAACACGGAACCACCGTCAGCCTCTGAAGTTGCGGAGGCAATCCGCTCTTTGAAGACAGGCAAAGCACCAGGACTCGACCTGATAACTGCGGAAATGCTTCAAGCCGACTTACCCACCGCAGTCGACGTCCTGACGCCGCTCATTGAAAAGATCTGGATCGCCGAAGAACTACCAGACGAATGGAACAAAGGTCTCCTTATAACTGTTCCTAAGAAAGGTGATCTTAGCCAGTGCGATAACTGGAGAGGTATAACTTTGCTCTCGATTCCCTCTAAGGTATTTTGCAAGATCATCCTGGACAGATTGTCGAAGGCCGTGGATCCTCTTCTACGCAAGGAGCAGGCTGGTTTCCGCTCGAACCGCTCCTGTACGGACCAGATCAACACTCTCCGTATCATACTGGAACAGGCATCAGAATGGCAGAGGGAGATTTATCTAACCTTCGTAGACTTCGAAAAGGCCTTTGATGCGCTGAAGTGGTCTAGTATCTGGTCCCGCCTACTGGAAATTGGAGTGCCGCCGAAAATAGTCCGTCTGTTGCAGAGTATTTATAAGAAATACTCCTGTAAGGTTACTCATAACGGCCTCATATCGGATGACGTAACAGTGCACGCGGGTGTCCGCCAAGGCTGCCTCCTGTCACCGCTCCTCTTCCTGGTCGTTCTTGATGGAATTATGCTTCGCATCTACGATAACAGGCGCCGCGGCATAGAGTGGGGATTATTCAACGTCTTGGAAGACTTGGATTACGCTGATGACCTATGCCTGCTGAGTCATACCCACGCCGATATGCAAGCAAAGCTAAAAGATCTACGCCAGGAAGCGGCAAAAACGGGGCTCAAAATAAACATCCGGAAGACCCAGGAAATGAGAACTGGTGTGAAGAACCACTCACCGTTGCTGATTGGCACAGAGGCAGTGGAACGCGTCCACCAATTTACATACCTCGGGAGTGTCGTGTCGGAGACTGGGGGAAGTGAAGAGGACATCGTTTCACGGATCGCCAAAGCCCGAGCAACCTTCGCGCAGCTGAGACCTGTTTGGCAATCGCGGAAACTGACCCGAAGGATTAAACTCAAAATCTTCGGGTCCAATGTCAAATCCGTGCTGCTCTACGGGTGCGAAACGTGGAAGGTCACAAAGGACATCTCACGCCAAATACAAGTCTTCGTCAACCGCTGTCTTCGTCGTATTCTCGGAGTTTACTGGCCCGAGACCATCTCCAATGTAGAGCTGTTGGAGAAATGCCACGAGAGCCCGATCGACCGCCAGATCAAGCGTCGCAAGTGGAGATGGATTGGCCACACGCTCCGAAGGGGTCCCGATCACATACCCAAACAAGCTTTGGACTGGAATCCCCAGGGGAAACGAAAGCGTGGCCGTCCCCGTCAAACCTGGCGTCGCACAGTGTTGGCAGAAGCGACGAGCATCGGAATGACATGGAGCGAGGTGAAGCGTGAAGCTCAAGACCGATCGCGATGGAGGACATCTGTGGACGCCCTCTGCCCCATCTAGGGGTTAAAGGACATTAAGTCAAGTAAGTCAATCAAACTATTAAAACATACAGCTTTAGATCCCATATAGAGTTTAGTTTTCTCGCGATTAAAACGTCGTAAATGCCATGAAATTCATGGCGCGTTCGTCATAGTTCGTTCAACATAGTTTAAAGTAAGGTGTACGGATTTTAGTATTCAGTCGAACAGAGTGAGTGCTCGGATCGCCAAATCTAGTGCGTAGTACATAATATATCGATGGGAGTCACATTATCAACTTCCAAAATCCGGGCAGCTACTAAAAATTGTTACTCAAATTGGCAATTGAACCCAGGACCTCAAGTTCAGCAGTCAAATGGAGTACTCCGATGAGCTACAATGCAGCTATAGAGCCACACCACAAACTATGCCTCATCTCTTGTCCTACTCTTTGCACAATTACTTCTGCACCACAAGAGACCTTTGCGAGGTCAGAGCTAACTCTGTTACGTTCTTGCCAAATATTGTTAAAATATTTGATTAAGAACGTAAATCGAATTATTGACTCAAATAAGAAATATTTGTACTGACACAAAAGAGCAACAAATATATGCAGAAATAAATTAGGATACACTTTTTTTAAACTGATTCAATACTGGAAAAAACCGGCCAAGTACGAGTCGGACTCGCGCACGAAGGGTTCCGTACTTGGTAAATTGCGGTTTACGATTTATGACGTCTTAAAAAAAACTACTTACTAGATCTCGTTCAAACCAATTTTCGGTGGAAGTTTACATGGTAATGTTCATCATATATATTTTTTAGTTATATCATTCTCTTATTTTAGAAGTTACAGGGGGGGCGGACACGTTTTACCACTTTGGAAGTGTCTCTCGCGCAAACTATTCAGTTTAGAAAAAAAAAAATAGAAACCTCAATATAATTTTTAAAGACCTATCCATAGATACCCCACACGTATGGGTTCGATGAAAAAAAATATTTTTAGTTTCAGTTTCAAGTATGGGAACCCCCAAAATTTATTGTTTTTTTTCTATTTTTGTGTGAAAATCTTAATGCGGTTCACAGAATACATCTACTTACCAAGTTTCAACAGCATAGTTCTTATAGTTTCGGAAAAAAATGGCTGTGACATACGGACGGACAGACAGACAGACATGACGAATCTATAAGGGTTCCATTTTTTTGCCATTTGGCTACGGAACCCTAAAAATGTTGTGACTGCACCATTATAAGGACCTGTTGCAAAAATAGTCAGAAATAGTGCCACTTTTTCAATAAAAACAGTAGGTAATGCTAATTGATCAGTATGAATAAATGCCCCCGGTTATAGTAGTAGCCACTCGTTACAGCATTCTTACACGTTGTGCCTTGAATACAGCGATGACCTTAGTGTGTGAAGAATTTATTTACAGCGCTTTTTCTCGCAGTTTTGTATCTGCGGCCCATGCCACAGGAACCGTGTACTTTCCGGAACAAAAAGTGTTTGCGATGCTTTTTATCAGTTTTTTTATTTATTTATTATATACTTTATTGTACACCACAAAAAAAAAGTACAGGACAAACGACACACAACAAACAACATTTTTTTTTTAATTTGGAACAGTACCTACTTCCTTACTACTGACGCTGCGATTGGCATGGCCACCTACTGGTCCCAAAAAATTAATAGTTTTCCTCTTTTGCAAATTAAAAATAAATAAAAATATCTCTTTAGAAGTTTAGATTCAGTTTCATAATAACAGATTAATTTTTATATTTATTTGATCAACTAAACCATAGCAAAATTGTTTAGTACTATCAAGATACATAGAAACGAATACTGTGCTTCTAATACCATTTCCATAAACAAATATCGGCCTTCACCCTAAGGATGCTGTTAAGAATTTGCCATTAATCTTATTTTATAAAATCTGTCTAGAACCCGTCTCGGCTTATATTAAATTTCAGATTCATATTATCCCCGGCAAAATATCAGCTTTTCTAGAGAGTTTCATAATTTATATGGCTTTAAGCGGTCTTCATAATACTCCATAAACAGACTTTTTATCGCGAATGATTTCCAAACCGTTAAAATGAGGAAGAATGTAAAAAAATGTTAATCAGCCAGCCTAGCAATTTCCCAACTAACTTGACTTTGGATAACCGTATAACGGAATGCAGCTGAATACAATTCAAAAATATTATTTTAATAATTATTAAATAATATACAAGGAGCGACTGCCTATCTGACCACTAAAAAAAACACGAACCAACCAACACCAACCACCAGCAAATGAAAATCAGCGCCGTGCTGTGAGTCTTCATTCTTATTAACAATTATATATATATTCATATTCAATAATTAATTCATATTCATTTATACGTGGGACACTCAGAAAGTTTTGCGAAACTAAAAAAAAATTTTCTATACGTACATATATTTTTATTAAATCTTTTCAAAGTACTTTCCACCAGCCTCTATACAAAGATTCATGCGCCTAAACCAGTTTTCAAAACACTTTTTCCAGTCCGCCGCAGACACCTCGTTTACAGCCTGCTCGAACGCAGCCAGCGCATCTTCCGGCGACGAAAATTGTATCCCTTTGAGCTGATTTTTTATTTTTGGGAATAAAAAGAAGTCACACGGTGCTAGATCAGGGCTGTAAGGAGGGTGACCCAGGAGTTTGACTGGCGTGCTGTCCAGGAAGTCCCTCGTTTTGAGTGCGGTGTGCGCAGGTGCATTGTCGTGGTGGAGCAGTAGCCCGCGGAGCCCTGTGTTTGGTCGCTTGTTGCTTATAACAGAGAAAACTTCTGGCAAACATTTGGTAGTATACCATTCGGCATTAATGCTTCTTTGATCCCGTAAGGGAATTGATACCAAGTGGCCAGTCAAATTAAAAAAGCTAGCGATCAAAATCTTACCCCCGCTTCTAGATCGCTTCACTTTGGTAGGCGTTGGCTCATTTTGAAACACCCAAACAGTCGACTGGCGCTTGGTTTCTGGGTCGTATTGATAAATCCAGGACTCATCACTTGTAACGATGTCGTAAACACGCCGAGACGAGCCTGCTTCAAATTTGTTAAGCATATCACGGCACCATTCCACCCGGGCCTGCTTCTGAGCATCGGTGAGGTTGTGCGGCACCCAGCGTGATACTATCCTCCTCACGCGAAGATGGCTGTGTAGAATCTCGTGAACGCTTCCCGATCCAATCTTCAATATGTGTTGAATCTCCTGATATGTAATTCGCCTATTGTCTTGGATTAAATTTTTCACTGCTAGCACGTTTTCTTCGGTAACAGCCGTCAAAGGGCGACCGCTTCTTTCGTCATCCCCCAAAGTTGGTCGACCGCGCTTGAATTCGTTATACCAACGATACACGGTTGCCTTGGAAGGGCCTTCATCCATGAATGCCATTTGAAGTCTATCGTACGATTCATCCGGTTTCAGGCGACACTTGAAATCGTATAAAATCATAGCTCTAAAATGTTCCCGGCGCAGATCCATATTTCAGTGAGACACAATACTTTGAATTAACTCGCAAAAAATGTGGAGGGAAATTTTGAAATTGGAACTTACTTATTTTTACTTATAAATAATCATATTTTCGAAAAACATTATAACTGGCCAGTCTCCCATATATAAAAACTTTTTTTCGCAATACTTTCTGAGGGGCCTGGTATTAACAATTTTTTAAATATTTTTTTATTTCTCTTTACTGACATAATTTAAGAACTACTAAAACTATCATTAAGGGTTTAGTTTAAGCAAAATCTACCCAAGTTATGAGAGTTCATAAAAACGACGAAGCGCTTCGAGAAAAGATAGGTAGTGCCGCTTCGCTTCGCTCGTCTTAGCGTGGGCACTACCTTGCCTCCGAATAACTTCTGTTCTTGTTCTTGTAATGGCAATTACATACTTTTTCTTTGTATACAACTCAATAACAGGGTGACACGATAAGAATGGTTTTCAGATTATTAGTCTCTGAAAAATTTGCAGGAGCAGCTGCTTAACGAGCTTTCCAAGACACAGAGGCGACTCGATATGTTATGGATGGTCCACCGGTGGACCCATCCACGGACCGCCCTTCCTTAACCTATCTTGAAGATCGCCCAACATATGCAGCTGTTGTTATTTATCGATGAACATGTAGAATATTTACCTTTCATCAACATCATCATCCACATCTCTTTTCTTGTGTAAATCCCCTCGCCCCTGTGCCACCCCTTATCAAGCTTCTACCTGCACTGGGAATAATGACGTCTACCCATTAAAGAAATGCTAGAGAATTTGTGCAGGACGGAAGTCGGACCGGTATATCATGAGGACCTGGTGTAAAGTAAGGAAGGTTTTGAGAGGCTGAGGGCTTTTGCTCACAAATGTTTCAAGAAGCGGCAGGAATTGAGGTTATACGTGGGACACTCAGAAAGTTTTGCGAAACTAAAAAAAATTGTTCTATACGTACATATATTTTTATTAAATCTTTTCAAAGTACTTTCCACCAGCCTCTATACAAAGATTCATGCGCCTAAACCAGTTTTCAAAACACTTTTTCCAGTCCGCCGCAGACACCTCGTTTACAGCCTGCTCGAACGCAGCCAGCGCATCTTCCGGCGACGAAAATTGTATCCCTTTGAGCTGATTTTTTATTTTTGGGAATAAAAAGAAGTCACACGGTGCTAGATCAGGGCTGTAAGGAGGGTGACCCAGGAGTTTGACTGGCGTGCTGTCCAGGAAGTCCCTCGTTTTGAGTGCGGTGTGCGCAGGTGCATTGTCGTGGTGGAGCAGTAGCCCGCGGAGCCCTGTGTTTGGTCGCTTGTTGCTTATAACAGAGAAAACTTCTGGCAAACATTTGGTAGTATACCATTCGGCATTAATGCTTCTTTGATCCCGTAAGGGAATTGATACCAAGTGGCCAGTCAAATTAAAAAAGCTAGCGATCAAAATCTTACCCCCGCTTCTAGATCGCTTCACTTTGGTAGGCGTTGGCTCATTTTGAAACACCCAAACAGTCGACTGGCGCTTGGTTTCTGGGTCGTATTGATAAATCCAGGACTCATCACCTGTAACGATGTCGTAAACACGCCGAGACGAGCCTGCTTCAAATTTGTTAAGCATATCACGGCACCATTCCACCCGGGCCTGCTTCTGAGCATCGGTGAGGTTGTGCGGCACCCAGCGTGATACTATCCTCCTCACGCGAAGATGGCTGTGTAGAATCTCGTGAACGCTTCCCGATCCAATCTTCAATATGTGTTGAATCTCCTGATATGTAATTCGCCTATTGTCTTGGATTAAATTTTTCACTGCTAGCACGTTTTCTTCGGTAACAGCCGTCAAAGGGCGACCGCTTCTTTCGTCATCCCCCAAAGTTGGTCGACCGCGCTTGAATTCGTTATACCAACGATACACGGTTGCCTTGGAAGGGCCTTCATCCATGAATGCCATTTGAAGTCTATCGTACGATTCATCCGGTTTCAGGCGACACTTGAAATCGTATAAAATCATAGCTCTAAAATGTTCCCGGCGCAGATCCATATTTCAGTGAGACACAATACTTTGAATTAACTCGCAAAAAATGTGGAGGGAAATTTTGAAATTGGAACTTACTTATTTTTACTTATAAATAATCATATTTTCGAAAAACATTATAACTGGCCAGTCTCCCATATATAAAAACTTTTTTTCGCAATACTTTCTGAGGGGCCTGGTAAAAAGGAACTGCTGCGCGTGAAGTGCAAAGGTTTTACGATGTTGTGGCGTTCACGCCCCAGAAAGGGGAGAAGTGACATCATAGGGGCAGCAGGATATAGAGAACGCATTTTGGGAAACAGCACACGCAAATACCAAGTGTGATTCTCTAATGATTTAGTCAGTATTCCAAACGACGAGAAGGACCAAGAAGCGGCAGGCGGATTACTTATTCCGCTGGCAGTCGTTCAACATTCCTTAAACACAAACACACAAACACTTTTTCATTCTTTCTTTCTTTTTTCTCCTTCTACCAGTCCTTGGACGTCATTTGGTTCCTGCCATACTCCACCTGTCATGACCGGGCCTTGCCATGCGTCCTGCCCAACTCCATTTGAGTTCCATAATTCGTTTTCCAATATCGACGATCATATATTTTACTACGTATCGGATATTAAAGATTCCGTATCAAAATTATTTCCACAATGTGGTTAACGTTAAAGATAAAATTATGCGTTGGTAGTATATTTTTCGATCTGGGTCAACCAAAAAATTTCATGCGTAAAATCCTTTGGTTTACGGTTTCGTTCGAACGCGTAAATAAAATTAACAATTTTATTTTTAACCTAAATTCATCAATAATTCTTTATTTTAGGTTTTCTTTGCTGTGTTGTTTTGGCGAATATTTTATTTAAGAATGCTTTGTAGTTTGATCACAAATTCACGGAGTTTTTGTTTCCAGATAGCTACAACCTAGGGGTCGTGTAAGTCAAGAGTGAATAGATTATTTCAAGCTTGCCATTAGGTCAGATAGTGGTCAAACGTGAGCCTATCGTTAATAATAAAAATATATTTTACAATGCATGACCTCGAAAAGAGCGGTTTTCCAAGCAGCCCAACTGTGCGGAAAGTGTCACTTTTTTTCACTAGTGCTTTTTACTTTCCTGTACTTTTTTAATTTTTCACTCCAACGTCAGCCCGACGCATAGAGTTTTTATTATTAGAGAAAAGTTTTCAAAATTAGTTATGTACAGATTATCATTCATATAAAAGGTAAAATAAAATTAATACTTTATTTTAGGCGTTTTTAATTACTCTAGATTTAGATTTTAATCAATAAATTAATTTTAAATATTCATTATATATGTTTGGCAGAACGTATATTTTGCTCGTGCCTTATTGCTTTACGATGTGACAGCTATTCGCACATGCGCTGTAGATATGCCCGAGGAACTATGAGTTAATCTGTGGATATGCTGAACGCGCTTGAATAAGCCCGCCATTTTATTAATTTAATTTAATTTATTTATTTATTTCCTCGCACAATGTATAGTAAATTGTTGTATGATACACGTACGTAAGATGATTTCCGACTTGTGTCGATTTATCCACTCATCGGAAATCACCTACCTTCCGCACTTGTAGCATAAATAACTATATTATGCCCGGTTTCGTTGACAATTGGAGATTTGAAAAGCCAACAATGCAATAATAGGTTGCTGGTAGTGAAAAATTCTGTTTTTATATTAAATAGTTAAACATTTGAAAATAATTCTAAAAATAATAAATATAGTATGTACAAGCAAACCTTATCTTATAGCCAAACTCTTTCTAGACTAGCTAGGGTGAATTTGAGTAACATAACCCGTTGTAAGCTCAAGGTTAAATAGGTCAGTAGCCGGTTGTAATTGGCAGCAATTTGTTACAATTATGGAAATCTGAACGCTGCGTATGATAAAAGGGGGGAGGGAAGCAGAACAAATTCTGGCACTTTAGATTATGGACAATAGCGAACCTTCTGTGCAACTGACATAAAGATGCAAATCATTGTCTGAATAGAAATGGTAAATTGAAAACGGACGATACTAAAAAATATTTGGCTTATTTTATTTTGCGTAATAAAAATAACACGTTTGATAAATAGGGGTAGGGGAACAAAATACATGCGCAGCGTTCAGATTTCCATAATTGTAACAAATCGCTGTCACTTACGACCGGCTACTGACCTATTTAACCTTGAGCTTCCAACGGGTTAGAAAACAACAGATTTTTACAAGCTTTATTTTACCTTGCTTTCGTATGTGTATCCGGCATTGAGTAACCAATTCTTCAAGCACTTTCTGGCATCCGGTTAAGCAAAAACTTGGTGTACTTATGTAACTTTGGAAACATTGGAATAATATGGTTCTATGGAGCTGGTCTCATAATGGATCCGGAAGGTGGCTATACCAACTCCTCCACCAGTCAAGATAGCACAATCATGTTTGGGTTCATTGGATTTGTATTGATAATATTAATATTACATTTCATATCTTTCCGTTCAAAAAGCTTGTTTAAAAAAAAACATTTTTAGGGTTCTGGACCCAAAGGGCAAAAACGGGACCCTATTACTAAGACTTCGCGGTCGGTGTTTCTGTCTGTCTGTCCGTCTGTCTGTATGTCTGTCTATCTGTCACCAGGCTGTATCTCATGAACCGTGATAGCTAGACAGATTGAAATTTTCACGATGATGTATTTCTGTTGCCGCTATAACAACAAATACTAATAAAATAAATATTTAAGTGGTGCTCCCATACAAGAAACGTGTTTTTTTTGCCATTTTTTGTGATAATTGTACGGAACCCTTCGTGCGCGAGTTCGACTCACACTTGGCCGGTTTTTTATATTATATTATACACAGGCCTTAATATTACCTACGTCAAGAATTAGGTAATATTAAGGCTGATTATCGCTCTAAGCAGTTTTCATACACCTTAAAAAAATCTTTTTATCTCTCGCTTTTGACTGAATCGTATTGACTGTGATAGTTTTTTAAGCGACTGCCCAAAAAAAGGAGGAGGTTCTCAATTTGGATGTTTCTATTTTTTTTTATTTTTTTTCAGACGGTAACTCCTTCATAAATAGACGGATTTGCAAAACTCTTTTTTTTTTGTTTAAAAGGGTATACTTTCGAGGTGGTCCTATTGTCACCAAATTAGAAACTGATGATGAAATCCCATGGAAATAGAGGGAACTCCTCAATTATGGAACTCTTTAATAGATATGTCATGGGTAAGCCGGCAGATAGGCACTGGAACTTCGTAATAAAACAATGTGTCCTATTCGTGTTTGGGTTTATTGGAATCGAAATGATGTACTCCGGCTACAAATGATTTGCATGGTAATATGAGGTACCAACAATAAAAATAGTAATATAAAAAACTTTTTAACAAAAATAAAAAAAATCTGAGTGCTGTTCACAAATATTGAATTGCATGGTTGTTTAAGCAAGGGTCAGACCCATATACCGAGTCTGTTAGAAGGACCTCCACTAAACTAAGTCGACAACAACGAAAAAAATGCCTCGATTTAAGTCAATAAATAACAAACTATTAATGCCAATTTCATGAGTCAAGGCGGAATCGAGTTGGAGGACATGACTTGGAATTTAAGAGTCAGAATCAAAACGTTCGCGGTCTTTATTCCCATATCGAAGGAAGGACTTCCTCATTTGCGCCATTTTCCCATAAAAGCTTTAACCACAGCATCTATTGGATCGTTAATAGTGTTGTGGTACTTATCGTAATTCTGAACAGTGCAGTGAAGTCGGAGGATACATATTCGCGGGCTGGCTAACCAAAATCTGGTGTATCCTCCGCCTGCACAGCATGATTTTGTACTGTTTGTACATCTTGTTTACGTCTTTTTAGTTCGCTTTTTAAGCAGTCGGGTTTTTTGATTTTTGATTTAGCTTTTTTGATTTATAACTTTTTTGTACTTTTTTTCGAATTTGGTACATTTAAACATATACGTGTTATATATTTTTGAAATCCCCTCTTAAAGCCCTTTATTTGATACCCCAAACGATGGGTTTGGAAGAAAAAAAACATTTGGTCCCCCACAATATGGCGCCCAAAATCCGCCATTTTTCTATTTTCGAATTTAAATGTAGCTAGTGACACTCGCAGGGTTAAAACGAATCGATTGACGTAAGAACCATCAAAATCGGCCAAGTCATTTGGTCTCTCGAACGCCATCTAGGAACAAACATACATACATACATAGACTGATAAACACATTACCCTCCTTCGGCAGTCGGGTAAAAACAAATGTATGTTTCTAAATATATACACAGCACACATAAAGTCGATTATACAATATCCATAACGATGCGTGATTCGATTTAAATCGGTTTGCGCTGATTCTCGTCGTATCGAGTTATCGCTCCGGGGGGCATCCGAACGTAAATTGAGGTGTCTTCAGTTCAAATTTATTTCGGGGATTATTCAGAGGAAATACCTACAATGGTGTTGTTTTTTTAATCGTAAAGATGTATAAAAATAAGGTCTTTCTTCAATCACTACTTAGGCAAAGCGCTTTTTAGGGTTTCGTAGTCAACAAGGAACTCTTATACTTTCACCATGTCCGTCTGTCCGGTCCTCAGCTTAGCTCAGAGACTCTTTGTACTAGAAAGCTATAATTTGGCATGGATGTACGTATTAA
The DNA here is from genome assembly GCA_949775005.1 of Orthosia gothica. Lineage (NCBI taxonomy): Eukaryota > Metazoa > Arthropoda > Insecta > Lepidoptera > Noctuidae > Orthosia > Orthosia gothica. Next base: position 8,879,865 of record OX459044.1, read on the forward strand.
CCACGGAGACAAAGTAGTAAAAAAAAATGTTTCGTATGCTAAGATGGTTTGGCCATGTTGAGAGGATGAATGAAAGGCGATTAACGAAAGGTATTTACAAGGCAGACGTGAAAGGAAACGCCGGGAGGGGACGCCCTAGAAAGACATATTTAGACCTTATAGGTGATGTTCTTCAGAAAGGCCAAGTGCGCAGTACCCATAACCGGCGTGTGTGTATGACTAGATGTATGAATGTGTGTGAAGCAAAAGAAGTATGTAGGGATCGTAGCAGGTGGCGTTCTGTAGTTTCTGCCTACCCCCATGGGAAAAAGGCGTGAGTTTATGTATGTATGTATTAAATAATATACAAGGAGCGACTGCCTATCTGACCACTACAAAAAATAAATGGGACCGCATGACAAGCACCAGCGTTCAAATAAAGAAAGAATCAACAAAATCGGGTCACCGAATAAAACGTTCTGAGGTAACACGCATTAAAAAAATACAGTCGAATTGATAACCAACTCCTTTTTGCGAAGTCGGTTAAGAAACACCAACACCAACCAAATGAAAATCGGCGCCCAGCTGTGGATCCCCTACGGTAAAGTATTGACGATACGCACTGATTTTATTTATATTAACAATCATTTTTATATTTTTTTACTTGTTTTACTTACATAATTTAAGAACTAAACCCAAAGGTTGACTGGTAGAGAATGCCTTGTGGCATTAAGTCCGCCTATGTACCACTATTGTACATGCAGTTTAAATAAATAAATAAATATCGTTAAGGGTTTAGTTTAAGCAAAATCTACCCAAGTTATGAGGGTTCTAAAAAACGACGAAATGCTTCGAGAAAAGGTAGGTAGTGCCCTTGCGCTTCGCTTGGCTCATTTTGCCGGGGCCACTAACGAGCCCCCTAATAACTACTGCTCTTGTTCTTGTAATGTACTAATGTTGATATGTCGTTTTATGGCAATTACATACTTTTTATTTCTACACGATAACTCAATGACAGGGTGACACGAGAAGACTAGTTTTCAGATTATTAGTCTCTGAAAAATTTGCGGGAGCAGCTGCTTAACGAGCCTTCCAAGACACAGAGGCGACTCGATATGTTATGGATGGTCCACCGGTGGACCCATCCACGGACCGCCCTTCCTTAACCTATCTTGAAGATCGACCAACATATGCAGCTGTTGTTATTTATCGATGACCCCGTAGAATATTTACCTTTCATCAACATCATCATCCACAACTTGATTTCGCCCCTGTGCCACCCCTTATCCAGGTTCTACCTGCACTGGGAATAATGACGTTTACTCATTAAAGAAATGCTAGAGAACTTGTGCAGGCCGGAAGTCGGACCGGTATATCATGAGGAACTGGACTGGTAAGGAAGGTTTTGACAGGCTGAGGGCTTTTGCTCACAAATGGCAAAAGAAGCGGTAGGAACTGGAGTTATAAAATTATAGTTTATAAAACTAAAAAACACGTTTTTCAAGCGCAAAAGCGTGGGGTGCTTTTTAAGATATTATCGAAATGATAATCACTCTACTCATATTTATCTGTCAATTAAATATTTATAAGTATTCACACCATGCACCCCACGCTTTTTTTTATTTTTTATTCACACTATTATTAATTTATATTTATTGAAATTTTTAACACTATTCTTAATTTAAATTTATTAATATTTTTTTTTCTATATTTTAGTTCGGTTTTCTATAAAAACCGTGTTTTTTTGTTTTTTTAAACTATTATTTATTTTCAACTTTTTAGTTTGGTTTATTTTTATTATTATAGCCTTGTTAGTTAACGGAATCAAGATATTTTGCTTACTATTGTCGAGATAATTTAATGGAGATTACTAAAAATACCTATACTATCTAAAACATTGTTTTTGTGCAATTGAAACGAAAAAAAACATTAAACAAAAATCCTGTCGGTCATGTATGAAACTCCGGAAACACTAACTTGTGAAAAAATCAATTATTTGAGTAATTTTTTTTTTTTAATTCTCATCGACAATTGTAGGTCACCGAATGCGAATGGCTAATAAATTCAGTGTCGCTTAATTACAATTAATAAAAAACGAAAACTACAAGACTGTATATCTATGTAAAATTAACATGGATGGTGATATATCTATATCTAGAAATATTATGTACATTTATTCTACCAGGTGCGCTTGTGCAGTACCTTCCTATTATATAATAGCTGTTTTTTCAGCAACTAATTTTGAACAACTTATATTTTTTTTTATTTTTTTTCAAATTAGTGTATTGTCATTGGTCCTCGATAAATCTACAAAGTTTGAATGAAATCTGGCCGTGAGGGTCAAAATCGCGCCCGAAGTCGGTTACAAACATAGATACAGGTGAAGCTAATATAAAGCGTGTGATTTAGTCGGTATGCCGAACGACGAGAAGGACCATGAAGCGGAAGGCGGATTACTTATTCCGCTGGCAGTCGTTCAACATTCCTTAAACACAAACACACAAACACTTTTTCTTTCTTTCTTTCTTTTCTTTCCTTCTACCAGTCCTTGGACGTCATTTGGTTCCTGCCATACTCCACCTGTCCTGACCGGGCCTTGCCATGCGTCCTGCCCAACTCCATTTGAGTTCCATAATTCGTTTTCCAATATCGACGATCATATATTTTACTACGTATCGGATATTAAAGATTCCGTATCAGAATTATTTCCACAATGTGGTTAACGTTAAAGATAAAATTATGCGTTGGGAGTATATTTTTCGATCTGGGTCAACCAAAAAATTTCATGCGTAAAATCCTTCGGTTTACGGTTTCGTTCGAACGCGTAAATCAAATTAACAATTTTATTTTTAACTTAAATTTATTCGTAAATTAATCAATCATTCTTTATTTTAGGTTTTCTTTGCTGTGTTGTTTTGGCGAATGTTTTATTTAAGAATGCTTTGTAGTTTGATCACAAACTGACGGAGTTTTTGATTCTCGATAGCTAGAACCTTAGGGGTCGTGTAATTCAAGAGTGAATAGGTTACTTCTAGGCACGCGTGCTTCATCGTCGACCACATCATCGCTTGCCATCAGGTCAGATAGTGGTCAAACGTGAGCCTATCTATAATATTAAATAGTACATTGTTCACCGAGAGGAGAAAGTGACCGATTACCGTCCGAGATCGGGAATCGCACTTTCTCTCGAGTGATACATAGTGCTTTATACTACATCTACGAGGAATTTACTTTTCTACGAAAAGTGAATCCTCAAACAACACACAAATTGAAAATGGTGCCAATGGCGTCTGCAATTTTCACATGTTCTTTTTTCAAATTGTTTGACACCATCCAACACACAGCTAGTGGCCAGTGTCATTTTGCGAACTTGGAGATAAAAACTCACAAACTCACTGTAAAAACTTTTTGGCTTTTGATATTTAGGTTACCAGCGCATAGTCTTACCCAAAATTAAAAAAGAAAAACCACGTAAGAAATGGATTTTCATACACTTTTCTCTCCCGCTCAGATGCGTTTTCTCGCCGCATATTTGTTCGATATGCAAAGACGTAGTTTCTACCGTAAATTTGATAAAGTATCAAGGTACCTACTTGCCGAGCAGGTGTAGTATAAAATATATTTATTCTGCCCGTTTTCGTTAACAATTAGAGATTTGAAAATCCAACAGTGCAATAAGAGGTTGCTGGTAGTGAAAAATTCTGTGTTTATATGAACTGTTAAATATTTGAAAAATATCTAAAAATAATAAATATAGTATGTACAAGCAAATCTTATCTTAACCAAACTGTTTCTAGACTAGCTAGGGTGAATTTGAGTAACATAACCCGTTGTAAGCTCAAGGTTAAATAGGTCAGTAGCCGGTTGTAATTGGCAGCAATTTGTTACAATTATGGAAATCTGAACGCTGCGTATGATAAAAGGGGGGAGGGAAGCAGAACAAATTCTGGCACTTTAGATTATGGACAATAGCGAACATTTTGTGCAACTGACATAAAGATGCAAATCATTGACTGAATAGAAATGGTAAATTGAAAACGGACGATACTAAAAAATATTTGGTTTATTTTATTTTGCGTAATAAAAATAACACGTTTGATAAATAGGGGTAGGGGAACAAAATACATGCGCAAGGTTCAGATTTCCATAATTGTAACAAATCGCTGTCGCTTACGACCGGCTACTGACCTATTTAACCTTGACCTTCCAACGGGTTAGTAAACAACAGATTTTTACAAGCTTTATTTTACCTTGCTTTCGTATGTGTATGCGGCATTGAGTAACCAATTCTTCAAGCACTTTCTGGCATCCGATTAAGCAAAAACTTGGTGTACTTATGTAACTTTGGAAACATTGGAATAATATGGTTCTATGGAGCTGGTCTCATAATGGATCTGGAAGGTGGCCATACTAACTCCTCCACCAGTCAAGATAGCACCATCATGTTTGGGTTCATTGGATTTGTATTGATATTATTAATATTACATTTCATATCTTTCCGTTCAAAAAGCTTGTTTTAAAAAAAACATTTTTAGGGTTCTGTACCCAAAGGGCAAAAACGGGACCCTATTACTAAGACTTCGCGCTGTCTGTCTGGCTGTCCGTCTGTCTGTATGTCTGTCTGTCTGTCACCAGGCTGTATCTCATGAACCGTGATAGCTAGACAGTTGAAATTTTCACGATGATGTATTTCTGTTGCCGCTATAACAACAAATACTAACAAAATAAAATAAATATTTAAGTGGGGCTCCCATACAAGAAACTTGTTTTTTTTTGCCATTTTTTGCGATAATTGTACGGAACCCTTAGTGCGCGAGTTCGACTTGCACTTGGCCGGTTTTTTATATTATATTATACACAGGCCTTAATATTACCTACGTCAAGAATTAGGTAATATTAAGGCTGATTATCGCTCTAAGTAGTTTTTCATACACCTTAAAAAAAAAACTTTTTATCCCTCGCTTTCGACTCGAATCGTATTGACTGTGATAGTTTTTTAACAGAGTTCACAAAAAGGAGGAGGTTCTCATTTTTTTATGTTTTTCAGGCACAACTCCGATCTAGATAGACGGATTTGCAAAATTATATTTTTGTTTAAAAGTGTATTCTTATGAGCTGGCCCCATTTTCACTAAATTAGAATCTGATGATGGAATCCCATGGAAATCGAGGGAACTCCTCAAATATGTAGGCAGATTTGTAGGAATTTTGTTATTTTCAATAACATGGTAAGCATTTGCACTCAGAAAGTAATATTTAGTGAAGGGAACTAATGAAGAAGGCCACAGATGGCCACCGGAACTCTGTAATAAGTATGTCATGGGTAAGCCGGCAGGAAGGTACTGAAATTTCGTAATAAAACAATGTGTCCTAGTCGTGTTTGGGTTTATTGGAATTGAAATGATGTACTCCGGCTATAAATGATTTGCATGGTAATATGAGGTACCAACAATAAAAAGAATAATATAAAAACATTTCACAAAAAAAATACCGACTTTTAAAGCAAAACACTACAAAACGAAATAGTTATTTATGCTACAAGTGCGGAAGGTAGGTGATTTCCGATGAGTGGCATTTTCATTCACGAGCGAGCGAAGCGAGTGAGTGGATAAATCGACACGAGTCGGCAATCATCTTACGTACGTGTATCATACAACATTTTACTATGCATTGTGCGAGGAAATAAATAAATTAATAAAATGAAATTAATAAAATGGCGGGCTTATTCAAGCGCGTTCAGCATATCCACAAATTAACTAATAGTTCCTCGGGCATATCTACTGCGCATGTGCAAATAACTGTCGCATCGTAACGCAATAAGGCACGAGCAAAATATACGTTCTGCCAAACATATTTAATTGATATTTAAAATTAATTTATTGATCAAAATCTCCATCTAGAGTAATTAAAAACGCCTTAAATGAAGTATTAGTTCTATTTTGCCTTTTATTTGAATGATAATCTGTACATAACTAATTTTAAAAACTTTTCTCAAATAATAAAAACTATGCGTTGGAGTTAAAAATTAAAAAAATACAGGAAAGTAAAAAGCACTAGTGAAAAAAAGTGACACTTTCGCACAGTTTGGCTGCTTGGAAAACCGCTCGTTTCGAGGACATGCATTGTAAAATAAATTTGTTTTCGTATTCGAAAGACACCGACTTCGTAAAACAAAGCAATTTTTCACATTGTAATGTTTTCCTTGAGAAGCCGGTTTATTTTGAGGGTTCCGTACCCAAAGGGTAAAAATGGGACCCTATTACTAAGACTCCGCGGTCCGTCTGTCTGTCTGTCACCAGGCTGTATCTCATGAACCGTGATAGCTAGACAGTTAAAATTTTCACAGATGGCGTATTTCTGTTGCCGCTATAATAACAAATACTAAAAACAGAATTAAATAAATATTTAAGTAGGGCTCCCATACAACGAACGTGATTTTTGTGCCGTTTTTTGCAAAAATGGTATGGAACCCTTCGTGCGCGATTCCGACTCGCACTTGGCCGGTTTTTTTTTATTATTATTAAAAGGCTCCCGCTTGACCACTATCTCACCAGGTGGTAAGCGATGATGTGGTCGATGGCGTTACATGCTTGCCTAGAAGAAACCTATTACCTCTTGACTTAAAAACCCCAAGGTTGTAGCTATCGGGCAACACAGACTCGGCTGGGAATTCCACTCCATAGCTTTTCGCATAATGAAAGTATTTCGAAAACTTTTAGTGCGTATGGGTGGGATGTCCACCATTTCCATTTGTTTGCCATTTATTGTTCAAAATGGAATTTAATCATTGACATTAATTTAAGTTTTTCCCGTTGTCATCGCGACTGATTCGCTTAGAGTGAAGGTAGGTCAAAAAGAACTTCGAACATTGACAAAACTGTTTTCTCTACAAAGACACAAATGTTCCGTCTACAAACAACAAATAAACTGATTTTGCGCACTTTATGACTATATGAGAAAGTATTTTCAAATCACCAAAGAAAAAATTCAGAGTGCTGTTCAGAAATATTGAATTGCATGGTTGTATAAGCATGGTTCCGTACTTTCCGTACCTACCTAACATAAAACTATGTACCTATTTGTCGAGTGAATGGAGTTACAAGCTACTCTACCTCAACAAAACTCAAAGAGTGTTGACTACGATTTGAATAACTAAATAAATCAGAGCTATCCTTCTCTTACAAATTGAGAAAACGACCGAAGTGCAACAATCAGCACCTCATGTGGAAATCGTGGAATACCGACACAATATTGACATGAAAATGGTTTCTTTGTATAAGCAAGGGTCAGACCGATAAACCGAGACCGTTAGAAGGATCTCCACTAAAATAAAACGACAACAACGAATAAATCTCTCGATTTAAGTCAACAAATAATTAAATAAATAAGCCATTTATTTCTTGCTTTTACAAAGTTTTTTTTGTAATTAAAAAGTTATTGTAAGTAGATTTAGTTAGCAAGAACCACGGATTGGATAAAGGCCTCCTCCAAAGATGCCCATGCGTCTCTATCCTGTGCTACGTCTATCCAGTTTGGGCCAGCTGTCCGTCTGAGGTCGTCTTCCCATCTGGTTAGTGGTCTCCCTCGGCTTCTCTTGCCCGCTGGGCCGCTCCACAATGTTACTCTCGCAGTCCATCTCTGGTCTGTATATCTCGCGACATAGCCAGCCCATTTCCATTTTAGTTTTAGTGCATAAGTTAGAGCATCGGACGCATTGGTGGTTTTTCTTAACTTAGTTTGTCTTACTTTATCTATTTTCTTTATGTTGAGCAATAAATAACAAACTATTAATGCCAATTTGATGAGTCAAGGCGGAATCGAGTTGTAGGACATGACTTGGAATTTAGGAGTCAAAATCAAAATCCTCGCTGTCTATATTCCCATACCGAAGGAAGGACTTGCTTATTTGCGCCATTTTCCCATAAAAGCTTTAGCCACAGCATCAATTGGATTGTTAATAGTGTTGTGGTACTTATAGTAATTCTACACGTACTCATACACACACAGTGCCACCGCCATTGCGCCAGCGAATGTGCGGCGGTATCCCGCGTTGCCACTGAATTGTCTTGTTTGTATACCTATATTTAAGTGTAAACCAATTGTTATACGAGCGCTAATCCCGTCGATAAACTGCCTCGCAGTTTCGTGGGTTTGTAATTTGAAAATCAAAAAACCCGACTGCTTAAAAAGCGAACTAAAAAGACGTTAACAAGAAGAAAATCATGCTGTGCAGTTGGAGGATACATATTCGCGGGCTGGCTAACCAAAATCTGGTGTATCCTCCACCTGCAAAGCATGATTTTCTTCTTGTTTACGTCTTTTTAGTTCGCTTTTTAAGCAGTCGGGGTTTTTTGATTTTTTATTTAGCTTTTTTTATTTATAACCTTTTTGTATTTTTTTTTCGAATTAAGTACATTTAAACATAAGTGTAGTGTTTAGTGTTTTACATATAAGTGTTATATATTTTTGAAATCACCTCTTAAAGCCCTTTATTTTGATATCCCACACGATGAGGTTGGAATAAAAAAAAATTAGGACCCCACAATATGGCGCCCAAAAAATTTTTCTATTTTCCAATTTTAATGTAGCCAGTGACACTCGCAGGATTAAAACGGATCGATTGACCTAAGAACCATCAAAATCGGCCAACGCGTTTGGTCTCTAGAACGCAATATAGGAACAAACATACTTACACATTACCCTCCTTCGGCAGTCGGGTAAAAACAAATGTATGTTTCTAAATATATACACAGCATACATGAAGTCGATTATACGATATCCATAACGACGCGTGATTCGATTTAAATCGGTTTGCGCTGATTCTCGTCGTATCGAGTTATCGCTCCCGGGGGCATCCGAACGTAAATTGAGGTGTCTTCGGCTCAAATTTATTTCGGGGTTTATTCAGAGGAAATACCTACAATGGTGTTGTTTTTTTAATCGTAAAGATGTATAAAAATAAGGACTTTCTTCAATCACTACTTTTGGGTCCTTACCAAGAGCACTGCGCTGTAGGCAAAGTGCTTTTTAGGGTTCCGTAGTCAACAAGGAACCCATATAGTTTCACCATGTCCATGTCATGTACGCAGCTTAGCTCGGAGACTCTTAGTACTAGAAAGCTACAATTTGGCATGGATATACGTATTAATGAAGCCGACAAAAGTGATAAAAGTGATTAAAGTTTCTTCTGTACACATAAAGTGAGTATGATTTTTTTTCTCGTCTATCTCATGGTGTGGGGTATTGTTGGAAATGCCATTCAAAAATATTACGGGTCTGTGAAAACCTTTTTTTGATTCAAGGATTCGTTTGCGTAAAATTTATCTTTATTTTAATAGCTTTTTAGCTCTGTTTTAATGTTTGTTTGAGTTATGTGTCCCCACCCCCTGCCAGCTAAATGGTTGCTCTTGGATATGTGAAAAAAATCAAGATAGTAGAATATATAACGAAATTAAAAGCAAAACTATCACAGCTAAATACGCTTTACAAGTTTGCAAACTTATAAAATGTACTTGGAAAAGTATTTTTTTTCTTTTCGTTAAAGCAATGTTCGGTGCTTTCATTATTTATGAATTTCAGTATTTTTACCTAATTATGTTGTTGAATGTAGCTGTTTGTACAGAACCGTTGGTTGCGCGAGTTCGACTCACACTGAGCCAGTTTTTTTTAAAACAATTTAGATAGCGTTAACGATTGCTTTGTTGGTTCAGTGGTCGCTAACGCACTGCACAGCACGAGGTCTTGGGTTCGATGCAGTGTTATTGTTTTTTTTTATCTGAAAGTTTTCAACAGCACCTCGGCGTCAATCCCGGTACAAGTATGAGTATGCAGCTACTGATAGCGATTTATGACAAAATAAAACTTTAGTAAAACGATGCTTTAAACAAACTCTCGCTCTACAAGCCCAAGTGAGTCTTGACTTCTTAAACGAGGACTCTTCACTTTGCGCAATTTTCCGCCAATTACTGGCTTAGACGGAGTGATATGACGTAACTTGGAAGAGCCCTATATATCTATCTGGGTTTGGACTGCGAAAGGTTGAGCACGCGTTGAGCCAACAATATTTTTCAGTCAAAGTCAAAGCCAAATTTGCATTAAATTCGTTACAAAAGATGATATAAATAAATTATTAGCACAATGACACATTTCAGGTGCTTACAATAAGCAGATCTCTAATAATCTCTATACAATAATAACACGTTATTTTTATTAGGTATTCAACACATTATTTTTTACTAGGTATTTTACTTTAAAACTTTATTGACTTATTAAAATAGATTTTGAAATTATATGCTTAAAAATAATAACACATAAATTAATATAAAACAAATAATAATATAAAAGGCAGTACGGTAAGTAGGAATTACAAGTAAAATAACAAGACAATCTACAATGCATTCCTGTAACGATATGATTGACATGGATATTTTTTTAGAAATTCAGTTAAGTATAGAATAAAATCTGTGCGAAAATAACCACTTTGTTAAAACTATATAGAATTTTCTGTAAAGGCGATCGGTTATAAAGGCGGGTATATAATTATAAATAAGAGGGCTCATGTAAACAAAACTACGCCTAAATAATTCGATTCTGAGTACACGCAATTCTAATACATACTGCTTAACTTTTCATAAAATATTGTTATTTTTAGGATTAAAAAGTGAATAATGATTTTTGACAAATTTGACGATTTTATATAGATGTTATGGACCAATTGTAATACGGCATTATTCGTAATGTCCAGGCAATTTAAAAATGAGTAGACAATATGATAAAAACGATTGAAAAATTGAATTGACCGGGCTTTCTGAATAATGCCCATCACTTATTGGACCGGTTAGTAAAAAGTTGTGATTGTGTTTTGTGATTGTAAATGAAGATGTAAAAGTAACCTTACATGTAGGAGATGATCATCTCCTTCGAACCTAACCGACTAATTCATTAACCATAATTAACGAATTGCCCTACCGTTAAGTAGCAATATTCATAGTGACCAGACAATGTGATAAATGCATTTTTTTATTATTTTAATGTTGACATTGTTTTTAATATAGAACACGTAAGTACGATTACTATTTAAGGTGGTACCCTGACCAAAAAATCGGCATGAGATATGAGCATTCCTATTGGCCTAGCGGCACTGGTGGCGCATGAATTACAGTAGTGAATACGCCCAGATTTTGGAATAAAATCTTTATAAAATCGAATTTTGGTCTTTTGTAAAAAAAAATACTACAAAAATGTTTGTTATTAAATTGTCTAACCATTAGTGTTCGTACAAAAAATAACTAATGAACACTTTACGAGGAGATGCATGCTATCAATAATTATTTCTCATAAATATGTTTTTTTTGGAAGGAGATTAGTGAAATATATATACAACATTAAAAAAAAACGAAATCTACCATTTTAGAATCAATATTGTGTAGAAATTTGATGTATTTTTATTAATTGATATTTCTTTTTAAATAACGAGTAGATAGCTCCTAAAAACAGCACGAAAAACGGCTTGCGCAGCGTTTTGCTCGGGGTACCGCCTTAAGCAAATAATCAGGGTCTAAAGTAACCAACCATGAAGGAGATGACGGGAGCTGAGTTCGGTCACTTCAGCTCTAGTTATCTCCTTCGAACCTAACCAATCCGTGTCGGGGTGCCCTGACCTGGACTAATTCATTGACCACAATTATCAAATTGCCTAACTGTTACTTAACAATATTCATAATGACCAGACAATGTGATAAATATAGAAGTTAAAATCAGTATTCACTACATTGCCAGATTTCACTTGACTAGATTCATAATGCCCGGGCATTATACATAGTGCCCAGATTAGTCACTTGGTCCATGACATATACATACAAGGAACGGTGATATTTTTTTTTGCTTTATATACTGATCTGCAGGCATCAGTCCTCATATTAAAAATGGTGCGAATGCATTTTTTTTGTGCCAACAGAAGGTTTGCAGTAGGTAGGTAGACTCAGCAGTAGATTGGTACTTCAACTATGATTTTAACAAGTATTTTAGAAATGTAAGTACCTTATGTTTATAACATGTGTGGCTATTACTAGTCTGAATTGTCTCTGCTGGGAAAAGGCATCCTCCATTCCATTCCTCTGTGCTACTTCTTTCCAATTCTTAAATAAAACATTATCCTCCGTGGTCTGCCACGGCCCTGTGTCGCCATTTCAATCAATCTGTTGGTTATATTTGTGTTGATTGCGGATGAATTTGAAAGAGAGTTACCACGGCACAAGCAACTGAAGGAACACGGGTGGGTTTTAATCAGTAAAAGTCTGACACGCTCGCCCACTTAACCCAGAGCGGGCGAAGTCATTGGAATCATCCAATGATTATACATCTTTCATATCCATTTTTTAGGGTTCCGTAGCCAAATGGCAAAATACGGAACCCTAATAGATTCGTCATGTCTGTCTGTCTGTCCGTCCGTATGCCACAGTCACTTTTTTCCGAATCTATAAGAACTATGCCATTGAAACTTGGTAAGTAAGTGTATTCTGTGAACCGCAATAAGATTTTCACACAAAAATAGAAAAAAAACAATAAATTTTGGGGGTTCCCATACTTGAAACTGAAAGGAAAAAAAAAAAATCATCTAACCCATAAGTGTAGGGTATCTATGGATAGGTCTTCAAAAATGATGTTGAAGTTTCTTATATCATTTTCTTCTAAACTGAATAGTTTGCGCGAGAGACACTTCCAAAGTGGTAAAATGTGTGTACCCCCCCTGTAACTTCTAAAATAAGAGAATGATAAAACTAAAAAAAAAATGTTATGTACATTACCATGAAAACTTCCAACGAAAATTGGTTTGAAAGAGATCAAGTAAGTAGTTTTTTTTTAATACGTCATACATCGTAAACCACAATTTACCAAGTACGGAACCCTTCGTGTGCGAGTCCGACTCGCACTTGGCCAGTTTTTATGTTGGATATCAATCCTACATTTAAAAAAATGTTATACTTGTGTACCTACTGAACGTGTATTGAAAATAGTACCTAACTGAGTCCATATCCACTGTAATTGATGTCTGAAGTTAATGTCCTCGATCAAAATTTATTCAAGTAGGTATAGAGCCTGAAACATTTTTCGTTCAACAAGTTTCTGAAAGTCCTCGACAAAGAAAGATAAAGATATACATATATTATGCAAAACCGGGCTATTTTACTGTCATTAGACTTACAAACTGAAATTCAGGAGTTTGGTCTTGAAGAAAATATCTTTTTAATCGTCCACGTCGAGATAAAATAAGATTTGATCGAAAAATGTACAACCAGAGCCGAGTCAGATACAATTTTCAAGTCTGAGTGAATATCTGCCTTGGTTTTCTGATGGGAAGGTAGATAATTATGTTAGGCTCAAAGATCGAAAACGCTCATTGAGCGAAAAAATCGCTCAGAACTAGTGGTGGGTGTTGAATGAACGAACGGTTTTTTTTAGACTGTTTACTTGTCGTCAACTGTTCGACTGGTTTACAGTTCACGGATAAACTAGTTTTCTCATGAACGAGATTTTAAGCATCGACTTGATTTCGCATATTCGACGCACGAAGGAACGAAACGAGTGATGTTTACGAAGACTGCCGAGCCGAAGCATACGCGACGTGCGATCTGCTTGTTCTTGCTTGTTAGTTTAGTTTCTCTCTCTTTTTCATGCAGAAATAAACATCTCGCTATATTCAAATTTGTACATTTTTCACTATTATTTGTGAAAAATGTACAAATTTCTGTGAATAAAGATTACTAAAGATTACTATTACTATGCGAATGCAGCCAATTTTATAGATACGTATCTTTTATTTTTATTTTGTATAGGTACGTTATTTTTTAGTCCTGATTGAAAATATGCATTACGTGTTGGTCAAGGCGAAATAATAAACTTTCTCATTACCTATTTTTTTCGTTCATACGTTCGCTAAAAGTGTTATACTTAGCTTAAAATAAGTATAAAACCAAGTACATAATAAACAACTGATTGTAAATAATGGATTGTGTATGAGTGTATAAATTACTAATCGACTAGTAAACAAGTTTTTAACAATACGACCTAATCCTAGACCTAGGCTTTTATCCAGGTATATCACAGAGGAGATTTTTGCAAAAATCAGGTTTTATCGACATTTTATAGAGTTATGCGAAACAAAATTTACTGGGCCGCTCGTTTTGTTTTAACCATATCCATAAAAATTGGGACGGTAACAAAAACCACGCTCTGTATATATAATACGGCACCTGAAGTATCTATCACGGGATCAACATGGATTTCAAAACGGTACTTACCGAAAATAAAAGCGTCAGTACCTCTTAACAGAGATGTATCTATAGATCTGATTTAGCGATATTTTAGGGCTCAAGTACTAGTACTTGAAAGATATTAGGTATTTCTTGAACGAAGCTTTTTAAGTACTGTTCAAGTACTCCTCGAAACAGATTAGAAGTTGATATTGGATCGAAGATAGTTCTGAAAACTGGGGTCTTAAATTGGGAAATTGGGTCGAAATCTGGTCTAGTGATTACTGAAGTTTTGTAACGCATAATTTAGGTTCGATGTTCGATATACTTGAATAATAAGTAAGAGTTCTGTCAGATCAAATTATTTAAACTAGTGACCCACCCCGGCTTTACCCGTGACAAATTATACACAAAAACTTTTCTCGTTTCTCATTTTTCTATTGGTGATGGATGAATGATTGGTTTATGAGATATATTAAGCAATAAGTAGTTCAGCGATTACAAGAGAACAACAAAAGAGCGTTGAAGGAAAATCGATTGAGTGTTTTTGGACTCGTGTATGTCTGATATGACATAGTACCTAGTGGATTCTGCCAGTCCACAGGAAACGGGCACGGCGGAGACTGTACCATCTTGTCGAAAAAAAAACGCTATAAATAGGTACTTGACATTGACGATTCAGTGCTGCCAGCTGTACGCTCCTTATCTGTAAACACCTCACCATTTAGGTTGAGCAAGCTTAAATTGATCTGTCATTCCATCAGGATTAACAACACACTTTAGTTTAGTTTTCCCCGGTGAGATTTATTTATTGATTTATTGGCCCATCTACAATTGTTACACTGTTTATTTTAATAATATAAACAATATGATACAAGCATAGTATACAATCAACCGCTGTCTTCGTCGCATACTCGGCATTTGCTGGCCCGAGACCATCACCAGCGTAGACCTGTTGGAGCAATGCCACGAGAGCCCGATCGACCGCCAGATCAAGCGTCGCAAGTGGAGTTGGATTGGCCACACGCTGCGAAGAGATTCTGATCATATAATAAAGCAAGCGCTGAATTGGAATCCCCAAGGCAAAAGAAAGCGTGGCCGCCCCCGTCAAACCTGGCGTCGCACCGTGTTGGCGGAAGCGACGATCATCGGTATGACGTGGAGCGAGGTGAAGCGTGAAGCTCAGGACCGATCGCGATGGAGAACTACTGTGGACGCCCATTGCCCCATCCAGGGGAGGTAGGATATTAAGTCAAGTAAGTCATAGTATACAATGATGATAATCCACTGCAGAAGTAAGATTTACCTACCTGACAAAAGTGTAAGTAGGAAACTTTATGATTGAAAACAATCCCGAAAGGATGTTACACATGGATGGTGGTGGATGTTAAACTCAACATTCAAATATAATAGATACAATATACATAATGTACATAAACAGTTCGTTATCCCAGCTTAAAGCGTGTGTTCTAAGGATTAAAACCTGTTAATTAAATTGCGACCATTTTGTTCCATTGTGTGAACGACTGAGCGCCAAAGCCATGTCAATTTTGTAATACCTTTGTGTATTTGACAGTAATTGTTTGTTTATTTGAAAAGTCTGAATAACCCTTAGAATTAGGTAGTCAGTTTTCGATAACGTGTTAATTTGGATTGTCTTAATATTTAATACATAAGCCTCAGAATTAGGTAGTAACAGACCCGGTTTCTCTACTACTACTACCTTCTCATTGTTGGAATCTTCGCCTTGGGACCGTATTAAAGGAGATACAGCCATAATTATGAGATGAAAAGGGAATAGGGCTAATTCGTATTTATATGTAAGGTACTGAGTTTCCATGTTGATTCGAAAAAGTCATGTTATGGCGCTTGAAATCCAATTTGTTAAACTATGGTAAGACTCATAGAACTTTTTGGATATGATGTATAAGAAGTTGCCTAAAACCACAGATATAAATCGTATTAGATAACGCAAGTCCCTCCATCTGTAAGCAAACCAAGCGTGCCACTTTGTACACATAATTTAAGTACTTGACAAATTTACGTACCGATGAAAGAAAATGTGTCCATTTCTGGCAAACTTTTTTGAAGAGATACGGCATTACGTATTTTTCAAAATTTCGGTTGATGTATAAATAGCATTAGCATTTAGTTCATTTGAACTCAAATTAAGATCATTGCTCTCATTATTACTCTCTTTTTTGACACGCGATGCACATACATTTGCGATTTAAGTCTGTGCGTAGAACGATAAAAGTTGAGAAATAAAAAAAAAATGAAATTGTCCAAAAGGTAAATGAAATGTTACAGTTTAAATTTCAATTTACACAAGCGCCATATTGAAATTTATAGTCAAATCATACGAGTAGCACAGTTGCTGTTTTTTTGTTAGTTCGTTTCAGGCACTTTTCATAAATACATTATAGAAGAATGTAGTGGTCCCAAGCTTTGCTGCTGCTGTATAGGGTTCTGTATTCGTTATTAAGTTTATTTTATACAATTGCCTTCTTCTCATCTGTAATTTTTCAGGAGTAGCCCGGAGTCTGTACTTGTGCTTAGGCACTGGCAATGAGGACTACTGCGATTGAATTTGCCGCTAGGGGCGCTGGTGTAGAGTGAGGTTTCAAAATGTCAAATCTCACAATATTTTGGCTTTTAGCGCGACTTTATTTACAATTTTTTTTAATATCGTGACATTTGCCAAATATAGCAGATTAATGGGGGTTAAAAATGGTGCACACGTAAGTACAGTCAGAGAAATCAATGGTTTATCACGTTGAGGTTTAATGTCACTCACACGACGTAAAACTACAAGAACGTCTATATCAGTATTTTCCTAACAATGGGTCCTGATGCACTGATCGGTCGCAATGTTATTGGATAGGTCCTGAAAAATCGATGTTGAAACTATAATTCAAAAAATAGGAAACAAATACATCCTTCTCATTGATAAAGCTCTCGTTATAATTAATTAAATATAAATAACAAAGAGTGCTTGTATGAGAATCAATTGTAACTTATTTGTTATTTAAACCTTAAGTCCTTGGTTGATTCATATATATAATGGTATTAACGCCCCTTTTTTCTTCAAGACAGCTTAAAGGTCAATTCCTAATGCGAACGATTTTGTTTGGTGGTTCGCAGACCTGTCAACTTTGGGGACACTGCTCTAGATAAAGTTTCATTCTTTCAGCCATAAAGATTGTCAAAAGTCCAACATTTTTGGAATTCATCATATGACATTTTGGTAGTGTATTTGAATTCGATCGTTCAGGTTCAGAATGTCCAATTTCCAACATATGCAACGGTTTCAAATTATCCAATTACTGAAATTTCCAATTCCCAAAATGTCCAATCTATGAGATAGTGATAAATTTTTTCGAAATAGTTTCATAGCGCTTTTTTAACACTTATAATTAAGACAAAAAATATTTATTTCAACTGGGCCACCAAGCGGTACTTTTGAATGTCACAATTTAAAGGAGATGTTCGATTTTGGGCCATCACTATGTACACTACATAGATAAATAAAAATGATAATTTATAGTTTTTTAATAAGATAACCTATTTTTAGGGCAGCCATGACAGTTGTGTTTTACATGACGTCTGACGACTTTGTCAGTTTTAAGAAGTGACTTCTTTGAGTCTTTCTTTGCTTTGACTTTGAATTGGATATGTTTCGGAGTTTTTAGGGATTGTTTTACTACTACGGACATTAATTGATTGAATTAATCTATTGCAATTGAATTAGTGTTGTTTTTTATTGACGCAGATATTCCGATGACACGTCAAACAAATGTCATTGTCAAAATGCCATTCTTCGCATACTGTCATTGTCAAAATGTCATTTTTCGCCTACTGCTGATCTGACCCGCCATGTTTAATTGTAAATTGTGTTGCTCTACTTGACAAAGTTAATTTGAGTTTACATCGAAACGAAGTGAAATTAAAGAAAATTAACAATAAAAAACAGTTACTATAATATACAGCAATTTTTACATAAAGTGTACATAGAGCTGGCCCGGGCTCCATACATTTCTGGAACATCTCCTTTACATGGAATAAAAGTTGATTCTACCGTGCATTCGGAAAGTAGCTTGTTATGGAGAAGAATGCACAAGAAACTCTATAAGAAAAACTTATAAAAACAATAAAAATAAAAGACTGAAGGAATTAAAATATTTTAATGTTTGGTCGCTTCTTACCGCAATAAGGTCAATGTAAACAGCGAGTCTGTATTGCCTACATTATGGGATTTTTGATAATTTATAATACAGAATAGTGATTAACCTTTCATTTCGTCTAGACCCTCTGTTCAAATCAACAATTCGTAACACAAAAAGGTACAGAAATTGGTAGCTTAGCTTTATTCCAAGAAGAGACTTGAGCAATAAGAAATTAAAACATAACATTAGCTAAACTTATTTGATGTTAGTCTGTTTCAGCTGAAAGTGTTTTTGTAGCACATAACATTTTCCTGCTAACTAAATGTTTTTATAATATTTTGCTATAATGTAGATGTAACGTGTTTTTCTTTCTTTTAACCGTCGCGTCGTTAGCAATAAAAAGAGGAAATATTATTGGTGTTTATGCAGATGAAGTCAAGAAATGATATTCAAATAAATAGATACGTTATACACTCACAAAACAATTGAAAAAAGTGTTCTGCGCAGCAGCGGCAGCACACACACACACTTTTCATTCATCTGAAATTTCACTACAAGTCGAAAGGGATGCCTGATGAAAAGAGACAGCTAGTGTTTGTCACTTGCGTGTTAATGTAAACAAACATTATTCTTACCAACAATGTTTTTTCTTTTTCTAACCTCCAAATATCAGAATATAAGGAAAAAAATTGAAATAAATTAGTAAATTGAGGTGTATTCCGTACTTACATTATGGTATGAGATCCCTCCTATTTTATTTACTTTGGTATCATAATTGGTACACTTTCTAAATACACACGATGGCATTTTTTTATTTTGTTTTTGTTTCAACAAAGCCTATCGCTCGTAGCCATGCGTGACATAAACTAAAGACTAAATGTCACAATTATGTCCTATTCGAGTCTTCACAATGTGCACGCTTAAAACATATCTGTTTATTTGAATATCATTGAAGTCAAGGCCATATTTTTTTTACCATTATTGACAACCATTGCCAAAAAAAAATAAGCTTAACTATGGCAGAAACTACTAATGAAACTGTTTAATTCTAGGAAAATATTCTCTCTATCAAGCATAACAATTATGAGGGAAAGAAAATAAAACTGTAAGAGACTGAACACGTGACACTTTGATAGCGCATATTATTCTCGAATTATTGTCTTTTCAACCGACTTCAAAAAAAGAGGATTTTCCCAATTCGCCTGTATGTCTGTTACGCGATTAATCCGTCAATTATGAACAGATTTTGATGATTCTTCTTTTTCTTTTTATTTGAAAGCTGGTGCTTCTCATGTGATCCCGTTTATTTGAAGATCTGACGAGTAATTTTTAAGATATCATTAAAGTCGTCATTATCTAAAAAGTCCGTTGACGTTTCTCATTTTACATGCTGCGATAACTTTCTACGTAAGAAATTGAAAAATCAAACTCATAATCCTAATTAATTACTATGTTACCCATACACTATAACAACGAGTATCATTCGCAAGCATCAAGTTTAATTATTATTAAGTATTTTAATTGCTGTTAAAACGGGCCTTTAATTTTTTGACAACTACCAGGCCCCTCAGAAAGTATTGCGAAAAAAAGTTTTTATATATGGGAGACTGGCCAGTTATAATGTTTTTCGAAAATATGATTATTTATAAGTAAAAATAAGTAAGTTCCAATTTCAAAATTTCCCTCCACATTTTTTGCGAGTTAATTCAAAGTATTGTGTCTCACTGAAATATGGATCTGCGCCGGGAACATTTTAGAGCTATGATTTTATACGATTTCAAGTGTCGCCTGAAACCGGATGAATCGTACGATAGACTTCAAATGGCATTCATGGATGAAGGCCCTTCCAAGGCAACCGTGTATCGTTGGTATAACGAATTCAAGCGCGGTCGACCAACTTTGGGGGATGACGAAAGAAGCGGTCGCCCTTTGACGGCTGTTACCGAAGAAAACGTGCTAGCAGTGAAAAATTTAATCCAAGACAATAGGCAAATTACATATCAGGAGATTCAACACATATTGAAGATTGGATCGGGAAGCGTTCACGAGATTCTACACAGCCATCTTCGCGTGAGGAGGATAGTATCACGCTGGGTGCCGCACAACCTCACCGATGCTCAGAAGCAGGCCCGGGTGGAATGGTGCCGTGATATGCTTAACAAATTTGAAGCAGGCTCGTCTCGGCGTGTTTACGACATCGTTACAGGTGATGAGTCCTGGATTTATCAATACGACCCAGAAAACAAGCGCCAGTCGACTGTTTGGGTGTTTCAAAATGAGCCAACGCCTACCAAAGTGAAGCGATCTAGAAGCGGGGGTAAGATTTTGATCGCTAGCTTTTTTAATTTGACTGGCCACTTGGTATCAATTCCCTTACGGGATCAAAGAAGCATTAATGCCGAATGGTATACTACCAAATGTTTGCCAGAAGTTTTCTCTGTTATAAGCAACAAGCGACCAAACACAGGGCTCCGCGGGCTACTGCTCCACCACGACAATGCACCTGCGCACACCGCACTCAAAACGAGGGACTTCCTGGACAGCACGCCAGTCAAACTCCTGGGTCCCCCTCCTTACAGCCCTGATCTAGCACCGTGTGACTTCTTTTTATTCCCAAAAATAAAAAATCAGCTCAAAGGGATACAATTTTCGTCGCCGGAAGATGCGCTGGCTGCGTTCGAGCAGGCTGTAAACGAGGTGTCTGCGGCGGACTGGAAAAAGTGTTTTGAAAACTGGTTTAGGCGCATGAATCTTTGTATAGAGGCTGGTGGAAAGTACTTTGAAAAGATTTAATAAAAATATATGTACGTATAGAACAATTTTTTTTAGTTTCGCAAAACTTTCTGATTGTCCCACGTATAATAATGCGAATTTTTATGATAATATAAAGTACCAAACACAAAAAGAGAAATAAAAAACAAAGAAAAAATAAAAAAAACTTTTTAACAAAAAATCAAACCGACTTCCAAAACGAAACACTACAAAGCGAAAAATTTATTTCCTTTTAAAACTCGATGTCAAAAACGAAAAAAAAAATTAGCAAAGATACCGACTTCCGAAAAGAAAGTTATTTTTCGCTCTGTAGTGTTTTGTTTTGGAAGTCGGTTTGATTTTTTGTTAAAAAGTTTTTCATTTTTTCTTTTTATTAGGGTGCTAATTAAGGCAGCTTCTTTAAAATGTCATTCTCGTCTGCAAATATATTTAGTTGTCTAATTAATTAATAGGTCAGCGACAAACTTTTAGCGTCTAATAAATGGTTTATAAGCGACCATATATTGTAAAACAAGCTACTGTTAATATGACGCAACATGGTGATAATTCTTAAGCAACTAAATTTGTGATATGTCTACTCATTGCTAGCTTCTAATAAGTGTATCAACTTCATCTATAAAATAATATCAACGTACTCTAATTTTATAGAGTCACCTTTATTTTTATACTTTAGCATAAGTAATTGATGAGTGAATCTACTATATTTGAACATAAAATTTCCTTATTATTGTCATCAAATAATGGTCAATAAAAGCTATAATTCCATGTATTCGCCTATCTATTTATAATGTTACCATAAGTAATTGACTATTATACCTACCCAAATGAACATACAAAAAATAGGGTGGTATTTAATACTTTAACTGTAATTCCCCTTTTTTCAATCAAAATATTCGAAATTACTACCAAAAATACTGAATTGCACACTAAATTTGCTCATCAAATAAATGAATTATACTATACTGCTAGATCTTTAAAGCTTAACTGTTTTACTGAATAACTATCTGTTAACTAAAAGTAAATCTAATAATTCTTCGAGTGCAACAAAATATTTAAGTTTTAAGGGAGGGGGGGAAACGAAACAAAGTCGACGGAGCCCCGCTGCGCAGGGCTCCTATTTCTGTCTGCAGGGTCTAAAGTAACCTAACATGAAGGAGATGACGGGAGCTGAGTTCGCTCGCTTTGCTCGCTCACTTCAGCTCCCGTCATCTCCTTCGAACCTAACCTATCCGTGTCGGGGTGCCCTAAGCTCCCGAGCTCGCTTCGCTCGCTCTTGGACTAATTCACATTTATTTTATATTTAATTGAATAATTTGTGTGTTGCAAACTTTCACGAAAAAAGAATATGATTTATTAATTTAGTTGTTGAATGAAAAACTTTGATTGCTAATTTTGAGGCTGGAATTTGATTTTATTAGCAGACAGATGTTGAATCTCTAAAATATATAAAGTAGCTCACTTACAACATTAGTCGCTGAGTTATCAAATCAGAAGTAAATATATTTATCGGTAGCTCGGAGTCATATTAATTTACGCTCGTAAATTGACGCTGGTTTTTTGATATTCTGTTGGAGTAGTAAAGATGATGAATTAATATAATTGAAGCTGTTCTATTAACTCGTCGCCCACATATAAAAAAAGACGCTAGGTTGCAGGTGCTAAAGAAAACTTTTGTTGCCGCACATATAATTTCCCTTTTTATTATGTGCGAGTGACATTCAACCTTAAAGTGATAAACCCATTGATTTTTCTGACTGTACGGACAAAGCCGCCATTTAGTATTCTTTGACAACAAAACATGAATTCGCTCACGCATCGTAATGGGACACAGATAATGGCCATAAAAAGGAAATTATCTATGTTATCGTTTTTCCCGTAACCGAAAGTGAGAAGCTATAAAAAGGTTTCGTATTAGTGCAAAATAAGCAAAGGTTTGAATTTTGTTTTTGGATTTCTTTTTAATTGTTAAAAAAATTGTTATGCTGTATCCAGAATTTGCGTTGAGGCAAAACTAAGGAAACTCAATAAGTAGTAGGTATTTAATAGTGGTTTTTAGTATAACTTTAATATTTATTTTGTCTATCATACTTCTATTGTATAGTACTTCTTGTATATTGATAACTCTGGTTCTTGTGACACAGGATTTCCTAATATTTCCAGGGCTGCACTGATATTTGTTACCTGGTGTATTTTTTTTTTAAATAAATTATAATGGTTACGTAACATAATATCTAAAGTTAATCTCACTATTTTCGATATAACTACAGTTGATTCACATATGTTCATAACATAATTTTGATTAAACTAAAATCAATTGCACTAACGAACGAGAAATCAAATGCTTTTTAAAGATATTGGATATTTCAACTATGTATGAAATACCTAATGGACGACTCGCCAACAGTTTTATTATATTCCAGAAGAAGAAGGCCAACGTCATGTTGACGGAGCCTCGCTGCGCGGGGCTCCTATATCTGGGTGGTTTAAAAAAAAATCGGCGTGCTCCAAGTCACGAGCTCGCTTCGCTCGCTCTTGCATCCAAATTTCTTCTAGCACAGTAATATTGCATTTTGTACCGATCCTCAACAACCATCAAAACCAAAACCAACAAAATCAGGTTTTTGATTAAAAACCAACAGGAGGTGAATCGTCCATTAGTTTAATTAACTTTAGGTTTAATAATTGTAGCTGAATAAATCGTATCGTAGGTGAATTTTCTTTTATGGAGGAGCTCGTGGCTAAATAATAACAGCCGCACGGGTCAATCTTCAAGGTTAAGCAACGCTTGCCGAGGTCGGTCCGTGGATGGGTGACTATTTCAACATGGCGAGTTTCCTCCGTGCCTCGGAAAGCACGTTAAGCCGTTGGTCCCGGCTGTCTTTTCAAGATATTTGACAGTCGTTACGGGTAGACAGAAGCCTAAAATCTGACACCAGTCTTGCCAAGGGGTATTGTGTTGCCCAATTACTGGGTTGTGGAGGTCAGATAGGCAGCCGCTCCATGTAAAACACTGGTAGTCAGCTGAATCCGGTAAGACTGGAAGCCGACCCCAACAATAATTGGGAAAAAGGCTAGGCAGATGATGATGAGGTGAATTCTCTTTTATGTATTTCGTTCATTCGTTATTACAAAAATCTGTAAATCGATCTTTAGGTATTTTAAACGGTAGGTCTTTTGACTAACCGTTCCGTCTTTTTCAGAAAATTGTTAAAATAACTTTAAATATTATAATTCGTAACCATTATAATATAACATGTGAAGGCTCTGGCTAAATCTGGCCAATTTCGGAAGGGATCATGGACGATTCCCTACCTAAATTCTTAATTTTCTCATTTGAACAGCGCTTTACGTTTATCCACTGTGGCAACGTCCATGAAAGTTTAACGGCCACTTCATCCTAAGGTGAGTAACATGAACTTTGCACGCCTGAAAAGGAATTAATGTTTTCGGGGTTCATGTATGTAGATTACCCTGGGTTTTACTAAATCTTTATATCCAACTCAAAAGAAAATCTTCCAATGATGTGAAAAAGTGAAGTAGGTAATACGAATACGGAAGGCTTGTTATATCTTTTACTAAAATCAATCTCAAAAAGTATACCCTGCTGTGTATCGTTTAGGTCCCTTACAAAGTTAGTTCTGGAAATGCACTTATAGCCGGTAGAAAGGTGACCAATCAGGACCTTTCCAGTGGTCCCCTCCAGCTGCCCTTTGTGGCTGGAGGGGAAAAGATTCTCTTCCATCAGAGGAACTGACGTAAACACTAAATGTAGGGTCATTTTAGGCAAAACTAAAATTTTATCAGCCTAGCGTTATTTAGGAACAGTCTCATGTGTAGAACTTTGTAATATGGTATACTTTTTGGGTAGACCCAACTTGTCTAAAGACCACTTACATAAATTTAGCCAAAATGCTCATGATCATCTGCAAATCATGCAAATTAAAAGTATGCCTATATTTGCAGAAATTAAGCTATGAGGAGACGGAACAACTACTATACATACCACGCTAAGATTAAAACTAAGAGCACAGATAACGAAAATCAGATACACTTTACATAGCTCACCTATACACACATTCACTCACGCATACTCACATCCGCTCGCACGTACATATACTCATATACATACGCCACTCACACACATACACATTCTCAGAAACATACACCATACACACACTCACACCCACACACTAAATCCATAACAAATTGAAATTATGTACATACAAATTACTTATCCAAAGTGTCACGGTGTGCGTGTATTACTTATCAACTATTTTTCTGTAGTATTCACTTAGTTGTATTATGCGTCCATTGCTTGACACGTATTTTTGTATTGTAAAAACTCGAGGGGAATGGTGCTGATAGCCGAAAAACCAGGCTATGCCTCGTTCGGCTACAGACGCTAATCTCTTTGCCCAAATTGAAATTCCTGCCAAATTGCCATTGTAAAGTAGTTTTATGTTTTTGGAAAAATAAATAATTATTATTATTATATTATCTGCCAATTTACCAAAGAAATGTTATACAATTCCATAACATGATTTGCCTTCTGGTTGGCTAATTTATACAAGGTCAAATTAAATTAGTCAGTGAAACTAATCAGACATGATGGGTAGATCTAATCAACGCGACAAAAAAAATATAAACACTGATTTAATAAACTTACTAAGCAACAGCTGCAGGTGAATTTAATTTAGATATGAGAAGCAACAACCTTATGTAGTGCAGTTACTTGAAATGAGTTCAAGATTTTTTTTTATTATTTTTTATCTAATTTAGAAGTAGGTACCCATTGTTAACGAGTCTAAACGTTTACGAAATTCCGCTAACTAATATAATTCTAAACAACAACCGCTGAATAATAAACAACAAACGCCGAGAGAATTTTAACTCATGAATGAACAAAATATTTGTTCATTCATGAGTTAAAATTCTCTCTTCATACAACTTAATTGCCGGACCAATCGATCAAAAATCTCCTAGCACCTGTCCCACCACCGCCGCCGACGAAATTTTATCGCTGAAGAAACGGACAAAAGATGATCCCGTCTCAATAAAAGAGACACATATAGTAATAGTTGATCGCTGGCTATGCACGCTGTCGGCGAGTACTCTCTCACCACAAGTTAGTCGCAGCGACATGAGCTATCAAAGTTATCCCATGGGGTCTCATTGCTAAGAAAGAAAATTTGGTTCAAATAAATCTCACTAGATGGCGCGACATGTGCACACAATTCGTATAATATTCGTCGAATTGTGTGTAAAATTATCATTTTCTGGATTTGAACATAAAAATTGTATGTTATTGTTTAATCAACTCTCCTAAGTACAAAATTATGGAATATTGGGCTCTTAATTCACATTTCAAAGATTATTTGAACGGATCATTTAAAATTGATGCCAATAGATGGCGCATTTTTAAATTTCTGAGGCATTCCACTCGATTGTTAAAATTTGCATTGTAACACATTTTGGTACGAAAAAACTCTAAAGATGTGCAAAAAATTACTATAAAACGAACCTTCACTTTATTTAAAGAAAACAATATTCACAAACCTAGTAAACCCTTTTACTTGCAAGTCGTTGGTGACACCATCTATTGCCGTGAAACGGGATCGAACGCGATTGATGAACTTACAAAAATAACAAGATTAATCAGATGAAAAACGCTAGTTACGTCGTGGGATGAGGCATCTGTATGCTAGTATTATCTGTGGTTATACTTACTTGATCAGCGATACTCGTTCAGCGATGCACGCTTGCTCGCTTGCTTGCTTGGTGGTCGGTACCAACCAGCCGAGAGACCAACCAGCGGTCATTTCTACGTACAGTGCGGCCGTCCCGAGCGAGTGTTGCGAGTAATCGCCCGTCGCACTGGAACACTCGCTTATAGCCGAGCGATAAAAATATCGGAACTACACACTTGCTACTCGCTGGTCGCTAACTCGCTTTTAGTTTCTAGCTTTACTCGCTACTCGCTGATCGTCGGCGGTGAGTCAAATGCCATAAGAGAGAATAGGTACAGGTTGCTTTATCAAAGTTATCGTTTCTAAGGCATCCCTAATCAATGAACCATTACTCAGACCTTTGCCCTTGGTTTAATAATTCAAGGTAATTGATTGAAGTAGGATCGTTTGCTAACCAGATCTTTGAGTTACTGAGTTCAGTTCCATTCAGTTAAAGACACGTCTTCTCTTAGAAGTTTCTTTGTTAAACACATTGTATTTTATTCAACTCTTAATTAATAGTTCTTTACTAAACGAAATTCCTGAAAATCGTTCATTGTACTAATCATTATTAACTATTTTTATTGTAGAACCAACCAGGAGATCGCGAAAAGAAAATCATCTGCTCAGTCCCTCTTGCCGAGTTATACAAACATTGTATGGGGCAGATACACACACATTCACATGTATAAAGGCACAAGCAGGCAACGCGAAGAAAGAAAATTTGACTAAACACTAGTTACATCTGTATGCAAGTATTATTAATAAGTTATTCAATAGAATATTCATGTTGTGAAAAGTCTAACCGGATTTAGCTGAGTACCAGTGTTTTACATAGAACGACTGTCTGCCTAGTTATCAGAAAATAAACTTCAATAAAAAACTAATAAACAAATAGCAAAACTCTGTTTTGTTGCTAGTAAGAAAAACTTCCAAAATTCCAATAATTATTTTCAGGCTTGTTATTTTTTTTATTTTATTTACAAACGGTAAAGAAAGAAAAATAAAAGAAAACGTATTTATTTGCCACAAAACGATTTTCACATAATCATATTTATAAATTTTGCTTAAAGTAAACCTTAGGTAAGTCGATCACAGTGTAAACTATACTATTCTTAGATTACATTGAATTTTCAGAAACCTAAATCTTTTAGTCCTTAGTAACACAAAACCTGCGAACAGAAGATATCGGTTAAACAATAAAAACTAAGCCGAGGATTTTGGCACAGACATAGACCCAAACCTAACCCGGGTGATAACTGTTTTCATGTGAAAAGATAAGCCGAAATACATTCACTGCGACCATTGGTTTAGTGAAGGACCTGCAATAAAGCTTTACATCCACAATCATGAAAAAAGACTGTGCAAGAATTGCGTGAACCTTTGCAGCATTTCAAAAGAAATATAGGTACTTCAAGTCCACTTCCAAATTAAGAACTAGTTATTGTTTTACATAAAAATGGAAAAACATTTGTTTGACGACGAAGTAGGTTCGTTAGGAACACAAACATAATAACAAAGCTTTAACAAAGTGACAATTCGTAAAAATAACATAACTCGCTCCGCAAGAAAGGTCCATTTCAGCAATGCTGCAATGTACGCTGCCAAGTAAGGAGGTCATGGGTAAATAATAACTGCAACAGGGGTCAATCTACGAGATTAAGTCACTCTTGTCGAGGTTGGTCCGTGGATGGGTGACCATGCACGTACTGAGACTCATCCCAGGCTTGGAATGTGCGTTAAGATTATGGTCCCGATTGACATTTGTAGATATTTGATAGTCGTTACGAAAAGTCGCCAAGTCTTGCCAAGAGATGTCGTGTTACCCAGTTACTTTGCTTGTGGAGGTCAAATCAATAAATTTATTTATTTATTAAAACTTCATGCAACATACAGGTACAAGGCAGTCGCTCTATTTCATTATCATCAGCCTTTTAATGTCTCAACTGCTGGGAGGGCTTCTCTCTGTTAGAGGGTATAGGCCGTAATCCACCACGCGAGTCTAGTGCGGGTTGGTGGGTGTCACATGTATTCGAACTTTTGGTTCTGGGATATGCCGGTTTCCTCACGATGTTTGCCTTCACCGTTTTGAGAGCAGTAGTGATGAAATAATTTACACAAAGTTTAACGCCTTCCTGGGTTCAAACTCACGACCTACTTGTACCTATGTCACGGCTTTTACCACAGGGCCACCAACGGTCTATGTAAAAACTGCTATTCATTTGCATCCGGACTGGAAACTGACCCCAACTTGGTTGTGAATTCACGTACAGAAGAAAATAAATATCTCTTGAAAACGTGATCATTAATAGTTCAGTTTTTCTTGAAATTGCGATTGATGTAAGAACCTAATTGAATCAATTCTTCAAGAAATCAATTTCATTTTTTTAGCGTAGATCCAATCAATTCCTTTTGTGGCAAAACCGTACAAAACAAACCGTCAATTTATTATTTTGATGAAGAAGTTTTCGGGAATTTTGATGAGTATACTTCTTCCTAGGAAATCAATTAAAAGAACTGGGATGGAGTGGAGCTGCCTTGTCGTACTTAGTTTTAACTAGTTACGACGCGAGCTTTAGATTCGCGTCACGTGTAAGTGGAAAGTTCCCAAACACGTGTTTAGCATTCATAATATTATTACGAACAATTCTGGGTGATTGATTTGACATATTCCTTCAAAAGGAGTTTATTATGGCATCTTGTTCGAGACACGTGTATTTGATTATGTGAGAAAAGCCGCGTATTTTGTACCGCCGTTATGGCTGAAATGTCCAAATCAGTTTCATGTCTATCTGGTGTGTTTTTTTTTTTCGGGTAAATACATTTAAGATTGATAAAGGGAAATGTGGGCTGGTTGCCGAGAGTGGCCTTGAGGTCAAGAGCAGATTGGAGGTTTGGTGACACAGACTGCAGAGTGTTGGCTTGAAATTGAGCAGAACCAAAACAGAATACTTGTTCTGCAATTTTGACGGTCTCTTCAGTTCCGTGTCTATAGCTCTCGCTGGAACACCCATACCGATCTGCGCCGAATTCCGGTACCTAGGGTCGCTTGGCCAAGGGGATGGCGAGGTAGACCGAGGCGTAACGCACCGGATAAACTCGGGATTGATGAAATGGCCACAGGTCACGAGAACAACTTGCGACCCACGGATGCTCCTCAAGTTAAAGGGCAAAAATTTACAAGTCCGTGATTAGACCTGTCGTGTGCTGTCAAAGTCAAATATATTTATTCAACTAGGCCAATACCGGTACTTTTGAACGTCACATAAATTAAAATTTAAGAGTTATAAAAAATTATTCTACCGTGCATTCGGAAAGTAGATTGTTATGGAGAAGAACGCACAAGAAACTCTATATTTACTCTTTTAAAAAAAAAGGTGTATTACAATATTTACATAAGTACATACATTAATATATGTGAGGACGATGCACCTAGAATAGCTCTACACACTATACTACGTACAGGTATAAAGTATTAAAAAGCATTAACAGACAAATTAATTAATTTCATAAGTAGGAACATGGTTCTCACATTCTTACAAATATTACAAACATAGGTAAAATACCTAATTCAACAATAACGGAACAGTTTGTGAGTCAATTTCAAAAAAAAAATGAATACAATAACTATGAATAGGAATATAAATTAACAAATTTGATTTTGTCTACACCAAAGATTGCCCTATGGAGCAGGATCAGCATATTTCCAAGCATTCTTATCTTGAATATTATCATCTAATTTGTAATATGCTTGTTTACAAAGAGTGCTTTTAACTAAAGTTTTAAATTTACTTTCATTTAGTTTTAATATATCACAAGGTATTTTGTTATAGAATTTAACACAGTACCCCATGAAAAATGATTGTAGTTTTGCTAGTCTATAAGAAGGATGATCTAACTTATCTTTATTTCTGGCTGTATGGATCAGAATGCGTTGGAAGACCTCCTTCCATTTCTAGCGATGACCTGGTCAAGGCTGTGGGAATACAGTGGATGCGAAACGCATAGGACCGATCAGGCGACGCTTGGGGGAGGCATATGTCCATCAGTGGACGACTTTCAGCTGAGATGATAATGATGAAAAAGAAATAGTAGTAAAGTATCTCAAGGGGATTACTTTTAAAGTAAAAGGTTAGACCACAATAGATCCCAATGGGTCGAAGTGTCCGAGTTGCTTCTCGGCATCTCCATAAGATCCTATGCCCTAATCTCATGTTCATGCACTACCCTAGTGCAAAGGCTAATCCAAATTCGTTCAACGATTGAAGCGTGATTGATTAACAAACATCCATACTTAAATAGGAACTATGATAAATATCAAGTTAATTATCAACACACATTGGTAATAGACTTTCATCTTGAGACACTGTGGTAAGTTGGACGAGAAAACACCGCGCAAACTTCCCTAATACTACCCAGCCGAGTCGGATTCAACGGTTGACCTCTTTTTAGAAGTTGGCCCTACCCAACTGGATCGTTGGGTAGGGACCATTTGGTTGGTACTAAATGTTTCATGAGTCAGATGCGTTCCAGTACCGCAAAACATTAGGTGACAGCGCTTTATATCTCTAAAATGTAACCCGACCAAGTCAAATTTCCAAAAAGATCCTGATTTATAACACCCTTTTATTTAAAACAAAATTAAAAGCCTTTTACTAGAAAAAAATCTGTAAAATATGTCGGTAACTTATGTCAAACAATAATAAATTATTTACATTTCTTTTCTATTTTTGCATTATTAAATTTAGAATCTTTTGACATTACTTTTAAAACTATTTGACATTATATTGAAAACTCTTTGACATTATATTCTTATCCTGTTATTCAACATTATTATATTTTATAACTGTTCGTCATTATATTTAAAACTGTTTTAGCACTTTACTTGAATTTCACTTGAAATGTTAATTAATAATTCAAAGTTATTTTTGTACTTGTACGTAATATGCATGTGTATGTCGCCGCGTAGGCGTGAATTTGCTGATTTATTATCCTAACTAATCGTTTTAAGTGTCTATGTCTATTTAAGTTGGGTTTTGAGTTCAGCGCCATCTATTGGCTCACTGTGGAATCAGTATTGATTCATAATTCATATGCTAATTTCAATGTTTAATTAATACGAGATGTTTAAATTAAACAGGAACACTTATTGTAGGACTTTTGGATTTGTTCTCATTTTAACTATTGCACATTTGACGAAGTAAATGTGTTTCATTATGTTATTCTTATTAAGTTGTCAAACAATGGCGGATGTTATAATTTCTATGACCAATAACCAGATTTAATAATTTAATACGAGAACTAAACAAATTTGAGTAAATGATTAAATACTAAGAAGTCATAAGACTATTTTACACAGCTATGTAATAATGAGAAACTTTCTAATTAGTAAGATTGTTAGATCACCGGAAACTTGAATAGTTTTGTTATTAGATGACTATTTCAATAATAAACTACAAACCACTTTGTATTTGTGAGTATTGAGGTTGTTTAATGTTAAAATAATTAACTGATCAGCATTTTAGTATTGTTTGCTAACTTTACTCAACTATCCAAGTAATTAGTGTCTAAACAAAAACAATATGGAAGTTCCGCCCACTTAGAACGCGCGTCGCGCGGACTATGTGTGAAAAATAAGAACTGATTAATAAATGTAATCGAATAGATGTTTGAAAACCTAATTAATTGTCATAAAGTGATTGTGTAATCTATAAAAACATTTAAAAAGAGTGTCCTGGAGTTTCTTGCTAGATCTCCTCCAGCGATCGACAAGGGCTTAGCGATCTAGCAAGCCACGCGATGTGGTTTTAGCTTCAAGTTCATTTGAAAACTCAAAGTGCCTGTAACTAAATCAAATAAACACTCTTGAGTTTCAATCCAGTGTTGTGTGTTATTGAAGTAACCCGCTCCAGTCAAGAATAAAGGAATTGCCTCTAGACATTGGAATTAAAGATGGCGATTCTACGATTCATAGGTACTTCGACGTGACATGTATATTTATTCAACACACTGGTAATTGTTTTATGAATAAATGAAACGAATGAATGAAATGAATGAATGAAATTCCTCGTTAGTTTCGTATTACACTTATTTTACTTTGAGTTGATTGAATTTGAGATTACTTTTTGTTGCTTGAATTGTCGCTACGTATCGTAGTAAATGTTCCTTATTTACAAAATTTATAGCTTCTCGTGACGGGGACTTTAAATCAACATAGTAACAAGGCTTCAATCAATAAATCCATTATTAGAGATACATGGAGCGATTAGCCGCCCAGCGTTATCTTCGGTCACAAAATGTTTTTAGTATCACTAAAGAGTAGGTACACAGTATTTGGATCAGTTATTGACCTGATAACTCAAAAAATGCGAGTAATAGTACATTGTTCACCGAGAGGAGAAAGTGACCGATTACCGTCGAGGGTGTCGTTTGCTTGTGCTTTAAAACACCCGAGATCGGGAATCGCACTTTCTCTCGAGTGATACATAGTGCTTTATACTACACCTACGAGGAATAGTACATTCTACGAAAACTGAATCCTCAAACAACACACAAATTGAAAATGGCGCCAATGGCGTCTGCAATTTTCACATGTTCTTTTTTCAAATTGTTTGACACCATCCAACACACAGCTAGTGGCCAGTGTCATTTTGCGAACTTGGAGATAAAAACGCACTGTAAAAACTTTTTGGCTTTTGATATTTAGGTTACCAGCGCATAGTCTTACCCAAAATTAAAAAAGAAAAACCACGTAAGAAATGGATTTTCAAACACTTTTCTCTCCCGCTCAGATGCGTTTTCTCGCCGCATATTTGTTCGATATGCAATGACGTACTTTCTACCGTAAATTTGATAAAGTATCAAGGTACTTTCCGAGCAGGTGTAGTATAAAATCCCTTTATACATAATTTTTGACTTAGTTTAAAACTCAAATCAAGCGTTAACATGACATTAAGACTGTGTTCTGCAAAGGGGTAGGCAGGGGTGTACATATCTATATTATATCCTCATTTCGCCAGTTATATTCAACTTCCTATAATACGGGAGCTAAAAAGGTCGCTGCAACGTAGCCAGGATACTGACGCTGGGAAATCTACATCGGGCCCATGGAAAACCCGATAGAAGCACCCGTTTAGCTCTTTGCCTTGCCATGCGTTCATCAGTAGTTAGTAGACAGGTCCTATACCCGCGAAACTGTGATAGTCTACTACAGGTTTACGCCAGGTCTCTTTAGCCATGGACAACGAGGTGAATCGCTTGTCCACTGCGATCACATCCCGGTGCATACCCACTTCAGCTTTTAAAAAGTTTTCTCTGAAGTTGCACACGTCGCGGTTGTGAAAAGTCTTGGCATTTAAAAAGCCTCGACCCCACACTACCAAGCTATGATCGTGGGTGATGCATCAGGTATGCAGTCAGCAATGTTTGGACTCTCCTATTAAGTTGTTGAAGACCTTATTTCCGACCGACTAAAAGCTATTTAGTAACTTTTTGAGGCGGCCAAAGAAGCGCTCCTTCAGCAGTTGCTCAACAATTCCGACATACCCATATACTTGTAAGTTTCGGTCGAGGAGAGGAGTCTAAGGTGTATGGAATCAGAGTGTGGAATTCCCCTAGCTTTTTTCAGCCAGCAATTTGTCCATAACAAATTCCCTCCTGATGGAATCACTGAAGGTTTCAATTACCGGTTTTAGTTTCGTATTATTATTAATATAAAAAGTTAGCAAAAAATCAGTCATCTTGAAGTTAATTAGGTTTTTTAATTAATAATTTAATATTTAAAGTCTGAAAGGGACACATTATGTTGCAGAAAAATTAGTTTTTCTACACGATTGGGATCAAGTCGGTAGCGCTTTTTTAGGGTTCCGTACCCAAAGGGTAAAAACGGGACACTATTACTGAGACTCCGCGGTCCGTCTGTCTGTCTGTCACCAGGCTGTATCTCATGAACCGTGATAGCTAGACAGTTGAAATTTTCACAGATGATGTATTTCTGTTGCCGCTATAACAACAAATACTAAAAACAGAATAAAATAAATATTTAAGTCGGGCTCCCACACAACAAACGTGTTTTTTTGCTGATTTTTGCAATAATGGTACGGAACCCTTCGTGAGCGAGTCCAACTCGCACTTGGCCGGTTTTTTTTTATAATCCTTTTTTACCGTCAAGTAATAATGGCGAGTATTCGACTATTCACCACAGGGAATGGCGATTCATCGGTATTCGACTATTCGCTATATTAACAATTCGCGGCATTTCTATTTTAATAATTTCTTTATTGAAAAGAAAATAATCTGCAGATTGTTACTAGGTATACATATTATGATTAAGTCTACTCTAAATTTTTCTTTTGGGCAGACCAAGACGGTTGTTTCAGTATTTTCTTAGGTTTTCTACGAACTTTAATAGATTTCACAGGTGTAACGTAATGTTGAAGAGCACATGTACATTTTTATACAAAAAAAAATATGTTACGGGCAAAGAGCATGATAGAATGATGTGTTGAGCTAGCTGTTCCCAGCTTGTTTTGGGCACAGTTGAAATTTATTGTAGTACTTAACGTTCTTACGAGTATGTTGTACATATTCGAGTTGTGCCTGCGGTTTCGCTCCCGTCAACTGCCTACCGTACCCTACCTATCTACCCTGTCCTATGTACCCTACCCTACCTACCCTAACCTACTCACACTACCATACCTTACCTACCTACCCTACCTTACCTACCCTATCCTTCCTACATACCTACCCTTTTTTTTTTTTTTTGGGGTGGGAAATCGTCCAATGACTTCTCCCGCTCTGGGTGAGGCAGGAGGGCGTGTCAGACTTTTACTGACTAAAACCCACCCGTGTTCCTTCAGTTGCTTGAGCCAGGGCCGCGGTAACTCTTTTTCAAATTTATCAGCGACCCACCTACATACCTACCCTATCCTACCTACCCTACCCTACCTACATACCAACTATACCATCAGAAATCGGTAATGCCATTCTCAATTTAAAGCGTGACCAAAAAGGGGTTCATTTTTATTATATATATATAGATTATACTCGCATGCACGACAGTGCAAAGACAAAAAAGTTTGTACTACTAACTGTTTTGTTGCAACAAAAGACTTTGCTCTTCATTTAGTACAAAAACCTGCAGAATTTTGAACCATAGGTATTTGGTACCACAAATACATACCTTCCATTGCTTATATACCATTCATCGTTCCAAAGGTTTGTCTTTATTAAAAAAAATCTGCTCGACCACGTAAAGAACGCATTGAATACTGTTAAACTGTTATATACCGCAATTACGCCACTGGAAGCAACGATCTTCTATACCTTCAGCAAAAATAGCCTCACACCCCATTTAATGTTTTTGGATGGTATAAAATCCCACGGTCCGTCTGAGGCTAAGCATAAAGTGATATTCTGTAAGGGATACCGATCGCCAAAAGTCCAAAATGTTTGGGATAGACCACGAATCATCATCATGAGCACTAGTTTTTTTATGTTCCTATTGCTGGGACAAAGCCTTCCTCTATATGAGAAGGAATGGGCCTTCAATACACTACGCAGATCCAGTGGGGGTTGGCGGATGTCACATATAATTAAATGTTTGTTTCTAGGAAATGCCAGTTTCCTCACGATGTTTTCCTTCATTGTTTTTAGAGCAATAGTGATGACATAATTTACACAAGTAATGTGCCTGCCTGGGATCGAACCCAAGATATGTGACTCGTAAATCAGCGCCGTTACCACTGGATCACCACGCTTTTCACGAAACATTAAACTCATTAATTTTGAACGTTTTGAGAATCGTTATTGCTAAAATATGGTGCTTGTCTACGTTTTCAGATGGTAAGTGTCCACTTTTTTTTTTTTATTGCTTCGCACGGTTTGTGCATTTAGCCAGTGTCACATTTATAACTTCAAGTTTCTTTAGTTTTTAGTCCAATGTCCTAGTTAGACCCCAGTAAAATGGTGTGAACTTTACTGGAAGCCTCCTCGGAGTTTTGTCGACAACATGAAGAAAACTCATGTTCTACCGCTGTGTTCTATTTGCCCACACTCGTGCACGTTCACTAATATTATTAGAATAAAACACCACCATTTTTACACTATTAATATTCAATATAACACAATTTAAGGAAAATAAAACAGAGAAGAAAAATAGACGCCATCACGTTCCCGCCAAAAAACCAAAAGTGTCCACGTTCACGTATGAACATCAATAATACCAAAGACATTGTAAACATGTTGTCATTCCAAAGACAAAGCTGAGATGTCAAAACAAACCTTGCCATCTTGTTGTCTGTGCTTACCAAGCCTTAAGGCCAGGTTGCAGACAACTACACTCAAGTTTGTTAACTATACATTCCCTGAGGTCTTTACCCATCCATACACGAGCAGTAAATACCTATATATTATGTTCTAGATAAATAATATGTATATTTCGTAGTAGTCAGAATATAATTGTTTACTTAATTTAGTCAGTCCCAAGATGCGCTGTATCTCACGGTTCTCTGCCTTTATTATGCAGTAGTTTAATTGTAGTTCAATTAGCCTATATCAACATAAGATTATATCACGCCTTAATCCTCGAAGGGATAGGCTGAAGGGCACCTAGGTATATTGCACACACACATTTCACCATGCCTGCAATTTGTTCCTTGTTAAGCTCTTGAAACTACATAAATCAAACATGTTTTTAGGGTTCCGTAGCCAAATGGCAAAATACGGAACCCTTATAGATTCGTCATGTCTGTCTGTCTGTCTGTCTGTCTGTCCGTCCGTATGTCACAGCCACTTTTTTTCGAAACTATAAGAACTATGCTATTGAAACTTGGTAAGTAGATGTATTCTGTGAACCGCAATAAGATTTTCACACAAAATTGAAAAAAAACAATAAATTTTCGGGGTTCCCATACTTAAACCTGAAACTAAAAAAAAAATTTTTCATCCAACCCATAAATGGGGGTATCTATGAATAGGTCTTCAAAAATGATATTGAGGTTTCTAATATAATTTTTTTCTAAACTGAATAGTGTGCGCGAGAGACACTTCCAAAGTGGTAAAATGTGTCCCCCCCCCCCCTGTAACTTCTAAAATAAGAGAATGATAAAACTAAAAAAAAAATATTATGTACATTACCATGTAAACCAACGAAAATTGGTTTGAACGAGATCTAGTAAGTAGTTTTTTTTAATACGTCATAAATCGTAATCCGCAATTTACCAAGTACGGAACCCTTCGTGCGCGAGTCCGAGTCGCACTTGGCCGGTTTTTTTTTTGTGTGGAACCCCTAATCTAATTCTAAAATTAAAGAATTCTAACTTATTGTTTATAACATCTGTTAAAGATCAACAGTCGCTCTTTAGGTCAACAAAAATATTGTTTAGTTTTTAAGTTTTACAATGACGCAACTAGATGGCGTTGCGTCGAAATTATTATTATTATTATTATTATTTCTTTATTTTCTCATATTCACAAACACAGTACAAAGTCATTGCAACACTTAATTGAGACTGGTGTCTGCTGTAGGTAAAACCTGTATTACAGATCACCAGGCTTATCCTCCATCAAACAACTTACTTATGACTAAAGACTGTATTAAAATAACATACAGGTCGTACACAGTAAAACATAAAACAAAATGAAAAATTAAATCTAAAACAATTGTGGTGGCAAAAGTGACTGAATGTGGATATGGGTTAGGGGGATGAGTATGTGTGGATGTGGCTAGTGAGAGTGAAAGAGTATGTGTTTGAGGGAGAGTGTGTGTGTGTGAGTGAGAGTGAGAGAATGTGTGTGTGAGTTAGAGTGTGGGTGATGGTGTGATGGGTACGTGTTAAATTGTATATCGTTCCATGACATGTTAACGTTAACCTAATGGTTTCAATAAGCGTTCGGTTGCATTGTAATCAATGCCTTGTAGCCACGAGCAAACTTTTTCCTTGCATTCTGTTCTAGAAAGAGGATAAATTAAAAGTTGCTTGTTAATTTTATTATATAAATATGGACCCAGGAAACCGTAAAAATTATGTGCCAGACTCAATTTATATCCAGTTGTCGTGCAGACATCAGTGAATCTCCTCTTTCCTGAGTTTATTTTGGGGTCGTAAGACAGTTCCGAGTGCTTCTTCATTACCGTCAAGAGAATAAAGAGCTGTCTAACGGTCAATACCTTACAGCGCTGATATAGATCCCATGTAGGGTATCGTATGGGTAGGAAAGAACTTACTTTTAATATGGCTCTTTGGGCTCTCTCCAATTTCAGAATGTAAGTTTTAGGTGCTCCACCCCAAGAAGTTATACAATAAGACAGTAAAGATTGGCACAATGCAAGATAAACAGATTTAATTAAGGAAGTGTCAGCAATGTGACGAAGAGATTTAAATATATAAATAAGTTTTCGAATTCTAGGTACTAAGGCCTCGATGTGGTGTTGGAAATTTAGTTGGCTATCTATTACAACACCCAAATATTTAATAGTGCTAGTTTTTGACAAATGCGGACAACTACATGAATTGTTGTATGGCAGGTTGCAACTGTGCGAGATAGTGGGAAGGTTTGGTAGGTCTTGTTTTCTGAGTGTATAGGTCATGAACTTAGTCTTGTCAACATTTAAGGTGAGGATGTTGTCATTAAGCCATTTAGACACTAGGTTGAAACCATTTTGAGCATGTTTATAAACATCTTCCCACGTGTCACCATAAAACAGTAATGCAGTATCATCGGCGAAAGTAATTATTTTCCCATTGGTCAAGTCCGCGTTACACAGATTGTTGATGTAAACTAAAAACAAGGTCGGGCCAAGGATACTGCCTTGTGGGACGCCATACTTAATCGGCAGTTCATCACTGGTCCAAACATCCACTCCAACAACCTGCGTTCTACCCTTCAGGTAACTCGCAAACAAATCCAGTGGCAAACCTCTTATTCCCAAGTGTTCCAGCTTATTGATCAAGATGGGGACCGACACCGTGTCAAATGCTTTGGCTAAATCTAGAAAGATGGCTAGGATCTTTTTCTTATTGTCAAGCTTCGATATTATAAATTCCGTTAGTTGATGAACAGCATCTGACGCTGATTTATGAGCGCGGAAACCAAATTGGGATGGAGACAATAGCTGATTTGTTTCCAGAAACTTAACAAGTCTGATGTTCATTAGGCGCTCCAATATTTTAGACAGTGTTGGAAGTATGGAAATGGGTCTATAATTACTGACACAGCATCTATCCCCACTCTTGAAAACCGGGACTATACGAGACTTTTTAAAAGCTGAAGGGAATACACCCGTGGTAAATGATAGATTACATATAAAAGTTA
Organism: Orthosia gothica; assembly: GCA_949775005.1. Taxonomy (NCBI): domain Eukaryota; kingdom Metazoa; phylum Arthropoda; class Insecta; order Lepidoptera; family Noctuidae; genus Orthosia; species Orthosia gothica. Next base: position 8,920,073 of record OX459044.1, read on the forward strand.
GGGGAGGAACAATGACGTCAGTGAATTGTTTTAAGAAACTGCCTGAGATTTTATCAATCCCCACTGCACAGTCATTCTTGAGGTTAGATACCAGTGATTTTATTTCAAACTCGTCTGTAGGTAGCAGCACTATTGAATCAACGAAAGCATTCGTTGCTTGAGATGAAGAAGTATTACATGGTGCATAAGTTTTATTAGTTGTGTTTTTTTCAGCCAACGATTCACCAACGCCCGCAAAGAACGAGTTTATATTATTGACTGAAGCTGACGGATTATTGGGGCAAATTAATTGTGTTGGTTTGTCTTTTTTCTTTGCGGTATACGTAATGTTTTTAATTGTTTCCCACAACTTCTTGTTGTTATTTCCAGCTTTCCTAATCATATCCTTTTCATAGTCAATCTTAGCTTTCTTTAAAATATTATTACAAAAATTCCTGTACCTTCGATATGTGCATTTAATAATTTCATTTCCAGAGTTTTTCTTTGATTTAATATAAAGTTGATCGCGGTTTCTCATACACTTTAAAAGTCCCTTCGTTATCCAGGGCTTAAAAATTCTTTTGCGTACGGAGCTTTTAATGGTGTGTGTGTTATTTTCTATGGCATTAGACAGCAATCCTATGAAAAAATCTGCTGCTACGTTAACATCAGTCATGTTATATAAAGGACTAAAATCTATACTTTGCATGCTTGTGCTCAATCCTTCGGAATCAATACGACGGTATGTTTTTTTAATTGATTGCATAGATTAAGTGTCCAAAGTGTCAATGAATAGTATGACGGTATCATGATCAGTAATAGATGTCTGTGCCACGTAGCAATGAGCAGTGAGTGTTGTTTTCAATATTATATGATCCAAACATGTACGACTGTGTGTAGGGATTGTGTGAGCTGGCAGCAAGCTGTGAAACGCAATCATATCAAGATAAGGGGAGGATCTTAGGTCTTGGGTACCGCACGCAATATCAATGTTGATATCACCAACCAATACAACGTTCTTAAAAGATGAATATTTATGAAGGCATTCATTGAGTGAGGTTAAAAAATTATCAACATTTCTGCTACTCGGTGGGCGATAAATGGCAATTAAAATGGTGTCTGTATTTACTTGTAGTACAAGAATGTTCGCGTCAGAGAATTCTGGCTCATCAATCGTAGACAAATCAGTGTTTCTACAATAAATCACCACGCCTTCATTTTGTGTACGGTTTCTGGTAGTGGAAAAAGATGTGTATCCGTCAATTGTGGGAACGCTAGGATTACGGGTCAGCCAACACTCAGTCATCACAATAATATCCCACTCGACATTAGATCTGGATAAATAACGTTTGGAAACCTGGCAGGTTACGATGAATGCTGCGTATATTTTGCGTAATAATTTTAAGTGAAGTTTTAGGATTTTGTAACAGGTTCTTGCAGTCCTCTACTTCACATGTCGCTGATTTTGCAACAGCAAAAGAGTCTAGGTCACTATTAAAACATTTGGTAAAATCAGGCATTTTTCGTTGAAGGGTATTTAATGCGCACATCATTATTTGCAGGTAGACAAATATTAATTTGTTGAAACAAGTCTTGTTTACTAACAGCATAGGAACCAGTTAATTCTAATATGGAATGATATTTCACTATAAAAGGATCGTAGTAAATGGTGTTTTGCACTTTCTGCCCACCCCCATGGGAAGAAAGCGTGAATTTATGTATGTTTATGTGTTCGTTAGAATCCATGTGTTGTGTTATGTTTGTGTAAATTGGTGATTGTTGTAAGTAAACAATAAGTGTGTATAACATGATTACAATAAAATGACAACAAACATAAAGCCATTTGGCGAAACAAGTGAAGGTAGGTAAAAATATAGTTATAAGTTCGTGCGTAAGGTAAAAATAAAATAAAAGCATGCAATAATTATAAGTACCAGTAACAACATAATTTAATTGGCACGTTAGTCAAATTTGGGTATTATATTGTTCGAGCTGTGTCATTGATTTAAGCACAGTTGTTGGTTCACCGTCATTTTTCTTTATTAAAACCTTCCCATCTGATGTCCAGCAGTATTTAATTTTATCCCGTGCGTGATAGAAAAGCTTCCTTGCGTTATCAGTAAGGTTCTCGGCCAAGTAGATAGGATCACTACCCGCAAGACCTACGTGACTCAGGTTCAGTTTTTTTGAAGGGTGATCGGTGTTATACGATTTTGCGGTGCTAATTAAGGTATTTCTCAGATATAAATCAGACAATTTAACCACAAAATTTCTAGTATTAGTTTACCGGCATTTATATCCTCGGTCCACGGTACTGAGAAATTAATCAGGAATATCCTAGCACCCATACTGATTAATTTTGATGTGCCGTGCTTCACCGAGGCTATTGATGCTTGGAGACTCGCTTGCCCGAATAGTAATCTCCCCGACTACCCATCATCCCAGAGACGGTGGGATGAGCCGCTCTGCAGAGCAGTTCAGGAGCACCAAATTGCCACTTCTGCCTCTCCTGCCGAACGCGCTCGCCTGCTGGCTGTGGGTGAGTGGGAGTCGGGCCTCTGGCTTCACGCACTTCCGTCGTCGAACATAGGCACCTTGTTTGACGACACTACTTTCCGCCTCGCTGCTTCCCTACGTCTTGGCGCTCCCTGTTGTACTCCTCATCGTTGTCACTGTGGCGAAGTTGTCAACAGCCTCGGTCACCACGGTCTTTCATGCAGCCGAAGTGCGGGTCGCATAGCGCGTCACGGAAACTTAAACGACATCATACGACGTGCTCTCGTCGCCGTCGGCGTTCCGGCCGTATTGGAACCCCATGGCCTGGCACGCGACGATGGCAAAAGACCGGACGGGATGTCTTTGTTTCCATGGAAGATGGGTAGGCCTTTAGTGTGGGACGCTACTTGTGTCGATACTCTTGCGCCATCCCATCTTCCTAGCTCGTCGTGCTGTGCTGGCGCTGCCGCTGCGGCTGCAGAGAACCTCAAGCGGCGGAAATATAATAACCTCATTGGTAGTTATATTTTCGAGCCGTTTGGGGTTGAAACTCTTGGTCCGTGGGGTCCGAGTGCTCACGCTTTGTTTAAGGATCTTGCCAAACGCCTAGTTGACACTTCGCGTGACCCAAGGGCTGGCTTTTACTTTGGTCAGAGAATTAGCATTGCCATACAACGTGGCAATGCTGCCAGTCTTTTGGGCACATTACCAGTGGTCAACGATGGAGAGGAGTTTTTCGACGCCATATTTTAGTTAAGTGTATATTTTTAGGTTTAGTTAGTGAGTAGTTTTTGGTTTAAGTGTATATTTTGTAGTCTTAGTTAATTAAGTATTTTATACACTGTATATATTTAACCACTATTGGTTTTTTGGTGTCGGGTTTCCCGGGAATGCGGTAGATATCTCGAACATTTGAATTTTCAAAATTAATATTAAGATTTTTAAATATATTGGAGATGTATATCAGCAGATCTTGTTTACCCTCTTTAACTTTTTTCGGTATATTTCTTAGTTCGATAGTTGTCAGTTTGGAGCACCTTTGTAGGTCTTCAACTTTTTCTTGTAAGAAAATAATGTTGGATTGATTGACTTTACACTCTTCTTCCAATGTTTTTATCTTGGCTTGCATCTCTATCTGTTGCTCACTATTAAATGTGATGTTCTATACAATATTTAATAATGTCTGTTCTATGTTATCATAATTGGTCTTAAAAGAAGCGAGCATTTTACGGATATCGTCTTTAAATTCATTAAAATCCTCTCTTGTAATTTCATCCAATCGGCGTTTATACCGCTGGCTTACAAATGATGAAGGTGGCGGTGTTTTATCTGTGTGAGTGGGTAGTTTGTTCAGTGCGGAATCCGAGCCAGACTTGATGGGCGAGCGAGGCATAGTACCAGGCGGTTATGGATGCGCGGAGATTCGACAGAGTGCACGGCGCGGCGTAGTGTGCGACGATAGAAGTGATACAGTGCGTAAGGGACGCACGCATACACGATCCTGGCGCTCGGTACGGCAAGTCGTTGTGGTATTCGCGGCGTCTGTATGTGTGTGTTGATAAGCGTCAGCGTATTCGGCGTAGTAGGTACTCACGCAATTACAGCGTTCCTGCGGTCTTTGTGCGCCTGGTAGTTGCTTGATTTAACATACGAGTTTAATTTGATTTTTATTAATAAAAATAGATATTTCGTGGTTCAAAAATAAATACAGTCAAACACGTCCGTTCGCTTACGCGGTCCAAGGGCAGTGGCAAGAAATAGAAAAAGAAGAAAAGAAATAAAAGTCGCAAGGGAGATTGTTTGCCGATTTGGTATAGGGTCTTGTGAGTTTTAGCAAATATACTTACTTTACTTAGATCAGTATACAGCTTGATTGTTTTATTTATACCTTCAACCCTGCTAGTACACACATGAGTTCAAACTATAAGTATTGAGTAATATTTTAGTGTTCGGTATTTAACAACATCAGAAAATCTGATGTTAGATGATGATGATGATGATGTAACGGGACTGTTACTATCAGTAACAGTCTCGTTAAAATTGATCAAGCCGTTTCGGAGATTAGCTTTTAAAAATTGACTTGTTTGCTATAAGAACCGTACGTAAAGTATGTATATAAATACATACTTAAATTTCCTAAAATAACTATTGTTTTAGTATTACAAACAACACTTTAATTTTATTTATTTATTCATACAAAATTTCACTACCCAAAAAATTTTAGCAAAGCTTTTTATACCAATGCAATATTTGGAATGATTTTAGTACGCACATTTTAATTTGGTCACATTTTTTGCAGAATTTTACCAAGGATAGTATCATTATGGCATTTGGTCTTTAATCAAATGGTTTAGTGCAGTAAAAAATCTTTAGACACTAAACGTTTGGTCAAATGATTGGTTATGACAGTAAGTAAGTAATTCTTTATTTTGCAAATATGGGTACAGTACATGGTGATAAACAGATAAAAAGTAGGTTCGGCCATATTTTACCAAGAGGCATGCAAAAGTTATAATTTGACACTAAAAATATAAATAAAAGCAATTAACAGACACACTGAATAGTTTTAAATCACAACTTATACGATACGACAAAAACTATAAAGGCAAAAATAAGATTTTTTGGGTAATATATAATAAAAAATTGAATTTTATTTTAATATAATCATTTCAATATAAAATATTTATAACTTACAATTTTAAATTTTATGCTATGGACATTAACAATTTTGTCGCGGCAGCTGCCGCCGAGCGCCAGATTTCCTCTTTTGCAAAGCAAGCATGCATAGTAGATGAATGGCAATTCCGATTCGTTAATAATGATCAATGAATTAGTTCAACAGCGAGCGAAACGAGCGCCGTCGACTTTGTTGCTTAAATAGTAATCGTACTTACACATTATAATTTAATTTGTATATTCTGTGCAACTGACATATAGATGCAAATTTTTTGTAATTGTCTAAGCAACTGACTGAATAGAATTGGCTTATTTTATTTTTCGTAAAATGTGTTATCCCAACTGAAAAATTTGACTACATAAAAATTGGTAAAAGTACTAGTTAGTAAACAAGTTACTGTTTAAACGTTCATTTGCCAAACATTAAGTTTGCGTTACTATAACTGTGTGAAGAGATTTTTTGCTAAGTAATAATTTGTCAAATGAAATTATGCGGCAAATTGTTTGGGAAGTGATAATTTGTTAATTTATTTTCGATGAAACAAGGGTAACCCAAATACTGTGTATACCTATACCACTGCAAATATACTGAAAACATTATTAAGACTTAGAACTAGTAATGGGGTACTTGGGAAAACACACTATCAGGATAGGATAGGAAATATTCTTTATTACACCTTTTTGCTACTTTTGTTATCTTTACCCAAAAACGTTTAGGTTTCAAATAACACGATATTAGACCTCAGAGAACTATTTACAAGACGTAGAGATATAGTAATTTTTACAAAGCTTCGATAAATTGTAATATTCTCTTCGGTAATGTTCTTTTCCAAACAAAATTGGTTACAGTAAAGATATTTTTTTTTATCAATGTTCAGCGCTTAGATATTATCTATAAGTAATTGTACTTCATAATTTACGGTATTCAAAAGAGAACCACCAGGTAAACAGACACAACAGTTCACTTTCAAAGGTCCATAGAAAAGATATGCCATTAAAACCTTTTTAACCGACTTCAAAAAAAGGAGGTTCTCAATTCATCGGAATCTTTTTTTTTTATGTATGTTCGCCGATTACTCCAAGACGCCTAGACCGATTTCAATAATTTTCTTTTGTTTGAAATAGCATACTTCCTAGTTGGTCCCATAGTCATCAAGTCAGGTTCTGATGATGGAATCCTAGAGAAATCGAGGGAACTCCTCAAATATTATAGGAAAACATATCGCGATTTTGGTATTTTCATCAACAATGCAATCATTTGCAATCAGAAAGTATCATTTGGTGAAGTGGAACTGATGAAGAAGATCACAGATGGCCACTAGAACTCCTAAATGCTAAGTATGTCACGGTTATAAGATATATCGAATAGTTAACCGACTATAATGAAGCAAATACTTATAAATAAATGGTACTGAAGAAAATGGCACCATCGAACTGATCTGATGATGAAGCTGGCAGGTAGGCACTGGAACTCTAAAATAAAACAATGTATCCTAGTCGTGTTTGGGCTTATTGGAATCGCCATGAGATGTACTTTGGACATAAATGATAATCATGTTAATTGGAGGTATCTACCAAAACTAAAGTTAGTTAGTTTTGCAAAAGGGAAAACGATGGGTACAATAGACACCGACTTCGGAAAAGAAAATAAATATGGAGTTTCTTGTGCATTCTTCTCCATAACAAGCTACTTTCCGAATGCACGGTAGAATCATTTTTTTTTTTAAAAGAGTAAGTATGGAGTTTCTTGTGCATTCTTCTCCATAACAAGCTACTTTCCGAATGCACGGTAGAATCAACTTTTATTCCATGTAAATTTAAAAAGTATGGAGTTTCTTGTGCATTCTTCTCCATAACTAGCTACTTTCCGAATGCACGGTAGAATCAACTTGTATTCCATTTAAATTTAAATTGTGACATTCAAAAGTGCCGCTTGGTGGCCCAGTTGAAATAAATATCTTTTGTCTTTTGTCTTTTAAAGAAATTTATTTATTGCTTTGTAGTTTTTTGTTCTGGAAGTCGGTTTGTTTTTTTTTTAAGTTTTTAGGGTTCCGTAGCCAAATGGCAAAAAACGGAACCCTTATAGATTCGTCATGTCTGTCTGTCTGTCTGTCTGTCCGTCCGTATGTCACAGCCACTATTTTCCGAAACTATAAGAACTATGCTGTTGAAACTTGGTGAGTAGATGTATTCTGTGAACCGCATTACGATTTTCAGTCAAAAATAGAAAAAAAAACAATAAATTTTGGTGGTCCCCATACTTGAAACTGAAACTATTTTTTTTTTCCATCTAACCCATACGTGTGGGGTATCTATGGATAGGTCTTCAAAAAGGATATTGCGGTTTCTATTATATTTTTTTTCTAAACTGAATAGTTTGCGCGAGAGACACTTCCAAAGTGGTAAAATGTGTGCCCCCCCCCCTGTAACTTCTAAAATAAGAGAATGATAAAACTAAAAAAAATATATGATGTACATTACCATGTAAACTACCAGCGAAAATTGGTTTGAACGAGATCTAGTAAGTAGTTTTTTTTTTAATACGTCATAAATCGTAAACCGCAATTTACCAAGTACGGAACCCTTCGTGCGCGAGTCCGACTCGCACTTGGCCGGTTTTTTTTTAATAGTTTCACCTTCAAAAATTTACAAAATACCTATTCCAAGGTACCTATTCCAGAAAAATACCCACGTACGATGAGTAAAATATCTATCAAGTATTCAAAAGTCACTAGTATCACTCTGACAATAAAATAAACATAACCAGAGTGACAAAAAAACAATAAAAAGAAACTCTCCATAAATCCACAGGGTATACAAAAAAAAACAAGAATTTCCCAGGAAAAGGGCGAAGAGGTATCAAACGCAGAAAAGTGTCATATCCATGTAACACACGTTACTGACGGGTAGCGCGTAACTTGAATGACAGGTTCACGGAACGATACAAGTACCAACAAAGAGGCTGAATAAAATTATGAGTAGCTTTAGCACTTTTTATGTCATGCTACTGGGCGGTTAAATGACAGTGACAGTAGTAAACTTAAATGGCAGTGGACAGGGCACATTGCTCGCAGAACGGAAGGCTGATGGGGTAGAAAGGTTCTGGAGTAGCAACCGCGAACTGGAAGACGTTGCGTTGGAAAGCCTCCCACCAGGTGGACCGATGACCTGGTGAAGGTTGCGGTGATCCGCTGGATGCGGGACGCACGGACCGATCAATGTGGTGACGCTTGGGGGAGGCCTATGTCCAGCAGTGGCTTTCGGCTGATATGATTGCCCAGTGGTTAGGACCTCTCGTGCTTGGTTGTGGGTTGAAAATCAAATTCTTATGTACTTTCTAAATGTATCATGGACATTGCTGACAACGGTGAAGAAAAAAATGGTGAGGAAACCTGGACTTACAAGTAATACTACGTAAAATTTTGGTCGTTACAATCTCGTGGAAGGTCAATCCGTTACATGAAACAGTATTGATTTGTACAGATAAATAAAAATATAGGAAAAAAAAACCGACTTCCAAAGCAAAACACTAAGAAGTGCAAAAACATAACCCTCTATTTTGCTTTGTTGTTAGTTGGGTAGCCGTAGCCTCTGTTTTATCACTGGGTTATTGGACGATTCGCACGAATTTAACTCGCCCGAAATGTGTGAATCGACCCTTTTTAGGGTTCCGTAGCCAAATAGCAAAAAACGGAACCCTTATAGATTCGTCATGTCTGTCTGTCTGTCTGTCCGTCCGTCCGTATGTCACAGCCACTTTTTTCCGAAACTATAAGAACTATGCTGGTGAAACTTGGTAAGTAGATGTATTCTGTGAACCGCATTAAGATTTGCACACAAAAATAAAAAAAAAAACAAAAATTTTGGGGGTTCCCACACTTGAAACATGAACTAAAAATATTTTTTTTCATCAAACCCAAACGTGTGGGGAATCTATGGATAGGTCTTCAAAAATGATATTGAGGTTTCTAATAAATTTTTTTTCTAAACTGAATAGTTTGCGCGAGAGACACTTCCGAAGTGGTAAAATGTGTCCCCCCCCCCTGTAACTTCTAAAATAAGAGAATGATAAAACTAAAAACGCACAAAAAATTTTTACGGAGTATCAGTCTGAAATAGCCAACCCTCTTGAGCAAGCGTAGTGATTAATGCTCGTGCCTTCTCTATTTAAGAAGAGGCCTTTGCCCTGCAATGGGTCGGTTCCAGGTGGGATTTTTTTTATGCACTTTATGAACAATTTCCTTTTTTCCTCACATTTGTCCTAGATTCCTTTCCAGCAGGAACCTTGCATTTTTAGACTCAAAAGTAAAAAGACAATAAAAAAAACTTTAAACAAAAAGTTGAACCGACTTCCAAAACAAAACACTAGAAAGTCTTTACATTCGACTGTATTTCCTTTTTTCTCTTTTTAGTTTTGGTACTTTATATTACTAAGCAAATACGCATCATTAAGGATAACTTAAAAACTACTCATCAGATCTTGATCAAATTTAAATCCGACCACATGAACAGCGCCAGTTTTCAAATAAAATCGCGTAACAAACATACAAAAACATACAGTCAAATTGAGAACCTCCACCTTTTTGAAATTGTTTCAAAATAGTGTCTCTATCAGTGAAATAATAAAATAAAATAAAATAATTTCCATAATCGGTTAAGTATATTGCCAGAGATTAGATATTATTTTTAAAACATAAAAAAATCTCTTCTTTAAAACAAAAAATATTTAAAAGAAGTAAAATATTTTTTTATTTGTTTTTAGTTTTAAAAATAATAAAAAAAATGTTTCTTTTTTTAAATATTAATTTTAGATATAAATATTTTAAAAATTAATATTAATTAGAGTTTCATTAACATTTGTTTTGAGTAATTTGTTTTTATGCCAAATAAATTATTATTATTATTATATATTAGTTTAGATTGAAAAATATCGTGCTTCTTGCTAAAATTCTTGTAACAAAACAAATTAAAGGACTGACTAATTGAATATGCCTGCAAAATGTTCTGTTGGCGTAATTCCTTAGTTACTACCTTTTTATGATTCGTCTAAGCTTTTACGACAAGTTGTCTTAATGAAAGTAGATACTTAAGCTGTTTCAGAAAATAACGTGAAAAACATTACCATCCTTCTCATCAGGTAGTCGGGTAAAAACAGCCTTTGTTACATTTTCTTAATAATCTACAAATGCTGCGATCTAATTATGTCCCTGAATTTGACATTTCATTAGATAAAAAAACCGGCCAAGTGCGAGTCAGACTCGCGCATAAAGGGTTCCGTACCACTATCGCAAAAAACGGCAAGAAAATCACGTTTGTTGTATGGGAGCCCCACTTAAATATTTATTTTATTCTGTTTTTAGTATTCGTTGTTATAGCGGCAACAGAAATACATCATCTGTGCAAATTTCAACTGCCTAACTATCACGGTTCATGAGATACAGCCTGGTGACAGACAGGCAGACGGACCGCGGAATCTTAATAATAGGGACCCGTTTTTATCCTTTGGGTACGGAGCCCTAAAAAGCATAAATTATCAAATAAATAAAAGGTTTTCAAATCCATCTAAAACACTCATAACTTTTTTGTATCTACATACTTAATATTCCTTCGGCCTTACCACTGTATTTGGGGTTAAAAGGCGAACAGGGACGTTTTCTATTCACCCGAATTCTGTCTAAGATCACAAGTACCCATTCCAAACCATATACAATAAGATATGTCTAGACCATTACTGTAGTAGAAACAATGTACTACCAAATGTAGGTTAAAACTACAATAAAAATTCACTTCAAGTGTTACGTGCGTACGGAGGCCACATTACGACTGTTTTGGACGCCTATGCCTGATGAATTTCGTTGGTTAGTGATAATAGATATAGGTGTACCAGAATCTCATGGCATTTTTTATTCTTTTTAAATTGTGATTTTCATATGGCAATGTCAATTGTCACCTGTCGAATCAAAGTACTTGATGTGTCAACCGCTGCTGAAATTTTTTGATATTATCTGGAAAGTTTGTTATTTTTGTGAAAATGTCGAAAAACCCACTTCGATCTCATGCGAGACATATTGTTTTCAATGTGTATCATAAAATAAGGGAAGAAGAAGGCGTAAATCAAACTCAATCTTTGATTTTAAAGTGCGTCGTAGAGTGGACCGGTAAGTTGGACTGACTTGTTTTGATACTTTTAGTTTAATTTATATTTTTCTTACTTAATTTTAATTTCTTTCCATCACTATTATATCGTAAATCGTAGGTCAGGGCACATCGAATGATGGCCGGAAGGAAATGGCAACAGTAATGTAACTGTTACTAATTCTTCGACAAGATATTGATTTTAACGGAGATTGAGAATCTTTCACGTAAGAAAAATATTAAGTAATAATCTGCGCCCTGCAGTGGGACGTGTATATAGGCGGGAGTTTTTGGCGGGATTTTGTCGAGTGAAGTTCAGTGTCTGTTAATATTATTTGCAAATTGATTCCTAGTGGGTATTGTGATATATTATTGGTGTAGTTTTGTATCTCAACTGTCTCCGTAACTGGACAATTTGTAAAATCATTGACAAAAGCGATCTCGGGATAGTGGAGCGGTGTATTTTATTGTAGTATTGACTGCGTCTGCAAAGCTTACTGGGAAGACTGACTCGATACAATTTGCTGCCAAATACTCCAAAAAACATTAGAACCTGTTACATCCGCATTCTAATGCATACTAAAGAATAAATATAAGATCCAAAACTCTTTCCAAAGACGTGGCTAAAAGGTCCTAGCAACCAGGCCATAAAACTTACATAAAAAAAAATATATACACTGATGATGATGAATGACTTTAAGTAACATGATACATTTTATTATTTTTTACAGACTTTATACATAAAGAGATTGGTTTTGAATATGTTAAATGCCAATGAAAAAGAACCATTTTGATGGAGAGAGATGACATAAAACTACAAAGATACAAGTTTTTGAAATGCCAGTGGAGTTCATGGAATCGTATTCTAGTTTTCTAGTTCTGAATGAGGTTTTAAGTTATTAGTATGATTTAAATGCTAAATAATAAATTAGTACATAAATTAATATTCAATTGATTTATTTTTCCTATGTTAAGAACACGATGTATAACAACATTATTCATACACATACCTATAATACTCACAGTGGATCTTTGTGTCTCTGAATTGGTTGCAAGACCCCGCGCAGTAGCTATTTTTGTGTCAATGTTGAAGGTGAAGATAGCATTGTATAACTGTCTCTTTCACTCGCTTATGTATGTCACATAAGCTTACGGAGTTTCTTGTGCATTCTTCTCCATAACAAGCTACTTTCCGAATGCACGGTAGAATCAACTTTTATTCCATGTAAATTTAAATTGTGACATTCAAAAGTGCCGCTTGGTGGCCCAGTTGAAATAAATATCTTTTGTTTTTTTTGTCATCGTCCTATCTCGCTCACTCTATGCAGTATACTCGATGACAAACTGTTTTTTACGCAATGGTTGGCAGGACCAAGTTCAAAGACACAAAGATCCGTTGTGACTACTATAATATAGGTACCTCATGTTCATTAATACTAAAGACATAAATAAAAATTAAACAGTATCAAGATCGTTTGATCCAATTTCCCCAGTATTGCATACAACAAATTTTTATTTCCCTTTTTGCCATGAGATTCTGGTAGACCTATAACATTTCGATTAAATAAAACATACAAACTCCTTTATCGCTGGCAAAATAAAAACTTGAAAATTAAAATGCCTCTACAATTTTAGAATTAAGCCCAAGACATCGAAATAAATTATAATTTCAAATAAATATTATTCTTATTTTAGTTTGATAATTTATTAAACTAAACTGAAAGTTTCAAGAAAAGAAAGACAAATATTTTTTTCTGCATAGACAAATCGCTCATGACAGAAGTATTGTGTCCAACAAAAAAATGCAAGCAAACAGTTGAGGGGTTAGAATAAAAACGAAAAGTTATAAACTACGAAATGATCACTCGTTTCTTTAGTAAAAACCTATAAAAAATTATCACCGAGCGATTTTTTTTCAATTATTGAAAATATTTCAGAAGGAAATTGCTGGTTTATACTCCGAAAGGCCTTTTCATGCCGTACTAATTGCAATAAAACTACAATTGCTCTTAATAGATAAACCACAAAGGCGTACAAAATTGCAATCAGCGTTTTTGTCGACTACAAAATTTCATTAATAAAATTCATGACATGTTAAACGGCCATGTCTTGTCACGGACATGTCAAAACATGGCTTGTTGAACGGTCCATTTAAAAAAAGGGCAAGTGGCGATGATATGGTCGACGGTGAAGGACGCTTGCCTAGAAGTAAGCTATTCACTTTTGACCTCCGGCAGGGAATTTTACTGAACGCATAATGAAAGTATTTCCAAAACGTTTAGTGCGGAAGGATGGGATGTCCACCATGTACCGATGGCGCATTGCCATACGTCTTGTAGTAAAACGTGTAAAAAAGTGTTTCATTATCAAAACTAGGCCATCGTAGAAACAAGGGTTAGTCGCAATCACAATCTGATTTATTTAGCTCGTGAAAATGAGTAAAATCGATTCTAAAATAACTAACTTTCTGACGTAAAGCAGTGCTTTGTGTCACGTATTTAAATGTGAAACAATATTTTTTGTTTTGCTATGAAAGTATTGGAACTCTGTGGTAGATAATATCTCTGAACTGTTTTGCAACTACTAAACAAATTCTTAATTCAAATCCTCTGTTACAATTTACTTATTCTCTTTTCCCTTGGTTTTTTTTTGTAAATTGTTTTGCATATTTTTTTGCATTGGTTCAAATTCTATGTAAAGATTTTGAAATCAGAATCTGCATAAAAGACGCTAAAGTGATCAGAGATTTATGTGGATAAGGTTGGAAATTTCTAGAAAGGAGTTGTGGGCTGAGATGAAGACCAAAAGTTTAAAATTAAAGTAAATAAATAGTAAATACACATGTTGCTTCGCCACAAGTTTGGGATAATGGGTTTGGGATATTTGTTTTGTCCATACACACCAATGGTAAATTCTTACAGAAAAAGATTTTATATTTTTATATAACGCAAAATTAAATCGACCGTAGCGTCCTTAACGACCGTAGCTACCTTTTCAGGCACCACATTAAGGCGAATTCATTATAATATTTTTAGAAGTAACGTTAGCAAAAAAGTTGTTTGAAGCCTCAAAGTCTAACTTCTCAAGAGACAAAAGATTTACCTGGAATGCGGAGGCAGACGTTAGACAGTTACGTATTTTTTATTCGAAAAGAGTGATTTTTTAAGATCTGAAGCTACATATTTTTTTATTTCAAAAAGTTGGTTACAAAGACTGAATATAATCAGTCAAAAAAAAAATCTGTCAGTGTTAAGTTTCAGAAAGAAATATTTTTTATTAGTAACATCGGTCTTTTGTCAAAGTTTAATATGTTTATTGTTATGTTTTCCATGACAATAAATTATTGTTTGGTTTTTTATTTGGTTTTTTATTGGTTCCTACATCAATTTCAAAAAATAAAACTGAAAAGTGTTACCGCATTATTCTCGTACAAAGTTTTTCCAAATCAATCAACTGAAAATCTAGTTCAAGAAAACTTTTCTTATTGTTAAAGAAAAACAAGTTCTGTAACTCACCTAAGGCATTTATAATCCACTCAAAATCAGAACAAACACTTCAAACCAAACGTTCACGAAAAAATCTAAGTTGAGAAAATATTTCGAGAACCAAAGTACGATTTTTCAGCACAAGGAACGCGAGACGTCCGTCAGACTCGGCGCGCAACGCGAAACTGATCCTGAAGGGTTGCGAATCTTATTATATACCGCTGAAATAATGTTGCAACCACCTGTAGGAAAGAGCGGGAAACAAAGAGTTAGAAAACTCTTTTTACGGCTTCGGCACTGGCTGTTTCGAAATGCCTTTGCTTTATTAAGGGGAGTGTTCTTTTTTTTTAAAACGTATGACGCAGAAACGTGATTTTAAAAGTTTTAATGGAGTTTGTGGGATTTCAGGGTTCCTAAAAAGTGTTTAGGGTGGAAAACAAAAGAGTAAATTATGTTGTATATATCTACCTGTGTACTTTTTGTCATTATTTACATTATATTATTTACTAATGTTACCTAACCGGTTAAGCTATACCATTTCAATGGTAGTTTATGAATTTCTTTTAAAGTAGCAGCCAGCAGAGTCTTCAGGACTATTTTTCTTAAAAAAAACCTTTTTACAAAAAATACAACCGACTTCCAAATAAAAACACTACAAATTGAAAAATCAATTCTATTTCGGAAGTCGGTGTTCCTGTTTTCGTTTCTTCGTTTTTTGACACCGACTTCCGAAATTGAATTTATTTTTCACATTGTAGTGTTTTTATTTGGAAGTCGGTTGTATTTTTTGTAAAAAGTTTTTTTTTTTTCACTTTTTAGTTGTGGTACATAATGGACCAGTTCTATAGGTTAGGTAACTATAATGTCCAAAGCGAAGCCAGAATTGATTATCCCAATAACATGAAACTTAAACAAAACCGGTGGAATGAGAGTATACCAGGGTTAACTGGTGTAAACACCTACGTACCCTCTTTAGAGCGTACTAGTGTGATGTTATGTTATGTAATGGTAAAAACAATAAACAGACATGCGATTGAATCTATCCCGAGTGATTAGCAGACATTTATTGAAGAGTTCCGATGTATATCTCCAAAGTTCTTCATCAGATCTTGATGAAATTTAAATGAGACCACAAGACAAGCACCAGCTTTCAAATAAAAAAAGAATCATCGAAATCCGTCCACCCAGTAAAAAGTTCTGAGGTAACAAACATACAAAAAAAAAAAAACAGTCGAAATGATAACCTCTTTTTTGGAAAGTCGGTTAAAAAGGCGCTTTTCCACCCTGTACCCTGTGTCTATTTTCTTTAAAAAGCGCCTTTGTAAAGAATAATAGACTTATCTATTCTTGGCATATTATCGTCATTGTCTTCGTGAAGACTATAACGCCAGGTTTCATGATTAATTAATATAAATTAGACGTGAAGTTCGAGATTTCTAAAATAAGTTTGATCATGAAACCTGCCGTATTTTTAAATAGCAAGCAAGCGCTACTGCGAAGCATATGGTCCTGGATTCGATGCCCGGGTTGACCATAGTGGTATTGGGTTAACCCACATACATAAACTAGATGGAAAAATCTAACTAGATAACGCAAGTCCCTCCATCTTTATGAAAACCAAGCGTGCCACTTTTTCACACACAATTTAAAAACTAATCAACTTACCAATGAAAGAAAACATTTCAAATGCCTCGGCCAACTTTTCTATACGTTCTTTACAGATTAATATGGCATAAAAAGGCATTTTTCTAGATTTCGGTGGATTTTAGGTGCCGATAATGCTAAATGAAAAGCTCAAAGTACGATCATTGATCGTAATTTTACTCCGTTTTTTGACACGCGAAGTACATACAATCGCGTCATCTAGTTAGATTTATATCTGTGTGTTTGCCGTCTGGAATTTCTCAGTAGCAGCCCTGATCCTCTATGGCAATTTGTGTGTACCGTAGGTACTCCTCTGGTCAACCCTTTCAGGAATACAGGCGTGATGTTACGTTATTGTATTTCTTCTTCATCAGCCTTTTTAACGTTCCCACTGCTGGGACACAGGCCTCCTCTCTGTGAGAGGGAATGGGCCGTAATCCACCACGCGGGCCCAGTGC
This sequence comes from Orthosia gothica, assembly GCA_949775005.1. NCBI lineage: Eukaryota > Metazoa > Arthropoda > Insecta > Lepidoptera > Noctuidae > Orthosia > Orthosia gothica. The sequence continues at coordinate 8,936,946 of OX459044.1, forward strand.
GGGTTTGTGGATGTCACATGTCTTTGAATTTTTGGTTCTAAGACGTGCCGGTTTCCTCACGGTGATGACGATTTTCCTTCACCGTTTTGAGAGCAGTGGTGATGAAATAATTAAAACGAAGTACAGCGCCTGCCTGGGTTCGAACCTACGACCAACAACTTGTAAGTCGCGGCCACTGGGCCACCACTGGGCTCGTTATTTCGTATTGTTAAATGTCTTTATTCTTTTTTTTTTAAACACGTACTGGAACGCCTTGCAGCAATTACACCAACGGATCACAAACCATAACATCACCATAACCAAAACCTCAATATCATTTTTGAAGACCTAGCCATAGATACTCCACACGTATGGGTTTGATGGAAAAAAAAAATTTAGTTTCAGTTTCAAGTATGGGGACCCCCAAAATTAATTGTTTTTTTTCTATTTTAGATTGAAAATCTTAATGCGGTTCACAGAATACATCTACTTACCAAGTGTCAACAGCATAGCTCTTATAGTTTCGGAAAAAAGTGGCTGTGACATACGGACGGACAGACAGACAGACATGACGAATCTATAAGGGTTCCATTTTTTGCCATTTGGCTACGGAGCCCAAAAATAGCTATAAGCCCAGGTTGCACGATGTTTTCCTTCACCGTTGCCTGTGATGTCCAAGATAAACTTAGAAAGTACATATGAATTGGAAAAGTCACAATGGTACTTGCCCGGATTTGAACCCACGATCGCAAGCACGTGAGGCGAGGTTTTAGCCACTGGGCCACAACGTAATTTTTTTTCTAATTATTAATTTTAATCTTGTTTAATGGGGGCTACCCTTGAGGCGTAGAGTGAGGTCTTCAAAATGTCAAAGGTCATTGGACATAATCTGACCCGCTTTGCAAAGAGTGGTAGAAATTAACCAAAATAGTTTTAAACTAAAGATAATTATGTGACCTTTCATTTTATATATTTATTTGATACAAAATCGATGGGGAAAAAGGTACCGAATCGATAAAAAAAATGCAAACGGTTTCAGAGGACTTTATTGTCTGTCTGTACATTTTGTTAAAAATGAGGTATTTCCTTAAGTTTTCCGTGTGTCATTACTTTCCAGAATTTTGCGTAAAGAAGGCGTTAGAAATTTTGATTAGCGACACTTTTTGATTGTGTAATGATCAGTGTGTTATTTTTTAACCGACTTTCCAAAAAAGAGGAGGTTATCAATTCGACTGTATTTTTTTTTTTTATGTTTGTTACCTCAGAACTTTTTACTGGGTGAACCGATTTCAATTATTCTTTTTTTATTTGAAAGCTGGTGCTTGTCATGTGGTCCCATTTAAATTTCATCACGATCTGATGAAGAACTTTGGAGATATACATCAGAACTCTTCATTAAATGACTGCAAATCACTCGGGATAGCTGCAATCGCATGTCTGTTTATTGTTTTTACCATTACATAACATAACATCACACTAGTACGCTCTAAAGAGGGTACGCAAGTGTGAACAGCTATGGTCGAAATGCCAAAATCTAAGGTATTGGCATTTTCCCCATCGCTATAGCCACGCTTTCGTTGATAGAATTTCACGTGTCTAGGGCCTCGGTGCTCGGTTGATGGCAAAAGAGTCGCCCCTATTACTTTAGACTATTATGTTATATATTTATATGTGTAGTTTTATTTATAAGAGTTTGTTAATTATAATATTATTTATAAGGGTTTGTTAATTATAGTATTAACTTAATTTGTTTAAATAATTGTGTTTATTTAATTATTCAAGAAATTATTTTATTGTTGTTGTTTTTTGTAGCTGTAGTATAGTATAGTATATTTTTTGTAGGTGTACTATTACACCTCTGCCTGGCACTTCGGGATATACAGTCGTGATGTTGTATGTTTGAAAATTCTCTAGTTTAGATGTAGAGAAAACTAGCTTATAGCTTTCGATGGGACCGCGCCCTAGTACCTAAGTAGGCTGGTTGATGTTTTGGTTTTAACCTTGTCTAGGATACCGCAGGCATGGTTAAGTGAAGTTAGCTTTAAGTCTGTCTGTATTCTAAAATTAACAACTTCACAACTTAATAATTACAAACGTGTTTATCTACTTTTGACTAGGGATGTTACGGAGGTTCAATGCCGATTCCGAAAAATCGGAACTCATGATAGTTTTTAGGGTTCCGTACCCAAAGGGTAAAAACGGGAGCCTATTACTGAGACTCCACGGTCCGTCTGTCTGTCTGTCCGTCTGTCTGTCACCAGGCTGTATCTGATGAACCGTGATAGCTTGACAGTTGAAATTTTCACAGATGATGTATTTCCGTTGCCGCTATAACAACAAATACAAAAACAAAATAAAATAAATATTTAATTGGCATAAAGATAATAAATAATAAAAAAATAATAAAAACGGCAGAAAAATCATGTTTGTTGTATGGGCTCCCATACAACAAACATGATTTTTCTGCCGTTTTTTGCGATTATGGTACGGAACCCTTCGTGTGCGAGTCCGACTCGCACTTGGCCGGTTTTTAAATCTTCGCAGGCTTATTACGTATCTTTTGCAAGAGCAAAACGATAGCGATTTTTGCGTTATAATTACTCTTCAATACAAAAGTTTTAAAATTGTTGGCGGTTTTTAGGGTTCCGTACCCAAAAGGTAAAAACGGGACCCTATTACTAAGACTCCGCGGTCCGTCTGTCTGTCTGTCTGTCTGTCTGTCACCACGCTATATATAATGAACCGTGATAGCTGGACAGTTGAAATTTTCAAAGATGATGTATTTCTGTTGCCGGTATAGCAACAAATACTAAAAACTGGATAAAATAAATATTTAAGTAGGGCTCCCATACAACTAACGTGATTTTTTTGCCGTTTTTTGCGATAATCGTACGGAACCCATCGTGCGCGAGTCCGACTCGCACTTGGCAGGTTTTTTTTTTAATAATTGCATTTGACAAACAAACAGCAAGCGATTTGCAAACGATTGTGTAGGACCTACCATACCAACACTGCAGGTAATTCCGACTTTTATGACATAAAGCGTTTGATCGCTATCGTTTTGCTCTTGCAAAAGATATCTACGTAATAAGCCTGCGGATTTCAGTTTCGGTGCCGAAACTTTTAAATCGGAGGCTCAGCGCGTACAAGTTAAGTATACATACACACGTCACCTTGCATTATAAAACTGATTTACATCCTTTACCTCACACATCATGTCCAGTTGAAAACCAGCGTCAGGCACTAGTTATCTGGATTTTTTGTTGAAATGGGCCTTTTTGGCACAGCCGTGAGGCACACTTTCCTGCTAACTTCTTACGTCCGACTTTACAGTTTCTTATTTATTTTTATTTGTATTTTATCTGTCGTATATTATTATAATTACTTGATCAATCGCATCAAAAGTATACAAAAGAAATTCTTAAGGTACATTCAGTATAGATCTAAAACCTATTTACCTAACTATTACAGCCGCTGCAGGAAGTTTCACATTCTTCCACTAATTGAGTGGAGAAGAATTGCCGACATGGCATTCCTGTTCAGTTTGGCTAATGGTTCAACTAACTGTTCTGAACTGATGAGCAGAATCGGGCTGCGTGTTCCATCCTTCACCTTAAGGAATCATCAACCTCTGTATTTTCCCTCTGCGCGATGCACTTATCGACAAAACTCTTACATGATAAGAGCTAGCAGGACATACAACTCGATGTGTCAGAGTATTGATGACCTTGACTTGTTCTCCACCTGTGTTCCGAAACTAAAAAAAATATATGTAAAAACTTCTTTGAAGATCACTGAAACTTGTTCGGTCTCTTCTTTCATTCTTTACGAGTACTTATTTCTTACGTTCTCTTGCCTGTCTACTGTTTCTTGTCCTACCTTATAGTCAGTGAAAACTCATAAACCTTCAACTGTCCATTTCCAGACACAATAGAAATTACCATTGTTCTAATCCGATTCGGTCTGATGGACAGTAAAAAAAAAAAAAAAAAAAATGTCTAGTATCTGTATCCTAGCTGTAGGTTTTCTTAAGTATTAAAATAAAAAATAAAATAAATCAAGTGCCTACCTATACTGTGTGTCTTTTATTCTGTGCATTTTCTTTTTTTCTTTCTTTACAAACTAGTAAAATAGAGAAAAAGTATTCCTATCAGTGACGATCCCGCATTATGGTGGCAAGTACCTATATACTAAATTCAAACCCCTGATCTCGATTGCCCGTCAATATGTGTCGTGTCCAGCAAGCTCAGTAGCAAACCACTTTTAAGGTGTGCTGGCATAATAATGACCTGTTGAGATATAGTCTTGAAGGACGGAAAGCTGCGAAACTTTTCAGTATACCTTGGCTTCTTTTGTAGTTTCAGTAATTAGATTTAATTACCTACTACTTACAAATTTTATTTTATTTACTACTAGCACCCGCCCGCGGCTTCGCCCGCGTAAAAAGTGTGTTATCATCCCAAGGGAATACAAACTAACCTATGTCTTGCCCAGGATCTCATTCTCAACTCAGTCCACCATCACCTGGAGACTTACAGACTGACATAAACCACGCGCGGGTGTATGCATGTATGCCCGAGACGACACTTGCTATCGGCGTCTTCGTAATCTTGAAGACTCCAGGTTCTCAGTGCTGTGGGCTCTGGTGGACACAGGGTTGGATAAGATTATCTACGCCTGTGTCTACCGTTCGCACAGCGAAGATCAGGAGACAACCAGGCTCACAGAGTACCTCAGTGAGGCGGCTGATACGGCACAGCAGCGGTACCCTTCCGCCCAATTAGTGTTACTGGGGGACTTTAATGCCCACCACCAGGAGTGGCTTTTCCCATACCAGTGCACTGATCATGCTGGACGAGAGACGCGCAAGCTTGCGCTAGCACTAAATCTCATCCAGCTGGTCCAGGGGGCGACGAGGGTGCCAGATGTTGATTCGCACACAGCCAATTGCTTGGACCTTCTGCTGACAACAGATCCAGACAGATACTCTGTGTCGATATCTTCACCTTTGGGTAGTTCTGACCACTGTCTGGTGAAGTCTGTGTCCGTCTACTCCCCGCCCGATCCCAGTCCAAGAGGCACCCGGCGGGTATGGCGGTACTGGTCAGCAGATTGGGATGGGATGCGATCTTTCTTCGCATGCTATCCTTGGCAGCCCACTTGCTTCTCTTCGGATGATCCATCGTCGTGCGCTGACGCTGTGACAGATGTGTTGCGTCGGGGAATGGAGAACTATATTCCAATCTCTGACGTAGCAATGTCTCGTGTCGACAGACCATGGTATGGAGCCGAGTGTAACCGCGCCGACGCGATTAAACACAAGGCTAATGACGTGAATCAGAAGAAGAGAGACTTCAACAGGGCTGCCAAGTCCTGCAAAAAGGTGATGCGAAGAGCACGGTTTAACCACATTAGCAGAATCGGGCACAAACTAGCTTCATACCCAGCGGGTAGCAAAGCGTTTTGGTCCCTGGCTAAGTCGGTTGAATCAAACTTCTGTCGCCCCTCACTACCACCACTGCTGAAACCTGATGGGTCATTGTCCCACTCCGCTGAGGAGAAGGCAAACTTATTTGCCAGCCTTTTTGCGGAATCTTCGCATCTGAATTCTGATGGCACGCAGCCTCCTCCTTCTCCTGATGGATGTGTGACGAGTATGTCGGATATTCGCATTCATCAAAAGGACGTGCGTAGGGTGCTGCGTAGCCTTGATGTGAACAAAGCGAGTGGACGGGATATCAGCAATTGTGCTTAAAACTTGTGCGCCTAAATTGTCTCCGATCTTGACTCACCTGTATCGCCTTCCGATAGAGACTGAAAAAGTACCGAAGTCTTGGAAGCAAGCCAACGTACAGCCTGTGCCCAAGAAGGGCAGTCGAGCTGAACCGGCAAACTACAGACCCATCTCTGTAACGTCCATTCTCTGTAAAAGTATGGAACGTGTGCTTAACGGAAAAATCCTGGCATACCTAGAAGCGAACGACATTCTCAGTGACCGCCAATACGGCTTCCGCCAAAATCGGTGCACTGGGGATCTTCTAGCGTATGCCATTCAAATCTGGAGCGAGGCCATCGAGAAACACGGGGAAGCGCTAGCCGTCTCCCTCGACATCTCGAAGGCTTTCGGCTGAAGAAAGTGCTGAAATTATGTCAGACACTTTCACTTACTGTGCTGACATTGCCATTGGTCGTGGATCTGTGACCAATATACGTAGATGTGATTGTTGGTGTGACTACCTAACTGAACAGCGTAAAAGTTATCGCCGAGCGCGTAAACATCTTAACAAGCTTAAAAAACGTAAGGTTACCGGTGACCCTCTTTCCATTGCGTTAAATACGTTTAGAGTTGCCAGGTCCCGCTACAGAGCATCGGTGGAAAATCTAAGGGTAATTTATTGCGTAAAATAGTAGAAAAATTAGATAAAGAAGGTCCGTGGTCTCCTTTATATCATGAGTTTAAAGCCAATCGATCAGTCGACCTCGCGTTTGTTCAGAAAATTAAAGTAAATAATAAACACACCACCAGTATTGAGGAAACAACTGAAGTTTTGCTGAATACTCTTATACCTGATGACTTGCTTGCTAGTGACAACGACTACCATCAACAAATCAGAGCGCGGGCAGCTGTACCACCTGAATCACCAGCGTCAGACCTTCCATCCACTGACGAATTTATTAACGTTGTCAAGAGGTTACTACTCAACAAGTCATCAGGTGAAGATAAAATATCTAATCGGATGATTATAGAAGCGTGTAAAACAGCCGGTGATGCGATTTTAACCGTTTACAACCGTTGTATTGCGGAAGGCGTATTTCCTCGTATATGGCGTGGCGGATTTATACGAATTATCCCTAAAAGTGGCGACAAACCCCCGGACGACCCTAAGTCGTACCGGCCCATAACATTACTTCCATCTTTGGGAAAACTCCTGGAGCGCCTTATCGTTCCACGTTTGCTACCGGACGGACCAAAATTTCATAACAATCAATTCGGTTTCACTACTGGAAAATCTACCGTAGACGCGGCCCTTACTGTTAGGAAAATTGTTAATACATCTGAACATAAGTACGTAATTGGGATTTTTCTAGATATTTCTGGGGCTTTTGATAATGCATGGTGGCCAATGGCTATTACTTAAAATGAAAACTCGGGGCTGCTACAGAAATATATATAATCTAGTTTACTCTTACTTTTTAAATGGTTCCGCGAAACTCAAACTCGGTCATCATTCCAGTTTATGCGTTTAATCGAGATTAGAGCTTCATTTTGCGTTTCACCACTACAAACTAAAATATTTTATGTTAAAACTTTGTTTAAATTCTAAACACCGTTTTCAACGTTTATGCTCGCTTAATCGCGTTTGGCCGCTGACACTTGCAATGTCGCAATAAAAACCAATATTGCCATTGAGGTAATAATGTACTACGCACTAGAGAAGTCACCACCCATCACTACTGTGTTCTGTTCAGTTGCGCTCTTCTAGCCGCAATTCACTTATTTGATTGCTAGATCTTGGGCGCTTAAGTCATTTTATGTTTTTAAACGAAAAAACGTTCAAACGCATTCAATATGCCGGTCGTGTGTTATAACATTTTGCACTAATAATTCAACCAATACGGCGAAGATCAAAGGAATAACTTTTCATAGTTGGGTAACTAGATAATTATTTTAAAATTTAATTTTAACAAAATATTTGTTGGACGCCATGTTATGTCAATTTTCATATAGACTAAAAATTCAGATGAGACAATTTGTATAACAAGTGTAGGTAAAATTAGCTGATGTTTCTTTTTAAAGCGGAAAATAATAAGAACATATCTTTAGAAAAAAACTGACTGTGGTTATTCAATGAAAAAAGATAAAAGATGAAAAATAATTATTACATAATGTAAGACATAATTTGTTACATTTTGTTTATTTAAGGTTTCTACGTTTGGACCGTAAAGATAGGGAAAAATGGATAAAATTTATCGAAATTACCCGCAGTGAAGATACCAGCAGCCTAATTGTGTAAGTGAATTCAGCAAAGGAAACAATCTGTTTCTTTCCCAAAAACGACTTTTCGTATTTCATAAAGTAGTTTTTGGGAAAGAAACAGATTGTTTCCTTTGCCGAATATACTTACACAATTAGGCTGCTGGTTACCATCCAATCATACTTATGTATGTTCGTTGCATTTTCGCGAAGAGGATAAATATAACACAAAAGCGGGCAGGCGTTTTCTGAATCAGTCTCTCTACTTAATATCATTTCAGTTATATTACTGTTAATACTTTGGAATATTTTATTCACAAGGAAAAATTTACATATTTGCTACAATATTCTGTTGATCAACCAAGCACTTTAAATCACCTAACACATTTGATACGGGCCATCATAAACAAATACACAAGAATTCGCTTGAAGTACGAAACTAAAATTAATCAGACTAATAATTATTTATCGAAGCGTCAAAAGTTAACTAAACTTATATTGTTTGGGGGTAACTAAATTAACATAATTAATATTAAAAATATACAAAAGATTCGTGTTTCAAGCGAATTGTAAAATTCCCTATTCCAATTTGATATGTTTTTAACTTATTGTAAGCGCATTTGATTATATATTAAATAAAGAAATACAAAAGCATCATAAACTTTAACAGTCGGTTATTTCAACTAATAATAAATTTTGAAAAAGTGTGAATTCTAATGAAGCTTGTTAGGTATAATGCTATGTCACTTCTGTAGTCAGTCAGCAATTTAGTCTATATGAATGACAAGGTTGAACGAAACGCGTAAGCGCCATGAAAATCACGGCGCTTCCGTATTTTTGGTCGCGAGAAAACTACACCTTAGAAGCGCTCTAGCGCTGCATGTTTATATTGTTTTGTTAGACGACTAATTATTGTTTCAGCGCTGCAGCGAATTTTTTAGTTTAAACTCTTGTCAAAATTGACAAAATGGAGCATGCATTTTGCTTAGGATAGCTTCTCTAGTACGTAGTACATATTATCTCAATGAATATTGCTTTGTTTATATTTAGTACGATTTTAGGTTATTTCGTTAAAAAATAAAGATAAAAAGTGCGATAGCACAAGCTTTTGATGAAAAATATGATGAAGAGAATAGTTCGTCGTCCAAGATAGCTAATATTGAATCCGTTCACTAATATTTTTTTCCTAATACGCAGTAAAGGTGTGGTATCATATTATGCGATAACTAATATATTGAATAATAGTATTATCCTAAACTGACCCTATAAAAACATCTAGAATTTTTATCATTACGAGGACGAAAACTAAATTGCCAACAGCTTAAAAAAAATCCTAAAGAATAATGTTTCATAATTTACTACCAGGCCTATGTCCAGCAGTGGACGTCGTTCGGCTAAAATGATGATGATGATAATTTACTACATTGTAGCACAGGTTAACTACTTTGTTTACAATATATCGTAATATTATTACGATGTATTATTATATGATTTGACTTTATTTAATTTAGTTCAAATTATTTTTGTATTATATAACCCATTTTTAGGAGAACAGTTTCGTGAATGAATCAAAACGCGGTTCGTTATTGCTTCTTTAAAATACATTTAAACCGCAGTTGGTCGCAGGTATTCTTCAAAATACATGTTGTAAAATGTAAATACAAAACGCAGTTACGACATTTTAGGGGCCTCGCCCATTTAAAATGGTGCTGGTGGAATCGGTTTGACGTTAAACGAGATCAATACTGATCTTTAAACTAGATTACGCTAAATTTAGTTCTGCTAAACCTAGTTTATATATTGAATGGTGAAATCAGCCCTGAGACTGCTCCGTGCCTCGCAAAGCGTGTTTAGCACGTTGCTCTTGGCTACCATTTATAAATTTTTGGCAGTTGTTACTGGTAATAAGATGCCAGAATTCTGAATCGCTCCATGTACAGCACTGGTCACCTCTAATATTAACAGGTTCACTGTCCATTCAGTAAAATAATAGTTTGATACAATAGAATAAATGATTCACTATACAGTAAACTGTTAATAAGAATGTTTGGAATTTCCAAAGCAGAACTTTGAAATATGATTTAGTGGGTATCTAATTGGAGACATAAAGACAAAAAAGTTCTTTGACAACGAGATTTCACCCACTACTAAATTTTTAACAGGTTTTCCACATTTTCTCTCTATTACAAACTACATTTCACATCATCACATCATCAGCCTTTTAATGTTCACACTGCTGGGACTTAGGCTTCCTCTCATAGAGGGAGTGGGCTATAAACCACCACGCGGGCCCAGTGCGGATTGGATATGTCACATGTCTTTGAATTTTTGGTTCTTGGTTTCCTCACGATGTTTTCCTTCACCGTTTTGAGAGCAGTGGTGATGAAATAAATTACACAAAGTAAACCGCTTGCTCAGGTTCGAACCCACAACCGTAAACACTGGGCCACCACTGCTCTCATTTATTAAAAACTAATTAAATCGTAATTATGCCTTAATCCACGAAGACATACCGTAGGTATAAAAAATCTTTTGAAAAACTCTGCTTACCTTTTGTACATACCTATAAATCTCTATCTACGTAGTCCCTTTGTGTCTCAAATAAGAAGTTGCGGCAACAAAATTCGAAGCCGTTGTATGCCATAATAAAGCTTCCATCATAAAACACGTCTTAGACTTCAAAGGGAAGTCTATTTATAAACAAAAATCCGTAAACAGTTCTCGGTATATCAATTTGGGTAATGAGAAGCGCTTAGTTTTGTACATATACAGCACTGGTACTCAGATGAATCCGTTTAGACTGGAAGCCAACCCAACTTAGTTGGGAAAAGGCTGGGCAGATTGATTCATCGAAGTAAAGTAACAGATGTTACTTAAAAAGCATCAAAATCAAATAGTTTATTTCAAATAAACCTTAGAGGTACTTTTGAATTGTCAAACAAAAAAAAAGATGACTAGTTGCAAAATCCCAAGCATCAGTAGGTCTCAATGGAGAAGAATTTGCAAGAAACTCCACGGACACTCTTTTCCATCAGTTTAAATTACAAGTATTTGGTTACATCATTCTTGTTGAAAATACATGTATGAAGACCTAAAAAGATGTCTGCACGTAAAAGCATCTAAAGTAACAAACAATAAAATAAACACATTACCCTCCTTTGGCAGTCGGGTAAAAAATACAATAACTTGCTGATATAAGGCCTATTAAAAAAAATACAACCCTGTTATTGCTGCACTGCAGGCCACTTCTCATGTAGAGAAGGAACGAGCATTGATCATCACGCTTGCTCAAGACAGATTGACGATTTCAAACTTCTTCATTTTATAATGACTATAAGCCCTTGTTTCCTCACGCATGATTCTTTCCTTCAACGTTGTCAGCGATGTCAATGATAAACTTGGAAAGAATATATGAATTTGAAAAAGTCAGATTGGTTCTTGCCCAGATTTGATCCGACGACCTCAAGCACGAGAGGTGAGGTCTTACCTACTAGGCCACGTTATAATAATAATATATTTGCTAATTATAGGCTTCGATTCTCGATATTACGCAATATATTACGTGCCTAGGGGCTCAAACAAATTAGAATCAAAATTATTGAAAAACAGTAGATACAATCTCTTTCAAATACACCAGTAAGTAGGTACTTTATGCCTAAATAAACATCTTGTTAAACATTCATTACTTGATGCTGGAGGATACAATAAAATGTAATAGTAATAAAGATTTCTTAAATTGATTATTGCGCAAATATTAGCTCAATAAAAGCAATTTTCAAAACAACACTAAGTATAATTATTAGTATTAATGAAAAGATATTATAAATAAACGTTTTCTCGTTAGCAACCATCTGAAGTTCACATTCAAATCTTGAACAACTTATTATAGTATATTATGCAACTAGTGAATAAGGGACGGATTTAAAGCGAGGGCCATAGTTGAATCGCGAACAAGTGAAGGATTCTAACAACTGAATCACGACCGTAGGGAGTGATTCATGATGATTGAATCACGAGCATAGCGAGTGATTCAAGTGTTAGAATCCTGAGCGACGCGAGTGATTCATGGCCTTCGATATAAATCCATTTTATTCAAGAGTTGCATACTATATTTTATACCATGACTACGAGAAAAAGAAAGATCTAAGCAAAAAGCACAAGGAATAATAATAATGGAAAGGTTTATTACCTTCAAAATTTACAATAAATGAGAAACCTAAGTTTCACATTTTATGTAAATTGTAGCTGACCTAGGTAACAGCACCTGTGTTTCAGGGGCCAGTTACCTTCGTTACTTTAAATAATTATAATTAATTAAACAACAATGCAAATAATATTACCATTACAATTCAATTAAGCATTCACTAAACATCCAAGACTAAAACCAAAATCATTATTAAAATCTTAAATATAAACAAACTCAAAATTAAATCTATGAAGGAGTTTGAAAGTCGAATATTCTTTGCACTAGGAGTTTGTATCGAGTATTTTATACGCAAGGAGGTGCTGTAACATTAAGATGTAGTTTGAATATGCATTGGTGTGTTCTTAATTCAAACACCAAAACGGTGATTAAAAGTGCTTTTTATTCACTGTTTTCAGTGAATAAAATAAGCTTTTTAGAGGGGAAATGGTATAAATTAATGTTCATCCTAATTATTAGTATAAAAAATTTATGAATTGAAAAAAGCTCACCGTATTGATTTCAGTCAAAGAAAACGAGTCTTGACTCTTCATGTGAACAGAGGCTCTAGACAGTTTAAAGTTATCAGCGATGGCGTCAATCACAATGACTCTTTGATAGCTGTAGTATATCTTGCTCGCACGTTCACTTAGTCATCCCCACTTTCCCCCACACAAATAGACCCAGTCTTATGTGCACCACGTTAGTTATACCAGAGCCATCGGCGAGTGTAGACATGTTAAAGTGTGGTAATTTAGTGCGTGTCAGAGCATGTGAAATGCTCCACAATAGAACCGGCCACTATGTTATAGTATGAGCCAACACCTAAACGGCAAGATTGCAGCGACCTAGAAACAGTGCATGGAAACAGCCTTACACGTGTAGCCTAAAGCGCTGATACCGCACAGTGACGTGGGTCATACGATGCCCCTGTTTACCGGATGCAGGTGTTTTTCTAGAAATAAGTAATTATGTGAACTTTAGCGATTCATTCTGTATCTAGTATCGATCGGAATACTATTTTTGTTATAATTAACATTGTAATTTTACTTTAATTAAAGATAGTTTAAAATCATTTTAGTTTTTTTGAGTCCTCCGACAGCGACGTACATATTTACTACAATAGCGTTTGGCATTACCATGTATTACAGACATCTTTCAATCACTATCGCGATGTTTTCGTTGGTACAAAGTCACTTGTCTAGAGCCTCCCAAGGCTGGCCTTATTCATCGTTGGCAATAATGCCAGTCTTTTGGACACTTTTCCCGTTGACAGCAATGTGGACAAGTTTTTTGTTGTAGTACGATTAGTTTCTCCCTTTTGCTTGAACATTATTATATATATTAGTTTTAAGATTATTTATAGGATAATTGAATATTGTAACGGATGTGACGTCAGCCAACGTGCAACCGACCAATGCCCTCCGAGCCTGCTAAAGCCAAGCCGCCATATTGACGCCTCCGCTCCAGTCAAGCCACGCCAAGCAGTGGAGATGTTCATATAAGCCATTGCCAGTCATTTATTAGTCGCTTTCGAATGTGAATACAAGATCTAGACAGAATTCTGCCGATTTTCAGTTACCTGCCTTTTACAATAAATATATTCATCAGTGAGAAATAAAACAACTTCTAGGCGCCTTCTTGACCGAGGCGATGCGTTTTCATTCCTGTACAGAGACGCGTGTATGCACTTGGTAAATAATCTATTCCGAAACGTCTCAGTCAGGAAGCTCTCGTTTAATACACTCGGTAAAAAATCTGTACAGATTCGGTACATTCACGAAAACGCACCGAGCCGTAAGAAAGTCGCCTTAGACGGGCAAAAGTTTCTAAGTTTTAATGATCTATAACAAGGCCTACCCATCATCATATACGTGGGACACTCAGAAAGTTTTGCGAAACTAAAAAAAATTTTTCTATACGTACATATATTTTTATTAAATCTTTTCAAAGTACTTTCCACCAGCCTCTATACAAAGATTCATGCGCCTAAACCAGTTTTCAAAACACTTTTTCCAGTCCGCCGCAGACACCTCGTTTACAGCCTGCTCGAACGCAGCCAGCGCATCTTCCGGCGACGAAAATTGTATCCCTTTGAGCTGATTTTTTATTTTTGGGAATAAAAAGAAGTCACACGGTGCTAGATCAGGGCTGTAAGGAGGGTGACCCAGGAGTTTGACTGGCGTGCTGTCCAGGAAGTCCCTCGTTTTGAGTGCGGTGTGCGCAGGTGCATTGTCGTGGTGGAGCAGTAGCCCGCGGAGCCCTGTGTTTGGTCGCTTGTTGCTTATAACAGAGAAAACTTCTGGCAAACATTTGGTAGTATACCATTCGGCATTAATGCTTCTTTGATCCCGTAAGGGAATTGATACCAAGTGGCCAGTCAAATTAAAAAAGCTAGCGATCAAAATCTTACCCCCGCTTCTAGATCGCTTCACTTTGGTAGGCGTTGGCTCATTTTGAAACACCCAAACAGTCGACTGGCGCTTGGTTTCTGGGTCGTATTGATAAATCCAGGACTCATCACCTGTAACGATGTCGTAAACACGCCGAGACGAGCCTGCTTCAAATTTGTTAAGCATATCACGGCACCATTCCACCCGGGCCTGCTTCTGAGCATCGGTGAGGTTGTGCGGCACCCAGCGTGATACTATCCTCCTCACGCGAAGATGGCTGTGTAGAATCTCGTGAACGCTTCCCGATCCAATCTTCAATATGTGTTGAATCTCCTGATATGTAATTCGCCTATTGTCTTGGATTAAATTTTTCACTGCTAGCACGTTTTCTTCGGTAACAGCCGTCAAAGGGCGACCGCTTCTTTCGTCATCCCCCAAAGTTGGTCGACCGCGCTTGAATTCGTTATACCAACGATACACGGTTGCCTTGGAAGGGCCTTCATCCATGAATGCCATTTGAAGTCTATCGTACGATTCATCCGGTTTCAGGCGACACTTGAAATCGTATAAAATCATAGCTCTAAAATGTTCCCGGCGCAGATCCATATTTCAGTGAGACACAATACTTTGCATTAACTCGCAAAAAATGTGGAGGGAAATTTTGAAATTGGAACTTACTTATTTTTACTTATAAATAATCATATTTTCGAAAAACATTATAACTGGCCAGTCTCCCATATATAAAAACTTTTTTTCGCAATACTTTCTGAGGGGCCTGGTATTTTCGATCAGTATCTCAACGGACAAAACCGGTTCCGGGACCGATCGTTGTCAATGACAGTGATCTCGAGGTTTTTCAAGAATACGTTCACCTCGGGTAAACTCTGCAGTTTGGTAAAAACAACTTCGAGTAACTTCGTCGAGTCTTCTCGTCGTATATTCCACAGAGCCTAAAGACCAGAGTCTTCTATTAGTGCGTCCTGCCTGTTATGACTTACGGGGCCGAGACGTGGACACTCTCGGTAAGGCTGGGCCATCAGCTCAAGGTCGCTCAGCGATCTATGGAGAGGGCTATGTTTGGAGTCTCTCTGAGGTATTGAATCCGACAGAGAACAAAAGTTGTCAACATAGCTCAGGGTATAAGCAAACTGAAGTGGCAATGGGCCGGCCGTAATAGCGTTGGGGTAGACGGGTTCTTTAGTGGAGACCGCGAACTGGTAAACGTAAGATAGGACGCCCTCAGGCTAGGTGGAGCGACGATCTTCGCAGGAAGGCTGGTTGTAGCTGGATGAGAGTTGCCGAAAATCGAAGCAAATTGCGTGCAATTAGAGAGGTCTTTTTTTTCTAGCAGTGGACTGCTATAGGCTGATAATGATCTAAACAACCACCTGCGAAACAAATCCATTCACTTTTATTGCCATCCACAAGAGCAAACAAAATATGTTATTCTATAAAATGATAGTGACGTCATTTCTATCCTTGTTTCAAATAGTTGGAATAAGAAACATCTACTACATTCCACATTTGAAAAGATTGTTTCATCTGCCAGCAGCCGAGTCCTGGCCAAAGATTAAGTATCGCTGCAGATATGCTTATTTGGTTTAATATTAACCCAGAGTCAGTAAATTCCGACACCCGATTACGATATTGAATCATTCGAAATTATACTAAATAGCCGCGTTCCACACAATCAATGACAGTTTCTTTAATTTTGACAATGCAAAAACCTTAATTGCGTTCTTTATGTTGTCAACCAGATGAAGTGTGTTATAAATGATGCAATGTATTATAAATGTTCTTCAAAATCCAATGAATTGTGGTATAAAACTTTTTAACAAAAAAAAACAAACCGACTTCCAAAAAGAAACACTACAAAGTGAAAAATAACTTTCTTTTCCGAAGTCGGTGTCTTTGGTACCTATTGTTTTCCGTGTTTCGAGATAAATAATCTCTTTTTAGTTTTGATAGGTACCTCCAATTGGCGCACGGTTGGCGCAGTGGTTGAGCGATTGACTGCTGCGCTGCGTGTCGCGGGTTCGATTCGAACAAATATTTGTATGACCTACAGATAGTTGATCCGGCTCTGGGTGTTTGTGTATGTGAGTATATATGTTTGTAAACGCACCCACGATACAGGAAGAAATACCTAGTGTGGGGCAACGTTTTTTTAAAAAGAAAAAGAAGAGAAAAAAATGGCATAAAAATAATATATAGCCAAAGTACATTATCGTTACATATTATCATTACGATTCCAATAAGCCCAAACACGACTAGGATACATTGTTTTATTTCGGAATTCCAGTGTCTACCTGCCGGCTTCATCATCAGATCAGTTCGATGGTACCATTTTTGGATTGGTATTTGCTTCATAATAGTTGTTTAACTATTTGAGATATCGTAGACCCGTGACATCGTGAATTCCATTGGCCATCTATGGTCTTCTTCACCAGTTCCACTTCACCAAATGATACTTTATAAGTGCAAATGATTGCATTGTTAATGAAAATGCCAAAATCGCTGTATGAATGCCTATAATATTTAAGGAGTTCCCTCGATTTCTCCAAGATCTCATCATCAGATCCTGAACTGATGACTATGGGACCAAATGGAAAATATACCCTTTCAAACAAAAGAAGAATTTTCCAAATCTGTCCAGGCGTCTTTGAGTAATCGGTGTACATCCATAAAAAAAACAAAATACCAATCGAATTGGGAACCTCCTCCTTTTTGGTAAGTCTAAGGCTGTTACAGGTTTACCCTATTTTTTTAATACAAGTCTCGTCCTCATTGATTGGAGAAAAAAGGCCTTGGTTACAGTACAAAACTCGTTGGGAAAGCCCGAAACTACGTATTTAAACCAAAATCATGAATCCTTGCGTGATCGAATCAGAAATGTAGAGATCCGCAAGAGAATCAGGGTTACCGACATAGCCCGAAGAATTGCCAAACTTAAGTGGCAGTGGACAGGGCACATTGCTCGCAGAACGGATGGCCGATGGGGCAGAAAAGTTCTGGAGTGGCGACCGCGAACCGGAAGACGATGCGTTGGAAGGCCTCCCACCAGGTGGACCGATGACCTGGTGAAGGTTGCGGGGATTCGCTGGATGCGGGACGCACGGGACCGGTCAATGTGGCGACACTTGGGGGAGGCCTATGTCCAGCAGTGGACGTCTTTCGGCTGATATGATGATGATGATGATGAAACGAATAAAATGTCTTTACATCTCTCATGTTCGGTAAGTAGGTTCTTATTACCTCCAAATGGGGCTTGTAGGTGATTAATTAGCGCTCTAGGGTAATAATGTAGCTAGAAAAGCCCTAGGGCGGTAAGTAATAAAAAAAAAACACTTCTTTCTTTCAAAAAGTTCGCGTACATCTAACCATCATACTGGCAATAGACATCATGCATTCAGCCCAATGACCAAAGAGGTCGCTTTGCTATTCAGCCTTGTCTTCGTGTGAGTATAATAGTCATCAAGGAGTTTTTTGCGGGATTTTTTCGAGTGAAGTTCAGTGGTTGTTAATATTATTTGCAAATTGATTCCTAGTGGATATTGTGATATAAAATTGGTGCAGTTTTGTGTCTCAACTGTCTACGCAACTGGACAATATGTGAAATCATTGACAGAAGCGATTTCAGGATAGTGGAGCGGAGAATTTTATTGTAGTATTGACTACCTCTGCAGAGCTTACTGGGAAGGCTGACTCAATACAATTTGCTGCCAAATACTCCAAAGAGTATTAGAATCTGTTACACTCGTATTCTAATGCATACTAAAGAATGTTAAAATTGCACTGAAGATTAGGCGGTATGGTCCAAGACCTTAGCCTGCCCGAGAAGGGCGAACAAAAAAAATAGTCATCCATTTTAAATATCGAACGGCGAAGCTCAATTTCGTTCTTGAAAAATAAATATTTTTTAAAATGTTTTATTCTTGTAATGCCGGTTTTTTTCTACTTACCTCACAATCGAGATGTAAAGCAGAATAGTTAGCTCGGGTGTAATCATCAATTGCACCCTCGAACTATAGGCGCCCTCGCTGCGCTCGTGCGCCTAAATATCTCGGGCTGCAATTGATGCCTTACAGCCCTTGGCTACTAATCTACTATTATCTTCGGTTCCTCACGTAGATAAGGTACCTCAGTCCGCTTAAACCTGTTATTTATGAAGGCTCGACATAATTATATCAAGCATTGAATCCCGGTATTACCTCCTCCCGGAAAACTAGTTTACCAAGTAGGGATCTTAACATAGAGGACCGGGACGCCGGGATCAGCATACAAATTGTCATCAGGTTGCAACACAAAGGATTACTAAACAAAACGTTTCGTGAAGTTACTTTGTCAAAACAGTACTCACGGCAAATCATATAATTTATCTTTATATAAATGAAAATCTCTGTTACATATTATGTAAACTGTTTGACATTTGTCAGAAGACTTAATTTCAGGATGTAATTTGATGGTTTCTTATAAGTTTATTTATATCTCCGTTGACTTGTCTCCAATTGCGTTGGTTTCCAGTCTCTTGAGTAACAGAATTTTACATGACCTGACTTCAACAACATAGTAACTGGATAACACGATACTCCTTGGCAAGACTGATGTCAGACTTTCTTGCTGTATCCTCGGACAGCCTTCGGCAAGCATTGCTGAACCTTAATGATCGATATATTCGGTAGTTATTAGTCAGCCATGAGCTATTTTCTATTTCTTCCTTCTTCCACATGGCATGGCTGATGCAGTGGCTGAGCGATTGGCTGCTGCGCTGCGTATCGTGGAATCGACTGAACAAATATTTGTATGGTCGAAAACCAGAGCAACTATACATATAGTTGTGCCGGCAGGCTTATTACTTAACTTTTATCAAGAGCAAAACGATAGCGATTTATGCGCAATAATTGCTCTTCCATACAGAAGTTTTAGAGTTGTTGGCGGTTTTTTTTAATAAGTGTATTTGACAAACAGCGAGCGATTAGCAAACTATTGTGTAGGACCTACCATACCTACACTGCAGGTAATGCAACTTTTATGACATAAACCGTTTGATCGCTATCGTTCTGCTCTTGCAAAAGATACGTAATAAACCTGCGGGTCTGTCTGTTTGTGTATATGAGTTTATATGTTTGTGAATTCACTCACGATACAGGATAAATTTCTAGCGAGGGGCAAAGTTTAAAAAAATATGTTTGTTATCCTGTAATAATGTAGGTAGGTATAGAAAACTGCAATATTTTCCATTTAAAAAAAACATTTGCAAATCAGGTTTTTTAAGGAAATTATAACAAGAAGAACAAAGAACAAGAAATTGGGTAAGATAAGTAAGCTCTCAAATTATTTTGACGTTCAGATTTAAAAACAAATAAACTCTTTACAAAATAAAACAATAAAGAAAAGATTTTAAGCACGTAACAGAGGTCCATTATAAAGAAATTACAATTTTCCATCATGTAGCCATTTTTAATACCTCGAAAGATTTTTTTTGAACAAAAAGTCTAAGGTTTCGTTTTGACAAACAGCCACGTGTAAGAGTTAAAATATTCTGCTATAAACAATGGAAAATCGTGCAACGAAACATGATTGTGTTTTGATTCTTCTCCATTGTTCTCCTTACGAAACTCAAAATCAAAATCAATAATTTTTATTACACATAGGCACTTATAAAACGTCGACAAAATGTGCACGGTTCGGGTTGGTCGATTCCTAGAAGAACCGGCAAGAAACTCCATGGTTACTCTTTAAAAAAAAATATTGGTTTTACAATATTGCCATGTTACAGCAGTACTTAGATGGGGGGACAACGCAGGCCCGATAATAAGTCGTAAGAAACTAAAACAAAAAATGATCATATAATAAATAATCAAAAGATTTAAAAAATGTTCGCGACGATACGTCACCATTTACATAGGTAGTCATATGTAAAAAATAAATAGTATTGACAGACACACGTCTGCTCACCCCAGAGCGCCATCGCATACTAAGCGATGTCGGTAGGTGAAAATAGTTATTTATGCTACAAGTGCGGAAGGTAGGTGATTTCCGATGAGTGGCATTTTTATTCACGAGCGAGCGAAGCGAGTGAGTGTATAAATCGACACGAGTCGGAAATCATCTTACGTACGTGTATCATACAACATTTTACTATGCATTGTGCGAGGAAATAAATAAATTAATAAAATGGCGGGCTTATTCAAGCGCGTTCAGCATATCCACAGATTAACTAATAGTTCCTCGGGCATATCTACTGCGCATGTGCGAATAGCTGTCACATCGTAACGCAATAAGGCACGAGCAAAATATACGTTCAGCCAAACATATTAAATGAATATTTAAAATTAATTTATTGATCAAAATCGAAATCTAGAGTAATTAAAAACGCCTAAAATAAAGTATTAGTTTTATTTTACCTTTTATATGAATGATAATCTGTATATAACTAATTTTTAAAACTTTTCTCAAATAATAAAAACTCTATGCGTCAGGCTGACGTTGGAGTTAAAAATTAAAAAAGTACAGGAAAGTAAAAAGCACTAGTGAAAAAAAGTGACACTTTCCGCACAGTTTGGCTGCTTGGAAAACCGCTCTTTTCGAGGAAATGCATTGTAAAACCTTTTATAGTAAAGCTCGTAACTAATTTTTGCTCATGTTTTTGAAACACTAAAATTATATTTTATGTGTCTATCAGTAGGTAATAGAATTATATAGTCTAATAACAATAAATTAGAAGCTTTAATATGCATACTGATTGTGTTATTACGGAAAGAAACAAGTATTTAACTCCGTAAAACACAACCATCATCAACGAGCGTTTAGTTCACAATGACCTGTAAGAGGGCGGCACCTTATATTTATACTAAAACCAGTTTTTGTAGAATTTTGATAACTTTAAACTCATGTTTTGGGGGCTTTTACATAGTTTATAGTGTGAATATAGCGCTTATGTGTTAGAATTATACATAAGGTACCTTAGTTATATGATAAATGTATAGGTTTAAGGAAATAAAAATATTTTGTTTACTTATTTTAGACCCCCCGTTTTGAGCAGGGTATCAGGTGGTGCTATAGGTATTCTATTCACCAACCAATTAGATTGCTTCCTTACACATAATTGTTTTGTTAGGAAACACCATCTAGGTGTTCTAGATAGGATGGCTG
Organism: Orthosia gothica; assembly: GCA_949775005.1. Classification (NCBI taxonomy): domain Eukaryota; kingdom Metazoa; phylum Arthropoda; class Insecta; order Lepidoptera; family Noctuidae; genus Orthosia; species Orthosia gothica. The sequence goes on from OX459044.1 coordinate 8,958,631, forward strand.
GATGCCATGACTGAGAAATTATACATAATAGCAGTACATGGCCAGTCTTAATGCATTTTTACTCTAAAAAGGGAAATATACATACATTTTACTCAAGTAAGTGTTTGGAAAATTCGTTACAAGCCATTTTAGCGCTTCTAGGTGACCTAGAATTTTGTCTAGGCCCTATAAATAGACAGCACCTATGTAATTCTAGTACATAGGCGTCACTTACTTGAGAGGATGTGTATGTGTATGCCGGCATGGACGTTTCTATGCGGCTGCCGATGTGTCACTGCGTCCAGGGACATTTGGTGCCTGGTCAGCTATAGATATGCTGTCTGAAGCATTACCTTCGTGGACCCTCAGGCAGGCGCCTACACTCAGTCATGACACAGAGCTAGTATATAGGGGTATGTAACGCACACAGACACATTAAAGATGTGAGACGACGTAAAATTTAGTATTCGGCCGCTTCCCGGCACCTTGAGCTGCGGAAAGGCTGGTGGTACACCCATCAGGGTACCGCCGTCAGACAGCCTAGTTTTCCAGCTACCCAACCACACTTCCGGAAGGAGCTTAGCTCTGGTGGTTGAGGAGTTAAGCGACCTGATATGGTGCGAGGTTACATGGATTTGCTATGTAAACAAACTTGTAACAAACGATAACTCATCGGGGGTTGGACATGTAGCTACCGGACTTCTACCTTGGGATAGCCCATCACGAGGGCTACCCGGGTGTGAATGTAACTTGAAAATCCACCCAGCGGTCTGAGTAGGAATCGAGTTTATGTGCCAAGATCAGGGGCATAAGCTAACTTCTCGCACCATTTCGCGGCTGTACGCCTGAATGTTTTGAATATAACTGTAACACTTATGTGTGTCAACGGCCCAGTGGGAGGGCTCCAAGTCCCTCGCTAGTACCCTAGAGCTAACATGTCTAGTTTTAGGAGAAACTCGATTATAAAGCTTCAAACTGGCGGGAATTCCCTTTCTTCGACGTTCTCCTTACGAGAACTCCCTGATGGTAGGGGCTAGGGACCTGGATCAAAGACCGGAGGGAAGGTCTCCTCGAGACCTATCCAAAAGTACAAGTTTCACCAGAATCGGTCCAGTGGAAGGGTAGTTCCTGTCAGTTTCAAGCTACGAGTCTTAGCGTATATTATTTTGAAAATAAAAGTTTTTGCGGTCGGAATGTTGTGGTCCTCGTCGCAGTCGAGTTCGCTTCTTTAATAGTGCGCAGGCGCGTGAACATTTCGTAGCCATTATTTCACTTAAAGTATTTCCACGCATCATTGCGCATCGAGGACCATGAAGGAACATCGCTTCTGGCCATGAACAAATAGTTTTATTTAACCTGGACATCACGTTTTTCACCTCAACCTACTTGGCAGCCTTCAAGTGTCTCCAAGGTCCATAGTTACCAGATGACAACTGAACAATAGGTGCAAGGGGCGTCAACGCGTTCAAGCAGGAGCCTTACAACCTCCTGATTGCCTGTCGGTCTTGGACGATCACGTCCGTCCCGTACAAAAAAAGTAAAACGAGATAAAATGATATCAAATGTTAACAATCTAGAAGGCCTACAATGTTCACACATTTACAAAACAATCGGTAAAATAATATATACAAAGTATACCAAGACTAAATTTAACATGTGGCACAAATGTTGTTATCAGTGCTGTAACTATTCTTAGCAAAGGGCTATAAAGATAATTGAAAACCATTGTAAAAAGTCTTATTGAGAATAGTTAGAGACATCCACATATTTTAACTACATTGTGAAATGAACCATTTTTAACCCCCGCCGGAAAAAGAGGTGTATTATAAGTTTCACGTGTGTTGCTGTGTATCTGTGTGTCTGTGTCATCATAGCGCCTAAACGGATTAACTGATTTTGATTTAGTTTTTTTTGTTTGAAAGGTGATTTTGTCGAGAGTGTTCTTAGCTACGTTTGAGTCAAATCGGTTAAGCCGTTTAAAACTTATGGTCGTTTTACTGTTTGAATAGGAGTGATTTCGCAAGATAAATGTGTCGGGGGTTATTTAAATTTTGAAATTTTACTTGTACTAGAATCGATTGTTTTTAACCCCCGCTGGAAAAAGAGGTGTGTTATAAGTTTCACGTGTGTTGCTGTATATCTGTGTGTCTGTGTCATCATAGCGCCTAAACGGATGAACCGATTTTGAATTAGTTTTTTTTTGTTTAAAGGTGATTTTGTCGAGAGTGTTCTTAGCTATGTTTGAAAAAAAATGGTTCAGCCGTTCAAAAGTTATGAGCGTTTTACTATTTGAGTCGCGGTGTTTTCGCAAGATAAATGTGTCGGAGGTTTTTAAATTTTGAAATTTTACTTGTTCCAAAATGATATTCAAAAGTACCTTTTAATAGTCTAACTAAAATAAATGATTAGACTTTCCTCTTTAGTAAGGATTCTTCCGTTTTTATAGTGACTAAGCCGAGTAGAGTTCCTTCTAACGGACTTCAAATATGGGTATTTGACTTTGAACGACCCCCAGCTGCAGAAAGGCCTATCCCAGGAGACATCAACAAAGTCAAAAGTACCAGAGCCACATATTTCCCAAGAGTTGAAGAACAATTTATTACAGAAAAAGAAGGTGTGAAACACAAAGACATTACTGAACCATAGCTCAAGGGTTTTCCATGAAATCCGGAACACGTGTTTAATATTAATAATGGAGGTTTCTCAATACTATGTTATGTTTACAATTCTTTCAGCTCACAAAAATAAGAAAATTTCTGCGAAAAAAAGATCCTAGTTAACTATTTTTACCGGAATTGCTTTTATTATGGTCATATTGTTGTGTGAAAATTCGTTTACTGTTATATTAAGTCATATGATCACTGTTCACAGTTTTGCTCACTAACTCTATTTGAAAAAAAAAAGGAAATATCATTTTACAGAAACTACGAGAGAAGAATGTCAAACAGAATAAAATTTTCTTATTTGAAAGCAGTCGGATTTATCTTCAAGCTTTGTGCAGATTACTGCAAAGGAATTAATTAAAATAAAGTAACGACAAAACAGACCAAAATGGATTTAACGTAATGCAGCTGTAAAAAAAGGCTCTTTTAACAGAAAAGAGATTTAATAAGTATTATTTGCAGTACAGTAATTAAGTATTCTATGTAAATAAAAAGGGAAAAACTAAATGTATTTCAGTCTGAATTATTTACACTATAAAATATTAAAGTTTAAGTGCAGATACAAACGAACAGCTTTTTTATTCAAAAAAATACTGTTACGTGCATGCGAGCAGCTTGAATTAAAACCATTTTATATTTTAATTTAATATGATGCAGTCATAAACAGTGTTATTTTAAAGAATTTACAATTAGCCTGTGTAAACTAACAGGGCATTGCCTGTCTCTTGCTGAAACGGCACTGCAGGTTTTTCTTTGACCAAATAATGCGATGTCTGAGATTAAATTGGAAAGCAACGCTATATGCGTATGTAACATTTTATTTTTGACGGAAAGGTAACACTTTGAACACAAATAATAAACATAGATTAAAACATTCGTTGCCAAGGATGCTCCACGAGAGACACAATGGCTTTTTAATTGTTTCTAATTACGGAAACGAACGTGTTAATGCGTTTCCAGCACTTATGATGTACCAAGGAGTCGGTCAGTCAGAAATATGAAGATAGTTGCCTGTGTAGAAATCAACGCTTTAAAAGCCTGATTTCTACACAGGAAAACGTGCAAAAAAAAGAAAAGAGCAAAAAAAAAATGTTACAAAATATTGTATAGATAGGTAAGTACATCATTTATATTGCAATTAAATAATTAAAATTTTGTAAACAACCATCGAAAACAATGATGATGATTGAATTGATGATCAAATGATTATCAATTCAAGTCAAAGCTATATTCGAAAATGACAACTAAAACGGAAGATACTTAGGTAAAGTAAAGAAAAGAAAGAAAGAAAATACAAAAATTTATTTGTGACCCACACAAGAGACACGAGATTATCAAAACACAAACCGAGCCTAAAAAGGCTCTTATCTCAGCATGTGCAACGATATTTAAAAGAAAATAACGCTGCGCTGAAAAAATATCATCATCTCATTTTCAAAAACTTACTCTATGACAAAGCTGAATAGTTTTCAATTAAATGGAACTGCCGCCTGCAGGTACGCAATAAACAGAAGCGACGGTCCAAAACAATAAGTCGACTACTTTTCAATACATTGTCTTTAGTACTCATAGTTTGTAGTCCATCTAAAGATGGAAAATTCGAGAAAACTCTATCAGGACAACTGGATCTGCATAACTGGTACAGATTTTGATAGCGTTTTCTTGAATATTCCTTTAGATTTGTATATTATGTGATCTGTCGTATTTACAGCTGTGATATGGAAACCACTTTTTCCTCAAGTAACATGATACAAGGGCAGGAATATAATGATATGGTTACCATTTTTTTAAATTTTATAGAGCCCTTCTATTTTTACCCGACTGCCGAAGGAGGGTAATGTGTTTATCAGTCTATGTATGTATGTATGTAAGTATGTATGTATGTATGTATGTATGATTGTATGTAAGTATGTATGTATGTTTGTTCCTATATGGCGTTCCAGAGACCAAACGCGTTGGCCGATTTTGATGATTCATACGTCAATCGATGCGTCTTAACCCTGCGAGTGTCATAGGCTACATTAAAATTGGATAATAGAAAAATGGCGGATTTTAGGTGCCATATAGTGGGGTATGAAAATAAAGGGTTTTAAGAGGTTATTTCAAAAATATATAACACTTCTATGTTTAAATGTATCTAATTCGAAAAAAAACTAATTAAAAAGTTATAAATAAAAAAAAATATTAAAAAAATCAAAAAACCCGACTGCTTCAAAAGCGAACTAAAAAGTCGTAAACAAGGAAAAAATTATGCTGTGCAGGCGGAGGATACACCAGATTTTGGTCAGCCAGCCCGCGAATATGTATCCTCCGACTGCATAGCATGATGTTTTCCTTGTTTACGACTTTTTAGTTCGCTTTTGAAGCAGTCGGGTTTTTTGAATTAAGTTTTCCCAAATGACTTCTACCGACTGAATCCCCACAATTCCTATCGCTACCTCGTGTCTAGGTGTATCCATATTCAATCGCCCAGTCCCAACTGAATGTGTAAATAAATAGGTTATCCTACTAACAATTTGCAAACTATTTTTTTCCTACGACTTCGCTCACGAGCAATATGCCTCCTAGAAACAGACTTCTTTTTGTGAGAGTGAATGCGGGTTTTCTTTCTAGAATATGAAGATCTCTTTTCCATCACCATTTTGAGAGCATGGTGATGAAATAATTTAGACAAAGTAAAAGGTCTGACCGGGTTCGAACCTGTATATACAATAAATTTCTGTTGTTACCACTGAGTTACCACTGTCTTAGATTTGAATATTTTATGTCATTGCATTTCTAAAGACTTCCAAGTTCATTAACATTAAAGGTAAAAACTGAATAATGTTAATTTTCTTGAAATGGAAGACTAACAAAGATTTTCTTAATAATTAATGTGTCAAGCTTGCAAATGACAAATTTTCTTCTTTAATAACCTTAGAAATATAAAGTGCATTTTGAAATATATATAAGGAACTGGGAATTTTAAAGCTTGGTTGGAATGTAGTTCTTAGTAGGACCCATAATAGAAATTTACATTGCATTTTATTATACGATTCACTTGCGATGCACAAAGCTCTGTTGTCGAGTAGTTTTAAGTGCTTCTTTTAATTTACTTCAAAGACGTTTTTTATTTCTCTTATACGAAACAAAGAGGAATATTTTATTAAAAAGAAATACAATTATACTGACTTCAATCCAACAGTGTTACGTTTTGTAAATACTTTTTTTTTGTGATCCCTAGACTAAATATCTAGATCCTATTTCATACGAACTTGACATTTATGTGTAAGAAATTGTTTTATAAAATCCCTGCCCTTGGCATTTTTGTGTTATTAAATTCAAAGAGCAGAGAATAATATCGTATATCTAGTACTGTCTCGTTGATCTTGGGTTTTCAAGCAAGACGTTTGAGCGTGAGGTCTTGTGTTCGATTGCCCTGAAGACACCCTGAGCATCTACACAATGTGTCACTCTATCGGTGGACGTGATAATAAAATGCCAAAATGTATGGAATTAGTCACTTGACATTCCAATAGCGCTTGGCACTCCGATTCACTTTTGAAATATATCCAATAGCTATCGCGTATTTTGTCACTGTCTTCGTCTTAGCGTGTTGATTTGTGATTGTGATTATCAATTGAGTCATTCCATTCATCATTTATTTTTATTGCCTTTATATTTAGTATGTATGTATTTATGTATATATTACGTAGCATATGTATTTATCTGTGTATCTATTATAATTATAGTATTTAAACTATGTTAATGTCACACCAACGACAACCCCACCTCAAGACCAGAAAATTACTGTCCATACCAGGTTGCCTGGAAGAGATCGCGCTATGCAATAAGGCCGCCCATTGTATTTGTATTAATTTTAAGTTTCTTGATATAATTGTATTTTAAGATGTACAATAAAGCATATAATAAATAAATAAATAATAAATATCGCGACACTTTTAACCAATCAATATTTCTAGCCTTTTCCCAATTATGATGAGGGCGGATTCAGCTGGGTACCAGTATTTTACATGGAGCGACTGCCTATCTGACCTCCCAGTAACTGGGTAACACGATAACCCTTGGCAAGACTGATGTCAGTTCTCAGGCTTCTGAGTACCAGGAAAGACTGTTAAAAATCTTCAAATTACAGCCGGGACCAACGGTTTAACGTGCTTTCCGAGACACGGAGGAATCTCGCTATGTAAGATGGTCACCCATCCACGTAACCTTGAAGATTGAGCTGCGTGGCTGTTATTATTTCACCACGAGCTCCTTCGCGACGCTATTCGTTGATTTAATATCACTTGTCTAAAGCCTCTGTATGAAGAGTTACCATGATGAAGTCCTTATAACATGTTTAATGCCAACAGATTCAAGTACCACAAAGTTTTAACTTGGATGTTGCTTATGATTTAGTTAGGGAAATGCTGGTCAAATAAATACACTTAGAACATAAACAAGCGTTGTATCATTCATCTGTGCGCGCGGCGCCATGTGGTGCGTGCACTTGTAATTATACAGCTTTAATTTGTGTGGCAGTGATGCCATGTCACTGACGAGTCAGTCATCGGCCGAGCAACATGTGCGTCTGAGCTGTATAATCCCAGCGCACGCAAACATGTCGCCGCGCGTACATATGAGTTGAACTATCTTAGTAGTAGTAGCATAGTATATGCTACGTGTTCCGTAGGTCTTAAGATTTTCTTTTAGGTTTCCTGTAAATTATGAGTGAGGCCGTTTATGCTCAAAATATAAATTTATTACAATATACCTTACTATTTTTAAAACAAGAAAGTGTATTTTTTATTATTTTAGTAAAAAATGTATCTCTGTTGTGTTTTTTTTTTAATAATAGACCACTGGTAGATTAGAATTAGAGTTCGTCGATTGCGACCTTGTTTAAATGCACGATTATTATATTATATTTCAATGTGTAGAAAATTTGCATTTTCTTTAAATAAATAGGCACATGATGGGGAAAAATGTGCACGCACTAAAAACAAAATATTTTGAACTTCTTCCAAAAAACTGAAGGACGTGACGTGACAAAAGCTCCACACTAGCTCTCGTGACAGCCGCGACTGCGCTCTGTCCAATACTGCCCATGAATCCCTGTAAAATAGTAATGTCAATGTGTGCGTACAAAATGGCGCTTTGTTCGTAGTGGTCTCTCTGTCTACGGCGCGCCGCCACTTACGTACGTAACTTTTGAAGTTAGAATGCGGGTTACCGCTAAACATAATCAAAGCACAAAGTACGTAAGCGGCGGCGCGCCGCAGACAGAGGGGCCACTCTCACTTTGACATTTCGGTTTTACAGGGAATATTGGGCAATATTGGACCGAGCTCAGTCGCGGCTGTCATGATTGCTTTGTGCAGGCGTTTGTCACGTCATTCATAAGTATAATTAAGTACTGTAACGAAGTTGGTTGCATTGGATGGGTTACCTTTATTATTTGTTACAGACCCAATTTACTTTTTTGTTTTTAATTCTTTCTTTCAAATATTTTTAAGTTATAAAGGTCATTAATCTTTCAAGATGACAAATTAGAAATTCATTATCTAGGATTATAATAAATTATTTTAAGCCCATAGATGAAATTGGCATTGAGATAGGAAATATATGGAGGCGCCGCGATGTTCTATACATACATTAGCTAATACAAATATGAGTGAAATACGATACAGAATGTGAAACATCGTTTTGTTTCATTCTTTCTAATTTAGTAAACGTATTTGATGAAAGAGACAACAATATTTCAGTTGTTGCTCATTATGGCAACATTTTGATATGACTTAGTGACGGTTGTAGGTACGTGCCATATTCGCCATTTTATGTGACGAATTTTGTGGTTGTGTTCGTGGTAGTCCTGCTGTCAAATGGTTGTTTACATATTGTATTATTGAGATTTGTGAGTGTGTGTGTTGCTTGATTGACACAACCTTAGAATCGGCGGCCATTTTATGAGATATTTTGAGGTTTAGGTAGGCACGTTTTTTTCGTAGGTATTTCCAGTCCATATTATTTAGTATGTCTATGGAAATTGGGAACTTGTCATAATAATAAGGTTCAAGTCATACAGCTTACAAATATGTTTCCTCCGACTGCACAGCATAATTTTCTTCTTGTTTAAGATCATCTTTGGTTTTTTGATTTTATTAGGTACCTGTTTTTTCACATTTATATTTTTGTCGAGCTTGGAGCTTTTTACAATTTAATTTTTTAAGTGAGATCATTATTACACTATTACTACGTCTTTTTACTCTCCAATATTCATCGTATGTGGCGTAATATTAAATGTTTCGTGATATTAAATGGATATTTGATGCCCTGTCTACCCTCTAAGGCATGTAAGCATGATATGATGTATGTTTAGACGAATCTATGTATTTATGTTTGTAACTTGGGCAACCTACTCTTTTTTTTAATTCGGAATCAATATAGTAGCAACCCTAGTGAATCTGTCAAGTTTAGCTGTCAATTTTCTAAACGGCGGGAGTGGCCCTTCTGTATACTTACTATTTTGGGGTGCGCCAAAGTTCACCTAAATTTTCAACTCCGATAATTGGAAATCCGAAAATGTTCTTCCTAACATTTTTCATCCTAACAATCACAATTCCTAACTACTCTGTCTCTAATGTTCATAATTCAGAAGCATTCAACTTCATAATGTCAGTAGCAATACAAATTTATTATACTTTTATTTGTTTTCCTATACTTTCTGAACATCTTTTACAACTATCTTTTACACTATTGTTCAAAGTCATATCTTTTTTGTTTAGATTTCTTTTTATTCATAATAATCAGTATTATTATTAGTTTTGCGTAACTTTATTTTCAAATAACATGTTTAAAATATAAGAATAACAGGTACCATGGTACAAGTAGTCAAATAAATACATGTTTTCATATACACATTTCAATTAAATTAGTTTAATATTAGCGGCTATAGCTTTCAAATAATCACTTTTATTGCTGTAGTTTGCTTTAAAATTCAATATATATTTAATTCTATCATATTTGCCGTTGATTTGGAAGTTCATTTTATTTTTGTAGGTAGTAGATACTCATAAATAGAAAGCTTTATAAAAAATTTCAAGACTCGGCAATGTTATGTTCTTTTGTATGTTTTTCGTGAGGTAAAAAAAATTGAATTAGTCCAAGAGCGAGCGAAGCGAGCTCGGGCACTTAGGGCACCCCGACACGGATAGGTTAGGTTCGAAGGAGATGACGGAAGCTGAAGTGAGCGAGCAAAGCGAGCGAACGCAGCTACCGTCATCTCCTTCATGTTAGGTTACTTTAGACCCTGCAGACAGAAATAGGAGCGCCGCGCAGCGGGGCTCCGTCGACTTAGTTGCTTAAATCTTAAACTTTAACCATGGATATCTTCCATAACCATGGGGTTCCGTGGGGTTTGGATGGTACAGTGAGGTAGCCCCTCTACCCTCCTTTCCCTTTCCCCCTTTCGCGCCCCTTAAATAGATGGAAATTTATGGAATTTTTTATTCTAACCAGAAAACTTTAACCATGGATATCTCCATAACTATAGGGCTCCGAGTGGTTGGTGTGGTACTGAGGGGTAGCCAAACCTCCTCCCTCTACCCTATCCGCGCCAAAAATCAACGGCATATAATCGAAATTTTAACCTTACACTTATACTTTTTGTTGCTTCTTAATTCACACGCCCAATATTGTTTATCCACTGTTTTTCGGTTTTTTTCATATGTAAATCCATGTACGTCTAATTTTAATCCTCCGCAACTGGTTTTAAATGATTTTAAATAATTTTTCTCTATATTAATAAAGCATTAACACAAACATGCACGTAATTATAATATACCGACATGAACTTAACAATAGACACAACTCAGTACGTTATGCAAAGCATACCCCAAATAATAATCATCCCTCAAATTAAAACTATAAATATCATCTTCTACCCACATATATTTTTTATTACACTTGGTAAATGTTTCTTTCTGAGTATGAGTGAAAATATTATGATAATTATGTTTAGGGATAAAATCGTTATGATAAAAAACAGTAGGAGTTTAAATATATTTACATTAATGATATTATTAATTACAACTTTCGGAAACATGAGTGTTATGAACATCGCCGGTAGCACTACAAATAGTATGAATGATAACTTTAGGATGAAAATTTTTAGGAAGAGTGATCATTCGGATTACAAACGCCGTTAGGAAGAACAATTTCGGGTAAAGAACTTTAGTTGAGCCAATATGGACCCACTATTTTGTGATCAAAGTATGAAGTTAATCATGCTTTGATTATGTTTATACCGCGATCAATGTATACCAACTTTGTACACTTAGACCTATAATATAATTATTAATATAAATTTATTTAATTTAATCATGAGCTGTCCCACTGCAGGCCAAAAGCCTTCTTCTTTCCATTTCTCGTCCTTTCTGTAGGTGTTAAGTTCGTCCCGTGACCTTTGCCTAGGCACACGTAATATAATACTAGCTTAAATATGCCTCATCCCATACAAAGAAACCGTGCCGACCTGACTAGCGTTATTCCTCGATTAAACTAATTATTTGTATAAGTACATCGATCGCGTTCGGTACCCTTCCAGGGCAATAGATGGTGATAGCAGTGACTTGCAAGTAAAAGGGTTTACTCGGTTCCTGTATATTTTTCTTCAAAAACAATGACGATTTGTTTTATAGTATTTTCTTTCATGATTTTATAGTTCCATTGTACCAAAATGTGTTTCAATATCAATTTAAAAAATCGAGTGGAATGCCTCAGAAATTTAAAATCGCGCCATCTATTGGAATCAATTTTAAATGATCCGTTCTAATAATCTTGAAATGCAAATTAAGAGCTCAATATTCGATAACTTGGTGCTTAGGAGAATTTATTAAAAAAGAACATGCAATTTTATGATCAATTCTAGAAAATGTTAATTTTACTCACAATTCAATAAGAAATCGATGCATGTACTTATTTGAACCAAATTTTCTTTCTTAGCTTCGCCGATGGTCTGGGTCTGCCGCAATGTTGCCGCACATTGTGCGGCAAACGTGGCCGGCCCAGTCCCATTTAAGCTTGGCTGCTTTTTGGGTGAGGTTGGCGTGAATGCGTATAAGAAATATTATTATTTGCGATTTGTGGCTTTTCTAGTGCTCAAACATCCGTTGATCCGAAAGACATCACGTTTGATCCCTTTTAGAAACATTATTGATTGGTAACAATATATTTATGTATATTGTCGAATGCCTCAGTGACTGTCTAGAAAATGTTAATTTTACTCACAATTCAATAAGAAATCGATGCATGTACTTATTTGAACCAAATTTTCTTTCTTAGCTTCGCCGATGGTCTGGGTCTGCCGCAATGTTGCCGCACATTGTGCGGCAAACGTGGCCGGCCCAGTCCCATTTAAGCTTGGCTGCTTTTTGGGTGAGGTTGGCGTGAATGCGTATAAGAAATATTATTATTTGCGATTTGTGGCTTTTCTAGTGCTCAAACATCCGTTGATCCGAAAGACATCACGTTTGATCCCTTTTAGAAACATTATTGATTGGTAACAATATATTTATGTATATTGTCGAATGCCTCAGTGACTGTATATTTTATTCCAACCTTCGAATGCAGTTAACAGTTACTCAAAAATATAAGGACCGTCTTCGAAAAAAAGTAGTTTTTGTAGCCAAAGTACAAGTTAAATTATCCATTCTGCCCTAAATACCCCGTCTCAAAAATCCACCCTATATAAACACACACATATGACATCACACCTGTATTTCCAGAAAAGTTAGGCAGAGTTGCACCTGTAGTACACCCAGATTTCGCCAAATTTTATGATAAGTTCCATGTAATAAGGGGTGACCCTATTGCAATTAACTAGGCACAAACTTTTATAAGTATTACCAGAACAAGTCAGCAACTTAGCTTAATAACAAGAAGTGCTTCAGTTAAACAACTTTATCGTTGCGTGTCCCAATCCAGTAAAACAAAGATATTTTATGAGCCTCCTTAAATCTTTGTATGCCTCCAGGGTATTATATTAAGTTTACTTACGAGTTCACTTAGAAATCAATTTTAGATTGGAGTAGCTGTCTCATGTTTAATATATGTTATGTTTGGAAATGGCATTTACTTGATGATAAAGGGTTAAATTTGTTTTGGTAAAATTTTCTTCTTACTCATTCGATTTTTGTGGTATTGTTTTAGTTATAAGCACTCCAAGAAATCTGCCAAGTCTGTTTCAATTACAGTAACTACTTCACATGGAGGGACTGCCTATCTGACCTTTACAACCCATTAACTGGGTAACACAATATCACTCAGATTTTCTGGCTGCTGTCTAACTGTAACAATTAGGTCTGTCGAAGATCTACATCTACTTTTCTATTACCAGTCACGAGCTCCTCAATATTTAAGTGGTTATCATCATCCTCTTCCTGCCCTTGTCCCATGTTTCTTGGGACAAAACCAGCACTCTATTACTGACTCTTGTTTCTTTCTCATTACTCTTCACAGTCCACCCATCTTTTCTTTGGCCTTCACCTCTCTTCGCTGGCAGGGGGGACACACTTGACTAACTAAAATTTGCAATTTAAAGCTTAATTTTACGCAAACGGAGCTAATGGACACAGTTAAGAATAAATTCAAAAGTGAGCTCAATATCCACCTAGACAACAGGGATATTAATGTAGCCTGGAGGATTGGCAAACCAAATAACACAAACGGAAAAGAAAGACCAATATTGGTGTCCTTTGAGAACAACTGGCAAAAATTTTACATTTTAAAAAATAGTAAAAAACTGAAGACAATCCATATTTCTGAAGACTACCCAAAATAAGTATTAGACAAGAGGAAGGAACTACAACCTAAACTTATAGAGGAAAGAAACAATGGCAATTACGCATTTATAAAGTATGACAAGCTTATAGTCAAGAAAGGATTCAAGGGTAACGAAAAACGGAAAAGAGATGACTCAACTTCACCCGCTACTACTACAAACAAGCCCAAGAAACCCAGTGCTTCTAGCAAAGACCACAGGATAAATGCTTTCGACATGATGAGAGGAAGAAGCAACTCTTTTACAAGCCAACCCTCAAACGAACAAAAACAGTAGCAACTAAATGTCAGCCACCGGAAAAACACGAACAAAATATGCAAAATACAACTAAACACAAACAACAACACATATCCCAAGCCGATTGGTCATCGTAGGAAATTAGACCACAACCCTCCAACTGTAAACAACAAGAAAGAAATAAATGAACAAGAACAAAAAGGAAAAGATAAACATTTTAAATCTCAGATAGCGGCCTGTTCTTCGAAGAAGGAAGGGAAAAAGTTGCAGATCTGCAGCTACAACGTAAGATCCTTGTCTAGCAAAGAAAAATACTTAGAACTCACACATGCACTTAAAAAGGTAAAATTTGACATTCTGGGGCTGTCGGGAGTGATAAGACTGGGCTGTAATATCGAGGAATACCATGACTATATTCTGTGTTACATCGGCCAAACAAAAGGGCTACATGGAGTTGGGTTTCTCATCCCCAAATTATATAAAACCAACATAATAAACTTTGCAGGAATCTCAGAAAGAGTGGCCCTCTTACAACTAATGTTTGAAGAACTTTCGATCTCATTAATCCAAGTGTATGCACCAACAGAGAACTCCAGCGAAGACGATCTCGACCGTTTCTATCAAGATCTAGACAGAGCATACTCGCTTACTGAAGACAAAGTAATTATAGTAATGGGAGATTTCAATGCCCGTATAGGACGCCCAGGCAGCGATGAGCACTTAATCATGGGCGAATATGGTTATGGAGAGCGGAATCAAAGAGGAGAAAAGCTGATAGACTATGCACTAGAGCACAAACTCTCAATAGTAAATACTTTCTTCAAGAAGAGAAACACTCGAGAATGGACATGGATGTCACCCGATAACGCACGAACTAGACTACATAACGACCAACAGTCCTAAGTTATTTACAAATTTCGAAGTAATCAACACAAGCTTCCGTTCAGACCATAAACTGCTCCGAGGCACCATGAAACTAAAACAATCCCCCCTACTAGCAGGAAAAACTTTAACAACACACAATACTTACTAAAAACTGAAGAAAAGACTGACAAATATATAAATAACTTAAAACTTAACATGAAAGAATCCGAAGAAGAATTGAATGGCCCTATCTATGCCCAAACCTACTACAACAAACTAGAGAAAATCATTTCAAGAAGTTCAGAGATAAGTAAATGTACTGAAAAGAAGGAACACAGAATATTTACAGAACAACTCATTATAAGACGTAGCGAACTAATACAAACAAAAAAATAAGAACACTGATTTAAAACAAGAATTAGGAAGAATATATAAAGAAACAAGTAAATCAATACGTAGAGATTATCAAGCCCACAGACAACAAGTGATAAAAAGAAACCTAAACAAATACAGAAGTACAAAGAGAGCATTTAAGGATCTAAGCCTTCACAAAACATGGATACAAAAACTTCAACAACAATCAAAAGAAACAAAATCAAGGCAAGATATAATCGAGCACGCAACAAATTTCTACAAAGAATTGTACCGCAAAAGAGACGTCGACCATAGTCCTGAACAGATGGATATCGAGCAGATAGAACCTACATGCAGCTCTGTACATCCCATAGAGAAAACAGAAGTGTACGAACATATCAAACGGCTTAAGAACGAAAAAAGTCCTGGGCCAGACGGACTCAGCAATGAAGTCCTCAAGATAGGAGCACAAATCTTAGTACCACACCTCACGAAACTATTCAACATGGTAATAGACACAGAGACTGTACCGTCACAGTGGTGCAAATCCGACATCATATTGATATTTAAAAAAGGCGACCCACTGGATATAGGAAATTACAGACCAATCAGTCTACTAGCAAGTGTTTATAAACTTTTTTTCTCTATAATGCTAAAACGAATAACTTCAGACATTGACAACTCACAACCAGTAGAACAGGCCGGCTTTCGCTCAGGCTACAGCACTACGGACCACATTCAGTCTTTAGAGCAAGTTATACAGAAGTACCGTGAGTTCAACAGACCACTGTATGTGGCGTTCATAGACTACAGCAAAGCATTTGATAGTATTAGTCACAACTCGATATGGAATGCCCTGAATTTGGTGGGAACTCACCCAAAATACGTAAACACCCTAAAGAACATCTACGAGAATAGCCAAAGTAAGGTAAAACTAGAAACTAGAGGCAAACCTATCAATATAGAAAGAGGCGTCCGACAAGGCGACCCACTATCACCAAAACTATTTATCGCAGTTCTCGAGAACATATTTCGGAATATTGACTGGTCACAAAAAGGAATTAAAATATGTAGACGCCATCTAACCCATCTACGGTTCGCTGACGATATCGTACTGCTAGCTGAGAAACCCAGAGAACTAGAACATATGATGCATCTACTTGACCAAGAGAGTGCTAAAACTGGCTTAGCAATGAATGCAAGTAAGACTAAAATAATGACCAACAGCGAGAAAGAACCCATCAAAGTCAGAGGAAAAGTACATATACTATGAGACAAGCATAAGACTATGTTGAAAACTACATATACTTGGGGAAGCAATTATCCTTTAGCAAGACAAGTAACGAAGAAGAAATTGCAAGAAGAATAGCTACAGCCTGGAACAGGTTTTGGTCATTAAAAGAAATCTTAAAGGGCGACTACAGTCCAAGCATGAAGAAAATCGTAATGGACACATGTGTACTACCAAGCATACTGTACAGCTGCCAGACCTGGACTTTCACAGAAAAAGCGAAACATAAAATATTGACCACCCAAAGAGCCATGGAACGAAGTATCTTAAAGATACGAAAAACACAAAAAATAAGAAGCGACATCATCAGACAAAAAACAAAAGTAACCGATGCACTTACACACGCACTGAGACTAAAGTGGAACTGGGCTGGTCATGTCTCCCGATACACAGACAGGCGGTGGACCATTGAAACTACGCGTTGGAAAAGACCATTGCTAGGGAAAAGAAAGGTAGGAAGACCAATAAAAAGGTAGGCTGACGACATCAGGAAGGTCGCAGGAAAACGATGGATGATGCGGGCTAAGGACAGAAAGGCATGGAAAGAGTTGGAGGAGGCCTTTACCCAAACTGGGATCCATATCCAAAAACCAACTGAAAACTAACACAATTACTAATAACTAAGATTAAGATAAATACTAACAACAACTAACAACATTGTAAATGAAATATGATTAAGGTTATGGAATAAATTGGCTTAATAATAATCGGGGTGAGCCTACTGCCATCAGTCAGGCACAACTCCAGACTCGGGACTACTACGACGAAATGCCAAACACAAAATAAAAAATCCAAAATTTCTTTATTCAATAAGAAAAAGTAAAAAAAAAGTAAATTTAAAAGTAATTGATTCTACCGTCTATTCGGAAAAGTAGCTTGTTGTGGAGAAGAACCGACAAGAAGCTCCACATCACTTATTCATCATCTGCCTAGCCTTTTCCCAATTGTTGTTGGGGTCGGCTTCCAGTCTTACCGGATTCAGCTAATCACCAGTGTTTTAAATGGAGCGAATGCCTATCTGACCTCCACAAACCTATAACTGTGTAACACCATAGCCCTTGGCAAGACTGGTGTCAGATCTCAAGCTTCTGACAGCCGGGACCAACGGCTTAACGTGCTTTCCGAAGCATGGAGGAAACACGGTATGTTGAAATGGTCACCCATCCACGGAACGACCTCGGCAAGCGTTCTTATCTTATGGAGGGGCCGAGAAGCAACTCGGACACTTCGACACATTGGGATCTATTGTGGTCAGCAAGCGTCGCTTAACCTTGAAGATCGACCCGTGCGTCTGTTATTATTTAGCCACGGGCTCCTCAAACTCCACACTAGCTCTTTAAAAAAAAAGTGTTTTACAAGTATTTGGTTACATCATTCTTGTTGGAAAAATACATATAAGTGAGAACTATGTAAAAAGGCGTGCACGTAAAAACGTCTAGAGTTAATAAAACATAAATAGGTAATTAAAAACAGGCCGAGGCAGCTAAGTTATGACCAATCCCAACTGATGGCGTCCGTTCACGAACATACGACATGGATCTGCACCACTCAGCTCAACCATCATGAAGGGAACCGGCCCATAGTTTTCATACTCAATATCCTGTTTATTAATTTTAGTTTATAATTATTATTTTTATTAACGTGGTTTAAAGTGGCACTGTCAGAGAGACATTAGAGAGAGCATGACACACTATCATCTGCCAGAGCACATACAAGTCAATGAACGATATACAGGTACAGAAAATTGTGGATTTAAAGTTGGTACATACAAGAAATTGGTGTTTGCCACCAATTTTTTTATAAGGAATATAACTCATAGAAAAGAATAAATATTAGAATAATGAAAATCATATTTTTGAAACAATGTGAGATCGTCAAGCAGTTATAATTATTATTAGTCGATACTTAATGACCAAGGCTATCTTTTTCGGCCAAATAATTAGCTTTCTTGCCATTCATCATGACAATGCTGTCAGCCTTATCCCATAACCTTTGCCATTCACATCGCATCGACGCGGACGAACTTTTTTAGGTCTTCGTGTTGTACCCCCGCCTCCCATTAAATACCAACTTACATTATCTATAATATTACATAGATTAAATTGTACTATAATATTGTCTTAGAACTGAATAAACAAGATCATTCATTATATTGAAATTGTCTTAAATGGAAAAGAGAAAAGCTTTGTACTTACTACTTTTACGTAGAAATTACTGCATCTGCTTTGATAACTAATAAGGTATTCATTGATATTGCAGCGCTTGAGTTAAACTTTCCAATTGGCCCGAATTCAGGACTCCTCAAATAAGACATACGTAACAAAATTCCTTTGAAAATCAACAGTTCAAAGCTAAATACCAAAACACTAACTACTGACGCAACATACCCCGTTCTAGTTCTAATTGGATTATTCCGGATTAAACTGGTTTGCACTGGACTTTTTGAATTTTTGAATCCCACGCTTCGTTGACAAAGGCTAACGATATAGAACTAAAGGGTTAATAAATCTGGCTTAAGCCGGATTTAAGTCTATTTGTGTAGCTTAAAAATTCAGGGAAATCGACAAGCTTCTCACTATTTGCATGGATTGCATAATCTCGATGAAAGGTCATTTGACTATTTTTAACGAGGTAGGGCTTAGCAAGTTTCTCTTTTTGTTGTTTTAGGGATAATAGTTAGCGAGAGCTTCAGTAACGACGTCAGTTAATGTAGTTAAGTTAACGTATTTATCCTTATTACAAGATACCTAAACGTTTTGTTTATACTTTCATTGTGCGTACGGTTATGGAGTGGAATTCCCTGCTCGTGTCTGTGTTTTCTGAAAGCTAAAAACTGGGCGTCTTTAAATCGAGAGTGAATATGTTACTTCTAGGCCAGCGTGCTCATCGTCGACCACATCATCGCTTACCATCAGGTGAGATGGTGATCAAACGCAACCCTATCATTAATAATAAAAACAAAAGAAGAATTTGAGAATATTCTCCTTTTTTTGAAGTTGGTAAAAAATACTTCTTCTGCCGTGTCTTCGGCGAGTACAACACCTACTAGCGTTATTATGCTGTGTGTTATGTTTGTATGTGTATTATGTGAATTTAAGGAATAATCTCAAGGTAAGTAAGACTAAATTGCCGCCGAAATAATATGGAGTTCTTATAAGGCCCCAAACAAAGGATGATTTTCTCATTTTACAGTACCTAACTACCTACTTTTTAATGTCTGACATTGGGAACTGATTATTACCGAGAAACAGTAACATGACCCTTATAGTTATAATTAAAGTAATAAGTGGAAGGTTTCATTGTCTTAAAACCGAAAACAGCTTCTCAAACGTAACATGAAGAAAATCTTCTAGCTTGGTGATAACGCCTGCAGAAATATTTCTTTTAACATTTGGGTTGTAAGTTTTATAGTCTTTGTTTTTCTAAGTCTTGGCCAAAGAGAGGTTTTCTACGAAACGGGCCAAATGAGTACAAGCAGTAAGATAATAATACTTTTTCACTTTGTAAAATAAATTGATTGTTCTTTATTAATTAATATTATAGACTAGATTTACGACATTAGGTACAGAGATTGTTATCGGAATGACGTGGAGTGAGGTGAATCATGAAGCTTAAGACAGGTCGTGATGGACGAGTATGGACGCCTTCTGCCCCAGCAGTGACGGGCATCACATCATCAGCCTATTAATGTTCCCAATGCTGGGACACAGGCCTCCTCTACGTGAGAGGGAATGGGCCGTAATCCACCACGCGGGCCCTGTGCGGGTTGGTGGATGTCACATGTCTTCGAATTTTTGGTTCTAGGACATGCCGGTTTCCTCACGATGTTTTCCTTCACCGTTTTGAGAGCAGTGGTGAAGAAATAATTTACACAAAGTAAAGCGCCTGCCTGAGCTCGAACCCACGACCTACAACTTGTAAGTCGCGGCCGATACCACTGGGCCACCACTGCTCCCAGCTGCACTCCACTGCTGTGACGGGCATATTACCTATATATAGTCAAGTAGATAAATCAAGATCATTAACATTGGAGTTTTAAACATAATGGATACATACAATAACTTATTCGAAATTTTATGTTTGAGCCGTTTAGGTTTGAAACACTAGGGCCATGAGGTCTGAGTACTCATCAAGTTTTCCGTGGCATCAGCAAACAGATAGTAACTGGCCCTCTGCCTGACCATTTTACGGCCAAAGAATCAGCATGCTATTCAACGTGGAAATGCTGCCAATGCCTTGAGCTGATTTCAAAACGCTTTCGGCATCAAACAAATAGTCTGTATACTTACGTTTTTTTTTGATGCCCAATGATTTCTTCACATCCCCTCTGCCAGCCTTTGCCCCTTTCTATACCCGTTTGTGTGTACATATTTACTACCTAATACTAGAAAAGGAGGTCATCAATTCGATACGCATGTACTTATGTAATATTGTTAGAATCGCACAATATTGACATATAATATTACTCTATGTGGGCTTTTAAACACGTGTGCCAAATTTCATAAATGTATGTATGTTTTTCCACGCATACCTCCAAAACTAATAGTATTCAGATCGTAATTATTCTTTTTGTATTGGATTAGGTATCTCTCAACTTAGGGAATAGTATAAATTTCATCAAAGTCGGTACAATTTTTTTTAAGATATGGAGCATACGAGTATAATCGAACTCCTTAATGACAAACAGCACGAATGTCTAAATTGAGTTATTGTGGGTACCTATTTTGTCAATCCTTTAGCCTGAGCCTTTTGGTACCTTATTATAGAAGTAACTCATATCTCTGCTCTATCTTAGAACTTTCACACAAAAAAACCGGATTCCAAAGCATAACAAAAAAAGACCAAAAATGACTTTCGTTTCAAAAGTCGGTGTCGCAAAACGACAAAAAAAAATAGGTACCAAAGACACCAGATTTCCAAAATGAAAGTTATTTTTGGTCATTTAGCGTTTTGCTTTGGAAGTCGGTGTGTATATTGTTGGTGAAAATTTTTTTTTGTTAGTTGATTGGATACTTTGTAATTTATTTATCTCTATACCTGTAAATAAAATTAAAAACTATAGAAAAAAAACATTTATTTAGCTAGCTTTACAGAATAAAAACTTACAGAAATAACAATGGAGAATAAAGAATTTTATTACAATCTGTGGTATAAACTTCAACGTGTTGTTTAATTTGACAATCTGACGCCAATATAACTTTCAAACACCGTTTTTAGTATAAATATTACGATTTTTCCATCACAATAATAAAAATGAAATTATGGAGGCTGCTAATCAACAAATCTTGATGGTTGTTAATAATACAATTGCTCTATTGGACGGACTGCCTCAAATGGAGTCATTTCTTGGGATGTTGGATTTAAGGACAGGATCCATGATAATCGCTGCTTTAAGCGTGGTATGTAAAATACATTTTGATGATCTTAAGTTGGGTCTACCATAAGACAAGGATGAACGGAACATATCAAATATATAATTATTTCATATGTACGTAGCGAGGTTATCGAAGGCTGTAAGCCCGTCTATGCTACATGAATTGGTACTCTGCTCATGCTTTATTCGTCTAGCCGCTCTAGTGTAGGTGCAGTTTTAAGTGCCCGTCCTACAACCGAAGATTATCAAAAAGTGAGTAGAGCCAAGAGAACAAGAGTTGCCGTCCCACGAACAGCGAGTGTTTTGTCCAGCAAGTGAGAATCACAGAGCAAGCTTTATTAGGGTTCCGTAGCCAAATGGCAAAAAACGGAAACCTTATAGATTCGTCATGTCTGTCTGTCTGTCTGTCCGTCCGTATGTCACAGCCACTTTTTTCCGAAACTATAAGCACTATGCTGTTGAAACTTGGTAAGTAGATGTATTCTGTGAACCGCATTAAGATTTTCACACAAAAATAAAAATAAAACAATAAATTTTGGGGGTTCCCATACTTGAAACTAAAACTAATAATATTTTTGTTCATCAAACCCATACGTGTGGGGTATCTATGGATAGGTCTTCAAAAATGATATAAAGGTTTCTAATATCATTTTTTTCTAAACTGAATAGTTTGCGCGAGAGACTCTTCCAAAGTGGTAAAATGTGTGTCCCCCCCCCTGTAACTTCTAAAATAAGAGAATGATAAAACTGAAAAAAAAAATATAATGTACATTACTATGTAAACTGCCAGCGAAAATTGGTTTGAACGAGATCTAGTCAGTAGTTTTTTTTTAATACGTCATAAATCGTAAACCGCAATTTACCAAGTACGGAACCCTTCGTGCGCGAGTCCGACTCGCACTTGGCCGGTTTTTTTTAAGTTCTTTTCATTAAGTTAGTTAGAAAAAGCACAGCTAAATCAGCAATTAATTAGGTTCTTCAAGATAACTAAAGATGGCAAAAAAAGCTTTTATTAATTCCTTATTACAGGTTTGAAGTTATGTCATGTTTATACAAACATTGGTTTAAATTATGTTAGTAAAATGTAAATAAAAAAACTTAACTTAATATTTGTAGTATTTTGAGTTAGTATTTCCGTTGTCTGTCTCTATTACAGTGTAAGGACCGCCTGAGGCGTTAAAAGCCTCCTCCAAATGCATCCATTTGTCGAGCAATCTAGCTGCCCTGACCCAAAGGTTTCCAGCAGTTTTGACAAATTCGTTTCTCCACCTTTTTAAAGACCTGTCTCTTCTCCTTTTAACAGATCTGGGGCTCCAGTTTGTTATGACTTGGGCCCATCGTTGTGGTTCCAGCCTCTGAATGTTTGAGTACCTGTTTAATTACGTCCGTAGATCTTGTTGCTTTCCTTATCAACGAGGTTTTCACTCGGTCTCTTAGTTTTATGTTCATGAAACTTCGTTCTAGTCCTCTCCGACAAGTCCTAATTTTCATTTGTTGTCTCTTTGTAAAGGACTTAGTTTGACACGCGTAAAAAAGGCGAGGTATTAAGCAGGTACCCATAGCTTTAGCTTTCAACCTTGGAGGAAAGGAATTAAAAAAAAAATATTTCATGTTCCAGTATTTATTCCATGTGTTTTTATTCTGGTATTTATTTCCTTTTCGCTACAATCCTTAAATGATAAGACATGGCCGAGATAGGTGTTGGAACTAAAGATGGTACATAGTTTCAATATGTAATAGTTTTCACCTAGAATGATGACACTCAGATATAGGGGATGATCTAAGGTTCAAGGTCTTGAAATATAGCAAAACATTTTAGCTTATACGGCTACGGCGTCTTCGCATACAGAAAACACGCGCCGGAAAATCATATATTTTTCGCTTCCCTTGCCCGGGACAACGGACGCAAAGAAAAGTAGCTTATTGTTAACCGTCCCTTTGTATAGGATTTACTCTGAACATGTTATGTGTACGAACCGTTGATAATTAAGTCTAGCGTTTTATTTTGTCCAGTAAATAAAAGTTGATTTGTGGAACGAAGTTATATGTTAGTCTCTGAATAACTTTAACTAAGCTAAACTATGGTCACTAGTTTTTGCCAGAGGCTTCACAGATAAAGAATGTACCAAGATAAAAAAAAAGTAGTCTCATCTATCATCTCATCCTAGTCTTTCACCATATCAATTTTCATCCAAATCCGATCTGTCGTTGAACTTAGTTAACGGCTACGTTATTTGTGAAACATGTTTTTTTTCGTGTAACTAATAGTTTTGTAGTAAAAAAATAAACGAAAAAATATCGTGTTGTTTATCAATTCGATATTTTTTCGTTACTCTAGGATACTCCTCCGAAACAAAGTCAAATTCAAAGTCAAATATATTGATTCAATTAGGCCAATAAACGGCACTTTTGAACGTCACATAAATTAAAATTTACAAGTAAGAAAAAAAAATAGTTCTACCGTGCATTCGGAAAGTAGATTGTTATGGAGAAGAACGCACAAGAAACTCCATACTTACTCTTTTTTTTAAAAAAATAGGTGTTTTACAATATTTACATTAGTACATACATTAATATATGAGAGGACGATGCACCCAAAATAGCTCTACACACTATACTACGTACATGTATAAAGTAATAAAAAGCATTAACAGGAAAATTAATTAATTTGATAAGTAGGAACATAGTTCTCACATACTTACAAATATTACAAACATACATACAAACGACTTGGATGTTTAAAAATGTTTTTAATTCATATCTGAAATATCATATGTAAATCAAAGAATGTTTTGCAAACAAAACTGTTCAAAAGGAGGTTCAATATTGATATAATTCTGGATCCAAGCGGGCGCACGGCCAGTATTGCGATAACATTGGGGAATATATACGCCTTAATGTAGGATAACATTCTGGTTAGAGTGGATTCACGTTCCGATTTGTATACCGATGTTCACGCGAGCGAAGCCGCTGGCAAAGGCTAGTAATATTGCAATGCAACATATAATAATAATATAATAAAGCCATTTATTCCAAATCTCACTTTTGATATAAATTACAATGTTCGTTAGTAAGTTGTTACTTAAAGAAAGGTTACTTAAAATTAATGTTAGTATTATTTATGAGGTTTCGACCCCTTTTTGGGTTAAGGCCTCCTCCATCCTTTTCCATGACTCCCTGTCCTTGCCTAACTTTATCCAGTCGTTCCCTGCGACGTGTGTTATGTCATCAGCCCACCGTCTTAATTGTCGACCAACATTTCTTTTCCCCATTGGACCTTTCCAACGTGTGGCTTCAATGGTCCATCTTCTATCTAGGTATCGTGAAATGTGTCCGGCCCATCTCCACTTAAGTTTGAGTGCATGCCTGAGAGCATCGGTGAGTTTAGTTTTTTGACGAATTTTTTCCCTCTTAATTTTATGTATTCTTCTAATTTTTAACATGCTCCTTTCCATAGCTGTTTGACTGCATTTGATTTTTTGTTTTATTTTATTTGTAAAAGTCCAAGTTTGGCAACCATACAACAAACAGGGTAATAGGCATGTGTCAAATATTGTCCTTTTCATGTGCAAGCTGTAGTTCCCCTTTAGGATTTCTCTTAATGCCCAGAATTTCTTCCAAGTTGTGTTGATTCTTCTTGTTACTTCTTCTTCGTTGCTTGACGTTTTGAATGAGATTTGCTTCCCCAAGTAGATGTATTCGCTGACATATTCTATATTGTTACCTTTTATCACTATCGGGAGTTCGCGATTGCTCGTTAATATCTTAGTTTTATTTACATTCATTTCAAGGCCGATTTTGGAGCTTTCGCAGTCCAGTGATCTCATCATTTCCTCTAGTTCTTTGGCAGTCTCCGCAACTATAACAATATCATCAGCGAACCTCAGATGGTTTAAATAGTGTCCGTTTATGTACACTTCCCTGTATTCCCAGTCTAGTTTTTGGAAAATATTTTCTAGTACTGCTATAAATAGCTTCGGGGAAAGGGGATCTCCCTGTCTAACTCCTCGTTCTATGTTTATTTCGTCTCCTCTAGTTTCTAATTTAACTCTACTCGTACTTTTTGTATAGATATATTTCAAGATATTGATGTATTTATAGTTAATATTTGATTGTTGTAGTGCGTTCCAGATTGAACAGTGGCTGATGCTGTCAAAAGCTTTGCAGTAGTCAATGAAAGCCACATACAGAGGTCTATTGTATTCTCTGTATTTTTCTATGACCTGTTCTAATGTCTGTATGTGGTCCATTGTGCTAAAGGTTGATCTGAAACCTGCTTGTTCCTTTGGTTGCTGCTTATCAATTTCGTCAGATATTCTCTTTAAAATTATGGATGAGAATATTTTGTAAATACTTGCCAGCAGGCTTATGGGTCTATAATTCCCTATATCCAAGGAGCTTCCTTTCTTGAAGAGTAGAATTATGTCTGATGTACACCATTGTTTTGGTACTTTTTCTTCATCTAGTATCATATTGAACAATTGCGTAAAATGGCGTGTTAAAATAGGTGCTCCTATTTTAAGAGCCTCATTACATAAGCCATCTGGTCCGGGACTCTTCTCAGTCTTCAGCTTTTTTATATGTTCATAAACTTCGGAGTGTTCAATTTGGCTGATGCAGTCTGTCGTGTTCATGTGGGTTGTTTGCGCTTTCATTTCAGTGTTATTTTGTTTCCTGTATAAGTTTTTGTAGAAGTTTGTTGCAAGGTTTATTACATCTTTTCTAGATTTTGTTTCTAGCGAGTTATGCTCAAGTTTTTGAATCCATGACTTGTGTGTAGTTAGTTCTTTGTATGCTTTTTTGGCACTTCTAAAATTCTTGATATTCCTTGAAATAATCTCGTATCTGTGGTTGCTGTAGTCCTTACGGATTGACCTATTAGTCGCTTTGTATATTCTACTAAGTTCTTCTTTCATATCTTTGGTTTTATTTTTTGTGTGTAGTAGTTCCGTGCGCCTTTTTATAAGTTGCATTGTATCTTTGGAGAAAATATTGTGTTGATGAGGATGTGCACTGTTTTTGTATTTTAAGCTCTCTGTTATGCCCCTTTCCAGGATATTGTAGTATGTTTGGATATCAATGCAATCCGTTTCTATATTTTCTGTGTGTGTTCGTAGGTTTTGGATGTAGTTTTTAATTTCTGTTTCTGTCTTGGGGATATTATATGGTGTTGTGTAGGTTTTTCTGCTCTTTACTGGATGACTTAAAAGTAATGTTGCTCTCACTAATCTGTGATCGGAAGAGAATATAAATTTGCTTAGTACCTCGGTATTAGTTATAAGTTTATGGTGATTTATCATTATAAAATCTATTTCATTATTAGTTTTTTGGTCGGGTGATAGCCATGTCCATCTGCGGCTCTTTTTCTTTTTGAAGAATGAGTTCATTATTGATAATTTGTGTTGGTAAGCATAACTTAAGAGACGTTCGCATCTTTCATTACACACTCCGTAACCATATTTTCCCATTACTGGATAATAGTTTGTTTTTGGACAACCTATTTTTGCATTGAAATCTCCCATGACTATGACCTTTCCTTCCGTCATGGTGTGAGCATATTCAATGTCTTTGTAAAATTGTTCAATTTCTTCTTCTGTAGATCTCTCCGTCGGTGAATATGCTTGGATAATTGATAAGGAGAAGCATTCAAATTTTAATTGTAAAAGTGCTACTCTTTCAGAGATTCCTGTAAAGTTGGTGATGTTGTTTTTATATTTTTTCTTGATTAGAAATCCCACTCCATGTAGTCCTTTAGTTTCGCCAATGTAGCAAAAAATAAGGTCGCTATACTCTTCGATCTTACACCCCATTTTTCGGATTTCTGCGAGACCTAGAATGTCCCAATTAATCTTTTTTAGAGCATTAGTTAATTCAAGGAATCTTTCTGTTGATGCAAGTGTTCTTACATTATATGTGCAAATTTTGAGGGTTTGTTTTATGTCTTGATCTATTTCTATATTTGGTGGAGGGTTGCAGTCTAATTCCCCACGAGGACAAGTCGGGTTGGGGAATGTTTGGTTTATGTTATCTTTAAGATCTTGTATATTTAAAGTTTTATTCCGGTGGCTGATGGCAATATCCTATGCTTTCTGATCAGTTGGCAAGTTGGCAGAAGGCAGAGAGTTACTTCTATTCCTCATTACGTCGAAAGCATTTAGACGATATGCTTTTGCTGACAATTGTTGTTTGCGAGGGTGCTCTTTTACGTTAGGCGAGGTTGATGGTTCCCTTTCGCGTTTCTCATTTACTGGTTTTCCCTGTTTAATAATTAGCTTGTCATAGTTTATGAATGCATAATTGCCTTTCTTCCGTTCTTCTTCCAGCTTTGGCTGTAGTTTCTTTCTTGTGTCGAGGATTTCTTTCGGGTAGTCTTCAGACACATACATATTTTTCAATTTCTTTTTATTTGCCACTATCTCATTTTTCCGCCAGAGGTTAACAAATGTCAGGAGGATTGGCCTTTCCTTTCCATTTTCTATGTTATTTTTGCCAATTCTGTAGATCGTGTTTACATCCCTATCTTCAAAAGTAATATTTAAATCATCTTTGAATTTCTTCTTAATGATTTCGATGAGATTGCCAGTCGATTTTTCGGTTTCTTTTACTCCATATAAAATTAGGTTGTTGATTATTTTATGTTTTTCAAGATTGTATATCTTTTCCTTTAATTTCTCGTTTTCTGACCTTAATTCCTGCATTTCTAGTCCAAAAGGAACTAATTTTTCATCAATTCGTGTCATAATGTCATCGGTTTGTTTTGACATTTCTATTTTCATTTGGTCAAAAAATGATTGAAGGTTATCCATTTTTGCTATTGTCCCTTGCGTGGAATGGAACGTAGTATTGTGAACGCAGCTTGATGAAGCTGTTATGTTGGTAGAACTGCGCTGTCGAAGTGTGTGTCTATACTCAGTTGACAGATAACCTCTTTACCTTTCAAAGTTTCTTTTTTGCCACTGAATAATTATATTGATAGCACAGTTTACACTTGGATTTTGTTTTTGCAATATAGTTTAGCACGATATGTATGGAGTGCAAATGTTTTTACACAGGATTTCACAGTATGTTTACAGTTAAATGTTAATGCAACATATACAATATGTTAATAAAACTTTAAGGCCGAACACCTAATTTTGACGGTAAAACACCTTACATAAGGGGTACCCTCAAAGATAGAGCAATTTTAGTACCTGTCTTACTTATTAAGATATCCATATAGTCTAACAACCATAACTTTGGACTTAGGTCTCATAGAAGCGTACATTTAAAGTTATTTTTACGGCTATAGCATAGAGAATCAAAAAGTATGCAACTCACACACAAAAGGTAAGATACTTTTGTATTGAGCCACAAAAGTCAATCTTTAAACAATTTTTTAAACGTTTTTACGATTTTTCTATGCTATCGTATTCTATATAACGATAATTTTGTTTGTTTCAGTTTCATCCCACAATATACGGATGTACATTATTCATGCCCGTGAGCTATCTTCTGCTAACTATCTGGTTCCTTCTGGCGTTGTTCTTCATTGTCAGTGTCCTGTTATTTTATGGACTTACCAATGTATGCAGGAAAAATAACAAAAATAAATACTTGTACTTAATTAAGACAATCTAACAAGCTATTTGGTATACAAGCAGCTAACTTATGAAAACTGTTGTCAGTGTGCTCAGTACTATAACCATAATCAGTCCATAATGTTTCCACTGTTCACACAAGCTTCCTGTGATAGCGAATGGGGCAAAATCTACCACACGGGTACAGTGCGAGTTGATAGATGTCACATGTCTTCGATTTTTTTGTCTTACCGGTTACCTGGTTTCCTACGATGGTTTTCCATCACCATTTTAGGAACAGTGATGATGAAATAAATTACACAAAGTACTGTTACGTCTGCCAGGACGTAACAGTACTTTGTGTTTGTCTCTTGTGTTATGTGTCTTACGGTTGTAAGTAGTTACGTCTGCCAGGGCATAACCACTGGGCCACTACTGCTCTTTTTTTACCCCAGACGGAAAATGTATCTGTGTATCTGTGCGTTTGTCTGTGGCATCATAGCTCCTAAACGGATGAACCGATTTTGATTTAGTTTTTGTTTGAAAGGTGATTTTGTCGAGAGATCGTGTCATAATTACGTGTTCAATAGATTGCCGATCGAAGCGTATCTACTATGTACTAGATAAATTATGTAGCATGACATAAAAATGTGTCGGGGGTTTTTTAAATTTTACTTGTTGTGCTGTATAGTCAATTCTAAAATATTACTCTCTTAGGAATCTCATAGTTAAGAGTCTATGTTGACAATAAGTAGTGGAAAAGTGAAAATGTTAGCAGACACGATGACTTTTGGTTTGATAGGTAATAACTATAAACAATTATTATTATGGGATGGGATCAACTCTGAAGCTATGAAAAAATAATTAGCATTAATTCATTATTAAGACCTGTTGTTTCTCACTGCAGAGCCAAAGGCCTCCCTTCCTTCTTTTCGTGTTCTCTCTTATGCTACATCTGGCCAATCGTTTGGAAAGGGACCTTACTCGTCATGCCATCTTCTTATTGACCTACTGTGTCGCCATCTTCTTCTTGACCTACTGTGTCGCCGGGGCCTATGGTTCGAGGTCCAATCAGTGGCTACTTTTGCCTAATTATTTTTTTAAATATTTTTTAATGATAGGTCCGCGTGTGACCACTATCTCACCTGTTGGTAAGAGATGATGTAGTCGATGGTGAAGCATGTTTTTCCATAAGTAACCTATTCCTTCTTGACTTAAGTTGTAGCTTTCAGGTAAAATAGACTCTTGCAGAGAATTCCACTCCTAAGCTGCACGCAAAATAAAAGTAATCCCAAAACGTTTAGTTCAAATCGACAAAAGCTAGGGGATAGCTGATTTTATTTGGCGATTTCGGTCTAGGTTCCACATTGAAAGGTGTTCCTATTCTTGCGTACTTTCAATCATTGC
The DNA here is from genome assembly GCA_949775005.1 of Orthosia gothica. Lineage (NCBI taxonomy): Eukaryota > Metazoa > Arthropoda > Insecta > Lepidoptera > Noctuidae > Orthosia > Orthosia gothica. The sequence goes on from OX459044.1 coordinate 8,989,178, forward strand.
CAACGAATGAATAGTTAGCCTGTATACCAAATAACTTGTTGATTTTTATTAAATTCCCGTATTCCTACGTTTTATGATTATTCGATTTCTCTCCAGAATGATGTTCTACTCGTCAGTGTGTGGATTTGGTACACACTGTTATTCGTAGCGACCATGTTTTTATTGATGTTCCTCCTCGGTCTGTTCTTCATCTCAAAGAAACAGAAAGTCAAGGTTGCCATCGTCTTGTTGGGAATACTTTGGTATATATGTGAGTATATTCTTACTTCGATGCCCTAGTCCGTTTAGGGTCAAAAAACAACACAATAACGACAACAATCATACAGAGTCGCAGGAAAGCGACGCGTCAGCTTAAGGCGGTACCCCGAGCAAAACGCCGCGCAAGCCGTATTTGTGCTGTTTTTAGGAGCTATCTACTCGTTATTTAAAAAGAAATATCAATTAATAAAAATACATTAAAATTCTACAGAATATTGATTCTAAAATGGTAGATTTAGTTTTTTTTTAAATGTTGTATATATTTCACTAATCTTCTTCCAAAAAAACATAAAAATGCGAAATAATTATTGATATTATGCATCTCCTCGTAAAGTGTTCATTAATTATTTTTTGTACTAAGACTAATGGATAGAAAATTTAATAACGAACATTTTTGTAGATTTTTTTTTTCAAAAGACCCAAATTCGATTTTATAAAGATTTTATTCTAAAATCTGGGCGTATTTACTACTGTAATTCATGCGCCACCAGTGCCGCTAGACCAATAGGAATGCTCAAATCTTATGGCGATTTTTTGGTCAGGGTACCGTCTTAAACACGTACACCATGTTATATTAAACCCTATCTCCATCACGTAATATACACATACCTAAAAATATAAACAGATGACTAAAAATCAAAATTGTATATTATTTTCAGTAACAATATACTTCATTTTGGTGGTGAACAGTCATCGGAAGGCGCTCATAATGAGCGAACCAGGTAGAGCTACTCCGCAAACACAAGCCTCTCCACAGTTACAAGATGAATCAAATTTAAAAACGAAAGATTCAGAAGACCCCTCGCAACAGTTACGAGATGATTCAAATAAGAAAAATGCAGAAGCCCTAGAAATTTCTCGCAGGTTAAAGGCGCTTCGCAAGGCTAGTGGAACAGATAACCACAAACCATAGCTTTTCATAATACGTTACATTTTTTAATTAACTCGTATGACACCGGCTCCGTAGGTTGAACAAGTCACAATGAGCCATGTTTGGTACCGCCGAAAGAAAGGAACTCAGATGGCCGATTGTAGAAACCTACCGTTATTTGACAGTTCATCTCCAGGCCCAGAAGTTAAATATATTAGGGATCAAGGTTTCATCCCAGGATTATTAATTGCTCAATAAGATAATAAAACTTAAGAGTAAACCCTGAGAAGCTTTACTTCAAGTCGAAAGTTTCCATCGACTAAATAGTTTTTATGAGCCACTGACAAAATAGACCTTTTGAAAGTCCGATCTCGAACCGTCACTCATATTATTATTATACATAGAAAGGCTCGCACTTAACCACTATCTCACCCGATGGTAACTTGCCTTTTGTCTTCACTGTAAGAAGTTGTGAAATTCGCATGATAATATTTCCAAGTCTCCATGTATCCGATGTATTGTGCCTGTAAAGTTTATCCACCCTGCAGTATGTATTATGATGCGAATTAATAATAAAAAAGATAAATTTTATCAGCTTCCTTATTTATAAAATACATTGGAATCATAATACATCTAATTTTTAACCGATTTCCCAAAAAGGAGGAGGAAGAGGCTATCTATGAGTGAAATAAATTCCATAATTGGATCAGTATTTCCCAGATTATCTTAAAAACATAAAAAAACAAACAACTATTTTACATACAATAGGCACCAACGGAAAACAAAGTTATTTTTTGCTTTGTAAATACTACAAAGCAAAAAATAACTTTGTTTTCCGTGCGTTGCTTTATCATCATCAGCCTTTTTAGGGTTCCGTAGCCAAATGGCAAAAAACGGAACCCTTATAGATTCGTCTTGTCTGTCTGTCCGTCCGTATGTCACAGTCACTTTTTTCCGAAACTATAAGAACTATGCTGCTGAAACTTGGTAAGTAGATGTATTCTGTGAACCGCATTAAGATTTTCACTCAAAATAGAAAAAAAAACAATAAATTTTGGGGGTCCCCATACTTGAAACTGAAACAATTTTTTTTCCATCAAACCCATACGTGTGGGGTATCTATGGATAGGTCTTTAAAAATAATATTGAGGTTTCTAATATCATTTTTTTCTAAACTAAATAGTTTGCGCGAGAGACATTTCCAAAGTGGTAAAATGTGTGTGTCCCCCCCCTCCCTGTAACTTCTAAAATAGGAGAATGGTAAAACTAAAAAAAATATATGATGTACATTACCATGTAAACTACCACCGAAAATTGGTTTGAACATGATCTAGTAAGTAGTTTTTTTTTAATACGTCATAAATCGTAAACCGCAATTTACCAAGTACGGAACCCTTCGTGCGCGAGTCCGACTCGCACTTGGCCGGTTTTTTAATGTTCCTGCTGCTGGAACACAGGCCTCCTCTCTGTGAGAGGTAATGGGCCGAAATCCACCACGCGGGCCAAATGCGGGTTGGTGGATGTCACATGTCGTCGAACATTTGGTTCTAGAACATGCCGGTTTCCTCACGATGTTTTCGTTCACCGTTTTAAGAGCAGTGTTGATGAAATAATTTACACAAAGTAAAGCGCCTGCTTGGGTTCGAACCTAAGACCAACAAATTGAAAGTCAAGGCCGATACCACTGGGCCACCACTGCTCCCACATTTTGCTTTATTAATCGTTTTTTTTAATTGTTTTTTATAAAATAGCTTTTTTTTTGCTGTTTCGCTTCAGTGGCCTATCCCCACAGGAATCGTGCGTTTTGTCGAGAAGAAAGATTGAGAATAGTAAGAGACATCCACATATTTGTGCCGTTCATGGGCAGCCGAAATTGTTTATCTTCAACGTAGTCCTTGATTTTATAATGTGTTTAATAAGGACACGTTTGATGTAGTTTTTGAACTTTCCATCGGTCAGTTCTTTAACTGACTTTGACAAATCGTTATAAAAGCGTTTACTGTTTATAAGAAAAGACTTGCTAGTTTTCGTTTATCTGAATTTGGATATTACGATTTCGTGCTAACTGCGTATATTTAAATTATGGAAGTCGCTTCTAGTTTTGAAAAGCTTTCAATTTTTGCGGACATTCCAAAATATATAGTGAAGGTAGAGTCAGTAAATCAATTTCTTTATTTTTTTTCTATGAGGGATCCATTTTATAGACCGCGCGGATTGCCCTCTTTTGTAAGATGAAAATTGAGTCAACGTCTGCTGCTGATCCCCACAGCAGAATGCCATAAGACATAATACTGGGGCAATAAGCATAGTATACTAACCTAGCTGTGGCTACATCGGTTAATTGCCTTTTTTCCTTACTGCATATATAGTCAGGAAACGTGCCGCTGTCCAAACATTGATTGAATATGCACATTAGGACAGGAGCAATTCAAATAGGTCTAATTATAACTCTTCAGTATTTTATATATTGAGACTTTTGAACGCGTTTTTAACTGTATCAATGCATATTGGTTTACATTTAAAGGTTGGTATGTCTTTAGTAAAGTTTTCTTTAAGAAGAGCTTCAGCTAATTTAGATGACGAGGGAAGAGACTTCGTAACCTCTAACGGAATGTTGGTAAAGAAATTTTCTTTTGTCTCTGCGACTTCTTGTTGAAACCTGAAACTAGGTTATTGCAACCCTGATGGTAACAACTCTGCGGAAAAAAAAATAATCTGTCCCATACATTTATGTTTGCACTACTCGACAAAACACACTACACCATGGTGGACATCCCACCCATACGCACTAAACGTTTTGAGTTTTTTTTTTTCATTTCTCATACTCGGCAAGTAGTGTTTATTTGATCCGAGTAGCGGTTGGAAGATGCTGCTTCCCTTCCTAGGGTGTGAATATATTAAAAAATAGAACTAAATTTGGTTAGGCAGTCGGCTGTAATAGTAGATTATTAACCAAGGGGATAAAGCAGTGTCTTCTGTCCCGGGTGACGATTTAAATCGCGAGCGTAACGAAGGACTCGAGGTTTTCTCCCGAGCGTAGTGAGGGTGTTAAAAACTTAAATCACGAGCGAAGCGAGGGATTTAAGTTCACCCAAGACTAAGACAGCTTTATCACCGAGGAAAATACTCTACTTTTCGTAACATTTGCGAAAAAATTAATACAATAATAATATGAGATAAGCATTTATTAAAAATAATGACAATTAAAAGTAAAATAAACTTAAAGTTTTTGTATTTGAAGAAAACAAAAACGCGGCAAATTCCTAGACTAATATTTTTTTGTCGGAAAAGCAAAGGCATCAAGCTCATACGGCCTCGTCGGTTTTCGTAATTTTATTTAATACTCATAACTGCATAATAAATGCGTATTCCTTTTTCAAAAAGATGTATAAAGCTTTATATAAAAACTCAATGGTGTAAACACAGAAGTAGTTCAGTATAAATTTCGGTAAGTATTCCAAATTTAAATCACATTCTCCCCCTAGGATGAATGAAATTCAGTACAATTTTCTTTCCCTGTTTTTAATAGATTTAAAATGACTATTGTTATGTTCGCTTTTTGTGGCATAGAATGTCACTTTTTTGAGCAAGTGGTACGAAAAAAATCTAACATAATTAAAAATAATGCTGCGGTCTTGTGAGTGTATGAACGGCCAGTGTAAATTAAAAAAAAAAACTCGCGCGTCCGCTCGCGGCAGTGACGCGGTGTGTTCCAAAGTTAAAATTTTAAATAGACTATATAATTTGGCGAGATGCAAACTATGTAGGCTGTATTTAAATCTTGGATTAAAACTAATATCTTATTAAAAATAAAAACGATTTCAAGTTATTTTAAAGTGTTGACCCCAGATTCTGTTAAAGACGAGGCATATACAGTTATCGAAAATCTTTTGCCTATAATTTATAAGTAAAGATACTCAAATACATACAATGAAGTGGCGAGCAGATCATCATCTTTACCATCTATACCAATATTATAAAGAGGAAAGTTTTTTTTGAAGCCGCGGGGGCCAGCTAGTTTTGTATAAAGTCGATATTCTTCTCCCTAGATTAAATAATGTTCTGTGCAGATAGGTATGTTGGGTAGGTAGGTAGGGTAAGGCGTACGTTGGGTAAGTAGGGTAGGTTATCTACCAGGGAGCGCTACCAACTTGAAAGTGAGCTGGACAGGAAAATAACGAGTGAGAATCTGCATGGGCTCATGGACAAGAAAATTAGGGAGAAGTTTTTGGAGTACTGCACTAGAGTAGCCACTGCGGTTATACGTCGGAACAAAACCTGAAGCGCACCGTGCTTCATTAGTATTTTGTATGATATTTAAATGCAAGCACGGAATGCAGCACAGGCACGTGTAACCGGCAGTACTTCATGTACCTAAGTTATAACTGTGTAAAAATTTCTGTAATAATTTTGATAACTGTGCTTGTGTTTTTATCCCTAATCTTAATATGATGTCAGATTTTTCTGTGATAAATCGCTCACTGTATTTTGTGATAAACAGCACCTTATGATCAACCTGTGATAAATAGCACCTTTTGCTCAATTTGATATAATAGCACTTTTTGCTATTAACACATTGTATTTTTATAGTTTTCATTAAATTGTGTTACTGTATTTTTCCTATTTTTATAAGAAATAAATTTTTGCCCGTAGACTAGATTAATAAAAGTGGGAGTTGTCCTACCCACAGAATGCAAGAGATGTATGTAAGAAAGAATTAGTATGAAGAATGAAAGTACGAGAGGCAGAAAAGATTGACCGGTATGGAAGTGTTTGCACTCAATAGGCGCCAATTTCGTAAAAAAAAAAAAAAAAACGTTATGTAGGTAGGTAGGGTAGGTGAGGCGTAGGTAGGGTAGGTTAGGCGTAGGTTGGATAAGTAGGGTAGGTAGGTAAGACGTAGGTAGGGTAGGTTTGGCGTAGGTTGGATAAGTAGGGAAGGTAGGTAGGGTAGGTAGACAGGGCTGTGTAGCGTCCAGCAAGTTGATGTCTCCGGAATCTCGACTCGCCGTTCACAACAGTGTGCTGGTGCCTACACTTATGTATGGAAGTGTGAAGGTTGGGTATAGCAAAAAGACATGAAAGTACGGATTAATGCAGTAGAAATGCGCTCCTTGCGGAGTATGTGTGGTGTAACTTTAAATGATAGATTGATAAAAGAGGTAATAAGACAACATTGTGGTTTAAAAGAAGATGAAGTGACTAAAATTGAAAAGAGTATTTTAAGATGGTTTGGCCATGTTGAGAGGATGAATGAAAGGCGACTAACAAAAGGTATTTACAAGGCAGACGTGAATGAAAACGCCGGGAGGGGACGCCCTAGAAAGACATACATAGACATTATAGGTGATGTTCTTTAGAAAGGCCAAGTGCGCAGTACCCATAACCGGCGTGTGTGTATGACTAGATGTATTTATGTGTGTGAAGCAAAAGAAGTATGTAAGGATCTTAGCAGGTGGCGTTCTATAGTTTCTGCCTACCCCCATGAGAAAAAAGCGTGAGTTTATGTATGTATGTATATACGTATAAGTTGGAAACGATAGTAAAAATAAATGTAATCATTTTTATCGTATTCGGGGTCTAATGGGACGGGATCATCTGGGATCGAGGTACTCTGGGACTAACTCAGTGGTCAAGCGCGAGCCTATAATAAAAAATAAAAGTAAGTAGTAGTAGTAGTAGTGAACAGCTGATTTTTAACACGCTTTTATTAGCTTAGTATGTATGTATATATGTAACGGAATCTTTGAAGGGGGTGAGTTAAGGGCGCACGGTTGGCGCAGTGGTTGAGCGATTGACTGCTGCGCTGCGTATCGCGGGTTCGATTCCCGCACGGAACAAATATTCGTATGACCTACAGATAGTTGTTCCGGCTCTGGGTGTTGTGTATGTGAGCGATTGACTGCTGCGCTGTGTGTCGCGGATTCGATTCCCGCACGGAACAAATATTTGTATGACCTACAGATAGTTGTTCCGGCTCTGGGTGTTGTGTATGTGAGTTTATATGTTTGTAAAACGCACCCACGATACAGGAAGAAATTCTTAGTGTGGGGCAAATATTAATAAAAAAAAAACCGACGTTTTAAATTTTAACTTTGCACACTTATCAAAGACCGATGACAATGCAATAATTTAAATAGTCCCATTATCCTTACTAGGATCTTCAGGATAAGCAAATGACGTAATTTAAAAAATAAATAAAAAATAAATTAAGATTAGTGTGATTAACAAGCAAAAAAATATTGTAAAAAAACGCGGCTTGCTTGATGTCAACTGTTTTAGTATTCTTTTGGCAGATATTGGTTAAAGTAGAGTCATTTTAAAAATATCTTAAAAAATATATATAACACAATGTATATAATAAAAAATTTTATTTTCTACTCTTTAGTGTGGTTTTCTATTAAAGCGTGTCTTTTTTTTATTATTTCACTATTTGGTGGTTTTAGGGTTGATCCCATATTCCTTCCATATCCGTCCTCAATGTACTCTTTTCAGTTTTTCCATTGTTTCTTATATAAGTACTCTGTATAAAATTCAAAAGCAGCATTATTTCACATTTCAATTTATTTGCCAAGCATGGTACAAACTCTATTCAACAGTAGTTTGTGATGATTTTCGAATCTGCAGCCAATATCCGTAGCCAACTAATATACAGTAGAGGAATATCACTGAAACAAGCAGAATAAATACTATTAATAGTACAAATGCCTTAAAGCGGTTGTTTTTGTTATTGTCCTAAGTGTCCATAAACCTGCACTTAAGAAGGCCCAAAATTGATAAAGAGTTTCCCATCGACTCTAAAAGAAGAAGAGTACAAGTGCACCTAGATTTACAATTTGTAATATCGGTATCATCATCACCATTCCAGCCGAAAGACTTCCACTGCTGAACATAAGCTTCCCCCAACATAATGGTCATCCGCTACAGCCGGTAGACAGTCCAAAATGGCTTTGCCGAGTGGTTACCCGCGTCTAACTAAAAAACTTCTCAGCCTAAGTAGAAAAAACCTAAAATTGTCAAAGGGATAATAACGGGCCAAACACTCCTTAACAAACATCTTTTCAACATAGGTGCCACAGACAGCCCACTTTGCAAGGGCTGTTTTAACGCTGAAAAATCAGCCGCCCACGTAATCCTGGAATGCGAGGCCGTGGCATCTCAACGTGAAGAAATCCTCGGCACAATAAGGTCGCTCCGTGAAGCCTGTGAAGCCCCCAGGAAGCTTTTGTGCTTTTTGACTGAGCTGGGCTGGCTATGTAAGCCAGTATTGCCACGCACAATGGACCGAATGGAAGTCTGAGTGTGGAAGCGGGAGTCTCTAATACTACTTCTACATATGCTTTCCCCAAGTCTCACCACATCGACCGGTCCTATGCGAATCTAGGTATAAGTAACATCATAATCATCTTTCTGCCTTTTCCCATGATACTAGGGGTCATCGCTACTCATTTTCTTCTTCTGTTCTTCCCTGTCGACCGTCAAGCTTAATTTACTCTCTTTTCTTTCTTAATATTCGTCACATTATCCATCAATATTGTTTTTGGCTTGACTTATTCTCTGCACATCACATCACATCATCAGCCTATTAATGTGCTGCTGGGACACAGGCCTCCTCTCTGTGAGAGGGAATGGGCCGTAATCCACCACGCGGGCCCAGTGCGGGTTGGTGGATGTCAAATGTCTTCGAATTGTTGGTTCTAGGACATGCCGGTTTCCTCACGATGTTTTCCTTCACCATTTTGAGAGCAGTGGTGAAGAAATAATTTACACAAAGTAAAGAGCCTGCCTGGGCTCGAACCCACGACCTACAACTTGTAAGTCGTGGCCGATACCACTGGGCCATATTATCTGCATTTATACACATTTATATTAAAAATCTATCTATATGTGATACATGTATAATATCAATCGATATAAAAATCGATGTCTGTATGTATGTTTCCAATGGACTTCAAAACCGCTGGAGCGATCTTGATGAAATTTTGCTGGTGAAATGTGGGTGTACTACATATGAACCTCTGCCTAATCCTTCAGGGCATTCAGGCGTGATGATATGGTGCCAAAAAATTATATTGCAAATAAAACATTTATCTATACAAATTATATTATTATATGTTACTATAAAAGCCTGATATATGGCAAAACTTAAGATTTACCGGTAAATCCTAAGTTTTGCCATATTTCAGGCTATGACATAAAAAACATTTACCTATTCAAATTATGTTATTATATGTTACTATAAAAGCCTGAAATATGTTAAAACTTAGGATTTACCGGTAAATTCTAAGTTTTGCCATATTTCAGGCTATGACATAAAAAACATTTACCTATTCAAATTATGTTATTATATGTTACTGTAAAAGCCTGAAATAAAAAACATTTACCTATTCAAATTATATTATTATATGTTACTATAAAAGCCTGAAATATGTTAAAACTTAGGATTTACCGGTAAATCCTAAGTTTTGCCATATTTCAGGCTATGACATAAAAAACATTTACCTATTCAAATTATGTTATTATATGTTACTATAAAAGCCTGAAATATGTTAAAACTTAGGATTTACCGGTAAATCCTATGATTTATCAAGTCTTACTGGTAAAAGTCCAAAATGATCCTACCTCTATATCAGGACGGCCACCAGTCAATATACATTTAATCCGAATTTACGGCATTATTTTCGACACCAATAGCAGAGTTATCTCAATCAACTTTCAATTACTTTATATATGTCGGGTTTAGTCAATAGTACGGACGTTAAAACAAGTCGCAAGCACGCCATCTGGCGGCAAAGCAAGAATAACTACGCATTGGCAAACTATTTCTAACCACTTGCGTGGTGGGGTACATAGAATATGGCAGTTGAGTACTGACAGCCTTAGAGCTAACACGTCGTAGAATCAGTGTCGATCCGTAATATTAGTAAGCAAGATTGTTACTGTGTCTATTTGAATAAACCCAGTGTATTGAATAATTTATGTGATTTCATTTGCACGATTGTACCCACCGACCTGCCCACACACGATGTCTTAATCTAAGGGAATACATCCTGACTTCTATCGGCCAGCCTTGATGCGACATCAGAATTGGGATTCGGTCGTGCTAATGAGATCACACGTAACAATGCCAGTGAAAATGGCGGTTACATTCTTGCAAAAAAATGGCGGTGTCAAATAGAAACAGTTGTAGAGTTTTCTGGGACTACCCTCAGTCATGAATAGTAAAAAAAAAACAGTCCGGAACGGAGCAGGAAGGAGGCTAACAACCAAGGAGCTGGACAGGTCAAGGAGCAGGACAGGTCAAGGAGGAGCGTGTGGACATGTGAAAAGATCCATACACACTGATCTTTATGCCAATCTGGTGAGTCGTTTTCATTTTGTTATGACTATGGAAAAGTCTGGTTTTGTGTACGGTATGGTGGTCAGTGGTTCGCCGGGGTGGCCCGTGTCAGGTCATAGTTTCATGCCAGTTATTGATGGTCAAGTTTTGGTTTTGTTGAGGGCTTATTTATTATTCTACTATCACGGGCAATGGCCCTTGACTGGCCTTGGCTGGCTATCATAGTTTGGAAGTTAGAACGATATGGTGACAGTGACGTACCTACCTTACATTCAGTCTGGAAATTATGAAAATTCCAAATGAAATATTTTGATTAATTTTGTAGCGTGATAGTTTTATGTAGTGAGAATTGACTAAGTTTGAGAAGAAGCATAGTATTCTTCTTTTGTAGTTGGAGGGCCAAATTTTCTAAAAAGTGGTAAACCCTACCAGGCTTCGTTAATTGCGACTTAAAACGCTATGGCATTAATTGGATTCTCTAAAGCCCATATACCTACCTGGGCACTTGGGACACTGTAATGTGTGATTCATGTTTTGGACAGGAACTCTGCACTCACATTCGGTGTCCATAATAACACTTTTTACAGGTTTAGGTTACTACTACTACTAGAAGCTCGTGGCTAAATAATAATAGCTGCACTGGTCGATCATCAAGGTTTCAAGGTTAAGCAACGCTTGACGAGGCCGGTCCGTGGATGGGTAACCATTTCAACATACCGGGTTTCCTCTGTGCCTCGGAAAGCACGTTCAGCCGTTGGTCCCGGCTGTCATTTGAACATTTTTGACAGTCGTTACGGGTAGTTAGAAACCTGAGATCTTAAACCAGTCTTGCCATGGGCTACCGTGTTACCCAGTTACTGGGTTGTGGAGGGTAGATAGGCAGTTGCTACATGTAAAAGACTGGTACTCAGCTGCATCCGGTAGGACTGGAAGCTGACCCCAATGTAGTTGGGAAAAGGCTAGGCAGATTGATTGGTTTAGGTTAAATTCCATCAAAGCTGTGTATGGTTAAGATAACTGTGCGAACAAGAACTCTCGTAGTGTTTTTCATGTTTCAGATACCATATTGTGTCGCAATGGAGTCTCTGCTGCAGGCTAGAGGCTAGCGATTCTGATGCTGAGCGCGAAGGTTGAGGTGTCAACATCTGAGAGGTTAAGAAGAACGGCATGCTCACAGTTCGCAGGTCGTAGCCGAACGTTACGAGCGCGCGCAAGTTTGGAATGGAATACTCGGTGAGTCGCTTCCATTTTATTTCGATAGTGAAGTCGAATGTTCTCTAGTGATGAGATGCTATTTCAAGTTTTAAGAGTGTTCATGTTTGATCACTGAATTGGTAGTGATTATACCAAGCACTATCACTAGGTAATTAAGACACACTTACAAAAAGCTAGTAGTTAATGAGTTTTCTATTGACGGTATAGCTTCAATAGTTGGTTTAGTACGAACTTTAGGATGAGATATCCCATAAGAAGGAGATGAGATATCCAAAATGATTGAATAACTAGTAGTTTTCAGTGGCAAAGCGAGTTAGTAATGCCGTTGGGCCAACGGAATTGTATCGAGTTAGAATCGGTACTGGTCATTTACGTGTATTCAGGACGGATCTTGTTACGTAACGATGTACAACCACCGTCTTCAGATCTGAATTCACTTGCCTACTTTAAAAGTAATATTATGATAGCAGTAGATCTCGCGATCGTTTTCCGTACATGAAAACTGAGTTTGTGAGCGATAGTAAAGGGTAACTGTTGATAATCTGGTTTAAACGATATTGAGCCGAGTTATTCGTGAAGGTCCTTCACGCGAGCTATTAAGAAACAAATATGATCAGACCTAATTGTTTCCCTCATATTAACAGTCTGTATGTTACAAGATCCTAGAGTGAAAGGCGCGAATCTTGTGACAAGGATGCCTGATCACCAAGTTCCTTGAGAGTTAGACGTCATAGTTGATGACAGGTGTAATGAGACCAAATCTGATTAAGAATGGCTTGTACACTCATACTCGAAACTTTAGACCGCACCTCATGCGTAACATGTGGCGATGTGTCTAGAAGGAATCGTTGGTGAGATTTCTGTCTGTGTTGGTGCACAGAGCGCTTCATGTGGTGTAGCACATATTGCGCAAGATTTCTGAGAATCGTTGGTGCGATTCTTGTCTGTGTTGGTGCACAGAGCCCCTCGTGATGTGGTGTAGCATATGTGGCGGCAGATATGTAAAGAATCGTTGGTAGATACGATTCTGGCTTGTGTTGGTGTACAAAGGCCCCTCATGTGGTGTAGCATATGTGGCGGCAGATATGTAGAGAATCGTTGGTAGATACGATTCTGGCTTGTGTTGGTGCACAAGTCACAATGAAGGTTTCATGAGTTGAGTATGCATTGCCTATGAATCATAACAAACCGTAACAGAAATGTAACAATTACTTTGTTTAGTCGTTGAACTTGTTGATCGGCGGACCTTTTTTCTAATGAAGTGTTGAAAGTGGGAAACTTTGGTCCGAAAACTAAATAGGCCCTTTATTAAGTCTGCGATAGGTGATTATGACAGGGCAGTGATCGTTATACACCGAAAACTTTAAATAGGTACGCTTAGAACCTACCAGTATGATGCCACATACCAGTATCCATAAGGTAGGATGAGGAAGATGCCAGCGGGTCATGTACCAGTCGATGTTGATGTTTAAAGGATTTTAATGTTGATGAGCAAGCTTAAGATGTCGAGTAATTGAGTCTATCAGCCGTATTATGTTTGACCGTACCAGTGGATTCTGGCGGAGGTCGGGGTCTAGAGAAACCGTTGTGTGAGAGCAATATAATTGCTGGTCGGCTATAGAGCCGTGGCGTTAGAGGTTTTACTCGAGGGTTTCTATAAGCTTGGCAGTTTTTGCTGCAGCAGTTTTCTAACTTGTCTGGAATGACTGTGGTACATGGCCCAGGGAAATGATTTAGTTAAAGATCAGAGTTCCAAAATTTCCCTATTATCACGAACCCAATGATCTAGTTTGGTCAGGAGTAGCCGAGCGTTGTGTGTTCGCCTGTGTGGCAACTGTTGGCCTTTATGGCAACTGTTGGCCTGTGTGGCAACTAAAGGCTAGTGTGCCAACGGGAGGCCTTTATGGCAACTGTAGGCCAGTGTGGCAACTGGAGGTCTTTGTAGCAACTGTGGGCCTGTAGGGCACCTGTAAGTCGGTGTAAAAAAACATGTTTGTGTAAGGAACCTTAAAGAAAGTTCCTGTTGAGTTACGAGCTTAAAATAAAGTAAACTCACATAGTCACGCGAGTGGTGGGGTCACCATGTTAATGTTGATGACGTTCGAATCGTCAAGCCTTCATTACGAAAATTGAAATAATTTTGGTTTTCTAATTTTGATAACAATGCGCAGATTGTGTTAGTAAGATACACAAAGCTGAAGTACCAATTGAGATTGTAGATGATGAATAGCCGTAACATAGGATAGACTAAATCTCTGTGTGAACAGGTTCTAAGTTTAGAGAGTTAAGTTGACTCGACATCGTGAGGATGTGCGAGTAGAGCAATTTTGATTGCTAAGAGAGCTATGAGATAGCTAAGAGAGCTATGTGATAGCTAAGAGAGCTATGTGATGGCTAAAGATCGTGAATAAGATACCTGGCGTCTTGTTTCTTTTGTTTCATTAAATGTGACATTAATGACTATCAGTGGTACTTGGACTTTGTAATCACGAAGAATAGGTACCGGATCGATGATTAAGTTGCTATTTTCTTTAAATTAAAAATAGAATTACTTGTTCCTTGCAATGGTGAACAGAGAGATTTAAATGATCATGTTTGATTGTTTCGAAATGTTTCCTCACTCTAGAGTATGAGTCAGGATTGGACGAACGAATACTGTTTGGAAATTTTGTGTTTCAGAACAACATCCCTTGTATGATGGGAGACTGGCGGGTCGGAGTAGACTAAGAGGACGTGTGGCGCAACACGACATGAGATGGCAGTAAGCAAGGACAAGATGATGGCTGCGGGTGACAGATTTGGGGATCTGTCACCTGAGAGAGGCCCGAGAAGGCGGCGTGTTGTGTTCCACGCTCGCCTCTCAAGATAAATTACGGCCTAGAAAACACCATGTGGTTTTAGTCAGTAGGAGTCTGACAGACCCCTCAGCTTCCCCAAGAGCTGAGGACATTCATGAGAATTTCCACATGATTCGATACAATGTTAAAACCTGACAATGAGTAACAGACGAGGACGCCTGTCTCGCAGGATGGCCGTGTCGGGTTTAGTCAATAGTACGGACGTTAAAACAAATCGCAAGCACGCCATCTGGTGGCAAAGCAAGAATAACTACGCATTGGCGCCCTATTTCTAACCACTTGCGTGGTGGGGTACATAGAATATGGCAGTTGAGTACTGACAGCCTTAGAGCTAACACGTCGTAGAATCAGTGTCGATCTGTAAATTAGTAAGCAAGATTGTAACTGTGTCTATTTGAATAAACCCAGTGTATCGAATAATTTATGTGATTTCATTTGCACGATTGTACCCACCGACCTGCCCACACACGATGTCTTAACCTAAGGAAATACATCCTGACTTCTATCGGCCAGCCTTGATGCGACATATATATATAGGTATTTATTATGAGGCATATATATGTATGTTTATTTTAACCATAGATATATACTATTCAATTTAACTTTAATAATTATTTATATTTTTTATGCAACGGCCATGTTATCTCTCCACCACCCTTGGTTGACTGGTAGAGAATGCCTCAGGCATTAAGTCCGCCTATGTACCTGTATGTTGCATGAAGTCTTAATACATAAATGATCTATGATAACAATCGCTTATTTCGGGCGTATACCAGTAATCACAAGATAAATCTTAGGGTTTCTCTCAGAGGCTTGTTAATGTTGAAAACTATTTTTGATCATGACGTTTTGGACGTAGTCATTAATTAATGACTTCGTCCATCTAATCAATTAGACCTTATTGTTCTCATCATTTCGTCATTCATCACGCTATCACTGACTTCCTTTCTTATCACCGTGATCAAACGCATATTTCCATATAACAACAAGTGCAAAAATTGTTCAAGAAAATGTATATTTAGATAAACATTAATCCCGTCTCCCAAATCCATCAGTTCCGACATCACTGAATCTCTCGCAAAGATTTTTGTATAATCTTCCCGGATAGCACAACCGTTGTTGGAGCTAAGAATATTTCCGATTATTTCTATAAAGAACTCTTGAAGTAAATAAATCTATTGTACCTTTCTTAATATTCAGTAGAGCGGGAATAGGCGGACTAGTGAGCGACTACCTTTTCAGTCCTTTACGTAAATAGTATCCTAATCCTGTTATTTGGAAGACGGTGTTGTATTTTTAATAAATGTATGAGCGTGGTTAACCGTTCCCTTTATCTTCTTATTTCAATTTATAAGGGGTTAACGTAGCATGTCTACTTCATCCATTCATCTCTATTTCCATCTTAAAACAGTCAGCTCTTTTCTAGCTATTCCATTTTTCACACAAATCGTCCATGGTTTTTTGTCTACTACTAACCCTAATACCATACCCAATGTTTCATTTACGATTTCCTAATAAACCTTTGGTCGATTTATTAGGCGATATCTGAAAGTAGTGCAAACAGCACCTAATAGTCTAATATGTATATGATTACTAAAACATAACTTGTTAGTTTATAAGGATGTTGACAAAAAAACTATCAGTTAGATTTCACCTAAAAATACTGGACACGTATTTTTTCTTTTGCCACGTAAACAAAATAATACGACGAAACCACAGTATAAATATGGACAAACAGTACGGAAACTGCCTATACAAACATTTTCGCGATTCTGAACTGAGGCAACAAGGTAAGGTACTGCGAATATGGGGTCAAAATTTATTAAAAAAATTCGTCATGGGTATCATTTTCAGGTTTTCGGAGCACTTAATGTGAATATCGGGATATTATGAAGATCCAAGATGGCGCCGACCGAAATTTCTAAACCTTGACCCCATATTTGTAATGAGCAACCCCAAAAACTATGATGAAAATTTCGGAAATTACGATCGGCACCATATCGGATTTTGATTTTATTTAAAAAGAAACCTAAAGTCGAGTTTTTGGAAACCCCAGTAGTAATAGATTTCTTGCATGAATCTGTCTATTTTGTCCGTCCGTTTATATTTTCAAGAAAATAAGTAGTTCGATAAGAAATAAAATGTCAAACAATTGAATCAAATACGATTTAGAGCATTTTTACAAACTATCATATACACAGATTTATTTTAAACAAAACACTTTTAAATTTTGTTATTACTACGCATTGTTACACACTCTCGAATTTTATTAACTTTTGAAAACAATATTAAAATAAGGCTTAATTAAGGCTTATTTTAATATTGTTTTTAAAAGTTGCATAGTTACAAGTTACATAGTTACACACTTTTGCTGCGATACTTTTGTCGGCTTTAAGCACACGAACGCGCCGCTCGCTTCGCGGTAACAGTAGCACGTTAAATAGCTACTTTGCCGAAAAAAGCAACCCTTAAGAGGAAATAGGGGCTGAGAGCGCCGACTGAATTTCCTTAGTAAAACTCATAATTCGAGGTTTGGCTCTCGTCTATTTCCTCCTCCAAAGTTGGACCAATTTAAAAGATATTCCATAAACTGAAAATAAAAGATATAAATGCCTCTAAGTTTTCCTTTTTGATGATACATTATCTTTAGAAGCTTTAGAACCCTCAAAAAATGCTCAAAATTGCGCTGTCAATAGATGCTTAATGTACAAATTCGACAAATATAAATGAAAAAAGGAAAACATAGGGGCATTGTATATATCTTACTTTTCCAGTTTAATGAATATCTTTTAAATTGGTCCAGTATTGGAGGAGGAAATAGAAGAGAGCCAAACCTCGAATTATGACTTTTTACTAAGGAAATTCAGTCGGCGCTCTCTGCCCATATTTCCTCTTAACACCCGGCAATCTATAAATAGCGGCTTACTGAGAACTGGCTGGTGTTGTATAGTTATGTACAGGAGATATTCCTAATGTGGGCCTAAGTTTCAACAGTAAAAAAAAAACTAATTGCGGCTAGATATATTACCAGGCAAGCTGCAACAAGCTTGCTGTGATCTATTTAATTCTTACAGTGGGATCTCCCACTATCAGCAAGATAGTAAGGGTAAAAATATATTATCTAAATCAAAGAAAATAATTAAGTTACTTACATGCTATGTTATAATAAGAATATAACAAACTTACTGAAAGCAATTATCGTGAAGCCGAGGGCCACCATCCAGCCCAGACTTATATGCGTGATGTACATGCACATCAGCACAAACACCAGCATGAAAGACTGAGCCCACCACATGCCTGTGATTATCACCCAACTTAGCACCACTGTCGATTTTTCCTTAAAATATATGAAAAGTTAAAATCAAAGTTAAAAGTTGGAAGCCACATCTATGACGCGATATACAAAATCACAAGCACTTGCATCGCGCAAGCTAAGTTTTCGTTCGCGATTTGAACCTAATAATGATGTATATTTTATGGACCAAGTGATTAGTACGGCATTATTCATAATGCCCGGGCAATTAAAAAATCCCCAGTTTGAGTAGACAATGTGATAAAACTATTTAAATAATTAAATTGACTATGCTTTCTGAATAATGCGACATCTGCTTATTGGGCCGGGTAATACAAAATGTGTTTTTTAAATTATATTATGTTGACATTGATTTTAAGTAAGTACGATTACAATTTAAGCAACAAAGTCGACGAAGCTCTGCTGCGCGAGGTTTTTATTTCTGTCTGCAGGATTTAAAGTAACCTAACATGAAGAAGATGACGGGAGCTGTATTCGCTCACTTTAGCGCCCGTGATGTCTTTCGAACCTAACCTATCTTTGTCGGGGTGCCCTAAGCTCCCGAGCTCGCTTCGCTCGCTCTGGGACTAATTGCTTGACCATAATTATCGAATTGCCCAACCGTTACGTAGCAATATTCATAATGACCAGACAATGTGATAAATAT
Organism: Orthosia gothica; assembly: GCA_949775005.1. Classification (NCBI taxonomy): domain Eukaryota; kingdom Metazoa; phylum Arthropoda; class Insecta; order Lepidoptera; family Noctuidae; genus Orthosia; species Orthosia gothica. The sequence goes on from OX459044.1 coordinate 9,007,679, forward strand.
AAAAGTTTAAACCAGTATTCACTATATTTCCCGATTTGACTTGACTTGATTCATAATACATATACATACATACATATACATAGTTCTCTGGTTAATCACTTAGTCCATGCCACATACAACACCCGTCTGGTCAGAGTATTAGTTCAATACTACATACTTTAAAAAAAGTGTTCTACATTATTAAATTTGTATACTTTACCTTACTTTAATTAATATATAAGAAGACTTTGCACATAAAACAACACTATTACATAGTTAACAACAATTTTTTTTAAATTTTGTCTTTGTTGTTCCCCACATTGCTCCAGCCAACTATGCCAAGGCAGGAGACTACAACAGTTTCTAATCAATAAACGCAAAAGCAATGGTAGGTAAGCTTTTTAATTTGATGGGTAGAAGGAAAGAAAGATTTTATTTGCGCCAGGTACGGCGCATACCATACAAAAAAAAACCTAAACACAAACAGGGAAAGTATGCTACACATTCACGCATCACTCGCATAAGCATAAGCTCGACATGGTCAATAGTTACACAAACAAACTTACAAACTTGACGCCCCAAATGAACCACAAGTTGATGAAAACCATGATACTGCAGTAGATGATAGCGTTGATACTGAAACTGTAGACATTGTGCAGGACCAGCGGAGTACAGTCTTTGCATTTTTTGTAGTACAGGATCTCTATGGTCTCTATTATCACACATATTATGCTGATTGCCTAGAAATTAAAATATTTTTTTTTTTATTTGTTGGTAGGGTCGCGTTTGACCACTAACTCACTTGATGGTAAGCGATGATGTGGTTGACAATAGAGCACGCTTACCTAGAAATAACCTATTCTTATACTCTTGACTTAAAGATCCTCGGATTCCTGCTATCATGAAACACAGACTACTACAGAAAATTCCACTCAGCTCTAAGCACAATTAAAGTATTTCCAAAACGTGCATATAGGTCTTGTAGTAAGGCAATAATATGCAGAATCAAATTTCCCTTGAGTGCCTAAAACGTGGATACACGCGAGTCAAAATGGATTTTTTATGGTTTCGGTAATTAAGGCACTCAAAGGGTTAATGCCATCATCATTCTACAGCATTCCAGTGCTGGACAAAGGCCTCGCCAATTGCACACCATTCATCTCGATATCATTTAGTTGCTACAGACATCCTGCGAGAAAACGTAAGGTCTAGAGAGCGCTCCAGCGAGCGCCCCTCCTAACGTTTGATTTGCGATATCCAGTCAAAAACACTGCTACAGTAGTCATAAATAAGTCATTGGTTCTACGGCTAGTTCTTTGTCCATTGTTTAATCAATTTATGCTTATTCAATGAGCTTTACTTTGATTTTTCGGAGGATCACCTCGTTTCGGATTCGCAACCAAACTCGATTTTCGTAGTTTGAGTATTCACCATCATCATCATCATTTCAGCTGAAGCTACTACAAGCTCTTCATCATCATATCAGCCGAAAAACGTCCACTGCTGGACATAGGCCTTCCCCAAGCGTCGCCACATTGACCGGTCGCTTGCGTCTCGTATCCAGCGGATCACCTTCACCAGGTCAACGGTCCACCTAGTGGAAGGCCTTCCAACGCAACGTCTTCCGGTTTGCGGTCGCCACTCCAGATTTTTGTTGCTCCATAGGCCATCCTTTCTGCGAGCAATGTTCCATGCCCACAAGCCTACAAGCTCTTACCAACCAGAAAATCGAAGAAGGAAGAAGTTACATCATAAGTCCTACGAGGTAAACTGTTAAGGAACTATGAAACATTCAGTAAATAGTAAGTTACTTACTAGTGTAAAAATGCCGACGAAAAGTGCACCCTTTCGCAAAGAAAATCGGCATAAGAACGTTTTAGGAGCTAATTTTGTGAGCCACTTCATTTTAGAACAATTGTTTCTTTCCATATTTCTTTAGTAAACCTACAGTTTTGTTTTATCCGTAGCCATCCTGATTGCAACGTCATGGTATTGTTGTCTTGAAATAAGGTATCAATTTTACACGAGGTAGCAATTCATACTTAATTTAACGCAAATAAAAAGAAAAACTTTTTGTAACCAAAAATAATCTAAATTCCAATCAAAAATACTAATTGCACAGCAAAATAGTAACCTAAAAAAATATTATTATTGTAGCAACAATTGCGGAGATCCTATTTCTGTTTGCAGGGTCTAAAGTAACCGAACATGAAAGAGATGACGGGAGCTGAGTTCGCTCACATCAGCTCCCGTCATCCCTTTCAAATCTAACCTATCCGTAAAACGCCGGGAGGGACGCCCTAGAAAGACATACATAGACCTTATAGGTGATGTTCTTCAGAAAGGCGAAGTGCGCAGTACCTTATGGGTATGACCGGCGTGTGTGTATGACTAGATGTATGAATGTGTGTGAAGCAAAAGAAGTATGTAAGGATCTGAGCAGGTGGCGTTCTATAGTTTCTGCCTACCCCCATGGGAAAAAAGCGTGAGTTTATGAATGTATGTATATACGTATAAGTTGGAAACGATAGAAAAAATAAATGTAATCATTTTTATCGTATTCGGGGTCTAACGGGACGGGATCATCTGGGATCGGGGTACTCTGGGACTAACTCAGTGGTCAAGCGCGAGCCAATAATAAAAAAAAAAACTGTAGTGAAAAGCTGATTTTTAACACGCTTTTATTAGCTTGGTATGTATGTATATTTGTAACGGAATCTTTGAACGTGATTTTCACCAGAGGGTGAGTTAAAAATTAATCCGACGTTTTAAAGGGTTAAAAAGTCGGATTAATTTGAACTTTGCACACTTATCAAAGACTGATGACAATATGATGACAATGCAATAATTTAAATAGTCCCATTATCCTTACCAGGATCTTCAGGATTAGCGATTGACGTAATTAAAAAAATAAATAAAAAATAAATTAAGATTAGTGTGATTAACAAACAAAAAAATATTGTTAAAAAGCGCGGCTTGCTTGATGTCAACTGTTATAATATTCTTTTGGCAGATATTGGTTAAAGTAGAGTCATTTTAAAAATATCTTAAAAAATATATATAACACAATGTATATAATAAAACATTTTATTTTCTACTTTTTAGTGTAGTTTTCTATTAAAGCGTGTCTTTTTTTTAATTAATTTTTATTATTTGGTGGTTTTTGGGGTTGATCCCATAAACGTTGTCCTCAATGTACTCTTTTCAGTTTTTCCATTGTTTCTTATATAAGTACCCTGTATAAAATTCAAAAGCAGCATTATTTCACATTTCAATTTATTTGCCAAGCATGGTACAAACTCTATTCAACAGGAGTTTGTGATGATTTTCGAATCTTCAGCCAATATCCGTAGCCAACTAATATACAGTAGAGGAATATCACTGAAACAAGCAGAATAAATACTATTAATAGTACAAGTGCCTTAAAGCGGTTGTTTTTGTTATTGTCCTAAGTGTCCATACACCTGCACTTTGGAAGACTTTATGCTCGCCACTGATGCCGCTATCGGCGTGGCCACCTACTGGGCCCAAAATTTATAAAGAGTTTCCCATCGACTCTAAAAGAAGAAGATTACAAGTGCACCTAGATTTACAATTTGTAATATCGGTATCATCATCACCATTCCAGCCAAAAGACTTCCACTGCTGAACATAAGCTTCCCCCAACATAATGGTCATCCGCTACAGACGGTAGACAGTCCAAAATGGCTTTGCCGAGTGGTTACCCGCGTCTAACTAAAAAACTTCTCAGCCTAAGTAGAAATAACCTAAAAATAGTCATAGGGATAATAACGGGCCAAACACTCCTTAACAAACATATTTTCAACATAGGTGCCACAGACAGCCCACTTTGCAGGGGCTGTTTTAACGCTGAAAAATCAGCCGCCCACGTAATCCTGGAATGCGAGGCCGTGGCATCTCAACGTGAAGAAATCCTCGGAATAATGAGGTCGCACCGTGAAGCCTGTGAAGCCCCCAGGAAGCTTTTGTGCATTTTGACAGAGCTAGGCTGGCTATGTAAGGCAGTATTTCCACACACAACGGACCGAATGGAAGTCTGAGTGCGGAAGCGGGAGTCTCTAATACTACTTCTACATATGCTTCCCCCAAGTCTCACCACATCGACCGGTCCTATGCGAATCTAGATATAAGTAACATCATAATCATCTTTTTGCCTTTTCCCATGATACTAGGGGTCACCGCTACTCATTTTCTTCTTCTGTTCTTCCCTGTCAACCGTCAAGCTTAATTTGCTCTCTTTTCTTTCTTAATATTCGTCACATTATCCATCAATATTGTTTTTGGCTTGACTTAATCTCTGCACATCACATCACATCATCAGCCTATTAATGTGCTGTTGGGACATAGGCCTCCTCTCTGTGAGAGGGAATGGGCCGTAATCCACCACGCGGGCCCAGTGCGGGTTGGTGGATGTCACATGTCTTTGAATTTTTGGTTCTAGGACATGCCGGTTTCCTCACGATGTTTTCCTTCACCGTTTTAAGAGCAGTGGTGAAGAAATAATTTACACAAAGTAAAGAGCCTGCCTGGGCTCGAACCCACGACCTACAACTTGTAAGTTGTGGCCGATACCACTGGGCCATATTCTCTGCATTTAAACACATTTATATTAAAAATCTATCTATATGTGATACATGTATACGTATAATATTAATCGATATAAAAATCGATGTCTGTATTTATGTTCCCTATGGGCTCCAAAACTGCTGGAGCGATCTTGATGTAATTTTGCTGGCGAAATGTGGGTGTACTACATATGAACCTCTGCCTAATCCTTCAGGGCATTCAGGCGTGATGATAAGTTGCCAAAAAAAATATATTGCAAATAAAACATTTATCAATTTAAATTATATTGTTATATTATTATGTTACTATAAAGCCTGAAATACGGAAAAACCTAGGATTTACCGTTAAATGCTATGATTTACCAAGTCTTACAGGTAAAAGTCCAAAATGATTCTACCTCTCTATATCAGGACGGCCACCAGTCAATATACATTTAATCCGAATTTACGGCATTATTTTCTACACCAATAGCAGAGTCATCTCAATCACCTTTCAATTACTTTATATATATAAGTATTTATTATAAGGCATATATATGTATGTTTATTTTAACCATAAATATATACTATTCAATTTTACTTTAATATATATATTTTTTTTATGCAACGGCCATGTTATCTCTCCACCACCCTTGGTTGACTGGTAGAGAATGCCTCAGGCATTAAGTCCGCCTATGTACCTGTATGTTGCATGAAGTGTTAATAAATAAATGATCTATCTTATACGTTTTGGACGTAGTCATTAATTAATGACTTCGTCCATCTAATCAATTAGACCTTATTGTACTCATCATTTCGTCATTCATCACGCTATCATTGACTCCCTTTCTTATCATCGTGATCAAACGCATATTTCCATATAACAACAAGTGCAAAAATTGCTCAAGAAAATGTATATTTAGATAAACATTAATCCCGTCTCCCAAATCCATCAGTTCCGACATCACTGAATCTCTCGCAAAGATTTTTGTATAATCTTCCCGGATAGCGCAACCGTTGTCGGAGCTAAGAAAATTTCCGATTATTTCTATAAAGAACTCTTGAAGTAAATAAATCTATTGTACCTTTCTTGATATTCAGTAGAGCGGGAATAGGCGGACTAGTGAGCGACTACCTTTTCAGTCCTTTACGTAAATAGTATCCTAATCCTGTTATTTGGAAGACGTTGTTGTTTTTTTATGAAATGTAGGAGCGTGCTTAACCGTTCCCTTTTTCTTCTTATTTCAATTTATAAGGGGTTAACGTAGCATGTCTTCTTCATCCATTCATCTCTATTTTCCATCTTAAAACAGTCAGCTCTTTTCTAGCTATTCAATTTTTCACACAAATCGTCCATGGTTTTTAGGGTTCCGTACCCAAAGGGTAAAAACGGGACCCTATTACTGAGACTCCGCGGTCCGTATGTCTGTCTGTCTGTCTGTCACCAGGCTGTATCTCATGAACCGTGATAGCTAGACAGTTGAAATTTTCACAGGTGATGTATATCTGTTGCCGCTACAACAACAAATACTAAAAACAAAATAAAATAAATATTTCAGGGGGGCTCCCATACTACAAACGTGTTTTTTTTGCCATTTTTTACCAAAATGGTACGGAACCCTTCGTGTGCGAGTCCGACTCGCACTTGGCCGGTTTTTGTCTACTACTAACCCTAATACCATACCCAATGTTTCAGTTACGATTTCCTAATAAACCTTTGGTCGATTAGTGCAAACAGCACCAAATAGTCTAATATGTATATGATTACTAAAACATAACTTGTTAGTTTATAAGGATGTTGACAAAAAAACTATCAGTTAGATTTCACCTAAAAATACTGGACACGTATTTTTTCTTTTGCCACGTAAACAAAATAATACGACGAAACTACAGTATAAATATGGACAAACAGTACGGAAACTGCCTATACAAACATTTTCGCGATGCTGAACTGAGGCAACAAGGTAAGGTACTGCGAATATGGGGTCAAAATTTATAAAAAATGTCGTCATGGGTATCATTTTCTTGGTTTTCGGGGCACTTAATTTGAATATCGGGACATTATGAAGATCCAAGATGGCGCCGACCGAAATTTCTAAACCTTGACCCCATATTTGTAATGAGCAACCCCAAAAACCATGATGAAAATTTCGGAAATTACGATCGGCACCATATCGGATTTTGATTTTATTTAAAAAGAAACCTAAAATCGAGTTTTTGGAAACCCCAGTAGAAATAGATTTCTTGCATGAATCTGTCTATTTTGTCCGTCCGTTTATGTTTTCAAGAAAATAAGTAGTTTGATAAGAAATAAAAGGTCAAACAATTGAATCAAATACGATTTAGGGCATTTTTACAAACTATCATATACACAGATTTATCTTAAACAAAACACTTTTAAATTTCGTTATTACTACGCATTGTTACACACTCTCGAATTTTATTAACTTTTGAAAACAATATTAAAATAAGCCGGGAAGGCTTATTTTAATATTGTTTTTAAAAGTTGCATAGTTACAAGTTACATAGTTACACACTTTTGCTGCGATACTTTTGTCGGCTTTAAGCACGCGAACGCACCGCTCGCTTCGCGGTAACAATAGCACGTTAAATAGCTACTTTGCCGGAAAAAGCAACCCTTAAGAGGAAATAGGGGCTGAGAGCGCCGACTGAATTTCCTTAGTAAAACTCATAATTGGAGATTTGGCTCTCGTCTATTTCCTCCTCCAAAGTTGGACCAATTTAAAAGATATACCATAAACTGAAAATAAAAGATATAAATGCCTCTAAGTTTTCCTTTTTGATGATACATTATCTTTAGATGCTTTAGAACCCTCAATAAATGCTCAAAATTGCGCTGTCAATAGAGGCTTAATGTACAAATTCGACAAATAAAAATGAAAAAAAGAAAACATAGGGGCATTGTATATATCTTACTTTTCCAGTTTAAGGAATATCTTTTAAATTGGTCCAGTATTGGAGGAGGAAATAGAAGAGAGCCAAACCTCGAATTATGACTTTTTACTAAGGAAATTCAGTCGGCGCTCTCTGCCCATATTTCCTCTTAACACCCGGCAATCTATAAATAGCGGCTTACTGAGAACTGGCTGGTGTTGTATAGTTATGTACAGGAGATATTCCTAATGTGGGCCTAAGTTTCAACAGTAAAAAAAAACTAATTGCGGCTAGATATATTACCAGGCAAGCTGCAACAAGCTTAGCTGATCCTTACAGTGGGATCTCCCACTATCAGCAAGATAGTAAGGGTAAAAATATCTTATCTAAATCAAAGAAAAAAATAAGTTACTTACATGCTATGTTATAATAAGAATATAACAAACTTACTGAAAGCAATTATCGTGAAGCCGAGAGCCACCATCCAGCCCAGACTTATATGCGTGATGTACATGCACATCAGCACAAACACCAGCATGAAAGACTGAGCCCACCACATGCCTGTGATTATCACCCAACTTAGCACCACTGTCGATTTTTCCTTAAAATATATGAAAAGTTAAAATCAAAGTTAAAAGTTGGAAGCCACATCTATGACGTGATATACAAAATCACAAGCACTTGCAACGCGCAAGCAACGTTTTCGTTCGCGATTTGAACCTAATAATGATGTTTATTTTATGGACTAAGTGATTAATACGGCATTATTCATAATGCCCGGGCAATTAAAAAAGCCCCAGTTTGAGTAGGCAATGTGATAAAACTATTTAAATAATTAAATTGACTAGGCTTTCTGAATAATGCTTATCACTTATTGGGCCGGGTAATACAAAATGTGTTTTTTAAATTATATTATGATGACATTGATTTTAAGTAAGTACGATTACAATTTAAGCAACAAAGTCGACTAAGCTCTGCTGCGCGGGGTTTTTATTTCTGTCTGCAGGATTTAAAGTAACCTAACATGAAGAAGATGACGGGAACTGTATTCGCACACTTTAGCGCCCGTGATGTCTTTCGAACCTAACCTATCTGTGTCGGGGTGCCCTAAGCTCCCGAGCTCGCTTTGCTCGCTCTTGGACTAATTGCTTGACCGTAATTATCGAATAACCCAACCGTTACGTAGCAATATTCATAATGACCAGACAATGTGATAAATATAAAAGTTTAAACCAGTATTCACTATATTGCCCGATTTGACTTGACTTGATTCATAATACCCGGGCATTATACATAGTTCTCTGGTTAATCACTTGGTCCATGACACATACAACACCCGTCTGGTCAGAGTATTAGTTCAATACTACATACTTTAAAAAAAGTGTTCTACATTATTCAATTTGTATACTTAACCTTACTTTAATTAATATATAAGAAGACTTTGCACATAGAATAACACTATTACATAGTTAACAACAGTTTTTTTTTTAAATTTTGTCTTTGTTGTTCCCCACATTCCTCCAGCCAACTATGTCAAGGCAGGAGAATACAACAGTTTCTAATCAATAAACGCAAAAGCAATGATATGTAAGCTTTTTAATTTGATGGATAGAAGGAAAGAAAGAGTTTATATGCGCCAGGTACGGCACATACCATACAAAAAAAACTTAAACACAAACAGGGAAAGTATGCTACACATCCACGCATCACTCGCATAAGCATAAGCTCGACATGGTCATAGACATGGTAGTTAGACAAACAAACTTACAAACTTGACACCCCAAATGAACCACAAGTTGATGAAAACCATGATACTGCAGTAGATGATAGCGTTGATACTGAAACTGTAGACATTGTGCAGGACCAGCGGAGTACAGTCTTTGCATTTTTTGTAGTACAGGATCTCTATGGTCTCTATTATCACACATATTATGCTGATTACCTGGAAGTCAAAACAGTCTTTTTTTTATTTGTTGATTGCATTCGCGTTTGACCACTACCTCACCTGATGATAAGCGATGATGTGGTCAACGACCGAGCACGCTTGCCTAGAAGTGACCTATTCACGTTTGACTTAAAGATCCTTGGATTCCAGCAATCATGAAACACAGACATGAAAGGGAAGGGAATTAGGGAATTCCACTCCAGCTGTATGCACAATGAAAGTATTCGCAAAACGTTTTGGGCATATAGGTGGGCTTGTAATAAGGAAATAATATAAAAAAAAGAATCAAATTCCCTTTGAGTGCCTAAACGTGGATCCGCACGAGCCACAGTGGATTTTTAACTGTTTCGGTAATTAAGTCACTGAAAGGTTTAATGCCATCGACATCCTACAGCAGTTTAGTGGCCTTTCCCAAGCATCACCACATCGAATTGTCCCATGCGTCTCGTATCCAGCGGATCCCTGCAACCTTCACCAGGTCATCGGTCCACCTGGTGGGAGGCCTTCCAACGCAACGTCTTCCGGTTCACGGTCGCCACTCCAGAACTTTTTTGCCCCATCGGCCATCTACTCTGCGAGCAATGTGCCCTGCCCACAAGCCTACAAGCTCTTATCTCCCCTAACTCTTTAAGAAGTTATATCATAAGGCCTCCGAGGTACACTGTTAAGGAACTATGAAACATTCAGTAAATAGTAAGTTAACTTACTAGTGTAAAAATGCCGACGAAAAGTGCACCCTTTCGCAAAGAAAATCGGCATAAGAACGTTTTAGGAGCTAATTTTGTGAGCCACTTCATTTTAGAACAATTGTTTATTTCCATATTTCTATAAACCTACAGTTTTGTTTTCCGAATCCGTAGCCATCCTGATTGCAACGTCATTGTATTGTTTTCTTCAAATAAGGTATCGATTTTACATAAGGTAGCAATCCATACTAATTTATAAAGGGTATTTAGACGAAAAAAAAAAACTTTTTGTTTCCAAAAATAATCCGAATTCCAATCAAAAATACTGATTGCACAGCTAAATAGTTACCTAAAAATATAATCAATTCAGCAACAATTGCGGTGATCTTATTATTCTAGGAGGAATTGCGGAGTCTGCAGGGTCTAAAGTAACCTAACATGAAGGAGATAACGGGAGCTGAGTTCGCTCACATCAGCTCCCGTCACATCGTCACCTTCGAATCTTACCTATCCATGTCGGGGTGCCCTAAACTCCGGAGCTCGCTTAGCTCGCTCTTGAACTTATTTTGTTATAATATTGTGTGATTATAAATTTTGTAAAAAAAAAGTTGCTAACAACTCCTGCATTATAAAGTTTTATGACGTAGGTATATGACATTCGCGGAGGCGCGCTTTTTCAGTCTCCCCAGGGTTGTGCCCTAACAGGCGTTGCATAGATGAGGTTTATATAAATAATTTACAACAGATGTTACAAGTGCATTGGACGAGGGTGCGGACGCTTGCGGTCGGTTCGGTACAGCGAGCCGCAGCGGCCACACCCTGCGCAGCCGTGCTGGGTATGGAGCACATAACCCTGCTACATGGTGCTGCGCCATTTGCACGAGCGCTCGGGTTCTGATCGCACGTGTATTGAATTAAGTTAAATTTTTGGCACTTATTCAATTACTTTTTCAATTTTGCACAATTTCTCGTTAGTTATTAATATACTTCTAGTTTTTTGCATTTTAGAACTTTCAGTTCTTTCTTTTTCTTCAGAGTATAAATATACTTTACTGCTATAGTTTAGAAACATAATTATTATTTTGGCGAGCGTAGCTGTTTGTACGGAATCCTTGATGCGCGAGTCCGACTCGCACTTGGCCAGTTTTTTGTATTTACATCATAAATTATTTGCCGAAGACTCAATAGTTTTCTAGTTAATTGAGGAAGTGTGATTTCGGAGTGAATACTGCTCATAAAAGCATTCGGAATACAAAATATGGAATAACTTATTAATGCTGAATGCGATACCGTTGGATGTTTGTTCCTCTTAATTGAACATCCATGTAACATCATCGTTACGTGATTCTCGATAGCCACTATAGCAGGCCTTCGTATAAAATTCGATGCCAATGTCAAAAACGCTTAAACGAACAGACAAACATAAAACTCTATATAAAGTGATGTCCTAATTCGACTCCATCACAAAATGATCCATTTGCCAGTTATATTTATAAAGCTTGGTATTTATTGACATTATCCCTTTATTTATCTAACAAGTCCCAGAGACTCCGCGCAAACTATCATATTGACCAAAAAACTTAAATATCGCAGTTTTGTTTTAGTGCGTCCTAGTACCTTCCTGAAGTAACGTGCCCGATACGAGATGAAGAAGACCTGCGCCTTACGTATCGGTGACTAGTTATGACCAAAGAGTCCACTGGACTTCATACTGGACTGGGTATTTATGTGACAAATATTTTGCTTTGCTAATTTGAAAGGAGATTGCCCATACACAGGCCCCGCATGAGGTATCGTGTCTGCGAATTCAATATTATCCAAAAATAGGATTTATATTTTGTGTTTTTCCATCTGTGTCCTTTACTTTATATGTACCTACCAAAGACCTTATACTTCTTACTACTAGACTGTGCACTATGGCGCAAAAAACGGTCCGAGCGAGAGGGCTCCCGTTGGTAGTGTGTCTCTTTCTAATGAGGTGACCATGACCAAACATAACAAGGGACAAATTGATTGTAAAAACAATAGTGTAAGTATCCCTATATATGTATATATCCTACCTAACTACGCTACCTAAACCTACCAAATTCAAGGAAAAGAAACGTGTGTATATTTTTTGGAATCTACATCACTTACCGTATGGTGTCGGGCGTAAAGAATTTCAACAGCCCATGTTTTTCCATTGGTGTCATAAGAGGCGACTAAGGGACAAACCAGAGAATGGGCAGCAGCGTTCTCTGTGCATTTGTAACAACCATACTGCGATCGCCAACCCGCCTGCAAAGCACTCCCCATGAATAGCACAAATAAAACATAGCCCCTAGTGCCCGGCAGCCTGCCTACCCTCGACTACGGTAGCGATCTAGGTTAAAGTATGGCAAGGAGTGCAAAGAATCCCGTACGAGATCCGGCTACCCCAACAAATACCGAAGACAGGACCTGGCAATGTACAACACGCGCACAATCCGGACTCGGACCGACGATAAGATCACCGAACTCGAAGAGGAATTGAGCAGTTTACGATGGAGTATTATAGTGTTATCTGAAGTTCGAAGAAAGAGGGGGACTCAATAACCCTCAAATCCCAAGCCTGCATATGTCTTGTTCTTCAAGACCCATCGTATAGATAGGAACAAAAAGCTCTCTGATCTTACTCTCAAGCTCATGAAGGAGAGGCGTGAGATGATCCTGCAGTCTTCAGACGATGCTTTGAAATACCCCAAAGGATCTCAATTATTTCACATATTGTCCAGTTGCGTAGACAGTTGAGAAACTTAACTTCACCAATTTTATTCCACTAGGAATCAATTTGCGAATAATATTAACAGCCGCTGAATTTTACTCGAACAAAACCCGCCAAAAACTCCACAAACCTGGTGGTCCTACATTTAGTATTACCAGGCCCAAACATTTAAAAGTACTACTCTTACTCAGTATTGATTAATTATTTTTTAAATACAATGAATTGATTAATTAAAGGAACTGTAAAAAAATTTAAATACGCTTCAAAGTTTCATAGACTTTGAAACGTATTTAAATATATTTTTTATTCGTTCGTTTTGGTTTTACATAAAAAAGAAAATATAAAATGTTCTACCATTTCTAACAAACCCAATGATTAGTTGAGCTGGCAAGATGTCAGACAAGGACACACTACCAGCGGGCACCCTCTCGCTCAGGACCGCTTTTGGTTAGCTACCGCTTATAAGGGAATAGCTAACCTAGATGTATGGTAATAGATTTCATTTTAGCTATACAAAAATTTTTGGTGCACAGTCTAGTAGTAAGAAATACGTATAAGGTCTTTGGTACCTACAGACAACAACAGATCAGGTTCCTTCACTTTGACATTTGTATGCACCTTATTGCATTGTAATAAGGGTTCATTTCAAGAACAGAAACATCGTTAAATCTCGTGAACCCCGAAAAATAAATAAAAAAGGTTTTCTAAACGTGTTTTTTCTACAATCTACAACCAAATTCCTTAAGATACAAACATTTTTTCAAAGGGTCCAAGTGCCCTTACAAAATGGACATTCTCCTTTAATCGTATTTTCAGTGTTTTTCTGTTTGTATTTTAGAGTAAAAGATGGCTTCAAATAGTTGGTAAACAACAAAACGCTGAGTCTATAGCACAAGACTGGCTCAGATGTGATGACAAGGAATCAAATGATGAAGAGCGAGAGCATCAAGGTGGACCACACGTAATAGTGCCCAACTAATTCTGATGATGGGAGCATACCTTCTGATCATGTCTCGGTTTCAGAGTGCTGACTCAAGCCAAGTGGAAGCACAGGATTTAGGTGAGGATGCAAGAATACTTTCATAAGAAAGAGTATATTGAACAAAGAAATTGAAAATAATTTATAATAGTATTTTAGTGAACAGTTTCGGAGAAATGATGTCTCCCTGTCTTACGCCGCGCTGGAGAAGGATTGGTTTCGAGGTCTGATCCTGAAGACGGACTGACATGGTGGCGTTTTTGTACAGACACTTCAACACCTCAATGTACCGGTAGTCGATCTGGCACCGTTGGAGAGACTGCAGTACAGCCCAAGTCTCGATCGAATCGAAGGCTTTCTCGTAGTCCACAAACGCTAAACAGAGAGGCAGGTTATACTCTTCGGTCTTCTGTATAACCTGCCGCAGCGTATGTATGTGGTCTACGGTGCTAAAGCCTTTTCGGAATCCGGCTTGTTCGGGAGGCTGGAAATCGTCAAACCTGCGCGCGAGACGATTCGTGATGACTCTTGAAAACAACTTGTAAACATGGCTAAGAAGCGAGATGGGCCTATAGTTCTTCAGCCGGGCATTGTCGCCCTTATTGAAGAAGAGTACCACCACACCCCTGCACCATGCCTGTGGCGTTTTGCCCTCGAGTATGACGGAATCAAAAACCTTCTGAAGGGCCTTGAGGACCGGTTTTCCACCCGCCTTCAGGAGTTCAGCCGTGATTCCGTCATCACCCGGCGCCTTGTTGTTTTTAAGCTGTTTCAGAGCCATCCTAATCTCGTACAGGCTGACGTCCGGGATATCTTCGGTATAGTGTCGGGTCAGTCTAGCTCTTGGGTCGTTTGCTAGATTCGCAACGGGTTTACTGGTTGACGTGTACAACTGCCCATAGAAACTCTCGATCTCCCTCAGAAGCTCCGGTTTGGCGAGTACAATCCTGCCATCATCGGTCTTCAGTTTCGTGAGCTGGCTCTGCCCAATAGCCAGATCCCTTGAAAAAACCTTGAAGCCTTTATTTCGCTCAATCGCGTCTTTAATACGCTCGGTATTAAAGCGGCGGAGGTCTCTTTTCAAGGATTTAGAGATCTGTCTATTGATCTGCCGGTATTTGCACGCCTCATCTGAAGACTGCAGGATCATCTCACGCCTCTCCTTCATAAGCTTGAGGGTATGATCAGAGAGCTTTTTGTTTCTATCTGTACGACGGGTCTTGAAACACTTAGACCCGACCGTATGGGCAGCTTCCACGAACCCGTCGCTGTATTCGTCCACGGAGCTCCCCAGGCACTCGAAACGATTCTGGAGTTCGAGCTGAAAGCTCTCGGGTTTTTGGACCTGGACCTGTGCTGGACGGAGCGTGGACTTCATCAGTCGAGACCTTTCAAGCTTAATATTAATGTTCAATGTGCCTCTTACCATGCGGTGATCGCTCCCGGTTTTTACCTCCTGCTGCGCTGGAGGACGTCTTCAAGGTTCTGGACTGGAAGGGGCTTGGCATCAACGTTAATGGCGAGTACATCACTCACCTTCGGTTTGCCGACGACATAGTGGTCAGGGCTGAGACCATGGAGAGCCTCAGCAAAATGCTCGATGACCTTAGTAGAGCTTCCGAAAGAGTGGGTCTTAAAATGAACATGGACAAAACCAAGGTCATGGTGAACGCCCATGTAACACCCACTCCTATCAAGATCGAAGACTCTACACTCGAAGTTGTAGATGATTATGTTTACTTGGGACAAACGGTCCAGTTGGGTAGGTCCAACTTCGAGAAAGAGGTCAACCGTCGAATCCGACTCGGCTGGGCGGCGTTCGGGAAGTTGCGTGGTATCTTCTCGTCCAATTTACCGCAGTGTCTCAAGACAAAAGTCAATGACCAGTGTGTGTTGCCAGTGATCACCTATGGGACCGAGACGTGGTCGCTCACAATGGGCCTTATCAGAAAGCTTAAAGTCACCCAAAGGGCAATGGAGAGGGCTATGCTCGGAATTTCCTTGCGTGATCACGTCAGAAATGATGATATCCGCAGGAGAACCAAAGTTACCGACATAGCCCGAAGAATTGCCAAACTTAAGTGGCAGTGGGCAGGGCACATTGCTCGCAGAACGGATGGCCGATGGGGCCGAAAAGTTCTGGAATGGCGACCGCGAACTGGAAGAGGATACGTTGGAAGGCCTCCCACTAGGTGGACCGATGACCTGGTTAAGGTTGCGGGCAGGCGCTGGATGCGAGACGCACGGGATCGGTCAATGTGGTGACGCCTGGGGGAGGCCTATGTCCAGCAGTGGACGTCTTTCGGCTGAAATGATGATGATGATGATGAGTATTTTAGTTAGCACCTAGAAGTTGACGTTTATATATTTAATTGCCATAATTTTTAGTTTATTAGGTTATTTAACAATAATCGTTAAGAACACGGTTACGTAAATAAAACGAATATTAAAATATATGCTTACCTAGTACAAAGCTGCTAAGAATAATAAACCATTTATAAGAAAGTTTTTGCTTTTATTTTGTACAAAAGAAAGGAGTCCCGTGGACCCCATGAGGTAAATTGTGTGATTTGGGTTCACCAAGTAAACAAAGAGTTCGAGGGCTTTTTTCGTTGCCATGACTCTCTACTCGAGTAATTAGTTTTTACACTTTATAGGCAATTTCTAGGCTTTTGAGAAACTAAACAATTTCGTACGGGAAAATGAAGAAATACTGAACTAGCTTTTCAAATTTCTTAATTGTCATTTGATCCGGATGATTTTTTTTTTGGAGGAAATATAATATGTCGTGTTCCTTAATTTTCTGCCTCATTTACATCTCATTCAATAGATAGAAATGAACACGGTAAACAATAGAATTTTCGCACATACGTGTCTTTCTTCAAGAGTAGATTAACTAGAAGAGAAATATTGGAAAATAAAAACAAAAAGCCCGACTGCTGTTAATTTTTTTTTGTACGCCTACCACTGTTGTGTCTTTTTTAACCCAAAGGTTGACTAGTAGAGAATGCCTTGCTGCATTAAGTCCGCCTATGTATCACCATTGTACATGAAGTTTAAATAAATAAATAAGAAGCGAACAGACGTAAACAAGAAGAAAATCATGCTGTGCAGTCGGAGGATACAAAATCGAGAGCTAGCTGATCAAAACCAGATATATCCAATGTAATACTTAAAATTTCAATAAAATAGACACGAATAGCAGAGTGGACGCTCTTCAGAATAAAGTGACAAACGCCTCGTAAGGCTTCTAACAAAAGAGCGACAATGGTCACAATATAGCGGAGTGCGAAGTGTCTTGGGTTCGTTATCCCGACGACCTTTTGTAAAGTATCTCGGAATAGTGGATGCTTGATGTTATTTTTGTTATGATTTCGTGTCAAAGTGAGGTTTAAGTATTGTAATTTGATAAGGAGTAGAATATTACAATAAGTCTTAGTACCTAACCTCTCTAACTACACACGGTTAAAATGACTGTGCTCCTCGTCGGAATGCAAATCCACTCCCGCCTACCCGCGCAGCGCCCCTCATTTGCCTCGTGTGCCAATAGCGAGAGTCGAACATCAGAGTGACGTCACAGCGCCAGTTGGGTTTTTGCTATTTTCACGATTATATCTACTAAAATATTCACAATCTTTGTGTCTGTGAATTGGCTGCAAGCCCCTGCGCAGTAGCTATTTTTGTGTCAATATTGATACTGAAGATAGCAATGTATAACTGTCTCTTTCACTCGCTTAAGCCTAGTTCGGACTAGGCTACTAATTTAGTAAAGTAGCGAGTAATTTAGTGGCTAAATATGTGCGAACCATAAAAAAATAGTCGAGTAGTTTAGTGAATGTTTTAGTCGAGTCAATCCATTCTACTCTATTTTTATCGGGCGAGTAGCTCCCCCCACTACGCGTCCGTGCCTACTGGTTCACCGGCTAAACAAGTCCGAACCTGTTAATTTAGTCTAGTTCATTAGTGCCGGCAAAAATGTCTTTCCGCTGGAGCGAAGAGACAACTTTGAAGTTTGTTTCCAAATATTTGGAGCATGAATGCTTATGGAATATTAAGTCCCCACAATACAAAATTAAAAATATTAAACAATCCGCATACATAGAGTTAGAAAGAGAAATGAATATACCCACGGATTTGGGAAAAAGGAAATAGGAAATTGTGCTTTAACCTGATGTTTTTAATTTAAACATCAGGTTAAAGCACAATTTTATTATTTTAAGTGTTTCAAAAGTATATTTTTTCTAATTTATCTCTTCTATCCATCCATTTTCGTACCCATAACTTCTTTCTCTTAATTACACAAATTTTCTCTTCCACCTCTTCTAAAATGGCCATTGCGATTAGCTTAACCAGTTTATTAACTCTATTGCGTTGCAGGCTGTTCATCTTGCAAAACACCACTCACTTGTGTACTGTATACAAACCGAGTGCGAACGATTTCTGAGTGCAGTAGCGAGTAGAAGCCACTAAATTACTCGCTACTTTACTAAATTACTAGCCTAGTCCGAACTAGGCTTTACGTTTGTCTCATCATCCTATCTCGCTTACTCTATGCTGTTAAACCGTTTCTTGAGCAATAATTGACAGAGCCAACTTCAGAGCCACAAAGATCCGCTGTGAATATTTTACCTAGTAGAAAACAGTGTGGATTCGGCTTTTAAGCTAGGAAAAACCTTTACAAAAAAGTGCAGAGTTAAAGACGAACCCAAAAATTCGTAGATATTATTTACCCATATTTTTATTCAGTTATGTTGTCCCACTTCTGGGCAATGACCCCCATAGCCTTCCACTGCTCCCTATAGTTGGGTGTTGTTTCCATATTTATGAAAAGAAACGAAAAGAGACTTACTGTCTTGCCAAAAGATATTGTGTTATTCAGTTACTGTGTAGTAGAGGGCTTATAGGCAAATTAATTTATCAATATTAAATAAGTTTTAAAACATTCGCAGGCCGACTAGAAGTTTTCTTCCTAACCAAAAACATGCTCAAAAAAAACAAATTTATTCCTTTTGATAATAATCGAATCGAATACTCGAAGATTTCAATGCAAACACAAGTGGCGATAGGTATGTAGCTTCTAGGCTTGTGTACCAACCCCTATGGGAAAAGGCGTGACTATACAATACTTATGTATCAGATCACAATCAGAAACTTTGTTTGGTTACATACGTATAATGAAATGGTGTTTGTTACTCGCATGAGGATAAAGAAATATTTATTATTCGTTTCTTCATTTCTTTGGAAGCATGTTTATATGACAGGTCTTTCTCTCACAAACTGTAGTAGCCATGGCAACATGATGTTAGCTGTAATTACCACGGATATTATGGTAGTTTTGGTACTAAAACTACACAAGAAGAAAAAAGGTCGTAGCCGACTTATACGACACCGCTTCTATCCAGCAAAATAATGTCATTGAAATGTGAGCTCCGGGGCGTCCTCTAATGAGCAGACAGCTCGCTGTAAGCGAGCTTACCGCCATCATACCACTCGACAGCTGACGTCTCGCTTATCGCATGCTTACCACGCACGTCAAGCGGGCGGACCATGCGCTGTATGCACGCAGACTGCGAGCTTGAAGCACGTGGCTAGCTTGTCGAAAAAGGAAGGCGAAAGCGGTCGGTGCGGGGACAGACAGCTGTTGACTGCTAGCTGTGCGCGTGGACAGCTGGTTGCTTGCTAGCTGTCAGCGCGTGGACAGCGAGCGGTCATCTCCGTTTGAGGCGGTGTTGTGCGGGAGCGGTGTTGTCCTACCGTGAGACAGTTTAAACTAGTACGGAGGACAGTGCGAATCATACTCGGGCAACAAAACATACCCGCCTTTGTTATTGTAATGTGCACCAACAATGTAACTATGTAAGTTTAATTTAAAAAAAAAAAAACTTCTTCGTCATAGTCAAACTCTTAAATCCTACTGGTTTGACCACGAGGAATCAAATTACCTCGTGGACAAACTATTCGAATGATCCTCCCTGTATCAACGTTAAGTTATAAATGCGTAGTCTGGGAGCCAAACGTCGGAAATGTTCCGCAAAATTACCCGGCTGTCGAGGACGAGTCCCAGGTACTTCATTATAGACCCGACGCCGATGTGAATCCCTCTTACCGTTATTTGGGAGCCCGGCGCGCGGCGGTGGCGCGTTCCGAGTACCTTGAAAACACATGGCCTCGGACTTGTGCTGGGCCACCTCGAGTCCCAATTGACAGATTCTCTCGCAACCCCGCGTGTCGCTTTTTGGCCGCCGCCTGGTGCGACCTCCCCTGCACCAGGAAAGTTCGTTTCTGTTGGAGTATAACGCTGGCCATTTTTATGAAGGCTTTCTTTTTGAATTAAGTACTCTCTATCAGCGCTGTCTCTGTCTATCGGTTTAGAAAAATATATGTCATGTGTTTGTAAAAATAATTTATTAAATGTTTTTACATTGTTTCCACTGTGTCCGTATTACTCATTTCAATAACCCTGTAATAGTTTCACATAAGCTTTCACTTTGAAATTTTTACAGAATAGCATAACGCGTCGGTCTAAGGTATTCCAATGGCCTTACTTTTGCTACATTCGTGATAGTTGATTGACAGCTGAATTAATTATTTATGACCACATAACTTTGTTTCTACTCCAAACATTATTACTGGAACACTATTAGGATATTTTAATTTAGCTATCCACAATTAGTTCTGGCCTCGCAAAACACCTACACTGTTTCTTCATAGCAACAACTGACCTGAACCTTTCTCACGTTTGTTTTAAAATGGAAGGTCCTTTTTAAATGAGAAGAAATATGACAAATGTTCAACCTTTTGCTCATTCGGAATGCTTAACTAAAATAGTGTAAATTCATCTATAGCTTAAATCTGGATAAATAGATCAAGACATCTATACCATACCAATATTATAAAGAGGAAAGATTTTTTTGTTTGTTTGTTTGTACCGAATAGGCTCCGAAACTACTGAACCGATTTTAAAAATTCTTTCGCCTTTGGAAAGCTACATTATTCCCGAGTAACATAGGCTATAATTCTGACGGGAGCGAAGCCGCGGGGTCAGCTTTATATTTGTATAATACTATACAAAAATACTACAAGTTGTTATACAAAAATACGACAAGTTGTTTTCAAGAGTCATCACGAATCGTCTCGCGCGCAGGTTTGACGATTTCCAGCCACCCGAACAAGCCGGATTCCGAAAAGGCTTTAGCACCGTAGACCACATACATACGCTGCGGCAGGTTATACACAAGACCGAAGAGTATAACCTGCCTCTCTGCTTAGCGTTTGTGGACTACGAGAAAGCCTTCGATTCGATCGAGACTTGGGCTGTACTGCAGTCTCTCCAACGGTGCCAGATCGACTACCGGTACATTGAGGTGTTGAAGTGTTTGTACAGAAACGCCACCATGTCAGTCCGTCTTCAGGATCAGACCTCGAAACCAATATTTCTCCAGCGTGGCGTGAGACAGGGAGATGTCATTTCTCCGAAACTGTTCACTGCTGCGCTGGAGGATGTATTCAAGGTACTGGACTGGAGGGGCCTAGGCATCAATGGTACATCACTCATCTTTGGTTTGCCGACGACATAGTGGTTATGGCTGAGACCATGGAGAGCCTCAATACAATGCTCGATGACCTCAGTAGAGCTTCCGAAAGAGTGGGTCTTCAGATGAACATGGACAAAACCAAGGTGATGTTGAATGCCCATGTTACACCCACTCCTATCAAGGTTGGAGACTCTACACTCGAAGTTGTGGACGACTATGGACAAACGATCCAGTTGGGTAGGGCCAACTTCGAGAGAGAGATCAACCGTCGAATCCGACTCGGCTGGGCAGCGTTCGGGAAGTTGCGCGGTGTCTTCTAGTCCAACTTACCAAAGTGTCTCAAGACAAAAGTCTATGACCAGTGTGTGTTGCCAGTGATGACATATGGCTCTGAGACGTGGTCGCTTTCAATGGGCCTCATCAGAAAGCTTACAGTCACTCAAAGGGCAATGGAGAGGGCTATGCTCGGCATTTCCTTGCGTGATCGAATCAGAAATGTAGAGATCCGTAAGAGAACCAATGTAACCGACATAGCTCGAAGAATTGCCAAACTTAAGTGGCAGTGGGCAGGGCACATTGCTCGCAGAACGGATGGCCGATGGGGCAGAAAGGTTCTGGAGTGGCGACCGCGAACCGGAAGACGTTGCGTTGGAAGGCCTCCCACCAGGTGGACCGATGACCTCGTGAAGGTTGCGGGGATCCGCTGGTTGCGAGACGCACGGGACCGATCAATGTGGCGACGCTTGGGGGAGGCCTATGTCCAGCAGTGGACGTCTTTCGGCTGATATGATGATACAAAAATAATTATCCGCAATATTTTTATTCTATTATATATCTACTACCTATCTCCAGAAAATCCATCCTGCTCCGACAAGTTAAAGGGCAAACTCTACAAGTCCATGATTAGACCTGTCATACTGTATGCATCAAAATGTTAGGCTGTGAAAAAGATGGATGAAAAGAGATTGCATGTAGCAGAGGTAAGAATGTTGAGATGGATGTTCGGAGTGACGAGATTTATAAAGTGAGAAATGAGTATATTAGAGTAAGTTTGAAAGTGGTGCCAGTGACAGAAAAGTTGAAAGGAAACCGTTTGTCCTGGTATGGTCATGTGATGAGGAGGTGTGAAACGCATGTTACTAAAAGAGTTATGATTATAAATATGGATGAATGGAGGGGAAGGTTTAAGAAAAATGGATGGGCTGTGTGAGGAAGTGCTTATACAAAAACGCCACCATGTCAGTTCGACTTCAGGATCAGACCGTCCTTCTGCAGCGAGGTGTGAGTCAGTGACATCGTGACGGGGGCAGGGCCGTATGGAAAAAGAAAACGTGTTGCGCCGACCTCAAGTAACATGGTATAATAGCAGGAAGAAGAAGTATTTTCATTTAAACATAAGGTTTCGTTTTAGGAAGAGCGTGCAAATGTTTTGAATAACAAAAGGAATATTTTGCATACTTTTATCCATTGTAGGCCAATAAAATAAGGATACACAGAAGTTTCACAACTTGAATTGCTGTTAGTACAGTTTTTTTTCATTTCTTTCTTTTCCAGACTGAACTACTACTACTAAAACTATTCGAATAATTGAAGTCGTCTTTTTAAATAAAATAAAAATTTCATCCCACCATCTCGGAAAGAGTATTTTTAATATTCAATATCTGAGTGGAAAAGCTGTTTTTATTCACTTGAGGATAAAGTAAATTGAATTTAGAACATCGTGTGCACTAAGTTTGTGAATTAAAAAAAACATTAAACCTATTTACTGCTACCTCTATGGTGCCGAATATATCATACAACTTTTTTTTAATTTGTTAAAAACTCAGACTCGGAACCTTCTTGGTGTTCTTTTTTCAATTTGCTTTGTACGCGGTTCTAACCATCTCCCTCTCTCTCCAACATTCACGCCAAGGGAATCCGATGAATCGGTACAACTATTAAGTATGACAGATAGTTTACCGAAAAACAGTACACAAGTGACTAACACCAATATTACAGTACCAAACAAAAATATTACACTCAATTTAAATAACTGTAGCAACGTTACTTTAAAATTTTCTTAATTATTCCTTAGTATTATTTTGTTATAATTTAAAGATTATTCTGTAATACTTACCTGTCATAATGTAGTAATTAATACCTAAACTGAAATAAAAGTGTACCTATCTTGTGATTGTAAACGTTTTTTTTTGCATTTAGTCATTTCCTCGCTGAGGTGGAATGAAAAGTTACGTGTTGCACTCGAGTGCAAAGATTTTTCACCTCGTGTTCTTTTGATTCCCTCGCTAACGCTCAAGATTCTAATTTTGAATCACTCGCTGCGCTCGTGATTCAATTTTAGAATCCTTCGCTTGCTCGGTCATCAAAATTGAACACGCGGTTAAAAAGCAACTTTGCACTCTTGTATAACAAATAACTATTTCCAACCTAAATTCTCCCTTGGACTCACTCAAAGAAAGTGGCATTCTATCAGATATTGACGATTGTACAAAGTCCAAAATTTGTGGGAAAGTTCTCGTGAAATTTAGGCAGTGCTTGTCAACCCCATACATTTTGACATTTTGACGATATTGTACCGCTGATAAAAATATTAATGTCGCTTTGTCTCTCCACTTATCAATTCCGGTCTGCGGCAAACAATACCAAAACATTTTCGTGTAAAAAATTCAGAAGTACCTAAGCCTTCTGACATTTCTATAATGTGTCGCAAACGGATATAATCAAAAAGATAAGCAAATGAAATGGTAAAATACAGATAAAATGGGTGTTTCTAAAATTTTTACTGTACCTTGTGCCCCGAAAACTGAAAGAAAAAGCCAAGGAAAATACTTCTTATCTTGCCCTTTGTTATCGTAATATCACCCAAGGTGCTTCCTCAATCCCGAATAAGATTTTTTAGTACGTTAGTTATTTCATTTACCTGTATAGGTAACCATCACATCAACCTTGAAGCCAGGTTACAGTCATAAACTCATACATATACATAAATAAACTCATGCCTTTATCCCATGGGGGTAGGCAGAAACTACAGAACGCCACCTGCTACGATCCTTACATACTTCCTTTTGCTTCATTTATGTTTCTCCATTTAGTCAAGCTTGTTATGAAAAATGCGCACCTGGTCTTTCTGAGGAACATCAATTTTAATACAGGTAGGTTGGTAGGTACAAGTAGGGTAGGGTAGGTAGCTGACTGGAGCGAAGCCGTGGTCACAGCTAGTCAGCAATAAGATCCGTGTATGTCCTCCTAGGGCGTCCCTTCCTGACATTTCCACTCACATACCTTTTTTTTTTGGTGGGAAGTCATCCAATGATTTCCCACCAAAATTCGCCCGCTCAGGGTTAAGCAGGAGGGCGTGTCAGACTTTTACTGACTAAAACCCACCCGTGTTCCTTCAGTTGCTTGAGCCAGGGCCACAATAACTCTCTTTCAAATTTATTCGCGACCCAGACAGGCATCGGCCCTAGCGGACCCCGTCAGCTTTGCTGACATATTTTTGAGGCGCACGTGGAACACTACCATGGCCTGAACCAGGGACGGACACGAGAGGTCGCTACCGCCGATAGCCTACACGAGGACACGGCTGTGCTCCGCCCAAGTGGGGCAGATGTCCACCGTATGCTCCACCGTGTCATCCGGGCGATCCACACAATGGTGACACCCGGGCGTTTCCTCCCGCCAATTCTGAACAGGAACCTCCCGAAACAGTCGTGTCCGGTGAGGAGCTGCGCCAGGTGCCTCTAAAGCTACTCCTCGAAGAGTCGCAGCAGCAGAGTTTCGCCCCCGCCTTTCGCCTCCTAACGCCACTCCCATATATGCGCGAGGGCTTTTGCCTCCAGATCCCATGGCGGGAATCCGGCAAGGAGGCTCGCCGCCTCACCGGAGACCGTGCGGTATCCCCGGACCAGCCGAATGGCCATGACCCTTTGGGACGCGTTCAACCGGGAGGCTGGTCGCCGTCTAAAGGGAACGCGCCCACACTGGTGCATGGACCGCACGACCCCTGCGTAGAGCCTCCGGCAGGAGGCGTTCGGGCCCCCAGATTGGGCAGGATTCGCTTGAGGGCAGCGCCGGCCCGATCCAGTCTGAGAGCTAAACGTCTGTAATGCTCCACGAAATTTCACTGGCTGTCGAGTACGAGTCCTAGGTACTTCATTGTCGACCCGACGCCAATGTAAGCCCCTCCGACCGTTATTTGGGAGCCCGGAGGTGGCACGTTCCGAAGACCATGAAAACACATGCCCTAGAACTGGTGCAGAGCCACCTCAAGTCCCAATTGTCGGATCCTTTCGACAACTGTTGCAACCCCACGTGTCGCTATTTTGGCCGCGGCCTGATGCAACCTCCCCTGCGCCAGGGCCAACGTGTCGTCAGCGTTGCAAATCACGCTGATGCCGCTAGGGAGGTCGGCGCGCCGAACCCTGTAGTACCCGATGTCCACCAGATATGGCCCCAAGAACGATCCCTGTGGGACACCACACGACATCTCTCGGCGGTTCCTCTTCATTCTCCCTGCCACTCACACACGTTTCAAATTGATAAATGAAGATTGATTGCAATCAATTTTACTAGTAATAATTGGGCTCGATTGGATTTATATCACACTAATGAGCGCTCTTATTTAAGCCAAATTTGTAAGTACTTTAATATGGACACAATGATGCAATTCGACCGATTCGCTCATGAAATTCTGATAGTAATTTTAGAGCCTATCGCACGAACAGGTAGGTCCCTAACCATGCAATACTCCCTATACTCGTGTTACTAAACAAACCCTTAACACATTGTTTTAAGCAAAAACAAAAACAACTTCTAAATAAAATATGCATACCTTTTTTAATTTGTTTGTTTAACCATGTCGGTAATGTAGCTAACCGTTAAGTGTTGTTCCATGGTCCGCTACGGTTGGTTGATTGTGTACGTATATTTATTCGAACCCATAATATTTTTCGAAATGCTCTGTTAATTACGTTGTCTGATGATATTTCTATTAATTCGAAGTTCATACTCATATTTTTGTTCTCTAATTTATCGTACTGTTTAGGTAAAGTTCATACTGTGATTGTTGTTTAGTTTGTGTTGATTGTTTATCTGGCGGAATATGGGTGTGCCGTAAGTGTACCTGTGCCTAACCGTTGGGGTAATAAAAGCTTGATGTTATTTTATGTTAATTGAATAATTTTGCTTACCTGAGATAATGTAGGCACGTGCCATATTCCTAGAGTACTGTTAGTACAGTGAACTTACACGTGCGTACCGTGTATACCGTTACCATCTGATATTTTAAGATAGCTATCGGTCGATTCTGTAGACATTTTACAGTGATGACTTACGTGAAGGTGCTCGAAGTGAACTGTCATTTCAACTAACTGTCAACCGATGCTAGGGATTTACAACTTACTTCGAGCACACCTTATTATTTATTTTTTTGTTCCGATCTGGAAAATCCTTATTGGATGTCCTCCGCCCTGGGGAGGGCGGAAGGGTCTGCCAGACTGGTACTGACTAAAAACCACCCCGGTGTTCCATCTCACACCTACGCTGGGGGTCGCGGGAACAACGATACCTCCGCAACCTCCGGCTAGTGCCGTCTAGCCTTTGCGGCCCTCGATCTCGGGTTGAGGAGGGAGTGAGGTGTTAGACTTCCCCCGCAACGTCTAAGAGGGGCGCGCGTGGAAAGCTACGCGCCGCCTCCTCGGGTCCTGATGTGTGGGGGGCGTTGGACGTTCGTGAGTCTGTCACCCCTAGACCCATTTAAGGCGGATGGAAGAGGGCGTTGTCCACCTTCCGCCGACGTCCGGCGCGTCTGCTGTGGATTGGGTGAGCGGATGAAATCTCCCTCTCCCTCTCCACAGCTTCCTTCTGCGAGACGACTTTTTCGCAGAAGGATACCACCGCGTCCCAGGGCGCCACACTGCCGACCATAGACTCAACTACGGCTGGCAGCGACAGGTCACTGCCTACTTCAGAGATGAGGTCACGGCAGCGTGGCTTCTCCCAAGCGGCACACTCTGCCAGCGTATGCCGCGCCGTGCCCTCCCGGCAGTCGATGCACACAGCAATGCTGCCGGCCGTCAGGTCAGTCGCCAGCAACACTGCCTCTCTGTACGAACGCCCCCAGGCGGTGAGCAGCGTATCGTCCGCGTAACACGTCAGGTCTACTACCGGTTGGAGTTCACCCCTCAGCACCCAGTCGTACCCGATGTTCCACAGGGGTGGGCCCAAGACCGAGCCCTGTGGAACACCACCACTGTTGTGTTCTTTTTAACCCAAAGGTTGACTGGTAGAGAATGCCTTGCTGCATTAAGTCCGCCTATGTATCACCATTGTACATGAAGTTTAAATAAATAAATAAATAAATAAACACCGCACGACATGCGGTGCTGGTTGCCGACGCCATCACGTCCCACGTAGGTAACACGCCTCTCTGCCAAATAAGCCTTGACGATGCGGCGGAGGTAGAGAGGCACGTTTACTTTATTTAAATTATTTCATCACCACTGCTCTCAAAACAGTGAAGGAAAACATAGTGAGGAAACCGGCATGCCCAAGAACCAAAAGTCCGAAGACATGTGACATCCACCAAGCCACACTGGGCCCGCATGGTGGATTACGGCACATTCACTCTCACAGAGAGGAGGCCTTTGTCCCAGCAGTGGGATATTAAAGGGCTGATGATGATGATGTAAAATACAATGTATTTTACTCGTACATAAAGTTCTTTATCTTCGTTGAATCGATTACTCCAAAATTAAATACGTTTTTACCAGAATTCAGCCACGGCAACAGCGTTTATAAAAAAACAAAGTTTAATAGCCAGAATACAAAATGAGGTCCTATGACATGAAGAACGTAACAGTATCAGTGGCATCTCTGTTCGAATGTGACACCCTGAAGGAGCAACTTAAATCTGTCAACACCTACGATCCGATATTTAGACAGACTGACACTGGCTGCAAGATCCTGGGGCTTCTGCGGGATATGTACAAGTTCAAGTAAGTACTTACAAAAAAAATAAAGAGAGGTATATAAGAAGGGAAGTTGACAGCCCGGCTCTCAAATTGTAAGGCTCAATTGCATCACAAAAAAAAATGGTCTTTCGAGCAAAGCGGCTCAGAGCACCAGTAGCCAAGTTGACAATCTACAATCGATAACGCTAGTAGAAAACTAATCAATGTATGGGAATTACACATCTAAACGTCGTCACGTGGTTCGACCAAACAAATAGAAGGCGTTAACGACTGTAGAAAGAGAGATTGCTGCATTATCGTATCTGTCTCTATAAGCCTTTTTTAAGTTACTTTATATGTGGTGCAAGCGAGGCTAAATAACTCGACTTATTAAAAATTCATTATTCTGAATCAGTTTAATCATAATATTTTTCTCGTTAAACAGGTGTAACAGAAAGGTACGATGTCGTCAGCTGACAAATAAATTTATAGGAGATAATATTATTTTTTTAGAGAATTGACGATGACTTCGTTGGAGGTTGAATAACTTTTCATATATATGGCTAGAGGTTTAAAAATATGATCGCACCATTCCTTTACACCTTGTATTATTATTATCCTGCAATTAAACGTATATCTATCTAATATCTTTAAATGAGCAATTCTTGTTTATATTATATATGTATAATCTGTATCTCGGCAACGGCACCAACGATTTACATGAAATTTAGTATACAGAGGGATTCGGGAACAATAATCAACATCCGGACAAACCTTTTGAGGTTTTTGTGATGTTTCTGTTTATATTTTGTCATGTTACATATTTAATAAACAATAAAAAAAGGTATGTTTCATTTTTAGCAAACGTTCGTTTTCTTTATTTTCACCCGAGCAGAGCTCGGTTGCCAAGGTACTTTTAATTATCTTGTCTGAAAATAATCTCTAGATTCATACTGTATTTTTGCGAGACATCGAAAACTCTGGCGAATGTTTTCTATTAATTTTACATGTTTGTATTAATTTTACATGCATGTTTTTTTTTTGTAAAAAAGATGTTTATTTTACCAGTCTTATGATTTCTGTACCTCTGCCCAACTCTTTGGGTCTTAAAGGCATGTCTTTTTATTTTTCCACAGTATATCTTACGTACGCGACAATCCTCCAAGAAATATGTCTTCGATCGGAGTGCCACGTATTCACAATGGAACCGCCGATGTGTTTGTGAGATCCATGTCTTTGACTCCGGATCTCTTGGATCACGTTTATCCGGTTTTTGCTGTGCACGCTTGGAGGTCTGTATCAAATTGTATTTTTTAAAGAAATTAAATGTAGTTATAGTAGAATACATAAATTATTAGAATCTTCGTTTAGAATGCTATGCCCGATATTGTATATTTTTTTAATATTTTTGTTTTGCGTAACACGATTAGTTCTCTTTCTCTGCTCTATCTAGGGGACATAGGACATTAAGAAAAGTATATCATAACTAGTATATACGCTTCTTTTATTCGTTACAATCATACAATTGTAACGATAAAACATTATATTTAACTATTTCTGTGAATCTGTATTCATACTGTAGGTATCATTTTACAATCATGAAATCTTTCAAAACATCTAGATCGTTCCTAAAAACCGCTTAAACTATTTGAATACTTAATTTATTTTTTTTCTCCAATGAAGGCATATGCAGACCCCAAAAAAATGGATTTTGCATACAAAGTTGTCGTCAGCAGACCAACATTTGAATGGGAGATATCGTGTTTAGTTTGTATGAGAGATGAAGTTTAATAATAATAAAGAGATAAAATAACTTAACAAAAAATAAAAAGAGATATTAAAAAATTAAATTAAATAAAAAATAAATAAAAATGTAGATATTGTTTTCATAATAAAACAAGAGTTACACTGAATAATAACATGAATCTTCTAAGACTTATTAATGTCTAGGGTACAATATAATTATTATACTTGGACCAAAAAATCTATTCAGACTGAATTGACCTGCAAGCAAAAAAGGTGCTATAATTTTTTTGTATCTGATTCATAAAACGTATAGCCCAGTCATTTAAGTATAATTAACTGGACAACCTCGGAATGAGAAATAAGAAGCTGAATATCGTATCCACCTTCATTTTAGTGCTCTAAAAGTTGTCTCAAAGCCTCATAAAATCTCGTGTCTGCGTCGTAAATTATTCAATGTCAAAGGGCCCAAAAATAACTTTTTTGTTCAATTCTTTGAAAGTTGTGATTTTACTGCAATTTGTCCTGAGGGTAAGCTTATTATATGTTCAATTTTTAAGCCCTTTCTGGTCTGAAACAAAATTTATCGTAAAATGTGAATTTGGCAGTAATTGGCTGAATGAATTTATTGTCAACAGCTAATTCATTCAAACGGTCAACTGTCCAGGTTGGCCGGCCGCCCGGGGCGTTGTCGGATGACGTTCCCGGGGGCCATTTTTTGCGATCGCCCGGTCTCAGTAAAACGCCGATTTCTCGGTACTTTTGTATGGGGACCATGTATAAATGTTATGTTGTTAGAATTGTGATAAAATAAGCTATCTGATTTCATAGGGATTTACCCAGTTTTACCTTGTAATATATTTGATATATTATATATATTATATTATACTATCGTCTATTAAAGTACCGATTTAAACCCTGATCCTTTGAGAATATCCTTTCCCGTGACGTATTTCGGTCAAAACTTGTACTGACAGGTATTTTTCCGATTCGGTCGGGTGGACAGATAACGCACAGGATGCTTTTTTCCAATTCGGTCGGGTAGACAGACCAGGGGTTATGGTTTTCTGGCAGCACTGAGGTGTCAGGTGCAAGCACCTATCAGTGCATATGTATGTATACGTTGCCGAAATAATAATACATAAAAGATAGCTTGATCTCTGCGACATCTGTCAGTATATATATATATATACTGACAGATGTGACTGATGTATATATACAGTAACAATAGCGCTTGACCGTCTAGCAATAACGTATACGTCAGTTTGACATATTATTTCGTAGAGATATATCTATATATCTTTTATGAAGTATAGTTAAGTAAAGTCGACGACATATTGATGTCAAAAGTTACGTTTTCCAAGTGGAGGACCTCTAGCCAAAGTGACGCCAACAAATGGCGTAAATTTTCCTTAAAAACCTCATTGACCTGCATCAATGTAATTTGTGATTCGACAATAATTTATGTTTAGAAACTGGGAGCTGCAGTAGCAAGTAAAATAACTTTTACTTAAAAACCATTTTTCCAGATTTGGCTTCCTTCTGAGCCGGACTAACAACGAGTTCTTCACCACATTCTACAGCAAACCTTTCTCCAGACCAGTCTGGAACTGCCTGTATGCCATGGCTTTCCTGATCAGTTTTTTTTTCTACTTTCTCAAAAAATGGGAATTCAGTGTGGTCGGTGGATGGCAGACCAGTTACGTGTATGAATCGTTGATGATAATTGGAGCATATTGTCAGCATAGTAAGTTTATTTCAGTTACTAAAGTACCATGTCTGATTTATGAAAAATTAAGTTAGATATTAATAAACAATTTAAAAAAAAAAACCTAACAAATTTTCTATAAAAGCCATCGATATAGGTAACGCTCTCTTTCTGCTATGCAAAGGCCTCTCACAACTCTTAAACAACTTAAGAAAAATCTAGTAATATTCCAGCTAGAAACTGACTGTTCAAGTTTTTTTACAAATACGAGTGATTAAGAACAGTCTAATTCGGTGGTAAATAATGATATTCAAGTTGGCAAAGACGTCTAAAAATAAATGTTCTGTCCTTAAGCTAAACCCTTAAAATATCAATTCAAAATAAATAACTTGAGCAAATAACCTAATTGAGTGTACTGAGTCCAAAAAAGGTTCGCGCCCTAAAAGCTTCGCCTTATATTTATTTAAATCTTCTCAGAATGCGAATCTGATTTTATAGATTCTCATTTTGTAGCTTTGTAGTGTTTATTTGGTATTTAAATTAATTTTGTGAAATTCTGAAACACAGACAAAAATTTATTACAATTTGTCTCCTACGCCTAAGTTCGTATCGGCGCAATTGTCTCTATTCTAATTAATTCAACCCGACGTAAAATTATTTTAATATTAAAATTAAACCAGATCGTGAACGTTGGTATAAATAGTATGTCCTAAAGATTTCACAAGTCACAATAACCATTGGCTAACAGATTGGTGATCGCAGATTTATTTAAGCGAACAGGACAAAGTCAGTATTTTTCCATTAATACTAATTGGTGAAAGTTGTTATGCTAGATTGTGTATAATGTTATTCCTCCTGATGATAGCAAGAGATAGTATTGGATGTCCCAGAAAAAACAACTTTTGTAGATGTATCAAAAATAACAAATATACCAAGTTGAGTGGGAATGTTGTTGATTTCTTGTCTAATGTTTTCCTTCAATTCAGATATGGTTGATGGATTACTGTAGTACACCCGACTCTTCAGATAATCCCAGAGGAAAATAAACTGGAAGTGTGAGGTCCTGGCTACTCAACTTCTGAGGCGCGTTTTCATGAATGTTACCTTCAAAAAGTAATTTTTCTATGACTTTAGTTTCTGATTTTGTAATTTAAAAAGTATATATAAATGTATTTGTTATTTTTTTATGCATCTACAAAAGTTAATTCTTTCTGAGACATTTTTTATTTAGAATTCCTATGATGATTTATTCTTTATGTACTAATTAAAACCAATGCAAGCTATTTGAACAAACTATACGCTACTTATATCCTTTCTATTCACAGTACCACCAATCGATCCGAAGCTACCATCCCGAAGGATCGCTTACTTTATTTTCTTCGTGTTTGCCTATGTCGTCTATACATTTTACACCTCGAACCTGCTCTCCAACCTGGTCAATGAAAAGGACCATGATATCGACCTAGACACTCTGGCAGATAGTGACTATGAATGTGTCATAGTTGACTACATGATGTTGGCCGTTGTTGAGCGAGTGAGTACCTATCAATGAATCTACTCATAGTTGATTTAACATAATTAAGGCTTTATTTTTCCTGAAGCAAACCAGCACTGTTCCTTTGATTTTTCGACCGTCATCTTCGTTATTATGAGGTACCTATATTTCTCTGTGCCATATATAATTTAATTTAATATACCTTGTACATAGAGGAGGCCTGTGTCCCAGCAGTGGGAACATTAATAGGCTGATGATGATGATGATGATACCTTGTTGATAAATTTATGAGGGGAGGTCAAAAAATTTGCAGCATATTTTCCATAAAATACACCTAATTTTTAAGGAAAATAAAATATATATATTGCGCAAACTGTTGGACTTCCTTAATCCCTTTAATAAAATAATAATAAAATGTTAATGAACTACATTGTAACCATTGGTTAATGAACCTTGCCTCTCAAACTAAGGCAACCTGTATCTTGAGTAACAACTAAGAATAGTTATTTGTGCAACAAGAGAGCAAAGTTGGATTTTGCCGCGAGTGTTGATTTTGAATCCCGTGTAAGCGAAGGATTCTATACGTGGGACACTCAGAAAGTTTTGCGAAACTAAAAAAAATTGTTCTATACGTACATATATTTTTATTAAATCTTTTCAAAGTACTTTCCACCAGCCTCTATACAAAGATTCATGCGCCTAAACCAGTTTTCAAAACACTTTTTCCAGTCCGCCGCAGACACCTCGTTTACAGCCTGCTCGAACGCAGCCAGCGCATCTTCCGGCGACGAAAATTGTATCCCTTTGAGCTGATTTTTTATTTTTGGGAATAAAAAGAAGTCACACGGTGCTAGATCAGGGCTGTAAGGAGGGTGACCCAGGAGTTTGACTGGCGTGCTGTCCAGGAAGTCCCTCGTTTTGAGTGCGGTGTGCGCAGGTGCATTGTCGTGGTGGAGCAGTAGCCCGCGGAGCCCTGTGTTTGGTCGCTTGTTGCTTATAACAGAGAAAACTTCTGGCAAACATTTGGTAGTATACCATTCGGCATTAATGCTTCTTTGATCCCGTAAGGGAATTGATACCAAGTGGCCAGTCAAATTAAAAAAGCTAGCGATCAAAATCTTACCCCCGCTTCTAGATCGCTTCACTTTGGTAGGCGTTGGCTCATTTTGAAACACCCAAACAGTCGACTGGCGCTTGGTTTCTGGGTCGTATTGATAAATCCAGGACTCATCACCTGTAACGATGTCGTAAACACGCCGAGACGAGCCTGCTTCAAATTTGTTAAGCATATCACGGCACCATTCCACCCGGGCCTGCTTCTGAGCATCGGTGAGGTTGTGCGGCACCCAGCGTGATACTATCCTCCTCACGCGAAGATGGCTGTGTAGAATCTCGTGAACGCTTCCCGATCCAATCTTCAATATGTGCTGAATCTCCTGATATGTAATTCGCCTATTGTCTTGGATTAAATTTTTCACTGCTAGCACGTTTTCTTCGGTAACAGCCGTCAAAGGGCGACCCCTTCTTTCGTCATCCCCCAAAGTTGGTCGACCGCGCTTGAATTCGTTATACCAACGATACACGGTTGCCTTGGAAGGGCCTTCATCCATGAATGCCATTTGAAGTCTATCGTACGATTCATCCGGTTTCAGGCGACACTTGAAATCGTATAAAATCATAGCTCTAAAATGTTCCCGGCGCAGATCCATATTTCAGTGAGACACAATACTTTGAATTAACTCGCAAAAAATGTGGAGGGAAATTTTGAAATTGGAACTTACTTATTTTTACTTATAAATAATCATATTTTCGAAAAACATTATAACTGGCCAGTCTCCCATATATAAAAACTTTTTTTCGCAATACTTTCTGAGGGGCCTGGTATTTGAATCACGAGCGTAGCGAGTGATTCTAGGTTAGAATCCTGAGTGCAGCGAGGGATTCAAAGACACGAGATGCAAATAACTTTGGTCTCGTGTAGCACATACAACTTTTCACTTCAGCAGAGAGAACAAATAATCTAAAGGTAAAAAATACAACTTGGTAATATTTAACCCACATGTATATTTGTAAAAATTAAAAGTTAAAAGTAAAATTATTGCAGTTTTGTAAATTAAAAGTAACAGTTTTATTTGGAACCGATATTGTTGTGTTAGCGACTTGCGTTTGAGTATTCGCTGCGATTTCAGCTTCCTTACTTGTGGATTGTGACGGGAGGATAGTGAAAGTAGGTGACTCAGCGCCGGTATTCGTGACTCTGGAAGTAGACGGGCGAGACCAAGGATCTGAGGTCTGTTTCAAGCTTATGGTCTCTACTATACGCTTACAGATTTTTGATTTATTTTGGATCGAATCCTCAATATACCCTTCCGCGACCGTATTCGACCTCCATCCGCCGTGTCGTTTTAATGTAGTGAGGTCGGCTCCTGAATCAGCCAAAAGTGTGGCCGAAGTTCGCCGAAAGCAATGTCCAGTGTAAAGCTGAGGTTCCTGTAGCTTTAGAAAAGTGGCTATGTCTCTCGGCGTCCCGCCTATTTTGTTGACTCCCATAGGCTGTCTCGAACATTTATCATTATGATACTGCAAGAAAAATCGATCTGTTTTCGTATTAGCAGGGCGTAATCCCTTATATTTCTCAATAATATTTACATGTTCATCGCGAATAACAAAGGACCTATCAATGTTCGTCTTTGTATTTGGCAAGTTGACTAACAGTAATTTGTCTGAATGCTTTTCGATGGCATTATCAGTTAGATTTAATAGTTCGTTCGTGCGGCATGCTCCATTAATGCCAAATATGAGGATAACCTGCAATAAAAATATTACAAGAGTAATTAAAACAGATAAAACGTAGGTACTTACCCACTTTCTTTACATAAGTAAGTAACTCGCATTTAGTTATAACTAGCGACAAGGCCTATGCGACGAATTACAGTAAATAGATATAAAATATACATACTAAAATTATACATTAAAACCACCACCAAGCATAAAGCAAAATGTTAGTGAAAACCACACCAAAATCGGTCCAGTAGTTGCCGAGTTTACCACGAACATACAGATATCCAGATAATGATTTGTGTATGTACATACAGTATACATATAGAAAACAGATAGATATTTGTAAAAAATAATGTTAAGTTACAACTAGGGCCTAAGTAGGTACTATGTCGAAAGCTTCACAAATGGGTAGTGTGCACATTTAAAATTACTTAATAACTTACTTTTGCAGCGAGAAAATTGCAGTCTGGAGCTTCATTGAGAAACTTTTCAATGTTAGCAGGCGAAAATATTTTGGACTTTTTGGATTTGTGCCCTACTGAAATTCTTTTCAAAAATGCTATAAGTTTGGCATAGGTTTCAATATGCACGTCATCTTTTGTCTTTATTGTTGCTTTCAACATTGAGTAAATACACCACATTGTAGATAGAGCCTCGTTTGTGATAATTCTATGAAGTACGATAACAGTACAGTCTCCGAAAAAGTATTTGCACACTTTTTAAGTCTCCATTGATTAAAAATATCATAAGCTTTTAGATATTTTTCGCGATACTTTTCAGGCAGGAAACTTAATTCTGCATTTTTTACATACTGCTTCAATTCTTCCGGTGTTAAATTGCAGACATCATCACTGGATTCACTCATATTTATTTATTATTATTTTAATAATATCCAACGTGTATCGTACTTTGTAGCTAGCGAACAGAAGAAGAAAACAATAAAAATTTAAAGCCCGCAATTTTTTAAAGATGCGTTCGGAAATTGCACTATTACTAAATTATTCTGTCACAATAAAGATTGTTAAAACTTTAAATAATTATGATGAATTTTTATAGATGACGTGTTTCCGAACGTTTTATTGTTGGTTTCTTTTTTGAGCCTATTATATATGGAATTTTAAAATCGAACTTCGAATCGACTTGTTTCTATCTCTCGCTCTTTTCGTATCGAAGTGAAAGTGACAGAACAAAGTGAAGTTCAAATCTTTCGAATGTTGTGAGTAGACCCAGCACTGACTGGGCATTTAAAAAAAATAATTAAAAAGTTACTTTGTCCCACGCTTGCAGCAAAATCGAAATTTGCTCACTGTCTTTAAACTGCAAAACATACTTGTTTGAGGTGCTGAGGTGAAAAAATAATTATTTGAATTTACATGAAGAAGTTAGTTGTGTATTTACAATAAAATGTAGAGAATTTATGTATAAGACTGCATGTAACGGAGATGAATGTTTAGATGGATGTTCGGACATGGATGAACGGGAAATGGATAAAGGAATACATGAGTATATTAGAGGACGTTTGAAAGTGTAAGTGAAAGAAACTTTACAGGGAATCGTTTGTCCTGGTATGGTTAAGAAGAAGGAAAGTATCTATGTGAAGAAGAAGAAAACGCATGGCACTAACATAGTTATGAATATCAATGTGGATATATCGAGAGGGAGACTAGAATGGAATGTATGGATTGTGCGAGGAATGATTTATGAAAGAAAAGACAATCAGTGTTAGCACGACAGTTGAGAGGATGGAATGGCTAAAGAAAAAGTGTTGCATCGACCCCGAGTAACATGAGACAAGGACAAAAAGATGATGAATTTATGTAATCAGATTTTTCATCAAACTTAAAATTAATAGTATTATTTTTAAGTATAACATTTTTTGTTTGAGTGGAACAATATGGGAGCTCAATCGCCTGAACAGTCACGCACTACGCAGTATCCTGGTTGGAGAACTAACTATGTTAGTTTCTTTCAATCTAATATAAAAATATATGAAATTTAATTATTTGTTTGAATATTCGTTTACAATTTGAACAGTTTCAGATGTACAATCGTAACTTCAGTATAATATTGGGGAAGCTACTGTCGCTAAAATCTGTGACGGTCAAAGATGGTTTGGATGCAGTGAAGAAGGGACAGGTCGCTCTACTATCCGATTATACTACTATTTATCCGTATATTAAAAGAAGTAAGTTCATTACACTCGCAATAATACAACGATATTTATGTTCAGTCTTATAATAAATACCTAAGGTATGTCTACAAACTTACAAAACAAAGAACGTAACTCTTGCTTTTTTGACGGCATTAGTGGAATGCAGATAAAAAATACTTTTTATGTTTATTATTTGAACAAACTTAAAGGTAACAACAAGATGTAGACGAACAAATCACTGATAGAAATGTAAAAAAAACTGATTAAAAAAAAAGGAAATGAAGGAATATGTGCCTCAAGGTTGTGCCAAATATGTGGGTCCAGGTAATGATCCATATAATATCATGCAGATAAATATAACCAGAATAAATTTTATTTACTTTCAGCATACAACAACGATGACATCTGCAAATTAGTTTCGATCAACCTGGCCTCAAATATCAAAAAATATTTCTATACTGAAAAGAATTTCAAATATAAGGAACAATTTAAAATTGGGTAATTAGATTTTGATGAACTTACGTTCATACTTAAATCATTATTCAATAGTCTAATTATAAAGAATTTTTGAAAATTTTTCAGCACACTACGCATCAAAGAAGCGGGCATACTACATCGGATAGTATCCACCGATTTTGAAGAACCAAAATGTACGAGATCTCATCTTATACAAATACGTTTGTCACAGATTTCCATACCTCTGACTATGCTGGCATGTACTTACGTCGTATCTTTGTTTATACTTGTCGCTGAAAGGATATATTTCAAGAGGAATGTAGTATGGCCTTACGTGGATTAGGGAGACTACACTATTTCCTTGTAATAAGGAACTTATTTGTCCCATGTCGTTAATTCACAAGATATATTGAGGAAAAATGGGAGTTGTAAAACATCTCATCTCTGCCTTTGGGTGCACAGAAGTGATGGTGACAATTGAGCACGAAGTTTATCAAATTGAAATAAAAGCACTTGGCACAGTTGTTTAAAACTTAAAAATCTACTTTTGCTTTAATAAAACTATAATAAATATACCGAAAATTTCTATTCATTCACCCTTACTTATTTTTATATCAAGCTTATATTAAAAAAAAGCTATTATATTAAAAAAAATGCATTCTCACGAGAAACAAACGCGTGTGTACAATTTCATCTCAATCGAACACCGGGAAGTGGTTCAAATTTAACTTGCATGTTTTGATTACAGACACCAAGACATTTGAAACTAATACAAACTTGTAATAAATAGGTAGTACCTAACGCTTAAACTGTAGTTCGGAAGACGCTTAAGATACCAAGTTTAAGACGATTAGCCACAGAAAGTCGATTTTAGGATCTTCAGAAGCTCTAATTCTATATAAAAGTCAGGAAAGTCTGCGTGGGTGTTAAAAAGATTAATATTTATTTGTACCCTACCTTTTCCATATAATTTAATATCTACTAACAAGAAAAAGTAATCTTTCTAGGAGCGTCTTAGAATCCCCTCAGACCGATCAGTCTTATCGCAATTCTCAGAAACACTTCAGTCCAGTGGAAACTGATAAGAAAATAACTTAGGAAGCTCATTACAAATTCAGATTCTTACGTTTTTATTGTCGAGAAAACTTATCGTTCTTTTTTTAAGAAAATAATTGAATTCTAGTTGTAAAAAGTTTAGAGAGATCATCAGTTTAGGTTTTTTATTTGTTCGTATTTGTACTGAGTTGCTTCAAGTCCGATCAAGTTTCAGCTTCAGCATTATCCAGTAGGGCTAATTTTGGCAATAATTATCAGTTTATATCGTTCCTATTTCTGGAGCACAGGCCAATGGCCCTTGACAAGTGACATCCTATGATAGAAAGCGTGGCAATAGCGATTGGAAACTTGTTTTTTTTTGGGAAGTCATCCAATGACTTCTCCCACTCTGGGTGACGCGGGAGGGCGTGTCAGACTTTTACTGACTTAAACCCACCCGTGTTCCTTCAGTTGCTTGTGTCAGGGCCGCGAATGTCACAAGTCTTTGAATTTTTAGCTTTTGAACATGCCGGTTTCATTGCAATGTTTTTCCTTTGTATATTTCCTTTGTATATCATGGACATCGCTGACAACAGTGTAGGAAAACACTATGCGAAAACCTGCACTTATAGTTAACTCTCTTTTTTCCTGTGACTTCGCTCCCGTGGCCCACCCCTCAGGACCCGTTATATTTTTGGACCAAAAACTAGCTTTTATTACTCCAGAATAATGTAACTTTCCATTGGTCAAAGAATATTTTTGATTGGTTAAGTAGTTTTTGAGTATATCCATTACAACAATCAAATCAGTCATCAGTCACATTTTGGAATCTTGGGAGAAGTCCCAGGATGCCATTGGCATTTTCTGTGATCTCTCAAAAGCGTTCGACTGCGTCGACCACAACACACTGATCTGTAAATTATACCACTACGGAATTCGAGGACAAGCTGCTGATCTTGTGCTTTCATATTTATAAAACAGACAGCAAAAAGTGAATGTTAATGGGGTGACGTCCTCCGGGTCTCTAGTCAAGATGGGCGTGCCCCAAGGTTCAATTCTCGGCCCTTTCCTTTTTCTTGTTTACATTAATGATCTCCCTTTTATGATGGCCAAATTATCGGATATAATTCTATTTGCTGATGATACTTCGCTAATTTTTAAAATAGATAGGAAAGATACGGATGTCTTACATGTCAACGAAAGTCTTATTATTCTCACAAAATGGTTCGCAGCTAATAATCTTTTACTGAATGCGACAAAAACTAAATGTCTTAAGTTCTCTTTACCAAATGTACCACAACGAGACCTGAATTTGAATCTTGACGGCAAAAGTCTTGAAGTTATAGCTGAAACTGTATTCTTAGGGATTACTATCGATTCAAAACTGCAGTGGGGCGCGCACATTAGAACTCTTTCGGGTAGGTTAAGTTCAGCTGCATATGCAGTAAGGAAAATAAGGCAGTTAACCGATGTAGCCACAGCTAGGTTAGTATATTATGCTTATTTCCACAGTATTATGTCTTATGGCATTCTGCTGTGGGGATCAGCAGCAGATGTTGACTCAATTTTCATCTTACAAAAGAGGGCAATCCGCGCGATCTATAAAATGGGTCCTCGCGAGTCCCTTAGAGAAAAATTTAAAGAAATCGATATACTGACTCTACCATCACTCTATATTTTGGAATGTATTTTGTATGTCCGCAAAAATCGAGGGCTTTTCAAAACTAGAAGCGACTTACATAATTTAAATACACGCAGTAAGCACGAAATTGTAATACCCAAATTCAGATTAACAAAAACTAGCAAGTCTTTTTATACCAGGCCCCTCAGAAAGTATTGCGAAAAAAAGTTTTTATATATGGGAGACTGGCCAGTTATAATGTTTTTCGAAAATATGATTATTTATAAGTAAAAATAAGTAAGTTCCAATTTCAAAATTTCCCTCCACATTTTTTGCGAGTTAATTCAAAGTATTGTGTCTCACTGAAATATGGATCTGCGCCGGGAACATTTTAGAGCTATGATTTTATACGATTTCAAGTGTCGCCTGAAACCGGATGAATCGTACGATAGACTTCAAATGGCATTCATGGATGAAGGCCCTTCCAAGGCAACCGTGTATCGTTGGTATAACGAATTCAAGCGCGGTCGACCAACTTTGGGGGATGACGAAAGAAGCGGTCGCCCTTTGACGGCTGTTACCGAAGAAAACGTGCTAGCAGTGAAAAATTTAATCCAAGACAATAGGCGAATTACATATCAGGAGATTCAACACATATTGAAGATTGGATCGGGAAGCGTTCACGAGATTCTACACAGCCATCTTCGCGTGAGGAGGATAGTATCACGCTGGGTGCCGCACAACCTCACCGATGCTCAGAAGCAGGCCCGGGTGGAATGGTGCCGTGATATGCTTAACAAATTTGAAGCAGGCTCGTCTCGGTGTGTTTACGACATCGTTACAGGTGATGAGTCCTGGATTTATCAATACGACCCAGAAACCAAGCGCCAGTCGACTGTTTGGGTGTTTCAAAATGAGCCAACGCCTACCAAAGTGAAGCGATCTAGAAGCGGGGGTAAGATTTTGATCGCTAGCTTTTTTAATTTGACTGGCCATTTGGTATCAATTCCCTTACGGGATCAAAGAAGCATTAATGCCGAATGGTATACTACCAAATGTTTGCCAGAAGTTTTCTCTGTTATAAGCAACAAGCGACCAAACACAGGGCTCCGCGGGCTACTGCTCCACCACGACAATGCACCTGCGCACACCGCACTCAAAACGAGGGACTTCCTGGACAGCACGCCAGTCAAACTCCTGGGTCACCCTCCTTACAGCCCTGATCTAGCACCGTGTGACTTCTTTTTATTCCCAAAAATAAAAAATCAGCTCAAAGGGATACAATTTTCGTCGCCGGAAGATGCGCTGGCTGCGTTCGAGCAGGCTGTAAACGAGGTGTCTGCGGCGGACTGGAAAAAGTGTTTTGAAAACTGGTTTAGGCGCATGAATCTTTGTATAGAGGCTGGTGGAAAGTACTTTGAAAAGATTTAATAAAAATATATGTACGTATAGAACAATTTTTTTTAGTTTCGCAAAACTTTCTGAG
The DNA here is from genome assembly GCA_949775005.1 of Orthosia gothica. Taxonomy (NCBI): domain Eukaryota; kingdom Metazoa; phylum Arthropoda; class Insecta; order Lepidoptera; family Noctuidae; genus Orthosia; species Orthosia gothica. The sequence continues at coordinate 9,050,433 of OX459044.1, forward strand.
TGTCCCACGTATAAACAGTATACGCTTTTATAACAAGTTGCCAAAGTCAGTTATAGAACTGACCGATGGAAAGTTCAAAAACTACATCAAACGTGTCCTTGTTAAAAAAGCATATTATAAAATCAAGGACTACGTTGAAGATAAAAATTTTGGCTTTAGCTCCTTCTGCGCATGCGGCTTCCCTGGTAACTCATAAACGGCACAACTATGTGGTTGTCTCTAACTATTCTCAATCTCATTAGTTCTTTGTTTTTTTTTCTTGCTTTTGATTATTCTTTTTACAATGGTTTTCAATCATCTTCATAGCCCTTTGCTAAGAATAGTTACAGCACTGATAACAATATTTGTGCCACATGTTAGATTTAGTCTTTTTTTTATTTTACTTTTGTATAGATTACTTTACCGATTATTTTGTAAATGTGTGAACATTGTAGGCCTTCTAGATGCTTGTTAACTTTTTAACTCGTTTTATTTTCTTTTGTTTAAATAATATGTAATCTTTTTTTTTTGTTTTCTTACGACTTATTGTCGGGCCTACGTTGTCCCCACATATCTAAGTACTAATGCTGTAACAAGGAAATATTGTAAAACCAAACCATTTTTTTAAAAGAGTAACCATGGAGTTTCTTGCCGGTTCTTCTCCATAGGAAACGACCAACCCGAACCGTGCACATTGTCGACGTTTTATAAGTGCCCATGTAGGCCTATATGAAATAAAAAAATTGATTTTGATTTTTTGAAATAAAAAATATTTGTTTTCTTGCAATGACAAGAATATTTAGTTTTTAAAGTATTATATTATTTTATTTTAATTATTGTGAATGTGAAGACTATGTGGATCATTATTTTGTTTTTAATTTATCTTAGTTTTTAATCATGGTCTGGCAGTTTGAGTAGTTTATGCGGCCTAACCGAATATCCTTTCTTTGGTATTGTTCGTCGAATCGTTGAGCTCCTTAAATTCTGAGTTGAGCTGCTCGGTTATTGACAAATGCGTGCACTGACTGGACAGGTCCACTCAATCTGGCTGGTTCTTTCCTCTAAAGACCATTTCAGACATCAGTCTACATGGTCTTCACATGATCGAACCAAGATTTTGTCAGGACTTTAAAAGAGACTGTGACCTCTGAGTTTGTTTCGGCCTTTCGTCTCAGAGTAGTCAGATAGGAAACGCCGACCTCTTCTAGCCAGCGTTCTGGGCACTTTTCACGTTGACAGCGATGTGGACGAATTTTATGACGCTTTATGACCGCCGCCCTTTTATTCGTAGTTTTATTTTTATTTAAGTGTATATATAGGTATTTATTTTTAATTAAGTATTTGAAATGATGTACTGATCATTAAAATTAATTACTTACAGAAATAAAATCATTTATCATTTATCAAATCTTTACTCTTTATAATATTAGTGTAGATACAGATATAAATTCTGTATCGCCAACCCGTATTGAGCAAGCGTGGTGATCAATGCTCGAGCCTTCTCTGTATGAGAAGAGGCGTTTACCTTGCAGTGAGACAATATATCCAAGCGTACACTGCGGATGCTATTCGCGCGAATTTTTTTCGCAGTATTTCTAATCCATGTACTGAATCATCACGCACGGCGAATAAAATTCCGCGTGATTTTTAACTATTTCTAACCGTTCATAAATAAATATTTGCGCGGATTTAAATCGCACGGCGGTGATTTGGTAGCAAAACACAGAATTGTTGCGGAAATATTAGCTTCATACAGTTTCCATATGTTGCCGAATGAGTGGAAAAAGACCAGCGAAAAGGATTAATAGTACCATATTCTATTTATGAGTGCGGTGTTACTATTTAACGCAAAACCAATCAAGTTTCTGATCAATACCTTTTTTTTTTTTTTTTTTTTTTGATCACGCTGGGAAAAAATGCATTACGCATACCCGCCCATTGGGGGAATGGGGACGGGCTATGTGGGACTCCCCGGAAAGTTCCGGTATACCCACTAAAATAACCCAGCGGCACTCCCGCATCGTCTCTGAGTGGAGGAGGACTGGGAAACTGGCACAGCCTTTACGTCCAGTCCTCCGCCGACGACCGCCCGCCTTTACAGCGGGGCCTTCACGCCCCTCCCTTAGTGGAGGGGCCCGGGAATGACCACGTGCTCGGCCATTCCCGCCCGTCGAGGGTGGTGACTAGTGCAATGCAGACGAGAGGCGCCCCCGCGCCTGTCGCCCGCTAGTCACCACCAGGAGGTGGGAGGAGACGATTGAACAACCGCCTTCTCCCACCCCTTCTTCGCCTGCGGAGCGGTGGCGCGAGAGGATCGTCCTCTCGCGCACGCTCCGCCACCTCCTTTTGCGACATCACGACCTCGCAAAAGGAGGCAACCGCGGCCCAGGCCTCCTCACTCCCCAGCATGGAATTGACCACAATGGGAAGCGAGAGGTCCTGCCCGATAACACTATTTAGGGCACGACGCAGCTCTGTCCAGGCTGGGCACACCTCAAGGGTGTGCTGCGCCGTGTCCTCCTCCGCGCCGCAGTCGTGGCACGCCGGGGTTTCCTCCCTCCGGATCCGGTGAAGGTGCGTTCCGAAACAACCATGTCCGGACAACACCTGCACCAAACGGAATGAGAGGAAACCGTGGGGACGCTCGAGCCAGCCCTGCAAGACTGGACCGAGCGCGTCCAACGTCCGGCGGCCAAAGGTGGCGGTGGCGAGGTCCTCCGTCCAGTGGACGACTATCGCGTCCCTCGCCTCCCGCCGCACGGCCTCCCGCTCTTCCGCGGCGGGGCGCTCCCCGAGCGCCTTCCGCCGCGCCGTCCAATAGTACACTCTGGCGAGCACCCATGCCTCCAACTCCCACGGAGGAGTGCCCGCCAGAGCGCACGCCGCCGCGAAGCCTACCGACCGGTAGGCCCTCGCCACCCGCTGTGCAATGGCCCGTTGGGGCCTGCGGATGGCGGTCGCGTTCTCCCTCCTCTGGAGGGAGTCGGCCCAGATTGGGGCCCCGTAAAGGGCCATACTCTTAAGTATGCCGGCGTACAACCGCCGGCATCGCGCCTTGGGCCCCCCCAGATTTGGCAGGAGCCACGACAGGGCATCGGCGGCCTTCAGCAGGCGCGTCGACAGCCCACTGAAATGTGGGCCGAAGCGCCACCTGCTGTCCAGCGTGAGGCCCAGATACTTCATCTGGGCCGTGACCTCGATCCTGACGCCCTCCACGACTATGTGGGCTTCAAGAGGGTAGCGCTGCCGAGGCCCGTGAAAGAACACGGCCTCGGTCTTGTTCAGCGCCACCCTCAATCCTAGCCGGCGGATCCTTTCTGCGACCAAGGATCCGCCAGCCGAGGCCAGACAGGCCGCCTCCCTGAAGTCCCCCCCCGAGCAACGAGGAGAGTGTCATCAGCATAACATATGACACTCGTGCCCTGGAGGAGGGTGCCCCGCAGTAGCCAATCGAAACCGATGTTCCACAGGGGGGGGCCAAGAACCGACCCCTGTGGAACACCGGACTCCGCGCCGTACCTCCTGACCGTGGCCGTCTTGTCAACAAGGAGGACCTCTCGGTCCTCCAAGTAGCTGGCCAGGAGGTTCCGCAGGTATTGGGGCACTCCGTGGTACCGGAGTGCCTCCAATATTGTCGAGTGGGGCACGGAGTTGAATGCGTTGGCGATGTCGAATGACACCGCCAACACCCCGCCCCCCGACTCTACCGCCTCCTGCACTTGGCCCTTCAACAGGGCCAAGGCGTCGACCGTCGAACGCCCTCGTCGAAACCCGAACTGGGCGTCCGACAGGTCTGGCCCCACCCCCCGCAGATGGCTGTTGAGCCGGTCGGCGACTATCCCCTCGAACAATTTACCGACCTCATCGAGCAGAACGATGGGCCGGTATGCCGAGGGGGAGTCCGCCGGGCGTCCCTCTTTTCGGAGGAGGCAAAGCTGCCCCTCCCTCCACAGTGACGGGAACCTCCCAGCCGCAAAGCACGCGCTGAAGAGGTCCCGAAACCTGTCCTGCATCTGAGAGGCAGCGATTGCCACCACCCGTGCAGGGACGCCGTCAGGCCCAGGGGCTGTCTTCTTCGCACGGAGGCGAAGAATCCCCTCTTGGACTTCATCCACCGTCACCGGGGGAATCTCCTCCTCCGGCGAAGCTGCCTCCCGCGGAGGGTCCATCACTGGAGGGGCGAAGTCGGCCCTGCGCGGAAACAGGGACCGGACCACCCCATCCAGCAACGCCGGCTCGAGGGTCTCCGACAGAGGGGGTCCATAGGGCCGCAGCTGGCTCCGCGCCAGCTTATACGGTCTCCCGTATGGATCCCTGTCGAGACCCTCCAGCATCTCGGCCCTTGCCGAGTCCTTGGCGGCGCACATTGCCGACTTGAGGACCGTCTTTGCCTCTAGGTACGAGGCGTAGAGGCGGTCCTCCCCGGCCTGAGATCGGGTTGTGCGCCGCCGGCACCGCGTGTAGTCCCTCCTGGCCGCCACGCAGGCGGCCCGAAGCCTCGCCAACTCCTCTGTCCACCAATAGACGGCGCGACGGGGAGGCGGACGGCGTGACCGAGGCATGCTGGAGTTGCACACCTCGGTCAGGGACCCACGGAGCTGGACCGCTGCGGCGTCAACGTCCAGGGTCTCCACAGGGGGCGAGAGCCAGTCCTGGAGGAATGCTGCCTCCTGAGCTGCCTCCCGGTCCAGGCGGGTGAGAGCCCACCGCGGGAAGGGAGATTGGCCCGAGCGGGCTGTTCCCTCCCGCGGGCCCCGGGTGGAGATGTCGAACCGCACATAACGGTGGTCCGACATGGTCTCCACCATCTCAACCCGCCAGTTTACAACGCGGGCGGCCAGCACGGGGGTGGCAAACGAAACGTCAACCACTGACCCTCCCCGCTGCCGCACACACGTGTGAACATCCCCCCTGTTTAGGAGAGACACACCGCACGAAGCCGCCCATAATTCGGCGGCGCGTCCCCGGACGTTGCAAGAGGCGGCCGGGTTGCCCCAGGCCACCGACTTCGCGTTCAGGTCGCCTAACACGGCGACCTGGCGTGGTGCCGCCCTCCCGACGACTGCCGTTAGGACTTCGAGAAAGTTCTCGAAGTCCCTTAGAGGGCGGTTTGGGGAGAAATAGACCCCGACCAGGGCTATCCCTCCCCACGCGGCGGCCACGTATCCCGGTCCCCTCTCTAAAAGCGAGAGGGGAGGGGAGTTCGTGGCGGGCCGCGACACCAACGCCACCAAGCCGTCTCGATCACCCAGCCAACTGCCAGGTACCGAGTACGGCTCAGCGACCACCGCCACGTCCACCAACCACTCAGCCACGGTCTGCATCAACAGATCCTGAGCCGCTCTGCAGTGGTTGGTGTTCGCCTGGAGGATGCGATGTTCGACTTTATGCATTAATCGGACATCGCACCCCCCTCTTCCACAGCCGCCGTGGTCCCAGCCTCTGGGATGGCGGTGGCAGTTACAGGCCGGGTCGGCGCCTGTGCTTTGCCCCTCCTAAGGGGAGGACTGCAGTTCCTCCCCTTCATAATGTGGCCCGCAGGGCGGCCACTGGCGGCACATACCGCGCAGTGCGGCGTGGCGGCCTTGCAGGAGGCGACTTTGTGCCCCTCCTTGCCGCAGCGGTAACAACTGTCCGTCCTGTCTACGCTGGACGGACAGAGGGCCCGGGTGTGTCCGATGCCGAAGCACCGGAAGCAGCGCAGAGGCTGGACTTCGAGTGCCCGCACTGCACCCGAGCTGAAGCCAACGGCTAGCCGTCCCTTGCACCTAGCCAGAGACTACAATTGTATAGCAGGAATTCCAATTGCATGGCAATCAAAATATTTAATAATTTACCACCACGCATCAGAGTGTTGCCCACTAATAAATTTAGGAAAACAGTATTTGCCTGGCTATTAGACAACTGTTTCTATTCAGTAAACGAATTTTTAAATTATAAATTTTGACATTATATTTTATTATTACTTAATTGCAACTTGTATTATTTTATATTTAATTCTTTTTTTTTTGACATTATATAATTAGTAAATTTTGACATTTCATTCATAAATAACTTAACATTGTATAAAAATTGCCTATTTTCGTATAACCTAATTTATAATATTGCACGCCTCAAACGTCGCGCGCACACCATGTATGCGTATTGACGCGCCATGGGGGAATTTAACTTATTAGCGTTTGGATGACAAAATACTTAATACAATTATATTGTTGCGGCCTTGAACTTGGATACTTGATTTTGTAGGTTAATTTTAATATTTCTACACCGGCAACGGTAGTGTATGTGAAACTGTTTAATATTAAGATCTTAATTGTACCATATACTCAGAAATAAATAAATATATATAAAAGGACGGCTTTGGCAATGACAACTGGGCACTCCAGGTGGATGCTGCCCATGCCGCCGCGGCCGGGCCTGATGTCCCGGCCTTGCACCGCTGCGACATCGCAGCCCCCTATGGCTGCGACCGCCGCTACCACCTCCTCCTTGGTGACTGTGTCATCCAAGGAGGAGATCTCTATGGCCGCCGATTTCACCGGCCTGGCCACCTTGGCCGCGTCCGCGATGACCTCTTGCAGCTTAGCTGCGAAGAGGTCCGCGTGTGCCCCACCCTCGATCCCTAGTTTGGTGGGATCGGCATTCGCACGCGCCCGCATCATTACGGACGCGTACGTCTCACCCCGCTCCGCAGCCTCCGTTGTGAGCGTCACCACGACGGCTGCGGTCTTTGGAGGAACCAGGTTCCTCTTGGCACCGGCTGGGTTCTGATCAATACCTATCATAACCTATCCTAGTACCTTAGTACCTTATCCTAGTATCTATTATAAGTCCTAATATGTCTCATAATATTCCTTGTTCACTTTATGAAACAAGAGTAGCTTGAATCGGAGGGAAAATTAAATGGTTCATTCATAACATTTAACAAAAGATATTTAATTAAGCATCAGTCTGAAAACTATTTTGGGACTTCTCTCGGGATGACACCAATGAAGTCTACACTTCATTAAAACACTAAACTTCGTGTTTACATTAATTTAGGAAAGCTGAAATGATGTTAATTAAAAATAAGTTCTTAAGATAGAACAATGTAGTTTGATTAGTCTCTAATACAACTCAAGTTTTCTAAAATAGTTTTAATTAGCAAAATGATTCTCTCAAATTAACTTTATCATTTTAGATCACTTTTTACACGACTGTCCAAAAACGAGTAGATACGGTCAACTGTCCAGGTTGGCCGGCCGCCGGGGCGCTGTCGGATGACGTTCCCGGGGGCCATTTTTTGCGATCGCCCGGTCTCAGTAAAACGCCGATTTCTCGGTACTTTTGTATGGGGACCATGTATAAATGTTATGTTGTTAGAATTGTGATAAAATAAGCTATCTGATTTCATAGGGATTTACCCAGTTTTACCTTGTAATATATTTGATATATTATATATATTATATTATACTATCGTCTATTAAAGTACCGATTTAAACCCTGATCCTTTGAGAATATCCTTTCCCGTGACGTATTTCGGTCAAAACTTGTACTGACAGGTATTTTTCCGATTCGGTCGGGTGGACAGATAACGCACAGGATGCTTTTTTCCAATTCGGTCGGGTGGACAGACCAGGGGTCTAATATTTCTTTTACAAAGATGATGAATTAGGTAATGTTAACAATATAAAGAAAATGAAATAAGCTCGTTTCATCAAATCAACATAAAATAAAGTACACTTAAAGGAGTAATTATTATCCTCGAATAATTTAAAGACAACGAGGAGCTAGTGAAAAATTCATAAAGCCAGTATTACAAATAAAGCTTAAACAAAAAAACGAAAACTTTTAAAGGATTCCTTTTGTAGTGAAACAGGAGTTTTTTGGACTCTTTGTTGAAAAAAAATTTTGGGAATGCTTGGCTGGGGGCTAATTGTTGGAAAGCCTTCCACGTGAGCAGCAACGTTTATTTAAATTGTCACGTGGCTATTAATTTGAACTCACATTTTTGTGGCGCGTGACTAGTAGAGAATTGGGGACCCCGTTTGTTTGGATTGAGGACCCTTTTCTATTTTTTAATTTGTTTACGTAGGAACTTTGTGAAGCACTTGAAAGTTTTGTAATAAAAGAAAGGGAGAAAATGGTTTTGTTTGACTGAAACAGGAAATTATCAATTTTGAGCACTTCAGTTCATTACTTTTGCGTAATACAATGTTTTATTGCTAAACATAATTTTAACAGGAATATTTATCAATCAAAGATACGATTTAAGCAAAAAATAACTTTTAATGTGATAAAAACATCGGCAACTGCAAATCGGACTCGCGCAAGAAGGGCTCCGTACCATTATCGCAAAAAAACGGCAAACAAAACACGTTTGTTGTATGGGAGCTCCACTTAAATATTTATTTTATTCTGTTTTTAGTATTTTTTGTTATAGCGGCAACAGAAATACATCATCTGTGAAAATTTCAACTGTCTCGCTATCACGGTTCATGAAATACAGCCTGGTGACAGACAGACAGACGGACCGCGGAGTCTTAGTAATAGGGTCCCGTTTTTACCCTTTAGGTACGGAACCCTTAAAGAGGTAATTAAAAATCAGGCATTACTGTGATATGCCAGACAACGGTTGAATTCACCATAATTATTTCTTCTAAATTCGAAGGAGTGTTCAAATCCGGCCAGAACTATTTTTTTGCCTGCCTGCATACTGTGTGGTTCCCTCAGGAGGCAACCTTTACAGCAACACAGTAAAAATATATAAAAGGTATGGAAAATACCTACAAACGCTCGAAATGGCACACTACACTACTACTACTACTACATATGGGTCTCGTCGATGGGCAAGTTTGTGTGAGTGTGCCGTTTCGAACATTTGTAGGTAGTTTCCATACTATTTGTATACTTATTCTGTGACAGTAAATTTCTTAAAAATAACAAAGGTACGTGCCCGGCAATCTTGCTCCCAAATATCTCCCTAAGTTTCTTTTAAAGATATATGTATAACTTTAACTAATTTTTAAATTAACAACAATTACTAAACAGAAGGTCGTATTTTTTTGAAATAAGTGATTTTTGTTATAACATAATACAATTAATTTTTATAGATAATTTCTAACGCGGACAACTAAACGACAATTGCACTAATAATCGCACTTTTTATATTTTTTTACCATCTCGAAGACAATTTGATTGTACTCGTATGCATTTTAATCCATGGCTTTATATTGTAACGTCAATCGAACGTCGTCAATTTATCGTCAAATAATAATGAGGAAAGTACTAAAAATACCTGGATATCTGCGCGATCGCTTTTTCATTACTTGTCTGCCGATGCCCAGTGTAGATCTCACCTAATATATCATCATCCAAAATATATAATTAGTTAATTTATAATATATGTTAGATCCAGGTATATAGGATCTTGATATAACCTACATAGTGACATACCGGTGTTAGATTATAGTCGTGGGCACAGAATTTGGGATACGGGTAAACTAGAGAAATATCTCCTGTAACTTCTACACAGTTTTAATTCGTTACAGAGTCAATTACTATCACTATGGTACTAAGTATTACTCTGGACTTAAAAGGAAACACTAAGCAGTTCCTAGGCCAGTATGTTGTCACGGCCATGTCCCTCTACATGAACCGTATCGACAACATACGAGACACTAGACTCCACCCAGTACCAAAAAGTTACTTGTGTATCATTTTAAGTAAACAAACCATGACAAGATCCGACATATATATTTTAAGTTTCTTTATTTCATTCTCGTCTATCATCCAGCTTTCCTGTCGCAGGTCTGCTGGAAGAAATTTATATTGAAAAAAGCAGTACCTTTTATGCTCTTCTATCTGTATTCTTTCTTTTCTCTGTTAAGTGTGTACTTATAACTACAAAATTTTGAACCGCGCGTGTGTTAAGCGAGTGTGCGTTTTGTTCCCTCAATGTCGTTAGCAACTGTCGTCACCTACGCTTTTATCTTTATAAAAATATATTTTTATTATCTCTGATTTTCAGTTACCATCATTCGTTTCGAAAACTTCGGTCGTAATAATGCCAGTTTTACTTCAAAAACTTTGCAAATATAGGCAAAATATTGTCAGTTCCTACCAACCAAACAGAAAAATAAAAAATACCCAACTGAATTTTGTTACAAAGAAAAGTTTTTATTGAAAACAAAGAAGAGTAGGTAAACATTGCCTTATAGCCCAAAGCTTAATATGTAGAATGATTTTCTCAGAAGACCAGAATTTTCAGTTTTAATAAAATGTTAATTAAAAACGTAATTACTTTAAAAAAATGTGGATTAATTTGGTCTACGTAATTATATTAATTTTACACTTTCTCCTCCTGATCTTGAAAATCGTTACAGATAAGCAGTGCACAAAGTCAACAAGAATAGGTCAATTTCCCAGTAACTAGGTAGCAAGGGTCAAGAGGCAGTCGCTCTAGATAAAAGAGAATGGGCATCCTGGAATGAGTAACTATGAAATTTGCCCCTGAGCTCAATAGCCATAAGACATACGCTATTGATAAGAGATTTTCAAGATTATCATTTGCTTCTTAAGGTGCCGATTCCCTTGTGTAGCTGATTTTAAAATGAGAATCACGTCTAAACGGCTAGTTGTAATTTTTTGGAAAAAAATAATGTTACATTAGACCATTATCTTATTAATTTTATCTAAGAAAATTTTGAGTTTTATTCGTATAACATAGTGTAATTAAAATACTCCCAGCGGTTTTGGTGCAAAAGTCGTGTTTTTATCCGTGTTAGTCATAACTTTACAAATTAATTACACTATGTTATACGAATAAAACTCAAAATTTGCTTAGATGAAATTATTAAGATAATGGTCTAATATAACATATATTTTTCCAATAAATTACGACTAGCCGTTAAGACGTGATTCTCATTTTAAAATCAGCTACTCAAGGGAATCGGCGCCTTAAGCGACTTTTGTCAATCGGTAGTTCGTTCGGAGTTATTGATCTAAACGGGTTACTAATTTTGAGCATTGAAATTACGGTTTTCATAGCACACAATACCTATTGAAAAGAAAGACTGTTGGAAAGAGCTTTTAAAGAAGAACCTATGCTACAAAATTAACTACATCCAATTGTAATTCTGTTTGGATACGATAACGCACCCACGATACAGGAAGAAATTCCTAGTGTGGGGCAACGTTTAAAAAAAAAAATGATCAAAATAGGCAATTGATTGGTCCCCGCAGCTAAGCTTTTTATTTGGTACCCCACAACAAAAAAATACACGGATAGAGATAGTGTTAAACAAGAACATTTCTTATACGACTTTAGTCAATTGTTAGTTTGCTCGAATATACAAAAGGTACCTTAAAGTGTAACCAATCTTGATCACCGAAGTAAATTATTTTATAGAACCCAATTGCTATGAGATATACGCTGCTAGAAATACCTTTTCACGAAGAACCTTTGCTACATAAAAACTTTTGCCAAATATTAGTCTGTTTGGGGTTAATGATCTAAATAAATGATTCATTAGGCACCGAATTAAATGTTTTTTTCGGTGCCTAATTGCCATAAGTTACAAAAATAGAAAGAGCTTTTCAAGAAGAATATTCGATACTAAACGACTTTAGCAAGTCTTAGTTTATTAAGAATTTTATACACTGTATATACTTTTATCTATGTAAATAAAGTCAGTTTTATTTTAAGTTCTTTCGCAATTATTCACCTAAATAAGTGAGTAAACTTAAGATTTTTCTGCGTCTAATAACCATATGACACAACTGGAAAGAAGAGCTTTTTAGAAGAACCACAAAACAAATATTTCTAATTGCTAGCTCGTTCGGAGGTAATGACCTCAATATGAAATTAATTGAACATCAAAGCTAAGTGTTTTTAAGTAAGGGACATTACATTTACAAATAAACACGGTTAGCGAGTATTGTCTATAATTATTCAAATAAGTAAGTCCAAATTAATCCAAGTTAATCAATTGAAGAAATACCAGAATTAAAAAAATATATTTAATGACTCACATTTAGAGCGCTGTAGCTGCTTGCCTTTCCACAATCTAGAGAAGTTAATAATAATTAATAATAACGACAGGAATAACCCACCTGCTCCACAAATCAGGTAGTACTGCGGAACCTAAAAATTATAGACCGATAACATGTTTACCGACGGTCTATAAAGTTTTTACATCCATTCTGAGAGCTAAAATTAATCAGCATATTGAGAATAACTCCATCATGTCTGCTTCTCAGAATGGATGTAGGAACGGGTCCCGCGGTACTAAGGAGCTGCTCCTCATAGACATTGCCATTAGCCAACAGGTTCGCCGTTCCCGCAAGGATCTGGCGACATGTTGGATAGATTACAAGAAGGCCTATGACTCAGTGCCACATACATGGCTCATGAGGGTGCTGGAGTTGTATAAAATTGATGCAACTCTGTGCGCCTTCCTGACGTCATGTATGGGGCAGTGGAAGACGGTCCTTCACTATCCAGGATGTCGACAGATTCAGGAAAACAGCGAACCTATAAGGATCGAGCGCGGCATATTTCAGGGCGACAGTCTGAGTCCTCTGTGGTTTTGTTTAGCCCTGAACCCTCTCAGTACACTGCTGGAGGGTTCGGGCCTGGGCTATCGGTTGAGAAGAGGTGGTCAGGTCCTATCACACCTCCTTTACATGGATGATCTGAAACTCTTTGCCCCCAACAACTTGCAACTGATGAAGCTACTGAAGGTAACAGAAACCTTCAGTGACGCCATCAGGATGGAATTTGGTGTGGACAAATGTGCAGCCATGCATGTAAAGCGAGGGGAGATTATGGAATCCGTGGGAATACAACTCTCGGATTCGATCCCTTTCCTCAAACCGAAACTTACAAGTATTTGGGTATGTCGGAAGCACTAGGCATCAATGCTGCTGAAGTGAAACAATCGTTGAAGGAGCGCTTCTTTGGCCGCCTGAAAAAAGTACTAAATAGTCTTTTATCAGGTGGGAACAAGGTGCGCGCCTTCAACGGCTGGGTCATGCCGGTCTTGATGTACTCTTTCGGCATAATCAAATGGACTCAGACAGAACTTGACGCCTTGGATAGGAGAGTCCGCACATTGCTTACCGCAAATCGTATGCATCACCCACGATCATCGGTTATGAGACTGTATATCCCGCAAAAGTGCGGAGGTCGTGGCTTTTTAAATGCTAAAACCCTGCACAACCGCGAGGTATGCAGTCTTAGGGAATATTTCCAGGCTGCCGACGTGGGTATGCATCGAGATGTGGTAACGGTGGACAAGGGCCTTACCCCGCTCTCCTTGGCTAACGAAAACTGGCGCAAACCTATAGTATTAGATACTAATGACCGCAGGGAGGTATGGCAGAGCAAGGAACTTCACGGACGCTTCTACCGGGTCCTATATGGGCCCGATGTAGATCTTTTAGCGTCCGTGGCCTGGCTGCGATTTGGTGACCTTTTTGGGGAAACCGAAGGTTTTGTCTTTGCGATTATGGACGAAGTTATGATGACGAACAACTACCGGAAATACATTGTGAAGGACGGCACGGTTGACATCTGTCGGGCATGTCACCGGCCGGGAGAATCAATCCGACACATTATTTCCGGTTGTTCTAGTCTGGCTAACGGAGACTATTTGCATAGACACAACCTTGTAGCCAGGATTATCCACCAGCAACTTGCTCTTAAATACAATCTTGTGGAATCGGAAGTGCCTTACTATAAGTATGTGCCCGACCCAGTTCTCGAAAATGGCAATGTCACGTTGTATTGGGATCGGTCTATCATCACTGACAGGACTATTATTGCCAATAAGCCTGACATAGTGGTGATAGACCGATTAGAGCGTCGCGCAATGATTGTTGATATAGCGGTCCCCCATGACGAGAACCTCGTGAAGGCTGAGAGAGATAAGAAAAGTAAGTATCTTGATCTAGCTCGCGAGGTTGTCGACATGTGGGATGTGAATACAGCAGTCATTGTGCCGATAGTCGTGACGGCCAATGGCATAATAGCTAAGAGTCTCGATGAACATCTGAGGAGGCTCTCGTTGGGCAGCTGGATCAAGGGCGTGATCCAGAAAGCGGTACTCCTGGACACGGCGCGTATCGTTAGGAGGTTCCTCTCTCAGCAGCCCTAACCACCGGTAGCTTGGACCTTGTTCCCGATACCGGTGGGCTACTAATTTTTATATTTTTAAATGTTTTTTTTTATTTTATTTTTATAAGCTTATATTTAAAAATGTAAAAACTATGTACAATGATTGAATAAAGAAAATTAATAATAAAAGTACTAAATAGTCTTTTATCAGGCGGGAACAAGGTGCGCGCCTTCAACGGCTGGGCCATGCCGGTCTTGATGTATTCGGCATACTCAAATGGACTCAGACAGAACTTGACGCCCTGGATAGGAGAGTCCGCACACTGCTTACCGCAAATCGTATGCATCACCCACGATCATCGGTTATGAGACTGTATATCCCGCGGAAGTGCGGTGGTCGTGGCTTTTTAAATGCTAAGACCCTTCACAACCGCGAGGTATTCAGTCTTAGGGAATACTTCCAGGCCGTCGACGTGGGTATGCATCGAGATGTGGTAGCGGTGGACAAGGGCCTTACCCCGCTCTCCTTGGCTAACGAGAACTGGCGCAAACCATAGTACTAGATACTAATGACCGCAGGGAGGTATGGCAGAGCAAAGAGCTTCACGGACGCTTCTACCGGGTCTTACATGGGCCCGATGTAGATCTTTTAGCGTCCGTGGCCTGGCTGCGATTTGGTGACCTTTTCGGGGAAACCGAAGGTTTTTCTTTGCGATTATGGACGAAGTTATGATGACGAACAACTACCGGAAATACATTGTGAAGGACGACACAGTTGACATCTGTCGGGCATGTCACCGGCTGGGGAAATCTATCCGTCACATTATCTCCGGTTGTTCTAGTCTGGCTAACGGAGACTACTTGCATAGACACAACCTTGTAGCCAGGATTATCCATCAGCAACTTGCTCTTAAATACAATCTTGTGGAATCGGAAGTGCCTTACTATAAGTATGTGCCCGACCCAGTTCTCGAAAATGGCAATGTCACATTGTATTGGGATCGGTCTATCATCACTGACAGGACTATTGTTGCCAATAAGCCTGACATAGTGGTGATAGACCGACTAGAGCGTCGTGCAATGATTGTTGATATAGCGGTCCCCCATGACGAGAACCTCGTGAAGGCTGAGAAAGATGAGAAAAGCAAGTATCTTGATCTGGCTCGCGAGGTTGTCGACATGTGGGATGTGAATACAGCAGTCATTGTGCCGATAGTTGTGACGGCCAATGGCATAATAGCCAAGAGCCTCGACGAACATCTGAGGAGGCTCTCGTTGGGCAGCTGGATCAAGGGCTTGATCCAGAAAGCGGTACTCCTGGACACGGCGCGTATCGTTAGGAGGTTCCTCTCTCAGGAGCCCTAACCACCGGTAGCTTGGACCTTGTTCCCGATACCGGTGGGTTACTATTTATTTTTATTTTTTTTAGAGTAATATTTAAAAATGTAAAAATATGTAAATAAAATGAATAAATGGAATATTAATAATAATAATAATAATTTTATTCATCCAAAAACAGTGTTACAATAGTATATTATGCAACTAGTGAATAAAGGACGGATTTAAAGCGAGGGCCATAGATGAATCCCGAGCAAGTGAAGGATTCTAACGACTGAATCACGACCGTAGGGAGTGATTTATGATGATTGAATCACGAGCATAGCGAGTGATTCAAGTGTTAGAATCATGAGCGATGCGAGTGATTCATGGCCGATATAAATCCGTTTTATTCAAGAGTTGCATACTATATTTTATACCATGACTACGAGAAAAAGAAAGATTTAAGCACAAGGAATATTAATAAATACAAAATAAATGGTTTATTTCCTTCAAAGTTTATAAAAATATTTAAACCGGACTCTGAGTTAGATAACAGCACTTGTGTTTCAGGTGCCGCTGACCACCGGTACGTTACATAATTATAATTAATTAAACACCATTGCAATTAATATTAGAATTACTATACAAATAAGTATTCAATAAATATCCTAGACTAAAATCAAAATCATTATTAAAATCCTAAATATAAACAAAATTAAAAGCGAAGGAGTTTGAAAGTCGAAAATTCTCTGCACAAGTAGTTTGTATCGAGTATTTTTTGCGCACGCAGGCGCAAGGAGGTTATGTAGCATTGAGATGGAGGTCTAATACATTGGTGTGTTCCAAATTCAAACACCAAAACAGTGAGTAAAAGTGCATTTTATTCACTGTTTTCAGTGAATAAAATAAGCTTTTTAGAGGGGGAATGGTATAATAGTAGATTGTTGCATGCGCATGCATGAGCGCAAATTGAGTCATTAATGCATGAGTGTTATGTTGGTGCCCGAGCGCATGCGAGGGCACTAAATTAACACGAGTGCATTAATTACTCACTTTAGCGATGTGCGTAATCTACTTTTCTTTCAACTACCAATCTACCTCTCATCTATTTACATTTTTTTATACTTTTCTTGCCAAATATGAAGTACCTACCTATCAAAGTTTTACAATGGTACAAAATGCGGGGCATTTTTTTTCACCTAATTGGTTTTATACGCCGATTTTTTTTGTCAGCCAGTACCTATTCCGATCTACTGCATACATTTTATATTAAACTTAATGGGAGACATTAAACCTCCTTGGTAAATTTATATCTAAACTAGCTAACCCCCGCGGCTTCGCTCCCGTCAACAGGCTACATCTACCTACCACTACCTACCTACCCTGCCTGCCCTACCTACTCTACTTACTCTACCAACTCTACTTACTCTACCTTTTCTAGTTACTCTACCTTCTCTACTTACTCTACCTTCTCTACTTACTCTACTTACTCTACCTACTTTACCTACTCTACTTACTTTACCTGCTCTACTTACTCTACCTACTCTACTTACTCTACCTTCTATACCTTCTCTACCTACTCTACCTACTCTACCTACTCTACCTACCCTACCTACTCTACTTACTCTACCTTCTCTACCTACTCTACTTACTCTACCTCCTCTACCTACTTTACCTACTCTTCTTACTCTACCTACACTATTAACTCTACCTTCTCTACCTACTCTACTTTCTCTACCTACTCTACTTACTCTTCCTTCTCTACCTTCTCTACCTACCCTACCTACTCTACCTTCTCTACTTACTCTACCTACTCTACCTTCTCTACCTACTCTATTTACTCTACCTTCTCTACCTACTTCACCTACTCTTCTTACTCTACCTACTCTACCTACACTACTAACTCTACCTTCTCTACCTACTCTACTTACTCTACCTTCTCTACCTTCTCTACCTACTCTATTTACTCTACCTTATCTACCTACTCTACCTACTCTACTTACTCTACCGTCTCTAACTACTCTACCTACCCTACCTACCCTACCTACAGTACCTACTCTTCGGCTTAAAGTGCATTAAAGTAAAACAGTGCAACAATGACATTTCATGTAACTTTTCTGCACTGTTTTGGTTCTATGCAATAAATACGTCCTTTGTGATCAGTTTTGTAGTGATTAATGATAACATTACTACGTAGTTGGAAGAAATAGTAGATTGTTGCATCGAGCGCAAAGTGAGTTATTAATGCATGAGTGTTATGTTGGTGCCCGAGCGCACGCGAGGGCACTAAATTAACACGAGTGCATTAATTACTCACTTTAGCGAGGTGCGTAATCTACTTTTCTTTCAACTACCAATCTATCTTTCATCTATTTCCATTTTTTTATACTTATCTTGCTAAATATGAAGTACCTACCTATCAATGTTTTACAATGGTACAAAATGCGGGGCATTTTTTTCACCTAATTGGTTTTATACGCCGATTTTTTTCTCAGCCAGTACTCGTACCACGCCAGTACCTTTTTCGATCTACTGCATATATTTTATATTAAACTTAATGGGAGACATTAAACCTCTGTGGTAAATTTATATCTAAACTAGCTAACCCCCGCGGCTTCGCTCCCGTCAACTGGCTACCAATCTACCTACCACTACCTACCTACCCTGCCTTCCTTACCTACTCTGCCTACCCTGGCTACCCTGCCTAGCTTATCCTGCCTACCCTGCCTAGCCTAACCTGCCTACTCTCCCTACCCTACCTACTCTACTTACTCTACCTACTCTACCTACTCTACTTACTCTACCTTCTCTACCTACTCTACCTTCTCTACCTACTCTACTTACTCTACCTACTTTACTTACTTTATCTTCTCTACTTACTTTACCTTCTCTACCTACTCTACCTTCTCTACCTACTCTTCTTACTCTACCTTCTCAACCTACTCTACTTACACTACCTTCTCTACCTATTCTATACTCTACCTACTCTACCTTCTCTACCTACTCTACCTACTCTACTTACTCTACCTACTTTACTTACTTTATCTTCTCTACTTACTTTACCTTCTCTACCTTCTCTACCTACGCTACCTTCTCTACCTACCCTACCTACTCTACCTTCTCTACCTACTCTATACTCTACCTTCTCTACCTACTCTATACTCTACCTTCTCTACCTACTCTACTTACTCTTGCTTCCTTCTCTACCTTTTCTACCTACTCTACTTACTCTACCGTCTCTACCTACTTTATCTATTCTACCTACACTACCTACCCTAACTACAGTATCTTCGGCTTTATAATACTAGTATAGATAATAAATACAAAACAGTGCATTAAAGTAAAACAGTGCAACAATGAGATTTCATATAACTTTTCTGCACTGTTTTGGTTCTAAGCAATAAATACGTCCTTTGTGATCAGTTTTGTAGTGATTAATGATAACATTACTACGTAGTTGGAAGAAAATTATATTTTCCACCAGATATTGATGCAAAGACTATGCAATACAAAGTAGAAGTTATCTTTAGTGGAAAAGATCACCTGTTTCCTGTACTAGTTATAGAAAACCGTATCACAGGAGTCAGGGCCTTCCGTTTGCAATGAGAGAGCGTTTTGGCAGTACATGCATGCCGATATTTGTTGGAAATAGCCAATTATGTAATAAGGAATACATGCAAACATAGGAACAAGTTGGTAATTAAAAGAGTGTAACTGTAAGTGTGGATGTACTGTGTAGGCATGTTATGTGTGTATGTGTGTGCGTGCGTGCGTGTGTGTGTGTGTATGTGTGTGTGCGTGTGCGTGTGTGTGTGTGTGTGTGATTGCTGGTGAGTGTACAGATTTCACTGTAGAACTATATCGGTTGTACAAGAAGGCTTTCAGTATCACCATATGAGAGTTTCAACAGCCAATCACGCAACAGTAGTTTGCACTTTGAGAACGAGTGCTCGTAAATGTTGAGTTGTTTGTTCGCTTTGTTATAAAGACGAGGACCGAGAACATAGAAATGTCGACTAGCAAGAGTGGTACTATGGCATACGGTGGGACTTACATGGCTCTTGCGTCGTTTCCCACTCATGAGTCCTGGGATATACGCAAGAGAAGAGTGTTGGCGCAGAATTGAATGAAAGACAAAGAGCTGTCTCACAGATAGAAGTATACACTCGCTATGTAACAAAGGTGTAGGGTACATGCGTGGTTTCTTGTATATAACTTTTGAGACAGCTCTCTGTGCTCTTTCAACTTTTAGAAATGCCGTGGCATAAGCACCACCCCACGCCGAAATACAGTACGTAAGAAGGGACTGTGCCAGAGCATAATAAACAGCTGTAAGCGAACCACTCTGCAAAGTCGATCGAAGTCTTTTGAAGGTAAATATAAGTTTGCGGACACGCCCTGACAATACCTTTAAATGCGTGTGCCAATTCAAGGTGGAGTCAAGGAACACACCAAGGTACTTGACATTACTTGCCCTCTCTATGCATTGGCAATTGCAGGTCTGTGTGTTTGTGTCAAGACAACTATGAGCCCTAAGGGAGAGCAAATAACTTGTGTGTTGGGATTGAGTTGATGGTGAGAAAGCGAGATAATTAGTTTTAGCGGCATTCAGAGTGAGCAAGTTAGCATTCAACCACGTAAGAATAATTCTGAGAGCATTCTCTGCATCGATGCGAGCATCTTCCCAGGTTTTGCTAAATACAAGTACAGCGGTGTCGTCCGCATAGGCAAATATTTTACAATTATTTATGTTGAGTTGACAAAGTTCATTTGCGTAAATAAGAAAGAGTGCGGGACCGAGTACACTACCCTGGGGCACCCCGAAGCCACTGAGGTCAATGTAATCACTTTGAGAGGTTTGTATTTTCACACATTGGCTTCGTCCTGTAAGGTAGTCTTTGAATATGTTCAGTGCCACGCCCCTGATTCCCATGCGTTCCATTTTCTTAAGGAGGATTGTGACAGAGACAGTGTCAAATGCTTTGGACAGATCTAGAAATATGCCTATTGTTTTGGTTTTATTATCAAGGGCATTAATTATGTTATTGGTGAGATCCAGAACTGCATATTCAGTACATTTATGTTTCCTGAACCCGTATTGGTTTTGTGCAAGTATATTATTCTTTTCCAGGTAGTTAGTCAGACGAGAATTTAAGACCTTTTCAAAGATTTTGGATAATGAAGTAAGAACGGATATGGGTCTGTAATTAGTGACACTGCTCCTGTCACCTCCCTTATGGATCGGGTGTACTAGTGCTCTTTTGAACTCTACGGGAAATACGCCTTTGTTTAGACAGAGATTCATTATGTGCTTCAGTGGGGCAATAAGAAATGTTTTAGCAGCTTTTATAAACACAGTAGGTATTTTGTCAACACCAGTAGCACTGTCATTGCGAAGGCTCATTATAATAGAGATTAGTTCAGCTTCGTCAACTGGTAATAGGGCCATCGAGTTAAGAGGAGAGTTGCAACTATGTGTTTTAAAGGGTGGGTAAGTTTGATTTAGCGGTGGAATGATTTTGGATGCTAGTTCGTTGCCGATATTTGCAAAATAGCTGTTGACCTCGTTGATAGATGTGGTGGGATTACATGTGATATTTAGGAGATCTAATGCTGGTTGGGACGTTTTCTTCATGTTTGCTAGTTCTTTAATTATATTCCATGTTGCTTTAGGATTTTTGCGGTGTTTTTCTAGTTCGGACTGGTTGTAATTGCGTTTTAACTTTCTTAAAAGTTCTAAGTTGTTAATACAAAAATATTTGCCTTGAAGAGATCTATCCAACGACATACATCATAACGCTATTGAGGGTTTTTCTATGGGAATTTTCTCACTTGGCCATAACCCAGAAGAATTAAAAAAGAGAGAGAAGTCTTTGCCCTGTAGTGGGACAACTAGTCTAAAAATAAAATAAACAATGTTTTCAGAACATATATAATAAATCAGACTTTCAATGTTCCCACTGCTGCGACACAGACCTCCTCTCTGTGATAGAGGGAATGGGCCTTTATCCACCTAGCGAGCCCAGTGCAGGTTGGTGGGTAAAATAAATACAACTTAAATATTGCACATCTAAAAAAGAATTGAGCGGTGGTGGCCCAGTATTACTGGCCCGACTTACGAGTTGTAGGTCGTGGGTTCGAACCCGAGCAGGTGCTTCACTTTGTGTAATTTATTTCATCACCACTGCTCTCAGAACAGTGAAGGAAAACATTGTGAGGAAACCGGCATATCCTAGAACCAAAAATTCAAACACATGTGACATCTACCAATCCGCACTGGGCCCGCGTGGTGGATTATAGCCCACTCCCTCTATGAGAGGTGGCCTGTGTCCCAGTAGTGGGATTATTAAAAGGCTGATGATGTAATGTGATGTGATTTTTTTTTGCATATTTCATTATATTAAACAAACTTAAAATAAAAAAGGGATGTGAGTGGTACTATTAATAAATATGACAATGTCAGAACCAGTATAAAGACAAGTATGAATATATTTTTGTGGAAAACTTTATTAAATTGATCCATCCCTTCATCCACTACCGGCTGAACCCATCCCAAAAGGGGCAGACTTTTTAGTGCTGAGGAAGTAGAGACCAGGATTGTTGTCGTCAGATTCAAAACCCATGTAGGATATGTCGTTCTTGGAACAGAGACCTTCGCCAAACGTTGTCCAGTTTTTGCATCTTCGGGCTGCAAATAAAATGTTAATAATCTGTTAACTCTAGATTAGAATTGTAAGAGTTTATCATTTTATCAAAGCGATTGAAGCGAGGAAGTACTAATTCACGACATGAATAAGACTTATAAGACAAGCGAGAGGTGCGACCTTATTTACGACTTTGTCATTACCTGCGTTCTGTTTTTTTATTAAATACATAAGACGTTATGTATTTAATAAAAAACAGACAATGCTATATATTTATTTATTAAAGATAGGCTTGCACTTGACCACTATCTCACCTGATGGTAAGCGATGATGTGGTCAACGGTAAAGCACGCTTGCCAACACCTATTCAATCTTGACTTAAGGCGGTACCCCGAGCAAAACGCCGTGCTAGCCGTTTTTCGGGTTGTTTTTAGGAGCTATCTACTCGTTATTTAAAAAGAAATATCAACTAATAAAAATAGGATGGTATTTAAAAGTACTTCAATTTATTCCTATTTCATTTACCTAATTTTGCCTGTGTTCCACCAAATATACTGAATGTGCACCAAAATATGTTCATATAAGTCGACGTAGCCCTGCTGCGCGGGGCTCCTATTTCTGTCTGCAGGATCAAAAGTAACCTAACACGAACGAGATGACGGGAGCTGAGTTCGCTCGCTTTGCTCGCTCACTTCAGCTCCCGTCATCTCGTTCGAACCTACCCTGTCCGTGTCGGGGTGCCCTAAGTGCCCGAGCTCGCTTCGCTCGCTCTTGGACTGATTCTTTGACCGTAATTTATTCGTAGATCAACTAATATTTGGTGCACGATCAGTATTTTAGATGTACCTTTAGATTTATGGTGAATACAAAAATATTATCCATAAAAATACATTAAATTTCTACATATTATTGATTCTAATATGGTCGTATACTTTTTTTTAAAGAGGTTTATGTTTCTCTAATCTCCTTCCAACAAAACCATAAAAATGAGAAAAAATTATTGATAGCATGAATCTCCTCGTAAAGTGTTCATTAATTTTTTTTTGTACTAACATTTATGGATAGACAATTTAATAACGAACACTTTTGTCGTATTTTTTTTTTTCAAAAGACTAAAAATTTGATTTTACAAAGATTTTATTCAAAAATCTGGGTGTATTCACCACTGTAATTCATGCGCCAACAGTGCCGCTATGCCGATAGGAATGCTCATATCTCATGCTGATTTTTTGGTCAGTGTACCGCCTTAAAGACCCATTTTTTTTTATCTAATGACTTCTCTGGCTCTGGGTGAAGCGGAAGGGCGTGTCAGACTTTTACTGACTAACACCCACCCGTGTTCCTTCAGTCGCTTGTGCCAGGGCCGCGGTAACTCTCTTTCAAATTTATCCGCGATCCAGACAGGCATCGGCCTTAGCGGACCCCTTCAGTTTTTACTGACATCTCTTTGAGGCGCACGTGGAACATTACGCGCCGTCCACTCGGGTATGGTCCTTATTGGACGGCGAGCTACCCATTACTCGCCGTCCGCAAGCCCGCGCCTACGGTGGCTGGGAATCGGCTTGCGACTCTCGACGCCTAGAGCGTCTCCTGCGGCGGCTAGGGGCGTGAGGGCGTATCCGTTGCGTTGACTTAAAGACCCCTAGGTTGTAGCTATCGTGAAACACATATTCCAGCAGGGAATACCACTTCTTAGCTGTACGCATAATGAAAGTATTTTCAAAACACTTAGTGCGTATGGTAGGAATGTCCACCATGTACCGATGGCGCATCGCCGTACGTCTTGTAGTCCGATGGTGAAACGGGCTGGGCGGAATTAGATCATGCAATTCCATTTTTGTAATTAGTATTAGTTTTTATGTAATTATGTGTCTTATTTATGTGTAAGTGTGTGTCAAGTTAGCTAGTCTGTAGTACTGAAAAATATGACACAATAGCATTCAAAAATTTCCAAATTTTCCTCTGTTACATATTATGCATAAAGATGCGATTTTTGCATAAAATTGTAAATTGGAACTATGGGTGCTCTACGGACCGGGCTAAAAGCTTGCACACATCAATACTCATTCTGAACATGGCATAGCCATATACCTGGAAAATGTCTTGGCGATGCGACAGACTCAGCAAAGTACTCCCAGGCTCTGCTGTGGTCGCACACGGAAATGTAGCAACCTGGTTGTGAACTACCTCCGTTTGGATAAAAGTCTTTGTGACCTAGAAAACAAACAAAAATAGCTAATATTATATTGACATAGATCTAAAGCGGTTTTCACACTACGCTATAATATAATAGCATATAATAAATAGCTCATAGCACAACAATATCGTTACGGACACGTTCACACTGTACTGTACTATATATTATTGGCTTACTATGCACTATAAAATTGGTGAGATGCGCTGAGTTCATGCTGTGCTATATCACGTGCCGCCCTCTTTCTCCTCCCTCAGCTCCGGCCATCCCGCAGGCGCTATTCACACTCTTCAAAGATCGCGGTCAACTGAGCTTGCTATATGCTATAAATACTTGCGATAAAATCGCGTAATGTGAACGCCATGCTATATAGTATAGCATTAGTTCCTTCTTTGTTATACTATATAGCACAATAGTATAGCGTAGTTTGAAAGCCGCTTATACTAATATTATAAAGAAGTAAAGTTTGTGAGGTAATCTCTGCATCTACTGAACCGATTTAAAAAAAAACTTTCACCAGTAGAAAGCTACATTATTCCTGAGTGACATAGGCTTTTTTTAATAGCGGGTCCTGTGAGGTGGGCCACGGGAGCAAAGCCGCGGGGAACAGCTAATAGAGTATTGTTAGCAATTTGAGAAGTCACTCCGAATTTAGTCAGAAGTTACTTGCACAACAGCTTCATGATAATTCTTGAAATCTCATTTGGATTTTATTTGGTATGCATACGTAAAGTTATGCAGAATCTCATCATCATCATCAGCCTATGCTGGGACACAGGCCTCCTCTCTGTGACAGGGAATGGATCGTAATCCACCACGCGGGCCCAGTGCGGGTTGGTGGATGTCACATGTCTTCGAATTTTTGGTTCTAGGACATGCCAGTTTCCTCACGATGTTTTCCTTCACCGTTTTTGAAAGCTGTGGCGAAGAAATAATTTACACAAAGTACAGCGCCTGCCTGGGCTCGAACCCACGACCAACAACTTGTAAGTCGCGGCCGATACCACTGGGCCACCACTACTCTGCTGCTATGCAGAATCTAATTCTAACAAATAAAACAGAAAATCAGGCTATAATGTTTTGCAACTTTTTTGTAACTCCACCATACGAGCCCATTAGTTGTTACTAATATTAATATCAGTTTTACAAGTACTGTCAGGTATTACTCCATCTACTGTCAAAAATAATTAGCACTATTTGAAACAAAACAATTAAAATATACTTAGCTGCGCCAAACATTTTCAAACCAGCGTTACTATATACTTTGAGCAAGCAGGCGTTATTGACGAAGGCATTAACGAGCGCAGACCATTGTTCTAAAGAAGTATTAAACGTGTTTACTGATATCCTGAGTAGGCACTTACAATAGTCCTCCACTTTCTACCAGAGGCCACTTCTCTGCTTGTACAAGTTTTGTGGAGGGCATTATTGTGGTGTTGGCCACTTTTTCTACTTACTGTGTCTGAACTGAAGTGCCTAAAATAGGCATTTTTGTCCGTGTTTTTAGTTTTATTTTTTGGTTTCTGTTTATTTCAAGAGTTTTTTTTTATGATATCATATTCATTAGTGTTCCAGACATTAGGTAGCAAAAAAAAAAGAAAGTCGCAGTTCAGTACACTTTTGTTCGCTTGGCTGACAAAATGTAGGAAACAGCTGATTTTTCTTTACAGTATTGTATGTATAACAATCCGAAATAACAAGTGATTATAAAGTCAAGACACTAACGGTTTGGTAGACTCTAACTGTGTAGAGTTTACTGTTTAGTAGAGTCTACCAAGCCATGCGATAACAAAGGCTTCCCAATAGAACCACTGAAAATGTATCGATAAGATAACTTACCTAAGGACAAACAATTTTTTTTAAACAATCTGCATTTACCTACTGGTTCTTTAAGACCCAAAAAGCCTTCATTGGAATGTATTACATCAACGTAGTCTGCATCAGTCTTGTCAAGTCTCCCATCGTTGCTTATATTGCTGAAGCAAGGACCAGCTGGGTCCAGGCCGGTAATGCGACCAATGAGCTTGCCAGTTAGCGCATGAAACTTCTTCCCTGCTACTCCCGCAATATGGGATCCCAGACTGTGTCCTATGATGTAGATCGTGGATGGGTCTTGACCACCTATATAAATTGAGAAAAAAAAGTTAAGTATTCTACAAATTTTATCTGATTACATCCTTACATTTTACATCAATCATTTAAATGATATAAATCATACAATAATCACTAAATGACAAAAACAAATTTTCTAGGCTCTTAGTTCAAACAATAGGAACATTGACTATAATGAAGTTTGCACCATAAAAAAGTTTGCACCATAACATACTTACACTCACATTATAGTTATCACTTCTGTCTACACCTTCATTCTCACGGATTTCTTATACTAACAAAAATTCTATCTAAAACAACTAAAGATCAACTAATCAAACGCAATAACACTCGATTTTCTCAAGTTCTACAAAAATCAATAACAGTGACAGCAAATAAAATGGAAAATAAAAACAATATCCTCATTTACATCATAATTTACGCCCATGGCTTTACTTGATGTTATACAGGATATAGACGAAAACATAAACATTGCTTGTCACACTTGCAACCAATTAGAAGACTGTAAGAGAATCATAGGGAAGAATAATAACTGTAAAATACTCACGTTTAATATAAGAAGTTACCAGCGCAACTTCGACGATTTTTGCATAGCTTTTAAGCGACTAGACGCTGAATTCGATGTCATTGTTTTGACAGAATGTTGGCTAAGCGAAGGGACAATATTAGAGCTACTACCAGGTTATTCTGTTTATCGCTCTCAATCACAATCGAACAAAAATGGCGGTGTCATTATTTACACCAAAATGAGTAGAAATGTAAAAGTGATAGAGTCATCCATTACAGAAGCTGACAGTAACGCACTTACCCTGGACAACGAAGTAGCTATCATAGGAGTTTATAGGTCGCCATCCTTTTCAAATCTAAATAACTTTATTGAATCCCTAGACACTGCTTTAGCTCTAATAAAAAGATATCCAACTTTTGTAGTTGCCGGAGACCTAAACATCGAAATAATTAATACTACTATTTCTAATCACGCCGAATACTTGAGCCTTATGGCCTCACATGGGTTTCTAACTGCTATCACCGAACCAACCAGGAGGCGTACTTGTCTTGATCATTGACATCTTTGTTAAATCAAGCTACAGAACCGAAGGAATAATCGGCAAATGCTCTATAACAGACCACGATATGGCTCTGGCTGTCATTTCACTAGAAAACAATTGCATTAAATCTCATACAAGATTCCGATGGACAAACAGAATTGACGATGACGCAATCGCGGAGGATTTACTGAACATCGACTGGTCTGATATCCTCAAATCTAACTGTGCCAACTCCTGTACAAACACTCTAACAACTATTATATCTAATCTAGTAATTAAACACACGCACAAAGTTAAAATAAGCAGAAGTAGATTCACACTTAAACCATGGATCATTTCAGGTCTTATGAGGTGCATAAAGCTCAGAGACTGTCTTCATCAAGCTTCAAATTCCAACACAGACGATGAGATGAAAAGACTGGTTTATACTAGGTACAGGAATTTTTGCAACAACCTTTTACATAAACTAAAAACAGAGCACACTAGCCAGCTAATAACTGAAAGCCGAAAGGACTCTAAAAAACTATGGAACACTCTCAAATCAATATATAGCCCAAATAATCAACGAAGTGACTCATCTCAGCTAATTACCAATTCGGAGGATCCTGTTAACTCACTTAACAACTGTAATGCGTACTTCACCTCGATTGGAAAAAACCTATCTGATCAAATACTATCACGAATTACTGAGACTCAGGAATCTCTTGTAAAAAAATACAAACCTTGTGAAAACTTCCCACACTCTTTCTTTCTTCACTCGACAGACGAAGCAGGAGTAACTAAATATATCTACCAACTTAAAATTAACACCGCACCAGGACCTGATGGTCACTGCAAGATTTATAATAAAAATTAAAAATGCAATCCTTAAACCACTCACCCACATTTATAATCTTAGCTTAGAATCTGGGACCTTCCCGGAATGCTGGAAGGTTGCTTCCGTTAGACCAATACACAAAAGCGGCCCTACAGACTTACATGAAAATTATCGACCAATAGCACTTCTGTCCATTTTGTCCAAAATACTTGAGAAATTGGTTAACAACAGGCTAGGCTGGTTTTTAGAAAAACACAAACTGATATCAGACAGACAGTTCGGATTCCGACGAGGAAGGTCAACTGAAGACGCGACTACATTACTGACTAACTTAGTAGCTACTTTCACCGAAAACAGAGAACAGACCATAGGAGTTTTTTTTAGATCTGGCAAAGGCCTTTGATACAATATCAGTTGCACTTCTTCTGCGAAAACTAGAATGTGCAGGTATCCGAGGGGCTGCACTTGATTGGTTCACGAGTTACCTATCTAATCGCAAACAGCTAGTCAAAGTAGATGAACATTCTAGTGACGTGCTTCCCATCGACTTTGGAATTCCACAAGGGAGCACACTCGGCCCAACTCTTTTCACCTTCTACATGAATGATATTTTAAACTCACGACTAAACGACGCAGAAATAATATCCTATGCTGATGACACTGTCATAATTTTCCACGCTAAAACCTGGGAACAAGTGTACCGTCTTGCAGAGAACGGACTATTAACTGTTTCCGAGTGTCTTGACGCAAATCTCCTGACTCTGAATATAAAGAAAACTAAGTTCATAACCTTCTTCAAAACAATAGCTTCTCGACCTCCTCTTCATCTTATACTTAAATACCATACATGCTGCAGCTACCAGACATCGCCACTTACTCACTGTACCTGTCAAGTTATAGATCACACTGCCTCTATTAAATACCTTGGTATCACATTAGACGAAAACCTGTCATACAAATCACATATACAGCTGCTCTCTGGCCGCGTTAGGAAGCTGATATACGTGATGAAAAAACTGCGTGACTGTACTCCCATTGAAATTCTACGTACAATTTACCTTGCACTGTGTCAGTCAATACTTCAATACGGGATTTCTGTTTGGGGTGCAGCAGGGAAAAGCACTGTTATTGAAGTAGAAAGAGCTCAAAGAGCTGTTATAAAAGTAGCTTTAAGAAAACCTTTTCGCTACCCAACAGATCTTATCCATAAGGAGTTCGCTGTCTTAAGAGTGCGGCAATTATTTATCTTAAACGCAACATTACATGTTCACAAAACCCTAAAAAATAGATCCGACTATAACAAACTTGTCTCTAAACGCGTATTCAACATTCCCATCCCCGAAGCAAAGAGCCTCTTAGCCAGACGATGCCCGTTTTTCTCGCATATCCATATTTATAATATAATCAGCAAAAGCTGCGACATTAAAGACATGAACAACTTTTCATGCAAGAAAACTCTAATAAAATGGTTTGCCAAACTAACATATGAAGAGACGGAAGAAATCTTAAAACAATTAAACTAAAAAACATAAAATAACTGAAAATAATATACACATCTGCACGCACACACACACACACTCATGCACACACACGCGCACACGCATACACACACACTCTCAACATTATTAAACTTTAGAGTATTTTTTATTTCTTTATGTAATATCATTTTATTTCTTGTTTAAAGGTAATCTAATGACCTACTTATGTCTTATTTCTTTTTGTAATATCATTTTATTTCTTGTAGGTAATCCAGAATTACCTACAAGATATTACCTGCCTTGTTACCACATCAACAAATTGTGTTTTAACTTTAAGATATCGCAACTCCGGGCCCCAAGATACAGGCGCAGCCTAGTTTGGGTACCTTTGTTTTTTTCTTTACTTTATTAAAATATAACTTGTTACGATTACTAATAGCGCTAAGTTAGATTAAGAAAATGATTGTAACAATGGCTTAATAAATTTATTCTTCTTATTCTTATAATTATAAATAAATTGGCATCCAGGCAATCTATTCAAACAATAATAATTGAGATATTAAATTAATATAAAATTAATGTAAATCAGTACTTATATATAATATATTATATATTTAATATATTAATATTTTTTCGTTCATACGCCACCGGCGACCGAAAAGCTTTGTAGAATTTGTTTGGTAGTCATACGGAACATGTCATGAGGATCGTTTTAAGTAAGAATGAGGATGGTTCTAATAGTAAAGGAATAGCTAAGAAACGATGAATAGATTGTGTGAATGGTGATATGACTAGAAAGAAGGTTACTATTGAAGTACCAGCAAATATATCTAATGAAAGAATACTTATTGCAACGAACTCAAATAAATTGGAATATGAGCAGAACATTGAAAATGCTTTTAGAAAGAGTAAGCTATGACATGGATCACTGAAGCACCTACGTGATACCTTCGTTAACATATTGTAAGCGTTACCATTAACAACATCAGCCAAAAAACTTCCAAGCAGCTCTCCCATGAACCTCACGTTGGTCGAGGAACTGAAGTACTCCAAATTGATGACCTTCCTCCCATCAAGAGCAAATACCTTCAAATCTGGTTTCTTTAGGAGCTCAGAAGCTATGGCATTGACCATCATACCTTCGGAGCTCTCAGTAAAACCATGGATTAGTATTACTATAGCTTGCGCACGAGCCATCAACCGTTTAATTCTCTTCGTTGCTGTCAAGTTGTACTTAACGTTCCCGTTCTTGGTAATCAAATCTATGTCTAATACATCATGAAAGTTGGTTTTATTCTTCTCTTGCATTTGCTCGTATGTTAAGCCTAAGATGCTTTTAAGAGCTTCACCTGAAACAATTGATTTACTAATTTTAAATGTTTCCGGGAAATTTTAATTTCAACGCTAAAGCTATTTATATGCAATAATCCCCAATGCTACATTCAAGCATGATCTCAAATAGTAATGGCGCATATAAAACACATTTCAATAAAAAATAAATCTTTTCACCATTTATTTATTTATATAGGCGGACTTAATGCCTGAGGCATTCTCTACCAGTCAACCAATGGTGGTGGAGAGATAACATGGCAGGTGCATAAAAATTGAAAAAAATACTAAAGTAAAATTGAATAATAATGTATATATTGTAGTTAAAATAAACATACATATATATTTTCTATAATAAATACCTTTATATATATATACATATATAAATTAATAGAAAGGTGATTGAGAAGACACTG
Source organism: Orthosia gothica (assembly GCA_949775005.1). NCBI lineage: Eukaryota > Metazoa > Arthropoda > Insecta > Lepidoptera > Noctuidae > Orthosia > Orthosia gothica. The sequence continues at coordinate 9,081,869 of OX459044.1, forward strand.
CTAATGGTGTAGAAAATAATGTCGCAACATCCGCTTAAATGCATATTATCTGGTGGCCGTCCTGATATCCAGAGGAAGCGCATTCCAGAGAAGAATGGACTGAATGTGAAAGGAAAAATGAATAAAATCACCATTCGCTTACTCCTCAATGGTTTTCAAAAACAACAGTTGTATTACACCTATAATGGAATTAATTGCAGGCCCCAAGCTCATAAGGATTCTTGTCCTCTTGTTTTCCACCTTTGTAAGAAAACAGTCACAATTATTGTAAAAAAACTTCTTTGATACTGTTATGTGGATTTTCATAACTGAGAAACTTTCAACCCAGAGGGCACTAGCCAATATTTTCTCCTACAATTCATTTCCACTTAGAGTTCGGTACTATGATCGAAGTTTCAGATTCGATCTTCGAGGAGATTTGGGAATTAAAGAAAAACATTAAACCTTTGCCGCCTACACGGTTGAACTCATCTAGAATCGAATTAAACTTTGATGGAAACGACAAAACTTTCTGTGAATACCTAGTCTTACGAATTTATTGTGAAATATCTCGGGTGATCTTGGTGTCCTGAATAATATTTTTTTATGGTTGTTTAATCTTGTACCATCTGATATAGTTTTGATTCCTATAATAGAGAAAATTATTGCACAAATTCCTACTGCTATTAAACCTATTCATGATCGATAGCAATGCCTGAATTGTAAATGAAAATTGTAATTTCCAATCTGTTTTGTACTTCTGCTTTTTTTTTATTTGAGTTTTGCGGTGAGATTGATAAATTTTAATAAATTATTCAGTTGTATAAATTGATTAATCAGAAGTGGATGAAAACAGTTGTGGAAGACGCACTAATATTATGCAGTATCACTTTTAGTCAATTATATTTAGTTACGTACTAAATACTGCTCGTTTCGCTTCTCAAATATATAATAAAGAATTAAAAATACACTTACATCGATTAGATCCGGCGGCAACCATTGGATGTATCATGGAATCATAAATTGAGCTCATTGTAAACTTGGCTGGATCGGTGTGAGGTATACTTGCAGCATACAATCCCACAAGGAATAGATATTTGAAGATATATATCAATTCGAAGTGTTGAGCTGAAACTATAATACTGCTTTAAGACAATTATAAGGAAATTAATCATCTTGGTGCTCCCTTGTCAACCGTCAAAATATCATTCACACCCTTTTCTTTCGTATTACTTCTCACACAAAAGGTTCTAAACTACTTTTACTTTCGACAATAGATCAAGCTGTTAAAGTCACTTTTTCTAGAGCCTGTAATGTTCATTATATACGAACACAGCTAAAGAGTACAAAAAAACTATCTTGAAAAGAATAAATGTTATGAATATCGTATCTACTCACAATTAATCATCTCACAGTCACAAGTGCACGAATATTAAAAAAAATATATATTGTGGCATCGAAAGTATTACTGATGTGAATATCAACTACGAACTGTGTGGAATCAGGTAAACTTGTATAGATTTAGATGACATTTCATAGGCGTAATACAATTTTATGTTCTAGGGAGGATATTAAATAACGAGCTGGTAGTCCAAACAGTTGATGGCAGATGACCATGAGAAACAGCATATCCTCGAACTAAAACCCCAAGATATAATTATGCTATCTACCAACTCGCACTAGGGCCACGTGGTGGATTGCGGCCTACTCTTTGTCACAGAAAGGATGACTGCGTCCCAGCAGTGGACACATCATCTAGGCTGTTTTTTATGATGGCAATAGCTACTTTTCATCTGAAAAGAATGCGGCCTTTTTGTCAATTATTTATTTATTTATTTAATACTTTATGCACACAAAAGTACAGAGGCGGACTTAATGCCTAAGGCATTTTCTACCAGTCGACCTTTGGGTGATGCAGAGACAAATGGTGGTAGGTGCAATATTTTGAGTTAAGTAAATCGCGTTTATTTAAATGCATATACCTAAACTAAAAATACAATATATACTCAAAGAATAAACTAAATACACAAATATACATAAGCAATTAGTAGTTATTGATAATTATGGAAAATCATTAGCGCTGTGGCGATACTGCCATCTTCTTACGAATGTGCTCGCGAACCTTAACTTTGAAGGTTAATACTTTACATAAAAATAAAATATGAAGTAATATTCAACTGTGGTTACCGATTAGCGAGGATAATACTAAGTTTATTCATTCCGAATATTAAATATTCCCAGAGTACCGATGTCCATACACACCGTAGTTGTCCTGTAACACGTCGATCAGATGTTTATCTAAACTGTAATGCTGTGTTTTGTTCCGCCACCCATTGATAGTATCTCATTATTGTTATGAAACATTTCCCAAGCGTACATGTTTAATAGTATATTTTTATACATGTGGGCGAAGTTTATCATTGCAGTCGAGTTCAGATTGACAAACGCTCACGCGTTATAAACAATTAGTACCTAGGCGACCGAGCTCTGCTCGGGTGAAAATAGATAAAACGACGTTTTCTAAAAATTAAATCTAGCTTGATCGATTTATCGGCCCCGAAATTCAGATTATATACATACATATATACAAGAATTGCTCGTTTAAAGGTATAAGATAGATTTTAAAACATTTGTGATACTTTTATGCCATACATAAAAAAAAATAAGTCTTTTACTGGACCACTTTAAGCCCATAATCGAACCAAATCTTATCCTTGACAAAGCAGGTTTTAGGCCAGGAAAGCCGTGAATGAACGAGACTCCTGAAGTAATGCAGTTCATCAAATACGCTGTCGCTGATGTTGTAGTCGTTGATCTTTCAACAGTCTCCTACTAAAAGTTTGCGAACTCTTATGATGATGTTTCAAACACTTTCTTACTACAATTCTGCTTTCGTTTATTTTCAAGTTCATCTTGGCAACAGCAAAAGTAGGAGGCGTTGCTAGGAAAAACTATGAAAACGCGTTATGTCGCACCTGTCTGCAAAACCGTTTAATTCCTTGAGCTAACTCAAAATATGAGTAACCTCAAGAATGTTATGAACACCAAGTCTCTAAAAACTTATAAATCTGTTGCTTTGGAAGAATCGGCACGTGTTATATAAATCATCCAACTTCATCTTTGTTTGTCCCAATAACAAAAATACTTTTGCTGTAAGTGTCAGTGTCTTTTTTTACATTTTCTGAGGAAGTTGAAGTGATACTTGAGAAAAATAAATGAGGCGCGTGGAGAATACAAGGCAGTGTTATTGTTTTAGTTAACTTTTTTAACCATCTCTTCAAAATACTTTGTTTTTTTGTAAAAGAACTAAGACAAGTGACATTCTAGCAAAGAAAGCGTGGCGATAGCGATTGTCAAAAAGGCAAAATTGTATGTCATTTTTTTTTCTTCATTTGGGAAAACAAACGGTTACACATTACAGTAATAAAATGAAATTTGAACACGTAACAAATGAGCTACCAATGACATTTTCCACAAACTTTACGAAACTAATGCCACCTCCGCTTACAATTCGTATCTTAATTAGGTAATTCAAATTTACATTATTAAATCTTTCAGGTAAAACTAAATAGCCATGCATTTTTTATTTTTATTTATTGTGGGTTTTCTCTTGACTCTAGTCGAGGTCAGAGGTGACAGAGACAAAGTCGACGATGGAGTGATCTTACCCAGAAGAAGCCTGTTCACTCTAACTTTGAAAAGATTCGGGTTGTATGCGTTCGGAAACACAGACGCAGGCAGTGAGTTCCACTCTTTTGCTGTGCGCATTATGAAGGATGTTTGGTAGCGCTTGGTGCGAATTGGTGGAATGGCAACTAGGTGAGGATGGTAACTTGCAGTGCGTCTAGATGTCCGATGGTAGAAGGGGCCGATGGTATGAGGTTGTGGAGTTCATGAGCACACTCGCCAAAGTACAGCCTGTAGAGGACCGACAAGCAGGCAACCTTACGGCGATGAGCCAAGCTGTGAAGCTTGGCATCCACCAGTTTGACGTCGCCAATTAGTCTCTTAGCTCTGCGTTCCACCGAGTTAAGCGCGGCAAGCTTATATTTAGCTGAGCCATCCCAGAGTTGGCTGCAATACTCCATGCAGGATCGGACTTGCGCCTTGTAAAGAGTTAAAAGCTGTCCAGGAGTAAAGTATTGCTTAATTCTGTTTAGAATGCTCAGTTTTTTTACCGCAATTTGGGCTTTGTACTCAATGGAGGCGCCGAAGTTGAGACTGGATGTCAACTCCTTGCCAAGGAGCTCAAGCCTATCAGTTACAGGAACAGATGCACCCCGAAAAGTAGGCGTTTGGATGAAATGAGTCCTCTTTGCGGTAAAAAGACATGCCTCTGTTTTGGTGACGTTAAAGGCGACCAGATTGTTATCACCCCACTGGGAGACAAGGCTTGAGGTCAAATCTGTCCACTCCACCATAGCCTCTCTCAAGGAACGAACTTCATCCCCGTTGGTTTTTGCGCTGGACAAGTATCTCTCTGAAACAGTACTATCATCTGCGAACCTAACAATACCAGGCAGAAGTAGGTCATTGATGTGCAGCAGGAAAAGAGTTGCAGAGAGAACAGACCCCTGAGGAACTCCGGCATTAATGCATAAAATGCATTCAAAGAAAATTGAGAAATTATATAAAAATAAATTAAAATAATTTATTATTATGTAATCATTATTATTAAATTATTATACAAAATAAATAACAAAAACCCACGAATTACAAATGCGATATTGACAAGTGATATCGAAAAATTACGTGATTAATCCTTTACATTTAGACTATCGCCTTCGCTGCCATCGAATGTCACTTTTTCACCGACTTTTCTAGAGCCTCTTGTCATAAGTGTATTGCTGGCAAAGACCTTATACTTCTTACTACGTATAAGGTCTTTGATTGCTGGCGTGTCTATAGCTGTCAGTTCAAACAGTAGAAGGAAAACAACATAACAACATATTAAGGAAATCAGCAAGACCTAAAACCAAAAACTAGGAGATAATATTTTAGAGTTTTTGTCATGTTATCTCTACCAAACCCACACCAGGCCCGCATGGTGGATTATCGATCCACTCTCACATCACACTCGCATAGAGGGGGCTTATGCCAGTAGAAGAAACATTTTTATGGCAGTAACTTTCCATCAGAAAAGCATTCAGCTTGCGATTTGTTCCGGTCGGATCCCCTCGATCTGATCCCCTGCTGGTTTTTTTATTATTATTTCCTTTCTGATCAACTACAAACTTTGACATTCTGGTCTGCTCCCCTTAGTCTTTTTGACAGGCAAGTACTGCAAACACGTTACATAAAAAACAATATAAAACGTTTTTTAACAAACTTTTTAGCTTGCCTTGCATTGTAAAAAAATGGGTACGCATTTTGAGCTCAAGTGGTTAGTTAACTGTTTTAAAATTCAGTTGCAAGTGTTGACACACGTATAACTATCTACTGTTTAACTAAAAGATTGTAAAAAAACAACATTATGTTTCTTAATCAGCTTATTGCTGCATATATGATACTGCTGATATAGGAGCCTTTTTGCCCTCGCACTGGTGTCTTTCTTTTTAATTTTAACCGACTTCAAAAAGGATGATTTTTTTCAATTAGACTGCATTTTTATGATTGTTAGGTACCTCAAAACTTTTTACTAGCGAAACTGATTTTGATTGCTCTTTGACATGGCGTAAACAATAAACAGACATGCGATTGCAGCAATCCCGAGAGATTTGCCGTTGTTTATTGAAGAGTAATGTTGTATATCTCTGAAGTTATTTTCCAGATCTTCACCAACTTTAAATGGGACCATATGACCCATCAGTTCTTAAATAAAAAAAGTATCATCAAAATCGGTTTACCTAGTAAAAAGTTTTGAAGTGACACACGTTAAAAAAATACAGTCGAATTGAGAACCTTCTCCTTTTTGTAGTCCGTTAAGAACTAAGAACGTTTCGGTTGTTTTTTTGTAAAAAAAAATCATTTTTGTTATGTACTATTTTTTATAGTGTCAGTACCTATTGTGCGAGTCACAAATCAATATTTTTCTTTCTTTCTTTCATAAGGTAATATTCAATGGCAATTTCCAATAAGTGTAAATATTAACGATATTCATTCCCGAATATTAAATCGAGTAAACAAGTCCATACATTCCCTGGTTGACTTGAAGTTATCGATCAGATGTTATCTAGGCTGCAATGCTAGGTATATTTTATTCTACCACCCAGTGATCGTATCTTGCTGTAACGTAACGTTTCCCGAACATGCATGTTAAATACAAAATAACATGCATTTTGAACGTTTACGCGGACTTTAATGGATTTTTTTTATGACTCTTGAGCGAATGTTGAATTATTTGAATGTGAGGGAGATGAAAGTAACAAATAATCAATGGACCTGTGGGATGTAATCAATGAAGAGACTTCGAAAATTATGGCCTTATAATTATGTGTTATTGATTTCACTTTTTCTGAAATACAATCCTGAAAAGAGGGGATCATAATCCTTTTGCTAATAATCTTCATAGCAAAAAGTCGGGTTAAGGTAAGAATTGACAATCCCGATATAACCTCAATTAAGGATCAATTTTTCAATAGTCAAATAACTCTTAACTAAGGAATAAAAATCCAATAACACAGCTAGATGACACCAGAACTTGTTGTACAGAGCAGTTATTTTTTTATAGATAGATAATCTATTTAATTGTATAATAAAATTCGATCGTTTTTGATTTGGAAAAATATAAAAATACATGTTATAAAAATCTGATACATTTTGTATATAAAAATATTTATTGTATTTCCATACAAAATACGAAAGACTAACAAATACTGCATGCAGCTGAGATGAGAAAGTTGAGAAAGAAATTTAGGAAGTGGCGCTAATTGAAAATCACAGTTGTCCTTGCCCTGGGCTAGCTTGAATGCTTCTAGTTTACACTCTCACGCTTCATCTCCTGAAGTTAATTCGGAAAGCCTTCATTACGCTCAGGATTTAATATAGCCCCTTTAACATATGACTCTTTTATCTACACTCTCAACGTAATGTTCTAAATATGAATTAAAAAAATATTGTATAAACACGTACTTTATATTCGAGGATAGGTAAAATTTTAAAAAAACCATTACAGTGCAACATTTTCCTTCGATTTTCAAACAACTGCATCATAAAATAACTTTTTAATTTTTATAGCACACTTTTACTTTTTAATTTATTGGAGCTGGGCTCATTGACATTGACAGTGACAGTTGCTATGAGAATCTAAATTGCCCGCCATACTACATATTTTGCCCGTTTTCACATTTATTTTATTTCAACTGTATGAGTGAAGATAAACTAGTGTATGCAACGGCATATAATTAGGTATTAAAACACGAGCGTGGGTTTATCACATGAGGCGAAGCCGAATGTGATAATATTAACACGCGAGTGTTAACCATATTATACCATATTATATGACCATTGCATAAACTACTGTTGTGAATAATTAGCTATTATATTATATATAACATAATTTAGTAATTGACAAAACGGTAATTAAGATTGCCTCGTTGGCATGAGATCCTAGGTTCAATAGTTGGGTCGGGCAAAGAGTTATTAGGTTTTTCATCTGGAATTTCTCAGTAGCAACCCGGAGTCTGGCTTTATGCAGATATGAAGACATCCATAAGTGAACCAGAGTTATCGATAAAGCCCGAAAAAACATCCAAAATTAAGTGGCAGTGGGCAAGGGACATTGCTCACAGAACGGATGGCCGTTGGGGCCGAAAAGGACGTCAATCAGTTGAAATGATGATGCTGGTAGTAGGCTCACCCTTTATTACATGCTACTTAAACATAACATGAATAAATAAATAAATAACTGGCAAAAAGTGTGTGTTATTGAAAGGATTTTTTCCTGGATAAAAAAATGATAATTCTATTTAATCCGTCAATGAGATTATCAAATAATATTGGACCCGTATTTTTTGCTTTATCAAAAGCAAAATTTCAAAAAAAAAAAAAACTCTGTCACATTTATCTTGCGAAAACACCCCGATTCTAACAGTAAAACGCCCATAACTTTTTAATGGCTGTACCAATTTTTTTCAAACATAGCTAAGACTACTCTCGACAAAATCACCTTTCAAACAAAAATCAAAAATCGGCAGGTTTATTACGTATGAAACAGCAATTAACAATATTTGCGCAGAGATTGTACAATCATCGCGCGAATATCGCTTTACGTCAAAAAATTGGAAGGCTTATTTTTGCGAAATAATTGCTCTTCAATCGCGAATCCGCATTATATATGAGCTATAGCCACACCATAATAATTTTACGACAGCACTGCTAACAATAAAAATGTTTTAACTGAAATGTGCATTTATCGCAACGTGATCGCGATAATTTCGTATTACGTATGGTTTTTGACAGCAGAGCGACAGCGATCGGCGAGCAAATGTGGCTGTCAAATTGCGATTACTTTTTCCCTTGTTGTTGGTCGATTGCCAATCGCTCGCTGGTGGCTGAGTAGGTACAGAAGTTTTTGAGTTTTTGGCGGCTTTTTTAGTGTGTTATTTTGTGGATCCTTTAATTATCTGCAAATTATAATAATAATAATATTAAAATAAATATTGAAATAACAAATTCCTAGTGAATATTGATAATATAGTTAATTTAAATGATAAATTGGTGTTGTTTTGAGTCTATAATGTCTACGTAACTGGACTATGTGTTGTATCATTGAAACAGAAGTGATCACGGTAAAGTGGAGGAATTTTTTTATACTGTAGTGTTGGCTACCTCAGCGAAGCTTATTTGTTTACTACTAAATACTTACAAACACATGAGAGTTTTTTTTATATATGGCAAACACCGATGTCGACTATTCTGCCAATGTCTAAATTAAATTTGAAAAATCTTTTCTTCGTTTCATAGCTCAAATACGAGATAATGTAGTCTATTAAGTGATGTTCTAATGCGTTATCGATTCGATTTCTTAAAACAATCGGCAATTCGATGAAATTTTATTTGATTTTACACATTGACATTTATGTAAATAAAATGCAAATATCAAATTTTCACTGCCATATTTACTTTACACAAATACTTTACATCTGCGAATATTAATTTATCGGAATATTGGAGCTAAATAGTAATTAAATTGACTATTGTAAAAAAACAGCCTCCACGAAGTGTTGCTCTTTCATAAGCTGGTTAATTCATCAAACGATACATTTTATAAATCATCGGACAGTTAAAATAGCTTCTGTTAAAAGTGACTGTAAAAAAAAAGACTTGACTTAAAGGCGTCAGTAGCTAGGTCAATAAATTGATCGCGCAATAATTGTACAATTATTGCTACTTGCTGTTCCTTACGTAATAAGCCCGCGGTTCATCCGTTTAGGCGCTATGGTGCCACAGACAGATACACAGCAACACACGTGAAACTTATAACACGCCTCTTTTGCCGGCGGGGGTTAAAAATTTACAAAGCTAAAGCGCATCAAAGTTCAGGTTTGTTAAGTCGCTTTGGAAAGTGTAGCTCTCCGTGTCGTCACACGATACTTCAACGCACGATATCGTCGTAATTTTTTGTATGCGTAGCAAAAGAAAAAATACGTGTCTAATATTTTTAGTTTATAATCTAACTGACGGACTAATTTGTTTTTTTTTTTCAACTACCCTATTGATGCACCTCTGCCAACCCTTCGGGGAATACACTTTGTACAAAATGATTAGATCCGAATTTAATCATTTTCTATGTTCACTTAATACCCTATAACATCTGACTAATGGATAGTGTTATCCTCCATGGTTTGACGTCCTATCTTATTATGGTAATGTCTTTATCATACAGGCACAAGACTAATGATGAACGATGGTTGAACATGTAGCTGTGACGTCAGTCAGGATTACTATTATCAATCATCCTGTTCTACTTCCTTATTGCCTTTTATATTCATTAGTATAAAATTATTGAATTAATTGAAAACGAACAGAGTAAGTAACTGGTAGTAGCAGCCGGATGAGAGCAAACAAATCTTTTGCGCGATTGGAGAGGTACACGTCCAGCAGTGGACTCTTACGGGCTGGTGATGGTGATGAAGAAGTAAATGCTTTGAGTTTTCTGAGTTTGAAAGTGGCGATAGTGACGGTATGTTGAAAGAGAACCATTGATTTTGATTGTGGCATTGTGATGATGAGGTAAGACACGCGTGTAACTAAAAGAGTAATTAATAATATCAATTTTTAAATGTTGGACGGGTGAGAAATGCTAATGAAAAAGTGGATAGAATGTCTTAAGCCGCATACGGACAGCGCGTTCGTGTGTAACGCGTAGTTGGAATTCACTGTCCAAACATTGGATACGCGTACAGCTCCTGTACGGTCGCCGCGAACCTGAACACCAGGACAATCGATCCATAGCGCCAGGTCAATCGATCCATTTTTAAGAATTCTATTGCAATTTTCACTACATTTAAAACTTTTCATGCATCTTCGCGTAAATCGTTATTTCAATAGTTAATTAGTGTGCTATCCCACAAAACCCGGTGAAATTTATAAAGTTGAATCAATCTGACAATATTTTCATTATTGAAACTCGATGAACACGCATGTCGTCCGAATATAGCATAACCGTTGCGTAAGTGAATACGGCAACGCAAAGAGTTTAACCGCTATCCAATCGACCAATCACACAGACGGAAATCCACATCGCGTCATTCATGTCGCATGTGATTGGTCGATTGGATAGCGGTCAATGTCTTTACTTTACTGCCGTATTCAGTTACGCAATACGGCTGCCGGGCGTGCGCGTCCCTTTTGACGCGCGCCCAAAAACCGACAGACGGCGGCTCGCGCGGCACGCGTTCCCCAAGAGTGTACGCGTAGCTGCAGGTATTGATATGGCGTTCTAGGACACGCGTAAGCGTAACCGACTACGCGTACCAATGTACGCGCTGTCCGTACGCGGCTCTAGGCCAACTGCAAGTCGCACTCGCACACTGAGAGTGCCGTACAAACAGCACATTTACCAAAATAATTATTTAACATTACTGAAGTTTATATACAATGAAAACACTGAACATTGCTCTAACGTAAAAATAAACCAACTAATTATAATGACGTAATTTTCTTTCTTTCGGTTTGTGTGGGTAGAAGAAAATAATAGATTAAGTTGGTCGTTGGGACGTCGTTGGTCTTATTTCCTTCTTGTTCCTGTACAATACCATCACAACGAGTGTGAGCTGGATAGCGTCATCTCGTTGACACATTCTAATTTGAAGGTAGAGGAAACTGAAGACATTTGATCGCCAGTACAATTTCCCTATTGATGAGCAATGAGCTCGTCAATTCGTCGCCACCCAAAGTTGTTAATTGCATTCCGTGTTTAATTTTCAATTGAACGCGTGAAATTCGTTGGAAAAGGCATTCGCTCACCTAGTCTTACTGCTGGTCAAACCGTCGGATTGAGAAAACGTCTCGAAAACTGATACCAAATTCGGTAGTGTTGTGTCGCAGAGTCAGATTCGCCGAATCGTGCGTAATCCTCGAAATAAATGTGTGACATTCGTGGAAAGGTGCATTCGTCATGTTGATCCAAGCCTGAAGATCAACAATTCAAACTACTGTGCATCCTCCCCTTTGTACGAACTGCCGTTACCACCTAAAATCTGTTCCATGTAACAACCTTCTCTCGCATTTTTGTTATCGGTGTGCTTAATCGCGCATCCAGAGGGACAACATTAACTTTGCCGATAATAACTCTTCTTAAAAATCTTAAACGCCTTGTCAAAGTGTTATAGCAACTATACATCAATAAGTGAACATGTCATTTTCTACGATAAAATTAAAAGCCTTTTAACTTAAATTAACTTTGCCGTTATTATCACTTCTTACCTCTGCTTCTTACAAAATCTTAAACGCCTTGCCAAAATGTTATAGCAACTATACCAGGCCCCTCAGAAAGTATTGCGAAAAAAAGTTTTTATATATGGGAGACTGGCCAGTTATAATGTTTTTCGAAAATATGATTATTTATAAGTAAAAATAAGTAAGTTCCAATTTCAAAATTTCCCTCCACATTTTTTGCGAGTTAATTCAAAGTATTGTGTCTCACTGAAATATGGATCTGCGCCGGGAACATTTTAGAGCTATGATTTTATACGATTTCAAGTGTCGCCTGAAACCGGATGAATCGTACGATAGACTTCAAATGGCATTCATGGATGAAGGCCCTTCCAAGGCAACCGTGTATCGTTGGTATAACGAATTCAAGCGCGGTCGACCAACTTTGGGGGATGACGAAAGAAGCGGTCGCCCTTTGACGGCTGTTACCGAAGAAAACGTGCTAGCAGTGAAAAATTTAATCCAAGACAATAGGCGAATTACATATCAGGAGATTCAACACATATTGAAGATTGGATCGGGAAGCGTTCACGAGATTCTACACAGCCATCTTCGCGTGAGGAGGATAGTATCACGCTGGGTGCCGCACAACCTCACCGATGCTCAGAAGCAGGCCCGGGTGGAATGGTGCCGTGATATGCTTAACAAATTTGAAGCAGGCTCGTCTCGGCGTGTTTACGACATCGTTACAGGTGATGAGTCCTGGATTTATCAATACGACCCAGAAACCAAGCGCCAGTCGACTGTTTGGGTGTTTCAAAATGAGCCAACGCCTACCAAAGTGAAGCGATCTAGAAGCGGGGGTAAGATTTTGATCGCTAGCTTTTTTAATTTGACTGGCCACTTGGTATCAATTCCCTTACGGGATCAAAGAAGCATTAATGCCGAATGGTATACTACCAAATGTTTGCCAGAAGTTTTCTCTGTTATAAGCAACAAGCGACCAAACACAGGGCTCCGCGGGCTACTGCTCCACCACGACAATGCACCTGCGCACACCGCACTCAAAACGAGGGACTTCCTGGACAGCACGCCAGTCAAACTCCTGGGTCACCCTCCTTACAGCCCTGATCTAGCACCGTGTGACTTCTTTTTATTCCCAAAAATAAAAAATCAGCTCAAAGGGATACAATTTTCGTCGCCGGAAGATGCGCTGACTGCGTTCGAGCAGGCTGTAAACGAGGTGTCTGCGGCGGACTGGAAAAAGTGTTTTGAAAACTGGTTTAGGCGCATGAATCTTTGTATAGAGGCTGGTGGAAAGTACTTTGAAAAGATTTAATAAAAATATATGTACGTATAGAACAATTTTTTTTAGTTTCGCAAAACTTTCTGAGTGTCCCACGTACATTAATAAGTGAACATGTGATTTACTATGATAAAGTTAAAAAAAGCCTTTTAACTCGACCTTGCTATCATAATTATTATTAACACGCAATACTGCTATTTTCTGGAGACCTATTTAGTTATTTGTATGCACTTCTGACGTTAAGCCTGCTCACATAAAGGTAACTTGAAAACGACCACAGCCAGTTAGAATCAAAATGATGAAGATATAATTTAGAAATCGTACACAAGAGCGACAGTGAGTGACGATGGTAAGGTTATCACATCAGGCGCAGCCAAGACAGTTAGGCATGGTTGTTGCAGGGCTGAGGGATTGGTTGCTGCGCTGCACGACGCAGCTTCGATTCTCGCATGGAACAAATATGTGTATAGTCCACAGATAGTTGCTCCGGGTCTGGTTGTTCGTTTATGTGTACATGTTTGTAAACGCAACCATGATTAGGAGAAATCGCTAGTGTGGGGCAAATACAAAATAAGTGTTATTTTTACTTGACTGCGGCGAAAGCCAAAAGAAGGGTTGAATTATGTCTGACCTTATGTTATTTCTAAATTCCTTCGTGATTATATAACGGATAACCCAATTTCGATTTCGAACTAATCGATTCTATTTCTAAAGGTTTTATATGTATGTGGGTCCTGCCTTCTTCCAGTTGCGTAGTTTTTTTTCCGCTGACAATTTTTCCTCGTATTTTTTTATTTAAGACCTTGTACTCAATCACGGGAATAATCAGAAGCATCAATGAGTGATAAGTTAGCCACTGCGGAAAAACCCTAAAAGTTACGGTTGGTCTATCCAACTAATTTACAATGATGTAAATTGTAATCATCTTGTCAGGTAAAGGCCACTTTTTTTTTTCAGCGACGGATGTGCACGACATAAAAATTGTAGACCTTTGGTCCTTTACAGTACCTACTATTTGCCATCAAGATTATAATAGAGACAGGTCACTGGAACAAATTGCGACCTTCGGATTCCCCTCAAGTTAAAAGTGAAAATTTTCATGTCCGTGATAAGTCCTGTCGTACTGTATGGATCAGAATGTTGGGCTGTGAAAAATATGGATGAAAAGAGATGGCATGTAGCAGAGTTGAGAATGTTGAGATGGATGTGCGGAGTGACTAGAATTGATAAAGTGAGAAATGAGTATATTAGAGGAAGTTTGATGGTGGCGCCAGTGACAGAAAAGTTGAAAGGAAACCGCTTGTCCTGGTATGGTCATGTGATGAAGAGGGATAAAACGCATGTTACTAAAAGGGTTATGAATATAAATGTGGATGGATGAAGAGGGAAGGGGCGACCAAAGAAAAGATGGAGGGACTGTGTGAGGAGTGATATGAAAGAAAAGGTAGTCAGTGATGGCGTGACGGGGACAGGATGGTATGGAAGAAGAAAACGAGCTGCGCCAACCCTAAGTAACATAGGACAAGGGTAGGAAGATGGGCTTAGTAAGCATTTCGGCCGCTGTGTTTTGTCCGATCTGGCCAAAACCGGAATTTCATTATTATTATTTATTTTTGACTGGTGTTTTTTTAAGTAGAAGCAAAAGAGGTGATTCTTTCTTTATATTTTTTTATTTCTATTAATCAAAGTAATTATCCCCATCCAATCGATGCATCTTTGCCAACGCAGTGGCAGTTTATTGATGGCCTTCTTGGTGAAATCAGCTGGACGGGAGGCAACAAAATCTTCAAAAGGATTTTGTACTGCCTCTCGGGCATGATTTTTAGAAGTAATCCAAATTTTGGAAAAAAGTAGAAGTCTGTAAGCGCAAGGTCTGGCGAGTATGGTGGATGACGGAGAGATTCAGAGTTTTCCAACCCCACTCTTATAACTTGGAAACCGCCTGCTGTGCAGTATGAGGTCCTGCATTGTCGTGCAGGAGCACCGGAGACGTGCATTTGACCAAATCTGTTTAGAGACGTGCGAGCATCTCCATCATTGTGTCCAGTTCTTAACAGTACAAATCTGCAGTACTGCTCATCCCGTTTGGTAAAAAGCTGTACTGAATCACACCGGCCCTAGACCACCAAACAGTGTCCATCACTTTTCTAAGGGTAAGTGTTCGTTAAGGGCATTTTTTACTTGCTGAACAAGGTTCCAACCAACATACTGAGCGCTTGAGATTGTCAAACAGAATCCTTTTTTTTTGTCGCAGGTAAAAATGCGGTTCAAAATTTGTTCGTTTGTGTGCCTGTTGAGCAGTGAAAAGCTCGGTAGCTAGAGCTATATACCTAGAGCTAGGCATCTAGAGCTAAGTCGCTAGAACTGGGTAGCTAAAGCTAAGAAGCTAGAGCTATTTACCTAAAGCAAGGCAGCTAGATCTAGGAGCTAAGTAGCTAGAGCTTGAGCTAAATAGGTAGAACTATGTAGCTAGAGCCAGGTAGCTAGAGATTAGTAGCTAGAGCCAGGTAGCTAGAGATTAGTAGCTAGAGCCAGGTAGCTAGAGCCAGGTAGCTAGAGCCAGGTAGCTAGAGCCAGGTAGCTAGAGCCAGGTAGCTAGAGCCAGGTAGCTAGAGCTTAGTAGCTAGAGCCAGGTAGCTAGAGTTAGGGAGCAAGAGCTAGGCAGCTAGAGCTAAGTAGCTAGAGCTAGGTAGCAAGAGCTAGGTAGCAAGAGCTAGGTAGCAAGAGCTAGGTAGTAAGAGCTAGGTAGCTAGAGTTAGGTAGCTAGAGCCAGGTAGCTAGAGCCAGGTAGCTAGAGCCAGGTAGCTAGAGCCAGGTAGCTAGAGCCAGGTAGGTAGAGCCAGGTAGCTAGAGCCAGGTAGCTAGAGCCAGGTAGCTAGAGCCAGGTAGCTAGAGCCAGGTAGCTAGTGTTAGGGAGCAAGAGCTAGGCTGCTAGAGCTAAGTAGCTAGAGCTAGGTAGCTAGAGCTTAGTAGCTAGAGCCAGGTAGCTAGAGCCAGGTAGCTAGAGCTCAGTAGCTAGAGCCAGGTAGCTAGAGTAAGGGAGCAAGAGCCAGGTAGCTAGAGTTAGGTAGCAAGAGGTAGGCAGCAAGAGCTAGGTAGCTAGAGTTAGGTAGCTAGAGCCAGGTAGCTAGAGCTTAGAAGCTAGAGCCAGGTAGCTAGAGCCAGGTAGCTAGAGCCAGGTAGCTAGAGCCAGGTAGCTAGAGCCAGGTAGCTAGAGCCAGGTAGCTAGAGCCAGGTAGCTAGAGCCAGGTAGCTAGAGCCAGGTAGCTAGAGCCAGGTAGCTAGAGCCAGGTAGCTAGAGCTTAGTAGCTAGAGCCAGGTAGCTACAGTTAGGGAGCAAGAGCTAGGCAGCTAGAGCTAAGTAGCTAGAGCTAGGTAGCTAGAGCTAGGTAGCTAGAGTTAGGTAGCTAGAGCTAGGTTGTTAGAGCAAAGTAGCTAAAGCTAGGTACTTATAGGTAGAGCTAATTGTATATAAGCGTTGAAAATAATGAGGTCTCATGAAAATAGGCACTCATACAAAGTCCAGCGCTGTTTTTATAAGTCTGAATAAAATTGTATTGCTTGAAACATGTATTTTATTTTTATGGCTCGATATTCTATCGTCATCGTTTAAAAAGTGACGTGTAACAACGACTACAGTAAACAGAATCGTGAATACATCTTATTTTACTTCTTTTACTTATATTATGAATACAAAGTTTGGATGTGCGTATGTTTGTTACTCAATCACCCCAGAACGGCTGAACGAATCTGGATGCAATTTAGCACAGAAAAAGATCATGGTCAGGAATAGCACATTGTTTTTTTTTTTATCCTGCGATTATGTTACCTCGGGATAATTTTCGACTTTCACACGGGCGGAGCCGCTGGCAGAAACTAGTGATTTATAGATTAACACATTGAATTTTTTAAACCTTCTTATATGCGTGCTACAAGCCGAGATCAGGTACGCTATAGAGTCACAGAAAATCAACAAAGCTCCAGGCGAGGATAATATCACAAACGAACTATTGAAATGCCTTTCGGAACCATTACAAACCGTTCTCGCAACACTATTTGACAATATATTGAGGGCCGCATCGACGCCAGAGCAGTGGTCGGATTCAACTATCGTACTCTTGCACAAAAAAGGTGACCGCAATGATCTTAATAACTTTTTTTTGAAATTAAATTATTATTGGTTTGTAATTTACTGAACTGGGACTGTTTTATATTTTTTTTTTATAAAAAAAATTGTAAACGGTTATTATATACATATGTGATTACAAAAATATATTATATTGAATTGGTATTCAGTTGAATTGAAACTGTAAATGAATAGAGTTGGATCTGTACTGAAGTTGAATTGTTATTGATTTGTAGTTTATTGTAATTGAAATGAATTGTTTTACATTTATTTGTTTTAATGTATTTTAATTATATTTTTACAATATAAATTTCATTTAAAAAAATGTAATGCATGAATAATGTAATGTAGTAGAATAAATGGCTTTTTTATTTTTTTATTTTATATGCGGGGTGTTGGTCTGTGAGACCGACGAAACACACATTCAAGATTTGATTTCTTATAATCTTTGAAGGCATTTTGTACTTTCTTTTATCTGCCGGAATTGCTGCTACGATGCACAAAGTGCCATCGTGCGTGTAGCTGTATATAGTCATATTTGGTGATAATCAGTATGTGGGACCGATGCGGATATATGTGTCACAGTAAGGCCAAATTGCTCGAAAAACTTAACTCAGAGTCAGTTGTTAACACGAGATTAAATTCACGTATTGTATGACAATCTGTAAATTTTTAACTTGTTGTTAGCTCTGAGTTAAGTTAATCGTGCAAGTGGGCTAGTGTTTCAGTGATTTTGTACAGAAATTTTAAAAAAAAATTGGGCCTATATTTGTGTGTGTTTATCGTTCTACATGCATTATATTTCATATAATAAATAAATGATAATATATTCCATATTCAAAAGTTGTCTAGAAGGAAAAATTAAATTGCTTGCATTTTGTAAACTCTTACGAAAATCTCGCTAATTTACAGACTGTTGCAAGATATTCTTGTTCAATAAATGTACTGTAAATTGTTGATAAAGTGGGTTTATCTTATTTAGGATATTCCCTAGTTTAAGAAAACATCATTTTACAATAATATAATAATATGTATTCTTGATAAAATTTACAGTATCAAAACTCAAAATATAATAAAGTATTTTACCGTAATGTCCCGAAACAAATATTAATTCTAATGATTGCGACTATGTCAGCTTAAAAACTTCTGTTTAGAACTACGGTAAAATTGTGTTATTGGAGCAACAGTCTTCTTTTTCCATACTTCGATACTACTCGTCGTCTCAGAGATTCTGTATCAAAATGTCCTATTCAAAATATCATATGAGCAGATCGTCCTATCAAATGTATCTGTAGGCGCGCCACGGCTAGCGTTATGAACGTTTTGCCTCTTCTTCACGGCATCCTGGCGGTCTACCCACACTAGGTAGAACTTATGGCGAACCATAAGAAGGCCAGCGAAAGTATCCAGCGTCAGTAGTAACGACTCGGGCGAACCTACAGAGGAAATGAATGGCCCCGTCTGCCTCACTTCCAAATCTAGCTGGTCGCTACACAGACTGCAGGGTCAAAGGGTCAGGGGTGGCGCCTGGCTCCTCAAAACCCCAAGTGGCATCCAGCCATCATGTAGTGATTTTCGGTGCCCGGTGCGTCTGCTACGGATAGGGAGGCATATTGTATCCTCTCTCTCCCTTTCGGCCACATCCTATGCGACCATCACTTCCTCGTATATATATATATTATATATATTCTTTATTGTACACAAAATAAACATTTAAAAATACAAAAGGAAAACTTATGTACAAAGGCGAGCTTAACCCATAATTGGGTTCTCTGACAGCAAACCTCCGTGCTAAAGAGAAATTTACAAAATTAGGACAGTTAACAAAAGTGCACAACAAATACTAAAAAACATTTGAATTCTTACTAACTAAATACACTACACAAATACCTGTACAGCACATAATATATAAACATATAATACATACATAAATCTAAAATACATACATATTTATGCGTCATGTTGACAGGAAATGTTCCTTAATTCTTCTCCTGAATATATGCAGTGAAGGGCTATCCCGTATGGAATGAGGAAGATTATTCCAGAGGCGGACAGCACGAACAGTAAATGATCCACCGTAACGACTTGATGAGTGGGGAGGAAAACGAAGGAGAAGAGATGATGAGGAGCGGCAAGGTTTTCCTCTCGGAACAAGATACTCAAAGCGTTCTTTAAGATACGAAGGAGAGGTAGGATTGTGAAGAACAGAAAAGAGTAGAGAAAGAGTGTGGGTATCTCGGCGCTGCCGAATAGGCAGCCACTTCAACCGCTTCCGAAATTCCGACACATGGTCGTACTTTCGGAGGCCAAAAATGAAGCGGATGCACAAATTCTGCAAACGCTCGAGCTTATCAAGAAGTTCCTCAGTCGCATCAAGAAAGCAGACATCAGCATAGTCAAGAAGAGGAAGAAGAAGAGACTGAGCAAGAGTAACTTTAGTTGAGAAAGGCAGGAACTTCTGGAGCCGTTTTAGAGACCGAAACGACCAAAACACCCTCCTGCTTACTTCAGCAATGTGAACATTCCAAGATAGGTTGCAGTCCAAGAAAACACCTAAGCTTTTGACTTTTTTGGAGTAGGCTATAGCGACGGCATCATATAAAACAGGTGGGAGAGACTTTAAGGAATGGTCACCCATCAACGGACCAACCTCGGCTTGCGTTGCGTTGCGTTGCTTCTTCTTCTTCGTCGTATCGAATATTCCAAAATTTAATTATATTTTGACCAGAATTTAGCAACCAACAGCGTTGTCATTTGCCTTACAAAGGTCTTTTAAGGTGCAGGTGTTGTTGCACAGAGAGCACGACAAAAGGTGAGGCATTGTTTGGGACCTGGCTCCGCAATCGCACTGTGGGTCATTGTAGTACCCCCATTTAACTAGGTTGTGCCTGCAGCGACCCACCTGGCTTCGTAGTTGGTTTAGAGATCCAGGTGGGCCAAGGCCAGCAGAAGACTTCTTTTTTTTTTTTTTATTTTGCTTAACTTCGAAGATCAACCTGTGCGGCTGTCATTAGTTAGCCACTAGCTCCCCTCATTTGTTTAAAGGTTTGTTCGTGACATCATTCAGCTGACTACCAGTGATTTACATGGAGCGACTGCCTATCTGACCTCCACAACCCAGTAACTGGGTAATACGGTACCCCTTGGAAAGACTGGTGTCAGATCTCAAGCTTCTTACTACCCGTAACGACTGTCAAAGATCTTCAAATGACAGCCGGGACCAACGGCTTAACGTGCTTTCCGAGGCACGGAGGAAACTCGCTATGTTAAAATGGTCACCCATCCACGGACCGACCTCGTCAAGCGTTGCTTAACCTTGAAGATCGACCCGTGCGGCTGTTATTATTTAGCCACGAGCTAAAGGTTTGTTCGTGACATATGACAAAAATAAATTAATTTGTTCGAGACTTGATCATATATGGTATTTACTAAAAATCGATATGGCCTCTCATTGTTATTCCCTTTTGAATAGAATGACTGGCAACAGTTTTGTAAAGCGTATTATTGGCTACAAGTATAATATCGTTGGAAAAGTTTGTGATTAACAGGATATAATGTGTCCGCCGCTTTTCATCCCATTTTCAAACGTAGTAAATGGATTATCGTGACACTTTCGTACCGTTCTCATTTTATTTCATAAAAGCTGTTGAATATCATAACTTCCAATGGAGTTAAACTGGAAGAAAATCGTAATTTTGTAAGTAAGCATAAAGAAAGAAAGAAAGAAAAATATTTATTTGTGACAAAATATATCTTAGCGATTCCTGACGGTCGACGCGATTCGACTTATAGTGATTTTTACTTAGCGTTTCAAGTACGTTCACACGGACGAAATGCGATGCAGTTTGACTGATTTTTACACGATTTTTCTTGGAAGAGACGTACGCAATATCACTTATCGACGCGATATTCCTTACTAATTAATAATTCTTTCCATATTAATAATTGTATGATTGATTGTATTTTAATGGATTTTTAATTGTAATTTTTAATTGTATTTTTTATTGTTTATAATGGTATTTTTTATTGTTTTTCTATAATTCTAATATCTTTGTGGTAGTAACATCGCATTGGCGATATAGCTGTTAAGGTGTTACTTACTTAATTTTGAATAAATAAATAAATAAATAATAAATACTATGCAAACTTATTTCTGCCACTTGTGATTGGGTTTGAAAGTTGGTTCGTCGATTTTGTAGCAGCATTTCAGGCAAATAAACGTTCTAACAGCTATAACTACTGAAAAAATTAAACCGACCTCCAAAACGTAACACTACAAAGCGAAAGGGCTTTCTTTTCGGAAGTCGTTATCTTTGGTACCTTTTTTTCGTTTTTGATACCGACATCTGAAAACAAAGTTATTTTTCGCTTTGTATTTTGTTTTGTAAGTTGGTTTGATTTTTTGTTAAAAGTTTTTTACTACTTATTTTAGTTTTGGTACCTTATATTACCATGAAAATACGCATTATTAAGAATTACTTAAAAACGACTCGTCAGATCTTGATCAAATTTAAATGGAACTACATGAAAAATAAAAAAAAAAACATCAAAATCAGTTTATAATTCACGGAGTAATCGCGTAACAAACATACAGTTTAATTGAAAACATCTTCTTTTTTAAAGTCGGTTGAAAAGTCTAAAATGATTGAGATTTCTAAAATAAGAGCTTTCAATCTAGGGCTACTACATTTCATTTGTAACTATCATCATTCAGCGATAAGCTGATGAAGCGTCTAGTTAGCGTTTGCGAACCATTTTTTAAATCCAGGGACAGTAAAGATAAAAATGCCGAGTTGCGAGTTTTCAGCAAGGTATTTGAAAAGATAATGCTAATATCTCAGTATTCAGTATAATAATATTATCAGTATTTAGTTTAGTAAAATGCTATTTGAGAGATATAAAGCAATTAGTTCAAATAAACGGTGCCAATTCGTCGATGTTAAACGTGAAAATGGGGGTACCCCTGGGGGGTAACCACAAGCTCTTAGAGTAAGGTTATTTTGAGATCGAGTAAGTGACAGATGTATACAAGTCAGATACATCTGTCCCTTACTCGATCTCAAAATAACCTTACTCTAAGAGCTTGTGGTCACCCCCCAGGGCTCAATTTTGGCCGTTTCTTATTTTTAGTCTAAATTAACGATATACCCCATCTATTGAAAAACAAACTAAAAATGGTGTTATTTGCTGATGCCACTTCTTAGATTTTTAAGATACGAGACGTACGCGTAACGTTGACGACCTAAATAGTGCCTTATATAAGATTTAAAATTGTTTCACTGCTAATAATTTAGTTTTAAATGTTAAACAAACTAAGTGAAATTTACCTTGCCGAATGTCAAAAGCACTGAATGTGACATTATAATAAACTTGGAGAAGCTAGAATTCTTCGATAAATCGGTTTGCCTGTGGATCACGCTAGACTCAATGTTACAATGGGGTCCTAATTTAATATCACTTGCAGGGCGGCTAAGGCCGTGTTTCCCACCTTTAAATTATCGCAGAATTAATGTGACAAATTGCCAAGGACGCGTTATCTGCTGTGATTGGCTGTTGAAAATTCATTCAACCGTGGGGAATTCGGGGTTAGTTCGGCAGTTTATGCTGTTAGAAAAATTCGTCAATTTACTGATGGTCTATTTTAGTTACTTTCATAGTATAATATGTTAAAGATAAAGATAATTTATTTGTTCAAACATGAGTTCACATACAGTAGGCATGCAGGATGTTCTATTTTTATTTTTTTGCACTGTCATGTTTTGCCTAGTGAGGCGTACAAATATATTCTACAATATTTATAGCACGAAACGGTAAAAAAAAAAGTAATTTACAAAAAAAAATACAATTTAACTTATAAGGCACAATGGATCATAAAAAAAACCAGATTCATATATTAAAACAATGTCAAAACGTACAAAAATAAATTCAGGAATCATAAAATGTCAGGTAAGTAAAAAAACAAATTTCAGATATGAAACTTAAATGATAAAATATAAATATCATACCAAATTAATAAAATAAACCAATGTCAAACAAAAAACAAAACATGGCTATAAAAAAATAAACAATTTCATAATTTAAAAGAATGTCAACAACGTAAAAATAATGTCAAAATAAATTAAATCATAATACGTCAGAAAAATATATTAAAATATGTCAGATGTAACAAATAATAAAATGTCAAAAAAAAAATAACAATTTGATGGATAAAAATATAAAATAAGAAATGTCAGATTTATAAAAAATAAAAAACAATATAATGCTGAATGTCATCTTAGTTAAATCTTAAAAATAAATCGGGATTAATGAAAGAAAATAGCGTCAAATAATATTATCGCTCAAGAAGATATATATGATAATAGCACTTGTCTGTTAGAAAATTTCGCGAAATTTTCCCGGCAAATCTTTATAGGACTGTGGTATTTTATTGTAGATTTTGGGAGCCATACAAAAAACACTTTTTCCCATTAAAGCAGTCTTTGATGTGTGCAAGCAAAGTTGGCTATTGTCGCGTCTATTCCTGGGGAAGGTATCAGATAGACGTGGAAATAGTTCGGAATTTAGTTTGACAAATGTTACAATTTCAAAAATGTAAAGCGATGGAAGGGTCAATAAGTTATGTTTTTTAAAATATGGCCTACTGCTGTCAGTTACATTTAGATTGAACATAGGTCGGATGCACCTTTTTTTGGGCTTTAAACGCTGTTTCTTTATCGGTGGAGTTTCCCCAAAATATAATATCATAGCGTAGTAATGATGCAACTAGCCCATGGTATGCAGTTACCAATGCATCTGGGTTAAGTTCTGAGGCTAGTTTATATAAGGCGTATGCAGAAGAACTCAGCCTTTTACTAAGGTATTCTATGTGAACCTTCCAGTCTAGCTTTGCGTCTATCATAATGCCAAGAAATTTTGTGTTGTCAACTTTATTAATTAATGTGTCATTGTACATAGCTCTAATATCATCTTTCGCCTGGGCCCGTTGTCTAAAATGCATAATGCTTGTCTTATCCAAGTTTATTTTAAGGTTGTTCCTGTCTAACCATGATATTATTAATGTCAAAGATTTATTTATGTCACTTTCATATAGGTCTTTATTGTCGCATGTTATCGTCATTGTACTGTCGTCGGCAAAGAGCGTCATGGGGTGTTCAATTGCACTAGGTAAGTCATTAATGTAGATGATAAAAAACAAAACTGCCAGTACACTGCTTTTGGGTACACCGTATGTAGGTGTGAGTTCGTTAGATCTGTAAATTTCTTCTGTCTTAGTCTTAATATTGATGGTAGCTATTTCTGTATACTGTTTTCTGTTTGTCAGGTTTTTTTTTTTTTTTTTTTTATAACCTATAGGCTCGCGCTTGACCACAATCTCACCTGATGGTAAGCGATGATGTGGTCGACGGTGAAACACGCTTGCCTAGAAATAACCTATTCACTCTTGACTTAAAGACCCCTAGATTGTAGCTATCGGGAAACACAGACTCCGGCAGGGAATTCCACTCCTTAGCTGTACGCATAATAAAAGTGTTCCGAAAACGTTTTGTGCGTATGGGTGGGATGTCTACCATGTATCGATGGCGCATCGCCGTACGTCTGGTAGTCCTATGATGGAACGGGCTAGGTGGAATTATATCGTGCAATTCCATCGCACACTCCCCGAAATGTAACCGATAAAAAACCGACAGGCTGGCAACTCGGCGACGATGTTCAAGACTCTGGACTGACTCTGGAAGAGGTACGACTTAATAAGGTTTAATATGTTTCCCCTTATGCCATAGGCTTCCAGTTTCTGTAACAAGACGATATGATCAACATAGTTAAATGTGTGCGTCATATCATGCACATACGGGAATTCTCTTGTCCATATTATTCATGACAGTATGTAAAAATTCATAAATTGGAGTGTACGACTAAACGCCGACAGACACTACGCCGACAGACTGAACACCGACAAGACTTTACTTCGACGGGACTCCTTGCCGACAGGACTCTTCGTCGATAAGGCATAATATAATAAATACATACTTAATCAGATACTTACTTTGGAAAACGATTATGCTTTTCTTGTAATTATACAATTCATAAAAAATAAAAATCTTGTATTGGTTTTTAGTGGTTACCTATCACAAGTTTAAAAAATATTTAACCGAATTTCATTTCACCCAAAAATTTTCGTTCATTGCGGTAATAATGTACTGCGTTATCGTTTCGTTTTTTTTACTTCATCGAAGTCACGTCTGCCACTGTCTCAGTTGCCCTATTATCATTTTTTTTTATACGCCTCTCACTCAGAGAGAAACAGTGGGTGAATACAAATGTTTAAAAAGCGACTTGAAAAAATACTTGACATTCCCGTCATCTCCTTCATGTAAGGTTACTGTAGACGCTGCAAACAGAAATAGAAGCCCGCGGGGCTACGTCGACAATTTTTTTTTCAAGGTGCTGTTTTAAACCTTTGTATTCGCCCACTGTTTCTCTCTCACTAAGTATTTTGATATGCGTATAAAAAATAAATACTCCAAAGTAAGTATCTATTATGTATGTATTTATTATATTATGCCCTGTCGGAAAAGTGTCCTGTCGGTGAAGAGTCCTGTCGGCAAGGAGTCCCGTCGAAGTAAAGTCTTGTCGGTGTTCAGTCTGTCAGCGTAGTGTCTGTCGGCGTTTAGTCGTACACTCCATAAATTGCCATAGTTGTGGACTTATTTTGCCTAAACCCTTTTTGCTCGTTACTAAATATATTTTTCTTTTCAAAATATGCATACAATTGTTTATAAATAAATGTTTCAATAATTTTAGACAATATAGGGATTAAGGCAATTGGTCTGTAGTTGGACATGTGTTCTCTACTGTTTTTTTTAAATAAGGGTTTTATTACAGAAACCTTTAGGGCATCCGGATAAACACCTGAATATATACACAGATTCGTAAGATGGCTTAAATGTGTACAGATTGTTTCAGAAACATACTTTACCACCTTAGTAGAAATGCCGTCATAACCTGTACTGTTTGTGGATTTGAGACATTTTACAATATTAAATATGTCTGCAGGTATACTGGGCGCAACAAAGATTGAGTCTTTCCGTTTTATCACATTTGCCGTTACGTTACTGCCCGAGCCTTGAATTGGTTGGATTTTTTCTATGAAGAAATTGTTAAACGCATTGGCGATTTCAAGAGGGTCATTTGTTATTTTGTCATTTATTTTTATACGGGTAATGGATTCTTTTGGTAAATTAGGTTTTGATTGGTTTATTATGTTCCATGTCGTTTTAGATTTATTTGTAGAAGTTTTAATTGAGTAATTGTTTTGAGCAAGTCGAGTTAATTTCATTACCTTTTTGTGTAATTTATAAAAAGGTTCTTATTTTTCATATTTGGTTTTAATCTGAAACGCCAGAGCAATTGTCGTTTCTTTTTACTGCATAATTTAATACCGTGAGAAATCCATTTTGGTTTTTTAATGACGTTTATCGTTGTCAGCTTATATGGGAAACAGAGGTCATAAAAAGTTTAAATAGATCAATAAATATGTCAAATGCGGTATTTGAATCATTCGTTTCA
Source organism: Orthosia gothica (assembly GCA_949775005.1). Classification (NCBI taxonomy): domain Eukaryota; kingdom Metazoa; phylum Arthropoda; class Insecta; order Lepidoptera; family Noctuidae; genus Orthosia; species Orthosia gothica. The sequence continues at coordinate 9,108,664 of OX459044.1, forward strand.
TATATTTCTGAAAACGTCAATTGCTTTAAACACTCCTTAAACTTAACCATATTATCCACACAAAAATCTCGCCGTCTTATACGCCAATACTTTAAAATACAGGTTTTTTTTAGAGGACACTTAATAATTTGCGCTGTGTGATCTGATAGAGCAAATGCAATCACGTCAGTTTTACATTTAGCTTTAAAATTATGTGCGAAATTATCTATACATGTTTGGCTTTTAATTCTCGTTGGTTGGTTTAATGCTAATTTAAGATGTAAATTTAGTAACTGGCATTCCAATTCTAACACAACACTATTTTTTGTCATTACGTCTATGTTAAAGTTTCCAGCCATTATAACATGCTCATTTTTTTTTTTACAGAATATCCATAATATTTTTTCAATTGTTTTATAGAAAACACTTAAGTTGTTTAGTTTCGGTATTCTATAGACACACAAAATTATAACATTAAATTGAATGAGCTCCACACCACAACATTCAACTACACCAGTTAAAGACAATTGAGCAATTTGTGTGTGTGTGGCACTTCTCTCCATTGATGCCCATTTTTAATTAGAATACAAGCTCCACCTCGTTTACTTATGTTACGGTACATTACTATGGGGAAGGGCTGCTGCAGGAATGCAGCAGACATGTAGACAATTTTTATTCTGCAAAAACGAGCCATCAGAGCGATATACAATCTTAGCCGGCGCGATTCTCTAAGGGAACTGTTTAAGGACATTAACATCATGACGGTACCTTGTCAAAACGAGTATATAGACTAAAACATAATTTACGTTACAAAGAATTTTCATCGTTTTAGTAAAAACGGTGACAGACATAATTATGTTACTAGAAATAGGCACAAATAAATTTAACTAGTTTTCAGGCTGGCTAAAGTCATAAATCTTTGATGTATTAAATGTTACAATCAAATAAATCCCCACATTCTAGAACTGAATGAGACGAAATGTAATACTTTTATAAAACGCACACTATGCAGGCAGGTTATATTATAAGTTGGGGGATTACATTCCTGATAAAAATGCTTGGCTCAATGCTAGTCCTGAATGAATATATTTGTATTGTATAAACTCAATTTCTTTAGTATTATATAACTGCACAGAACATGTATGAGTACTTTGTACCCACTGTAATCTATCATAAACTGTACTTTTACGTCATTCGTTGACTTGTGTGTGCGCCCTGGCAGTAAAGTGTGTCAAGCTCTCTGTCTCTCTGATGGTGGCGCATGTGTTGGATCATTCTTGCACATTCTTCTCCATTGATACCTGACTGACTGACTGATGCTTGCGAATGTCCAACTAGATTCACCTTATTTTTTGTTTGACAAATCAAAAGTACCTTTAAGGTTTATCTATACTTTTTAATGTATATGGTGTTTCTTGTCCGCTCTTCTTCATAAGAAGCTACTTTTCCGAATGGACGGTAGAATCAATTAGTTATTCATTTAAATTTAAGTTTTAGACGTTCAAGAATGCCGCTTCATGGCCTAATTGAAAAAAAAATTATTTTTTGTTGAATATTATAAAGAGGTAAAGTTTGTGAGGTTATAAGAGATAATTTCTGGATCTACTGATCCGATTTATATGAAATTTGGTATGGAGGTAGTTTGAGACCCTGAGAAGGACATAGGATAGTTTGTATTCCCTCGGGATGATGAAACACTTTTTATGCGGGCGAAACCGCGGGCAGAAGCTAGTTTGAAATAAACAATTTTGATTGATTTTGGTTTTGTTTAAAAACAATGCGTGACATATTTTCACACATCATTTAAGAACAAATTTACTTACCGATGAAAGGAAATGTTTCCATTGTCTCGGCCATTTTTTTTTATTTTACAGTTCAATACGGCACAATTAGGCAGTAGCCCCTAAATTTCGATTAAGGTCCGGTGCACATAATGCTATAGGAAACAGCTCAAGTAAAAGCATAACTCTCCCTTTTGAAACGTGAAAGATAAAGATAAAGATATATTTATTTGCTTAAACACGTGTATACATGCATGAATAAACAATACGTGCATGCAGGATATCATTAAAAAATACAATAAGTGCCGACATGTTTGCCACATACTATGGCGTGCAAATATTTTGGAAGTGAATATCAATGAACAATTACGAAAAATCACAATAATTAAAAAATGTCAACAATAACCCAAAAGTGAACATGAAGTAAATACATTTGCTTCATGTAAATATATTTATGTCTGTGTTTCCAGCTGGGATCAAAATCGGATGTTAAACGACTTTTGGGATTCAGCTGGGATCAAAATCGGATGTTAACGTTCGACTTCAATCCGGATTCGATCCGAATGAGTGCGCAAACACACTCTCTCTAAGTTTCTTGGTTTCACCCTTTGAGTACGGAACCCTTAAAAGGGTTATTTCCGTAGTAATTACGCGGATCAAAGTGGTTAGAACTGCAATTTCCAGTGACGTCGTTAGATATAGGTTGTTAGGTATTATGGTCATTGCAATTAACAGCCGCGATGTTGATTTCCCTAAGGTTTTACATAACTTGTTTCTGTTCATACTTAAAACAGCATTATTATTATTGTTTTAATCAAAATGATACATTTGTCAAACGGATTTATATTCACAGTGTAGTCGCGAACTCCTTTTTTAACAGTAATGAACTTTTGGTGGGAATACGACAAGGTAACAGGGAATCTATAAATATTTCTATTGCTCAAAGTCATGATAACATCAACTTAATTGAAAAATCTGTTTCTTTTTTCTAAGTGTTTATATCACGTGACAGATAATGCTGGGCGTTTGCAAATCTAATACTGGGCGCTGGTATGAATGGCATAGTCTGAGATTGCCTAGGGACGAAAAATAAATTGTATTAGAGAAAAATTTAAGAAATGAATTAAAATACATTTATTTAGCACAGACTTAAAGAACCACAGCATAATATTATACATCAGGTAAAATACAAATAAATAAAAAAAGTGTAAAGTCTGACGTAAGAAGTTAGCAGGAAAGTGTGCCTCACGGCTGTGCCAAAAAGGCCCAGTTCAGCAAAAATGCCAGACAACTAGTGCCTGACGCTGGTTTTCAACTGGTCCTGATGTGTGAGGTGACGGATGTAAATCAGTTTTATACTGCAAGGTGACGTGTGTATGTATTCTTAAGGCGCCGATTCCCTTTAGTAGCTGATTTTAAAATGAGAATCACGTCTAAACGGCTTGTCGTACTTTATTGGAAAAAATATATGTTTCATTAGACCATTTTCTTAATAATTTCATCTGAGCAAATTTTGAGTTTTATTCGTATAACATTGTGTAATTAATTTGTAAAGTTATGTCTAAAACGGACAAAAACACGACAATCACAACAAAACCGCTGGGCGTATTTTAATGAAATTGACACCATATCAAAGACAATTTAATTATCTACATTTTGATATGAAGCTTTTTTTTTAAAGTCTTAGAATAATAAGAAAAGTACAAAATTTCGGGTCACGCGGGTGTGAAACGAGTGCGCGTTTTGTTCCCTCAAGGTCGTTGGCGTTAGTCGTCGTCTTAAATAAAATAAATTTGTGCCCGATAAAAATAGTGAGGAATATGGGCATATGTACATAAATAGTGTGAAAATTAGTAGGTAACATTGCAAGAATAAAAAGTACGAATTATGTGGGTAGATAAATATATCATATAATTGAGACATTTAGTGCGAACATATCTAGCTTCCTTCTTTGTGCTTCTACGAGATACTGCCGTAAGAGTGTATTGTGTTAATTAGTCTTATCGGTGGTGGTTATGTAAGTTATTTCATATTTTGGAAGCCGCATAACGAAAGCTGCCTCTAAAAGCGGCTGAACCCTGAGACTGAGTCGAGAGTTGTTTCGAGCATTGTCTTCTATCGCATTCCCGTCTACTCGCGACCCAACTTAGCTTGTCATAAAGGTAATCCGGCTTTTGATATTTTACCACACCGAACAGAAAGGCCTGCCAAATGTAGTATGCGTCTGTACTTCATCTTCAGTATAAAGTGCCTGTTCAGTACTAATATTTTAACATTAATATAATGTAAATTGAGCACACCGTACCAATTTTGATTTGCTCCAGCTTTGAGAAACCAGACAGGTGAGACGGATACCAATTATTTAAACAATCTATTGTTTATCAAGGGACCTACATAATATATGATTGGAGGTATATAGCCTTATACAAATTTGAGTACACTATTACCTAACATCATAGGTTATTGATTAGATGTCTAACTATATATGGCTTTGTGATATGCTTGAATATAGAACATAGAATTTAAAACTAAAATCAGAATTATAAAATCTTAGTCTATCCACTCCCCACAGTAGTATTTGGTTTGATTCCAACACGTTGATTGCCCATTTTTCAAATTATGCCGGTTTTCACATTAACAAAATCAACCATCATCTTTACATTCCTCTCTGATTTATTCAAGTCACACAAAAAGTTTTCGGCATGAAACCTTTTTTGTGTTAATAATAAATAACAACAACAAATTAATCTAATTCGTCAACACTTTTCGTGAAATTTATTCTATTTGCGTAGGTTTTTAAGATAAATAAAAACTCAATTAATGAATTGCCCGTTCAGCTAATTGGGTTTGTAAAAATAATTTGCTTTTTACAAATGAATAAATCAATTATATGTAGCCTTGTTGCCAATACGTACTTTTAACCGCCCCGACGGAAAAAAGGGCTCTAATAAGTTTAACGTGTGTATATGTGTGTTTGTGTTTGTTTGTATCTGTCTGTGCCATCAAAGCTCCTAAACGGATGAACCGATTTTGTTTTGTTTTTGTTGATAGGTGACTTTATCGAGAGTTTTCTTTTACTGTTTGAATCGGTGTGTTTTTGCAAGATATCGTGTCATAATTACGAGTTCAATAGATTGTCGATCGAAGCGTGTCTACTACTATATAAATTATGTAGCATAAATTAAGAAGAGATTTTAACAATTTTATTTGTTTTTATTCTGTTTTAAACTGGTATGCAATTTTTTTTAACCCTTGTTTATTTTATTTATTTTTGGCAAACCAATTAATACACACAAGGACATTCATAACACTTATCATTAACAAATATAATAGCAATGCAAGCATCTAAATTATAGGTAACCACAGCATTTTTAGTTCCTGACAGTTACGTTACAAAAAAAATTAGACGTGCCCGTGGATAAATAAAAACAGCAGCACTGGTCGATCTTTAAGGTTAAGCAACGCTTGCCGAGGTCGGTCCGTGGATGGGTGACCATTCATTACACACCGAGATTCCTCCGTACCTTAGAAAGCACGACAAGTAAACTGTTGGTCCCGACTGTCTTGAGTAGATCCTTGACAGTCGTTACGGGTACTCAGAAGCCTCAAATCTGACACCAGATTTGCCAAGGGATATTGTGTTACCCAGTTGTGCCTGTACCAGTGGTACAGTACAGTGTCAGTGGCTTGTGCAGGTAAGATAGGCAGTTGCTCTATGTAAAATACTGGTATCCAGCTAAATCCGGATAATATCCTCTATTCTACTGTGAAATGTCAAAAAATATTATTATCATCATCATTTCATAGTGCTCTTCCAGGCGTCGCCACATTGACCGATCCTGTGCGTCTCGCATCTAGCGGATTCCCTACTTTGCTCTGGTTGAATCTAGGCTCAGATATAGCTTTCAGTTTTGGGGCAACAGTTACAGATACAACGTCCACTCGGCATTTGTCATTCAAAAGAGAGCCATAAGGACAATGCTCCACATTACTAGACTTCAAATTTTGACAGTGCCATGCCTCTATATCCTGGTGTTGCTATCCAATTTTGTCAAGAATCTGCACAAGTTTGAAACCAATGAGCAAAGATTAGCTAGAGACAACACCCGACGTTAAGAGTTACTTACCATTTTTTTTTTTTTTTTTTTAACTTGGAGAAATGCTCATGCATACTGCGCTACCACGGGGAGATAGCGCAGTTATGTGGGACTCTAACCCACTAAAACTCCACGGTGTCCTCTTGTGCCGCTTATGGCGGGAACACGAGAACGCGTTAGCATACATCCGCGAACCCGCCGCGGCTGTCCGTCTCTGGACCCTCCTCTGGGGTTTACCCCCATCACCGGCGCACCAGAACACACAGTGCGCCGTGACCACCCCGGGGACCAAACCAGCACATGGGTACCAGACAACCCCGTGTATGGCACCCTTGGTCCCCCTGTGACGGGTCAGGACAGTGGCCCCGCCACCTACCACTTTTCGGCCGCAGGGGATAGGGAGAGCGGCCAGCGCTATACCGACACTCCTCCTCCCCTGCGGCCCCACCGCGTCCGCCATCAGAAGGTGGCGACCCCGTGCAGGCCGCGGAGGGTAGGGCGAGCGGCGCATCGTAATACCGGCACTCCTCTCCCGCCGCGGCCTCCGACCCTCAGCCGCGATGCCTTTCATACCACATCGCGGCCCGCCTCAGTTGCGATGTCGCCTAGGCAACACCGCAACCTACATGTTGGCCGCTACGTCGTCGGCTTATCGGCAAAAGCCCTGACGAGCGGCCCCTCCTCGGGTTCCTCTTGGCTTCACCGTGGTTGTCCAAGCCACGGCTACTGAGCCCCCCCGCCTCGACAATGCGGGAACCCACCGGGGGGGGAGAGTTACCTACCATGATCCAACCGAAATTAAACGTGGTTCATCACAGTCCCAGATACCAATCAGTCTTCCTATATAATAAGTTACCCATAGAATTTAAAAGTATACATAGCACTAACTTGTTTAAAAACAAGCTCAAAACATATTTATTGAGAAAGGGTTATTACAGTGTCGATAAGTTCCTGGATGACAAATGACAACTATAGTGACTATCAATTGAATATGGATTATTATTATTGTCTTAATTAAATTTAAATTTGCTATTGTGTGACAAAAATATACTTTTTATAACATTACATTTGACATTGTAATTTTTCTTTTTTTGATTGACTGAATCGATTTAACATGGATTATTATTTCGTATTTGTTACACAAATATTGATTTTATTATTTTTATTGTTTTATTATTTTTTTCGATTTTATTATTTTTACAGTTTCTTTATCCCTGACATTAAATTATTTTTTATTCTTTCGTTGACTGAATTGTAAACGTAATTTGGAGTATTATTAGTTTTTAATTTGTTTTTGTATATGTGACGTATTTATTGATATTTTATAATCAGCAATGTTTTTTTTTTTTTTTTTATTGACTGTATTTGACATTTTATTTTTAAATTGACAGTATTTAATTTAATATGAAATGTGGATTATCATTATTTTCAAATTTGTTTTTGTATGTGTGACATATTAGTGGTCTATTTATAATTATCATTGAATTACTATCCTTGACATTCTATTAAATTCATAAATTATATAAATTATTATTTTTATTGAAAATGTAATCTACTGTAATGTGTTAGTGGTCTTTACTTACCACTAATTTCGACACAATGTATTTTGTTACGAAATAAATGACTTATGACTCCCGCAACCTTAACCAGGTCATCGGTCCACCTAGTGGGAGGCCTTCCAACGCATCGTCTTCCGGTTCGCGGTCGCCACTCCAGAACTTTTAGGCCCCATCGGCCATCCGTTCCGCGAGCAATGCGCCCTGCTCACTGTCACCTAAGTTACATAATTTTTTGGGCTATGTCGGTAACTTTGGTTTTTCTGCGGATATCCTCATTTCTGATGCTTTTACGCAAGGAAACGCCGAGCATAGCTCTATCCTTTGCCCTTTGAGTGACTAAGCATTCTGATAAGGCTCAATGTGAGCGACCACGTCTCGGTTCCATAGGTAATCACTGGCAACACACACCGGTCATAGACTTTCGTCTTGAGACACTGCGGCAAATTGGACGAGAAGATACCGCGCAACTTCCCGAACGCCACCCAGCTGAGTCGGATTCGACGGTTGACCTCTTTCTCGAAGTTAGACTTAACCAACTAAAACGTTCGTCTCAGGTATACACAATCATCTACAACTTCGAGTGTAGAGTCTCCGAGCTTGATAGGAGTGGGTGTTACATGGGTATTCACCATGACCTTGGTTTTCTCCATGTTCATTTTATGACCCACTCTTTTTGAAGCTGCTCTGATGCAGTGGTGTATCATCACATACAAAGAAGCCGTGCTGACGTACTATACTGATTTTACTGATTATTTTTTTGTACATCCATGGCATTCGGTTCCTTTCCGTTCCGTTCCACGGATATAGATGGTGATCTATCTATCGCCGTGGAACAGAAACGAACGCGATCGATTTACAAAAATATATCGGTTTAATCAGATGAAAAACGCTAGTTACGTCGGCACGGTTTCTTTGTATGGGATGAGGCAGCTGTATGCTAGTATTATATTATCTGTGACTGAGGTTACTGAGCATTGTACTGAGGTCCTCCATGGTCTCAGCCATGACCACTATATCGTCGGTAAACCGAAGATGAGAGATGTACTCGATATATACGTTGGTGCCTAGTCACCGCCAGTCCAGTACCTTGAAGACATACTCCAGCGCAGCAGTGAACAGTTTTGGAGAAATTACCCTTTCTCACATGCGCTGGAGATGGATTATTATTATCATAAAAAAAACTAAAATCTACAAGAAATCTCTGCTTCGCTATAATTGTCATCCATCAATCTAAAAAATAAAGGCAGATTTTATAAGAAGTTAATTATTCCAATAGTTGTTTTGCATGGAAACCACGTGACCCTACCCTTTAATTATATTAATAACAGAGAACTGCACTGTATATCCACCGCAATAAGAACCTGACATTGATTCTAGATGCTTACGCGCAGAAAAACTGCAATTATATCATCACAGAGGTCGGAATAGCCACATCGGGCAGCCTACAGATAGTTTTGCCGGCCTGGTTGTTTTTTTTTAATGTGACTTAGTACGTTTGTAAATGCACCCACAATACAAGATAAATTTCTAGTGTGGGCCAAAGTTTAAAAATAAAGGAGTTGAGCGAATTCCAGCAACGTCACACGTCATGTCTGGCGACATCAAAAACGTTGAAAATTTTCGTATGAGATATCTGAAAACGTCACCCGTCGTGGCTCGACTCCGCCCAATAACGTATGTTGCACGAGCGTCGAGCTTACACGAGACTTAACTTTCAGCTGACGTATCAGTCAGAATTGTCCTGGGCCGTCAATTTCTACGAGTAAAGGTGACACCCACTGAGAAGTTTCGTTCACATGGAAAGTTTGCGTCCGATAATGTTGTCTCGGTGCACGGCGAGGCGTCTCCATGGTCTATGGGTCATCATCACAATACAATTACACCTGATTAGTACACAGGAGAACATCATTCTGTATGACGAAGTAATTGGTCTCTTGATGTGATTTTAATGAGCCCCCATACAATTTCTTACCAAAGGTCGGTACTTCCGGAAATAATTTTGTGAAGTACCTATCAACTAAATAAATATTTAATGTTGTAATTTTATTATGATTTTAGGATTATTTAGAGCGTGTTGTCACCAACTAAGGCCATTAAATTTTTCAAATACGTACAGATGGTTTAGTGGGAGTTTTTTATACTCACTCGATCTCGTTAAAGTAAAATGTATGCTTGATTTAATATTTGGATGCCAATTAATGGCGAAATGTATCATTGCACTAAATATAAAACAATCTATAATTTGTATTGTATTTAATGCAAATGAAGCGTATTTAATGCAAGCTAAAGCATTAGCTTGTTATAAATTGATAGTTATGTGCTCAACTTGAGTTCACCCGTCAAGCTGAAGAATCATCCGCCAAACACATTGACGTTTAACTGCTCAGCCGAGTACGATAATATAAAAAAGGGACCGAATTTCATTTCACCTAAAACTTTTCAACTATTATCGTTTCGTTTTTTTTTTACTTCATCGAAGTCACGTCTGCCACTGTCTCAGTTTACCTATTATCAATTTGTTTTGTTTCGTTACTCCGACGTTTCATTTGGTCGGAAAACTTTTTACCGCAGTTACACTTAGCCGAAATAACATTTGTTCGAAGTTTTATGTTCCCGAACAATCAGAACAGAAACAGTGGGCAAATGTATAAACAGCGATTTGAAAAAAGAAATTGTCAACGGAACCCCGCTGCGCGGGCTCCTATTTCTGTCTGCAGGGTCTAAAGTAACCTAACACGAAGGAGATCATCTCCTTCGTACCTAACCTATCCGTGTCGGGGTGCCCTAAGCTCCCGAGCTCGCTTCGCTCGCTCATGGACTAATTCATTAAAATAATTTATTAATATAAATGTGTACTGCATGACAGTTATTAATAAATCATTTGCATGAAAATTAACCAAATAATATTTCGTAAAATGTTGTTTCGGTGTGGTGAAAATATGGCAAATTTGGCAAACGAAAAAAGTTCAAAAGAGTCTTCGGCCAAAAGCAAAAAGTTATTTTGTAAAGCGGCGAAATGTTGTTCGGTAAAATACGTTTCGTTACGTTACGTACATTTGCCACATGATACTTCGATGATCTGAAAATATGTCAAATAATGCATATGGCAAAAAAGACATTGGTCAATAGTTTTCGGTAAAATGAAATTCGAACAAAAATATGTCGGAAAAGTGATCGGTTCCCATAAAAAAGCACAAGGCATAATCGTCAATTTCGAATTGAAATTAGACATGCGGAATAAGATCCTGTAACTTTATCTGCAATTTAATGATAACCAAAAATCAGTGAAATTTCTTACAGCCTCAAAAATCTAGATTTTGTTAATTCGAGGCATCGGAGGTTCGTTACAAACGCAAAAATTCAGACTAGCCGTTTCCGTTAGCGTATTCGAATAAACAATCGATAAATATGTTTTTGATATGGTATTAACGATCCTATTATTAATGTATAAAGTAGGTATTATTATAATGATATCAAACGGCGTATAGAGCCATATTCCTAATTATTTTAATTAAATACAACAGTAACAGCGACAGCTCATGGTTTTTGATTACTCATAAATATTGCAATTGAAGACAATAATACGAGTGAATTGACACTTTTGATACATGGTGTACAGTTAAGGGTCAAAAATGCAGTCACGATCACCCAAGTGCCTATAATTTCTTGGTTGAATAAATTCTATAGTCCACAAGTGATACTGTCATCGTCATCATCATTATTTCATCCAACAGACATCCACTGCTGACCATAGTTCTCCCGGTGTGTCGCCACATTGAGTGACCCTGTGCGTCTCGCATCTACCGGATTCCTGCAGCCTTAACTAGGTCATCGGTCCACCCTTTCATCGCAGCGTCTTTCAGTTCTCGGTCGCCACTCCAGAACTTTTTTGCCCTATCGACCATCCGTTCTGCAAGCAATATGTAAAGTATAGAATATACTTTCTTCTATAAATAAATTTTAGGTACAGTCAAGGATCAAAAGTGCAGTCATAGTCTCCCAAAACTCAAATGGCTAGTTTTTGTTGAAGTTAAATTATCCACAACGGATTTAATATTTTGTATAGAAATTAAAGGAGTGTGTTTATTTATTATAAGGTACACCAACAGCATTACATACAAAACAGTTTGTAGTAAAATAAAGGCTGGTATGTATGCCTATTACAGGTATACTAAATAATTTAGTGTTTCCGACCATATGGTGTAAGCTGCTTACACCATATGGTCGGAAACACTAAATTATTTAAAGAAAATATACAAAAAACAAATATCAATTATTAATCTAAACTTTAAAAAATCATCATAAAAATAAAAACAGGCAAAATGAAAAACAGACAGAATAAAAAAGAAGAAGAAGGATAAATATGTTTGTAATTAGATTAAGTTGAAGTATTTGCGCACTCCCGTACCTCCGAGACTGCTCTTCTAAACTTATTCAGTGAAATACCGTCTGAAATCGGTATCTGGTGTTGTACAAAAACTATTATAGCTTCTACACATGCGGAGAAGTGGAGCGTTGAGGCCTAGGTTGGTTTTGCGGAATGGAATATGTAGCAATTTTGTGATGTGATGTCTGGGTAGTTTTGAAGGGACTGAATGTTGGATACATTCTACTAAATCACTGCACTTAATAAACCCGTTTGCTATTTTGTAAAGGAAAATTAGACCACGCGTACGGCGACGGTCTCGCAGTCTTTATTTTGAAAAAGTGTAGGCGCTGTACATACGGACAGCGATGACTAATTCCCCTAGATATAAATGCAAGATGTTTAGTGAAAGCTCTTTGAATTTTTTCAAGTCTTTGCGAATGAACAGCGTAGAGTGGGTTCCAGGCGACAGTGGCGTATTCCAAACGACTTCGCACTAGGGTGTTAAACAAAACTATTTTGGTCTTTGGTTGTTGGAAGCTTCTTTACGACGTCGTTGATGTGTGACTTGAAGGTGAGCCCATCATCCACCAGAACCCCTAGATCCCGGATTTCTCCAACGTGTGTAGGTAGTTGGGAATTATGACTTTTTTCTAGAGAAACGGATGTGAAAGCATTTTTGGGGGTTTAAGGTCATATTGTTGGTTTTGCACCAATTTTGGACGTTTGTTAAATCGCTTTGAATAAGTCTGATGTCTTCAGGCCCAGTGATTTTTTTGTAAATCTTTCAGTCATCTGCAAACAAAATTGTTTGACAGTGCCGGATATGATTTGTTATGTCATCAACAAATAGTAGAAATAAAACTGGGCCAAGGTGTGTTCCGTGTTTTATTAGTACAGATTATTCCTAATAACCACAAAAAGTTGAAATTCTGCTGCCTACAAAAGAAATGTCTTTTCTGTTTTGGTGACTGCACTTTTGACCCTTATAGTACCTACCTACCGCTTTGGAAAATAGCATCTACACTTTCGACCCTTGACTGTACCTTTTAGACGGTGATATTATAAATCCAAGAATAAAGATTTTGTTAGTTGGTTTTACATATTCAAATAAGTGTTTAATCCCGGAAGGCCCGGAACTACAATCTGTACAATTTACAATTAATTTGCAAGCTAGACTGGTTGTCAGACTAAGAAACAAATTTACAAAAAAAAAATGGGGATATAACAACCTCTTTGCTTATTTTATTTTAAATGTAATTAGAAACTGTATTCCTTGAAAAGTTAGACATAAGCTGTGTACCGAGTACCTATAACACACTCGCAATTCTTAAGTTATGTTTGAATCCCATGTAGGCGAGGTTATTTCCACCCACCGGGTAAATATCCTAAAATGTTAGATTAAAATATCCGAAATTTCAATGAAAATTACTTGGGTCCTCCACCTACTCAGCAGGATCACTTTGGAACACTAGACTTTATTAAGTTAAGAGTTTACGTTTGACTCGAGTTAATTAACAGAAAAAGGGGTATTTATATTATCAGACTGGACGGATTAAAGGAAGAGGATATTTTTTCTGTTCTTTGTATTAATTAATTAACCTTTCTGTTTTTAATAAAAAAGTTCTGTTTTGTAAATTAATTTTCATATCTATGGTAAAACTTGAAGAGTGATTACACGGGAAAGACAGGGAGGAGCTCGTGGCTAAATAATAACAGCCCCATGGGTCGATCTTCAAGGTTAAGCAACGCTTGAAGAGATCGGTCCGTGGATGGATGACCATTTGAACATACCGAGTTTCTCCTCCGTGCCTCGGAACGCACGTTAAGCCGTTGGTCCCGACTGTCATTTGAAGATCTTTGACAGTCTTTACGGGTAGTCAGAAGCTTGAAATCTGACACCAGTCTTGCCAAGGGGTATGGTGTTACCCAGTTACTGGGTTGTGGAGGTCAGATAGGCAGTCGCTCCATGTAAAACACTGGTACTTAGATGAATCCGGTAAGACTGGAAGCCGACCCCAACAACAATTGGGAAAAGGTTAGGCAGATGATGACGGGAAAGACAAAACATAACCAATAAATCACCAAATATTATCAAATTGAATGTAAATAAAAACCTTGGCCAATATAGATACCACATAATATTCTGTACTCCGTTTGTTCAGTCTCTGCATATAATTATATACATGTTTTTACATAGGCCTTCATGTTAACTGTATGAGTTAGCAGTTATGGTGTGGCTCTTGTCAGTTTAATATCGAAGGTTTCTAAACTCTGACGTGTTTTACGGTCTTAAATGCGCTATCGCGAGTTGTGTCGCATTTTTATTTTTGAATGCCAAGTTCTCAAATGAAATTTTATAAAAAAAATATAAAAAAAATTGAGATAGAGTTTAATTAAAATTGTTCTTCTTTATCGCATGTGAGTTTTTTTATTATTATTATTTAATTGATATAATATAAATTTGATTGATAATTAATAAATTTGGGTTACTGTACTATTTTTGGAAGTTATAGATTTTCTTATTACCTACTCCCAAAATACTGTTGATGATACGCACATATTAGATGTTAATGAAAAAAAAAACTAATTAGTGCCTCAAATAAAAGCTCGTTGTTGGGGTTTTCAACATTCGGCCCAGCTCCAGTTGCTGGAACGAAATTATAGTAAAATTAATGTGATGAATGGTCAAACGCTAGCTAGCTGCTGTTATTGCCTGCGTGAATTTTCAAAGGTCAATCGCGTTACTTGATTTCCGGTTAATTTGTGACATATCGACAATATATTTCCAAAAACCGGGGCAAGCACCGAATGTTGAAGATCCAACAATGCTTTAAAATTAAGGCATTTATAAACTAGATCCCACGACACAGGGTATCCTAGTGTGGGGTCTAGGGTTTCTTTAATGCACTCAATATTTGAATTTTCTTGTGTACCTATGCTATAATTTTTACTATTTTATTTGTTGTGCTTAATGTATGTAAAGAAAGGTGTCCTAATAAATGTATAAAAGTGATCGAGAAAGGACATTTCCACCAAGAAATATGAAACAGTTACAAAATATATTTTACAATGCATGTCCTCGAAAAGAGCATTTTCCAAGCAGCCAAACTGTGCAGAAAGTGTCACTTTTTTTCACTAGTGCTTTTTACTTTCCTGTATTTTTTTAATTTTAACTCCAACGTCAGCCCGACGCATAGAGTTTTTATTATTTGAGAAAAGTTTTAAAAACTAGTTATGTACAGATTATCATTCATATAAAAGGTAGATTAAAACTAATACTTCATTTTAGGCGTTTTTAATTACTCTAGATTTAGATTTTGATCAATAAATTAATTTTAAATATTCATTAAATATGTTTGGCAGAACGTATATTTTGCTCGTGCCTTATTGCGTTACGATGTGAGAGCTATTCGCACATGCGCAGTAGATATGCCCGAGGAACTATTAGTTAATCTGTGGATATGCTGAACGCGCTTGATTAATTAAGCACGCCATTTTATTAATTTATTTATTTCCTTGCACAATGCATAGTAAAATGTTGTATGATACACGTACGTAAGATGATTGCCGACTTGTGCAGATTTATCCACTCACTCGCTTTGCTCGCTCGTGAATAAAAATGCCACTCATCGGAAATCACCTACCTTCCGCACTTGTAGCATAAATAACTATTTCGTCATCTCTAAATTCCTTTAAAGCTAATCGAGTGAGGGCTTAACTCGTGATTAAGTTTTGCTTTGTTTGACCAACTGGTCTTTCATAAACGTATGTTTGTTTTCCATCGAACAAAGTGATTGTGTGCCATCTTTGAGAATTTACATAACATCTGTAGTACTATTATGTAAATTTTAACCCTCAAAAACATTCAAACGAATTAAGAAAAAAAAAGGAGGAATCTTTTTTGAAGTCGGTTAAAAAAATAATCGAAGTGTAATGTCAGTTTACTGATACTAACTCCACCTATTTTTTCACAGCGAGATGTATACAGAGTAAACCTGCTGAAACAGCAGGTTTAGTTTGCTTAGTTCAAAGGTTCCAAAACTTTTTTATAACCCGTTGTACTACGAAAAATAAAGAGACCCACGCCTCCTTCGCCTTCATTAGCATTTGTGAGTGTGTTTAGGCACAGAATAAATAATAGTACAAGTACAGAAGAGTCACTTCGCGCAACAATTTATAGAAATAGCGACTCTTGCTCATAAGCAACAAAGTGCAATTCAGCTCGCATAAGCGCACATTACCTAACGCGATGTTTACCTATACGCTGCCGCTCTCTTCTAATGCGTAACTACATCGCTGTCTGTTGCGGAATGACGCGCTAGGGTTGTCGGCTTGCCACTGTAACTATAATACCTGACCACATTATACTCACACCTACTTGACCACATTATCTGCCCTATGTTTGATGCGTATGATGACTCGGTACTCAATATGCACCTACTACCGATAGTTGCAGAGTATTTATGTAATGATTTAAATAAAACAAAATAGCTTTCCTTTCAAAATCTTTAGGAATTTATAAAGAAGATAATGTCGACAACAGTATATTTTAAAGGATTCATTAGAAGTTCGTTTAGAAGTCATCGTTCTTTGCTGCCAAAATCATAGAATTAATAACGTACGAGCCGAGCTGCAAGCGGCAACCTAGGGTGCGCCAAAGTTCACCTAAATTTTCAACTCCGATAATTGGAAATCCGAAAATGTTCTTCCTAACATTTTTCATCCTAACAATCACAATTCCTAACTACTCTGTCTCTAATGTTCATAATTCAGAAGCATTCAACTTCATAATGTCAGTAGCAATAAACATTTATTATACTTTTATTTGTTTTCCTATATTTTCTCAACATAACTATCTTTTACACTATTATTCAAAGTCATATCTTTTTTGTTTAGATTTCTTTTTATTCATAATAATCAGTATTATATACATTAATTTTGCGTAACTTTATTTTCACATAACATGTATAACATATAAGAATAACAGGTACCATGGTACAAGTAGTCAAATAAATACATGTTTTCATATACACATTTCAATTAAATTACACTTTTATTGGTGTATTTTGCTTTAAAATTCAATATATATTTAATTCTATCATATTTGCCGTTGATTTGGAAGTTCATTTTATTTTTGTAGGTAGTACTCATAAATAGAAAACTTTATAAAAACTTTCAAGACTCGGCAATGTTATGTTTTTTTGTATGTTTTTCGTGAGGTAAAAAAATGAGAATTAGTCCAAGAGCGAGCGAAGCGAGCTCGGGAACTTAGGGCACCCCGACACGGATAGGTTAGGTTCGAAGGAGATGACGGAAGCTGAAGTGAGCGAGCAAAGCGAGCGAACGCAGCTCCCGTCATCTCCTTCATGTTAGGTTACTTTAGACCCTGCAGACAGAAATAGGAGCGCCGCGCAGCGGGGCTCCGTCGACTTAGTTGCTTAAATCTTAAACTTTAACCATGGATATCTTCCATAACCATGGGGTTCCGTGGGGTTGGGATGGTACAGTGAGGTAGCCCCTCTACCCTCCTTTCCCTTTCCCCCTTTCGCGCCCCTTAAATCGATGGAAATTTATGGAATTTTTTATTCTAACCTGAAAACTTTAACCATGGATATCTCCATAACTATAGGGCTCCGAGTAGTTGGTGTGGTACTGAGGGGTAGCCAAACCTCCCCCATCCCCCCTCTACCCTATCCGCGCCAAAAATCAACGGCATATAATCGAAATTTGAACCTTACACTTATACTTTTTGTTGCTTCTTAATTCACACGCCCAATATTGTTTATCCACTGTTATTAAGTTTTTTTCATATGTAAATCCATGTACGTCTAATTTTAATCCTCCGCGACTGGTTTTAAATGATTTTAAATAATTTTTCTCTATATTAATAAAGCATTAACACAAACATGCACGTAATGATAATACACCGACATGAACTTAACAATAGACACAACTCAGTACGTTATGTAAAGCATACCCCAAATAATAATCATCCCTCAAATTAAAACTATAAATATCATCTAAAAAATATATGTGGGTAGAACCCACATATATTTTTTATTAGACTTGGTAAATGTTTCTTTCTGAGTATGAGTGAAAATATTATGGTAATTATGTTTAGGGATAAAAGCGTTATGATAAAAAACAGTAGGAGTTTAAATATATTTACATTAATGATATTATTAATTACAACTTTCGGAAACATGAGTGTTATGAACATCGCCGGTAGCACTACAAATAGTATGAATAAAAACTATAGGATGAAAATTTTTAGGAAGAGTGATCATTCGGATTACAAATCGTTAGGAAGAACAATTTCGGGTAAAGAACTTTAGGTGAGCCAATATGGACCCGGCAACCTAACGCGATATACCGTCCCGGGTGATGCACCGGCCGATCGTACCTAAACTGCGGAGTGAGACCCCCTGGTTTAGGTAACAAACAGTCATCGTACAAAAAATCTTAAGTTAATGACGATGAAGGTAAAGATTAAGAAAGTAAGAGTAGAGGTGGTTTTGACGCAAGATTACTGTTACCTCATGTGTATGTTTATGACACGATTCCCAGATCTGGGCATAGAAGAAAGTGCATATCGAATCTCTATATTCTCAGAAATTTCAAACCTGAGTACCTATATCATATTAATTTCAACATGATACGTCCTGGTATTCCAGAGAAAAAGCTCTTGACACACGGACAGACAGACAACGAAGTGATCCTATAATGGTATTTTTTTTTTCCTTTTGAGGAACGGAAACCTAAAAACAAACTAACAATAGTTGATTATGACCATGATGATTTTGCATTTTCAATAAACATAATGATAACACTTTTGTTCAATAACCATTTATAAAAAAACAATCTTTAAGAAAAAAGTCGGACTTTATATTTTTATGACCTCATTCTCGTTAGCCTTGACATGTAAGGCTAAGGCTTGCCGGTTTGCATAGATATAACAACACCCATAACCGGCGTGTGTGTATGACTAGATGTATGAATGTGTGTGAAGCAAAAGAAGTATTTAAGGATCGTAGCAGGTGACATTCTGTAGTTTCTGCCTACCCCCATGGGAAAAAGGCGTGAGTTTATGTATGTGTGTATGTAACACAGAACAACAAAATTATTTCTATGAGGTTGAGATCGCTTATCAGCATGGTTAGTATAATGGTGACGTATTGGAGTGCATACACTCGAGATTGATTTCCATAAAAACGTTGACCAATTATATTTTACGATAGTTGCCTGCATCGGCATCGGCCCCGTTACCCTTATAATAAGTGAGGGCGCTACGTCACTTGAAATATTTTACATGCTTTTTAAATTTTTACAGGTTTCCACTGCATTGTCGAAATAAAAATGGCTTCAATAAAATTCAAGATCAACGGCAAAGAATATAAAGGTAAGGAGAAATTTCAGTTACACGCCATTGAAATGGATCCTTGGATTCTTTTACCAGCATCTACCAACTATTTCGTGAAGCTTAGCACTCCATCAAGCATTGCCTGATGCTACCCCAAATATAATCAAGAAACGTTTTAGATTTTTAACAACATATATCAAAACTTCCTCAGACAGCTAGCCGATTATTGTCAGGTAGGCTCCTAGTAAATGGCACAAGTGACACAATGTTACACTAAAAGCTAACTCCAACAGGAAAACTCTTAGAAGATTATTTTAAGAGTTTTGGCAGCTAATAATTTTCGCAAATTTTCTAGTGGACAGCAGGTTCAGTCCAGATGTATCTCTGAACGAGTACATCCGAACCGTAGCGGAGCTGCGCGGTACGAAAGCGATGTGCCATGAAGGAGGCTGTGGTGCCTGTATCGTCGCCGTACGCGCTGCCTTACCTCCTGAGAATGTGGCCAAGGCCTTCGCAGTAAATTCTGTAAGTAACATTCATATTTTTCTTCTTTGTTGTTCTATTTTTGAATTCAGTTATCTTGGACAGTACAACAACTGACTTGGAACTCGTAATGAAATTATGCTTCTCCAGGATTCGTCGAGATCCATTGGCTCGGCGGTTTTCTAGTTGTCGCCATTGTTGATTCTAGATTGGAAACTTCTATGATAGATGGGCAAAAAGTTATCTTTTAAGGATGCCAATGTCCTGTGAAGGTCGGCATTCTTATAACATTAGTTTCTAAATCTAAGTTCTTAATTGGAGATCGGACAGATGTGCAGACGTTAGAAACCCTACATGAGTTTATCTGATAAAAACCATGTACAAGAAATCCTAACTTTTCAGCTCTACCAATATGTATTCTAAGAAATCATATACCAAGGAAATACCGATAAAGCCAGTAGTCTTAGATATACAAGGTTATGCGTTTGACAAAGATAACCTGAATTCCGTAATCCAGTTCGAGAGAACGCTATCCTCTGCACACCCAGAGTTCAATTAATTTTAATGGAATAAACCGATTACATAAGGGTGGAACAAACATTTTGACCAGTGTGGACATAAACTTAAACAAAGGCACAGCAAACAGAGTCTCGGACAAGGGCAGACATCTTCAAGGCAACGTGATTATGATCAGAATGATTGCATAACATTTTGCAACAATTAATCATAGATAATAAAAAATTATGGAGTGGCAAAATTAACCGGCAGACGTTTCATTGGTATGCCTCCCACTACCTGGACCGATCACCTGGTGAAGGAGTTGGAATCCGCTAGATGCGAAACTCTCGGGAGAATGTGGCGACGCTTGGGGAAGTCTTATGTTCAGCAGGGGCAACATCTTTCGGATGAAATGATAATGATGATGAACTAAATCTGTAAACATAAAATTAAAAAAGAGTCACTAAATAATCGTGCAGATCTTCAGTAGAAGTTTATCCATAAAACAAAGTCCATAAATTATTTCTATAGAAATAAAGTGTAAACTTGTTGGGCACAAGCATTTTCTATTCTAATATTGCACAAACTTATGCAATACTTAAAAGTTTAGTTATTAACGGTTCACTGAAAGTAAAATTTCAAGCTGCTGTAGCTGCTGGATCAGATTGTCTTTGTCATATAAATGTATTGTCATTTGGAAATAAATCAATGGGTAAATTAAGTATCATCGTGATATCCCAAGAAGAAGTCCAAAACTAACTTTCAGGAATTAATCTTGCAAACTTTTGCCAAAAGATTTATTTTCTTGCTTGTACAAATATTCTACGAAGCTTTAGTTAATTCATCAAAAACCACTCATTGGTGAAAATCTTTATTTTCTTTTATCTTGATATAATCTTTGTTGCTTTTTCATGTAGTCATCCTACAATTCAACTCAGCCTATCTGTCCACTGCTGGGCATAGGTCTTTCCCAAGCTGCGCCACAACACCCGGTCCTCCACCTTCCGCATCCAGTTAGTCCCTACTACCTTGATCAGGTCGTCGTACGTACGATTACCTATACACTTACATTATTTAATTGTTATGTGCGACTTTGTAGCTATATTAACCAGTTTTAAACTTTTTTTTTTTTTGCTTGGAGAAATGCTCATGCATACTGCACTACCACGGGGAGATAGTGCAGTTATGTGGGACTCTAACCCACTAAAACTCCACGGTGTCCTCCTGTGCCGCTTATGGCGGGAACACGGGCACGCGTTAGCACTCACCGCGAACCCGCCGTGGCTGTCCGTCACCGGACCCTCTTCGGGGGAGTACCCCCCAACACCGGCGCACCAGAAAACACTGTACGCAGTGACCACCCCAGGGACCAAACCAGCACATGGGCGCCAGACGACCCCGTGTATGGCACCCTTGGTCCCCCGTGACGGGTCAAGGTCAATGGCCCTGCCACCTACCATTTGTCGACCGCAGGGGATAGAGCCACAAGCTATCTGATCCTGTATATGACTTTTTTGTTCTCTATTATATATATACATACACTCACGCCTTTTTTGGAGATCAGGTAATACAGAAAATCGTTTTCTTTGTTTTCGTTCATACAAGTACGACAGTTATAAGTACTGCGCAAATCCAATCTAGTCTTTACCAGCTCCAACCTTTGATCCTTCGGCGTTGAAGGTATTAGATTGATATATAAAAACGAATGCTCGTAACTTCCTCATATGACGGCTTTTTTGTGGAGAATTAATTATTATCATTACAAAGCAAGGTACTGCAAAACTTAAACAACAAAGATTTCTTCGCATTACATAAAAACACACAAAGGTATTTGTCATAGTATCTACTGATGATGATGGATGCAAAGATAATAGAGCGAT
Organism: Orthosia gothica; assembly: GCA_949775005.1. Classification (NCBI taxonomy): domain Eukaryota; kingdom Metazoa; phylum Arthropoda; class Insecta; order Lepidoptera; family Noctuidae; genus Orthosia; species Orthosia gothica. Next base: position 9,130,670 of record OX459044.1, read on the forward strand.
TCTTTTGTTTTTTTTTTGTTTTTTTATGTTAATTTGCTGATTCACAAACTAATCCATTTACACCATTTGTCTGCCACGAAAGGAATGATTTGTTACGTTCTATAACTTCAGCCTTATGTGTTTATATCATTTTGAAAACTGAAATTACTCTCATCAAAAAATAAAGAAGATAGCTTACTTAGGTAGTTTAAGATTTAAGACTTTATATACAAAAAATTGTTTTTGTAAAAAGATAAATAAATCAAAGGCCTTTGCAAAAACACTATAGGAGTTCTAGAAAAAGACTACGTTTAAAAGTGAACCTACATGATAAGCACTTATTTCTAAACGATCTTACGCTTCTTTGAAATATTTAATGACTAACATCTCATATAAAAAGATGGCGTATTTATAGTTTTTATAACAGCCAACAATTACATAGGATTTTATTTCAGACGTCTCATATGCTAAACGCCTACGTTCTTATGACACATAAAAAGGAGCTATATAAAAAATGGCATCGTAATTTAAGCACTAAGTAATCTCTTGAATTTCCTTTTGTTGCCTTTTTCAATAGGGTTTAGTTTATTTTTAAACATCATCCATATTTAGTTTATTTTTAAGCATTTGAGATGAAATTATGACTAGATAAACGATAAAGAATTATGTTTCAAAATTATGTTGTATAATCAATTATTTTACTTATTATATGTTCCAACAGACAATTTGTTTTATCGTTGGCTTTGCATGTGATAGCTAGATATTGTGAATATCATCATCACACATTTGCGTATTCATCATTTATTTATTATCACAAGACAGAGATAGTCCAACCCCCGTACCTGAAGTGCCAAAACTGTCATAGTTTGACTGTAAATAAAATATACTTTTTTATTTTTTTATGAGATTCTTTTTTCGTATACTTCTCAGCAAACCCTTTCATTTGATATCCATGTCATGGAAGTTAACAAAAAGTAACTAGTCCGCCATCTCGGGCCGTTCACACTATTGGATATAGAATGACGTCACTTACGTAACCATGCATTGTCATCCAAACTAAACGAGTATGCAAAATTTCATCTTAATTGGTTGAAGATAACTGCTTTAAAATTCAGTTGCAAGATTTAACCCGAACACACTTACATACATACATACATCGCAAGTTAAATAAATGCTTGTACAAATGAACATGTAACACACTCAAAATAACCTTACTTTAAGAACTCATGGTCTTTCTTGTGAACTTATATTACACTAGCTCTCGCCAGCTGTTCCCTCGCGTGAAAATTATTCCAAAGGAACTTAGTTCCGGGATAAAAAGTATATTTTGTCCTAATTCAGACCACTATCTACCCGTGTGCCAAGTTTCACGTCTGGATATTGCCTAAAAGGTCGATCAGTCGAGCTAATTAATATTTTGGATAAGTTATTACTTTTGTTATTTTTTTTCAGTGTCTAGTATCTGCACTATCCTGCCACGGTTGGGAGGTAACCACTGTGGAAGGTATCGGGAACAGAATCAAAGGCTACCATGACGTACAGACCAGACTTGCAAAGTTTAATGGAACCCAGTGCGGATATTGTACTCCTGGATGGGTCATGAATATGTACAGGTATGGGATTTTTACAAGACAAATGCTAACGCTGTCAACGTGGCTGAATTCGGTTCAAAATAAAATATATTTAATTTGGCAACATCGATAGACAAAGACGAAGAAGAAATAGTTACTTTGGCAACTTTGAAGTACATAACAGACACTTCCCTCTCCCTCTCTTCTCTTCATTCTCATTCTATTTTTAAATCGAAGCCTTAAACAATGTGAATTCTTCTTCTCCTTCATCGTGTTGATGATTCCATTATGGTTTTATTTAGATGTTGTGCTTCGAACAGTACTTAGCCATAACCCTAGCGCTGGCCTCGCAAAGATATTTCATAGTGCAGGTGTTTGAGCACCGGGAGCAGGACAAGAGATATACAGAAGAAAGCAAGAACAATATTTTTTGTGACCCGCACAGGATACACGAGATAAGCAAAACACAAACAAAACAATAACAAAAATAAATAATAACCCTGATGGGGTATCGTTTGTGGTGTGGTTCCACAGTCGCATTGTGACCACCATGACCAGGTTATACTTACAGCGGCCCACTTGGCTTCGTAGCCTATTCAAGTGTGCATTGTTTCATACACTATATCAAACTATGTTTTTTTATACGTAAAACATGAAACATATATCCATCAAACGATTACATCGCCAAAATCTATGTGCCGACAAGTCGTAAAACAACCATACTATTCTAACATTTCTCAAAAGTTACACTCAGAAATGTTATGTAACAATCCAGTTTCGAATAACAAACGATTTGTGAAAATTGCGTAGAATTTTGTATCTTATTTTTCCTACATATAAGAACGTGGCAAGAATACTAATCTTTTACGATGCCGTAAAAACACGAATAAAACTAGGTCATCAATATCTGTATTCTCTGTATGGTGTGCGAATGTGTCTCTTTTAAGGATCTGAAATACCTTTATGTATTTTATTTACTTTTATTTTCTAATATTGGTACAAAATACGTGCACTCGCTACCCAATATGGACTGGGCCGGCTTTTTTTAGAACTACTCCACATTCCAATTTTATTAAATTAAAAAAATACTAACTTTAATTAATAATAGAACTTATTATTTGCCCTCCTTCTCCACATAAACTCTAACTATGCCAAAACTCACACATTTCCGTGCAAGTCTTTCCTGCACATAATATATCAGTTTATTAATTTATATGTTTTCACTTGTTTTCAGTTTATACGAATCGAAAAACAAAAACCTAACTTCAGTGGAAGTAGAGAACTCATTTGCTGGTAACATGTGCAGATGTACTGGATACAGACCCATAGCTGATGCTTTCAAAACCTTCGCTAACGATGCCGATAAAGCACTTCTAGACAAACTATGTGACCTTGAAGACTTAGAGTTTATAAGTCCATGTGCACTTAAATGCACTCAAAAATGTTCTCATAAAGACAAATGCTTTAAAGCTATAAAATCTGATAAAGAAAACGAAGCATATGAAAAAGAATATGAGTTCATTCATAAATGTGATGAAAAGATGATGGTAGTAAATGCTGGTAGACATAGATGGTACAAAGTTTACAATTTGAGTGACGTTTTCAAAGCTATGAGTGAAGGAGATTATAAATTAATTGCTGGGAACACTGGCCAAGGTAAGAAAAGATTGCAAGAGAAATAACAGTACAATGATATCAATTATTTTTTAGTGTTCTGTACACAAAGGGTAAAAACGGGACCTCAGAGTCCGCGGTCCGTCTGTCTGTCTGTCTGTCACCGGGCAGAAGCGTGAAGCGTGATAGCTAGACAGTTGAAATTTTCACAGATGTCATATTTCTGTTGCTGCTATAACAACATATACTAAAAACAGAATAAAATACATATTTAAATGGGGCTCCCATACAACAAACGTGTTTTTTTTGCCATTTTTTTGTGATAATGGCAACCCCTTCGTGCGCGATTCCGACTCGCACTTGGCCGGTTTGTATGATGTCAAAGTTCACTAGTTTCATAGATATCTTGTATAGCGAGAATCTGATCATATAGTGTCCATACAACAATAACATGGTGACTTGCAATAAATGAAACCATCGTAAAGAATAATTAAATATACCATAAAAAATAAAAGGGTAGTATTTAAACGCAAATAAAAAAATATCCTTTTTCTACGCAATAAGATTCCGAATTCCCATCAAAATTACTGATTGCACAGCAAAATATTCAACTCAAAATATCACTAAACACACTACAATTTATTTTCGCAGAGTACAGCGATTTTTCGAATAAGTCGACGTAGCCCCGCTGCGCGGGGCTCCTATTTCTGTCTGCAGGGTCAAAAGTAACCTAACACGAACGAGATGACGGGAGCTGAGTTCGCTCGCTTTGCTCGCTCACTTCAGCTCCCGTCATCTCGTTCGAACCTAACCTGTCCGTGTCGGGGTGCCCTAAGTTCCCGAGCTCGCTTCGCTCGCTCTTGGACTGATTCTTTGACCATAATTTATTCGTAGATCAACTAAAATAGACTATGAAATATGGAAAATTTGCTGTGCAGTCAGTATTTATGCTATGTATGTAGTATTTTTGTACAAAAATAAATTTAACAGTATTGCATTATGAGGAAAAAAGAAATGTTATATTGATGTATAATTTCGTTTTATCTGCAGTTTGAGTTTTGTTAAACATTTAGTTTATTTGTAGTGAAGTAAGTTATTAGATGTAAATAAGAATATAAATGATGAGTATGTATTGATAGGCGATTATTTATTTGATATGCAATTTATAATATCCCAAAATAAAAATTTGTTTGAGACTTAATAGTATTCATGAAACATATTTTTGATTAAATGCAGGTGTATACCACGTCACGGAGTATCCAATGAATTTAATCGATATATTCAACGTGGCTGAACTAAAGGGCTACATGATTGATGTGAACCTAATACTAGGCGCTGGCATGCCTTTGTCAGAGATGATGGAGCTTTTCCTAAAACTGGCAGCCGAGAAAGAAGAGTTTTCGTATTTGAAACAGTTTTACGATCACATGGATCTAGTGGCTCATATTCCTGTGAGGAATGTAAGTATGTCCTAACAAATATTATAAATGCGAATGAGTTTGCTTTATTTGTTTGTTACGCTTTGCCGCCTTAACGGCTGAATGAATTTGGTTGAAACTTGGTCAAATCAAATCAAATGTTTTCTTTGAATAATAAGCACTTTCGCAGCGGGTAAAGTCGCGGGCAGAAGCTTGTGATAGTTTAAAGCCCGTCCAGAAAGTTTACTAATGACTGTAAAAAATAATTAATAAATATCTATGTTACAGATCGGTACAATTGGTGGCAATCTGTTTTTAAAACATTTTAACAATGAATTCCAATCGGATGTATTTTTGCTTTTCGAGACTGTTGGAGCGATGGTGACAATTGGTAAGAGAAAAAGTTATACGATTTTATTTAAATTACTGTTTATTTAACTTTTGATAGCGTAAAATGAAAAAAAAATGATTAAATTGGGTTAATTGCACCGATGACCTGGTTAAGGTTGCGGGAAGGCGCTGGATGCGAGACGCACGGGATCGGTCAATGTGGCGACGCCTGGGGGAGGCCTATGTCCAGCAGTGGACGTCTTTCGGCTGAAATGATGATGAATGATGGGTTAATTGCTTGCTTTTTTAGGGTTCCGTACCCGAAGGGTCCAAATGGAGTCCTATTGCTGTCACTCACGGGTCCGTCTGTCTGCCACACAATTTTGTTCCGAAGAATATTTGTACCTTCCTGTTGACCTATGAACTTGAAATTTGGTGATAAAGTTTATTATTACGTATATTTTACTAGCAAATACCAATATATTCTGCATTTGGTACGGAACCCTAAATATGCGAAGTCCGACACGCATTTGGCCGGTTTTTTTTCAATATCTCTGTGTTGTGCTTCATCTCGGAAATTTTCGAGGAAGTCATCCAAGTTGTCCCACCATCTTTTTCTCGGTCTGCCGTGATCCTGTCCGGCTGTATTAGGGCTCTATTTGCGATATACTGGCCCACAGTTTAGACGGCCTTCGACTGACATGCCCAGACCCATTTCAGTTTCTCAGATTTTGAGCAACGTCGGCAATCTGTATTCTAAAGTCGAGCTTATTTACCTATCAGTTAAAATTTTCTTCACACTCGTAGTCTTTGATTTTTTTGTCTAAATGCAGCATTATTAATCTTTTACAGCTGAAAGCACAGTCAAGGAAGTAAAAATGAAACTGACAGACTTTCTCAAAACGCCCATGCAAGGCAAGATTATTAAAAACATACTGCTGCCACCGCTTTCACATTCCTGTGCAGTCAAAACTTATAAGGTATATTGTCTTTATGAATATCATGAATTTTATTATGTACAGATACTTCTGTTAGTTAAACATCCTTACCTTACTATAAAATTCTTGTCAGTGTTTTTTTTTTTATTGGGACAATCCCACCGCACTATTCCCAAACCACTGCAACTTCTGAAAGCCAGAATCAACAGTGGCGACCACCAGAAAACCGCCGAGGAAATGAAGCTCGACGAAGTCCCGAGAATGAATTTAACTGCCTTGGATCCCACAACGAAATTAATCAGAAAAGAATAATGGAGGTGCAAGAAAAATACAAATTTCCACTTCCCTCCATATCAAGCAGGAGACAGAACAAACAAGGCCAATAGGCACAAGGGGTCGTTTACAACTGGGATAAGCCCATTTGCCTAGAACCACGGATACAAATTTCCGTTAATATTAATGGGTCCTAACATTGTGAGCTGCTATATTTGTAGTTGTAGTTGTTTTCAGTGTTTTTTTTTTTTGGCTTCGCACGTTTTGTGCATTTAGCCAGTGTCAAGTTTAGAAGTTCTAGTTTCTTTAGTTTTTAGTCCAATGTCCCATTTTGGCCTCAGTAAAATGGCGGTAACTTTATTGGAAGCCTCCACGGAGTTTTGTCGACAACATGAACAAACTCATGTTCTACCGCTGTGTTTCACTTTCCCACACTCATATTATTAGAACAAAACACCACCATTTTTACACTATTAATATTCAATTAAACACAATTTTAGGAAAACAAAACAGATAAGCAACATAAATGCCATTACGTACCCGCCAAAACTCCTTGTCAGTGTTTACCAACTGATTAAGATATTCTAAATTTAAATGATGTTTAAAATATAATTAAATAGTTTTTGATAAGCAGGTTTTAAGTATTTCTGTATCAACTAGAATATCATATATCATGAAAGCATAATTATTATTTTCTCTTTTACAGATTATGCCTCGTTCTCAAAATGCACACGCAGTTGTGAATGCAGGTTTCCTATTCAAATTCAAAAAAGATACAAACATAATAGATAAAGCTTCAATTGTTTACGGCAGTATATCAGCAACATTCGTACATGCTTCAAAAACAGAAGAAGTTTTAGTCGGAAAAGATCTTTATACTGATGAGACTTTACAATTAGCATTAAAGACGTTGGAAGAAGAAATTAAGCCTGTAGAAGCACCTCCTGAACCTTCAGCACTTTACAGGAAGATGTTGGCTTTGTCACTTTATTATAAAGTAAGTTGGAACCCTATTTCAAGTAAAATAAAATCTGTATTATTTTTTAATTAATAATTTTGAATATTTCTAGGCAATGCTCAGCCTTTGCCCAAATGATAAAATAAATCCATTGTACAAATCCGGAGGCGAAGTTATAAAACGTCATAAATCCAAAGGAATGCAGTCCTTTGAAACTGACAAGAGTATATGGCCATTAAACCAGCCTATACCAAAAATAGAAGCACTGGTGCAATGCAGTGGTGAAGCTACATTTGCTAATGACCTGCCAGCGCAGAATGGTGAAGTTTTTGCTGCCTTTGTTACTGCTGATGCAGTTCCAGGCAGTTTGATTGAAGATTTTGATACTACTGAAGCGTTCGTGAGTATAGTTTTTTAGTTTTAACGGCAATATTTCTAAATGAGCTATATGAAAATTTCATACTTATATAATTTATTTCAGAAATTACCCGGTGTAGTTGCCTTCTATACAGCGAAAGATATCCCAGGTGATAACGTTTTCACCCCATCCAATATACCATTTATGTCTGCCCAAGAAGAAATACTGTGTCCAAAAGAAGTCAAATTTTACGGTCAACCAGCAGCTATCATAGTTGCTGAAAGGGAGAAAACAGCAAACAACGCAGCTCGGTTGGTCAAAATACGCTACTCTTCGATGAGCAAGAATATACCTATGCTAACCATTGAACAGGTTTTACAATCACCAGAGAAGGCTAAAAGAGTTAGAGCAGACCCATCAGTAGAACCGTCCGAAGTTGGTCATGATATAAAAACTGTTATTCATGGTGAATTGGACATGAAAGAACAGTATCATTATTATATGGAGCCGCAGACGTGCGTGGTGAGGCCCACTGAGGATGGCATGGAAGTTTTTGCATCTACTCAGTGGCTTGATCTAGTCAACGTTGCTATAGCGCAGTCTTTGAAAGTTCCTGTGAACAGGTAAGGTTATAAACCAATTTGCCAAGACAATGATCTTCCCGATTGAGGAAACAACATTCGCAACACATTCTAAATTATAACACTTTACTCATTTCAGCATAAACGTGATAGTACGTCGTGTAGGAGGTGCTTACGGTGGTAAAATTTCTCGTTCTGCTCAAATAGCATGCGCTACAGCTCTGGTTACCCACCTTTCGAACAAAACCTGCAGAATGACTCTACCTTTGCAAATAAATATGCAATCTATTGGGAAACGAGTTCCTACAAAGTGCAACTTTGAGGTAACAAACTAGGGCCTTATTTATAAAGATCTCCAAGGTGTTAAACACCTAACAGCGATATTTTTATAAATAAAGGTATAAAAGCTTAAGTAGAAAACAACATTTAGTTCAAGGATAGCTATTGCAATAAATGTGAATGTTATTAATAACGTATTTTGTTTTACATTAAAGGTTTATCCAAATTTGAAAGATCTATAACGTAAAATCAGTAATAATTTAAAAACTTTAACTGAATTTTTAGCTTGGTGTAAACGCCGAAGGTGAAATCCAGTACCTGAAGAATACATTTTATCAAGATGGTGGCTATAATTACAACGAAGTCCTCACAGGCATCACTACCATGCATTTCCACAACTGCTATGACCATAAGAGATGGACCATCACCCCTTACAGTGTCTTAACTGACAAACCTTCCAACACTTGGTGTAGAGCACCATGTAAGTAGACAAAGTCTGTTTTTTTATATTTTGTTGACTAAACTTTATGATTCCGTCAAAAAAACCCTATCCCTCTAATATTAGTGAAATAATGTAAATGTTTGAGGACATTTTTAAACAAATAAGAATACATTGCGATATTAAAACAAATATATTATTAATTATATTTTATGAAACTGGAAAAGCGATTATTTTATATAGTGACTAACCACATTACAGCAACACATATTCACAGAGTTTTTCAAAGCAGGTGCTTTAGAGATTATTAATAAATCTTTTACCGGAAAAATCAAAACACATCTACGTAAAAGTCTATGCCGATTTATTTCAATGAAGAACAACAAAAGTGAGAGTCAAGACTTTGTCTCAATTCTTCATTTAGCAGAAACTCGGAAGTCAAGCAGTCTATGGTGCAATTATACAATGCTTAGATCTACAATAAGCATCAAACACAATATTTAAATCAATACATACTCTTACAGCAGCTTTTTATTGTCTAGCAGAAGGTGTGAAAAGAAGAGTATGCTCCTCTGGGATAAAGCCTGTCTTCGTCTTGGGTAGCTTGAATCCCTCGCTTCACTCTTGAGTCCCTCATTACGCTTAGGGTTCAATATGCCACCCGTGCCGTAAAACACTTCTTTATCCTGTTGGTTCATAATCTACAATTAAATACATTTTGATACAGTACTTCCTAACATTAGCGTCTACAAACAAACCAATAATTGTACCTGTTTATAACATTATAGTTTATGCAGTGCAGTGGTGGCCTAGCAGTAACGTCCCCGTCTTACGTGTCGTAGGTCACGGGTTCGAACCCAGGCAATCGCTTTACTGTGTGATAATTATTTCATCACTACTGCTCTAAAAATGGTGAAGAAAACATCAGGAGGAAACTAGCATGTCCTAGAACCAATTAAATTGGAGACATGTGCAATCCATCAATCCGCAATGGGCCCGCGTTGTGGATTGTTTATTATTATTGTTTATTTGTTTACCCTCGCACTGGAAGGCCTTACTGCAATTACACCAATGGAGCACAAACTTACAAATACTAACTATAAGTCCAGGTTTCGTCACGATGTTTTCCTTCACCTTGTCAGCGACGTCCAAGATAAACTTAGAAAGTACATATGAATTGAAAAAGTCACATTGGTACTTGCCCGGATTTGAACCCACGACCTCAAGCAAGAGAGGCGAGGTCTTAGCCACTAGGCCACCACGACCCATTCCCATTCTTATTCCCTCTCTGACAGAAAGGTCTGTGTCCCAGAAGGCTGATAATGAATATTATAGTTTAGATTAACGAGTTTTTTTAATGCAGTTTCAGCTGAAGGAGTTGCCATGATAGAATTTATGATGGAGAGAATAGCTTTCGCTCTGAAACTAGATCCCATTGAAGTAAGACTTCTAAACATGTCACCAGAGAAAAATCCAATCCCTGAGTTAATAAACCAATTAAAAATAGACGCCAACTACGACGAGAGGAAGAAACAAGTCGAAGAATTCAATAAGAATAATCGTTGGAGGAAACGTGCCATAAAAATGATACCATTGACTGTCGATATAGCGTATACAGGGAATTTCAATGCCATAGTGTCAATCTATCATGGTGATGGATCCGTTGTGCTCACTCATGCAGGGATTGAGATGGGACAAGGTCTAAATACTAAAGCAGCTCAAGTTTGCGCGTATGCCCTTGGCATACCGTTGGAAAAGATTAGTGTTAAACCAAGCACAAGTTTTGCTTCTCCTAATGCGATTGTCACAGGAGGAAGTGTGGGCAGTGAATGTGTTGTGTTTGCTACTAAGAAAGCTTGTGATATGCTAAATGATAGGCTTAAACCAATAAGAGAAAAGATGGGTACTCCTACTTGGGAAGAACTGATTGCTGGTGCTTATAGTGATGGTGTAGATCTTCAAGCTATTTCCTTATTTAATGTTAGTGATGCAAAGCCCTACGATGTGTATGCTGTTGGAATGCTGGAATTAGAAGTTGATATTTTGACTGGTAACCATGACATTATAAGGGTTGATATTTTGGAAGATACTGGAAGGAGTTTGAGTCCAGATATTGATGTTGCTCAAGTAAGTTTGATAAGTTTCAATAGTAATAGAAATATATTGATTATTTGAAATTATTACTGACTAGCTTCTGCCAGCGGCTTCACCCGCGTGAATGTCGAAAATTATCACAAGGGAAAATATTCCCGGAATAAAAAGTATCCTATGTGCTATTCCAGACTTTAATCTATCTCTGTGCCAAATTTAATCCAGATCCATCCAGCCGTTTTAGCGTGAAGAAGTAACAAACATACAAGCACACGCACACACTCACAAAGTTTCGCCTTTATGATATAATAAGTGTGATGTAATAATAAGGGATTGCAAGTCATCATCATCATCATTTCAGTCAAAAGACGTCCACTGCTGGACATAGGCCTCCCCTAGGCGTCGCCACATTGACCGATCCCGTTCGTCTCGCATCCAGCACATTCCCGCAACCTTAACCAGGTCATCGGCCCACCTAGTGGGAGGCCTTCCAACGCATCGTCTTCCGGTTCGCGGTCGCCACTCCAGAACTTTTCGGTCCCATCGGCCATCCGTTCTGCGAGCAATGTGCCCTGCCCACTGCCTAAGTTTCGCAATTCTTTTTTTTTTTCTTTTTCTTTTTTTAATTCTGGCACCATTGGAGAGACTGCAGTACAGCCCATCCCTCTCGATCGAATCGAAGGTTTTCTCGTAGTTCACGAACGCTAGGCAGACAGGAAAGTATACTCTTCGGACTTCTGTATAACCTACCGAAGCGTATGTACGTATTTGTGGTTTACGGTGCTAAAACCTTTTCGAAAGCCGGCTTGTTCGGGAGGCTGGCAATCTTCAAACCTGCGCGCGAGACGATTCGTGAAGACTCTTGAAAACAACTCGTAGACATGGCTTAAAAGTGAGATGGGCCTATAATTCTTCAGCTGGGCATTGCCGCCATTCTTGAAGAAGAGTACCACCACACTCCTAGTCGTCACCCGGCGCATTGTTGTTTTTAAGCTGTTTCAGAGCCATCCTAATCTCGTACAGGCTGACGTCTGCAGGCTTATTACGTATGAAACAGCAATCGGCAATAATTGCGCAGAGATTGTACAATCATCGCACAATTATCGCTTTACGCCAAAAAATCGGCAGTCTTATTTTTGCGAAATAATTGCTTTTCAATACCAGCTCAACTGTCCATATTTCCGAATCGGATTAAAACAATGGTAATTTCTATTGTGTCTGGAAATTGACACTTTGAGGGATACTGAATATTTTACGACAGCACTGCTAACAATAAAAAAAACCGGCCAAGTGCGAGTCGGACTCGCGCACGGAGGGTTCCGTACTTGGTAAATTGCGGTTTACGAATCATGACGTATTAAAAAAAAAACTACTGACTAGATCTCGTTCAAACCAATTTTCGCTGGCAGTTTACATAGTAATGTACATCATATATTTTTTTTAGTTTTATCATTCTCTTATTTTAGAAGTTACAGGGGGGGGGACACACATTTTACCACTTTGGAAGAGTCTCTCGCGCAAACTATTCAGTTTAGAAAAAAATGATATTAGAAACCTCTATATCATTTTTGAAGACCTATCCATAGATATCCCACATGTATGGGTTTGATGAAAAAAAATATTTTTAGTTTTAGTGTCAAGTATGGGAACCCCCAAAATTTATTGTTTTATTTTTATTTTTGTGTGAAAATCTTAATGCGGTTCACAGAATACATCTACTTACCAAGTTTCAACAGCATAGTTCTTATAGTTTCGAAAAAAAGTGGCTGTGACATACGGACGGACAGACAGACAGACAGACAGACAGACAGACAGACAGACAGACATGACGAATCTATAAGGGTTCCGCTTTTTGCCATTTGGCTACGGAACCCTAAAAATCAGGTAAATAAAATATGCATTTATCGCAAGGTGATCGCGATGATTTCGTATTACGCATGGTTTTTGACAGCAGAGCGACAGCCATCGGCGAGCAATGTGGCTGTCAAATTGCGATTATTTTTTCCCTTGTTGTTGGTCGATTGCCAATCGCTCGCTGATGGCTGAGTAAGTACAGACGTTTTTGGCGGCATTTTTTTGTGTGTTATTTATTTTGTGGCTACCTACTTACAATTAATTCCTAGTGAATATTGATGTCTAAAGTAAATTGGAAAACAACTGTGTTCAACGATCTATTTCATAGCTCAAAAACGAGATGATGATTTCCATTTAGTGATGTCCTAATGCGTTATCGATTCAATTTCTTATAACAATTTTACACTTTGACATTTTAGGCACTAATTTTTCAAATAGTTTTAATAAAGGACAATGGCAGTAGCCCATACATTGTTTTAGCTGAGATTAAATTTCTACGTCAATCAATGAAAAATATCTCGTTTAACTCAGTTCCGTGCTCTGAATTAGTTTGTGCAAAAAATTTTGTTCAAGAACGCCGAGAATAACAGATATTCGTCTTCTATAATTTCCCACACACCACTCTGGGTTTATCCAGTGGTCCTTCTTTGTCCAGGCTATCTCTCTTTGGAATGCGCTACCTCAGAATATCAGGATGGCAACCAGTCGGTTCTCTTTCAAATTTAAGGCACGTGAGCACATTCGCAAGAAGTTTGCAGAATCATCACAGAATTGATTTGCTGGTTTCGGTTTCTCTATTACATTGTTTAGTATGTATGTATGTATCTAAGTATATATTTATATATATTCTTTTTATATATGTTTTTCTCTGCACCACCCTAAGGTCGACTGGTAGAAAATGCCTAAGGCATTAAGTCCGCCTTTGTACTTGTTCATAAAGTTTTAATAAATAAATAAATATTCATTCATGAACTTTTGTAGGTTATGTCTGGGTAACTTTTAATAATGTGTTTAATAAGTAATATTATTCAATTTCGTGGAAGTGAAAGGGCAATATTGCATAAGTATTTCCCTTACCTAGTTATATCAGCATAAATTTGAAAATATACTCTTTGAAAAAAGTAGACAATTAATGGAATTTATTTCGCTCACTTTCAGATGCTCAAATTTAAGTCAGCTAAGATTTTGCCATAGTTCTTTTTCAAATTAATTATTATAATTATTTATGAAAATACCCAATATACAATAATACAAATACTTTACATCTGCAAATATTAATTTAACGGAATATTGGAGCTAAATAGTAATTTATTGAAAAAAAAACTAAGAATTCATAAGCTGGTTACTCGATAAATTTTATAAACCATTGGACAGCTATAACAGCTTCTGTGAAAAGTTACTGTCAAAAAAAGACTTGACTTAAAGGCCTCAGTAGCCAGGTCATTATATTGACCGCACGATAATTGCACATGTATTGTTGCTTGCTGTTCCTTACGTAATAAGCCCGCCAGGATATCTTCGGTATAGTGTCGGGTCAATCTAGCTCTTGGATGGTTTGCTAGATTCGCAACGGGTTTGCTGATTGATGTGTACAACTGCCCATAGAATGTATTGTTCTCCCGTCAGAGGCTTCGGTTTTGCGGATACGATCCTGCCATCTTCGGTCTTCAGTTTCGTGAGCTGGCTCTGCCCAATAGCCAGATTCCCTGAAAACACCTTGAAGCCTTTATTTCACTCAATCGGATCTATAATACGCTCGGTATTTAAGCGGCGGAGGTCTCTTTTCAAGGATTTAGACATCCGTCTATTGAGCTGCCGATATTTGCACGCCTGATCTGAAGACTTGCAAGTACTGACAACATACTAGAAAGACCTTATAGTTGGGAAAAGGCTAGACAGATTGATTTAATAGGGGGAGATAGGAAGGTTTTGCAAGACAAACATCTCCCCTTAATATATGCTCTTGCCATTTTTTACATCTCATTTTAAACCTGCTTTCGCAGATTGAAGGTGCCTTCGTCATGGGTCTGGGATACTGGAGTGCAGAAAAGCTAGTTTACGACGGTACCACTGGAAAGCTGCTTACTGATAGAACCTGGACATACAAGATTCCAGGAATCAAAGACATTCCAGCTGACATGAGGATATACTTCCGTCGAAATGGCAAAAATGAACTTGGTGTACTGAATTCAAAAGGTATTTTTTTATTTGTAGAATCTAATTAGACTAAATAGATTAGGTCCGATGGCCTGGTCAAGAATGCGGGAATCTGATGGACGCATAGCACCGATCAGAGTGGCGACACTTGGGGAGACTTATGTCAAGCAGTGGACGTCTTTTGGCTGAAATGATGATGATGAAATAGGTTTTATTTATTACCATTTATTACCAAAATAGTAGTTTTTTTGGTTAGTAGTGTTAGTTAATCAAGTCTAAACTAAATTTAAGCTTACTAAGCGAGATACATCTAAAAATAAACCAATGTAAAATATGGCGTCGACAAAAGCCACATCGCAGTCCACTGTATTGTGCCCAAAAGACTGGCAGGTTTGCCACGTTTATGACAATGCATAACCTCGGACCAA
The DNA here is from genome assembly GCA_949775005.1 of Orthosia gothica. Taxonomy (NCBI): domain Eukaryota; kingdom Metazoa; phylum Arthropoda; class Insecta; order Lepidoptera; family Noctuidae; genus Orthosia; species Orthosia gothica. The sequence continues at coordinate 9,145,938 of OX459044.1, forward strand.
GATAAAATGTAATTAATTTTGTAAGAGTTTTTGACGGTAGATATATATCAAATCAAATTCGAGCGAATCATCCAATAACCCATTCTTTCAGTTCAATTTTGCCCTCATTGTATTATGCTTATCGCATTGAACACTCATAGGGGTCAATAGAAAATCTGTGTCGCAAAAAGAGTCTTTATTTTAGGATGTTGAGGATTTCTTTAAGGTATTTTCCTTTCGCTGAACTTTACGATACGTAACTCGATTTTTTTTTTGTTTTAGTTTACAAAAAAAACTTTTTTTATATCAAAAGTACTTTCTTATCATTCTAAATTTCCTCATTATATAATTACTAAAAATGTAATTAATTACTTGACTTGACTTTTTCTTTAATTTGGTTTCGGTTTTATTAGCTTTGTTGTAGGTACATTATCTCAGAGATACGTACTTAGATCTTTTTAATAATCACGTGGATACTTAGGACAATACGTATTGTTATAATTATTATAGACGTTCTTATATGAATAGGGTGCTAGGTTAGGTTAGGATAAAACGGGCTGGTTTCCGCAAAATAGAGATAGGGTGCTAACGAATAAAATAAGATACGAAATAGGTTAGCAACATCAGACCACTATTCAGTGGCAAAACAAAGTAATATTACGGTTTTTCTTACCCTATTGTCTAGCAGGGTAAACAATAGTAAGACGAAAATAAGAAAAGTTATTTTGGTATCAAATACGAAGTATATCTAAATATAGCTTATAATCCAGTACCTAAGTAGCTTCTAGATAGTATTTGTTTGAATGGTTTCACAAATAAGTTGTAGATGTTCCATATTCCAGATGTCCTCTGAGGTCAACTTAATCAACTTAACTATGTCGATACTTTATTGAAGTTAAAGATTCAGGTAGACTAATTTACAAGTACCTACAATATATTTTTATAATATTTTTAATTCGGATTTATAGGTACAAATACTTGGAATTATACAGGTTACAACAATTATTACGAAGCTAGGACCGAGCTAAAACAACAAGTCCAGAAATGATATTGCGTTCATACGCATCAATCAAATGCAGTCAAATGCCATACAGGGGCCTCTCGCAAGTTGCTGCAATATTCAATTATATGCATTCCAAATCTAGTTTACCTCTGCTACCTTCTTTAGAGCGAATGGACTCATCCCTCAAAATTTAATCCTGGATTCAGCATCCAGGTTGGAAATAATTAAAAATAATGATTGTTTTTCTTAGTACTCGTAGTATCACATATAATACTTGCATACAGATGCCTCATCCGGTACAAATAAACCGTGCCGACATAACTAGCGTTTTTCATCTGATTAAGATGATTATTTTTTATAAGTAACTCGATCGCGTTCGGTTCAGTTCCACGGTTATAGATGGCGTTAGCAGCGACTTGCAAGTAAAAGGGTTTTCTCGGTTCGTGACTAGTTTTCTTTAAATACCGTGACAATATAGTTCATTGTATCAAAATGTGTTAAGGCGGTTCCCCGAGCAAAACGCCGCGCAAGCCATTTTGTGTGCTGTTTTTAGGAGCTATCTACTCGTTATTTAAAAAGAAATATCAATTAATAAAAATACATTAAATTTCTACATAATATTGATTCTAAAATGGTAGATTTAGTTTTTTTTTAAATGTTGTATATATTTCACTAAACTCCTTTCAAAAAAACATAAAAATGAGAAATAATTATTGATATTATGCATCTCCTCGTAAAGTGTTCATTAATTATTTTTTGTACTAACACTAATGGATAGACAATTTAATAACGAACATTTTTGTAGAATTATTTTTTTCAAAAGACCAAAATTCGAATTTATAAAGGTTTTATTCTAAAATCTGGGCGTATTCACTACTGTAATTCATGCGCCGCCAGTGCCGCTAGACCAATAGGAATGCTCATATCGCACGCCGATTTTTTGGTCAGGGTACCGTCTTAATACAGTAGATACAAAATTAAAAAGTCGAGTGGCATGCCTCAGAAATTTAAAACCGCGCCATCTATTGGAATCAATTTTAAATGATCCGTTCAAATAATCTTTGAAATATGAATTAAGAGCCCAATATTCTATTATTTTGTGTTTAGGAGATTTGATAAAAAAGAACATACAATTTTATGATCAATTCTAGTAAATGTTAATTTTACACACAATTCAATAACAATTCGATGCATATCGTGCCATCTAGTGACATTTATATAAACCAAATTTTGTTAGTTAGCGCTGGGACCCCATGGTATTATATTCTGGATTTTGATTCCTATAACTTGAGACTTACATAACTGGCGAAATACCGCCTCAAACAGAATCATTCAAGGAATACAGCCATAATGTATGTTTTTATCTGTTTGTCCACAGCGACTGGTGAGCCGTCATTCTGCCTAGCCACTGTGTTCCTCCATGCGGTTCACGCCGCTATTCACTCCGCCCGTATCGATGCTGGCTATGAAGACGTTTGGTTTGATTTAGGTATGTACTTGCATGACTATTATTTTTCTTCTTCGTCGGTACACTCTTGGTAGAGCAGTCGTGGTCATCATGTTGCAGTCAGACTTCGGGCTGCCATGATCCGTCTCACGATTACAACGAAGTAGTAAAATACTCCAGTTTCAAGATGGGCATTTTTATCCCGATCAACAGGTTTTAATTAGGAAACAAGGAAACTCATAATACAAAAAAAAAGTTAATTAATAAAATCAATATACATACGGTTTTGGTCAGCCAGCGAATATGTATCCTCCGATTGTATAGCATGATTTTCTTTTTGTTTACCTCTTTTTAGTTCGCTTCTTAAGCAGTCGGATTTTTGATTTTTTTATTCACTTTTTTTATTTATAATATTTTAGTTAACATATTTTTTACGAATTAGGTATATTTCAAAATATATTTTATATTTTTGAATTCATGTCCAATAAAGGTTTTTAACCTTTATTTTGATACCCCACACGATGGGTTTAGAAGAAAGCCATCGCCCAAAATCCTGCATTTTTCTATTTTCCAATTTTAATGTAGTCAGTGACACTCGCAAGGTTAAGACGAATCGAACGACGAACAAACATACATACAATACATAGACTGATGAACTCATTATCTACCTTCGGCAGTCGGATAAAAAGATCCACCTCTGCCTAACCCTTCGGAGAAAGAATAATAACATAGGTGTGATGTTACGTGTTTATGAAACTGAGCGGCCGGGCTTCCCTTGATCGTGGGATCTCATCCCTTACAAAGAACATCGATCGCGTTCGGTTCTGTTCCACGGATATAGATGGTGATCTATCTACCGCCGTGGGTCGGAACCGAACGAGATAGATTTACAAAAAATAATCGGTATAATCAGATGAAAAACGCTAGTTACGACGGCCTTTTTAGTTTATACAAAAAAATCTTATTGAAAATGAAAATGTGTATGGCTCAGCGGTATAGCCTTTTCCTTACACGGGAGTTGTGGGATGTGAGTTGAAGAAAACCACAGATTTCACGATAATTTAGTTTATTCGTAAACGTTACACGAAGGTTCCATTGGATACTAATCTTCAGTTATAACGCTACGGCAGCTATTGGTCAACTAAATAATTATAAAAATAAATAAAACGAGCAGTGAAAAGTAGCTCGCGGCGTTAGCAATTTGCCTGTACGTTGGCCTTACAAAATCTATATGTGAACTTAATAGTAAAAACCTTATCTAAATACAAAATTTGATCCAAATCATCGCAGCCGTTTCCGAGATACACTATACAAGAATTGCTCAGTTCAACATATGAGATTAATAATATTCTTTAATTTTTATCGCGAGTACCTTTTTGTCAGATGATAAATCAATAAGGAACCCCTATAGTACGATGATTAAGGCCTTTCTATTTGTCCATAGGTCCTACTATAGTTATAATTAAGCTAATGGCTTAACATTGGTACACATAACACTCGAGGGAAAGCAGCCACATAAATACGTAAAATTAATGTCGATTTTGCAGATTGAGTAACACGTGACAGTAACTTTGTCTATTATTGTCTTTGTATAGCGAAGAACCTTTTTTTATTAAATAACTAGCTGACCCGGCAAACTTTGTTTTGCCATAAAAATACCAAACATTTATCTACCCTACCTACCCTACCTTACACTACCTACCCTACCCTACCCTACACTATACTACCCTACATTACCTTCCCTACCCTACGCTACACTACCCTACCCTCTGCTACACTACCCTACCCTACACTACCCTACACTCCCCTACACTACACTACCCTACCCTACACTACCCTACCCTACGCTACACTACCCTACCCTACACTACCCTACCCTACACTACCCTACACTACCCTACACTACCCTACCCTACACTACCCTACCCTACAAAAAAATATATATATATATATATATATACGTAAAAACCATCTTTGAAATTCAACGAACATTAAAAAAAAGAATTGGCCAAATTGGTCCAGGCGTTGTTGAGTTAGAGCGGGGGCACACGATGCGTTGCGGCGGCGGTACGGCGCCGGAGCGGTGTCGCTGCGTCGTCTTACATAGAAATATCTGTGGCATGTCACACGATGCGCTCCGTCGCCGCACCGGACTTGCAACCACCAAGACGAGGCGGGGAGGGGTGAATGCGTTGCGACGTCGGAGCGGCACCGCTCAGTTGTTTTGCGTCACAAGGAAGGACACACGGCTACGGCGCCGCTGCGACATAACAACGTTACGGCGCCGCACCGCTCGTGTGCCCACTGACACGGTGAAATCTTTGCGGTGCGGCGCCGCAACGCATCGTGTGCCCCCGCTCTTATGCGCTTACCAACACATTTTGCGATTCATTTTTAGGGTTCCGTAGCCAAATGGCAAAAAACGGAACCCTTATAGATTCGTCATGTCTGTCTGTCTGTCTGTCTGTCTGTCTGTCTGTCTGTCCGTCCGTATGTCACAGCCACTTTTTTCCGAAACTATAAGAACTATGCTGTTGAAACTTGGTAAGTAGATGTATTCTGTGAACCGCATTAAGATTTGCACACAAAAATAAAAATAAAACAATACATTTTGGGGGTTCCCATACTTGAAACTAAAACTAAAAATATTTTTTTTCATCAAACCCATACGTGTGGGGTATCTATGGATATGTCTTCAAAAATGATATAGAGGTTTCAAATGTATTTTTTTTTCTAAACTGAATAGTTTGCGCGAGAGACTCTTCCAAAGTGGTAAAATGTGTGTCCCCCCCCCCCTGTAACTTCTAAAATAAGGGAATGATAAAACTGAAAAAAATATATGATGTACATTACTGTGTAAACTGCCAGCGAAAATTGGTTTGAACGAGATCTAGTCAGTTTTTTTTTAATACGTCATAAATCGTAAACCGCAATTTACCAAGTACGGAACCCTTCGTGCGCGAGTCCGACTCGCACTTGGCCGGTTTTTATATTATAGATAATGGATTGTTTATTCAACCCTATGAAAATAATGATTAACACTAAATTATGCGGTTGTTGAGTATGTAGTCTGTAAAAGGCAGAAATAGCCTGTGGGTACAGACAAAGTAGAATAAACAGAACGTCAGACTTAAGTATCTAATTACCTGAATAAAGTAATATTACTGTCCTACACGTGTCAGAAAAGTCTGCGAGTATCTTAAAACAAAAAGGTAGAAAAAGGCAATGTAACTTTATGCCTATTATTTTAGGATAGGTTTGTAGCGGCACCAACGCCGCCACTTACAAACTAATGACATGACGTCACACAAATCCTGCATCGCGCAAGCAAAGTTTTCGGCGCGATTAGAACACATACAACAGTCCGACAACAACCGTCGGGCAGTTGCCCGGACCAGACACAACACCCGTCTGGTCGGAGGATCCTCCCTTTTCTACGGAGGTTTGTGGGACTTTACACCCTGTTCCACTTACCCCCAAACTGGTGACCCTCGAGTATGAACATCAGCGCAGCCTTCGTGCAGAGCTACTTCATCGTGACGTCATCATCACTTCCTCAAGCTTTCCAGCAGCGAGTCACACAGCCAGCCAGTACCTACTACGGGGGTATCCTGACCACCAGCATGCAGCGGACGCGCATTCCTGGTCAGCACCCTCAGCTTCTCTCAGCATCATCGCTCCGACCTACTGGAGCCAGCACCACTGTCCCGACTCACTGGGACATCATCACCGCTCCGACCCACTGGAGCCAGCAACTCTATCCCGACTCACTGGGATATCATCACCCCGACTCACTGGGGCACAACCGCAGACAGTTCCGACTCACCGCGAACACTGCGACTTACAGTTCCGACTCACCGCGAACTCTACGACTTCCGGTTCCGACTCACTGGAACCAACCTTCCACTGGCCAGGCACACATCACAAGATGTACGGACGACTCAACCTAACCTGCTATCGACCTCCGGTCTCCGGAGGGGAGTGATGTAGCGGCACCAACGCCGCCACTTACAAACTAATGACATGACGTCACACAAATCCTGCATCGCGCAAGCAAAGTTTTCGGCGCGATTAGAACACATACAACAGTCCGACAACAACCGTCGGGCAGTTGCCCGGACCAGACACAACACCCGTCTGGTCGGAGGATCCTCCCTTTTCTACGGAGGTTTGTGGGACTTTACACCCTGTTCCACTTACCCCCAAAGGTTATAAAAAAGTGTTTCTAAGAATTAGAAAGGAAAAAAGTTAATTTCATATATTATATTTAACTTAAATGGTCTTGGTCGGTCAAGTCGCGATCATGTATTCTCCGAATGTACTGCATGATTATTTCTTGCTCTTTTTTATCAGTTTATGTATGTTTGTTCATATGTTGCTTACTAGAGATCAAACGCGGCGGCCGACTTTGTCGATTCTTACGTTAATCGATTCGTCTTGCAAGTGTCACTAAAAACATGAAAGTAATCAAAAATCACCACAGCGGCCACCAGAACTATAATGCCAAAAAAAAAAAACGATTACGATCTTTAGGTTTTTCCTTTGCGTCGCGCAGTCGGGTAAAAAAATCTGCTTGGTTTAAATATCAGTTTGAAATTCAAATATAGTCGAGATGTGAAGCGCCCCCCCCGCTCGCCGCCGTGCCGCTTACATACTTTGTGGTCTGCGATGTATTACTTTTTTTTTAAATAAAATATGAGTTTGCAATCAAATATTGTTTGCGGCCATTTTAGTTTAGTTTGATATTGTTTATTAATACTTTTTTGTTTCAGCGACTCCTTGCACGGTGGAAAATATCTTCATGGCTGTTGGACACAAGTTGGATCATTTCAAATTGAAGTAAAAATATTTTTATTTAGAAGATTTATATTTTTGTAAGATCAAGTTATTAAGTAATGGCTTAAAATATATTTACGGTTTAATAAATGTAGTTGCAAGTTTTTTTATAATGTTTCATATTTAATACCCGCCCACCTCCTATCGCATAGAGGTCGTCTATGTCCCAGCAGTGGGAACATTATTTGCTAAAATTATGCTATTTAATCCGTAGATATTAGCTATTATTTTTTAAGCCCTACAAAAATAAAATTAATCACATACATTTGTTTGTATAATGAGATAAAGAAATATTTAATAGCAAACCCTTATAAATTTTCATGTACCGCCTTCCCTATATCAAAACCATGAGATTTACTGACCTTGATTTGCTAGTTAAAAGTCACTTTGAATGAGCCGTCCTTTAGAACTATTTAGGGCATATAGATCACTGGCTACGCGCTCATAGCCGAAGTAGAGCTGGACCTGTAGCCAAGTTGTCAATTTACAATCGATAACGCTAGTAGAAAACGAATCAATGTATGGGAATGACTCATCTGAACGTTAAGACACGTGGTCAGACCATACAATAATAGGCGTTACCGATTTTAGAAAGAGATTCGTTACGAAACGTTTGTAACTTGGCAAGAGACGTGACGTTATCACAACCGTACCAGGCGTCGTTGTTTTTAACCCTCATATCTTGGGTTTGGATTATACCAGATAAAGAAAATTCTCGGAATATGATGTCAATAGTGGACTTTTAAACAGATATAAAGTTTCAATTTCATAGCTCTTATACTTTATATTTTATTGATATCTAAAAACCCCGATTTCGTCACTGACTCACTCACTCACTCACTGATGATCATCAAATTCTTAGGGGTCGGACACTACTTTCTAGTACTAAGAGTCTCTGAGCTAAGCTGCGGACGGTCGGATGGACGTTCAGATAGGCATGAAACTATAAGGGTTCCTTGTTGACTACGGAACCCAAAAAATTAAAAGCTAAGTTAACAACATTTTTCTTTTTATTGTTATTCTGCGATCAAGCTCAAATTTGGCGTCGGATTCCAGTCTAGCTCTGACCTTTTTTTTCTTGGAGGAATGCTCATACATACTGCTCTGCCACGGGGAGATAGCGCAGTTATGTGGAATTCCAACCCACTGAAACTCCACGTTGTCCTCCTGTGCCGCTTATAGAGGGAACACGGGCACGCATAAGCATATTTCCGCGAACCCGCCGCGGGCTTTCGTCACCGGACCCTCCTTTGGGGAGTAACCCCATCACTGGCGCACCAGAACACGTTGCACGCCGTGAGTACCCTAGGAACCTAACCAGCACATGAGCGCTAGACGGACCATGAGTATGGCATCATAGATCCCCCTGTAACGGGTCAGAACAGTGGACCCGCCCCCTACTTTTCAGCTGCAAGGGATAGGGAAAGCGGCCAACGAAATACCGACACTCCTCCTGGGAGGACGCAAAGGACGTGGGGTACGCCGGACGCAGAGGGCACGGGGTCGCCATCGTTTGATGGCAGACGCCATCAGACGGTGGCGACCCCGTGCAAGCCTCGGGAGATAGGGAGAGCGGCGCACCGTAATACTGGCACTCATCTGCCACCGCGACCTTCAACCGTCAGCCGCGATGCCTCTGATACATGACATCGCGGCTAGCCTCAGTTTTACCCTCCCTACTTTTTGGCTGCTACGTCGTCGGCTTATCGACAGAAACCCTGACGAGCGGCCCTTATTTGGGATTCTCTTCGCTTCACCATGGATATCTACGGCTACTGAGCCCCCAACTGGCCTAGTCAATGGAAACATCGTGTTACCCTACCTGAACTGGGTAACACGATGCACCTTGGCAAGACTGGTGTCCGAGTTTCAGGCTTCCGATTGTCCGTAACGACTGTCAAAGATCTACAAATCACGGCCTGCATCAAAGGCTTAATGTGCTGTACGAGGTACGGAGATTTTTGGTAAGTAATGGATGGGCACCATCCATGAACAGACCGGCCAGCATTGCTTAACCTTGAAGGTCAACCCATGCAGCTGTAACTGTTTATCCACGTACGTCCTTTCCTCTTATTAATTTCAAGTTCATCAAACATAAATCGAGAATATTGGTCCAATTTCTAAACTTACTAGCAGTTTGCTTTATGTTTTGTTAGTATAACCTTGTTAGTAAGCAAACCCGATTGTTTACTTAGGTCTAGCAGAATATATTGATATTGAACTATAAGTAGTTTCAGCACTGACCCCTAGATTGAATAATCCCCGTCGTTGCATAAATGTTACAGCAATTTTATGTAAATATTTGCCTTGTTACGCAACCGCAAAAAATTTGTCCTTTTCGGACTGTGTGTGTGTGACGGTGATTTTAAGTACATGGATACAAATATACTCAGTGTAATGCTTAATTAACTGTATAAAAACTACTGACTAACTAATAATGCCTAATCATAAATTAAAATATGCCATATTACAGTCTGTATTCCTACGTACACACCAACATTTAAGTTACCAATATGATGTCTTCCACTTTATTTTAATACGGGGTACATAAGTCCTATTTTCTAGCAGATTCATATGAATACCTATTGATCAAAGAGCTAGGTACACAAAATATAAATACTCCCTAGGGTTAGCCGGAGATAGACCTATAGCATGTACAAGCCACATTTCGCTAAGTACTTAGCCTAAGCTGTTTTATTCAGAACATGCGACACATTTGCAAAACATTTTTGTTCAAAGCTTTTAAGCATCTCAAACGAAATACAGAAATAGAACAAACTTCTTATAGACATTGCCGTTAACATATGAATCGGATTGGATCTGTCTAGGCGAAATGAAGAAAAATATAGAAAAGTTTTCGTCTCACTTGCCTCCAAAAATATCTTGGCGGGACAGACAAGGTCACTGAATGTTCACGAGTTTTGACCTATACACGTAATAGGTACAGCAATATATCCGTCAATACAGATCATCAAGACATTGGAGACGGAGTTTTAGAGGATACGATACGATTTCAACTGATTATTTTATGCATAAAAGAACTACCTACTCATAAAAATTCAGTTGCAAAAAATAAACTCAATAAAGTCTTCTACTTCTTTTTTAGAATTTTTTGAATTGGTCAGGTCAAAAATTCTGAAAAAAAATAATAACTCGAAAACGATAAAAGGTCGTGGAACATACATGGGAATGATTCGTATACCCCTCGATAAGAGGGACCGAGAATGATTTTTTGGACCTCAATGTTTTGGCCACCCTGTATTATTTTTCCTCTGTTCTACATTTCTTTTCACGGTTAAATGCCATGTGATGCTTATGAGGCACATTTTATGAGCACAACCTTTCGTATTATGTGATAGTTATACGAAGTAGGGGAAGACCGAAAATAGTATATTATACAATTAGTGAATAAAGGACGGATTTAAAGCGAGCGCCATAGATGAAACACAAACAAGTGAAGAATTCTAACGACTTACTCACGGCTGTAGGGAGTGTTTTATGATGATTGAATGTTTAGTCAAGTGTTAGAATGGGTACATATAAGAACGTCGATAATTAAAATACCTACGTGTAAAATGTCAATGTTCAAAACATCGAAAACTTAAATATCAAATGACCATTATATATATTACTAGCTGACCCCCGCAGCTTCGCTACCGTCAAAATTAATGCCTATAGTCTAAGATCCCATATACAACGACCTCCACCGAGCTGGTCAATGGATCAAACACATTTTTTACGTAATTCAGTCCATTTCAGTCCAGTATATTTTTAATTAATTTAAAAAAAAAAGTTTTTATTTATTATTTCACCGGTCTGGTTAATATATAAATTCTATACCAATCGAAAGTATGCAGCAGTATATGCAAAAGTTAGGTTGCCTATTTTTTGGACAGGTAGGTATGAACAGGTAAATCGATACTAGTAATTTGCACCGGTCTGGTTAATGAATGAAACTTAAAAAAAAAACAAGTTTATTTCATTACGAACACGGTGATATAGGGTTGCCTGCGAAAAATCAGTCCAGAATACCAGTTGCCGAATTTTAAAAGATTAAATTTTGCTCTGAGTGAATGTGTGTGACTGAAAGGTCCCTACCAACCATCCCATGCGATAGTAGAGGACACAACATAACAGCTGTTTGTAGCCTGGCCTTTTAAGATCGGACTCTAGTCAACAGGAATTTGAAAAATAGGTATTTGAAGAAACTATTGCCGTCGCGTCACCTCCAACCTCACCCCGTAAAGTGCGAAAGGGACAACTGCAGCTCAGGCTTTAGCTTTTGATTTTACCTACAAAAACTTTGACTAAAAGACTTTTCGTATTCTGCTGTTTTCTTCATGAAAACTGGTCTGATCTAAAAAATTATTATATCATAATTTAGAGGAAAAGTATATCTATGCTCCTATCATTTACTTTTTTGTTAAAAACTTATAAATTTTGTCTGAAAGTCTTCTGAACATGGCGGTAAAAACGGGCATTTTTTCGGATTTTTGGATTGTCATATTTCTTTTTGTGATTATGTTTTGGAAAAAAAGAAATGATACAGGCACGTATTAATTACACCTAGGTTTTATGGAAAAAAATCATTGCTCTAGAGGCATTATCCACGAAGAAAACAGCAGAATGTGTTTGTATGGAGAAAATCTCACTAGAGTCCCCTTTTAAAGAGAGAGAGTGCGCATGCTCTCTGTCTCTTGAAAACAAAAAGGATAGCGATAGACGCGTACATGCAGAGCATAATTTTGGAGTAGTTTCATATTAAAATCAAGGATTAGTTATTTTTTTTTTTTCATCAATTAATTATATATGTGTATATATTTTGTTACATTAAAGTATATATACATCTTTAATAAATAAGAAAGTTATAGCATTTATCATTTATCATTTATCAATACATATATAATTCTAATCTTGCAAATTTTATTTCTAATTTCCCTGTTAAAAAATATTCATTAAAAAAAATAAAGAAATTCACTATATGTAATTTATATATCTATAGGTATATACTGAGAAATTAAAATCAATGGAAATTATTGAAAAAAAAACAAATCTCATGATAGTCAATTTTTTTCAATGAATATTTTTAATCAGGGTTAGCAGACAAATTTAAAAACAAGAATTAAAAAAATATTCTGTTTACTGTAAACGCGTGGAAGACGGGCAGACTTTGGCATAATTTGATTCCTAACTTCAACGCTAAATCGGTGCAATTAATGCAATTTACAGGTTGATTATAAGTCTTTTTTGTTGCTGTAGTGGCTAGCCAAATTTCTGATTCATTAATTTTGTGCATATTTCCTAACAAAATCATCAAAACGTCAGTATCAGAGGCTTTAATTAAAATTCTTGAGCCTGGTTCCGCTTTGGAAGCATGAAAAATAGTCCGTGTATCTGCCTCTTCATGATGACATTCAATTAATTTCTTCAGTTTTTTTTACAGAATTTTCCTGAACTTGATAAGAATAGCACTGATAGTCGAAGGTTAAAATAAACTTTTTTGTTTTGGATTATTGTTACCAAATGGTTGTTCGCCCAATAATCTGCCAGAAACAGCACCAATGCCTCTTTAAAACGATAGTTTTTAAGGATTTGCAACAAAAAATTTGGTCTAGTTTGTTGAGGTCCGGAAATGTTGTCCGCAATATCGAATTCTTTTCGGCTTTCACGTTCAGAATCTTTGATTGATGGTGACATGTAGCAATCAAAAATTAAATGTATTTCTGTTGCGTTAGTTGAACATATTTATATAAGTATTGACACATTCACTCGGAGCAAAATTTAATCTTTTAAAATTCGGCAACCGGTATTCAGGACTGATTTTTCGCAGGCAACCCTATATCACCGTGTTCGTAATGAAATAAACTTTATTTTTATTTAAGTTTCAGTCATTAACCAGACCGGTGCAAATTACTAGTATCGATTTACCTGTTCATACCTGGCAACCCAAGGGTTGTGACAGGAAAAAAATAGGAAACATAACTTTTGCATATACTATGGGCTGCATACTTTCGATTGGTCCAGAATTTATCTATTAACCAAACCGGTGAAATATTTTTTTTTTTATTTTATTAATTAAGAATGTCCTGGACGGAAATTTGGTAGGCAACCCATGTACAACATATTTTTTGATATATTAAATTACATAAAAAAAGTGTTTTATCCATTAACCAGCTCGGTGAAGGTCGTTGTATATCGGGATCATATACTACTATGTTACCCGGGAATAATGTAGCTTTCCATAAGTGAAAGAATTTTTTAAATCGATCCAGTAGTTTCGGAGCCTATTCGGTACAAACAAACAAACAAACAAAAAAATCTTTTCTCTTTATATTATTGGTATAGATTATTATTATTTGGTTATATAACCGAAAATTAAAATAACGTAAGTTCATAATGTCGCATGGTTAGGTAACCTACGTCCAATATATCTAAAATATAATTTCTACAAAAGTGACATCGAAAGACCTACATATCGAAATTACAGAGTATCGAATGTCCAAAATGCTCCGGCTCCGTCGACTTTGTTGCTAAAATAGTAATCGTACTTACCTATTCTATATTAAAACCAGGCAGAGTGTGACAATTTTCAAATCTTTTTTCATTTTTTCAACTCATACCACAAATATTATATCAAAATTTATTCTATATTTTAACGAGTAGGTATTTTTAACATAAATAATGTATGAACTTAGGTGTTTTAAATGTTGACATTTTGAACATAGGTTTAATGACTATTATATCGACATTTTTAATCAGTCGATAGTTTAATCACTCGGCATTTTAATCTTAGACATTTAAAGCTTAGGTATAACAATTTTCGATATTTCGATACAATCGATATTCAAATTTTCGATGTTTTGAACAGTGAATTTTATCCGTAGGTATTTTAATTTTCGATGTTCTTATATGTACCTCCCGTTAGAATCCTGAGCGACGCGAGTGATTCATGGCCTTCGATATAAGCCGTTTATATTGGCCGTTTTATTCAAGAGTTGCGTACTATATTTTAATGAGAAAAATAAAGATTTAAGCGAAAAGCACAAGGAGTTGGTATATCGAGTATTCTTTGCACAAGGAGTTTGCATCATCAGTTTGCATTGCTTACTTTTTGCGCAAGGAGGTTGTATAGCAGAGTTGGAGGGCGACTATTTTGATGTGTTCTAAATTAAACACCAAAATAGTGATTAAAAGTGGCTTTTATTCACAGTTTTCATAAACCAAATAAGCTTTATACCATTCCCCCTCTTGTGCACTTGTAATCACTGTTTTGGTGTTTGAATTTAGAACACACCAATTTATTAAACCTCCATCTCAATGCTATGTAACCTCCTTGCGCAAAAAATACGTGATACAAATTTCTTGTGCGTAAAACGGACAAACATATATACAAGTCTGTATATATGGGCTTCGTCTGAGTCTGGTAAAAAGGCCTTTCAGGTAACATATAGTACATAGTTCAGAAGTGGGTGATATGAAATCGTATGCCATGACTTGACGATATATCGTCACGTAAAAAAGTACCCACTCTGTTAAACATTACATAAGCAGGTATAGTCTATGATTACATGATAATGTTTCTATCAGGAACATGTCTCTTAGAGGGAGACAACCTAGAATAGTTCTTAGAAATGCCCCGCTAGTCTGTAGAAAATTGGGTGCGTTGGTATGGGAAGTGACATGATAATTTTTGTTTTGATAGACGCTTTCACGAGTACCTTTATGTAGGTACGTATTAGTAGGTACTGGCGTGACATTATGTATAAAATATGCGTCATATGTATGTGTTTACATCTCGATAAACGCTTTACACTTGAAGTCTTAAATCCTAAATTTTATCGATTCACAGCAGCTTACAAAAACTATTTTATAACTTTTCATAACTTTGGAGACCACTTTTTAACTTTTTTGACCAATCTGTATTTTAAATGCAGTTCTGAGATAACTTCTCGTTGAACTAAAGTTGTGAAAATGCTCTTTAAACTTTCGTTTGCAGGAGAGAGCTCCATTACATTAAAAGAGTAATTAAAAATAAAGTGCTTTCTTTACAACTATGGAAGTCTGCAATTCTATTATCTACTTTCACTAACATTTTCTTCTTGATTGTTAATTTCTCCTTCATCTTAATGTACCTCCACTGCTTAGGATGTTTCATTTTCAGAATCAGTAGAAATGTCAACTTGCAGGGTTATTTTTTTACAAGCTTCATTTGTAGGCTTAGTAGGCGTTTCGGCCGCCGAGTTTCGTCCGATCCGGTCGACAGTAATTTTATTACTATTAATATTTTGAGTGGTGTTTCTTGTTTGTTTTTTTAAGCAAATTTTGTACAGTCAGAATGAAAAACCTTAGGTAGGGTTATTTTATTCAAGTAAAAGTCAAGCAATTTTTGGAAAAAGATAAAGGTTAATATACCATTACAACAATCAACAATAAGCATAATAAATCAACATTCCAATATCTCAATTAAAAAGCGTACAAAATGGCACCTGAGGTATTCCACACACGGTACCTCTTGATATTTTTCGCTGGTGCTATGGTGCACTTATGCGTGGAATAATTTATTATTCAACGTTTGGCACCTTCGCAGATCAGTAGGTAGGTACTAATGTTGTTTTTTGCTTTTTGAGTTACATGTTGAACATTTATACCCAAACAACCAGGAGCCCAGCATCATGAAAAAGTATTTGCGGGCCTAGAATATTAGGCGATAGAGACTAACGGAGTGCCAGAAGATCAGAATCTCAAACCTCCCGGTACTCTTTTTACATATCATGATTCCAGCCTCGGTAATACTTCCTCATGATTATAATCTCCAATTAAGTTAGTCTTTACCGGTAATGATTCTAGCCCCGCAAATATTAAGACTTCTTCATGATTCTGGCCTCCTGGTAGTTTGGGTGTAAATGCTTATAATGTTCAACATACCACAAAAAGAAAAAGAGGAAGTTTTATTTTATCAATTTATTAAACTCTCTACGGATTTTATGTTTCTGACTTTACTTTGCCTCTAAACAAGGATTCGTCTAAAACACCATAATAATGACATTCCTGATTCGACCAAATTGTACGAAACACGGCGGCCGAAACGCCTACCAAGCCCATTTGTATGTGTCCGGTAACTATTAATAGATTTTTCAAACACTTCCTCGCATCAGATTAAGCTGGAACTCGGCATACGTATGTAACTTTGAGAACATTTAAATAATATATTATTATGGAGCTGTTCTCATGAGCCGGAAGATAGCCATAGTGACTCCTCAACCAATCATGATAGCACTATCTTGTATGGGCTTATTGGGCTTACATTTCGTATTTTTTTGTCCATTAAAAGCTTGTATAAAAAAAATGCTTTCAATAATTATTTTAACTTAAATGTATGGATAAATCCGAATCTTTTTCTTAGGAACCTGTATGTAGCTCGTTCGTCATGAGTTATATTTAGGCATAATATTTTTGGTCATGTGCGAATCTTATACTATTAAACGAGCAATCTTTTTTCTAAAACGGCTCTAACGATTTCGATAAAATTTTCGGTTTCGGTTTTCGGGGGTGAAAAATCGATCTAGCTAGGTCTCATATCTGCGAAAAATCGTTTTCCCCGTATTTTCACGCTAAAATTTTCACCCGAGCAGATCTTGGTCGCCCAGGTTTTGATCTTAATGGAATTTAAACATAATAGCGAAATGTGAGTGCACCACAAGTACACGTTACGGGTGTGTAATTTATGGTATAATTACAAACAATATATTATCACTTGAGAACACGTTCACATGATATAATGTTCGTGCTACAAAAGCAAATAACCTAATTTCATGTGATCTAATGTTATAAAAAAATTAAAAATCGTTTATTTACAGGCATGACACCCATAAATTTACAACTAAGTACAAAATTACTAAAATCCTAAAATGAGACAAGATTTTCACAAACAATATAAAGTAAGCGTAAAATATCAAAAATCATTATAAAATATAAATTATCTAATTTATAAACAACCAATCAAATTTTAAAATAATCAAATACACATTTAAAAATAATCATAAAATAAAAATTATCCAATTTAGGTAACCAAAAACAATCCCATTTTAAAATAATCAAACACACATTTAAAAACATTAATAAAATTATTCAAATTCTAAAATAATCAAACAAATAACATAATTAAAATAATCAAATTTTAATCAGATAATCCAATAAATATGTTGTTATATTTCATATAACCTTCATTTGCTCTAATAACATTTAGTATAACGTTCATTTCATATAATTTTCAATTAGTCTAATGTTCTTTTTATGTAACGTTCAGTTGAACTTATTTTCATATTAACTTACTTCATAAAAGATAGCTTGATCTCTGCGACATATGTCAAACTGACGTATACGTTATTGTTAGCTTGTCAAGCGCTATTGTTACAAACAGCTGTCGCAGAGATCAAGCTAACTTTTATGAAGTATAATTTTCTATGGAAACGCGTTCTTGAGAAAAAACAAGTTACTGTAAACTTATCTCAAAACACTAAAGTTGGTTCTGCACCGTCTCGCCCCTTTATCCTTACGTAACAAAGGATAGGCACCCATGCTCACCTCCGCAACTTTTGCTGGTCGCCTCCAAACCAAAGCTGCACGGGAGCTATGCTTTGTTACAGCGGACGGGATTTGTTCCGGTTTTTATATACTCTAGGGGTAGCAATGAAAAGACTACATGAAGTCGGGGTGCCCCGATTCGGTTTTGGAACAGATTCAACGAGACAAATAAGAAATATCCTTCCCCCGCATAAAAATATTTTTTTCTATTAAAAAGAAACGAATCAAAGCAATATTTATGTGGTGTTTGTTTATGCTAGAACGAAAATGGCAGGCGTTTAAAATCTAATCAGTTTTTGCAAAAATATACAAAACAAAGTAGACGTTTCAAAATTATATTAAACGTTACAGACGACGTTAAGTTAGATTTAAAAAATGATTTTAACTGAATATTATACTAATTGATTAATCAAAAATGTCTTTATTAAAATAACTTCTCCATGATTTGAGGACGTATTCCACATTGGACACCCACTTAAACGGAAACTGATTGTGAGGTATGCCACATACGGCACCTATCGATATTTTTCGCAATTTGATTTCTCAAAATTAAATGGCACCTACGAATCATTAGGTACTTACTATTGTTGGGACGTTTATTTTTTTACGACGTCAAAATCAATCAATTCAGTAGAGAGTTTTAACATGATCAAAATATAACTTCCTCCTTTCCTTTTTAACCCCCGCCGGAAAAAGAGGGGTGTTATAGGTAGATAGACATTCTGAATGTTTTGAAAAGTGGTTGAGCGATTGACTGCTGCGCTGCGTGTCGCGGGTTCGATTCCCGCATGAAACAAATATTTGTATGATCTACAGATAGTTGTTCCGGCTCTGGGTGTTGTGGATGTGATTTTATATGTTTGTAAACGCACCCAAGATACAGGAAGAAATTCTCCTAGAGTGGAGCAAAGTTAAAAAAAGGGTTGATTCGCACTTTTCGGGCGAGTTAAATTCGTGCGAATCGTCCAATAACCCGTCAAGACCTGTAGTGCGGTGAGAACGAAAAAGGGTGTAGCTGAAACGTGCTGCTGAAACGACTGTACACCAATATTATTTTAATGTCTTTACAATAGATAGCTTCTATAGTGTAACCAGTAGATCAGTACAGTCGATCACATGACTGATTTTATTTATTTATTTATTTAGACTTCATGCACATAGGTACAAAGGCGGACTTAATTAGTTAAGAAAATCCTTCACTTTGTCAGGGGCCACCACTGCTCTTATAGCTCCGATACCTCCATGTATTTGGTCTGCGACTTAGGTAGGATTATTTCGCTCGTTATAAGCAATCAGAAGTGCCATTTAATGGCTTAATAGAAATTAAACTTTAACATTGACTTTGATCCGCTTACAGTTAGTTCGTATCGAGTTTTGGGTTTATGGTCCATATACTTTGGAGCATCTGCTTTCATCCAGAAACGTTCTAGCATGTTTGAGTAACAAACATCTATCCATTCAAACTTTCGCATTTGTATATCGTATACTAATAGGATTAATTCAAATCGTAAAGTAAAGACTGGCAAAGCTTTTCTTAGATAATAATTATAATTATAATGATATTAATTAAATTTATCATTATTCTTTCTTGTTTTTTAGAAAATCTATATTTATGACTGGACGTAATCTTCTTAAAATGTTAACAAAGATAACAAAAGAAGTCATGAAAATATTTTCAAAAATAAATGAAAAGTTTGCAAGCGCTATTCGTGATGTTTTCCCTGAAGAGGATTTTAATACTCACCTTTTCCTATGCAAAAAAACTGTGAATATTTTCATACTTTTCTGGGTCAAATAAAATCAGCAAAGTTTCGCAGACATTCAAATATTGACATCTCATTCATCATCATCATCATCATCAGCCTATTACTGTTCTGACTGCTGGGACACAGGCCTCCTCTCTGTGAGAGAGATGGGCCGTAATCCACCACGCGGGACCATTGCGGGTTGGTGAAAGTCACATGTCTTCGAATTTTTGGTTCTAAGACATGCCGGTTTCCTCACGATGTTTTCTCTCACCGTTTTGAGAGAAGTGGTGATGAAATAATTTACACAAAGTAAAGCACCCGCACTCGTAAGTCGCAACCGATACCACTGGGCCACCACTGATCTCTAGCATCAAATTACGAAAACAAGAGTGGAAATCCTTATCTTTCTCTTGCTGTCCAGATTGTTTTTAAGATACCCCTCATAAATTTGAGGTGTGTACCTGTGTGATTGTGTATATGTATATTTGTGTATCTGTCTGTGGCAACTTAGCTCCTAAACATCTGTTCATCATCAAAAAAACGAAG
This sequence comes from Orthosia gothica, assembly GCA_949775005.1. Classification (NCBI taxonomy): domain Eukaryota; kingdom Metazoa; phylum Arthropoda; class Insecta; order Lepidoptera; family Noctuidae; genus Orthosia; species Orthosia gothica. Next base: position 9,166,081 of record OX459044.1, read on the forward strand.
ACAAAATCGGTTCATCTGAACCGATTTTGATTTCGTTTTTTTTTGTTTGAAAAGTGACTTTATCGAGTGTTCTTAGCTGTGTTGTTGTGTGTGTGAGCATGTTTGATGAAAATTGGTTTAGCCATTCAAAAGTTATGGGCGTTGTACTGTTTGTATCAGGCTGTTTTTGCAAGATATCGTGTCATAATTATGTTTTCAATAGATTGTCGATCGAAGCGTGTCTACTTCTACGAGTAGATAAATTATGTAGCCTGAAATAAAAATGTGTGGGGTTTTTTTAAAATTTTACTTGTCCGTTAAAATGTAAATAGAGTCGATCGCCATTAAGATCATTATAATTAACATTTGGGAGCAAGTGGAACAGGGTGTAAAGCCCCATAAACCTCCATAGAAAAGGGAGGATCATCCGAACAGACGGGTGTTGTGTCTGGTCCAGGCAACTGCCCGACGGTTGTTGTCGGACAGGTTCTAATCGCGCCGAAAACTTTGCTTGCGCGATGCAGGATTTGTGTGACGTCATGTCATTAGTTCGTAAGTGGCGGCGTTGGTGCCGCTATATTACTCCCCTCCGTAGACCGGAGGTCGATAGCAGGTTGAGTCGTCCGTACATCTTGTGACGCGTGCCAGGCCAGTGGAAGGTTGGTTCCCGTAAGTCGGAACTGGAAGTTGCAGAGTTCGCGGTGAGTCGGAACTGTATGCAGATCTCAGTGAATCGGGGTTATGATATCCCAGTGAGTCGAGTTCGTAAGTAGCGGCGTTGGTGCCTACTAACATAACACCACACCTGATGCCCCAAAGGGTTAGTTGTCTTCTGATATAGTGTTAGTGTGTTTTTACTTATACACATCTAACCTAAGAGCACAAAGTACGTAAGCGGCGGCGCGCCGCAGATAAGAGACTGTGTAACGCTTGAAATAATAACAAAAGTTCTAATGACCATATGACCTAATTTAATTTAATATCCTTTTTTTAATATAACGATCAAATGATCTATTGATATAATTTCAATTTAGCATTTTTTATAATGCACATTTATATATTAATTTGTGTCTCATTTCATATCAATAAAAATATTTAGCCCTTAATACTTCTGTACTTGAGTGTGCTATCTTAACGGTATTGCATAAAACACAATGTGTGTGCCAATTGCCTACTACATAATTTTGGAGTGGTCGATTCGCACACCGCTAAATTCACTTCGGGCGAATCACCACAGAAAAATTATATTATTAAAAGGGTTCGGTTCGCACTTTTCGGGCGAGTTAAATTCGTGCAAATCGTCCAATAACCCGTCTTGACCGTTCTATTTAATTTAATTGTTGTATTTTATTTATTATTTTAAGGTAATAGGTACCTAAAACGGCCTAAAAGAAAAATTAAAGGTAACTTCTGTATCATCGTCGATTGTCTTCTATGTGTCGATACAGTCGACAGCATGACTGATTTTGGTACTAGTTTTAAGAAAATCCTTAGTGAATAATGCTTTTTCATGCATACTTTAGCAGCCTATAGCTCTGATACCCCATGGATTTGGAGTATGTGACTTGGGTAGGGCTCGTTTTAAGCAATCGGCATACGGTTTGTTCGTATCTATTTCTGGGTCAATTATGATACCGTCTCCTTTGGCACCACAGACATAAATCTAACTAAGCAAGTCCCTACATCTGTATGAAAACCAAGCGTGCCACTTTTTCACACACAATATAAAAATAAATTTACTCACCAATGAAAGACAACATTTCCAATGCCTCGGCCAACTTTTTCTATACAGTCTTTAGTGTTTACAGCTCAATATGGCATAAAAGGCATTTTTCTAGATATCGATGGATATCCGGTGCCAATAATGCTAAATGAAAGCTGAAATTACTGTCATTGATCGTAATTTTACTTACGTTTTTAACCGACTTCGAAGAAAGGAGGAGGTTTTCAATTCATTGGCATCTTTTTTTAGTTAGAGTGAACAGGCTTCTTCTGGGTAAGCTCACTCCATCGTAGACTCTGTCTCTGTCACCTCTGACCTAGACTAGAGTCAAGAGCAAACCCATCATAAATAAAAAAATAAAAAAAAGGCGCCTGGACTGATTTGAAAAATTCTTCTTTTATTTGAAAAGGTATACACAATATCACAGGTGGTCCCATGGTCATCAGGTCAGGATCTGATGATGGGATCCTACAGAAATCGAGGGAACTCCTCAGATATTATAGGCATACATAAAGCGATTTTGGTATTTTCATCAACAATGCAATCATTTGCACTCAGAAAGTATAATTTAATGAAGTGGAACTGATGAAAAAGACCACAGACCGCTACTGGAACTCCTTAATGCTAAGTATGTCACGGGTATAAGATATCTCGAATAGTTAACCGACTATGATGAAGCAAACACTTATAAATAAATGGTACTGATGAAAATGGCACCATCGAACTGATCTGACGACGAAGCCGGAGGGTAGGCACTGGAACTCCGAAATAATAAAATGTATATATAATAATAAGAAAACTAAATATAAATATAGTAAATGAAGATTTTCAGTGATTAACATATAGTTCATAAGTTTCCATCAAGATTCTGTCAAGAAAACAAAAACAGTGCAGTGTAACGACCTAAATGTTTTGAATTTGTTTTCAAAAAGTTTCAAATCAGTGGCAACAATATAAAACTGAACTTGGACTAAATCAAGAAGCCCACGATACTGAACTACAACAGGTACAACCCTTTTTTATCACTGATATCGAAATAATTGCAAAATAAAAGTCGTTAGTTTTCAATGATTCAAATATAAACAAAACACTAGTCATCACACCAAAAGCTGAAAAAGGTGACATCTATCGGATTGTATCAGCACTACTTAGCCTACTATCTGCAGCGATGGATCAAGCAGAAAATATTACGTTTAGACGTGTGCGAGCGCACTCCGATACGAACCTAGATGATAGTTTCAAGAATCACCCACTAGATGGCACTATGCATAGTGTTCCTGATATATCGGATGATGAAGAGGTCCACATCGTTACCGAACTGAAAAAACAGATTGATGGCCTTACTACTAAGTTATTGAGTGCTAATAACGAAATAGACTCTTTGATACTAGAAAATGAGGTGCTGAAAAAGGACAACAAAAATCTGATTCACAAAAATACTATGTATAAACAAATTGTGTCTAGTCCAACATTTTTTAGGGGTTTTGAGTGGGGATTGGCCCACCCCCTAAAAAATGTTCTAAGCAAACAAAAGAACCTCGCAGTAACAAGCAAACCCAAACAGATTTTTCCATATTCATTGAGAATAATAATGAATTAAAAGTAGATCAACAGAATACTATAGTACAACATTCCAGCACACAGATGGAGTTACCTGTCGAGGCTATAAATAAACAAATGTCTAATAGGATGTCTTATTCGCAGAAAGAAATTAAAAACAATATCTGCATTATTAGTGCAAATAAAAGCAATAACATATTGGCCTTAGCAGAAGATTACTTCCTTGGAAACTACCACATATGTCACTATCTAACTCCAAATGTTGGAATAAAAGCTCTCTTACAGGATATGCATACAAAAATTACTGACTTCACATTGGATGATTTTTGCATAATTATGGTTGGTGAAGAAGACTTTAGGAAGACAAATAACTACTATGATATAATAACTGACATTAGAAATATAATTATATTACCAACATTCAAATCTAATTACTATTATAATTACAATAATCTGTATAACTCAAGACTGGAAGTATTCAATAATATGTTATATATGGACATTGTCACCCATGAGCATGCCTATCTTTTGGACTCTAATTTGAATTTAACTTACCACCATACTTTATATACACGCTCTGGATCCATAAATAATCATGGTATGAAGGTTATATTTAATAACCTCTCTGATTTGTTGTTGGCAATCGAGCAAGAAAATACAGAGAGTGTAAAAGGAAAACAAACGGGTGAGGAATTCCCAGAATCTGAATCTCTTTTTCGCCCCTAAATATCTTAATATTCTTCACCAAAATATTGCTGGGCTGCGGACCAAGTCGCATATATTAACAGTATGTTTACAAGAATTATTAGAAAAAAAGTCGAACGTTGATGTTATTTGTCTCACCGAGCACTTCATGATGTCTGGACATGAAGACTCTTGTTTAATTCCTAACTATAACTTGGTATCGTGCTACTCTAGAACTAATACAAAAAGAGGCGGGTCTTGTATTTTTGTTAAAAAAGGGCTTAATTGCAAAGAAATATCAACACTAACAAGCTATTCAGTCTGTTCAGCATTTGAGTGTTCTGCTATTGAGCTGACAGACTACAAAATTGTTATTGTCTGTGTTTATAGAGTACCCCTAGCTAGTAATATATATATATTTTTGATAAACTGAACAGGGTCCTAGACTTACTTCATAAACACTATCATAAGCAATCTATTGTTATAGCTGGAGAATTTAATATTAATATCTTAAATAAGAATAAGTTTACAAATGAATTTGAATGTTTGCTACTAAATTATAATTTAAAATTACAATTAAAAGAACCTACCAGACATGTGAGCAAAACATGTATAGACAATTTTGCCCATAACTTTGGAAAAAAAATTAAGTCAGAAGTAATTGACCTAGCACTGTCTGACCACACCGCACAATTGTTGAAATGTCAAGTAAGAAATATATGTATGATTAAGTACTGGAAAATCAGGCGACGGGATTTTTGTATGGAAAGTCAGGTAAAATTCAAATACTATTTAGGCCAATTGACATTTGCAGATATGTACAGTTCTTGTGATCCAAACATAGCATATAACATTTTCTTAGATACATTTAAGTTATTTTATGACCTTTGTTTTCCCTACAAAATTATAACTATACACAGCCATAAAAAACTCAAGTGGGTTTCATGGGGTATTAAGACTTGTAGTGCTAAGAAGCGTGAATTACTGTGGAAATATAGAAAAACCCCAAGTAAAGATAACAAATCAAAACTAAGGCAATACACCAAAAGACTAAGAAAGATTGTGTCTTTGACACAACGAGCGCAAAACAATTATAATATTATAAACTCGAATAATAAAGCAAAAGCTGTATGGCAAACTATTAATTCTGCAAAACAGAACAAGCCATTAGAAACTATCCCATATATTAAATTGAATAATGAAATCGTGACAAATCCGTATGACATATCGAATGCATTTAATAATTATTTTGTAGATAAGATAACACCCATTGATATTATTCACAAAGATCAGCATAAGCAATACCTAAAATCTAGACTTAACTCAACTTTTATGAAGCCATGTCTGCCAGACGATATAAAACAAATAATAAAAGGTCTAAAAAACACCAATAGTGTAGGTTTTGACGGTATCTGCACTAAAATCATCAAGCTAGTAACAGAGTGTATCTCGCAGCCTCTCAGTTACATTCTAAATTTGTCTATTGAGACTGGTGTATACCCTGAAAAGTTAAAAGTCGCAATTATTAAACCGATACACAAAAGAGAGAGTAAAGAAAACATGAATAATTATAGACCTATTGCCCTAATATCTATATTCTCAAATTTTTTTGAAAAATATATTTGTAATGAATTAGTTAAATATTTTGAAACCCATAACATTCTCGCTAAAGAACAAAAAGGCTTTAGGCAGAACAAAAGTATAAATCTTGCCATATATGAATTTTTGGAAATTATAACATCCAATGTCGACAAGCGAATACCAACCTGCGCCATCTTTATGGATATGACCCAGGCTTTTGATCACGTGGTACATGACGTCTTATTAGATAAGCTTGAGACATATGGCATAAGAGGTAACATCTTAAAATTAATTGAAACTTACCTCAAAAACCGCACTCAGTATACACAAATTAACAGACTTAATATTAGAACTAAGATGGAGGATACATACTTATCAAAGGGACGTAAAATACAATATGGTGTCCCGCAAGGAAGCGTACTGGGACCACCATTATTTTTAATATACATAAATGACCTTCCAAATGCGAACTCAAACCCAATGACACTCTTTGCTGACGACAGCACCGTTGCAATCAAATGTAATGACAGAGCGTCTTATGAGCATGATATAAGCAGTACCCTAAATGCAATCATTAAATGGCTAGACATTAATAATCTGCAGGCAAACATAGGGAAAACTAAAATAATCCACTTTAATCAGCGTATGAAAGCAATTATGCCTCAGATTAACTATAAGGGTGAACCTGTATCTGACGTACAAACAACAAAATTTCTTGGCCTTTATGTAGATAACAAATTAAAATGGAAATCCCAGATTGAAACACTATGCAAAAGAATTAATAAATCAGTATATGCGCTACATGAATTAAAACAGATAACAAATATCAACACCTTGTTAACTGCATATCATGGTTTGGTTGCTCCAGTCCTGAGGTATGGTGTAATTTTTTGGGGAAATTCGACTGACGTTGCCCTAATTTTTAAAGCACAGAAGCGGTGCATATGGGCTATGTTTGGACTTAAAATAGTTGAGACCTGTAAACCATATTTCCAGAACTACAAAATTCTAAGTCTCCCAAGCCTATATATTTATGAGATTTCAATGTTTGTTAAGGTCAATCAAAATTTATTTACTTTGGCCTCAGAATTCAATAATAGGCAACAACGTGACGCACTTTGCCTCTGTGTGTGCCAAACCCGTACCACATTAATGCACAAAAGTGTGTTTCGGATGGCTCCTGAAATATTTAATAAACTACCTAAATAAATAAGGGCAATGAATACTGCCTTATTAAAAAAAAAACTAAAGAGCCTTTTAGCTGAAAAATGTTACTATAATTTGAATGACTACTTAAACGATAAATTTTCCTAACTCAAGACCTCACAGTGACATCAAATAATAGAACAATTATGCATGTATCTTTAAATAATTTATATCTTAATGTATTGTATTGTAATAATACTAGGAATGACATTGAAATAAATTGATTATCATTATTATTATTGAATGAATTAAATAAATGATTTTTGAATAATCTATATTAATATAATTTTAAGGAGGACATTACATTAATTTAATATTTTAAATAATTTTATATCTTTCAATGTCAATCTTGATTTTAATAAACCATGATTGTACACATTTTGCATGCCTTACGGTCGAATCACTTGAAACATGTACATATAATAACACCATTGTAACAGTGTTTTCTGCAAAAATAAATAATTTGATTTGATTTGATTTAGTATCGAGTAGGTAATATGAAAATGCACTGCAAAGTGCCTGTCGATGTAAACCCTGAGGCTATTTTAAATTTAACCTCTGATTTTCATGGAAAGTAGATAATAAAAGAGAGTTTTCAATGACACAATTCGCGATAAAAAATGAATATATCGAAGCCGTCGGCCATCAGTACACCTGCAACCTCTCACGACTAAAAATATAGCATTATGCGTTCAACCACAACTGCGCCACGTTCCGTGAAAAGAAAAATGTTCGTTATTTTTTTCCTGAATACCGAAGGTGATTTCAGGAACTTCATAAATCCGGATGTCGATAAAAATTGTCGAGTGTTGTTCTGTTCTAGGAATCTCGGCGGTTTCAACATGGCTAGGCTACATGACCTGTCAATATACTTACCTCTACTACTGATATTTACAAAGAGGTCCCGACATTTTTAATTGTAACCTCTGTTACTTAGAATAATAAACCTAAGACCGGGATTTAAGGTTTGGATTGTTTTTATATTCAGCTCTATGGTTGAGACTTTTGGGGCGATGTCCTCTAAATCTAAGATAATTAGGTAATTTAAAATTTTGAATATTGCTTTGGACAGATTGCGAACCGTTATTTACAAAAATTCGAATATCTTTCCAGGGTTCTCTCGCGATCTCATTTTATGCCTGGCTATTTGAGAAACTGCGTAAATGAAAAGCCTCTATAAGAATATCAGAATATCAGCGCAGCGTTATTACTTTTTTTGGATATCGCTGCACATGCTGAGATAGGAGCCTTTTTGGTCTCGCACAGGGTTTTTATTTTATTATTGTTTAAGTGTATGCTTATTTTCTCGTGTCTCCTGTGCGGGTCACAAATAAATATTTTTCTTTCTTTCTTTCTATAAGTGGTAAAAAGTCCTAGATCCATTGAGATCCCATTACATTAAATATAATATATTTGCAAGGAAAAACATTGTCTTTGTAACTAACTCCGAAATTCATTTAACTGGCGGCACACAATTTTAAATGCGAACTTATTTGTTTTAATTGTCACAGATTCACAACATTCAAATTTTGAACTTTTCGAATTTATGTCATTGATAACTAGAGTGCGCGCAAGATAAGTCAGCGCGCGGCCAAAATTGGAACTAATCGTTTGTCATTTATGTCAGGTGTCAAGATAGTGTGTTGTATTCACTCGTTCCACTAGAATCCCCTATTTCAGTCCCCCAGGGGATTATACAGCACTCAATATTCCACTACGATCCCCTATGCAGGGGATTCTATAAATACTAATTAGTTATATTCCTTTAAAGTCCCTTCTAAATAAAAAAGCCACCTATAAAATAACAATATGTAATACATATGGAGGATGGTCATACTGATATATATGATAGTCATAGTCATATGGATAATTTAAAATCGGTCTACAGAGGGCCAATGACGTAATTTTTTTTTTTTGTACCAAAAGCGTTGAAGAATTTCGCAAGTTCGACTAGTGCAGCGTCTTGGTGGCGTTGGGTTCGAGTCCCACCTAAGGCTTTCGGTTTTTTTCAATGTTTAACTTATTTAAGATAAACGCAAAATATAAAAAAAACCTTTTCTACTTAAAAAACTAGGTCATCGGTCCTTTTAGTGGGAAGCCTTCCAACGCATCGTCTTCCGGTTCGCATTGGCAGGACACATTGCTGCTCGCAGAACGGATGGCCGATGGGGCCGAAAAGTTTTGGAATGGCGACCGCGAACCGGAAGATGATGCGTTTGAAGGCCTCCCACTAAAAGGACCAATGACCTAGTTTTTTTTTTTTATTAGAAATAGTTAAACATTGAAAAAAACCGTACGCCTTAGGTGGGACTCGAACCCAACGCCACCGAGATGCTGCACTAGTCGAACTTGCGAAATTCTTCAACGCTTTTGGTGCTTTTTTTTCAACATCTAACTTGTTTTAGAAATATTTATTTACGTCACAGTACATAGGGGATCGTAGTGGAACATTGAGTGCTGTAGAATCCCCTGGGGGACTGAAATAGGGGATTCTAGTGGAACGAGTGGTTGTATTCCGTGTTTTTATTCGTTTCCGAAGTAAATAATCGCCATCATTATGCTAAAAGTAATTTAGAGTGATGGCAGGGATGTTTTCTTGAAGTGAACAAGATAATACCGGGCCGACGGTACCGTTTTACAAAGATAGAGCCCGCGTTGCTTATTTGACAGGTAACTTTTAGGGATACCACAATACTAAAATTTCCCTAAATTTTCGTACTACCGGTGCCCGACAATATTGGTTTTTATTTATTTATTATAAAACTTCATGCAACATAAGGGTAGATAGGCATTGGCATTGGGTGGTACATAAATATACCAGCGGGACAGGACCGGCATCATGTTATATAATGCATCATTGTTATTTTGTTTTAGGCGTTTCTGAACGCACCATTACTCAAATAACTCAAGAGGGTTATGTGGCAGCAGCTTCTTCAAAAAATGTTGAAGAAGAAATTAAAAAAGAATTGAAATTGAAGGTTTTAGCCACTGCAGGACCATTGTTAGATCAAATTTAACAGGAGAAACTACTAAGTATTCAATAAAAGATTTACATTAATTTCATGATGCTTTTTTCATCATATTCTATGCAAGTAGAAAAATCTAGTAATTATAGGTCTACCGGAATCTCATGGCAAATGTGGAAATAAAAATTTGCTGTGTGCAATACTGGGGAAATTGGATTAAACGCTCTTGATACTGTTTAATTTTTATTTATGTCTTTAGTATTAATGAACATGAGGTACTTATATTATAGTAGTCACAGGGGATCTTTGTGTCTGTGAACTTGGTCCTGCCAACCATTGCGTAAGAAACAGTTTGTCATCGAGTATACTGCATAGAGTAAGCGAGATAGGACGATGTGACACACATAAGCGAGTGAAAGAGACAGTTATACAATACTATCTTCACCTTCAACATTGACACAAAAATAGCTACTGCGCGGGGTTTTGCATCCAATTCAGAGACACAAAGATCCACTGTGAGTATTATAGGTATGTGTATGAATAATGTTGTTATACATCGGGTTCTTAACATAGGAAAAATAAATCAATTGAATATTAATTTATGTACTAATTTATTATATATCATTTAAATCATAGTAATAACTTAAAACCTCATTCAGAACTAGAAAACTAGAAAATGATTCCATGAGCACTGGCATTTCAAAAACTTGTATCTTTGTAGTTTAATGTCATCTCTCTCCATCAAAATGGTTCTTTTTCATTGTCATTTAACAAATTCAAAACCAATCTCTTTATGTATAAAGTCTGTAAAAAATAATAAAATGTATCATGTTACTTATAGTCATTCATCATCATCAGTCTATATATACTTTTTTATGTAAGTTTTATGGCCTGGTTGCTAGGACCTTTTAGCCACGTCTTTGGAAAGAGTTTTGGATCTTATATTTATTCTTTAGTATGCATTAGAATGCGGATGTAACAGATTCTAATGATTTTTGGAGTATTTGGCAGGAAATTGTATCGAGTCAGTCTTCCTAGTAATCTTTGCAGAGGCAGTCAATACTACAATAAAATACTCCGCTCCACTATCCTGAGATCGCTTCTGTCAATGATTTTACAAATTGTCCAGTTGCGTAGACAGTTGAGACACAAAACTACACCAATAATATATCACAATATCCACTAGGAATCAATTTGCAAATAATATTAACAGCCACTGAACTTCACTCGACAAAAGCCCGCCAAAAACTCCCGTCTATATACAGGTCCCACTGCAGGGCGCAGATTATTACTTAATAGTTTTCTTACGTCAAAGATTCTCAATCTCCGTTAAAATCAATATCTTGTCGAATAATTAGTAACAGTTACATTACTGTTGCCATTTCCTTCCAGCCATCATTCGATGTGCCCTGACCTACGATTTACCATATAATAGTAATGAAAAGAAATAAAAATTAAGTAAGAAAAATATAAAATAAAACAAAAGTATCAAAACAAGTCAGTCCAACTTACCGGTCCACTCTACGACGCACTTTAAAATCAAAGATTGAGTTTGATTTACGCCTTCTTCTTCCCTTATTTTACGATACACATTGAAAACAATATGTTTTGCTTGAGATCGAAGTGGGTTTTTCGACATTTTCACAAAAATAACAAATTTTCAAGATAATATCAAAAAATTTCAGCAGCGGTTGACACATCAAGTACTTTGATTTGACAGGTGACAATTGACATTGCCATATGAATATCACAATTAAAAAAAAAAAAATGCCATGAGATTCTGGTAGACCTATAATTATGCTTAACTTAAATTACTTTAAGTTTCGAGTAATTAAAAATGACTATTGATTAAATGAAGGAAAAAAGATCAATTATGCTGGCAACATTAAGCACGCCACCCGTCGCGCGCAGACTTATCGTGCGCGCACTCTACCACTCGTAGGCAATCATTATGTTATTCTTTCCAACCAGACTAATCGAAACATGTCATCATGCTAGCCGGACATGGAATTAGAATGTACTTAATGTGTTGGCCTAATTAATAGTTTAGTGATCTGTCATGTTGGAAACGGTACTAAACTTCATTGACCTATATTTGTAAAGGGAATGAAGCAGACCACAGACTACTTAGAGATACAAGCAGACATAAACTGTAACGCAGAGAGACCAAACGCACAAAAAAGAAGAAGCCATTCTTTTGAAAAATACAGGTTCCTTAGATAAAATGAATGGGCACTTGTCGTACGTACCTAGTATAAACTAGCTCAGTGATATATAGCAGATTGGTAATGAATTGGACGCTCGGAAAGTCACTGATGAGGTGGACCGATCAAATTGAAGCCACGGTTGGTGGAACTGTTGAATAATAATCATGACCACGACCGCTCTGTAAAGGCCGAAGCGATGTGACCGGGCACCAAATATAAAACAAAGATTTTTCTCTCAAACCCTATAAACCATTCTAGTCCATATAAATCTTCTTATTTATTTTCTATTAACTCATCTATTAGTCTCAACTATTCAGACTATGACCGACTAATGTGTAATATATAGCTATTTGGACAGCTGTGTCATTCGCCACGTTAAAATACTGAAAGCTGCAGGTCGGGCATGAAGGACAGACAAGGAGGTGAACCATATCTTGCTAAGGAGCTCCACATTGGACCTGTGCTTTGGATGGGTCTATGATACTCCATGTGGCCTGATTGTTTCCACAGCGATCAACCTCGAATCCAATCTTCTCTGAGAATCTTTATAATACCCAATACCTACCTACTCTAAGTCTATGTCTCATAACTTAAATACTTCTGAGATAATCCTTATTTTACACAAAATAAAATTAGGTTAGTAGGAATATTAAAAGCAAAATGAGTGGGTCCCTGGAATCCCTTTTGCCTTTGATGATAAAAAGGACTTAACGATTATTAAAACTGTTTCGCGGAACTCGACGTACAATTGGAATAATCGTCAAAAATCATTTATTTCCTGGTATATATGAGTTTATGAATGAAAATAACTTTAAATGTGGAATGTTTGATGAGTTCATAACTCTCAAATTCTTAGATGGATAAGTCGATTTGTCAGCTCATGTTACCTTCGTGATTTGATTGGTTTTTGATACTTCATTGAAACGAAATAGCTACATAATAGCTACATAATACAGGTTCATTATTTATACATTTAATTCATTTTATTTAAGTGCCCTTAAAACCACTGCCACTGCATTAAAAACGGTGAAGAAAACCATCGTGAGGAAATGTCCTGAACCAAAAAAATTAAGTTATGTGACATTCATTCATTCATGCATTCCCTCGCACAGAGAGGAGGCCTGTGTTCCATCCAACCATGTGCACATTAAAAGGTTCCTATGCTTAGTTAGTTTCCATGGAGTTTCTTACACGTTCTTCTCTAAAGATGTACGATTATACGTTTTAGAGTGTGCAAATAGGTTTACCTTTCTGACTCATTGATCATCCTGTTGCCAATATCAAAATGAAAAATTTGCAAAAAAAAAATCTTTTGATTTTAAAACTTTTGGCAGACTGTACTTAACTTCAGACCACACGTTTAGAAGTAAAGGTTCCCCTAGTCAAAGGCACGAACTATTTTGTGCGCAGTAACACGTACGAAAGAGATTGATGCTGTGATGAGCAGTAAGAAGCTAGTTCTCGTACGAATTAAGCACTTTTGCAAATTTGTAGCGAAATGGATGATGATTTAGGACGAAAACGAGCGCGCGAAATTTTATGAACAGACGTTTGGGAGTTTAGATATCATGATAAAACTACTAAATGTATAATTTTAAAATAAAAATTGCATTGTTGAATTACTAATCTATCCCTGTATGGAGGCCGATTTGCAATTTTCCTTCTTCTAATGGTATTTATTGCCGCCAAAAGATGCGTTAAAATTAGTGTTGAAATATCGAACTTTCGACGCTCTAGACTTTCAAATTTTGTATTTTTTTACTTTTCTGTTTTTATACAGGGCTAGATAATGATGAAACCAATTCATATCATTTTTTTATTTTAAACGTACGTCGTCAAACAGTGGAGTAATCGCCAGACTACGTTTGTATGGAAGAATTTTCGACTAGTGTAACCTAAAGTGACAAACAATATAACAGATGGATAATATTTTTGTGTTCACCAAAAATATAAAGGTACATCTAAAATACTGATCGTGCACCAAATATTAGTTGATCTACGAATAAATTATGGTCAAAGAATCAGTCCAAGAACGAGCGAAGCGACCTCGGGAACTTAGGGCACCCCGAGACGGACAGGTTAGGTTCGAACGAGATGACGGGAGCTGAAGTGAGCGAGCAAAGCGAGCGAACTCAGCTCCCGTCATCTCGTTCGTTTTAAGTTACTTTTGACCCTGCAGACAGAAATAGGAGCCCCACGCAGCGGGGCTACGTCGACTTATATGAACATATTTTGGTGCACATTCAGTATATTTGGTGGAACACAGGCAAAATTAGGTAAATGAAATGGTAATAAATTGAAGTACTTTTAAATACCATCCATAACAGATGGGAAGCCATCGGCTCAATGTTGCCATTTTCGTGTATGTGCTTTCAAAAGTGGCGTTTAATAATTGTAATAAATGATATGACTTTCAATATGAACTGAAATTCAAAGCATTTCTTTCAATTTAACTATTTAAATTATCTTTGGATTTGCCAAGAAGTGGTCAAACAGAAGATTTAGCTAGTTGCACGTTTCAAATCGTAGATCTACGATATTGCCTGAATGGGTTGGAATATCGTTGTGCCTGAAAATACAATACATTTCTGAAATGAGGTAAGGATTAATTATTGTATTAAAGGTCACGTACAAAAACGAAAATTTCTCCTATAATTTTCCAACAAAGTAATTGAAACCTACAATAACTGGACGTCTCCGTAATATAATTTTATAATCAATAGGTTTTTCTTTTTAATTACGGACTACTACTTATGACCAAATTGTTAATTATGTGGCCTTGTTACGAACTACTTTGGTTACAAGTAATTACTAACATTTTTGTTCTATAAATTAACTTTCTTTTGAGCTTCTATTAGGATTTATAATTATGTATTATTGTTAAATAGGTCAATAATTGTTTTTTTTTTTCGTAAATCGAACTTTATAACAAGCAACCTTCTATATTATCTTCCATACTAGCTTTTCTTCGATCCCGTGGTCCTCCCCCGCAGGACCCATCTTTGGGATAAAAAAAGACATATGTCCATCTTTGCCCTCATTTATGTTCATATGTGCCCTCATAACTTCTAAATTACTTATCAATATTTGGAAAATTAATTATTATATATAATTAAAATAAGTGTACCGTATGGTGACGGACGTAAAGAATTTCACCATCCCATATCTTCCCGTGGGTGTCGTAAGAGGCGACTAAGGGAAAAACCAGAGAATGGGCAGCAGCGTTCTCTGTGCACTTTAAGAACAATCTGCGATCGCCAACCCGCCTGCCAAGCGTGGCGATTAAGGCAAACCCCCCCAAACCATGAATAGCACAATTAAAAAACGGCCCCGAGTGCCCGGCAGCCCGTCTACCCTCGACTACGGTAGCGGTCGAGGCGATGGCGTGGCAAGGGGTGCTAAGAATCCCCGGAGTGGATCCGGCTACCCCAATAAACACCGACGACTGGACCTGGCAACGTACAACACGCGAACATTCCGGACCGACGAGAAGATAGCTGAACTCGAGGAAGAATTGAGCAGGTTACGATGGAATATTATAGGAAGTCCGAAGAGAGGGGGAGGACACGATAATCCTCAAATCCGGTAACCTGCTCTATTTCCGAGAGGGTGACCGGCAGTCCCAGGGTGGTGTCGGGTTTATCGTCCACAAGTCCCTTGTGAACAACGTGGTGAAGATCGAGAGTGTGTCGGCCAGGGTGGCGTACCTTATACTTAGAATATCCTCAAGATATTCGCTGAAGGTCATACAGGTTTACGCCCCAACCTCGGCACACCCCGACGACGAGGTAGAGACCATGTATGAGGATATCTCTAAAGCCATGCATGGTATCAAAACTCACTTCACCGTTGTCATGGGGGACTTCAACGCAAAACTGGGCAAACGAGACGAGGATGAGCTGCAAGTGGGGCAATTTGGAGTTGGACGACGGAACCACCGGGGTCACCTACTGGCCAGTTTTATGGAGAAGGAAGGCCTCTATATGATGAACTCCTTCTTCAGAAAGCGTGAGCACAGGAAGTGGACATGGCAAAGCCCCGATGGTGGAACTAAAAACGAGATCGACTTCATCTTGTCAACCAAGAAGCAAATGTTCAATGATGTCTCTGTGATCAATTCGGTGAAAACCGGGAGCGATCACCGTATGGTAAGAGGCACATTGAACATTCATATCAAGCTTGAAAGGTCTCGACTGATGAAGTCCACGCTCCGTCCAGCACAGATCCAGATCCAAAACCCCGAAACCTTTCAGCTCGAACTCCAGAATCGTTTCGAGTGCCTAGGGAGCTCCGTGGACGAATACAGCGATGGGTTCGTGGAAGCTGTCCATACGGTCGGGTCTAAGTTTTTCAAGACCCGCCGAGCATATAGAAATAAAAAGCTCTCTGATCCTACTCTCAAGCTAATGAAGGAGAGGCGTGAGATGATCCTGCAGTCTTCAGACGATGCGGTGAAATACCGGCAGCTAAATAGACGGATCTCAAAGTCCTTGAAAACCGACCTCCGCCGATTTAATACCGAAAGCATTAAAGATGCTATCGAGCGGAATAAGGGCTCCAAGGTCTTTGCAAGAGATCTGTCTATTGGGCAGAGCGAGCTCACAAAACTGAAGACCGATGATGGCAGGATTGTATCCGCCAAACCGGATCTTCTGAGGGAGATCGAGAGTTTCTATGGGCAGTTGTACACGTCAACCAGTAAACCCGTTGCGAATCTAGCAAACGACCCAAGAGCTAGATTGACCCGACACTATACCGAAGATATCCCGGACGTCAGCCTGTACGAGATTAGGATGGCTCTGAAACAGCTTAAAAACAACAAGGCACCGGGTGACGACGGAATCACTGCTGAACTCCTGAAGGCGGGTGGAAAACCGGTCCTTAAGGCCCTTCAGAAGCTGTTTGATTCCGTCATACTCGAGGGCAAAACGCCACAGGCTTGGTGCAGGGGTGTGGTGGTCCTCTTCTTCAAAAAGGGTGACAATGCCCGGCTGAAGAACTATAGGCCCATCTCACTTCTTAGCCATGTCTACAAGTTGTTTTCAAGAGTCATCACGAATCGTCTCGCGCGCAGGTTTGACGATTTCCAGCCTCCCGAACAAGCCGGATTCCGAAAAGGCTTTAGCACCGTAGACCACATACATACGCTGCGGCAGGTTATACAGAAGACCGAAGAGTATAACCTGCCTCTCTGCTTAGCGTTTGTGGACTACGAGAAAGCCTTCGATTCGATCGAGACTTGGGCTGTACTGCAGTCTCTCCAACGGTGCCAGATCGACTACCGGTACATTGAGGTGTTGAAGTGTTTGTACAGAAACGCCACCATGTCAGTCCGTCTTCAGAATCAGACCTCGAAACCAATATTTCTCCAGCGTGGCGTGAGACAGGGAGATGTCATTTCTCCGAAACTGTTCACTGCTGCGCTGGAGGATGTATTCAAGGTTCTGGACTGGAGGGGCCTAGGCATCAATGTTAATGGCGAGTACATCACTCACCTTCGGTTTGCCGACAATATAGTGGTCATGGCTGAGACCATGGAAAGCCTCAATACAATGCTCGATGACATCAGTAGAGCTTCCGAAAGAGTGGGTCTGAAAATGAACATGGACAAAACCAAGGTGATGTTGAATGCCCATGTTACACCCACTCCTATCAAGGTTGGAGACTCTACACTCGAAGTTGTGGACGACTATGTCTACCTGGGACAAACGATCCAGTTGGGTAGGGCCAACTTCGAGAGAGAGATAAACCGTCGAATCCGACTCGGCTGGGCAGCGTTCGGGAAGTTGCGCGGTGTCTTCTCGTCCAACTTACCACAGTGTCTCAAGACAAAAGTCTATGACCAGTGTGTGTTGCCAGTGATGACAAATGGCTCTGAGACGTGGTCGCTCACAATGGGCCTCATCAGAAAGCTTACAGTCACTCAAAGGGCAATGGAGAGGGCTATGCTCGGCGTTTCCTTGCGTGATCGAATCAGAAATGTAGAGATCCGTAAGAGAACCAATGTTACCGACATAGCTCGAAGAATTGCCAAACTTAAGTGGCAGTGGGTAGGGCACATTGCTCGCAGAACGGATGGCCGATTGGGCAGGAAGGTTCTGGAGTGGCGACCGCGAACCGGAAGACGTTGCGTTGGAAGGCCTCCCACCAGGTGGACCGATGACCTGGTGAAGGTTGCGGGGATCCGCTGGATGCGAGACGCACGGGACCGGTCAATGTGGCGACGCTTGGGGGAGGCCTATGTCCAGCAGTGGACGTCTTTCGGCTGATATGATGATGATGACCTGGAAAATTAAGTATCGTCGTGAGATTATGTGACGTCACACCAGATTAATTATGGCGCCCACTTGAGGATATAATCACAAGAATAAAAAATGGCAAGGTGCCGTGTTGGATATAAAATGCTAAACCAAAACCATCATAATTAGACTTGAATAAAGTAAAACTAGGCTTAATTTGGCTTTTTTTCAACTAGGTTTTTTTCATGTTACGTAATAATATGTACATTTCAGAGCGCGTTTTTTTAGTAGGTAATTAGTCAGGAATTCAGTTCAAAATATTTTTTTAACATATAGAAAGTTTTGTTTACGCAGGCTGTGTTAACAAAACTTTCCATAGCACTACTTGCAGCGCCACTAAAGCGTCACCGTACAGCTCTACTAAAAACTTTAGTGCTTGAAAATATACTACCTAAGTATCAAAGTTTCAAACAAACCTATAAAACAAAACTTGCACAGACAGCTAGAACTTTAAACATTTGTGTTTTCATTTTATTGACGTTTTTTTACGTGAAAACTTATTTAATAGGTTTTGTTGTTTAAGAACTAAAACAGTCCGAAGAATAATTATAGTACAAAATAAAAAAAAGTATTCTCTCTTAATTTTTCCTCCAATCGCATTGTACCTCAGTTATGCTTACCGTTTCAGTGAGTAAAATGGCTCAAGACTGTTGAATTTATTTCTATATCTAGTTCTAGAACTTTTCAGAAACTTTATAAAATAAATCGTTTTATTGAACTGGAGAGCTTTATGGCTCTTTGGGGTAATAATAAAAAATCCAAAGAGTGAAGTCGCGGGCACACCAAGTCAAAAACATTGTGTAATGCAAGTTGCAACATTACAGTCATCACCCAACAATATCGCAATACACACTACCATTATAAAAATTACAGTGTACACAATAAAAATCTTTTTATTATACACTAAGGTCCAAGTAAACTAAAAGCAAACTGTTCATTAGGCTACAGGTTACCAATTGTATCATTATTTCCGCTAGCAACATTAATTTTAACAATAAGTTCTGTATATTGTGCCAGTATCATTGGACATGATTAAGAGTCTGGTACTCCAAGCGGCGGAGTCACAAATTGGTTTGTTAGACGTGGTGAGGACATGGCTAAAATTGTGTTCAAAATTAATGGGAAACAATATGAAGGTAGGTTAAAGCTTTTATTAAATTTATAAGCATAACTAAAGAAAATTAATTTTAAATAATAATAATTAATCCATTTATTTCCTTAACATACGTACAATTTCTTAACCTTAGGTTCCAAATTTACATAGATTTTTAGTTAAGGCCCCTGGCGGGTATAGGTCTCCTCCGTAATTTCAAGGTTTTTTTGTCTTCTCTATCTTGCGCCAGTCTTCGCCAGATTTTTTTAAATTTCATCTATCCAACGTTATCTAGGACATTCTCTGGCTCTCTTGCCTCTTGGGCCTAGCTAATCAGTGACTTGTTTTTTCCACCTTCCATCTGATAATCTTGCCCGTAATTTACAATACCTGTATGAATTTTATTGAGAATTTTAATATTCTCATCCCAATTTCGTGCAACTTCATCAGTTGGATGAACAAGAGCAACTACAACAAGAGCAAGTTGTAGTTGCTCTTGTTCATCCACTAATCTGCCTAGCCGTTTTTCAACTATGTTGATGTAGTCTTCCAATCTAACCACATGCTGCTGAGAATTATCTTGTATGGAGTGACTTTGTATCTGACATCCATAACTTAGAAGCTAGGTAACACGCACTATATCCCTTAGCAAGATTGGTGTCAGATATTCTGAGATTTTTATTTGTTTTTTTTTTTCGCCTGAAATAAGGAGGTTCTTAATTCGACACGAATGTATGTAATATTGTTGAAATTGCACAATATTTACATATGTTACTCTTTGTGGGCTTCTAATTACGTGTACCAAATTTCATTAGTGTGTTTGTATATTTGTTTGTGTGTATGTATGTTTGTCCACGCATTTCTCCGAAAATTCTTATTGGATCCTGATAAGTTATTATGGGTATTTGATCAATCCTTTAGGTACTACATTATAGAAATTGCTTACGTTTTAGTGATAAGGTACTAAAACATCAAAAGAGAGAAATAAAAACATTTTCACAAAAAATAAACCGACTACTGAAAAAGCTTTTGTTCATACTAATGTCTACTGTTTTTCTACATCTTGATGGTTTTCACCAATCAATCCGTATCAATCTATTTAGAGCATACCATGATATAATAAGTTTTATATTAAGTCATCAGAAAATACAAGACTAATAGAATTTATAATACTTTTAGCGGACGGTAAATTCGGTCCGGATGTATCTCTGAACGAGTACATTCGGACGGTGGCGGAGCTGCGTGGCACGAAGGCGATGTGCCACGAGGGCGGATGCGGCGCCTGCATCGTCGCCATACACGCGGCGTTACCACCTACCAACGAAGTCAAACTGTTCTCGGTCAATTCTGTAAGCTATTATAAATTTTAATACAGCTCAAAAGATTCTACTTGGCTTAAAGCTAGGATTTGCACCGTCGTTTCTCGCATCGCCATTAAATACTAGATAAGCTGCTGCTCAAACGCAAGCCTTGCCAATATAAAAGAGGTTTTTCTCTTTCTGGTAGTCTCATGACTGATTTCTTCTTTAGGTTTTATTTATTCGCAAGTCTCAGTTTTATAACTTGCTTTTTTATGAATTATATTAATGCCGTCATGAAAAAAGTAGTTCCAAATATTGCATCACCTTTTGAAATAATCGATCTCAGTTAGAAAGCATACATATCTAGTTAATGAGTTCCCAAGTTCTTTGACCATTACTTCCTTTTTAGTGCTTAGTATCAGTATTGTCCTGCCATGGATGGGAGGTGACCACAGTTGAAGGCATCGGCAGCAAGATGACCAGCTACCATGATATACAGAACAGACTAGCGAAGTTCAATGGGACCCAGTGTGGGTACTGTACTCCAGGATGGGTTATGAATATGTACAGGTAAGAGCTATTTTTAAGCACAATTTAAATAAAATAGTAATTAAATCTGACATTACTGACAAGTTTCATTTTTCGAATCTCATTCATCGAACGACATTTGTCAAGATCTGCGAGAAAATGAAAGGAATATTTTTTTAATCACTATTGCGACGCTTATGTTCAAATAATATTACTTGTCTAGTCTTAAAGCCGCAGAGAGCCTCAACAAAGTGATATTTTGTCAGCGATAGCGAAAAGTCCAAATGTACCTATATTGTCATGCGGTATCAAAATGTCACCAGCTATATTTCGACCATAAATGCAAAATTTTGAATTTTAATATTTTCTATTTCATCAAGATAAAAGATTTCATCAAGATATCGATGCCGTAGGGTATTCATAGGTTACTTTTAGGGTAACAGACTATTTGCTTTTATTAACTATCATGAAACCCTGCTAAAGAAATTGAATTTATATATTCTTTGTGGTTTTTATTAAATGTGATATCTCGTTTTTGACCTTTCCGATAATATTAATATAACATTTTTCCGACGAAAGAATCTTGTAAGTAATATCCAACTTCCCACGTTGCCAAGGCAGTTTTAGTTTGGGACAGGGTTGTTGCGAACATCAGCATCATTTGCAATATCAGCATCAGTATCAGCATTGATAGATGCTGATACCTATTTCACTCGACTTTTCGACCGTGTTGCAACGACCGTGGTCCACCGTGGACCACGGTCGTCATAATAAATCAATAATAAACAATCGAAATCATCGCGTTAAATTCCCGTGATATATTGTTATTTAATTATGAAACGCGAAAGTTTTAAAGTTAATAATGCTGATGTTCAAGTCATGACATGACTGCAGAGGTCAGTGGTGCTTATGGCACGTGGTCTTTTTGGTTGCGAGTTCTGATCAATCTTGAGGTCGATCGCGCCTATTGTGATTGTAAATCAGCACAAACTTGTCTAATTATTATTATTCATTAAAAAATAATGATTAGACAAGATTAATAATACGTAATTTCTCAACAGTATAATGATACTGTTGACAAATTTGATAAATAAAGGCGCCCCCGTTGAAAAGTGTAATAAGGACCTAGATATTGTAAATGAATGAATTAAGAAATCGCGAACTGTAACTTTACATAAGTTACAGTATGCGGTTTCTTGATTCACTAAAAGGATTATTCTACCAATACTTCACTTTAAAATTACTTGAAAAGCAACCATCCTCATGAGTTTGAAATGTTTTTAACCAGTGGAAACGAAAAACAACAAACAAAAAAATAGTTACGTACCAAAGACACCTGCCGAAAAGAAAGTAATTTTGCGCATTTGTATTGTTTTGGACGTCGATTTTTTTTTGTTAGAAAGCCTTTTTACGAAATTTAAAAGAAAACAAAGAAATTTATTATCTTTCCAAAATAATTATATCAGCATTCGCTGATGTGAAAAAAATATAATGTGCATCAGCAACAACCCTGGTTTGGGACATGCCAAGTTATCTGAACCAAAAGACTTTTGAATTGCCCCGGAAATATTAGCATTAAGCAAATGGAATAAAATAACTATTATTCTACATTGAAAACTTACATTTCGAAATTATTACCCAATAATGTATGTGTTTTCTTTTTTCAAACAGCGTATATGAAGCAAAAAAGAACAATCTGACAATGAAAGAAGTGGAAAATTCCTTCGCAGGTAACATCTGCAGGTGTACTGGATATAGACCAATTGCTGATGCATTCAAAACATTTGCCAATAATGCAGACGAAGATCTTATGAACAAGCTTATAGATTTAGAAGATTTGTCTGACGTAAAATATTGTCGTCAGAAATGTACTAAAAGTTGTATCCACAAAAATAATAAAAATGATGATCGTAAAGAAACAAGTGACAGTGGCAAATCACGCGAAGAAAAATCAGATGAAGATTGGTGTATAATAGAAAAAAGTAGCAATAAAATGATAGTAGTAGACTGTGGCATAACTAAATGGTTTAAATCCTATTCATTGGGTGACGTCTTCAAAGTGATAAATAATCTTCAAAATAAGAATAGTTGTTATAAACTGATTGCTGGGAATACCGGCCAAGGTACAATATATAATAATACAATACCTACAATCAAATAATTTAAAGTGTGGTTTAGGAGTAAAATGTAATTTCGATATTTTTATTTTAGGAGTTTACCACGTCAACGACTATCCTCCCACTTTGATAGATATTTTTAACGTTGTGGAACTAAAAGGTCATACAAAAGACGTTAATCTTATTATTGGAGCAGGCATGCCATTATCTGAAATGATGGAACTTTTCCTAGAAATATCACAAACTAATGAAGATTTCTGTTATTTGAAAGTTTTGTATGATCACATGGATCTTGTAGCTCATATTCCTGTTCGAAATGTAAGTTGATGAAGATAAAGTTTGTACTAGTTGTAGTTTCTAGTTGAATACTTAGTTTTCTTTTCTAATCTTTATTATATTTTAGATTGGAACAATCGGTGGTAATTTGTATTTAAAATATCTCAACAATGAATTTCAATCAGACTTATTTCTGCTTTTTGAAACTGTTGGAGCTATGTTAACAATTGGTAAGAAAGTATAGTGAACATCTTTTAGACTGTATTTCTTTTTAAGTTTTAAATATTTTCATGAATTTTTAATTTTCAGCCGAAGGCGTTAGTGCGATGAAAGTGATGTCTTTAACAGATTTCTTGAAAACAGACATGAAGCGAAAATTAATTGTCGACGTTATGTTACCACCCCTTTCTTCTAATAGTAAACTTAAGACATACAAGGTACTCTTCTTGAGATACATTTCAATTCTTTTTGGTGCAAACTGATTTCTAATTACACTTTATTTTTCAGATAATGCCTAGATCTCAAAATGCTCATGCAGTAGTTAATGCTGGTTTCTTATTCAAATTCAAGAACAATTCAAAACTGTTAGAAGAAGCTACAATAGTCTACGGAAGCATATCTCCAAAATTCGTTCACGCTACAAAAACTGAAGCAATTTTAGCTGGAAAAGATCCTTTTACTAATGAAAGTCTGCAACTAGCTTTAAAGTCCTTAGGTAATGAGATTTTGCCTGAAGAAGCGCCACCGGAACCATCTGCTGCTTTTAGAAAAAGTTTGGCAATTTCTTTGTATTACAAAGTAAGTATTATGTAGAATGAATGAATCTTACTATATTGCATGCATGAATATATGTTTGTTACTCAATCATGCCATAACGGCTGAACGGACCTAGATGAAATTTAGCACAAAGATAGAGCCTGGAAAAACACAAAGGCCACTTTTATCCCAGTATGATGTTCCCTTGGGATGATAAAACACTTTTCACGCGGGCAAATCCGCTAGCAGAAGCTAGTCACATATGTGTTTGCACTGATAATATGTATGCGATTTATTTTATAAATAAGTAACGTCGAATGATTTGATTAGCTTATATGTTTGCAGTGATACTCTTCTTGAGATTTATGTATTACATTATATTTGTTTGTACATAATCTCTTCCTCGTATATCATAAAGTCTAATTTACAGGCCATTCTCAGTCTATGTCCTGATGACAGAATAGATCCAAAACTAAAATCAGGAGGCGATGCCATAAAAAGGCACACATCACATGGAACCCAAGTATTTGACACAGACAAAAGTGTATGGCCTTTGAATCAGCCTATACCAAAGTTGGAAGGACTGGTACAATGTAGTGGTGAAGCTATATTTGCCAATGATCTGCCAAAACAACCCAATGAAGTTTATGCAGCCTTTGTTACTGCAGATGTTAGACCGGGGAGTATCATAAGTGAATTTGATACTACGGAGGCTTTCGTAAGCATTAATTTTAATATATTTACTAATCCTGCAAGTAATATTTTGCAGTAGAAATGTTGAATTTCTCAACTGAATTGAACGAAACAATAGTCTTACCTGATACAAAATAACTAACAAAATTGTTTTTTTAGAACCTACAAGGCGTCATAGCATTCTACACAGCTAAAGACATACCTGGACTTAACTCATTTACAGCAACGAGCTGTCATCTCGTAGATGTAAATGAAGAGATACTGTGTTCAAGTCAAATAAAGTTTTACGGAGATCCAGTAGGAATCATAGTTGCTGACAGAGAAAAGACAGCAAACAAAGCTGCAAAACTCGTGAAAATTAAATATAAATCTATTAGCAATAATAAGCCTTTACTTAACATTGATGATGTTTTGAAATCCCCTGAAAAAGATAAAAGGATAACCAATAATAGAACTGTACAACCAAAAGATGTTGGTAAAGACGTGAAATATGTTATTAATGGTGAATATAAAATGGAAACTCAATATCATTTTTATATGGAGCCACAGACTTGCATTGTTCGACCCACTGAAGATGGTTTGGAGGTCATAGCTTCGACACAGTGGCTTGATTTGACTAATGCTGCTATTGCTCAATGTTTGAATAAGCCTACAAACAGGTTTGTAGCAAGATTATTTGTATGAAAAATAAAATATTTTATGTATCAAACTTTCAATGAACACTTTTTAAATGTGTTAATTAAAAGTTTCGTCTTAAAATTCAAAATAAATTTTGTTTCAGTATTCAAGTGGTCGTTCGAAGAGTGGGTGGAGCATATGGGGGTAAAATAACACGGTCTTGTCAAATTGCTTGTGCAGCAGCGATAGTTACCCACC
The DNA here is from genome assembly GCA_949775005.1 of Orthosia gothica. NCBI lineage: Eukaryota > Metazoa > Arthropoda > Insecta > Lepidoptera > Noctuidae > Orthosia > Orthosia gothica. The sequence goes on from OX459044.1 coordinate 9,191,926, forward strand.
ACCTAGGAAGAACTTGCAGGTTCATCCTGCCGTTAGAAACTAATATGAGAATCGCGGGGAAACGACTACCCACTACTTCGAACTATGAAGTAAGTGGATAGTTGAATACCTTTTCACAGAACTACTTAGTTCCAGGATTTTATGTTATTTTGCAGCTGCTTTCTAACTGTTTAATTATTAAAGTTGGTCCCTTAATAAGTTCTAATTGAGAATGGCAGTTTACTTTTAACGGCACTGCTAAACTCAAGGTCCTTTAGTTTTGTTCATGAGTACAATTTTATTATTTCTCATGGAAAAACATGGTACAGCCTTTTCTTAGAATTACTTATCATGATATTTACTTTCATTCACCAAAAATAGAATCGCCTTAATGAGGGTGAGGGTCTAAAATAAATACATTTAATTATATATTACGTACGAAATGTAATATTCCTTTTTCTCAACTCACGCATACGGCGTGTAATTTCTAGAATGGTCTGCCGATATATAAACCCATTCTTATTTACCCTTTTGTATACCTACAGGTATATTTTTACAAGATTATATTTAGTTTCAACAGTCACGTCTGTTTTCGTCTTATGGAAGTTTGCAAATTAAAGACTCACTTCCCGGTGTTCGATTGAGATGACATTTTGAACTCACGTTTTATTTCTCGTAACAATAGCAAATTGAAGGTTAAAGCTTATTGTTTTATTTACCTAGGTTGGAGTGAACGCGGAAGGAAAAATCCAATACCTGAAGAATGTTTTCTACCAGGACAACGGCTGTTCGCCCAACGAGACTATCAGTCCTATTACTGTAAACCACTTCTTCAACTGCTATGACCCTCAGCGATGGTACATTGAAGCTAACAGTGTGGCTACGGACACACCCTCTAATACTTGGTGTAGAGCGCCCTGTGAGTATATTTCTAATTCTATCCTATATCCTACTGTATCTTGCTTCATATAATATTATAAATTGGTTTCTGCCAGCAGCTTCGCCGGCCTGAATGTCGAAAATTATCAACAAGTAGCATGTGCTATTCCAGGTTATCTATCTTTGTGCTAAATTTCATCCAGATCCGTTTATCAGTTTTTGCGTGAAGAAGTAAAAAACATACAAACACACACACACTCATAAACTTTCGCCTCTAAAATATTAATGTGATAGTAGGATAGGGTCTGAGCGTCTGTGTGTGTGGATGTTTGTAAAACAATCACGCTTCAGCAACGGGATTTGTACGCAGTTTTCAACACAGGTCTACCATGGTCTGTATCAGGACATAGGATACTTTTATTAAGGTATAAAATTCCGTGGGATAATTCTCGAAATGCACTTGGGCATAGCTGATGTTTTAAATGAGTATTTTTATTTATATGCGGAGACTCTAGACAATGTTATTCTTCCAGCGAAGATGACAATCGAAATGCCAAAATGTAAAGGATCGATCACGTAATATTTCGATAGCGCTTGACATTAACATACATTTTTGACATTTTTTTAATCGCTATCGCGACACTTTCGACGATAGAGTCACTTGTCTAGAGCATAAGGACTAAACCATTTAACACTATACGATTCCTTTCACGATTAAAAAATGTTTGAACACGGAAATACACACCTGATATCTACCTATTGATCATGTGGTACATTAAACGAATTTATTACGAAAAACATTGAAAATGCAAATGGTTATAAGATTTTCGAAAGCTTTTAAGTCTCAAGCAGTATTGAATGGGACGCTTCATACACATGATAGACTTTTGTATAACATTATATAAATCATCTTCTTTATAAAGTAAAACGACTGCACATTTACTTCGAACTTTTAAAAACAATCGTAAATATTTATAAAAAAAAACATAAGGAAACAAAATCTGCTTCATTATTTTTGGTATTATTTTTGTCGTATGTAAAGTAATACGGCGCCTTTAACTTTTCAGCTTCAACTGAAGGCTTAGCGATGATAGAAAACATTATGGAAAGAATTGCCCACACAACCGGAAAAGATTCATTACAGGTAAAATTATTAAACATGACAACAGAGGTCAATCCTATACCAGACCTTATTGACCATCTGAAAAGAGATTCAAACTACAATGAAAGACTTGAAGAAGTCAAACAATTTAACAGCAACAACCGGTGGAGGAAACGTGCCTTAAAACTAATGCCAATGACTTATGAATTGTTTTACATTGGACCATTTAATGCACTTATATCCATTTACCACTCGGATGGATCTGTGGTGATAACTCATGGAGGAATTGAAATGGGCCAAGGGATTAACACAAAAGTAGTTCAAGTCTGCGGATATGTGCTTGGGATACCTTTGGAGAAGATCAGCGTAAAGCCAAGTAACAGCTTTACTTCTCCAAATGCTATGGCTACTGGAGCCAGTGTGGGCAGTGAATGCGTATCTTTTGCTACTATGAAAGCGTGTGAGATACTTTTGAAAAGATTAGCTCCTGTAAGAGAAATGATGGGTAAGTCTTCGTGGGAAGAACTTGTGCAAAAAGCTTATGAAGTAGGAGTTGATTTGCAGGCCTCATATATGTATTCGCAAAAAGACGATGTAAAGCCTTATGATGTGTATGGGGTATGCGCACTTGAAGTTGAAGTTGATATATTAACAGGAAATCATGATATTAGAAGAGTAGATTTGCTGGAAGATACAGGGAGAAGTTTAAGTCCAAAAATAGATGTCGCACAGGTAGACAAATTCACAAAACTGAATATAAACTTATTTTTTTGTCAATAATGTAAAATATTGAGTGACTTTTAGATCGAAGGAGCCTTCGTCATGGGTCTTGGTTACTGGACTTCAGAGAAAATGGTTTATGACCCTGACAGTGGAAAGCTACTCACTGATCGGACCTGGACGTATAAGCCTCCAGGGATCAAAGACATACCTGCAGACTTTAGAGTTTATTTCCGAAGGAATTCTAAGAATCCATTTGGAGTGTTACAATCAAAAGGTTTGTATGCATCTTTGGACTTTAGACAAGATGCCATTGTATCAGCAGTAACGTTTATGACATTTCGGTAGCTCCATAATATATGGGATCATCATCATCATCTGCCTAGCCTTTTCCCAACTATGTTGGGGTTGGCTTCCAGTCTAACCAGATTCAGCTGAGTACCAGTGTTTTACATGTTTTACATATTAGCTCCATAATATATGGGATATAAAAAAAAAGATAATCATTTTCGCTGAATAAATGTCAGTTCGTCAAGACTATCATATTTAAATACTTTATTGTACACCATAACTTACTTTCCCTCTCCTTATGGCTTAATTAAATTTCGAAAGATTCCTTAATTATATTTTTTTTTGCTTTTAGCTTCGGGTGAACCAGCTTTATGTCTTGCTTCTGTATTAACCCATGCGTTACGAGAAGCAGTCAGAGCTGCTCGGTTGGAAGCTGGATATGAAGATCAATGGTTTGATATACGTACGTATTTCCTAAACGTTAAACATTTTTTATTGTCTTTAAGTCTGTACCTAGTTCCTGGAATGCAATTTCTCCTAAACTCATAAGCTAGTTTTCTCGTCATGTTTTTTTCTTAACGTCACAACGGACCGACATGAAAATTCCTCAAAAAGAGAAAAAAATAATTAGCAGAAAATAAATGGCATTCAGTCTTTTCTTTTTTCTTGTTTGTCCAGGCCCTAGACAAGTGTCGATGTCAGCGAAGGCAATGATTGATTTGCCAAAATGTAAGGAATAGATCACGTAGCCAAAGACCTTATACTTATACGTATAAGGTCTTTGCACGTAGCATTTCAATGACGCTTGTCAACCCCATACATTTTTGACGTTCTTACAATTGCTATGGTGACGCTTTCGATAATAGAATGTCACTTGTCTAGAGCATCTGGTTTCTCATTATGATCGACTTTTTAGTAACGCAGTTTTAAGAATGCTTTAAAAAGCCCTTCTTGTGATCAAGTCTAAATTTGGCTATACATGTGAGAACTAGGAATGTGTAACCGCTATTAACAAGAACTTTTCCTTTCAGCGAATCCCTGCACAGTGGAAAATATCTTCATGGCCATGGATCATAAGTTGGAACATTTCATCCTAAAGTAATCAAGGGTTCACAAAACGAACTTCCTTATTTAATTTAGACTCGATTCTTACACAGAATATTGCTGTAATAATTATAATTTCGTTAATTGTGCTCAAAACGAAAGAGATTCCGGCAACCAAAAGGATGCGTGGAATTTTGAACGGTTGAGGGTAAATCATTATATATTTTAATTCCGATTCAGTAACATTGAACCTTTAATTTTGAAATTTGTTTTAAGCTTTGAACAGACTATGGTAGATCCCGCGTGGGATGCGTGTGACGGGACAAAAGAAATTAAAACTATGTTGGTGTAATCTTCATTAAAGTTAAAACTATGTAGGTAGTAACCTCAACAAGTTCCTCGCAACAAGAAATCATTGGGCTTAAACAACGTGACTTCCTATCAGCTGAAACGATTTTCCAACTGTCAAAATTATAAGGGTTCTTTCAATTTAGACGTTTGGTTTCGGAGTACTGTGGCAGTACCAGTTGTTTTTATTTTCATAAAATGTATATATCATGGACCAAGTGATTAATCAGGGCACTATGTATAATGCCCGTGCAATCGGGCAATGTATTGAATACTGATCTAAACTTCTGTATTTAATATCACATTGTCTGGTCATTATGAATATCGCTATGTAACGGTTGGGCAATTCGATAATTATGGTAAATGAATTAGTCCAAAACCGAGCGAAGCGAGCTCGGGAGCTTAGGGCACCTTGCCACGGATAGGTTAGGTTCGAAGGAACTCAGCTCCCGTCGTCTCCTTCATGTAAGGTTACTTTAGACCCTGCAGACATAAATAGAAGTCCCACGTAGCTTAAATAGTAATCGTACTTACTTATTCTAAATTAAAACCAATGTAAACATTAAAACCCTTAAAAAAACACATATTTTTATTACCAGGCCCAATAAGTGATTCAACATTTTTATCATATTCCTACTTATATTGGGCATTTTCAAATTGTCCATTATGAATAATGCCGTATTAAACATTTGGTCCATAACATACACTAAGAGCGTAGCCAGTGTCGCGCACGCACAACAGCAGGACGAGTATGTGTGTGCATAAATTGTATGGAGAATAGGATCTGGTAGTGGGAAGTACGACACCTGCACCGCTGCGGTGCCGCAGCAATCCGACAACAATCGTCTAAATTGAAAAAGCCCCAGGGATTAACAACGAGACATTTCGGCAGAGCTCGTTAATTATTATTTTTCGATGATATAATGCCACTTTGTTTAAAGACTTTTGTCAGTTTGTTACTTTCTATGATAGATAAAATCCTCATAGAAGTTGTGTGCATCCTAAGTCCTGCGAGTGATACGCCTCGGTGTGAGTCCAGCTTTATAACGTAAATGATATTTTTGTATTCTTGCGTAAACGAGAAAAGGTTTTAATGTTATTCGGTTAATTTGATTGCGGGCAACTTTATGTTAATTTTAAACAACACACGCGGAATATTGGCATTTGTACTAATTTATCAATTTAAATTGGGTGTCGTACGAAATTATCTCTCACTGTTAACTTCATGGACCATCTAATTATAGACTATTTTTATACAACGTCAAAACACGATTTATGCAAAAATCTACTTTTGTGTAACAATTTATTGTTGCATAACTCGTGGTTTGAATTGAAAATTTATGTATGAAAAATGTTTGAATGTTAATAAAAAAATCATACAGCAAGAAATCTTGTTTTCTTTTAACCGTAATATTTAAAAAAGAAACGAAAGTAGTTCAAAAGCAAAATACAGACATTAAAGAAGCTATTTGTAAAGCTACTCTACTAAAATATTTATGAAAGTTTTCACCCTTTACTTTGAAAGAAGGACAAATTGAATTGTACACGGTGTAATTTACCGTCTAAGGAGTATTTAGCGGTCGAGGGGCGGCATGATGGCATGTTATTAGGGCATGACCACTATTTTTTTTATTTTGTAGGTAAACGGCAAATAAAGAAGTTCATATTTTTTATGGAAATAAAGATACGAGAAATATGATTCGAAGTCGAGTCGCATAGATCGAAATGAATGGATCTCAACTTAAAAAATATAAACTAATACATAACGTACCTATATACGGAAGAGAGGACGGGGCTCATCTGGTGGTAAAAAAAATCTTCCACATCGTTTCGCCAATGGCAAAAGTGCCTATAACGCTGGGCATTACCACGTTGGATAGCAATGCAGATTCTCTAGCCGAAGTAAAGCCGAGCATCTAAATTTATTTCCTATCCTTTATTATACTTCTCATTCTGTAATGCATGAGCTGTAGGCATCGTTTTGTTTATATCAAGTATATTTTGAGAAGGATAACCGCTTAAAAAAATCTATACTAATATTATAAAGAAATAATGTTTGTGAGATTGTGAGTTTGTGCCGTTGTAAGGTGTAATCTCTGGATCTACTGAACCGATTTTGAAAATTCTTTCACCAGTAGAAATCTACATTATTCCTGAGTGTCATAGGCTATAATATAATTTAAAAAAATAGAGGCCCTTATGAAAATTGCAATAATGTTACCCAAGGTAGCAAAATGTTGCCTATAAAATTCATTCTTTGGCGTGCGCTGAAAAAATTATTGGTGATTGATAAAAAAAATAGGTAGATACTATTAGGTAGGTAGGGTAGGTAGTGTAGGCAGGGTAGGCAGAGTAGGCAGGGTAGGCAGAGTAGGCAGGGTAGGCAGGGTAGGTAGTGTAGGCAGGGTAGGCAGAGTAGGCAGGGTAGGCAGGGTAGGCAGGGTAGGCAGGGTAGGCAGGGTAGGCAGGGTAGGCAGAGTAGGCAGGGTAGGCACAGTAGGCAGGGTAGGCAGGGTAGTCAGAGTAGGCAGGGTAGGCAGGGTAGGCAGGGTAGGTAGGGTATGCAGGGTAGGCAGGATAGGCAGAGTAGGCAGGGTAGGTAGGGTAGGCAGGGTAGGCAGGATAGGCAGAGTAGGCAGGGCAAAAATGCCTTTTTATGCCATTGAGCTGTAAAATCTCGAAGAAATGCTTTCTTTCATTTGCAAGTAAATTTGATTTAAAATTGCGAGTGAAAAAGCGGCACGCTTGGTTTTCATACAGATGGTGGGACTTGCGTTATCTAGTTAGATTTATGTCTGTGATACAGATAAACATCCTTCTTAAAAGAAAAATGTTTGAAAGTTCTCATGCCTAAGTAGTTTAACCAGTTCTCAATTCAAAAACCGGCTGAATAAATTTCAGACGTGTTTGAAAAATTATTTCTTCTAAGCCACGTCATGTCTTTAAAATGACACCCACGTATAAGAAAAAATATAGTCAATACGAATGGGTTATAAAATATGGACAGCAGTAAGTGGAAACGGGTGTATTAATAAGCAATACTTCAAAGTAAAAAAAATCACAGCCTTCCTCGTTTCAGATTGAGAGGCTACCTATCGTTAACAATGACAGGATAATTTCATACTTTCGCCACATACTTTTTTTCCAATAAAGCGGGAGTTCTGTGGATGCGATTTTTTTTATATATGGTCACATAAATATAAATATTTCGAATTTAGTCCATGGTAGATATACTAAGTCTCGCTACATCATTTGGTATTTCTATTATTTCGGCTGGTATTTCTATTATTTCGGCTGGTATTTCTATTATTTCGTCTAGTATTTCTATTATTTCAGCTGGAATTTCTATTATTTCGGTAATTACGGGCATTCAACCAGTTAAGCGACTATAAGAAAAAAAACAAGGCAATAAAAAGTAGCTATACGTTATGATTAGGTACGTAAGGTAAAAAAACCAGCTAAGTTAGTATATTTACTTACTTTTACCTCAAAAACACATCTTTTCACATACAAAAGTTCATCCTCTTAACATTACAAAAGGTTACTCCTTCGGTAGGTACTTACCCCATAAAAAGTTACGACAAAATATTTACACTTAGACATTCCTATATTTACTAATAACACTAAAGAATGTCGAGAAACTACGAAGACATCAAAACCACCCCTTAAGCTTGACGCGTGCTGTATGTCCCACAGTCCGACTACGGCCGTTGTTAGTACACCTCAACTGGTAACTGGACTTCAGCAAAATACTTTAAGTACTTACTTTTTAATTGTAGTTTTTGTTGTTACTATCCAGTCGAACGTGACAGCAACTGATTCAGTTGGTGTCACATTTCGCATGAAACGTGACACCAACTGATTCAGATGTCTTCACAGACGGCAACATTTGACGTATTTTTTTTTTTTAGAACTTTGCCTATCTTAGTCGTATATGTACCAACATGTAGTGTAATAGACGAGGATGACAAATAACCACTCAGACAGCCGCCAACCCCAACGCTCGCTACTTTAGGCACCTAATTTTTATATCGGTGGCGGGATCAACGACATGAGGCGTAATTTTGCAAGCTTGTGTTATTAAAAAAATGTATGGGGAGGTGTGATCTAATGATTGATTTATGTAAAATAAGGTGTAATAATATATAAAAAATAATAAAAAATCATAATAATGGTTTACTTTCTTTTTTCTATCTACTTTTGTAAAATAAACCTGAGAAAATTTCTCTTCTGCTGACTTTACAATTTATTTACCAATATTTAACAAGTCCAAACTGAAATAAACCATTTGAAATATAGCTTATTTCATTACGATTTTAACAACATAAGTTTCATGAAGGGTTCCCATACAAAACATTCAAGATAACGGCGTTTTAGACGCGCGCGGGCAATTCGCGCCATCGCGCCCGGCCGACCCGTCACGTTTCCGTCAAAATGACAAAAATGGCCGCCACGCTTGAGTGGCTATACAATAATTAAAAAAATCTTTTTATCAACAATTCATAATTAAGTAAGTGTATTTAAAACAACATAATTATTATTATATTTTGTTTTTTATTTGCTTTCCACAGTTTAAACAATGCACCTGCTATGTTATCTCTTCACCACCCTTGGTTGTCTGATAGAGAATAACTTAAACATTAAGCCCTCTATTGTACCTTTGTTCATGAAGTTTTAAATAAATAAATAACATATAGTCCTTATTTTACCTTCCAACATTAAAGGCAAACAATTTTTTTATAAGAATTATTCGTCAGTATTAAAACAAAATGATGTGTGATAAATTAAACTATTGGGCTGTGTGTGCAATCATCAACCTCCATCCAGACAGACATCTAGACATTTTTTACAAAATAGTCACTTCCTAGTCTTTTTTTGTATGATTTTTACTGTTAAATAAAAACCTTTACAAAGAAAGAAATCCGATGTTTGCACGTGTTAACTATACTAAACTTCAAATTAATATAATTACACTTGCCGTATATAATATAGAGTAGGACCCTCCTGGTATGCTCGAAATATATTGTAAACCCATGCATATTTTGTTACCACAAATTTCCTGCCGCTCCTATAATAATATGGCTATAATAACAATGTAAGGTAATTTGAGGAAACTAAATATAGTTTCCCGAAACTGTAAAGAGGTGATAATCTGATTATTACGCGTAATGGGATATTCATTGGAAAGTATTTTTTTTTATGTTCTCTTTTCATGAGAGATTTATTTACAGTTAGACAGACTAAGAATGTCTAAAATATCTTATCCCAGAGTAAATGTCAAAGGATTCTTTAATTTGCGGGGAATAAAGGTACTAGTATGGTTTTCGTTTCCACTTTAAACAAATGAGTTAACATCAAACAATTTTGGTTCACACCATAAAAACCTGACTAACCATTTTATTGTCACAACAAATATGAAACCGACTTACCATAAAGAGAAAGTCGAACTAAAGACAGCATGTCGTTCGGGTGTACTTCGGGCCTTCCATTGATTAAAACCAGTGCACTATCGCAAGTTGCTTTCCGGCCTTCTTGAACAACGGACACCTTCACGTACGTACTTAACTTTTATTTTATACTTCATAAAAACAGGTCACTTCTCTTTATGAGAAGGGAAATTTACCCTTTGTGTTTTTAACGTCTGGAATCATCATCGTCTTCCTGTCCTTGTACAATGTTAGCCAGGTTTGGCGCAGCACGTTTTGCTTCGTCCATTATCCCTTGTCAACCGTCACGCTTTCAGAGTGGAATGTAGGATTGAAAAAGGATTCTTTATTATTTAGAACTTATGAAAAAGAGAGTTTTACTTTCGATGATAAAAAGTGACAGGAAAGAAGTTGCTTAAAATGTGTCATGTTAAACAATCTTCACTAGATGAGAAGAACACCTACCTACTTCATAACAGAGACCAGAGAAACCTTAACTTCAGTAACATTGAAGCCTACATAAGCAAGACAGCAAATTCTTTATACAACAGTTAACCATAATCAGCCATCATATTTCTTGTATAGTTGGTGAAAGCAAGAAAATAAAATTGGTGACTTTTTAATGATCAATAGCAAATTGGCAACTGCAAAATAAACCCATTTACACCAGTGTCGCTGTTATTGACTACCATCTCATCCGTTCAAGACAAGTAAGACGTATAAATACATTTATTCGGTCTTCAGAGGAGCACTAAGTCCTTCGAGTTCTTTAAAGCTGCTGGTGAATAGCGAGTCTTCAATTAGCTTCAGAGATTGGAATAGTGAGAGTTTTCATGAACGGCTGATTCAAAAACCTTTCTACAGGTAGGTTAAGTATATTCAAGCTGGAAGAATCGCGTGATACCGTGCTACAGTCGATCTTAAAACAATTTAATTCGTCGCGACGGGTTTACTGAAATCGGCCAATAGAAAATTACAAGACCTAACAATTAATGTTGTGTTACTTACTGATCATTTTCATAGATGGGTGATTGGCAATAGTGTTCTTAGTTATTTTACAAACTTTAACAGCTGATTTAGGTCACCTTTACTAACTATTAGGTAGGTGTAGTACTTTGCCATTATTGTCATTGGACAGAGTTTATAAAAATAACTCAAGATTCAAGGAAGACCTACTACATAATGGTTATAATGACCCCAGTAGTAATAGATCCGGTCTACCAAACTCAATCCCTTAGGACTAGTAAAAGCGTTAATATTCCAAACTGGCCATTTTCTAGATTATTATACTTATTTCTTAGAAGCCTTAGTAACAGTGATATCAGGTAAATACACAAACATGATAATTTTTACTCGGGATTAAATAAAAACATAACTAATGAAATGTACCCGTATTATAGATATGTCCGTTAAGTTGTGTAATCTTATTTCTTTAATAAAATATTCTACTCCATCCTTACTATAAGTATGTCATGTTTTATAATAGGCTTTTTATGGGGGATATAAATTATACCGGTAGTTACAATATTGTTCTACAAATCTTACTTGACAGAGAAGGCCCTTGGGACATATTGTGGAACGATTTTTGTGTACGTGGAATATTTTTCACTAGAGTCGTAACAATCTAAGAAGTCGGCTTTGACAACTATAAAAAATCATGCTGTGCAGTCGGAGGATACATATTCGTGGGCTGGCTGACCAAAATCTGGTGTATCCTCCGCCTGCACAGCATGATTTTTTCCTCGTTTACGACTTTTTAGTTCGCTTTTGAAGCAGTCGGGTTTTTTGATTTTTTGTATGAAGTTTTTTTATTTATAACTTTTTAGTTAGTTTTTTTTTCGAATAAGATATATTTAAACATCAATCAGCAATCACCTCTTAAAACCCTTTATTTTGATACCCCACACGATGGGTTTGGACGAAAAATAAATTTGGGCCCCCACAATATGGCACCCAAAATCCGCCATTTTTCTATTATCCAATTTTAATGTAGCCTATAACACTCGCAGGGTTAAGACGCATCGATTGACGTATGAATCATCCAAATCGGCCAACGCGTTTGGTCTCTGGAACGCCATATAGGAACAAACATACATACAAACATACTTACATATATACATACATACATAGACTGATAAACACATTACCCTCCTTCGGCAGTCGGGTAAAAATACGTTATATACTTTATTATATTATATATTTTAATAATAATATTATAAAGAGGAAGGATTCTTTGTCTGTTTGTTTGTACCGAATAAGCTCCGAAACTACTGGACCGATTTTGAAAATTCTTTCACCAGAAGAAAGCTACATTATTCTTTAGTGACATCGGCTATTTTTATCCCGAAAACGGGCCATGTGGGGTAGGCCACGGGAGCGAAACCGCGGGGAAAGGTTAGTATGCGATAAACTTGATGCTAAGTCAAGTCGGTGTCAAAAAACGAAGAAACAAGAACACTGACTTCCGAAATTAAAGTTATTTTTCACTTAGTAGTGTTTTTATTTGGAAGTCAGTTGCATTTTTTTGTAAAAAAAAGTTTTTTTCAACAATAAATATTTCATATATATTTACGCCGGGAGGGGACGCCCTAGAAAGACATACATAGACCTTATAGGAGATGTCCTTCAGAAAGGCCAAGTGCGCAGTACCCATAACCGACGTGTGTGTATCACTAGATGTATGAATGTGTGTGAAGCAAAAGAAGTATGTAAGGATCGTAGCAGGTGGCGTTCTGTAGTTTCTGCCTACCCCCATGGGAAAAAGGCGTGAGTTTATTATGTATGTATGTATGTGTGTAAATATTTCATAAACCTTGCCACTGTCATTGAAAGAGCTATGTGAAATGCAGCGTCCCACACACGTTCTTATTACACCGTAAATCAATTTTCCCTAACAAGCTTACTATTCATACCTAGTATCCATGACACAGTAATTTCCCCATCAAGAATTGCCATTGTCAATGTCATAAGCTTGAAGTAGGCACACTCAAGGAAATTGCATGTGAACCAAGACACTTTTCACATACGGTGATAGGATTCACATTAAAGAAATGCTATAATATAGCTATCATTAATAGCTTAATTGATTGATATAATGGGCAGTTCTGAGGAGTTGCTAATTGAATAAACGTTGGACAAGGTTTGCGATAAGGTTAAGTATTCTAAATGACTAATAATGGACGACAGTACTGAACTAACTGATTTGATGCTTCTTGAAGAAAACCAGCTTCAAACACAGCTTAGCAAACGTTTGAGACAACACGACGAATATTTTGGAAGGTTGACAAAAACGGTTTTTAACAGACTTACCAAAAAGGAGGAGGTTCTATGTTCGACTTTATGTATGTTTTTTATATATGTTCACCGATGTCTCCGTCAATTGTGGACCGATTTTGTTTTTTTTTATTTGAAAGGCTATGTTCCAAATTTGGACCCATTTAAATTTGGTGAAGATCTGATGAAGAACTTCGAAGACATACAGCAAAACTCTTCAATAAATAACGGCACATCTCTCGGGATTAGTGCAATCGCATGTCTGTTTATTGTTTATACCATTTCATAACATAACATCACGCCAGTACGCTCTTAAGGGGTACGCAGATCTCTCATTTCACCGGTTATGTTCAAGTTTCATAATATTCGGGTAATATATACTGGCGTGGCGTGGTATACCTTACTAAAATACTTGCCTATTATGTAGGTACAACTAAAAAGTCAAAAACTAAAATACCGTTTCGCAAAATTATACTACCGACTTTCCAAATAAAAAACTACAAAGTGAAAAATAATTTTATTTTTGGTAGTCGGTGTCCATAACGCAAAAAATGGTACCTACGAAAGACACCGAAAATTAAGTTATTTTTCACTTTGTAGTTTTTTATTTGAAAGTCGATAGTATTTTTTTGCAAAAAAGTTTTTTTAATTAAAGTTAATTAGTGTTCTACGTAATTACGCAAGATATCAAGTTTGTTATAGCTTCTACTTTATCAATATAACATTACAATACAACGTCGGGTTTCAGAAAAAATCCGACGACGACACTCGACAGTGCTGTCACTCATTTCTGTGTCTTCAGCGAGACTGTATCTTAGGGCTTCAGAAATAGTTCGACTTTTAGAGTGGTGTCACTCATACTATGTGACAGTTCCTTTCTAACATGGTTATGGACGGAGGCACTTTACTCGATGTTGCGAAAATTCGGCTGACTATTGATACCTACAAGTTTTCTTCAAACTAGAGAGTTATTTTTAAAATATCGCTGCATATGCTGAGAAAGGAGCATTTTAGTCTCACACTGGGTTCTTGTTCTGGTGTCTGTATCTCTGCGAGTCACAACTAAAATATTTTTCTTTATGTTTTGTTTATAAGGGACTAATAATAGAAGAAAACACAGCAAATTCATAACCTGCTGTATCAGATTATTTTCACTTTTTAATCTATCAACGTCGGCTTCAAAACGTCCACTTCAGCAAATAACCCTGGCATGTACTCTGTCCCCTGAGGGATGCCATTATTATAAATTCAGTCGCGAGCAGTCTTTCAGCCGAACTATTATTATGTTTTTGCATGATCGCAAATTATACTAGAGTGGTTATTTGTCCTTCTTTGCAAAAACATGATTATAAAGAAGGTTCAGGTAGTGATAAAATTAACCAAAATGCATTATAATATAGGTCTTCAACTATGAAATTGCAGTAATGCAATACTGGCCATAACAATTCAAAATATTTTTTGTTTGGCTAGGAATTCTAATTTAAAATTAATTTATTTTTAAAAACATGGCATTCTTTTTTCAAAATTAGTAATTTCATTATTCATTAGCGTTATGTTCTCATCACATTTGAATCTTTTTCGTCATCCTGGATACGTTCAAAATTCGAGTAATTATGGAATATGAGTACCGTCGTAGCAGCAATGCAGCACAAGTGACACTCAACATCAACGTCGTTTACGGTGCGAACACTACAAACGAACACACCGCCTGTTATCGGCCCATTTTCGTTATGTAAATTTCTACCTGAAAAATGAACCCCGTGGTCGTCCGAAATCTTTGACCGACAATAACGAATTAAAGGTGATTGTGGAAGTTGATGATACGGCTGAATTAGCGGCAGCTTTTGACGTTACCATTTTTTTTTTGTTACCTGTAGGCTCGCCCTTGACCACAATCTCACCTGATGGTAAGCGATGATGTGGTCGACGGTGAAACACGCTTGCCTAAAAATAACCTTTTCACTCTTGACTTAAAGACCCCTAGATTGTAGCTATCGGGAAACACAGACTCCGGCAGCATCAAAACAATATAGTCTTTTTGCGTCAAATTGGCAAGGTAAAAAGCCAGGATCCAACCAACTTGCTGAGAAGTGGGTCGGATCCTGGTTCAGCACATAAACAATGCACCTAAACGAAAACTTACCCCTAGAAAAGTGAAGGTCACTGTTTCGTGGTCTAGGGCCGGTGAGATTCATCACAGCTTCTTACCAAATGACATTACTGCAGATGTGTACTGTGAAGAACTGAACACAATGATGGAGAAGCTCGCACGTCTCCAACCATTGCATGGTTGATCACTTTGATTGATAGAAATAAAAAATATAGAAATATTTAGGTATGAAGGACCAAATTATATTAATTGTAAAACTCTCTATCGAAATCATCAAGGTATTGCTTGGAAAATTCATACACTTTCTTTGGTATGTTGCGAAAGTTTAGAAGATAAATGCATGGTTATACATACAAGTAGATGAAGATCGAACAATGGATGGATATGTAAAAGAATTCCTATTACGACTATTAAGATAATTCCAAATAAAGATGTATACTCGTAGAAGAAGAAGTCATGCTCTGTCGACCCCGATTAAACTGAGATGAGGCAATGGTTTTGATAATTCCAAGGACACACTTTTCCCAAATCAAACTTTGGTGATATTCTAATCTCCAGGCATTAAATTGTTTCTTCTTTGACAGAGAAAGCGCACAACCAATATGCTGCTGCCTAAGGAGCTGAAGTACGCCGCAATCGCGGGCGGGGTAGCTGTGTTCGGGCTTATCTTCGGATGGGTTCTGTTCCCTGTCATACTCAAGGGTCAGCTCAAGAAGGTAATGTAGTTTTCTTCTTTCTTGGAGTTGTTTTTTAGTGTTCTCCATCTTTATCTTTTCTAAACTAATCCATATTATAATGTTTTTTTATTTGTTTATATGTTTGTATCTCTCTAGAAGGTCTGACCGGTCTGACCCGACCTAACCTGACCAACGAAAATTCTTTGATACTTCTGGTAGGGAGCAACAGTATCAGTAACAGTCACCATCATCATCATATCAGCCGAAAGACGTCCACTGCTGGACATAGGCCTTCTCCAGGCGTCGCCAATTTGACCGATCCCGTGCGTCTTGCGTCCAGCGTATTCCCGCACCATTCCCCAGGTTATCGGTCCTCCTAGTGGGAGGTCTTCCAATGCAACGTCTTCCGTTCGCGGACGCCACTCCAGCTCTTCATCACTTCACTTTTCTGCCCCATCGGCTATCCGTTCTGCGAGCAATGTGCCCGGTCAACTGCCACTTAAGTTTGGCAATTCTTCGGGCTGTGTCGGTAACCCTGGTTCTCTTGCGGATCTCTACATTTTTGATTCGATCACGCAAGGATACACCTGCAGGCTGGCGCAAAAGTAATCACCTCAACGGAATATGTTATAATTTTTACAAATGGCAAAAAATTACAATCCTACTTTAAAATTTTGGAAGTAAACAGATACAAAATACACGTCGACAAAACGTGAATGGATATACTGTACGCGGCATATTGCTTCCGACCACGAGAGAAACCACTTTTCTTCGAAAATCATCATGAACGACGATATTTATTTATTTTAGTACATGGAGGACTTCCAGTTAATAAAAACAAACAAAAAAGGAAACCATAGTCAACAGAAAGCCAATAACAAATCCTCACGTGTAGACTTATAATAATAATTTATGGTGTGAGCACAAAAGCAAAAAATACACCGGTTTAATTAAAATAAGAAGCAATATAAAAACAAAAACGAACAATACGTTACTTGAAAAAATTGAGGTTTACGCACCTTCTGGCCGAATTCACACTGATTCTGAATGGATCTTAATCATATTCCTTGCATAATATCATTGAAAAATCTGCTTGCGCGCACAATATGTGTATAAGCTGAATTATCACTTCTGGAACACCGGAAATCCGCGTATAACCCACGAAGAGCCATTACATCCACTCAAATTTACTGCATGGTGGGCTGTTTATGATTGTTTACTGTTGGCAATTCGCACTGACCGGCTGATTTAATCGTTCCATACTTCTTTTTGTGGGGTTTTTTTGAAGTCACGGGTCCGTGTAAATAAGCCTCAGACTCAGACTGAGAGCAGTGGTGCCCCATTGGTAACGCAACTTACAATTTGTAGGTCGTGAGTCCGAACCCAGGCAGGCGCTTTACTTTGTGTAAATTATTTCATCACTCTCAAAACGGTGAAGGAAAACATCGTGAGGAAACTGGCATGTCTTAGAACCAAAAATTCGAAGACATGTGACATCCATCAATCCGCATTGGGCCCGATTGGTGGATTCCCTTTCCCACAACGGACCCAAAGGCAGTCTAAGTGCGGAAAAGCGGGTCCATCTATCCTATCCTGTCCTAAGCCTCAGACTCTTGAAGCTGTTAAAGAGAATATCTATCCCCGGTAGTACTGGCAGGAGCGATGGAAATGCCAAAAATTCTGGTGACCACTTTCCGATGTGATATCCCGATCTAACGAAAAAAAAATAAGACATCAAATAAACCTAATACAAAATCAGAACCAAAACAAAATACATCCAAAGAACTTCGGGTGATAACTTTTGCGCCAACTTGTAGATACTAATATTCTTCTTCTTTTCGTGTGAGGTGTGGTGTCCGAGTTGATTAAGCCGCCTCTGGCAAACCCCACAGGCCTCTGACTGGCTACTTCAGACTTACATTAACTATATAAGTCCAGTAAGTGCAAGCTAGTAAATTTTCTTCTTATTGTTGACTCGCGACAAAACATTAACCAAGATAATCGAAAGAAAACTCACTGCTCAGCGAAAGGTATCTTCATCGTACCCAATAAGTATAATCGAATGCAATTTACTCGCAAATGAAAAACCAGAAAATCTTGTCAGTAGCTGTACAGGCTTTTTAGAAAATGATCTTAGGATAAAACAATAAAAGTAAGCCTCTCGACTTTCGACCTCTATCGAGGGTCGTCCTCAAATCAAGTTTAGGTCAAGGTCGTCCAGCTTTTAGGGTAAGGATCCTGTTTATTTTTTATTTAATGTGTTTAATCTGTCAACGGGCCGCGTCTCCCCTTCTCCTCGAGACTCCAGCAAAGGCTCTAATTTGATCAGAATTCGACGAATACCCGAAAAGTTAGACGGGTTAAAGACAAAAAGAAAAATACTGTTGTAAACATGATTTATTTAGGTCATGTTTCGACACAATGATTTTAAATAACAGCTTTGAACCTAGTTAAAAACCACTTCCTTTCTCTCTAACGCTTTTATACTTGGATCTAATTTCTTTCATCATTATTATTTTCTTATTTTTTTGTCCCTCCTTTCTTTGAATTTGTTAACATGTAATATTATTCATGTATGTAAGTATATATCTAAGTATATGTATATTTAAATTATGGATAGTATTTATTATAACAATATATTTTTGTATATATTTATGTTTTAATGTAATAGCGTACACCACAGACTACCCCCTTTTTCATTGTAAGTTCTTTCAGTCCATCCAAAGGTTGTCTGGTAGATATCGCTGTCAGCGATAAGACCGCCTTTGTACCCGTATAATTAAGTTTTTCTTATAAAATAGATGTGTGACTTTTATGGTGTACAATAAAGTATATTCTATTCTATTCTATTCTTTGGGGCATATTTATAAAAACTTTTTGGCCATACGGTTACTTTCACAACTGATTAGTAGATTCTTAATTCAAATAAAGAGGCGAAATGCCCTTTGGGAAATACAGGCAGTTGTTATGTAGATAGAAGTTTTCTATAGAGAATTTGAATTTAGAATAAGCTAATAAGAGTTTAAAGGTCTCTGCCCACTACAGCGTTTCATACCATGACTGTGCTAGGAACGTCAACATCAGACACGAAAAGAAAGAGGATACGCTCATCTATGCCCACTGAAACGGATCGACGGCGTTCTGTGCACCATGTAGTAGTATATAGCAAAATGTTCTCACCGACAATTATTGAAGCAAAAAGTTATAATTAAAAGAGTTAATTAAAAAAATCAAAAAACCCGACTGTTTAAGAAGCGAACTAAAAAGACGTAAACAAGAAGAAAATCATGCTGTGCAGTCGGAGGATACACCTGGTTTTGGGCAGCTAGCTCGGAAATATGTGTCCTTCCTTCTTAAGCTGTTGGGTTTTTAAATTGTATACTCGGTTACGTTTCATTGTACTTATACACCCTGTGTTTATGTTTCATATCTAATTCTCCTGTCGAAGGTCTGCTGGAAGAAATTTGTCTAGAAATAAGCAGCACCTTTGTGCTCTTATGTCTTTATATGTACTTTCTCTTTTAAGTGTTTTGTTTGTTCATAAATAAATAAACATTATTAGTTAAATTACAGCGTTTATTAAATAGTTGCTAATGTATTAACTAGATATGCCGAGTTAAATAAAGGTACTCAAATGAGTAACGTATGTACTGCAATACACGTCCAAAGCACCGTAGGCTGGTATCAGCAGCGCATTATTTACCACTGTTTTTCAAAAAGGGCCAACTTATAGAGCTCATTTGTATGCGCAAACACAGGTGGAGCGCCATCATCCCCTCTGCCATTCCTCCCAAAGTCCTCAAAGTCAATGGGTAGAACAATATATACAAGAGATCTGCCTAGCCTTTTCCCAACTATGTTGCGGGGCTTCCAGTCTAACCGAATTCAGTTGAGTACTGCCTATCTGACCTGAGTATCGGGGTAACTCGATACTCCTTTGCCAGACAGGTGTCAGATTTGAGGCCAGGCGTGGATATAGGGGGGGTGCAACGGCGGCAATTGCCCCGCCCTGGGCCTCGACCAAACTAGTAGTAAAATGATCATCAGAAAATTATGCGCTACAATTTCGAGCTCTCTACGCTCCTTTCGCAACAAAAGTTTTCTACATTCTGAAACATTTAAGAATGGTCAAAATCTGTGCTACTCGTATACCTACTAATAAAGTCCTTGACCACAATGGTTTTCATGTTTACATTTCATCAAAATACTACCGGAATACAAAACCAAGGAGGTTATTAATACGATCCGAAAAGCAGGAACAGCATTTTCTTCAATGACACCAAGAGATCCACTGCCCCCACCTCCTGAGCGAAATTCTGGATCCGCACCGGGTAACGACTGTCAAAAATCTTCAAATGACAGCCGGGACCAACGACTTATCGTGCTTTCCGAGGCATGGAGGAAACTCGCTATGTAAAGATGGTAATCCATCCCCGAACGACCGCAAGTGTTGCTTTACCTTGAAGATCGGCCCGTGCAGTTGTTATTATTTAGCCACGAGCTCTTATAAATACAAGAGACGTAAAAAAAACGGGGAAAATGATTCGACATCTCTTCTTTTCCCAGGAAATGGCACTCTCAAAGAAGACAGACGTCCGTAAGATGTGGGAGCAGATTCCCTTCGCTCTGGAGTTCAAGGTGTATATCTTCAACTATACCAACCCCGAGGAAGTGCAGAAGGGAGGCAAACCTATCCTTAAGGAGATTGGACCTTACCATTTTGAGTGAGTAGTTTCTTTTTTGTTTTATGTTATTGCAAATAAGCATCTCTCCTTCTTGGATCCATCGCTCCCACAGAGATGTCGCCGAACCGGTTGCCATCCTAGAGACAAAACCAAAATATCTCAGTCTCATGCAAAGAGGGTTTTCTGGCAGCACTGAGACTTCAGGTCCTGTCAGTTATGTTTGCCGACATTAGTTTAGTAACGTCAACGTCATGTTGATATCAAGTTACGTTTTCCAAGTGGAGAACTACTCGCCCAAGTGGTTCCAACTGGTGGCGTAAATTATCCTGAAAACCCAAATTAGCTCTTTCAACTTAAACTGCTGCGTTTCAGCTTGTTGAGAGTATGCTTATTTTCTAAATTAGTGATGTGGGATTTTTGATCCTAACAATTTTGACCACCTTTTTCTCTTTTATGTTTTTATCGTAAAACTACAAGGCCAAGGAATAGGCTCATACGTTGCCTATATAGAGGCAAAAATTAACATTATAATATCATTGGCACCTAAATATTTTAACAGAAACACAGCAGTCAACTGGAGACTTACTCTGATGAGTCCAAACTATCATGGTTCTATTGTAAAAGAGAGACGGAACTTAGGACGAGTAGCAGTATCCCTTTTACGGCCACAGGCACTACAAATAAGCTTAGAGAGTTAACTTTCTTAGATAAGCCTATTCACATACAGATACGTGGGTACCATCTTACTATATGCGAAATGCGAAAGTTTGGATGGAAGGATGGATGTTTGTTACTCAATCATGCCAGAACGGTTGAATGGATCTGGATGAAATTTGGCACAGAGATAGATTATAATCAGCACATAGGATACTTTTTATCCTGGTACTAGCTGACCCGGCAAACTTTTTTTTGCCATAAAAAGACCAAACATTTATCTACCCTACCCTACCCTACCCTACACTACCCTACCCTACCCTACCCTACCCGACCCTACATTACCCTACACTACCCTACCCTGCACTACCCTACCCTACCCTACCCTACCCTACCCTACACTACCCTACCCTACCCTACCCTACCCTACCCTAACCTACCCTACAACCTCTCTCGCGATCCCCCGCCCGTGCCAGTTGAGTTTTAAGCCGCTCCGCGCTCAAAAATCGGGAAAATAGGAAAGTTACATCCGTTTCCAGTGAGTGATACCTTAAAGTGTGGCAAGTGAGTGTTGTGTACGCGCACGAAAAGAAGTCATCGGACTCCACTTTTGGGTTTTTTCCTGGGTAAAAGAAGAAAAATTCACTAAGTATTTTTCATATTCCCTTAAACGCTGGTGAATTCTGAGTGGTGACCTATTGATTTTTTGGAGTGCTGGGGCGCGCCCTCGCTGCCCGCACTTTTTGAGGTGTCCTCCGGATTTTTCCGGTGCGACGTGGAGGACTTGCTGGCCAAGAAAGAAAATCCAACTTTCATCGAAGACTTGGCCTGGGGGCGAGAGACCAAAACTGGTTTTGCCCACCTGTGGGCCATCGACGAGTCGTGAAGTTTCCGACGTCAAAACTTTTAATTTAAGTGCAACAAATTTTTAACAGTGCAGTTCCAAACCCTTAACCTCAAAGGGTTTTTCGCTATTGAATAACTCGTAAAGTAAAGCGAAAACATATTGTTTTTATTACGGGATATTGACCCTCAGTGTGGCCCTCTGCCTAGGTCTGACTTTCAGATTTTTAAAGTGAAGACTCCAGCGCGAAATAACACATCAGTGAGACCACGTGTTCGGTACTTAACCTAAAATAAAAAACGTGGTCCGAAAATCCTGATCGTGAAAATTTCTGAAGAGTGTTACAGCCATACCTGCCTGTTCCGAGCTGACTATAGAACAGCTCCATAAAATCCTCAGCAGGATACTTGATACTTCGAGGGAACTCCTCAACCCCTGGCCTGACGTCACCGAGGTTGGTCTCGTGTTGGACACCCCCTCCCCACTTTCCCAAATACCTACCCCCCACTTTTATTTAACCCCCCCCCCCGCCTTCACCCCCTCCAAAATACTTTGGATTCCCCCCCTCCCCAACCCCCCTCAAATTACCTTACCCCCCTCGGGTTATCTTGGCCAATAATAGAGGTGGACCACCCAAGCTTGGGTCCATAGTGACCGCCTTGAGGAGCCCTATTTTTTGGCCCCACCAGATACCCCCCCCCAAAATTTCCCCCTCCCCCCCCACCCCGCCTTCACCCCCTCTGAACTTTAAATTTGCCCCCCCCCCCCAACCCCCCTCAAAATACCCAACCCTAAATTTATTGCCGCACCCCCCCTCGCCCTATCTCGGCCCAGGTCAGGGCTGGAACACCCGAGCTTGGACTTATTTTGACCGGCTCGAGGAGCTCTTTCGACTGGCCCCAACAGAGAACCAAATTTCTGCACCAGCGAAGCCAGAAAATACAGAAACTTGGCCAACCGGTAGTATCAGTAAGCGACACCATCTTAGTTTACTGAAGGGCAACTCAGGAGCAGATAGCCATACACAAAACGCCCAGACTCGGACGACAGCAGATCCCGAGCATCACCCGGCCTTAATTATAAAAGTTTCTGTATTAGTTATAACGACATATAGCAGCATTATTGTGTTGCTATATACCTAGATTAAGACTGTAAGCATTTATTGCTTAATTTATTGTAAAATTTAATTTCTATTGTTTATTTTATAATTTTGACAATTTTAAGACATATTAGCACTATTGTGCTAATATACATTTGGTTAAGACTGTGATACGCATCTTTGCTTATTTAATTGTAAATAAATTTGTTCTTAAATTTAGATTAGGACATATAGTAGTACTTTTGTACTACTATACAGTAGGTTAAGACTAAGATATAAATTCAATCTCTCTGTTGACAAGTACCCTGATTGAGAAGGGGAACGTCAACACTGACACACAAAGCGGGGTATGCTTTACAATACCCCCCTTTTTCAACTTATTTTACACACAATTGGGGTGCTTTTTACACCACCCCTCTTAGACACGACTCTTATCCCCATAAACCTACGTAAGTCAGGATGAGCGGTATGCCTGGAGTGCGCACGCCTGTTAAGAGCCGGTCTCTTGCAAAGGCCTCGCAGAACAAAAGCCCACAAAAGGTACCTGAGCAAACAGGACCTTCAACACAAAGTGTTAGAAGGAGTGTGGGCGAGTGGGAGGCGGGCAAAACAGCCACTAAGAGGACTCCTCCTCCTAAAAAACTGGATCAAACACCTCCAGTAATGTCGATCTCATTTGAGGTCGGCAGCCCGCCTACCCAAAAAACTAGAGTTTTCGAGGCCAGGATGTGTTCGAACAGGATTAAAGCTTTAATGACCACCTCAAAGAACACGAAAAACGAAATAAAGGCCGAGGTGAAAGCGCAAGCCGACCGGCTCTACCAGCTCGTCAAAGAGCTGGAAAACCTTAAAAAGCCCCCAACCGAAAAGACGACGGCGACGACCGGGACGCAGGTCCAGGAGGCGCAGAAGACCGAGGAAGCCTCCATCCCTCCTCCAGTTGCCATCAGAGAGGTAGATGTGGAATCCCTAAGAAAGGCCCTGGAGGAGCATAGTCAGAACTTGGCCGTACACGGCGAAAAGATGGAAAGGCTGAAGGAGGCAATGCAAACTGGCGAAGAGCATATGGAGAAGCTCTCCTATGCCAGTGTAGCGGCAAGTCGGCCTTCCATCCAAACGCCGAAACTAACAGCACTGCACTCAATCGTAGTGACGGCCAAGGACGAGGAGGAATCCGGTGAGCAAGCCCTGGACAGGATCCGGAAGGTAGTTAACGCCAAGGAAGGAGGCATACAAGTGGAAAAAGTTCGCAAGGCGAAAGACAGAAAGGTTATAATGGGCTGTCGCACGGAAGAAGAAAGGCGTAAGCTTCGAGAGAGGCTTAGCAAGGCGCCTGAGTTGGAGGCTCAGGATATCAAAAATAGAAACCCACAAGTTGTACTTAAAGAGGTGATGCAGTACCTCACTAACGAGGAGGTACTCAAGGCCCTGCAAAAGCAGAACGCAAACGTCTTCCTAAATCTCAAGGACGAAAACAGCAAGGTGGAAGTCCTTTATAGGAAGCGCGCCAGGAACCCGCACAAGTGTCAGGTAGTGTTGAGGGTCGCCACAGAGGTCTGGCGGCGCATGCTCGAGGTCGGATCGGTGCACGTGGACCTACAGCGGGTTAGGGTCGAAGACCAGTCCCCGCTCGTCCAGT
This sequence comes from Orthosia gothica, assembly GCA_949775005.1. Classification (NCBI taxonomy): domain Eukaryota; kingdom Metazoa; phylum Arthropoda; class Insecta; order Lepidoptera; family Noctuidae; genus Orthosia; species Orthosia gothica. The sequence continues at coordinate 9,216,696 of OX459044.1, forward strand.
GCTCGCTTTGCCTCGGGTATGGGCATAGCCGGCGCACCTGCACGGAGACCGTGGCGAAGTGCAGCCACTGTGGCGGACCTCACATGAGGACGGAGTGCGCGGACTGGAGCGCCGGGCTGCCACCGACTTGTTGTAATTGCGTGCGGGCCAAAATCGACAGCACGCATCACCACGCCTTCAGCTCAGACTGCACAGTTAGAAGGAGATGGGACGCTATAGCCCGCTCATCCATAGCGTATTGCTAAGGGCACCCCGGGGACTCCTGCCCAACAAACAGCAAGACCATACCGCGTGGCCCAAGCGAATTTACAGCGTAAGGAACTGGCTACCACCGAACTCTTTCTAGAGGCCAGTGAAAGAAAGATCTCGTGGGCACTGATTCAGGAACCTTATGTGGGAGGAGCACGAAGTATGAAGAGCTACCGTGGAGCGAGAATCTACCAGTGCGAGGTCGATGGAAGTGGGAGGGTTAAGGCGGCGATAGCCATCTTTGATCATGACTTGGACGTCATACCCTACCCGAAACTCACCACAAATAACATCGTTGTGGTGGGGATCCGAACCAAAGCCTGGGAAATCGCAGTAGTCTCCTACTACTTCGAGCCAGACCAACCCATAGGGCCATACTTGGACCAGTTGACCCGGATCCAAGCGGAAGTGGCCACCGGTAGATTGCTGATAGGTGGCGACGCAAATGCGAAAAGTGCCTGGTGGGGCAGCATCAAAGAGGATCCCAGGGGAGTGGACATGTCCGCTACCCTGGACGAACTGGAGCTTCAGGTACTAAACACTGGTGACGCTCCCACCTTTGACACCATCAGAGGTGGTCGAGCGTATAGAAGCCATGTGGACGTCACGGCATGTTCGCTCGACCTTTTTGACCTGGTGGACGGCTGGCGGGTCGACACAGGAGCAACATCCTCGGACCACAATACTATATTTTTTAATGTCAACACAAAAAGGGAAAAGGGGATAAACATAAACAGGACAACAAGACAATATAATACTCGAAAAGCAAATTGGCAAGCATTTAAAACTAAATTGGAAGAAATTAAAAGTAGGGATAATATTAATCTAGAAACAATAATAGAAATAAATGATAGACAAAAATTAGATGAGAACGTAATTAAATATATAAATGCAATTACAGAAGCATGCAAAGTGGCTATCCCAAAAATAAACAATAAAAGTAAACTTACCTGTCCGTGGTGGTCCGAGGAGCTCACTGTGAAGAAGAGAGAGGTCATGACGAAGAAGAACCGCATCCGTAATGCCGCGCCGGTCCGGCGAGCGAAGGTCGTTGGCGAGTACCTGAAAGCAAAAGAAGAGTATGAGATGCAGGCAAAGAGTGCCCAAATCGCCAGTTGGAAGGAGTTTTGCCGGAAGCAGGATCGTGAGGGAGTCTGGGAGGGGATCTACAGGATCATTGGTAGGACTGCCAAAAGACAAGAAGACCTGACCCTATGCAGCGATGGTGCATTCCTCAACCCGAGTGAATCGGCCGCCCTACTAGCAGATACGTTCTACCCCGAAGACAGAGTAGACCAGGACAACGCTGACCACAGGCGAATTAGAGAAGCAGCCAGTCGAGTAAATGAGTGGGTTCATGATGAACATCATGATCCCCCATTTCCGACGCTGGAGCTGAAGTCCGCCGTGGCGGGTTTTAATCCCAAGAAGGCACCAGGAGGGGACGGACTGACTTCTGATATCTGCAGTCGAGCGATCCACCAGGACCCGGATGCTTTCCTTGCCCTCTACAACAAGTGCCTTGAGTTGGCACACTTCCCGACCAGTTGGAAGGAGGCTACGGTCATAGTCCTCAGGAAGCCGGGCAAGGACAGCTATACCACCCCCAAGGCATATAGACCAATCGGTTTGTTGCCTGTTCTGGGGAAGGTCCTGGAGAGGATGGTCGTAGCGCGTCTAAAATATCAGCTCGTACCGCGGTTTAGTACTCGTCAGTTTGGCTTCATGCCCCAGAGGGGTACTGAGGACGCCCTCTATACGCTAGTGCAGCACGTACAGGACAAGTTGAGGCTGAAGAAGCTAATTGTCCTGGTGTCACTGGATATAGAGGGCGCCTTCGATAGCGCCTGGTGGCCAGCTATCAGAGTCAGACTGGCTGAGGAAAAGTGCCCGGTCAACATCAGAAGGCTGATAGACAGCTATCTCGATGGTAGGAAGGTCAGGGTTAGGTACGGGGAGGAATGCACTCGAGAGACTAGAAAGGGCTGCGTCCAGGGGTCGATCGGAGGTCCGATCCTGTGGAACCTCGTGCTCGACCCTCTACTGCAGGACCTAGAGCAGCGCGGACTTTTCGTGCAGGCGTTCGCGGATGACATCGTCTTGGTCGTGGATGGGGACACGGCGACTGAAGTCTCTAGAACTGCCAATGCAGCCCTCGCCCATGTTCAGGATTGGGGTGTCCGAAATAAGCTGAGGTTTGCACCGCACAAAACCTGTGCGATGACCATAACCAATAAGCTTAAGTACGACACTCCAATGCTGAGCATGGCCGGGGTCAACATCGGTATGGTCAGAAAAATGAAGTTGCTGGGTCTAACCATAGACGATAAGCTCACTTTCAATGAGCATGCCGCGAACGTCTGCAAGAAGGCAGCGGACGTTTACAAGCAGCTGTCCCGTGCCGCAAAGGTGAGCTGGGGATTAAACACACAAGTCATACACACCATTTACACGGCTAAGATTGAGCCCATAGTAACATACGCAGCCGCCGCCTGGGCACCCGCTGCAAAAAAGTTGGGTGTGCGGAAGAAGCTAGGCTCTGTTCAACGAGGATTCGCTCAGAAGCTCTGCAAATCTTACCGCACTGTCTCTTTGAACTCGGCACTGGCACTGTCCGGGATACTACCTCTAGACCTGCGCATACAAGAGGCAGCCGCCCTGTATGAAGCGAGGAGAGGGTCATCCCGGTTTTTGCCGGGAGACAGGGAGATCGAGAGTGCGGTAAGGTTTGCGGAAGCCCCTCATCCAGCTATGCAAATGCCCCTGGAGTTCATGTGCCTGGCAGACCAAGAGTTACTAGACAGTAACAATGTGCAGGCGGTGCGAATCTTCACCGACGGCAGCAAGATTGAGGGGAAGGTAGGAGCCGCATTATCCATCTGGGATAGTGAAGGTGAAGTCCGGAACCTCAAGCTTAGCCTTGCCGCGTACTGCACAGTCTACCAGGCGGAACTCTTGGCCATTTGTAAAGCGACAGACGTAATCCTCGCGCGGCAAGAGGCGAGCTATGGAGTGTACAGCGACTCAATGGCAGCATTGCAGACGCTTGCAAACCATGGCTCCCTCCATCCCCTGGCCGCGCGCGCTAACCTGGCTCACGCCCTGAGCCAGAGCAAAGTTGTCACCTTGTTCTGGATCAAGGCCCACGCGGGCCTGCCGGGGAATGAGCGAGCGGACGAGCTGGCTAAGGAGGCAGCATTGTCGTCACGGAGGAAGCCGGACTATGACCAGTGTCCGATCTCATTTATCAAGCGACAGATCCGTTTGGAATCGCTTGATGAATGGAATCGGAGATATGTGTCGGGCGAGACTGCTTCTGTGACGAAAATGTTTCTTCCGGACGCAATAGTGGCTTTCCGTACTGTACAACAGGTGCGGCCAGAAGGCGTCCTCACGCAGGTTTTGACGGGGCACGGTGGGTTCTCTGAATACTTGAATCGCTTCAAGTGTAAGGAGAGCCCATCGTGCGTCTGCGATCCAGGCGTGGCAGAGACTGTCCAGCACATACTTGTAGAATGCCCGTTATTTATCAGGGAGCGCTACCAACTTGAATGCGAGCTGGACAGGAAAATAACGAGGGAGAATCTGCATGGGCTCATGGACAAAAAGACTAGGGAGAAGTTTTTGGAGTACTGCACTAGAGTAGCCACTGCGGTTATACGTCGGAACAAAACCTGAAGCGCACCGTGCTTCATTAGTATTTTGTATGATATTTAAATGTAAGCACGGAATGCAGCACAGGCACGTGTAACCGGCAGTACTTCATGTTAGTACCTAAGTTATAACTGTGAAAAATTTTCTGTGATATTATTTGTTATCTGTGCTTGTGTTTTTATCCCTAATCTTATTATGATATTTGATTTTCTGTGATGTATCGCTCACTGTATTATGTGATAAACAGCACTTTTGAACAACCTGAAATAAATGGCACCTTTTGCTCAATTTGATATAATAGCACTTCTTTGCTCAATCTGTTTAATTAGCACATTGTATTTTATTTTTAATGTGTTACTGTATTTCATATTTTTATAAGAAATAAATTTTTGCCCGTAGACTAGATTAATAAAAGTGGGAGTAGTCCTACCCACAGAATGCAAGAGATGTATGTAAGAAAGAATCAGTATGAAAAATGAAAGTACGAGAGGCATAAAAGATTGACCGGAATGGAAGTGTTTGCACTCAATAGGCGCCAATTTTGTTGGTGGGGATTAGAGTTAAGTAACAAAAAAAAAAAAAACCTACCCTACACTACCCTAACCTACCCTACACTACCCTACCCTACCCTACCCTACCTATATAGCCTATGTCCTTTCCCAGGTCTCAAACTATCTTCATACCAACTTTCATCTAAATCGGTGCAGCGGTTTAAGCGTGAAAAGGTATAATATATAAAGAACATAAATATAGAATACTTACCAAAGTTTGTAATACCTACATTGTAATAAAGATAAGTCTCCAAGGTCTCGGATTATGTCCGGGGAACCCGTTTAGCTCGCAGACTCCGCCTTGCGCGGAGAGGTAGGCGCCAAAAAGAAAAAAAAAAAAAATCCTACCCTACCCTACACTACCCTACCCGACCCTACACTACCCTACACTATCCTACCCTACCCTACACTACCCTACCCTACCCTACCCTACCTATATAGCCTATGTCCTTTCCCAGGTCTCAAACTATCTTCATACCAACTTTCATCTAAATCGGTGCAGCGGTTTAGGCGTGAAAAGGTAACAGACAGACAGACAGAGTTACTTTCACATTTATAATATTAGTATGGAAGAATGGATAATGTTCCCTTGGGAAGATAAAATGCTTTTCATGCGGGAGAAGCAGCTGGAAGAATCTAGTTGCAAAATAAAGCAATCATGATTTAATCCACGATGCACAAATGCATAACGTTTAACACATAATCGGAAACGTTTACGCAAATCATCACGTTACTTCCAGCGTGTAATTCAGACTAAACACTTACAATTAAATTAAATGTCAACAAAAGGATGCTCACAGTTAAATGGTATAGTATTACATTGACATGACAACGACAAGTGTGTGTATGTTAATGATACCATTATTGAAAACGGCATTAACTCTGTAAGTGGTTGTTATGCCCACGCTATGTTGCACAATGTAAGAGAGACTCCTATGGCTGAAAATAACGCCCCTTTCCCACGGTTACATCCCGCTTTTTGCAGGATCCTGTTTAGTAGTGTACGTGTTCCAATGCTAGCAGTCACATGAGTATCCTGTTTACAGTATCCTGCAAATAACCGATTCGTTCGAATTTGACCTTCGGTTGTAGCGAAACAACTGGATCCACTTGTCCTGTAAAAACTGGCTAAGTGCGAGTCGAACTCGCGCACGAAGGGTTCCGTACCATTATCGCAAAAAACGGCAAAAAAATCATGTTTGTTGTACGGGAGCCCCATTTAAATATTTATTTTATTCTGTTTTTAGTATTTGTTGTTATAGCGGCAACAGAAATACATCTTCTGTGAAAATTTCAACTCTCTAGCTGTCACGGTTCATGAGATGCAGCCTGGTGACAGACAGACAGACAGACAGACGGACCGCGGAGTCTCAGTAATAGGGTCCCGTTTTGACCCTTGGGGTACGGAACCCTAAAAACAGGATCCAGAATAATTACACGTATAGCTTAATGGAAGTGTTCACACTTCCATTAAGCTATACCGTATATACCATATACCGCATACCGTTTTTTACATTTAACATTGTTTATCACATACTACCATTGCTGGTTTAGAAATATTAAATAATATGCTAGGTACATGCAAATCAAAACAAGGTACATTATAATAATATTATATAATTTTATGAAATTTTGTTTAATGTCGAAAATCCATACTAATATTATAAATGCGAAAGTAACTATGTATGTCTGTCTGTCTGTTACCTTTTCACGCTTAAACCGCTGAACCAGTTTAGATAAAAGATGGATTGGAGATAGTTTGAGAGCCGGGAAAGGACATAGGCTACCCACGAAGGGGGAGAAATGGGTTGGGTAGTTTTGTATAAAACTTCTTATTATAGCTTAAACCGCTGAACCGATTTAGATGAAATTTGGTATGGAGATAGTTTGAGACCCGGGAAAGGACAGAGGCTATTTTTTTTCATAATCCACGAAGGGGAAGAAATGAGGGAATGTTAATTTTATATGTTACATCTTATCTAATTATGAACCGATTTAAGTGAAATTTGGTATGAAGATAGTTTGAGACACTGAGAAGGACATAGATTTCTTCTGTATGCATAAAAAACGAAGGGGTGAGAAATGGGGTGGAGGGTTAATTTTGTATGTAACTTCAAGAGAGAGACAATACAAAAATAAACATTAAAATTAAAACAAACATACAACAGGCGGCCTTATCGCTCTCTGTTCTTCTAGACAACCTTGGGACAATGTTTGGAACGCGAAATTTCGGTACAGTTTGTGAAACTTAAACAAAGTTTTTGAAAATCTTTATCGATGATAGAATGCCATTTTTTCAAGAGTCTCTGGGATACCTTTTCTTCTACTTTTCATGTGAGGATGTGACTTCTGGTGTCAGAGTTAATAAAGCCACCTCTGGGAACCCCACAGGACTCTGCCTTGGCTATTTCAGACTTACATTAACTATATTAAGTACAGGATTCCCCGCGATGTTTTCCTTCGCCGTTGCCTGTGACGTCAAAAATAAACTTAGAAAGTACATATGAATTTAAAAAGGCAGATTGATACTTGCCCGGATTTGAACCCACGACCAAAAGCACAAGAGGCGCGGTCTTACCCACTGGGCCACCATGGCTCAAATGGTGGACGACACACGACATACGAAACATTGGGCCACCACGTCCGGGACGGGGTGAAATGCATATTCAATTAGTTACCGTAACTTATGGGGTGTATGTAATATTTAACGAAGAGGTTGCGAAACAAATCAAAAGAGGCATCAAACTAATGCTACACGGATCAATGGTTCCAATTAAGGTGACGGTACCCTTCTGCTAACCTCTAAAGATTTAAGTATAAACTTAGCGCCTACCAACAAATAGATCATAATTTGTGTTCCACGATTAAATTGCAATAGCACCTGATACAATCAGGCAGACACTAAAAAAGCCGTAGCTTGACAACATGAGCCTACATTTCCACAATGACTAATTCCAACCACAGCTGCTAATGTGCCATTCACGTTGCTACGATTCCCATGACTATCTGGAAAAAATATAATTCTAGCAATACTTGCCCTTATAATAAATTCACCTTGAAATGCGATATTCAGTGTTTTAAAACACTGTAACATTATTAACAAATCACAAAGCTAGAGGTGGCAATTTGATTTTATAGGGTGAATATTTTACCTCGATCGATACTCGCACAAGTGTCTGCCCGCCAAACACTTGGTGGGCAGTGATCACATGCTGCCATGCACACCGAGGCTCAGACGAGGCGCTTTCTCAGTCTCCACAGGGATGTGGCCTACCAGGCGTTACATAGAGGGGGTCCCGGGATGATCTTTTAAGAGGTCATGGTTCTAGGTGCTGATAGTGACCACCAGGGTGGTTTTAGTGCGGTAGATACACACTCCCTTTTGAAGATTTCGGCCCTTGAACCAAAAAAAGGATATGAAAGATAATAAGAAATTTTCGCCACAAACTTTAGTTATTTTATGCTAACAATTCCGTTGGAGCTTGTTCAGTACTTTCTTTATTAAAATCTGTATTGACAATTTGGTCCCATGATCCGTTTTTGCGCTAGACACGGGCGATAAAGTGTTAGTAATTTATTGTTTCTGTCGACAATTCATTTTACTCTTGTTGAGTTATTTTCATTTTGAAATTGTAGTTGCCAATTTGGTACTATAATACGCTTTTCGTTTAGCCAGAGTTCTTTGAATATATATTTTATTACCTTTTCCTGGAAATGCTCGCCAAACATTTTGAACGTACAAAATTTTAATCTAAGTTACTTTTCCTTAGTGAATGGAAAGAGAAGGTGGAAATTGAAGACCATGAAGAAGATGATACGATTACTTACAAGAAACGAGACGCATTCTATTTCAATCCTGAGATGTCGGCACCAGGACTGACGGGAGAGGAAATAGTCGTCATACCCCATGTTTTCATGCTGGTAAGGGCTTTTTTATAAATGTTTATAGTTGAGCTTAGAAATTTAATAGATATCAGTAGACTGGTAAATCTGATACGGAAGGCCTTTTAAAATATAGGCGAGCCCTCTCTCTGCCAGCAGTTGTGAGGTCTATGCTGGCAGAGACAAAAAACTGAAAGGAAATGGCCTTTTTTGAGATCGTGATGGTCCAGAAAGAGGCCGCCAATTGGGATCGTGAAAGGGCTGTTCCCACTTGGAGAAGAAGGCGTCGTGGAGGCAACCGCCTCGACGCCTAAAACGCCGTAACCCCGTCTGTATCATAGGCAGGCGGGACTCCGGGGTCACAGATGGCCATGTTGGGGACTCTGTTCGCCCAGCATGTTACTCTAAGTAAGATGGTGGTACAGTGGTCACGTGCTTCCATGCACAGCGAGGCTCAGGGCAGACGCCTCGCAGTCTCCCCAAGGTTGTGCCTTAACAGGCGTTGTACAGAGGGGTTCCCGGGTGGTCTTTTAAGTGGTAACGGGGTAACCCCTTCCATGTGCTGATGGTGATCACCGGAGTGGTTTTAGTGAGGTAAGAAGCCCACACTCCTTGGTCTTTACCGCCAAAAGTCCAAGCACTTTTTGAAGGACGCCCCACGAAAAAATGAGGCTTCCTATATTAAAAATAGCTTTCAATTACTTGATTGTTTGTATCAACGCCCTGGGTGATGTAAGGATAAGCCGTTTAATATGTGTAGTATGGCTAACCACTTAGAATGCTATGAAACTCATACCTTAGACGAAACTGCAAAGACATGCAACAAAATATTTTTTTGCTAATTAATTTACCTTTTTTTCAGGCCATGGCATTAACAGTTCACCGAGACAAACCAGCAATGTTGAACGTGGTCGGTAAAGCCATGAACGGGATCTTCGACAATCCTCCAGATGTTTTCTTGAGGGTCAAAGTCTTGGACATCTTGTTCCGCGGTATCATCATCAACTGTGCTAGGACTGAGTTTGCTCCGAAGGCCGCTTGTACTGCATTGAAGAAGGAATCAGTCAATGGACTGGTTTTGGAACCTAATAATCAGTTTCAGTTCTCGATTTTTGGAACGGTGATTATTTTTGGCTTTTACTTTTTAGAAGCACAGTAAAGTATTGTTACTTTTGGCTGACTCCATTTGCCTTTCATGTGACAGTTTTGTCACATCATCCTACTTGTTCCTAAAATGGTAATATTCTTAAAATATTCTGAAAACAATATTTTGTTTGATATATTTGAGCATATGCCGTGGCCAAAATCATCAGAAACTACACTTTTAATCTCTAAGGGGGCAGATTACTTAGTTCTGAGGTCCTGGGTTTGATCCCTGGATCAGGTAAAATGGTATTGGTTTTTTGGCCCGGAATTTCTCAGTGGCAGCCTGGAGTCTAGATTTGTGCCCAAGTTGATGACAATACGCCCATTAGCATAATAGGGCTTAAAAATAACTAATAATCTTACGTTGACAAATAAAGGCAGAAAAATAATTACGTACTAAAACTTCGTAACAGAGTTAGAGGTAACCCCAATACGTTATAAAAATATATATATTTGTATTTGGGCTATCTCACTTCTTCCTATAGTGTCATTTTTATAATATTAAGGCCTATTATTTTAGACAGAAAAATAAAGTAAATAAATAAAATAATCACTCATTTACAGCGAAATAACACGATAGATCCTCATGTAATAACAGTGAAGAGAGGCATCAAAAACGTCATGGACGTAGGTCAAGTTGTAGCAATCGATGGCAAGACAGAGCAGACCGTATGGAGGGACAAGTGCAATGAGTACCAGGGCACTGATGGCACCGTGTTCCCGCCCTTCTTGACAGAAAACGATCGGATTGAGTCTTTCTCTACTGATTTATGCAGGTAAAGTTGATATAGAAAACTTTGTGTTTGTCTTGTCTTGTACTATTGTAACTTTTGTATAAGAAAAAAAAAAAAAAACAATATCCTTTGTTTTTTTTCTTCTTGTACCCCTGTGGTGTAGTGTACCTACGTGTAGCCTATTCATGTATTAGTATTAAGTTTAGTCGTAATAAACCACTCGTGGCGTACTGACGTGTTTTCATTGTCTTCCCGCAACCCACACACTTCACGATAAAAGTGGTGTTCAACAAAATTGAGTGTGTTTCAGAAAATGTGTTTCAAAAAATATATATTAATTAAAAACTTTAAGTGTGTTGTTGGTTCCTTATATAATAAGTAAATGAGTATCACTGAATATGAAACATAGAATTTAAATGCGGAGAGCTGAGTTCAAACGCCTACTAAAAAATATTATCATTACCACTACTGAGTAATTCATTTCGGTCATATTTCAAACAAGACCAATAAAAATATTTAGCTATTATAACCCTCTGCTGAATAGTTATTTTATAAAACACTAGCGGACGCCTCGCGGTTTCACTCGCGTAGTTCCCGTTCCTGTGGAAATACAGGGATAAAAAGTAGCCTATGTCACCCGGGGATACTGTAACTTCCCAACGGTAACAGAATTTTGGAAATCGGTTCAGTAGTTTCTAAGTTTGTTCGTTCTAAACAAAAATACAAATCTTTCCTCTTTATAATATTATTAATTAATTAATAATATAGATTATTAAATTCATTTCTCATAAAAACAAGCTCATGATTTATGAGAACGTTAAAAAAACTGTTTTTATTCATCTCATAAAATTTACATTTTTAATTCCACGTACTGTTTTCATTTAATGAATTTAATTAAATTATACAAATTTAAAGTGAAGTTTTTTTCTATGGACATATATTAAATTTAACGATATTTTTATATGAAAAAAAATATGGGACCAGAGTTTATCCTGTATCCATAAAATACGAGATATCTACATTCTCGGAAGTGGAAATAAATTTCACTGCCTTCTACGCACAATTAAATAAATGGTATTTCGGTCCTTCGGGACGATTATCCTAGCTTAACGAACAGAGGTATTTTTTTTTTACGGAGCACTCCATAATCTCTCATTTACTTATCTCTGGTATTTAGGTACCTTATGCTAATCCAATGCCGTGGATAAGATTAATGATAATCTGGTATAGTTAATTTACTTATTACATGATTTTATTAAGAGTATTTAATTTTTTGGGCGTGAAATTGATGAACATTGTACATGATTATTATTTTGTAGTTTATAAGTCCAATAAACAGAAGGTGTTATTATGTTCTTAACGATTAATGAACTGGGTGAATCAAAATAAGTTCAAAAACTAAAAGCCGACTACTGAAAAATAACGCTCTAAAAACAAATAAACATACTCTAGGAACAAATAAACATTAATGCATACTTACATATCGATCAAGAAACACTTTGCTAGGCCGCGCTGTAGTTGGGTAAAAAATATTTTTATTGACTTTGACGGGATATGTCTCGCAAACCGTACGCTTGACAATAATATGATGTACCAAAACCTATCTTCATTTTAAAATCATCATCATCATCATCATATCAGCCGAAAGACGTCCACTGCTGGACATAGGCCTCTCTCAAGCGTCACAGTCACATTGACCGGTCCCGTGCATCTCGTAACCAGCGGATCCCCGCAACCTTCACCAGGTCATCGGTCCACCTGGTGAGAGGCCTTCCAACGCAACGTCTTCCGGTTCGCGGTCGCCATTCCAGAACCTTTCTGCCCCATCGGCCATCCTTTCTGCGAGCAATGTGCCCTGCCCACTGCCACGTAGGTTTGGCAATTCTTCGGGCTATAATAATTAAATAAATAATAATTCATTTATTTTCAGACACAGTAGTCCATAAAAGTATTACATTTATAAGCATTACATAAATATTAAAATACAATGTCATTCATTAGCATTAGACTTTATAAAATACTGAAATCATTAGAATTTAATCTATCCAAGCCAAAATAATGGTAACCCTATGTCGGTAACCCTGGTTCTCTTGCGGATCTCTACATTTCTGATTCGATCACGCAAGGAAACGCCGAGCATAGCCCTCTCCATTGCCCTTTGAGTGACTGTAAGCTCTCTGATAAGGCCCATTGTAAGCGACCACGTCTCATTTTAAAATACCTGTTCAATGTTACCACACATGATGGAGATTTTTTATTTGTTTTTGACTTCGGGCCCCCTAAAGGGCGCCATATTCAATTTAATGTGACTTATGACCAGCGGACAAACAAGCCGCTTCCAACAACACCTCATTTGTCAAATTATAATAAGTAGTTTAGAAGTTATGAGGGAACAGATGAACATACATACATAGGGTTATGTATGTATCCCTTTTGCATCGCCGTAGTCGGGTAAAAAGGGGGTTACTACGGATATTAGAAATAGAATTATGATAAACCAAAGAAGACGCCAATACCTTCATTTAAAAAGAGCTGAGAGACTTAAGAGAGCATATCATAACATTTCACCAGGATAACGTAACTTTTCTCGTATCCTCAGGTCTTTCAAACCATGGTATCAAAAGAAGACTTCCTACCGAGGCATCAAGACCAACCGCTACATAGCCAACATTGGAAACCTTGCTGAAGACCCAGATCTTCAGTGTTTTTGTGCTGAGCCTGGCAAATGCCCTCCTAAAGGTCTTATGGATCTGGCTCCTTGCATAAAGGCACCTATGTACGCTTCTATGCCTCACTTCCTGGACAGCGATCCTGCGTTGCTGAATAACGTTAAAGGACTGAATCCGGATATCAATCAACATGGGATCGAGCTTGATTTTGAATCGGTAAGTGCTTTACTTTATGTCTTACATAGCTCCTCTATTGTTTATCCTTGGAATGGAGAATCTCTACCTACCATGAATGAATTAACTAAAATATTTTTATTTTCTTAAGATCAAAGCAGTGGCACTAACTCTTCTTAAGGTTATCCTAGTCGACGGCACGAACTATTTTGTGCGCGGGGTTAAAATGCATGCTATGTCATCCGACAACACGTGCGAAAGAGATAGATACTGTGATGAGCAGTAAGAAGCTGGTTCGCTTACGAATTAGCACTTTTTTGTAGTGAAATGGATGATGATTTAGGACAAAAACGACCGCGTGGAATTTATTAACAGACCTTTGGGAGTCTAGATATCATGAAAAAACGACTAAATGTATATTTTTAAAATAAAATTATTTGCATTGTTGAACTACTAATCTATCCCCGAATGGTGGCTGTTTTGCAATTTTCCTTCATCTTATGGTATTTATTTCCACCCAAAGATGCGTTAAATTAGTAAGGAAATATGGAACTTTCACATTTCATAATTATTATTTTTTACTTTTTTGTGTCCATACAGGGCTAGATAATGATGAGAAAAATTGATATCATTTTTCATTTTGAATGTACATCATCAAACAGTGGAGTAATCGCCAGACTACGTTTGTATGGAAAAATGATCGACTAGTGTAACCAACAAATAAGATAAAGACGATAGATTTGACTAGATTAAAAAGATAATCACGATAAAAATCTTTCACAACTTTGTAAAACTAAGCCCATTTTTCAACCCTTCTCATGACCACGGGCATCCCATAATTTTAGACAAGGAAACTACAAAGATTTTTTATTCAATTTATTCGAGTTGTACAGAGCCACAATATAAATTTATGTAAACCGCTATATAACGGTTTTAATAAAGTAATTATTTAGCAGCTTTGTCTTATATCGCTGCTGGTCATTTAAGGTTTCATTTCTGAATTGTATTAAGGTAAACTAATTAACTTAATCAAACGACCATGTAGATTATAACCCTTAATTTATAAGTATGATTTGTAGAAAAGAACATTAATTTTTCTCAATTATAGTAATCTGTACGTGTGAAGATACATGAATTCCATAATGGAGCAGATGATTAAAATGGTTTCAGATATCCGGAACCCCGATGGTGGCTAAACAGAGGATTCAATTCAATATCCAGCTGCTAAAAACCGAAAAACTAGATCTCTTCAAAGATCTTTCTGGAGATATTGTACCTTTGTTCTGGATTGAAGAGGTAAGTTCTTTTGGATTATTAACTACAGTGTTCTACGTAAACAACATAAAGGAATAATGTTTAAAAACCAGCTAAAAATTACTATAGGACATTATATAAATTGGCGTTCCTATTTGATTTAACATTAGAAAACACTATCTACTCTACCGACTTAGTTAACTGTCTTCTAATTTTTAGCTAAAAAAAGAAAAAACCCGTACATAGCTCTTGAAGAGCACTTTCTAAGATCACTGTGACGTCGTTGTCTATAACACTTTTCGTATAAGTCAAGCCAGGGTAGTAACTAACTAGACTCATGAGATCCATTAAAATAGTGTGAAGCAGTCACATAACAACAGAATTAACGTAAATCAAATTTTGGTGTCCCACAGGGCCTAGCTCTTAACAAGACGTTTGTGAACATGCTCAAACACCAGCTGTTCATACCTAAACGTGTGGTTGGTGTGCTTCGCTGGTGGATGGTGTCGTTTGGCAGCCTTGGAGCTGTTATTGGCATTGTTTACCACTTCAGAGGTAAGAATATGAGGCCCTATGGAAATGTGCGACCAGACCTTAAACAGTAACCTTCTTTGGAACTCCGCTTTATTTAATTATCATGTAAACAAATAGGTTTCTAGTTTCGTTTGTACTTCATAAACTTGTAAAACAATATGTATTACAATCCAATTGAACTGTACAATAATTTTGTCTGTAAAGTTTTATACGAATAGCAAAACTTTTCTTTTTTGCAATATTTAGTTCTCTCAAAAAAAATCTGTCTTCAAACTTACAAGAAACTAAAATTGAAGTTTACCAAGATCGTCTTAATTTTTCCTATCTCTAATTTATTAAAATGTATTTGTATTTTTAATACACTCCAGTCTAACTACATTTTGAAAACTTGGAATTTGACTCAATGAAACAGAATTTCATTTACCGTACCACATATAATATAATACTAGCACCATAGGAAGTAACATCTCATTCTGCTCTCAGATCACATAATGCGTCTTGCAGTTTCTGGGGACACGAAGGTATCGAAGGTGACACCTGAGGAGGATCCTGAACAGAAGGACATCAGCGTCATTGGGCCCCCGCAGGAGCCAGCCAAGATTAATATATAATCCACCTTCGGACGACTCCTGAGCTTGGCGATCGTATGGAGTCGTCGTTATGGGATGGGGCAGAGGCAAATATGGAATCAGACCTTTAGATTTCTTGTCAGGCAAAGAAGAGCTTGAATACGTTTATTCATAGTTGATGTTGTATTTGTTCAAATGTATTAGTAGGAACTAATTAAGTATCGCCTAGTTTGTTGTCCTCGTTTTATTATTAATTAATCATAATGTTTCTAGCTGGTGCACTTTCTGATTCATATTTATTATTAATCTTAATGTTAGCTGCTATCTTTGTGTTATTCTAGTCATTGTTTGAGCATGAGGTCCTCGGTATGAATCCCGAGTCAGGTAAAGGGTTATTGAGAGTAGCAGCCTGGAGTCTTGACTTGTGCCCGGGTAATGGCAATAGGCTCATCCCCTTTTATATGGGACTTAAACAACTGGTGAAATGTGAGAGTACTCTAGGTGTCGCTTTACCTTACTCTTCGGAAAATTCAGACGTGGAGGTATATAATAAGTTTTTTGTTATCTTCAATATTATATTTGTTAACGGTAGTTTTGAACTGTATCTTTAAGGTTGCTCAAGTCGATCATTCTTCCATACAAACGTAGTATGGCGATTACTCCACTGATTGACGGTGTGCGTTAAAAATAAAAATTATATCAATTTTTCTCATCATTATCTAGCTCTTTATGGAAACAAAAAAGTAAAAAAAAAATATGTATTTGAAAGTTATCAGCGTCGAAGAATCCATATTTCAACACTAATTTTAACGCGTCTATGGGCGAAAATAAATACCATAAGACGAAGTAAAATTGGTAAACATTCACGATACAGGAATAAATTAGTAGTACAACAATGCAAATTTTTTTTTTTGAACAGATACATTTTGTCGTTTTTTTATCATATCCATACTCCTAATGGCCTGTTTACAAAATTTCGCTCGATTTCGTCCTAAATTGCAAAAGTGTGTACGAAAACTAGCTTCTTACGGCTCATCACAACATCTATCTCTTTCGCACGTGTTGTCAGCTGAGATAGCATGCATTTTAAACCCACGCACATAATAGTTCATGCCGTCGACTAGGGCAACCTTAATATAACGGTTGCACTTGCTTTACCTTATGCTTATAGACTATTAGATAGACTAGATTACCTGATTAGAATAGATAAGAATTTATATATTAAGATTTCACAATGTCGTAGTTATTTTAATACTTTGGCGACCTTCATGAGAACGCCAAAAACAATGAATAGTTACAATCTTATATCATCTTGCACATTATTAAATTAAATAAGTAAAACACGCAGTAAACAATTAAACATTATTTATTATTAAATTAAAATAAGTCATAAATTATAGCGATGAGCAAATATTTATACTTAATTATACGAAATAAAGTATAATAAACTTAACTATATCAATATTTACAATCATTACACAAATGTAGTTCTTAATATTAATGGTAACTCCTATTGGTAACTTCACAACGGTGGAAAATTTTAGAAAAACAATAGAATTTATTTTTTAATTCCTGAACAAATTTTGGTCTGTTACTTAATTATTGAACAAAATAGACCCATAAAGACGAATGAAAAGCTATTTTGCCAAACCATAACAATTTCAAAAACTAGTAAGATCTCGACGGATACTAAATTACTTGCTTCGACAGAATCTATTACAGATATTATTTAAATTTTATGCTGAGAATTTATAATATTTCATAATTTGTATATTTGTCTCAAAATATTCTACCTTTTCAATATTATTATAAAAAGCTTACCGTCTTTAATTTCCATATTTTAATCTTTGTCGTTTCACCCAATAATTTCTGATTGGGAACCAAGACTAACTTTAATATCACTGGTATAAGTACACTATTCTATCAAAAAATGTGAGAAACAGTCATATTTATTTCGATTCTTAAAAAAATCACAAAATAATCTTAAAGTAAATTCAAAGTTGGGTCAAACCCATCCTTATAATAAACAATCTCAATCTTATTCTTTCTTTCTTTTCTCTTTCCTCTCAGTTCAACAATAAAGAAAGCCTATACAAAATAATAACATTTCTTCCTTACTACTTATTTACAGTTTCTTCTTTGCTACCGTAGCCTGCCTTAATAACTTCGACGTCGTCAACAAATCATTTGATTTTCCCAAGAGCTTGTGCATTTGCTTTTTCTGCACATAATTTATTAATCTATTGAAACTTAACCTTAACGCGTAAGAGATAAGAGCATATAGGGTTACCATTACTGAAATGATGAGAAAGAAAACATCTAAAGAATAATATTGGAAGAAAGACATGTCTTTCGCTGGTGACTGCAAATGGTAAGCTCCCTTATGCCTTATTACGTATTCAGTCCAATAAATAGCTCTTTCTAATGGAGTTTCTTTCTGATCTCTAAGTAAAACCTGCCTTTTCATAACTTCGATTTTGTATCTGGGTTCTGTGATTACTTCTAAGATAGCTTTGTACAATTTCTCGGGTGTTAGGTGTTGCAGGTCTAGTTTCTTGGCATAGCCATCGACTTCTGCTTTAGCGGCGTTGGCGTCGTGGTCGCAAAAGATGGGAATGGTGACGATGGGCACGCCGTGGTAGACTGTCTCGAACATGCTGAGGAGACCTCCGTGAGTGACGAAGGCTTTGATTTTTGGGTGACCTGTAATGAAAGAAGAATGAATAAGTGTAAACAACACATCCCAGAAAAAAAGACAATTTTTAAATGTTTAATCTAATAAAATAATTCACCAAAAAACTAAATAATAGCTGAGTAAAACAAATTCGAGACACAAATCTTCCTGGAGCATCTAATAAATCCCCTTCTTGAAAATACAAAGTAATTAGAGGCTAAAGAACCTCTTTTACATAACCCTAGTTTTGTATAAAACTTAGTAACCATCTTGGAAGGCTTCTGAAACTATTAGCTAGGCACAAACTGGAATATTTATTAAAGCATTAGCGGATTCGGTTTGTTTTGACTTGAATTTTAGTTCGGCACGTGACGTAATCGAACTTTACGACTTTGTATTCAGTTTGCTAAGTTTTTGTCGCATTTCGTGGTTTATCAATTGATTTAATAGCCTGTTATGAATAATGCAAACATTATTATATATATGATTAGAGCAGTGGTGGCCCAGTGGCAACGGCCGTAACTTACAAGTTGTAGGTCGTGAGTTCGAACCCAGGCAGGCGCTTGACTTTATTGTTTCATCACCACTGCTCTCAAAATGGCGAAGGAAAATTTTTGAGGAAACCGGCATGTTTTAGAACCAAAAATTCGAAGACATGTTACATCCACCAACCCGCATTGGGCCCGCGTGTTGGATGTGAACAACGGACCAAATGGTAGTCAAAATGCGGAAAAGGGGGTCCATCTATTCTACCCTATATCTATATTTGATGATAATAAAACACTGTATCACCATAGTAGTCTTGCACGTAGTATCTTATTTGGGGTCGACGATACATGTCTTCTACCTCCTTATATTTCTAATGTAGTCGTCATCACAATAGTAGCCCTTTACACAAAAACCATTCATCGTTTGTTTCAATATAAATGATTTATGAGTGGATGCAGACGTTGCACCGCGTCTAAGTATTTTTACATGCTGTTTGTAATTGTAGGTCTACATTTTGGAATCAATCTCCATTTAGGCTCGTTTTCTAGAACGTTTTTTCAAACATGAATCTTAATTTAAATCTAGATTAAATAAGGGTTATATTGATAGTCTGATTCAACTTATTATATGTGTTGCCAAATTTTTGAGGCTAATGATTTATGATCATAGCACGTTTCAAAATTACATTTCATCTTTTATTTAAATATTAATTACATTGGTTTTAATTACGTACCCACTTGTATAGCTTTTGATTAATGGATTATATATCTACGATTTACAATATGATATTAAAAGCTCAATTCTACGAACGAATTTTAAATCATCATTAATAACTGTAAAATGTAACTTAATATAGCACTCAAAATTAGTGATTTAGTTGAATATATAAGTGCATTCATCCCAATGTCTAGACCTAAACACAAAATATCAATCACGCCTGTCAGCCGTCCCTAACGCTTACAGACTTCACTTAAGATTCAGACAGGTCTAGTTTTACAGACCAATGTTATTTTGCAAATCATATTATTGCTGAATTACACAGCAACTCAATTTTCTCCTTTTCAGAATCACTGTTCAGTAACGCAACATAATTGGAACATGTGAATATAAAAGCTTAATGAAACCTTTTGTAAAACGCAGTAGTTTTTTTTTTGTAATATATTCATAACCAATTTATCTATAACATCTATTTTGAAGATAAAATGTGCTTTGCATTTTTTATCCCTACTATTATTATAAACGTGAAAGTTTGTGAGGATGGATAGATGGATGGATGATTGTTATTCTTTCACGCAAAAACTACTGAACGAATTTTTATGCAACTTTACAGGAATATAACGTATACATCAGAAAAAGGATATAATTTATAAATATATTGGGAGAAGTACTAATACCACGTGGGCGGCGCCGTGGGCGGCAGCTAGTATTACAAACGCAAAAGTTTGGATGTATGTTTGTTACTCAATCATGCCAGAACCACTTTCCACGCGGGTGAAGCCGCTGGCAAAAGCTAGTAAAATTATAATTTTAAAGGTAATCAAGGTCTACAGTACCTAGTCTTACACACAAATATACAATTTCATTCAATACTACTAACCAAGCAAGTCCTGCTGTGGCAGCCACTTATACAGTCTTATATTCGAAGGTATATCAGTCATATTCTGTGCCGCATCCTGTTTCCACAGCACCCTTTGTGGTAGCCTTCCTAAGGCCTCCACCAGAAGACGGTGAGCTGAGAGAGGCATCTTCGTGGTCCTGACTGAGGATCCCATGGACACGTACACGAAACCCGTTTCACCAGCTCCAGAGATCCATTCTTCGATTTCCTGAGGAAAAGGAATAAGTTTCTTAAAGTTAGGACTGAAACATAAATAGGCTAAGATGTCTGTTAAGTTAAAGAAAACCAAAATAGCAAAACAAATCCATTCAACCTCAGAGAAGTTGAAATAATTTAGATTTATCTAAATATGCTTTCAGTATTCAATTATACAAGTTATTTGGTAGTTGCATGGATCAATGCAATCTCTGCTCAAGAAAACATAATATTTTGAACCTCCTAAGATATAAATCCGATATCGAAATCCGTGCACACTAACTTAAAATTCAAATAATATTTTAACAAACTGCGAAGAAATAGGTACAAACGCTCTGGCATTACCGTCGGGACCTCGAGACCCAGAGTGTAACTGACAGAAACACACACAAACTTTTAAGACACTTTGGGCAAAAAAGGGTAAAGTGTTCTAGATTTCACGAATGGATCTACATCAAAGAATTGTATCGTCCAAGGCCTTAGGGGCTCTTTTTTAGCTTCAGAAAGTAAGTCAAAGAAAGAACATTAGAATCTTGTTGTCAAACAAAAACTTTACTTTGAAAATGTACCTATAATGAATCCCTAAAATTAAATTTTAGTTCGGGTAATTAAAGAGAACCAACAATGAAAAATACACAAAACGATAACGGTCTACTAACTCTGGAATTGAGTAATTAAAAACTATATAGAAAGTTATAAATTACAAAAAAAGTTTCACAAGAACTTACATCGGTAATCTAAATAAAGTTCAGAAGTCTTAGCACTCTTGGAACTTAAATTGCGCATCACAATCAAAGTATTTGCTATTTCAAATTGAGTTCTAAACTTAAAACTAGGCTGGGAGTCACACATGTATTCAGTTACTGAAATCTAGAATCTAATTAATGTTGAGAATTCTTCATGAGTTCAAGCTAAAGTTAGGTGGCGCTTCCACCCACTCACCTAGGTGCGGGCGATAAGCTAGATGTGTTTGCTTTTAAAAGATTACCTTGCTGGCTTTTTTTCCAAGTAAGATTAGAGTGTAACCAGATTTAGCTGAATATTAATATTTTAGAAGTACTTAGAACTACCTTGCCTTCTTTACACCAATCCTATAACTTTACATATACTAAACTATGTTTGCATTTCGTGTTCTTCGACCTGAAAACTATCTCATTGCTATATAAGTATATTCGTTTGGCAAACGGGACCATAGAGTATAGTAATATTATAGAGCGAAATAGGACTGACTGTTTAATGCGAGATACCAACGAATGGCGTCAGATTCGATAAGAATAGTCATTCAGACATTGTTCTTTGGCTCAAGAATGATTGCGACAAAAAAATAAAAATAACTCACCGGATCCAATATCTTCGACTCTTTACAATGAATGCAGGCCACTTCAGCGACATTCGGCAGGTAGGGTCTTGGATACGACACCGAATAGTGTCCATTCTGAAGAATAAAGCTCACATTCTTCGCCATATCATACACATGAGGCATCTGCTGGCCAAAGTTCCTTCGCAGAACACCCTGGAGGATCTGCATACTGAATGCATGGAAGGGGAGGATAGCTGCATGGAAGGCCGCATTTAGAGCTCTGTCGATAATCCCCATGTTGTCAGTAAAGCCTTTGCCGAAGAATGGAGTGACGGAATAAGGAGCTGGGCTGCCAGAGTTGCTCAAAGGCATGGTGTAGAAGCCCACAGTGTTGATGTACATAAAAGGCACTTTGAGTTTGTAGACGACTCCTAGAGCGCACTCGGGATAGGTTCCGTCCAGGATGACGAGATCGAAAGTCCTTCCTGATCTGAGGAAGGACCTCGTCTCAGGGTCACTGAGGAACGCGTCACAAGCCTGGAACAAACAGAAATAGTAAACTATGGGTAAACATAGGAATCAATTAAAGTAACACATTATATCAATAAAAGACGAAAAAAACTTGAAAAAGAAAATAATTTAGGGATTAAGGATGAACCTTTTATAACAAAAATAAAGAAAGAGTTTCACTTTATTTATTTTCCTAATTTCCTTTCCTAAAAGCTAATTGAGAGTTTTAAGAGCACTGTAAAAATATGCAAATGAAGTATGCTTATAAAACGTCCTATATTTCTCTTTAACCGTTAGATGCAATGGCCAGCAAATTATTGTTTTAAAACCTCTAATCATCGTTTATTTCTTCGAAGATGATTATGATCGCAATAATGAAAATATTCTCATACCAATTTGAGAAATTAAATTAATTTAGGTGTGATCCAAAACGAAATCTGGACTAACTCGTTTTACTAGGGCTTTGCCAAATTTAGAAAAAGGTAGATCCTTATTGCTGAAAAGATTTTCCTAAACGTTGCTCCTATTAGGACAATTGCTACCATAATTATTATGGGTTTCGATAAAGTCGTTTCCCCCTCATTGCTCGGTATCCTCATTAACTGGGTCCAGGGATTGTTTGGCTTTATTGGCATTTTAAATTTAGATAACAATATACTGATTGGGACTTTTACCAGTCACGTTATTTTTGGTGGCCCGTGCGAAAATTAGGTAACTCTTAAACACAATATTGTTAAGTTTTTCTTATGGTTCGCTCTGATAATCTATAACATATGAAACCTTTTTATTAAGGACTAGCTGACCCGACAAACTTTGTTTTGCCATAAAAACACCAAACATTTATCTACCCTACCTACCCTACCTTACACTACCCTACCCTACCCTACGCTACACTACCCTACCCTACACTACCCTACACTACCCTACCCTACCCTACCGTACCCTACACTACCCTACACAACCCTAACAAACAAGAAAAAAAAATATATACATACCTAAAAACCATCTTTGAATTCAACGATCATTTAAAAAAAAGAATTGGCCAAATTGGTCCAGGCGTTGTTGAGTTATGCGCTTACCAACACATTTTGCGATTCATTTTGATTATACTATAGAATAAAAATAGCCTTTGACACTCAGCGGTAGTGTACTACACGGTCAAGATCTCTGAGCACCCAAAATACTAGTACTAGCGGCGTGAAGTTTCACGATATTTCAACGCGTTACATCGTCGTCACTTTATGTTTATGTTTTAAAAGAAAAAATCCCTGTCCAATATTTTGTATTGATCTACATTAGTTACAAAAAAAAATACAGTAAACTACACTATTATGATAAACATTATGTAACAAGCTATTTCTTATAATATATGTAAATTCATCTTTGTTTATCACTTAGTTTTAATTAAGTTTTCAATGGTACCTAATAATATCACAACATTATTCATGTAGCTACCGTTGTTAATTAAGAATTGATAATGTACCTACCTATGCTTATTTTTAAGAGTAGAGGTGTAAGGTAGGTAGGTACCTATTTCGTATATTATTATTATTATGTACAACTTGGGTTACGCGTGGCGTTGTGTAGCTGTCATTGAATTTAACCGCAATAGATTTTACGTGCCTCGTTTTATTGAGAAGTCCATTAAATATATCACAGTCGCCTTTGACGCTCAGCGGTAGTTTCGTATCTAATAGCATCAGTACATCTAGAGATCAACTAAGTTTTACAAACATACCTCCTAAAGTAACAATTTTCTTTTTAATAATAATATTTAATTTAGATTGATAATAACCTCAAAACTACAATTGATTAGACATCTTCGACATAACTTATTTAAAGTAGAAAAAAAGCGCCTAGAATCGCTAAACTAAGGGATCTGCGAGCAGAATTCACAAAGGCGATGATAACTTGTGCCCGCCTCGCCAATCGTTTAGTAGTTATCTCGAAGCTCAATAGATGGCGTTGTACGCCAAGACGCCGTTTCTGAATCTCGCAATGGTTTCGTTACATAGAAGCATATAAAGGGTATGTCGGTAACTTTGGTCATGTGTCGGGAGTAGGAAGACTATGGTTAATTCCTTATTGATCAGTCTTCTAACTCTCGATAAAAAGAAATTAAAATACATTTGTAGATAGACCGTTTTTCAAGTTTTTTTTTTTAGTTTGACCTTGAAATGGCCAATCGTGTAGTACTTTTGGAGGTTTAATCAAATACGAAGTCTGCTTTTGAAAACCAGTGAGTTGACGTGCGATCGACTGTACGATAAGCTAAGAAACAAGTTAAAATAAAAACAAATTAGTCGCCATCCAGGTTTCTGTTTGGATCTGGTAAGTAGGTAAATGAATTTTATTCTTGACTTGGTATGAGAATAGTTTCGTTAGTGCATTTAGCTAACCTACCTCATAGCCATATCGCAGAATATCCTTGACTGGCATCTGATCCTCGCCCCTCATCCTGGCCCCCACCAGGTCGAAGGACATATAGTTCCTCACATAGGTGACTAGACCCTCAGGAGCGATCTCTTCCAAGCCAGTGATGTGGAAGTCAGCAGGGAACGCACTTATGAAGGTTATGTTGTGATCTCTGGAAAAAGCAAACGTATATGTTAGATTCATAATTTCTAGGATTCAGTACTCGAAGGGTCTAAACGGAGACCTATTGCTGTCAATCACGTGTGCGTCTGTCACACACGTTATACAGCCAAACGGTTTGAACTATAGTCTTCAAAAATTTTCACAGTGCATCTTGTTGACCCAAAGTCATACAAATTGTCAAAAAATATTTCTAAAAGTTTTAAGGAGAGCTCCCAAATCGCATAAGGGGTCCCGAAAAAGAAATGGCCTACCCCATCTAGTGGGGAACGTTGTTTAGAGCTCGTTCAGTAGATCTCTTCATCTGAGAGTAGATCATGCTGTATTTTTTGTTTAAAAACACAAATTAAATAAGCAGGCGCGCGGCGGCGCACCGGTAGTGACTACTTACCGCATGATGAGAATTGGGATTCTGACAATCGTCGGCTAGCCACTCAACAAAATAAGAACTTGTAAATGAATACAAATTCACAACATATGTAACAAGCATCGGTGGTTCAGTGGTAGAATGCTCGCCTGCCACGCGGGCGGCCCGGGTTCGATTCCCGGCCGATGCAATCTTTTGCAAGTTACCACTCATAAAAGCGTTTTTTTTTTGTTCTAAGGAGATCTTCTCATAATTTTGTACTTATATCCTAACTTTAGTTTCTTTATGATTATACCATTAGCACAGATAATATAATACTAGCATACAGATGCCTCATCTCGTAGACACAAACTGTGCCGACGTAACTAGCGTTTTCGACGGACTAAACCGATAAGGACTACTTTACTAAAAGTACATCGAACGCGGTCGCTTCTGACCCAAGTGATAGGTGTTAGCAGTGACTTGGAAGTAAAAGGGTTTACTCGGTTCTTTAAATACAGTGACGATTTGTTTTATAGTATTTTTGCATGTTTTTCAGTTTCATTGTACCAACATGTGTTACAATACATAATTTAAAAAAAAATAGTCGGATAACCTAGAAGTTTAATACAGCGCCATCTATTGCAATGAGTTTTAAATGATCCGCTCAAATAATCATTGAAATATGAATTAAGAGCCCCATAATCATAATTTTGTGCTTAGGAGAGTTAATTAAACTAAATTTTTTATGACCATTTCTTGAAAATCTTAATATAACACAAAATTCAATGACAAATTGATGCTCATCACGCCATCTGGTGCAATTTATTTGAACCAAATTTTCTTTCTTAGCGTTGGGTCCCCGTGTCATTACAATCAACTTTGATCTTTTTAAGGCACCTCAGCTTTAATTGCCCGGGATACAATTGGACTTGCATATTAATATTATTGCTATATCTATGTACATCTCACATCATCACAGATTTTTGGAGAGGGGTCTCAGTATATTATAATATTAGTAAGTATAGAGGTACTGGGAAACCCCAGGCTGTGGTGTCTCATCCCATACATATAAACCGTGCCGACGTAATATTGATTATACTGAGTTTTTTTTGTACATCGCTCGCGTTCAGTTCCGTTCCACGGATAAAGATGGATGATGATGATGATCGCCGTGGAACGGAAACGAACGCGATCGATTTACAAAAAATAATCGGTGATGAAAAACGCTAGTTACGTCGGCACGGTTTCTTTGTATGGGATGAGGCACCTGTATGCTAGTATTATATTATCTGTGCTGAGGGTACAACTTAGGTGTATGAATTACCCTCTATCGATAATAAAAAGCTTGTCATAACTTACCTCCTAATAAGTCCTCGGGCCAGTTCCCAGAAAGGCATCTTGTGTGACTTGGTGCCGCCCATGGTAATCATCAGGATATCGCTGCCGCACGCCGACGCTGCCAGGAGGATCGGCAGACAAAGGAACGGCCATCGCGACCTATGCTGAAAACAAAAGAAAAAGATTTGGTTAACATTATGTAGCTTATAGAAACAAAAAAAGAAAACATTAATTTGGCACACGAAATGCAACACAATGAAGGTAGGTACAACGATACGAAAGTTTAAATAAAGACACCAGTTCACCAAAATGTCAGACAATAATACCTAGGCCGGTGCTGGTTTTTAACTGAACCTTGAGTGAAGGTTTTTGTAACGTAGACGGGATAAATTCTCTAAGCATTCTTTACAAGTCAACCAAGCTATGCTTGCAACCATATTGTAAGTCTTGAAGGAAACTATCTCATGTCAAGATTAGAACGATGCAACAACATTTTCATAGAAATTGTTCTGCTTCAGAATGTGTAGTCATATTGTAGCTTAGCGCATGTTTACGTAAGCCTTAACTCAAGAGGCTAAGTTAGATTGTTTCTCATGAATACCATGTCACCAGCACTCATTCCTTTAAAACTGTGAGGCATCATAATGGTACTGCAGAAATAGTTTGAGCTTAGGTCTTGGAGTCAACACCCACAAGTTTTAATGAATCTTGCTCCGTCACGTGAGAACTTAAACAATACTTCATTTTGACGTTCATTATGTGTACCTATTTTGAATTTTCCTTGTGTTTTATTTTGCCCACATGTGTCAAATGTGGATTTGTTTGATTCGTTAACTAAGCAAAATCAACGATAATGAAGATGTTTAATTCACACACATATAAATAACTAGCTGCCTGTGTTAATATGCTATATTTCTGAAAAGTTTCATCCAAATCCGTTATTTAAGTATTTTTTGCGTGAAAGAGTAACTAACATGAATCCATTTATCCTCGCAAACTTTTACGTTGATAATTTTAGTAAGATACTTTAAAGCCATAGATTCTATAAGGTCGAAAACGCACTAGCAGACGGCTTGCTTAGCGCCTAGACCCTAGCGATTGGCCTGACGAGTAGAGAAGTAAAATCAACTTACTATAAAATGTTCCTAACCAGCCGCATTGAGCACTATTCGACTCGCGAAACTACGAAGGCGCGAAGCGCGTAATGCAGCTGATAAGCGCCAGGCGCTAAGCAAGCCACCGGCCAAGAGCACAGATAATATAATACTAGCATACAGATGCCTCATCCCATACAAAAAAACCGTGCCGACGTAACTAGCGTTTTTCATCTGCTTAATCTTGTTATTTTTGTGAGTACATCAATCGCGTTCGATCCCGTTTCACGGCAATAGATGGTGTTAGCAGCGCCTTGCAAGTAAAAGGGTTTACGACGTTTGTGAATATTTTTTTCTTTAAATACAGTGAAGGTTTGTTTTATAGTATTTTTTGGCGCGTTGTTACAGTTTTTTTTGCACCAATATGTGTTAAAATGCAAATTTTAACAATCGAGTTGAATGCCTCAGAAATTTAAAAATGCGCCATCTATGGCATCAATTTTAAATGATCCGTTCAAATAATCTTTGAAATGTGAATGAAGAGCCCAATATTCCAGAATTTTGTACTTAGGAGAGTTAATTAAACAAGAACATACAATGTTTATGTTCAATTCCAGATAATGTTAATTTTAAACACAATTCTATTGAATTGTGTGTACATGTCGCGTCATCTAGTGAGATTTATTTGAACCAAATATTCTTTCTTAGCAATGAGACCCCGTGCCAAGAGTTTGTTTTCGGCCTCAGCGATACTTGTTGATTGTCAAAAGTACAAAGTGCATAATTCACCAACTATCGGCAGAGTTAGACTATCCCAAAGATTTTTGATATATGTTCGCTTATAGAATGTCCAATGGCTGAATCAGCGATGGCGGTGGTCAGAATGCCAAAATGTTTGATTGATCACATCACATTTCGATAGCGTTGAGCAATCCCATACATTTTAACACCCGACCAAAAAAGAGGGGTGTTATAAGTTTGACGTGTATACCTGTGTGTTTGTGTATCTGTCTGTGGCATCATAGCTCCTAAACGGATGAACCGATTCTGATTTAGTTTTTTTTGTTTAAAAGGTGTCTTTATTGAGAGTGTTCTTAGCTATGTTTAATGAAAACCGGTTCAGCCGTTTAAAAGTTATGGGCGTTTTACTTTAAATCGCGATGCGGTGTGAACGGATCATATATATATTCCAATAGATGGCGGTTTTTTAAATTTATGGGATATTCCACTCGATTTTTGCAATTTGTATTGTAAAATATTTTGGTACAATGAAAATGTATATAAAGAAAAAAAATATTCACGAACCGAGTAAACCCTTTTACTTGCAAGTCACTACTAACACCATCTATCGCTTGGGACGGAACCGACCGTGTTCGATGTACTTTTAGTCAAATAGACCGCTAGTCCGTCGAAAAACTCTAGCACCGTTTCTGTCTATGAGATGAGGCATCTGCATGCTAGTATTATACGTATTATCTGTGCCTGTACCTATAAGTATTTGATAGGAGTAATAAGTACATAAATATAAATAAAATCAAGACCCTGACTTCTAATAATTACTAATATCTTAGTAATAATACGAATGGGTAAAAGACTTCTTAGAATTCTAGAATACACTTCGATCATAACCTTCATCTAATTTTATACACATGACCTGCACTTAATCGATACTTAGTCGAACGAGTTTTCTTGGTAAAGTACAAGTTTTTGTAAAAGTATGTTTTTAATTTTACATAGTTACACTAATATCACACGTCGTCTAGCGGTTGCTAACTTGCTAGTTACACAGCATAAAGCAGTTCGATTCCCGAAACGAAAATTGTGTTATTGGAATTTCCATCTGGAATTTCTTTGTAGCATCCCGGAGTCCGGTTTCGTACCGGGTTGATCGCAAAAGATTCGCCCCCTAGTAGTCCTACGAAACTTAAACATAACTGGTGTATTGTGGATGACCAGGGGGGTAACCACAAGCTCTTAGAGTAAGGTTATTTTGAGATCGAGTAAGTGACAGATGTATACAAGTCAGATACATCTGTCCCTTACTCGATCTCAAAATAACCTTACTCTAAGAGCTTGTGGTTACCCCCCTTATGGTAGGTTCTGTGCCGAACTCTGCGAGGCATACAGTCATAATATGTTATTTGTATTCACATCCCAATCCTATCCTATCTAATATATAAAGATATTTGAAAGACCTATCCATAAATGTTTTGTATAACACGCCAGCTTATAAATATACTTGTTTAATGTCAGCCAAAATCAAATTTTCTAAAAACCCAATATCTCGAAATATCAAGCTTAGAAAATATAATTATCTGACTGGTTAACTGGTAGAGAATACCTAAGGCATTAAGTCTGCCATTGTACCTTTGTGCATGAAGTTAAAATAAATAAATAATAGGACATGGTAAGATGAGTTGTTAAAACATCGACAATTAATAATTATGTCAGCGGCCCTAACAATGATTTTCCCACGGCATCGACATACGAAAAACTCCACATCAATCCCTGCTTGCATAGACATGTACTTATGTTTATTGTATACCGGAATTAGGTAAAGGCATACCAATGCTAGCGACCTTCCTGAGGCTCAACAGTCTAGACAAGTGAACGCACGAACGAAAGCGTCAAGAAAGCTATGATAAATATGACAAAAATGTATGCGCAGGCGCAACCGAAATGTTACGTGACAGGTCCCTTATTTTTTGACATTTTGACCTTCGCCATCATTGATAGAAGGACACTGTCGAGTGCATAGTTATATTTCTATGGTCGATAGCCTTTGATAACCCGACGCGATTCGATTTATATGGCATCGATTTATAATGGAACTCCTCAGTTTGATTTCGCCTAGCCCTTGCCATCATCGGACAAAAAAAACGATATGTGATTTTTACAATACGATGCAATTCGACTGATTTGCACTTAAAATTTTCTTGGAAAATTCTTGTATGATATAGACCATCGACGCAATTTAAATTGCATTGCCCAATCGAAAAGGTGTCTAGATTACATTTTACATAATATATTACTTGCATGTATTAGGTATGCAAGTCCCTATATTAGGTATGTAAGATACAGATTATTTTATTTAATGTAACAAATATACAATTGCCAAACTTAAGTGGCAGTGTGCAGGGCACATTGCTCGCAGAACGGTTAGCAGATGCGGCAGAAAAGTTCAGGAGTGGCGACCGCGAACCGCCAGACGTTGCGATGGAAGGCCTCCCGCCAGGTGGACCGACGACCTGGCGAAGGTTGCGGGGATCCGCTGAATGCGAGACGCAAGGGACCGATCAATGTGGCGACGCTTGTGGGAGGCCTATGTCTAGCAGTGGACGTCTTTCGGCTGATATGATGATGATAAGCAATTGAATATTCTAAAAAAAAATACAAGCCAATAAACAAATACAAAGGGGAGAGAGGGAAAAGGAATCATTGTGCATCAAAAAATTCGTCCACATCGATGTCAATGGGAAACGTGTCCAGAACGCTGGCAGCATTGCCACGTTGGATTGTAATTGGTATGTAAGAATATTCCATACCTGCCGGAATCAGGTAACTAATGAAAAACCAATGTTAGCCAATACCTATGAGTTCTTCTAAGAAACATCTGCCGAGCTTTAGAATATTAATGTGTAATAAGTAGTAAACATCAATTACTATAACGACATGACCTAGTGACACTTGCGAAACATGAGGACCACACACAACAAAACACACACATGTTTTGTTGTATAGGCCTACAAGAATTCACATTAAATGGCGCAATCAGAAACGCATGAGCGTTGAGCGTAAAATCTGGATGAGGCGTTGCATAAAGCGGACCTCGTTTTGGTTTGACACAGAAAATGCGCGGGCGCTGATAAACGTGAACACGTTATATTGTCCTTTTGAACAGAAATACCTACTGAGAATTACTGAGTATA
The DNA here is from genome assembly GCA_949775005.1 of Orthosia gothica. Taxonomy (NCBI): domain Eukaryota; kingdom Metazoa; phylum Arthropoda; class Insecta; order Lepidoptera; family Noctuidae; genus Orthosia; species Orthosia gothica. The sequence continues at coordinate 9,248,203 of OX459044.1, forward strand.
AAGATCGAAAAGTGAATAATTTTTCTTCCCGTTTTTCGTTTTCCAGATCGTTAAAGTTAACTAATCAACATGAACAACGTAGAAACATAGTTAAATTTTTAGTAATAACAGACGCAAGTCGATCTTCAAGGTTAAGTGACAATTGCCGAGGACGGTCTGTGAATGGGTTGCCATAACAATACCGAGAACACCGAGACTCCTCTGTACCTTGGAACTGTTGGTCCAGTTTAAGGTGAACAAGCACCTAGACGCACCGCAGGAGCCGTACGCGCCGCAGTCATTTTCTCAAGGCCCCGCGCCGAATGCGCCGAACTCACCGCACGCATCGTATCCACTTTTGTACATCTTATTATATCAATATTTTCTATACGGATGACGTGTCCGGGCCGCCCACACCGCGCCCTCACCGCGCTCGCCACAAGCATCAACCGCGGCGAATCTTATGACGTCATCCGCACGCGATGGTGGAATCCGTATACCTACAGCATTTTGCTGAAACGCGGGTCGTGCGGCGCGGATAGGTACGCGAGGCTGTATACGATTTCATACAAAGATTTCTAAAATGCAATGACTGCGGCGCGTGCTGCTCCTGCGGTGGGTCTAGGTGCGCGTTCTCCTTTAGTAGGCGTTTCGGCCGCTGAATTTCGTCCGATCCGTCAAAACAGGAATTGCATTATTATTCATATTGTTGTATGCTGGCTGTCATTACTCGATCTTTGATAATCGTTACGTTACATAGTCAGAACAGGAGTCAGAAAATCTGACGCCTGTCTTACCAAGAGGTATTGTGTTACCCAGTTACTGGGTAACGGAGGATAGATAGGCAGCCGCTCTGTACGACGCAGGTCTATACACTTCGTTCAAGTGCACGATGATTGTTCTGTAAACTTGTGATGATGGGAACCCGGGGATAACGAATTAAACCGCCCGTGTTAAGTGTGCTAAATTTGACGAATTAATTTTACTTAGCCAGTGGACTAAATGATCGCGCGTAATGTGCGGATTCACCGTACAGACTGCCAACTCTGAAGGAGAAGACGAGGTAAATGTTAAACCTAGATGAAACCTAGTGTGTCTCAATAAAAATTATGACTTAGAATAAATTATACATTTTTTAGTTGAAAGCTGATTTCAACAATATCTACTCTAAGTACTATGTATACCTAACAATCAACTGATTTTGTTCTTGTTAATATTTCACACAGTTTCACGCGCGCACTCTTTATTGCCCGGCCCTGCGAGATCTGAGGCCTTAGTGCGAGTTTTTACACACGCTCAATCGCATTAACGTAAACATCAATTTGTATTGAAATTGGATAAGCGCCGTCTGGGGACGGGACCTATTTTTTTGTATACATTTTGACATAAGAGATCGTTTACGTTATCACTAGTGAGTACGTAAAAAAACTCGGAATAAGCACACTGGTCGTGAGTCCTCGTCCAGGGCTAGCTCGCCCTCCATTCTATAACACTGGTGTTCAGCTGCAACCGGTTGCACTTGATCCCGACCGCAGCATAATCGACTTTTCACTTTTCTTTCACCAAATCTACGTAAGTGCATGTCACTCTAACACGCCTACAATCGTGATTATATTGTCATTCCATGGGGCATTAACTATGATAAAAATCACATCAAAAATCCATTCAAAAGTTGTCAAAATTGAAACAGTTAAGTCACATACTTGCTCACAAATTATGACGATGTGTGTGAATGTGAAAGGAGATGATGGCACAGATTCTTTTGACATTTTAGTAGATTAGAAGTTTCCGTGAGTTTGGTGTCCATTAGCCTTGAACTATTGAGCGTACGGTGAAGTGGAAATTGTTTATTTACGTTGGGTAATGCAAAGGTTTTTGCCTTGATTGATAAACTGCTCTTTCTTTTGACAGCATAATGGTGAAATATAGTGAAAACCTGTGTTCTACATATTTTTTTTTATTTACAATTTTCATTTACAACAGCTATTTATATACATAACTGTGATGATTGAGATTGATCAAATGTTTTTTTCCATTGAAATGGCAACTGATTAACTGAGTTCGTTTAAGTGGAGGAAGTTTCCTTCAAAAGGACTTGAACATCTTGGAATATAGGCCTCAGTAGAAGAAAATCTCATTCTACCTACATCTGATTTTCTCAGAACGTGTAGGAAAGTTCTCTGAACTTTTTAACTTGTTTAGTTTGTGTTTGGCACATTTTAGATTCCTTTCGACTCCGTATTATGAAGCAACATTTACATTTGGAACAGCACGGTCTGTGCTTCTAAAGTATTCTGAAGTTCAAGAGTTCACAACATCAACAAGACGGGTTGACCTTGAAGCTAGCATTGCAACTGTGTAACGTGAAAAATATTCGAATCTGTTTGATTAAGGGCTAATACACGAAAAAACCAAAACGCGATCAGAATACTTAAACTGGGTTCAAGAGCTCATAATTTCTATGGAATATTGCCGCTGACAGGTCCTGTGTGCTTATTCTGAGTTTTTTAACGTACTCACTCGTGATAACGTAAACGATCTCTTATGTCAAAATGTATACAAAAAAATGGGTTTCTCCTTACCAGTTCCAATACAAATTTACGTTTACGTTAACGCGATCCAGCGTGATACAAAACACACTAAGCCCTCTTAACTCACTCACTCTAGATTAGTATATTTTTACTGTACTCTAGACGTGGTGAACGCGGCCAGTGGGATTAGTGCGAGTTTGTAAACGTAGTCGACCGCGTTAAAATAAATGTTATTCAGTGTTGATGCCCTGTATTGATGTTTGCCACCTTTAAATTATCGCAGAATTAATGTGACAAATTGTCAAGCACGCGTCATCTGCTGTGATTGGTTGAATGAATTTAAATGTGATAATTTAAAGGTGGGAAATTCGGTCTTAGTGAGAGTTTTGTCAAACTTGATAAGCACTGTCTGGTGACGGTAAGGAGAAACCTCTTTCTTGTATACATTTTGACATAAGAGATCGTTCACGTTATCACGAGTGAGTAAGTTTAAAACTCGGAATAAGCGCTCTGAATGCTTATACAGAGCGCTTATTCCGAGTTAACGCCGTCTGGTGACAATAATGGACAAACCCTTTTTTAGCATGCAAATTGCCAAATAAAAAGCGAACGTTTACGTTAACGCGATCGAGTGAGTATAGAAACTCGCATTAAGCCCTCTGTTTCATTACTGAAATTTGCCCTAAAAGTTTTAACCAGACATTTCAATTTTAAACACTAGAAACCTTTGTCAACCCATTAGCATTAATTATTTAAGTCTAAATCCAGGCCAAGCGTAAAACAGCTTTATCTCCCTCCACTGAAGCCATTCAAAGCAAACCATACCATAAGTTACGCAACACAAGGTTGATATTAGAAAGTAGGTAGAGTTCATGTGTATACTTCCTCAGTTGACATAATATTTGCCAAGTGGCAAGTCCGCATAGTGATGTGGAGGCACGTATTACCTATATCAAGTTGTCCCATGAACTAACCGGTAATCTTGTGGTATTTGGATTTAGGAGGATTTACTAAGGTGTGTATTAGCTAAACATCATGTCTTTATTCCCTGGCCGGATATGTGGAGGAGTATCTTCATCATCATCATCATCATCAGCCTTATAATGTTTGCACTGCTGGGACACAGGCATCCTCTCTGTGAGAGAGGTAATGAGCCTTGATCCACCACGCGGGCCCAGTGTGGGATGGTGGATGTCACATGTCTTCGAATTTTTGGTTCTAGGACATGCTGGTTTATTCACGACTAGCTGTTGCCCGCGGCTTCGCTCCCGTGGACCACCCCACAGGACCCGTTGTCGGGATAAAATAATCCTATGTCACTCAGGAATACTAGGCGATGAGGCGCTGGTCAAGTCAAAGCTCCAGAGTCTTGAACATCGTCGCCGAGTTGCCAGCCTGTCGGTTTTTTATCGGTTACATTTCGGGGAGTGTGCGATGGAATTGCACGATATAATTCCACCTAGCCCGTTTCATCATCGGACTACCAGACGTACGGCGATGCGCCATCGATACATGGTAGACATCCCACCCATACGCACAAAACGTTTTGGGAACACTTTTATTATGCGTACAGCTAAGGAGTGGAATTCCCTGCCGGAGTCTGTGTTTCCCGATAGCTACAATCTAGGGGTCTTTAAGTCAAGAGTGAATACTGAATAGGTTATTTCTAGGCAAGCGTGTTTCACCGTCGACCACATCATCGCTTACCATCAATTGAGATTGTGGTCAAGCGCGAGCCTATAGGTTGTTAAAAAAAAGAAAAAAAAAAAAGCTATCTAATGGTGAAAGAATTTTTCAAATCGGTCCAGTAGTTTCGGAGCCTATTCGGTACAAACAAACAAACAAAAAAATCTTTCCTCTTTATTATATTGGTATAGATGTTTTCCTTCACCGTTTTTAAGAGCAGTGGCATAGTTAAGCCACAGTTGTATAGTTGCTCCAATTGTATGGGTAGGCAAACCGCGATCAAAGTGTTTGCGGGGTTGATGCCCTGTTTCTTGGCGGTGCATCAATCCTAAACGTAATTTACATGGATAGGGGATAGCTGCCTAAGCTATCCCCTATGTGCGATAGATATCCCAAAATATAGAGGTTCGCATAAAACACTAATACTACGGAAATATTAAAGATAATGCTTTTTTTACTTTTCATAAAATTTTAAATAAAAAACCAAAGTACTATAGATAGTATTTTGCTTTTGCACTGAGAGATACAGAATTATTTCAATATAAGTGTGGCAACTATCCGGCTTTTACCCAAATATTTACATTCGAGCTTTTAGGACCAATGTTATATTTATAGGAATCGGCATTAAGTGAATTTCTATACCAAGAATGCTAATAATACTGACTTGCAGGAAAACCCACTTGCAGACGACCCTTTGTGCTTATTGGCCTTGTGTGTTCTGCCTCCTGTTTGATATTAAAGGCAGTGAAAATGATGTGTTTTTTGCTTACTGGCTCCTATATTCTTTTCTGATTAATTTCGTTGTAGGATCCAAGATAGTTAAATTCATTCTCCGAGACTTCGTCGAGCGTAACTACCTCGGCGCTTTTCTGGTGGTTGCCCTGTTGATTCTGGCTTTCAGGAGTTGCAGTGCTTTGGGAATAGTGCGGTAGGTTTGTCCCATGACTTGCAGAAAACCCTCACACGGAAAATATGAAATAATTTCTAATGTAGTCATTGTGGATGCACTAAGCCAAACTTCTATTTAAGAAAGAAAGAAGACGTTTTTGAAAAAATCTATTCTGAATGCGACTGGAACCTTAGAACTTTACACTTCATTGCAAACGAAGTAACTTCGGAAGTTATCCTCTCAGTTTGGTACGCTAGAAGAATGATTAACTTGACAAGCCTTTGAAGCTAGTAGTTTTTGCATCGCCTTTAAGAATATTCAATGTTGGCGAACATAATTTTACGAGTTTGACATTATGCCTGAATTTTACCGTTATTGGTTAAAAGAAAAACCCTTAAAACCTTTTAATGTATTGTTTTTTTTAAATAATACTCGCAAGTGGCTAGCCGTGTCTTTTAAAGAACAATTGGATCTGGTATGTCCTGGAGATCAATCGTCAAACGGAGAAATGATCTTAAAAAGGTCTTTGGCAGTGGAACTGACTGGACGCGGAGGGGGTGCTGCCAGTTATTGTTGATCTTTTGAGATTCCAACTGCTTTGTGACTCTCTTGGCCGCCCTGAAGTTGGCTACAACTTCAGGGCGGCCAATAAGATTGGCGAGTACTGTAATTGGTACGACAGAAAGCTCACGCATACTAGAAAATATAACATAAGAGTTACATAAGTTTTTTATTAATCTCTCATTTTAAGGGCTTCTCGTTACGAAATATTTGTATTAGAACACAAAAACAGTGACATAACATCAAAAAACTATTTATTTAAACTGTTGGCACATCATTCGCATATAAGCGACCACACCTTCCTATGACAATATTTAAACGATTATTTCTAGGGTCAGTGAACTTTGAATATGACATGCTAGCTAATGTTGTACTAAGTATTGGGCTTATTTGCAAACTTGTCTCGGTTTGGCTAGGTTTATGATAAACAGTAACAATAATAAGTGATCATAACTGCAAGACAAGTCACTAAGGGGTATTCAGCATAACTTCAGCTCAATATAATAAGTGCCTTTGTCAACCAACCTCGTACGTTTAAGGTTCCCCACACTAGGAATTTCTTCTACAAGTTCCATAGGTGCGTATTCAAATATTTAAACTCACGTACACACAAACAGACCTGGAACAACAATCTGCAGGCCATACAAATATCTGTTTCGTGCGGATATCGAACCACTGACAAGCCCCAACTTAATAGGGATGATGGCGGGGTACAGGAAATTCTATTTAGTCCGCCGGTTAAATTATCAAAAATATTGGACACGTATTTTTTGCTTATTCAAATCAATCGTAAAATTAATGTGTTAACTTGATAAACACGAGTAATCTGCTGTGATTGGTTGAATGTATTTTCAACAGCCAATCACAGCAGATAACGCGTGCTTGACAATTTGTCACATTAAGGTTCCCCTAGTCGACGGCACCAACTATTTTGTGCTTAAGGTTAAAATGCATGCTATCTCATCCTACAACACGTGCGAAAGAAGCAAGAAGAAAGAAGCAGTAAGAAGCTAGTTCGCGTACAAATTAGCACTTTTGCAAATTTTATCGAAATGGATGATGATTTAGGATGAAAACGGTCGCGCGAAATTTTATAAACAGACCTTTGGGAGTCTAGATATCATAAAAAAACGACTACATGTCTACTTTCAAAATAAAATTATTTGCATGGTTGAATTACTAATCTATCCCTGTATGGAGGCCGTTTTACAATTTTCCTTCTTCATAAGGTATTTATTGCCACCCAAAGATGCGTTAAAATTAGTGTTGAAATATGGAACTTTCGACGCTCATAACTTTCAAATATTTTTTTTACTTTTTTTTTCCATACTTTGGGCTAGATAATGAAAAGAGAAATTGATATCTTTTTTTTATTTTGAACGTACATCGTCAAACAGTGGAGTAATTCAAAAGTCAAAGTCAAATGTGTTTATTTCAAGTAGGCCATTATGCGGCACTTTTGAACGTTAAAATTTACATTAAAAATTGATTCTACCGTGCATTCGGAAATGTAGCTTGTTATGGAGAAGAACGCACAAGAAACTCCATACTTACTCTTTTAAAAAAAGTTTTTTACAATATTTATATAAGTACATACATTAATAAATTCATATACGTGAGGACGATGTACCCAGCACTACTATACTACATATAGGTATGAGAGAATTACAAGCACTAACAGGTAAATTCCTTTACTTGATAAATAGGAACATGGTTCTCACGTACTTTCAAATATTGCAAACATAGGTAAGAATAAAATCATCTAATTTGTAATATGCTTTTTTACAAAGTGTGCTTTTAAAACTATTGTTTTAAATTTTCTTTTATTTAACTTTAATATCTCACAAGGTATTTTGTTATAGAATTTAACACAGTACCCCATGAAAGATGTGTTTACTCTAATCTATATTATGGTTGATCTAACTTATCTTTATTTCTGGTATTACAATTGTGTCTATCACTAACTTTACTAAAGAGATTTAAATTTTTCCTTACATACATAATATTTTCATAAATGAATTGGCAAGAAACTGTCATAATATTAATCTTTTTAAATAGCTCCCTAAGAGATTCTCGGTGACAAATCGCCAGACTACGTTTGTATGGAAGAATGATCGACTAGTGTAACCTTAAGTTTGCTTCCAGGAACTCAGTGTAAATCTCATACTAAAATAACAGCGCGCTATACCATGTGCATCGGATAGCATACTTTCTACTATTCAACCCGGCCAAAAAAATTGGGGATTACGCTACTTCGAATTTTAATAACCCCAACTTTATCACTTCCTCAACATCGTCGGTGGAAGCGCAGAGGACACTTTGGCAGCATGTTTTGGGGCACATCTGTTTTCCCACTTGGGTTTGGAGACGATTAGGGACTTCCAAGTGGAACACGGAAGGTTAACTCTGCGGGTAAATGCTCGTTGGGTGGAGGAAAGAGTCTCCTGATACAGGTCATAACAGACGTCGTGTCCCGATATTTTAAGAAGCTGTGATTCATTATTAAATCTGTACAAACAATTTTCATAATTTTCCACGACTTCAAAAATATATAAGGAAGTATTATGAATTCCTTTCTCAAACAATGCCTTTGCTATGGTGGTCTCCCATACAAGCACTAACGATCTCCCATACCGTTATGGTAGTGCATGTGACTAATTGTAATGCTAATCTGTTTGTTTACAAACATACGTGTCGGTAACTTTTAAGGGAGACACGGAGTAGTGTGTAAATGGAGAGTCTATCCGCGTTACTCTTCAACGAATTTAACTCAATGTGCACGGGCTTAAAGTCTACTTTTAATGTACTAATTATTTGTCTTTCTTTGGGAAATAATTATGTAGGTCGGAACGTGTATCGCAAGATCATCCTCGGAATAGGAACGTAGTAAGTGCTAGGGCCCAGTGGTATCGGCCGCGACTTACAAGTTGTAGGTCGTGGGTTCGAGCCCAGGCAGGCGCTTTACTTTGTGTAAATTATTTCTTCACCACTGCTCTCAAAACGGTGTAGGAAAACATCGTGAGGAAACCGGCATGTCCTAGAACCAAAAATTCGAAGACATGTGACAACCACCAACCTGCACTGGGCCCGCGTGGTGGATTACGGCCCATTCCCTCTCACAGAGAGGAGGCCTGTGTCCCAGCAGTGGGAACATTAATAGGCTGATGATGTGTGATGTGAAGTGCTAAGGCTTTGTATCGTAATATAACTAAGAATAATTGAAATATCTTAAAATACGCAATAGAAAGCTTCCGTCTTGAATTAATACAATTATTTAAGTTTTTTTTTTACTTTGAAATTACATGTGTTTTTTTTAAACTATATAGATCGACGTGATGATTATCTAAAAAAAAATATTTCATAGTTTAGCCTCATAAGGACCCTCGAAAGTATTTAGTTTATTTGTTTCCTTAAGTTTTATCTATTTCATGTAAAATTAAATCTACGATTAGAAATAATGACTCAACCTTAAAGCCGATGCACTTCTGACAGCCGGAAAGTTCACTTCTTGAAACAAAGTTATATTTATGAAACAGACTATAGAACAATATATAATATATGACGTAGGTTCGCCAGATAATCTTGTCCTCTCAGTATAGTCAGTATCGTCATTAATCGGACACGTTTTCGTCAATGGTCACGTGGTTGTATTTGCACTCTTTACTCGTACGCAGCACTCCAAATATTTACTCATCTGTGTTTTAATGTACGACCCGTTCTTTTTACGAGCTATTTGTATGATCAATTTGAATAAAGCGTAGATATTTGTCGGTATGACTTTTTTGCTCATCCATGGGTGAAACTTAATGTATTAAAAATATATTTTTAAGTGCTTAGTTAGGTACTGTCACTATTGAAATTATTTTAAAACATTACATTTTCGACCGTATGTCTGAAGTCTAAAAGGTGTCTTAAATCATTGCATAACAAGACTCCTGTATTCCCCGAGGGTTGGGCAGTGGTGCACCATAATACACCCACATTTCGCCCAGTATATCTCATCAATCATCACCATAATTTCACCCAAAGTTAGTCCACTGCTGAACAAAGGTCACCCCCAATATCGCCACATCGATCGATCCCGTGCGTGTCGCATGTTGCGGGAAATATGTTTATGCCCCATGTAATAGGGGCGACGACTTGCCATTAACTGGGCAAACTAGACTCCGGGATTACTGAGCAATTTCAGAAGGAAAAATCCAATGCTCACACTTTGACCTATCTGGGAATTCAGCCCAGGACCTCATGTCTAAACAGGAAAGGCATAGGCGTAAAAGACACAACACCAGACCAACGAGGCAGTGTCATAAATTATTACTAAGGTCAACGCCAGATAACAAAAAATTAAAGTCGTTAACACCTATCACAAAATTGAAAGTATACAGAAGGGCCACTCCCGCTGTTTCGAAAATTGACAGCTAAACTTGTCAGATTCACCAAGGTTGCCAATATATTAATTCCGACTTTAAAAAAGAGTAGGTTGTAAGTTACAAACATAAATAAAGGGTGTCTCAGAATGTTTTTCGTTTTTGATACTTAAAAAAAAGGTACTAGAATTAGTTAAAACTCGGTTTATTAACAGTTGAATTAATGAGCATTTTTCCGATTTTGTTTATTAATACTTAGAGATAAAACTCAAAATAACAAAAATATTTATTCGATAGATATTATCACTAACTATACAATAGTCGAAGGATTCTATCCATAGATCCTTAACTATTACTCAGAACTTGAGACGAAGGTGGCACAAAATGAACGAGTCGCGTCTTTCAATAATCTTTAATGCTTTACTCATAAAAGGGGTTACGTTTATATTTTACCACACAAAACCTAATTTGTGTTTAGTACCTATCAATAAGTCATTATTTAGGTACTTTTCTCAAATTGAATATAAAACTTGTGAAACTGACGCTGCTATGTTTGCACATTGTGTTTTCAATAGCCATAAACCCTTTATTTGTTGCCTGCGGTTCTTCTATGTAGAATTTGTACTTCGAATAGCCTATTTTTTTTTTCGGCGAGCTTTCATTAATGGCTTTACTTGAGAAATTTTTGGTTCACCATGCAAATTTTGTGTAATTTCAGGATGATTAAGTATTATTTCCGGGCTAAAAACTACTTATCCTATGTCCTTCCCAGGGTCTCAAATAATTTATCTCCATAGAAATATTTCTTACTTTCGCATTTATATCATATATTAAAATAAAATATTCAGCAAATATTTCATGGGCGCACGGTTGGCGCAGTGGTTGAGCGATTGACTGCTGCGCTGCGTGTCGCGGGTTCGATTCCCGCACGGAACAAATATTTGTATGACCTACAGATAGTTGTTCCGGCTCTGGGTGTTGTGTATGTGAGTTTATATGTTTGTAAACGCACCCACGATACAGGAAGAAATTCCTAGTGTGGGGCAACGTTTTTAAAAAAAAAAAAAAAAAAAACTAATATTAGTAAGTAATCCTACTATGGATGTATGGATGTTTGTTACTCTTTCACGCAAAAACTACTGAACGGATTTTGATGAAACTTTACAGTAATCTAGCTTATATACATCTGAATAGCACATAGGCTATAACTTATAAGAAGACATACTAATTCCATGCGGGCGGCATCTAGTAGTAAATAAATAAGTAGATATAGTAATTAAGTAAGTATGGATGCCTTTAAAAACAACGAAAAAAACAAATATGTAGACCATTTATCCTACCTACTTGTCTCTTTCTTACAAAAAAACAAAGAAAACACAAGACTACACACAAAATTAATTCATTTAGATACGGAATCAAGTGCTGAAAAGCTCCTGTTTTATCAGACAGCCCCATAAACTGGTTGTAGAGAAACGCAATTTATTTTGAAGCAAAACAACCCCAATTCTCAGAGCAATTCTACGCGGTAGGTTCGCTTTTAACAACCTTAACGTTTTTATTGCTTGTTACCAACAGTTTTATTCCTGTTTATGTTTTTAAATGTCAACGTGTTACTGGTGTTGAACACGGGTCGATCTTCAAGGTTAAGCATCACTTGGATCGGTGACCATGCCTTACATACCAAGACTCCTCCATGCCTCAGAACGCACGTTAAATTTTCCGTTCTGACTATTTCACCTTTGACAGTCGTCCCAGAAAAGCTAACACTAGTCTTGTCCAGTAGTCCAGGTAGTTTATCTGACCTCCGCAACCCAGTAATTGTCGTTTCATGTAAAATACTGACACTATGTTCTTATGCTCTCTTATTCAGATGGAACGGATGTTCATGCTGTCCGACGTTCGCGCGGGGTGTAACACAACCTACTTCCAAATTCCTTGGCACTAATGAGAAATTGCTAATGGATAAACTCTGCCTGACATGGAAACCCACGCTGAACAGTCACTTGCGACCACGAGAACACAATCCCACCGCACTATTCCCAAACCACTGCAATTTCCGAAAGCCAGAATCAACAGTGGCAACCACCAGAAAAGCGCCGAGGCAATGAAGCTCGATGAAGTCCCGGCGAATGAATTTAACTGTCTTGGATCCCGCAACGAAATTAATCAGAAAATAATAAAGCAGGAGTAGGAAATATTGCAATTTCCAAAAGACCAGCGGGGCAATTAAAATTAGTAGTTACCTAACAATAATAATGATGCCAATAATGGTGTCACATTTCCTGATACATGCCTAACGGGGCCTCTACGAGTTAGCTTCGGCTACTTGCACGCCTTTCGAAGGACCGGGACTCTAAGGTGCCGAGATATACAAAAAAATAATAATAATCATGCACCACTTCACATCATCACATCATCAGCCTATTAATGTTCCCACTGCTGGGACACAGGCCTCCTCTCTGTGAGAGGCAATGGGCCGTAATCCACCACGCGGGCCCAGTGCGGGTTAGTGGATGTCACATGTCTTCGAATTTTGGTTCTACAACATGCCGGTTTCCTCACGATGTTTTCCTTCACCGTTTTGAGAGCAGTGGTGAATAAATAATTTACACAAAGTAAAGCGCCTGCCTGAGCTCGAACCCACGACCTACAACTTGTAAGTCGCGGCCGATACCACTGGGCCACCACTGCTCATGCACCACTTAAAAATTAATATTTCCATTCTTATGGTTATAACAATTAAAAAACCCGCGCAATATCCGCATACCAAACAATGCACTCACATTACATTCAGATCTTAAAATACATTATAAATGTAAACCAGTATCACTTTTATTTACTTATTTAGCCTTATTTTTATGTAGTATCGAATCCATGCACCAGTTTCCGAAGGCCAAGTGAATGCAATGTATGGTGATATTTAAAATTCTTTAGTACTTATTATAACTTGTCAAGGACATTGGGCAAGTGGTTACATAAAGTTATGTTATTGGAAGTTTTCATAAAATATTAATTGGGCTGTGTTATGCGGTCGAGATAAGATGATGAAAATTATTTGAGGAAGACTTGAAATCATCATGTTCACATTTTTTTTAGGGTTTGCTCAACATTTCTCCTTCTTCACTCTATGCCATCATCTTATTATACACCCATGAGTATGTCACCTGGACATGAACAGCGATGGCCTAAATAAAAAGTACTCTAACGGTTGCGCACCCAAGTAGGCCACTGCAAATACAACTAGGCAAAATACCCTATCCTTGCCGTACTTATCACTAAACTATATTTTTCAAATAACCCATTATGATAGTGACATTTATACTAAAGGACATTTTTTTTTTTTTTTTTTTTTAAAACGTTGCCCCACTCTAGGAATTTCTTCCTGTATCGTGGGTGCGTTTACAAACATATAAACTCACATACACAACACCCAAAGCCGGAACAATTATCTGTAGGTCTTACAAATATTTGTTCCGTGCGGGAATCGAACCCGCGACACGCAGCGCAGCAGTCAATCGCTCAACCACTGCGCCAACCGTGCGCCCAAAATATGCAACGTAGAAGAGGATATATATATTTTTGCTATTTTTATGTATGTATGAAGCAAATGCTTCCACTAAAAAAAATCTTGGCGAATATATAAAATTTAAAGTGGCAACATTCAGCGTCAATTTTATTTTAAAATAGCAGAAACTCAAGCAGCTTCTGCACATTTCGTAAAATGATAGTCCCTACGTGATGTGACTCTTCAATGCTTAAGACGCAATTCTACGTGAAATATGGAATAATGTTTTATCTAAACGACAAAACGATATAGTCATATTTTATCATACATCGTAAATATAAAGCTTATGAAGTACCTAGGATTTGCAGAATATTTTCCTTAAAAAGAAGATGTATTTTAAGGTTAATATGCCGCGAACTTTTGGACCTCCCTATGAGGTAGTCTTAATAATTCCTGACGACATTTTTTTTTGTTTTTCGCAATTATAACTTTCCAAGTTTTCGTTCCTATAAAGTCCGACATATTTAAAAATTCATAAACATTATTTTTGTATATTTTCGCAAAGCTATTAAGATTATTTAAGTCAAGAGTGAATAGGTTACTTTTAGGCAAGCGTGCTTCACCGTCGACCACATCATCGCTTACCATCAGGTGAGATAGTGGTCAAACGCGAGCCTAAGGGAATGAACGATATCGTGATGGTTAACGGGAGTTGCGATATAAGGGCAAATATGAACAGAATCATAAACTCGGAGTAAAGCTATGTTACTATAAAAGCCCGAACTACGGTAAAACCTAGGATTTACCGGTAAAACCTAAGATTTAGAATACCTTACCGGTAAAAAAGTCCGAAATGATTTTTATTAATCACTAATTTCGGGTTTTTACCAGCAATCACACGGTAATTCATAGGATTTATTTTCTTAGTAACTTGTCACGAAATGATGAGAACAATTACGGATTGATTGATTAGCTTCACCATAGTAGATATTATGTTTGTTAGACGATTTCGTTTTCGACAATGTTGACTTTTCGTATCACATTTTTTTTTCATCAATTATTCTCATCATTTCGTATATATCTCATACATAGTCATGATAAATTTTCAACATTTACAAGTCTCTAAAGAAATCCTAAGATTTATGTAAGTACCGTGATTGCTGGTAAAAGATATTTGCGATTATTATAGTTCATTTCAGAGTTTTATCAGTAAGACTTTGTAAATTTTAGGTTTTACCGTAGTTCGGGCTTTTACAGTAACAGTTAAAACTAGAATCATCTCAGTGTTATAAAATCATACATTGTCGAGATTTAAGCATGTCGTAACATTACGCCGCGTTTATTATTATGGGGGAAAGTGTACTAATATGTACAGAATACTTACTTATCTAGTTAGCTGGGCCACATAAATTCTTAATCAGTCTCCTTAGAGACCGCTAAAACGAACGACCTAGGTTTACATAGCCCTGGACCGTCCATTCATCCGAATCGAGAATGTCATTGCACCATGAATTCGTCCATCCATCCGAAATGGAAAAATTCATATCAGTACAAAGTGTGGTAAGTTTTTGTAGAATTATGTCAGGTGGACGGATATTCTCGATAGATTTTGGTTTTATTCGATACTTTAATAGACAATTGTGAAAAAAAATACACTGCTTGTCGTTGGATCCGCCCCGCCGCCATTAAAAATATTCTCTAAGTCAGGTGCACGTCCGGTCGCTGATCAGTGCCTATTGATATCAGTATATTTATTATTATTATTATTATTATATACTTTATTGTACACCACAAAACATACAGGAAAAACATTTACAAAAACAAGTGTACAATGGGCGGTCTTATCGCACAGGGCAATCTCTTACAGACAACCTTTCAACAACAAGCTTTCTACTATCAAGGCAGAACCTAGGTTGACCGTTCTTTTTATTTACAATAAGGACAGGGGAGGACCAGGCACTTTCACAAGGCTCAACTACATCAAGAGACAGCATTTCGTCGACCTGCTCTAATAGAATGCGTTGTTTCTCGGGAGACATTCTGTAATATCGCTGTCTTATCGGTTGGGCGTCGCCAGTATCAATTCGGTGAATAATCACATTTGTTCTACCTAAACCCTTCGCTTCAGTTGATATTGACTTGAACTGTGTTATTATGTTATCTGCTATTGCTTTTTGTGATTCTAATAAATTTTCATAAGAATGTATGAAAGTTTCACTATTGTTCGTTTTAATCTCGGCCAAAGAGATATTGGACAATTGAATACTGCCTAAATATTTTGGGCAAATCTGAAATACTCGCCAAAAATCTACACCTAAAATAATCGAGGTTTCTACTTCTGGAACAACATAAGCCTTTATAATGTGGTACTGGCCTTCAAATGTAATTGGCAGATTTAAATAACCAATGCTTTTCAATAATTGGCCGCCAGCAGCTATCATTTCAATGTGGTGATCCTGGTGCAAAGTGCAATTCCGTAAGTTTAAATGGGAATTATTTCCCAAAATTGTAACCGCAGCTCCAGAATCTAGCAAGCCACAAGCGTTTATGTCGTTTATTTTTATATTGACATATGGTCTAGGGTCATTTATAGGTTTAGTTTGCAGAATTGTAGATACTTTGTACGTAGAAGAAAATGTTCTTACAAAGTCAAGCCAATTCTTCCAATCTTGCTTGTCAGAAATAATGTTTCTACAATTCTGCTCATTTAGTTTTTTGAATTTTCAGTCTTATTGCAGTTAGGACAATCAGGTGTTTTCACGTCTTTCCTACCGCACTTGAAACAAACAATATCGCGTTTAGCCTGACACTGACGGATGTGATGTGAGTTACTACGGCATCTAGGACAATAAGGCTGATTTTTGTTTACTTCCACGGCATGTACATAGTTTTGATTTTTATTGTTATTATTATTGGATTGGTTGTTATTTTGATTCCTCGAGTTGTATCCTTTATTATAGTTATTATTGTTGTAATTATTATAATTATTAGAAGTTCTGTTACTTGTCTTACTTAGATCTTTAGAATAAGCAAATTCAGGTGCCAGAGTGTCTGAAGTAACCTTAGGAGGTTCCTGGAACTGAGACAAGCGAGCCTGAATGGTCTCGTAAT
This sequence comes from Orthosia gothica, assembly GCA_949775005.1. Lineage (NCBI taxonomy): Eukaryota > Metazoa > Arthropoda > Insecta > Lepidoptera > Noctuidae > Orthosia > Orthosia gothica. The sequence goes on from OX459044.1 coordinate 9,264,832, forward strand.
TACGACATAGAGAACGCAAGGTATCTATCGTCGAGATTTGAGCCGCAGAGGCTAACGTGCTGGCATAGCATGGCCTAATATTGTGGAGAAGGATTTCTAGCTGATCCGCTTCGGAAAGAGACTTGGTTAAACGCGAGAACATCCCATTCATAATCGAGAGATAAACAGTAATGTTTTCGCGTTCTCCCTGAGTACGAGAGCGAATTTCGGAAATGAGGCGATAGTCGTAGTCATACTGATCGAAATCCTCCTTCAATAGGACTACTAATTCTGACCAAGAAGAAACTCTGTCTTTCACTGCACGGAACCAATGAAGAGCATCGCCTCGAAAAATTTCGGTAGCGTAACTTATTATTTTATTTGACGTTATGTTTCGAGCTTCGATAAATTCATCAACACGCTGTATAAAAGAGCGCACACAAGTTGTACCGTTAAATTTTAATTTACTTAAATCTGATGAGCTCCTATCACATGTCACCGAAATCGCGTTTTGTACATCCGGCGCTGGAGGAACGGATTCATTACAAGAACTGGTACTCGTGCTGGAAGATGCACCAGGTGCTGGTTTTTTAGCTTGAAGAGCGGTAAATCTTTGAGAAAGTAACTTGTAACCTTTGACTATATCGTCATATTCCTTTTTGCATTCGTCACCAATTGTTATCCTCGCAATACGGTTGTGCAAATGGTTCAGCATATTCTGTATACGCATAATAGTAGGTACACTAGGGTCAGGTGTATCAAGATTACCTTGTATTTTAGTGAGAACCTCTAAACAGCCTTTAAGGTCCTGTCTTACATCAAGTGGAGACTCTAATATGTGATCTGATGGAAAATCTGGAGCTAATTTTACGATCTGTTTTCGTAGGTCTTCAACAGTAGACGCAGCAGTAACACCCCTAATACGAACTTCATAATCTAGCTCAGATTTTTGCAATGACAGAAACCTAACTGGTAACATGATGAAAATTTATTATACAATAGACCAGAAGGATAAGTGGTGCAACGCAAAGAAAATAAAATGGTTAAAAAAAACTTTATTGATTCTTTATGTTTGATGCCAGCGATACAGAAGCTATAACATTTTACTTATATTTTGTTTTTACATAGGTTGAATATAATTATAAAATTGGATCTTCGCAAAAAGGGGAGACAATTTTTTTTTTGTTTATTTGGGTAAGATAATCTCTGAAAGATTCTGATTCCGAAAATACATTATCTTGTAAAGAAATAAAATATATCTGAGTGTTCCTTTTTATCCCGGAAAAATACACGGTTCTGATTAAGGATAGGCCACGGGACTAGTTTATTAGTGTGAAACAAAAAAAAACCTAAACAAAGCCTTACACTGAATAAAACCTTTTCAATTAAAATACAGTTGCGGTGCCACACAAGACTTAAGTTGGAGCAACTCAACTGAAACCCAGTGTATTATAAAACACATGTAATTCGAAACGGTGTCATCTCTGCCGGTCATCATACAACGAAGTAGGACAACAACATTTCACCGCTACGGTTGTGGCAATACTGGCAATATTACGTGGTTCAACCAAATTGATTTGACTTTGATTGAAAGGTGCGAAAATTAATCGAATCAATCAATCATGGTAGATTTTTTTTATCGATAGGTTAGCGTTTGACTTTTATTTCGCTTGTTGGTAAGCGATGATGTAGTCAGTGGTGAAGCACGCTTGCCTAGAAGTACCTAGTCACTCTTGACTACCAGGAAAAAAATACTACTGCAGGGAATTCCACTCCTTAGCTATACGCACAATGAAAGTATTCGCAAGTAATCGAATGATTCACTTTTATGTTTAGGTACATGTTCAATTCGGTTGCTTTTTCCTTAGAAGGTAAAAGTTAACGATGGAACTTTGGCTTTACAAACCTTCCCCTACTCTCTCTTTTGACTAAAGAGATGATGGATGGACTGTGTGAAACGTGATAAATATAACATATTTATAAATATATAATACATATTTAATATAGACATTGTCTAGAAACTACTGAGTTGGCTTTTCTAAGTGATGTAACACACCCGTTGGCGACTACTACTACTTCTATTATAAACGTGAAAGTTTGTGAGGACTCTTTCACGCAAAAACTACTGAACGGATTTTAATAAAACTTTACAGAAATAATTTATTAAGATATTGGAAGAAGTACTAATACCAAACGGGCGGCAGCTAGTAGAAAATTAAGGAAGAAGGAGATATGATGCGTAGCCAACAAATCAATTTGAATAAGGCCAAGAGAATGATGAAACTTCAGAAATTCGGGCTATCGCGTTTGAATTTGCTGCAAGAGGCGCTAGTTCAGAGTAAGGTTCCCGAAATGACAAATTTATTGTTTGTGGGTATTTAAATAATGCGTGTTTGTTTACAATTTTTTCACTATCGCTGTGAATAAGATACGCTTCGATTTTAAGAGAGTTTCGTCTTTCAAAAACTTATGCCTGCCTTTTTTATCAAAACGAGACTGCGAAACACTTCTGGTTGGATTCCTGCTCTAAACAAATTAATTAATTATTATGTATGGCCTACAGATAGTTGTGGCAGTTCTGGGTGTTTGTGTACGTGAGCTTAAAAGTGTTAAATTCACCCACGATACAGGAGAAATTCCTAGTGTGGGGCAAAGTTAGAAAATAAATAAAAATAATGACGACTGCTGATAACCAATGTCCATCCCATAACTAAATTTTGAAAAAATTTACGATCATTATCACTGTAAATATATAACGTCAGTTTGTTTAGGAAGCAAAAGAAGTATGTAAGGATCGTAGCAGGTGGCGTTCTGTAGTTTCTGCCTACTCCCATGGGAAAAAGGCGTGAGTTTATGTATGTATGTATGTTTAGGCCCCCGGTTGTCCAACCAAATCTAGGCGTTCAACTCAACCGTTCGTCAAGTGTTTCCTACTTTTATCGATTGGATAATAAACCGGTCCCCTAGACTATCTTCCTCAACTATGTTGTTATTACGTGAGCGCTCTCTTGGACTGGTTTAGTGGTTACGTTGATATTTCTTATTATTGTTTGTGTTATTAAAATCGTTACGGTATTTCCTTATTGAGCTTATTTTACCGGTGGATCATATCTCCTCTGACTTAACGTAAACACTAACCTTAGTCCACGGTTCCATTCCAGTGGCCTATTGCACCAGAATCGTAAATTATTCGCGATATGAACACTTGTCATAACTAACGTGAGTAACTTTACTACCTGTGATTATTGAATTTCCGTGATCGTATGTACTTCCACGGCCACCATTTAGAAGCCTAAATATAATCCAACTTTTTGACCTATTTATAAAATTTGACTCCTCAAAAGCTTTTCAAGTTTTTTTGTTCGCTCTGAGTTTAACTAAATGCACTTTTAGATGCTAGATGCACTTTTAACCTTTACTTGCATAAGAGTTTGACATATTGATTGTAGATAGATACTTCCTAGTTACTTAACTATTATACAAACAGACTGGTTTATCCGGGGCCAGATCTGCAGACCATCCATCACCTGGCACAACTGGGCATCCCGGCTGGCAACTGCAGAGGTAGTCCCTATCAGATACGACGATATAATGCTATGAAACTGGCCTGGCAAGGAGAATGGTTTTCTTACCAAGTGTGAATGGGAAAACTATAATCTGTTATAGGGGCAGGATATAAAGCAAAGATAGACGATTTACAAAGGTACTACTTACGATTAACGATTTACTTTTTATCCTTCTTCAAGTCACAAGAAGTCAACATATTATCTTGACGAAAATAAATGAAATAGGAAATCATGAAGACAGATGTGGTATATTACATAGTTCAGTTAATAGATGCCTACTAGTTACACAAATATTATACAATCGGACTGGTTTATCCGGAGCCAGATTAGCAGACAATCCGACATCTCGCACACCAGGCCATACCGGCTACCAACTACAGAAGCAGTCTCCAGCAGATTATGATGACATAATGCTATGTAACCGCCCTAGTAAGGTGATTGGTGTACACACCAAGCGTGAATGAGAAAACCCTCATCTGTAATATGGGCAAGATATAATGCAAAGAAAGAAAATTTATAAAGGTAGACACTTTTGAACTTTCTTCAAGTCACATGAAATCAACATAATATTATCTTGAAGAACATAAATAAAGTAGGCAATCATGAAGACAGATGTGGTGTAATGTCGTACGAAAAGTTTTGAGTCTAAACGAGGATGATTTGAAGAGGCTGACGTAACCAAAGATACTGAGCATAGAATGTGTAAAGGATAATAAAGTTAGGAAGTGGATTACGACTAATAAATAGTAGATTATTATCCAAGGGGATAAAGCAGTGTCTTCTGTCGCGGGTGACGATTTAAATCGTAAGAGCGAGTCGAGAGCGTAACGAAGGACTCGAGGTTTACTCCCGAGCGTAGCGAGGGTGTTATAAACTTAAATCACGAGCGAAGCAAGGGATTTAAGACGAGTCCTGAGTGTAGCGAGGGATTTAAGTTCACCCAAGACTAAGACAGCCTTATCACCGAGGAAAATACTCTACTTTTCGTACCAGTTGCGAAAAAATTAACACAATAATAATATGAGATAAGCATATATTAAAAATAATGACAATTAAAAGTAAAATAAACTTAACGTTTATATAATTGAAGAAAACAAAACAGCGGCAAATTCCTAGACTAATATTTTTTTGTCGGAAAAGCAAAGGCATCAAGCTCATACGGTCACGTCGGTTTTCGTAATTTTATTTAATAATCATAACTGCATAATAAATACGTATTCCTTTTTCAAAAAGATGTATAATGCTTTATATACAAACTCAATGGTGTAAACACAGATGTAGTTCAGAATAAATTTCGGTAAGTATTCCAAATTTAAATCACATTCTCCCCCTAGAGGATGAATGAAGTTCAGAACAATTTTCTTTCCCTGTTTTTAACAGATTAAAAATGACTTTTGTTATGTTCGCTTGTTGTGGCATAGAATGTCACTTTTTTGAGCAAGTGGTACGAAAAAGAGGTATTGATAAAGGAGACATATTGCGCTGACCCTAAATAATTTGGGATAAATCAAGAACATGATAATGAAGTCATAAAGAAAAACTTATAGCTACTTTTCAACCTTCAACGCAAGCAAATTCTCCAATAAAAGCTATCCGGTCTTATCAAGAAATCTGACGCCGAACAAAAACACATAACAATTTATTTTTATGTGCCCAAGGGCCTTAAATAAATCTGCAAGGTCTCAGCAGTTCAAGAGAAACGGGTTGACAGGTGGACACCGGACGGCTGCTGGGATATTTATTGTTTAATTAATAGGAAGTGCTAAATACTTTCCGAAAGCGAATTTAATATCGAATGTCATGACCAACGGAACTGTTGTGTCGACAATTTTGCGTACCAACGAGATCATGTGATTTTTTAATTTATCTTGATTGTTTCTACAAATTAAATCCTTTATTTCCTGTAAAACCAGCTGACTCTGTAAAGTTTTCTTCAAAACTGACTCGTCATGAACATACCCGATTCAAACAAAATTGATTTTGAATTTAACATTTCACTTCGTAGATTCTCCTTGAGAGTTTCGAAGCAACGTTTATGAAATAGCACTACTATTTTTCTTTCATTTTCGTTATTGTTCAACCGTAGAAATTACTGCATCATAGATAAGTCAATACAACGAAAAAAGGCAATTCCTCAACGTCTTGTAACATTATGAAACGTAAAATATGACTAACTGTGATTGCACACCAAATAGAATTCACGATTTAATGTGAAATGATCGCTTATTATAACCATTTCTATCTTTTGCTGTTTCGTTATTTTCTGTTTGCACGGAATATATTAACTTTTGAAAAGGTAAACAACAAAAACATACAGTAACATGGTACGAGTATGTTGACATTATAGTAAAGATTCGATTGTAATTAAGACGTGAGAATTTGTAAGGTACTACTTTGACCGTAGAAAGAACATGAGAATGAATAATGTACTAGTTAAACATAGATTTAATGAATCATGGAAATTCGAGAAGGAAAATAAGAAACATAGGTGGGTTACCAGTTTCCCAGGAGTGCTAGCTAAGAATAGACAAGATAATAATAATAGATATGCTATTGGCTAACCTTTACCACGGAAAGAATGGAAGGATCATTTAAAATTGATTGCAATAGATGGCGCAGTTTTAAATTTCTGAAGCATGCCTATCGATTTTTTTAATTTGTATTGTAACATAATTGATACAATAAAACTGTAAAACGTGAAAAAATACTATAAAACAAATCCTTACTGTATAGAAAGTGCTTTTACTTACAAGTCCCTGCTTATACCATCTATAGCCATGGAAGGGAACCGAACGCGATCGAAGTACTTATAAAATAATTTTCTTAATCAGACGAAAAAAGCTAGTTGCGTCGGCATGGCTACTTTATATGGGATGAGGCATCTGTATGCTAGTATTATATTATCTGAGCCTTTACGATGTGACTGGCATTTAGTTAAAAAACCTAATTTAAGAAAGACCCAGTATAGATACCGAACTATTGAAATATTTAAATGACATTAATAATAAGCAGATTTCCACATAAGCAGGATAATTCAATGTATCAAATAATATTAGAGAATACGTTGTGTGTCACCTTCACTATAACCAAATGAAACGGCAAAGCTTTCTATCTACATGTATTGTGGCACATTGCTCTAGTCAAAACAGTTACAACAGAAGTCGTTAAAATACACAATTAGACCACATCAACGTATTTTGATCAGTTCGTGCAATAGGGCAAGCAAACGAAATCATTGAGCAACTTGAAATTAATGTTGTATTGGTGAAATCGATTGAGATACAGTTGAATGATATAATAACACGTGAGGCCCTTACATATGTTGCAAAAACTTTAAGACTTGTTCCTAAACACAGACAGACATTCTATTATTGGTATAGGATAAAGGAGGCTCGAATTAAAAAATATATAAGAAAAAGGTGATGATGAAAAATAGAATTTAAATACAGAATAAATAAAATGATGACGATGAGTTCGACTTCAGGATCAGACCTCGGAAACCGTCCTTCTGCAGCGAGGTGTGAGACAGGGAGACGTCATATCTCCGAAACTGTTCACCGCTGCACTGGAGGATGTCTTCAAGGTTCTGGACTGGAGAGGGCTTGGCATCAACGTCAATGGCGAGTACATCACTCACCTTCGATTTTTCGACGATATAGTGTACATGGCTGAGATTATGGAGGACCTCATAAATGCTCGATGACCTCAGTAGAGCTTCCGAAAGAGTGGGTATTAGGATGAACATGGACAAAATCAAGGTGATGTTGAATGCCCATGTTTGACGCTTGGAGGAGGCCTATGTCCAGCAGTGGACGTTTGTCGGCTGATATGATGATGAAATAAAATGATATAAGTGAATGAAAAAAGAAACCTTATATCTATGAGTTTTATTATAAGGCTAGGATAGTAAAAGTGTAGGATGAAGAAGTATCTAGAGGTTAATAAAAAAAGAATAGTTGGAGTAATAGGAATAATAAATAGTATTAAATCGGAATAAAAAAATTGAAGACGAAACTAGGATGTCAACAACAGACTTATAGTGTATCACTTGCCACAACGGATAAAACTAAAGGATCAATTAAGAATTAGTACACATTGAATAGCTATTAAGATGACGATTTACCAATCATCATAGCACAAAAGAATATTGAAACTGATCAACATGATAAAAACCTGTACGTGCAAGTCCACAAGATAGTTATTAAAGAACTGTCGTAATTTCAAGAGTAGTAATTTACTACTGCGAAACAAATTACTGCGACATGATAGAAGCTATAAAATCCAATGAGAATAGTTTCGTAACGGAGTCTTTTAGATGCCAGTGCATATACTTCTGATTTTTGCATACTTAAATCAATTTGTTGATTGCTGAAGTTGTTGACAATATTATTGTTAATTCTAAACTGATATTTATATTCCTTTTTTATATTCTATTCTATCATTAAATCGTCTGATGCACCCTTGGCTTCTAGACCAGACAAAATTGTAGGGAAATGACATGTGCCACTAAAACCTCACGTGGTCTATAACATCCAGTACAGTTGTTGTCGCAGATAGATTGTCACTCTGAACCCTCATGTATGAAGCAAGCATCCAGGCTGACCTTTTGCTAACTTGCTAACACTGAACTTGTACTGTGTATTAAAATCAAATAATCTTTATCAGTGATCGAAGAATAAAACAAAGGATGTAAAAGTCGCGTTGGCCATATGCCCGAAATCATATTTAAACATTAATGCCGTAACATTAGCCCTCAAATAAAGCCAAAATAAAAAAAAACTGTGTTTTAAATATCAATCATATTCCTAGCCTCTATCGAAACACCCGTTAGCTCCTGAGAGCTACTTCCAAGAAAGATTACTGATAAGTTCATGTAAAAGACTTCTTATTTTATTTCCATATTCTATGACTTTTGTTTGATTCGAGGAAATGACTTAGAATACAGATAATATTATCTCAAGAAAACGCGCCATTTAAAATATAGTCCGAAAAAAATAAAACAGTCTCTTCAGAGTTAGTTAAGTCCTTCATAAACTTTATACAGAATTCAGAGAATCCATGCAAAGAAAATGATTTTCTTAAACAAATCGAAAGAAATACAGTGTTTATCCTGAATAGTTATTGAGTTATATCAGCAGCTCTTTATATTCTTAAACAAGTTATAAAAAGTTTGCGACAAAATACTTGGAACAACTTTTCAACTCGGAAAACATCGAAGACGCAAAGTTAATCGGAGACGGACAGGTTGAGTCCGATTTTTGAATAAATAGTTCGGGATTCTTGGGAATAACATTGAAGAAAGAATTAAAAGAACTAAAAGAGAATATTTTAACAGGTATCTGCACTGTCTTTTGGAGTTTTTGAGACAATTTTAACCATCATATTGTAGCACTTTATACACTAAAGTGTTAAAGTGCTACAATACACTAAAGTGTATAAAGTGCTACAATATGATGGTTATATTTGGTTGTTATATTTCATTATATATTTTTTATATTACTTTATATTATCTATTTTACAAAAAATTTTCAATTTATAAGATAAGCACACATTTCACTTTATGACATTATTTTAAGTATCTATTTTATTTAACCCACGTCCGTGTATCACTAGCTGAAAATCAGCGCTGGGTGACTTACGCCCAGCAAATGCTGAGTTGGTAACCCTTTCGGTGTGGGCACGCTCGGCGAAATCACTCTTAAACCTTGTTTGTACTTTTACAATTTTTCTCTGTTACTTTGTGATTGTTGTTGTTGTGTTGTGTCTATGTCGAATAAATGTTTTCTATTCTATTCTTTATTCTTGAAAAAATAAATCATTCGTTGTTAAAACCAATCTGTCAAGAATTATACCAACTATGCTGGAGTCGGCTTCCCAATTGCAGCTGAGGACCACTATTCTACATAGAGCGATTGACTGTCTGACCTCCACAACCCAGTAACTGGGTAACACTACCTCTAGGCAAGACTGGTTTCAGATTACCTGGCTTCTGACAACCCATAACGACTGTAAAAGATCTTCAAATGACAGCTGGGACCAACGGCTTAACGTGCTTTCCGAAACACGGAAGAATCTCGGTATGCTCAGATGATCTCCCGACCTCGGCAAGAGTTGCTTAACCTCAAAGGTCGACCTGTGAGATAGTTATTATTTAGGCACGAGCTGAGGAGCTCTAGCTCTTTGTTGAAAAGATAACTGCAAAAAGTGCGATGGGCGCATCAGATTGACGTACGCATTCCAAATAATTCAGTACGACCTTCATCAGCAATCCTCACCAACACATCACGCGATAGGTAACTACAGATGATTACGGGGTCAACGACCGCGAGTAGAGCAATTAATTGAAATTGTTGTTGGTTTGTTTTATTGTTTCACTATGATTACCGGTTTCACCAGTCAATTTAATTTGATTTAGTCATGCTAGTATTTATTTATCATAGCATGAGATATTTAAATACCTCCGTCCACTGCTGGACATAGGCCTCCAAGTATTGCTACATAGACCGGTTCTGGGCATCTCGCATCCAGCCGATTTCCGCAGCCTTAACAAGGTCATCGGCCCACCTAGAGAGGCCTTCCAAAGCAGCGCCTTGTGGTACGCGGTCGTCACTCCAGAACTTTTCGGCCCCAGCGACCACCCGTTCTGCGAGCAATGTGCCTCACCCACTGTCAGTTAAGGCGATAGGTGCTCTACTGTAATTAATACATTTCATCACCACTGCTCTAAAAACTATGATGAATAATATTGTGAGGAAATATTCAAAGGCATGTGGGCCCCCAGTGCGTATTGGTAGACGTCACATGCTTTTGTATATTAGTATCTACAACTCTCTTCTAGAACCACTCTTTCACAGAGAGGAGACATCTGTCCCAGCTTCTTCTTCGACGGGTCGACGATTCTTAATTTAAAATTATGGTATGGAAACAATAGGTCCTTTAAAATGCATGCATAGAATAGTCACCTTATAATATAGGGTAGGGGTCAAGAATTAATTTGGGGTCCGTTTTTTTAAATAACATGACCGTGGCCGGGTCCGTAAGATATAAAGCCACCTATCCTTTTTTTTTTTTTTCCTTTTTTTTATAACCTATAGGCTCGCGCTTGACCACAATCTCACCTGATGGTAAGCGATGATGTGGTCGACGGTGAAACACGCTTGCCTAGAAATAACCTATTCACTCTTGACTTAAAGACCCCTAGATTGTAGCTATCGGGAAACACAGACTCCGGCAGGGAATTCCACTCCTTAGCTGTACGCATAATAAAAGTGTTCCCAAAACGTTTTGTGCGTATGGGTGGGATGTCTACCATGTATCGATGGCGCATCGCCCTACGTCTGGTAGTCCGATGGTGGAACGGGCTAGGTGGAATTATATCGTGCAATTTCGTCGCACACTCCCCGAAATGTAACCGATAAAAAACCGACAGGCTGGCAACTCGGCGACGATGTTCAAGACTCTAAATATCCTCCTCCCCTCCCCCTTCCATGCCGCGGACCGCCATTTGGTGACCCCTGATATTGGGTCACTATGCTATGCTAAGTTAGATCGGTATTTCCTCCACGGAACATGCTAGTATCTATACAGCAGCATCCGGTTAGACTAGAAGCCAACCTCAACATGATTGGCAAAATGCTAGGCAGATTCACTCAGCTAGTGAGAAGAATAATGTACATTAGAAAATGAAATGTAGGTAATAAATAATGAAAAGTAGGTGGAATTCCAACTGCCAATAATTCTAATAGCGTAATTAGGTTTATTCCCATCGGCCACCCCCAAGTTGCCACCCCGGTGGCCGATGGGAATGATTTAGTGAAATTTCCTACCTTCCTTTATTCCCATCTGCCACCGGGGTGGTGGATGGCACTAACTAGTGGCGTTTGCCGATTTATTCCCATCTGCCACCTTCATAAGTTTAGTTGGGTGGTTGATTCTCATGACCGTAAAACGGGGTGAATAGAAAAAATATCAAGAAATTTTTCAAGGTTCATATTTGACTATTTTTCCGTGATAAGCCGTGTTGCGTCATCATGGCGTACTGGGTACATGTACACGTGCATGTTCCCGGTGCGTCAGGTGAGCGCAACAGATACAAGAATTGATTGTTTTGTTTTGTTACTAACATAGTTTGTAAGTATTGTGTACTAACAATATAAATAAAATGGCGTGTCTAAGTGTACTACTAACATATTTTTTAAGTAATTTGTAATACTAACAAAACTATGGACCTTTGAGTCTGCAATTTTTTTTTTTTTTTTTTTTAATCATCAACATATTTTATTTTATTTTTGTCTTATGTGCGGGTGAAATAAAAACAGAATTCTATAATATTCGGACAACACCTTGAGTCAGACTTCCATAAACCAAAATTGAAATAGGTAGGGCAATGCAAGGCGCGCATTTAGTTAGAAATTTAGATGATATTATTAAGTTATCAGGGCCAGCACCAGTTGGATCCAACTAACAAAGTAAACCGGTCACAGCATCAACATTCACTTTTATGTGACAAATGTCATGAGAATCGCCCACCACCCCGGTGGCAGATGGGAATAAAGGAAGGTGGAATATTTCACTAAATAAGTCCCATCGACCACCGGGGTGGCAAACGCCACTAGTTAGTGCCATCCGCCACCCCGGTGGCAGATGGGAATAAAGGAATGTAGGAAATTTCACTAAATCATTCCCATCGGCCACCGGGGTGGCAACTGGGGGGTGGCCGATGGGAATAAACCCGTAATTATTATTGCGTGTGTTACGTAACGCAAGTCGGTTACTAGGAAAAGTTATGACGCTTAACGTGTGCAGACAATATTTACCTTTCTTTTTCCTATTCGGTATTGGAACAAGTCATAGACTGACGTCATATTTTTTTATAAATGGTAGGTAAAGCATCGTTCAGACAGTTGTGATGCAAAAATGTTATAATACGTTTCAATAGAAACGAAACGTGTTTTACGAAAAAATTATAGGATAAGATAACCAGTTATTGGCAGTTTAAATGAGTGCCTGTGAGCTTCGCAATCAAATGCCCAGAAAATCATATTGAAATGCACGAGCATACAAAATATATAATGACATCGAAGGAAATATTCTAATAATTATTTTAAGAGTTGTTTCATCCAGTAAAATAGTAATTATACATATATTTTCACTAAATTATAAAAAGCCCATTACTGGCATAGAATTTCCAACATTACTAACTATGGTTTTCTTATTTTTCTCAGAAGTGCCAATAACTGGAGGGTTGGTTTTTCTTTTTGGGATGGGAAGTCATCCAATGACTTCTCCCGTGGTCTGGGTGAGGCGGGAGGACGTGTCAGACTTTTACTGACTAAAATCCACCCGTTTTCGTTCAGTTGCTTGAGCCAGGACCGCTGTAACTCTTTTTCAAATTTATCCGCGACACAGACTGGCATCGGCCCTCACGGACCCCGTCAGTTCTGCTGACATATCTATGAGGCGCGCGTGGAACACAACGCGCCGTCGACACGGGCCTGGTCCTTACCGGACGGCGAGCTACCCATTACTAGCCACCCGCAAGCCCGCGCCTACGGTGGCCGGGTATCAGCCCAGGGCATCTCCTGCGGTGGCTAGGGGCGTGAGGGCGTCTCCGTTGCGTCTTCCTCACGCGTTCCGCCTCCTCCTTCGCGAGCATTACTGCTTCGCAGAACGAGGAGACAGCTTCCCATACCCTCTCGCTCCGTAACATGGCCTGAACCAGGGCTAGACGCGAGAGGTTGCCACCGCCAATCCCCCACGAGGACACGGCGGTGCTCCGCCCAAGCGGGGCAGATTTCCACCGTATGCTCCACCATGTCCTCCAGGCGATCCATACAATGGTGACACCCGGGAACTGGAGGGGTGCTAGCGATAGAGTGGGTTTACCCTAAGTAAACCCGTAAAACATTTTTTATAGAAATAATAAAGCTGCCTTTGCCACATTGCCGCCATCGCGTCTGTCTGTGATTTCCATAAAAACGCGATACCTAAGGAATAAAATTGTTTACTCATTTAAATCATTAGCTTTACACACAAAATATTTAAAATGGCGAGGCGAAACTCGACATTTACTTTCTCTGTTGTTGTTGTGCCAAAATTTAATTCAATGTAGAATAGAATTAATATAATAAGCCTAAAATTCACAGTGACGAAAAAATGGCTTTGAACAAAGAAAATCGGTAGTATTTATAAAAATACTAGCTTCTGCCCGCGGCTTCGATTGCGTGAAAAGTGTTTTATTATCCCAAGGGATCATTATACCGGGATGAAAAGCCTGTCTCCTAATCCAGGATCTGGCCTATCTATATGCTAAGTTTCATCCAAATCCGCTTTGCCGAAAAAAAAGCTTAGCAAGCAAACAAACAAATTCCCATTCGCATATTTTATAATATACATATTAGTATGTTATTTTATTTGTTTTCTTCATCTATACTTCTATACTAATTTAAAAGTTTATTCGTTACATGCATTTTTGTATGTAACGAATAAACGTAAAAACTACTAGACGGATTTCAAAAATTCTTTTATCGTTGGAAAGCTACACTATCCCCGGGTGGCATAGGCTACTTTGTATCCCTGTAAAAGCGCCGATTCCCTTGAGTAGCTGATTTTAAAATGAGAATCACGCCTAAACGGCTAGTCGTATTTTTTTGGAAAAAAATATATGTTATACTAGAGCGTTTCCTTAATCATTTCATCTGAGCAAATTTTGAGTTTTATTCGTATAACATAGTGTAATTAATTTGTAAAGTTATGTCTAAAACGGACAAAAACACGACAATCACAACAAAACCGCTGGGCGTATTTTAATGAAATCGACATCATATCAAAGACAATTTAATTATCTACATTTTGATCTGAAGCTTTTTTTTTAAAGTCATAGAATAATAAGAAAAATACAAAAAACTACTAAATTTCAGGTCGCGCGGGTGAGAAACGAGGGCACGTTTTGTTCCCTCAAGGTCGTTGGCGTTAGTCGTCGTCTTATCGGGCAACTACACGGGTGAAACCGCGAGGCATCCGCTAGTAAAAAATATTTCTGTTTGTTATGTTTTTTTATAAGCTGTAAGACATACCGTTCATTCATTGTCTACCTATCTAAACCAACAAATCTATGATATTGTTATGCGCTATAAGTTTATAACTTTCTACACATTTTTTTATTCCATGCATTCTCCAAATATGATCTACAATGAAAGAAAGAAAAAGAGTTTATTTAAAACCCAAATTGTCTGAGTGGTCAACAAAAAAGATCGTGAGAGCGCTTTCCAAATAACGATTTTAATGTGCGATTTTGCCTTTATAGGCAAAATTATATATGGGTATTGGCATAGATCTCTCTTTGATTTATGAATGTACAACTTCCTTAAATATATTTGTGTTCTTTAAACAATAAAAAACAGTGTCTATACATATGTATTTTTGACTGCCTAGTTCCTTTAGCTTATGAACTATTTTATTATTAACTAATTCGACTAATGTGTCTGGCAAAAATTAGTTAATTTATGTTATACTAACTTTTGAAAACGGATTTGCCCGCGCATAAAATATTTTATTATCCCAGGGAAACACACTAGGTACCGGAATAAAAATTACCCAGGACTTGATCCCTCTTGATACCCGCAGCCTTATTTCCGTAAGTCAATTCGGCAATGGAATGGGTTTGATCCCATGAAGAGTATGACAAATTCTCTTTAAATAATTAGGTATATTGCCTGCAGCTTAATTCAATATTCGTTTGACATTACCATTTGGCTTAGTAGCCTAGGCGTTTCGGCCGCTGACTTTCGTCGAATCCGGTCGAAACAGAAATTTCATTGTTATTAATATTTTCGAGTGGTGTTTCGGAAGAAACCTTTTTTAGAGTCAAAGTAACGTCAGAAACATAAAATCAGTAGAGAGTTTAATAACATGATAAAAATATAACTACCTCTTTTGCTTTTTTAGTTAGATTTTGAACATTATAAGCATTTATCATTGCCAAACTACCAGGAGGACAGAATCATGAAGAAGGCGAAGGAATATTTGCGGGGCTGGAATCATTATTGGTAAAGAGTAACTTAAGTACTACTAAGCCTACCATTTAGATAACATCGGTAAATTTAACAATATGGTTTCAGATATTAGCTTCGTTCGTCTTCCAAGCTTACGCATCGCAAGGTCGTTTAAACAGTTCATGTAATTTGGTATTGCGGTTACGTACAACTACTAGTTACAGTGCATCATCTGCCTAGCCTTTTTCCCAATTATGTTGGGGTCGGCTACCAGTCTTACCGGATTCAGCTGAGTACTAGTGTTTTACATGGAGCGACTACCTATCTGACCTCCACAACCCAGTAACTGGGTAACACGATACCCCTTGGCAAGACTGGTGTCAGATCTCAGGCTTCTGACTACCTGTAACGACTATCAAAGATCATCAAATGACAGCCGGGACCAACGGCTTAACGTGCTTTCCGAGGCACGGAGGAAACTTGGTATGTTGAAATGGTAACCCATCTACGGACCGACCTCGTCAAGCGTTGCTTAACCTTGAAGATCGACCAGTGCGGCTGTTATTATTTAGCCACGAGCTCCTCTACTAGTTACAGTGCAATGCGTGGTAATTCATAAACCTGCTCGTCTTATTTTTTAACTTGGCGTTTCCGATTACCAAGTTTACATATCTCTAGCTTACATATCGACGAATAAAATCCGTAATGTTTTGTTTCATAAGGTTTTTGGCTGTGAAACACCAACGTGTAACGGAAAGGTGTGTTTTTTTTTGGATTATCCAACAATATGTATGTTTCCTGGGTAGAAAAATGTAATTCAATTTAGTTCGTCAGTGAAATTAACAAATAATATTGGACACGTATTTTTTGCTTTACCAAATTAATAAAAATTTACAAAGATATAGCGTATCAAAATTCAAGAGTGGGGGCTTGTGACGTCACTATGTCAGTATAACATGTAGCACACCGTATGATATTTCATCGCACTGTATCGTTGTATTTTTTTGTTTACGTGGCAAAAGAAAAAATACGTGCTCAAAGTTTTTAGGTTATCTTCTGACAGACTAAATAGATATTTTTTGTCAACTACCCTATTGTTTACACATAAAAATTACATTGCGATTGACAGATATCCATTTGTAAGTGTAACAATCACATATAGGCTAACAACGCTTGTACAGTAAACTATAGGGCTAAAATATATAAAATAAATTCGTTTTGAATACTGTTTTTGCTCGTGTATAGAACCACTTTCTACAAGGAAGTCAAAGGTAATTCCCAAAAAAATATTGTATTTCCTAAGAAGTGGTCGTCAGTTGACCATAATTTGTATGAATTGACTAGTACTTCCTGTGTATTTGTGTATCTGTCTGTAGCATCATAGCTCCTAAATGGATGAACCGATTTAGTTTTTTTTTTGTTTGAAGTGTGTCTTTACCGAAAGTGTGCAGCTATGTTTGATGAATATCGGTTCAGCTTTTTAAAAGTTAAGGGCGTTTTACTGTTTTAATCGGGGTGTTTTCGCAAGATATCGTGTCATAATTACATTAATACATTGTCATAATTATAGATTGTTGATCGAAGCGTGAAATAAAAATGTGTTGGGGGTTCATTAATTTGTTTATTAAATTTTACTTGTATCCAGTAATGGTTATCATCATCAGCCTTTTAATGTTCCTACAGCTGGGACACAGGCCTCCTCTCTGTAACAGGGATGGGCCTTAATACACCACGCGGGCCCAGTGTGGGTTGGTGGATGACACATGTCTCCAAATATTTGGTTTTAGAACATGCCAGTTCCCTCACGATGTTTTCCTTAATGGTTTTGACAGCAGTGGTGATGAAATAATTTACACAAAGCAAATCGCCTGCCTGGGTTCGAACCTACGACACGTAAGTTGAGGCCGTTACCACTGAGCCACCACTGCTCCTATGTAAGCAGTGATGGTTATAGAGGTCAAGTTGGTAGTCGGTCTATATAAAACACGAGTATTCCACTGCATCTGGTAAGACTGGGAGTCGGTCCCAACAAAGGCATTTTAGTCTGGTAAGGCCAAGCTGGTAAAGCCAAGCTGAACTCCTTTTCATATCCACCTTGACCGAAAGAAACTCATGTAATTTGATATTTTATCTAAAATATAATGAGGTCCCAAATCATCTGCGCTATACGAAACTATTGACAAATTCCTAGCATTGGGCGCAAAAAGATCCAATTAACCTTTCAAGAATATTGTTTAGGTCTTGTTACTAAGCTCGGACGGTCTTTTTTGAAAATTGCAAAATATGAAAACGGTTTTGTTAGTGAAGACGTACGGTTGAGAAAAACCTCTTTGATTTCTGGCAATGTCAATAGTGGTACCTATGTTGTTGGGGAGAAGTCTACAATAGGCGCCTGGACTTCTGTGGAAAAGACCAGGGAGTATAGGTTTTTTACTACACTAAAACACCCCAGTGATCACGCTGACGGAACCATTGACTCCGTAATCTTTTAAAAGGCCACTCCGAAGCGACTTCTTTGCAACGCGTGTAACTAAGAGTGAGTACATCGATTCAATTCATCCCATTGTGATAATCGCGGTCTTCCTTTACAATGCTGCACTCAGTAGAAATTTTAGCTTACAAATTAGTCATCCTGTCAACCTGCAGACGTAGTTAAACCAATTCCCCGTAATTAGCTTATCGGCTTTTCAAGCAACGTCAGCGATTTGGGTTGCAAAGCTAATTCATGTGCTTGATATAAATTATTTTCTATTAATGAATAAATTATTTTAAAACATAAGTTACCTAATAGATTTTGCTTATAGTGACTTGATATGATTTGTTATGCTGTCTGTCACGATATTTCTCCACAATAGTATTCATCATCATCATCAAAGAGTCCCCTTCTGAACATAGACCGACCCACGTGTCGTCTCATCGAACGGTCCTGTGCGTCTCGCATTCAACAAATTGCCATAGCATTGCATTGCATTATTTTAACCAATTTTGCCAAAATAAGAATGACCAAAACAAGAACTATTATGTCAGATATAATGTTATACAATTTTAAGTCATACATCACACTCTTACCGCATTAGTTTCGTAATAAGGAAAAGTAACATCTAACGATAGTAATTAGAACATATTTTTTGGGTTACCAGTGTACGAACAATTCAATGAAGTCAAAACTTTTTTCCGGTTGTGTGCTGTTATCAGATACTATTGACATATATATTACTTGCGTAAGGACCAGGGAAGTGGAAAATTACATTTTTCCTACTCCTCCGTTATTTTTTTCTGATTAATTTCGTTGCGGGATCCAAGACAGTTAAATTCATTCTCCGGGACTTCGTCGAGCTTCATTGCCTCGGCGCTTTTCTGGTGGTCGCCACTGTTGATTCTGGCTTTCAGGAGTTGCAGTGGTTTGGGAATAGTGCGGTGCGTAAGGACCAGGCCAACCGCGCGACTAAATGGCACCAGCGCGCTGGCCCTAAATTGCAGTTTAGGGCCAACGCGACAGTGGTCCGTGTGCGGGAGTGAGCGATTTGCTTGTCATAATAATGCCTAGTTGTGTGGTAAAAGGCTGCAAAAATTACGATACAAAGGTTAAAAAGAAACATGGGATATCGTATCATCGGTAAGAAACCTTACATTACTTTTGTTATCTGTTGCTTGTATTAAGAAGGTTTCTATAAAATGTTCAGATGGGCGTATCCTTCCTTTCGAAATCATTGTCAGAAACATTTTTAAATTGGTTATCTTTCTGGCCAATCAGGTATTTGACCATTGGGGCGGTTCGAACCCGACCTGTTTGGTCATCTAATCAAAACCGTAGGCATATTTTACTACCCAAAGCAGCATAAAGCCCGTAGAGGCTTTTAGGCTCAGAGCAAGTTGACAATAGTCGAAGCGGCGTTCGAAGTTCTAATTTTCGAATGCTATCGTCTTTTTTAACCCCTGCCGGAAAAAGAGGGGTATTATAAGTTTTACGTGTGTTGCCGTGTATCTGTGTGTCTGTCTGTGGCATCATAGCGCCTAAACGGATGAACCGATTTTGATTTAGTTTTAAAGGTAATTTTGTCGAGAGTGTTCTTAGCTATATTTGAATAAAATCGGTTCAGCCGTTCAAAAGTAATGGGCGTTTTACTGTTTGAATCGGGGTGTTTTCACAAGATAAATGTGTAGGGGGTTTTTAAAATTTTGAATTTTTTCTTGCTAACTGTAGGTTCTAGACAACTGACATCCTATTACCAAAAGCGTTGTGATAGCGATTGCTAAAAAGTTATCGAAATGCCACGTGATCAATCCCTTACTTTTTGCCGTTTTGATTTCCCTTCGTGATTTAATTACACCTTGTAATCGTGACTGCTCATAGCCTAGTCTGTTTTTAGGGTTCCGTACCCATTACCCAAAGGGTAAAAACGGGATTACTAAGACTCCACTGTCCGTATATCTGTTATTTTGCTATAATGACTCGCACTTGGCCGGTTTTTGTTTCTAAAAAAAAAACAATTGCATGTAACTGTACCTACCCTGTCGCCTCCACAGACCTCGTATATAATGTCATGTAACCTTTTCACTTTTTACCAGTTGCGAAGATAAAATAATAATATATTACCTACGAATACACTTTGATTTATTACAAGACATTTTTAAATGTATCAACTTTCTTCTGTTTAGTCGTAAGTAGGCAAAAGAAACTCCGCAGTTCGCAATAGTATTTTGACACGCAAAATGCTCGGAGATTTTGGATGATAGCCGTAGAAAGCTGATGGTACAACTTTTACTTGGACCTAGACCGTAGTGGTTTTAGAAATGGGGTAGGCATTATATGTTATAGTAAGTAGAGAAAAGGCAAGAGAATAAAAAAAATAAACTAGCTTATGCCAGAGGCTTCAAGGGAACATAATACTGGCATAAAAAAGTATCATATGTGCTATTGCTGACTATAATCTATCTCAGTGCCAAATTTCATCCATATCCATCACATACAAACACAAACACACTCACAAACTTTCGCCTTTATAATATTAAGTGTGATGTGATAAACGGGAAGAACCTGGATGAGGCTGGCACAGGAACTTGGGGATTGGTAGAATAAAAGAGAGGCCAGCAGTGGGCGAAGTTGAGCTGTTGATAGATGATGATAACATAGCTCTATTATACCACAAAAATAAGAAATATTGTAAAACTAAAGACAGATTTGATGGCAAACTTTTTACAAATTCGACCCAGCTAGGAACACCTTTGGGAGAGTTGTTAAATATTTAAAATAGAAATCTTATTAATATTATAAATCCGAAAGATACTCTAAGTAAAGTAGTTCTAGAAGATTCATTCGCCTCCATCCTTTGATTCCAGCCGTTTGAAGTCGAACGCATGCGAGTTTTAAACTTAAGTACGTACTTAAACTCTAAAGCCGTGTTAAGCGCAGTTTAAATTACTTTAGTTTTGTACCCTGCACTTTATCGCTTTGCGGCCTGAAATTGTTCAGATGCAAGTGCAATTTTTATTTCTTTCTGTTAGCACTTAAACTGGGCAAAACTTCGTTTAAACTTGTTCGAAAATTGATAGTAAACACATCAACACGGTCTAGGTATTTCATCTGAGTATTTCATACTCAATTAAATAACTCGAAAAGTACTGGCCGCATTGGAATCTTTTATACACCGATTTGTTTGTAATTTATCTCAGACTAATTCCAAATTCAAATTTTTGACAATTCTTTTGTTTCGGTGGCATAAAAATGTATTGATGTGTAGGAGAGGGAATTTTCATTTGTGCGAAATTTAGAAAACAATACGAATTACGTTTAGTTACAGTTTTTTTTTCATTTTTAAACGAAAGATAAAGTTAAAATTGAGGTGTTGTAGCCATGCAACGCCAACATTTGACGAGGGCGGAGATGTTACGAGCTGTGGGAATGCTGGAAGCTGGGTCTGTTAGAAATAATTAAGAAACTTTGCCAATTTTCTGGCATGTAAAATACAGTAAAGTAAGTTTTAAGTTTTTAACCGACTGCCCAAAAAGGAAGAGGTTATCAATTCGCCTGTATTTTTTTTAAATTTGTGTTACCTCAGAAATTTTTACTAGGTGAACTGATTTTGATGATTCTTTTTTATTTGAAAGCTGCAATGGTGCTGTCATGTGGTCCCATTTAGATATCATCAACATCTGATGAAGAATATCGGAAATATACATCAGAGCTTTTCAATAAATGACGGCAAACCACTCGGGATAGCTGCAATCGCATGTCTGTTTATTGTTTACATCATTTCATAATATAACATCACACTGGTATGCTCTAAAGGGGTAGGCAGGTGTGAACAGTTCACCCTGGTATACTCTCAAACCACCGGCACCGGTTTTATTTTCTAGTTTCTTTAGCTGTATTTCAACATTTGCGGATAAAGTTTCGTCTTTGGGACATTTCGTCAAAATTGTTATGAGACTCTAGACAATGTATTATTCTATCAGCGATGGCGTTTGACGAAATGCCAAGAAGGCAGAGAGTTATCACGTGACAACCTGATAGCGCTTGGCAATCCCATACATTTTAACCCCTGACGGAAAAAGAGGCGTGTTGTAAGTTTGACGTGTGATGCTGTATATCTGTGTGTCTTTGTATATGTGTATCTGTCTATGGCATCATAGTTCCTAAATGAATGAACCAAATATGATTCAGTTTTTTTTTTTATTTGGGAGGCGACTTTGTCGAGAGTGTTAGTAGCTATGTTTCATCTTGAACAGTTATCTGTATTTTACTCTTTGAATCAGCATTTTTTCGCGTTTCGATATATTGTCGATTGAAGCGAGTCTACAACTATGTATATTACATACATACATAAACCCACGCCTTTTTCCATGGGAGTAGGCGGATACTACAGAACGCTTCCAGCTACGATCCTTACATAATTCTTTTGCTTCACTAATATTCGTTCAGTATGTATATGAATGTAATTTAAAAAGCATGGATTAAAATTAAATTATCAATTTAAGTAACCTCTGACACAAAAACCACTGAAAAGCAAAAAATAAGCCTCGTACTCGCGTCGTGGCACCGCCAACGTTTTCAGCAGTTTATTTTATTAATTAAGTTTTTTATGTCGGGAGCTTATATATTTTTTAATTTATTGTCATTTTACTAATCGCTATCGCGGTGTTTTTATTGATAGAATGTCAGTTGTATAGAGTCCTTTCATGTATGTTTAACTTTACTATTGAATTCCTGAATTTGTCCATGTCGAAATTATTAGTTTATTATTTTCTTTCTCCAACCAAAATATCTTCATAATATGCTGTCAATGCTTATAATAGATCCGCATTTCGATAGAAACTTAATCTTCCTAAAGAATAAGTCATTGTTTTCGTCTAGAACATCGATTGGACCGGTCCTAATATCTGCATCATGTACACTTTTTACATAACATGGCCTTTGTCTAATTTTTCGAATAGAAAGTGTTGCATCGCCTCAAGTTAAGTTAATGCATTGTGTTTCTTCCTTATCTTCTGATGATGATGTCCGCCTTAGTATTTCTTAAAAGGGCATCAAAGCTGTAGCAACGCCTGTACTTGATTTTGAATGAGTTCAAAAATTGTCTTTCTTTCTTTTATCTTTCTTTCCTATTTTCTTTCTTTCATTCTTTTCATGAAATATCGTGGCTAAATTGGCAAGTTTTTTTTTTTATTTTGTAAAACCTATTATAGGTACCTAATGTCACATAACATAATATCACGCCTGTGTTGGCCAAAGAGTTGCGCAGAGGTTCATAAACATAATATATTACACCCAAATTTCACCTGTTATGTTTTCGTCCTGTGTTATAGAGGGCGAACCTATTGCAATCAACTTTCTCTTTTGGCCCAAAAACATATGAAACCTGGATGATAACCCGTCGTTTTTTATTTTATTTTAGCCTCCTCTTTATGAGAACTTGAGAAGAGCCCTTTGCCCTGCAGTAGGATAGTTACAGGCTGGTATTATTATTTATTATGGCAATTGAAAAACGTACTGGCGGTATACAAGTATCCTTTTTCATAAACCGAAGTGTCCTTTCCGTGCCAATTTATGTCCTCTCATCAGCCGTTGTGGCGTGATTGATTTACCATCATTTAAATTTGTACACTTAAAATATTAGAAATGCAGTGCATCAAAACTACATAAATAGCCGAAAAGCCTCGACGTTAATAATATCCATTGGCGGCTTATCATATAAGCTAATTTTTGGAATAATTATAAAATATGGGATTTTTTTAGAACGCATCAGATGTTATCGTAATTAGTCGAAGAATAAATTGGTTACGATCTTTCGATAGGTTTCGTGAACTTTGACCGAACTAATGCCAAACTCGTTTGAACTTCAATTAATTATCACTAATCATTATATACCTTTTTTTTTTTGCCTCCTCGGTATGAGAAGAATCTTTTGCCCTGCAGTAGGACAGTTATAGGCTGGTATTATTATTTATTATAAATTTTAATCGCTAATCCTATAAATGATCTTAATGTGAAAGTTTATAAAGGTTGAGTTTTTAAAGTGGGCGTGGATGGCCAAATCAAAAACTATGTGGAATAGCGAAAAACACTCAAAGAAGTAACGAGGAGATAACTAAAATGTTAATAGATAAGGAAAATATTTTTAATTGTAATAATATTGAGCGCTATTCCTCTCTCCTAGACACTGACTGTATCTAGAACGTTGCTGTGCTCGACAGGGTCCTTATTTGTTTCTGTAACTTATATTTACCACCTGTGTGTACATTATGGATGCAATAAATTTAATTTGAATTTGAATTTTTGAGGCCGATTTTTATGAAAACTAAAAACCGTATTATTGGATTTATGAAAAAAAAGAAATTCAATTTCCTAGCCAGGGATCGAACACGTTGATGTTTTACTCCCCAGAATTTTATCCTTATTAGCGACACTACCGAATCGTTTAATAATACAGCATGTGTATATTTTTTCAAAATGTACTCATTTTGAAAAGGTTTGATTCCTGTCTAATAATATTGATTTTTCAAAAATCTATTGATGCAGTTTTAGTTTTAATCAAAATCGGCCTCGTGACTCCTTTGAGTGTTTTTCGCTATTCCTCATAGTTTCGGATTTGGCCATACACGCCCACTTGAAAAATTGAGCCCTGTATATTAACATATTTTATTGTGATGTTAGTAAATCAATCAAGAGTACACGACTAAAAGGTTAATGAAGGATTTGGATGGGAACACGTGTAGACTGAATTAGGACACAGGATACTTTTTAAGATAAAGCACTTTTAACGCGTTTGTTTGCCCGGACAAAAGCCGGAAGCGGACACCGACTTCAAAATACAACTACAAAGTGAAAAACAATTTTATTTTTGATTAATACTTACGATGGACACCGACTTCCAAAAATAAACTTATTTTTCGCTTTGTAGTTTTATTTGGAATTTGGTAGATTTTTTTGTAAAAAAATTTTTTTTTTACACTTTTTAGTTCTACCTACCTAATAGGCAAGTTGTTTAGTAAGTTACCTATAACGCCAGAATAGATTACCCGAATATCATGAAACTTGAACATAACCGGTGAAATGAAAGATCTGCTTTCCCCTTAAGAGCGTACTGGCGTGATATTATGTTATGAAATGGTAGAAACAATAAACAGCTTTGCGATTGCAGCAATCCCGAGAGATTTGCCGTTATTTTTTTAAGATTTCTGTTGTTTCTCTTCGAAGTCCTTTATCAGATCTTCACCAAATTAAAAAGGGTCGAATTTCGGAACATACTCTTCCGAACAAAATATATTTTTTTAAATTGGTCCACAATTAACGGAGATATCGGTGAACAAACACAAAAAAAAAATACAAACATAATGTCGAACATAGAACCTCCTCCATTTTGGGAAGTCGGTTAAAAAATGTTCTTCTGCAGGAACCTTTACCCGGAAAGCGTTTCGATCCATTTCCTTGATTGTAGAACATTGAAATCGCATTTATTCTAATGCGTGTGGTACTAAATCTGTTTTAACGATTCCGGATGAAACAATCTCCCATTTGTTGGCAATATCCTTTGAGCCATGTGACAAATTGTATGCCTATTTATAGGTCTATGTTTTATACATTTATTTATAAAGGTATTACTAACGTATTGTATACCCATCTGACGGTATTTGGTTATATTCGGGCAGATAAACCATTTCCTAGATCGAGGATAATAAAGTCAGAATGCTGGTACAGTTAGTATAAAAAGGGAGCAATAATTTATTGTTTTGTAGAAAAAATGTGATTGTGTGAGAGCTGGTTTAGATCCATCAAAGACTTCATGGAGACGTAGGTAATACAAGTAAAATTACAAAATGTGATTGTGTGAGAGCTGGTTTAGATCCATCAAAGACTTCATGGAGACGTAGGTAATACAAGTAAAATTACAAAATTTAAAAAACCCCCGACAAATTTTTATTTCATGCTACATAATTTATCTAGTAGTAGTAGACACGCTTCAATCGACAATCAAAAACACCCCTAGTCAAAAAGTAAAACGCCCATAACTTTTGAACGGCTGAACCGATTTTATTCAAGTATAGCTAAGAACACTCTCGATTAAGTAACCTTTTAAACAAAAAAAACTAAATCAAATTCGGTTCGACCGTTTGGACGCTATGATGCCACAGACAGACACACAGATACACAGCAACACACGTCAAACTTATTACAACCCTCTTTTTACGGCGGGGGTTAAAAATAATAATAAATTGGTGAGACAGACAAAGCCTAGACAAAAACTTAACCCACTGAGAAAATACTTAATCATTAAATTAGGTATTTCTAGTTTTTGGAATCTAGAACAAAAATCTCCTTTCGTTGAGTTACGCTACGCTACGGAACAAATTGCATAACTAAAGCAAACTACCTCCTTAACTATAGCATGACTCTTCAAAGTCTAGATTATATTTAGTAAAATAGAAAGTGGTAATAATAGCGTTCCTAGTCTTGTCTTATGTTATATTGTGGGTAATTACTGCACTTTAATTGGTTCCTTGCCATGCCGAGTTAAAATTAACAATTACTTTCTATTGGCGATGATAGGGTAGCGAAATGGGCAGATCGAAGTACACGAACAGTGGGTTTAGTCCGAGTTTTTTCTCATGCTTGATTGCGATAATGTAAACGTCAATTTGTATTGAAACTGGATTAGCGCCGTCTGGGTGATGTATATGGAAACCACTTTTTTTGTATACAATTTAGTATAATAGAACATTTACGTTAACGCTATCGAAACTCGCACTAAGGCCTCACAGTACGGTAATCAGTCATCATCATTTCAACCGAAAGACGTCCACTGCTGGACGTAGGCCTCCCCCAGGCGTCGCCACATTGACCGATCCCGTGCGTCTCGCATCCAGCGGTTTCCCGCAACCTTCGGTAACCATCGTGCATCGTCGGTCCACCTAGTGGGAGGCCTTCCAACGTATCGTCTTTTGGATCGCGGTCGCCATTCCAGAACTTTTCGGCCGGAAGGTAATTATTATCGACATATAAAATTACAATTTTGACATATTATTATCATCATCTGCATAGCTTTTTCTGAACTACTCGTATGGTGAAGTTGGATTTTCCAAATTACAAAAAAAGAAAAGCAATTAATATAGAAAGTTTCTTTCAGAAGTTGGTGGCTCAAACGTAGGTCCTACTTGATTTCAATATGTATATAAAAGGTATGTAAAAGCTACGTGTCTTTTTCAGTAAAATTAGCTTAGCCATTGGCAGTAGTGACACAACAACAAAAAATAATTGTAATTCAACGTATCAAGTTATGGAGTTTCTTGTGCGTTCTTGTCCATAACAAGCTACTTTTCCAAATGCACGGTAGAATAAATTTTTATTATTTGTAAATTTTAATTTTATTTTTTTAATTGGTTGACGTTCAAAATTGCCGCTTATTGGCCTAGTTGAAATAAATATATTTGACTTTTTTTTTGACAAGTAACTATATCATCAACATAGATCAAATCTATCAATTATTTCCATTGTATTACACTGCTCAAAAAGAACTTCCTAAACTGAATAACGTTTAATGGAACCAATCGACTGGCTTCCTTTAAAACAGTACCATCATAAGTCTATCAGGAAGCAGTTCCATGGTTGTAACCACTGGTGAAGTCTTGTGAAAGTACTTAATTACCAACAGTTGATTTGTGAGTCGTGTCACTTAGCCTACGGTTATGGGGACTGCCCTAGATCATGAAAGTAAAGACCAATGTCCTTTGTTCACGGTAATGAGGGAAAGAGACAGGTATTGGTTTATCAGTTTCTAGTTATGGGTCAATTAGCTTGAGACAGCGGCTTCGCCCGCGTGAAAAATCGTCAAAAATTATCCCAAGGAAACATATTCCCGGCATAAATATCCTATGTGCTATTCCAAATTATAATCTATCTTTGTGCCAAATTTCATCCAGATCCATCCAGCTGTTTGAGCGTGAAGAAGTTACCAACATACACACACTCACAAACTTTCGCCTTTTTAATATTAGTGTGAATATATTACTATATTAGGATTAGTAGAGGTACCTACTACGGTTTCAATATGATTATAAGGATCTGTAATCTAGTAATTACTATTAATTTTAGTATTTTATAACTCAATTTATTTAGCTACTATTAAGTGCGGAACCTTTCCTTATAATTAAGGTTATTATTTTAATTGGTTATATAAAGGATCTATTTAACTAAACGGAGTTTTGAATCTCAAGATTTACTGTTTAAATGTACTGATTAAATTGTAGAAACACGATATTTTCCGGGGGTGTGTTACGTCACTTAGAAAAGTGTTACATCGAAGAACACGTCCCCGTAAGTCATGTACAAAGGCGAGCTTAACTCCAAATGGAATTTTCTTCCAGCAAACCTTTGGCTGATAGAGATCATAATAGAGGGCAGTAAACCATTGTACAATATATATACCTATAAAGAAGATAAAACTATTTACATAATAATACATAAAATGCGTCACACGCCCTGTACGTCACTAGTCTCAGATTTTGTTGAAACTTTGTGAGGATGTTGTTCTCAAATTGTTCTATTTAGTACCTTCAATGAAAAAAAGTGTACCTCTCGGGTTTGGCTAAAAACTGGAAAACAAAAAATGACGTACAGGGCGTATACGCCCCGTACGTCATTTTTTTTCTGTACTACTTAGAGATGCACAGTATACATCAAATAAATGTTCCCGAATATAAACTTACGAATACTGAATATTGACTCTATAGCGCCTACCAAACCGCCACAATATTAAATTGAAAATCACAAAAATATAACCTAAAAATTTTGAACCCAGAAAAAAGGCATTCTGATGAGATTTTTTTACCTGAAATAAATGTTCTCATTTAGCGCTTCACAAAAATGTAATTATATCACAGAAACATGTGATACTTTCAAAGATAAAAGCAAATCAAAATTAAACTCAACATCACTAACATAGACCTAAAGATTTTTGCAGTGCCTAGATGTGGCAATCAAATTTTAAATAGGTGCGTACAGAATTATCTTTTTATAGAGGTTGTTTATAACTGGTTCCGGCTCGATTGTATAATACCTACATCGCATAGATTTGGATATAATATTTTTTACATGTAGTTCTCCTTTAGAACACCACAAAGTTTCACATGGTGTCTTCACATCGTGTTTCACCTCATATTTTTCGAGAAAAATATCCTTAAGTTTCAATAATGTCTAAGCTATATACTTAATTTACTTTTAAAATTGACATAATTTGCCACAGCTAATGTAAAATAAGTGACAAAACGATTTTAATTTTTATTAATCTTATTTCAGGTTTCCATGTATTCATGGAAATTGTAGTTTTGAACTTTGCATTCAAATTCAATTCAAAGTTGATTTCAAATAAAGTATCATTAACGAAACATCTTCTCGAATCTAATGTGACGCTAATGTTTGATAGTTGTAAATTATATCTACACTTAATTTATGTTTGTTTCTTTTTTTTACAAGCTATTAACCTTTGTTTTAACCTTAATTATCTGCTCCATCTATCCCAACTGGGTACCCCAATCAGTTGGAATACATGGAATATTTTTTCCACTCTTCTCAACATGCAAAATTGTTTTGTTTTTATGCAGAAAATGTGATTAAAATATTTAGCTTTTTTTAGTTTTATATTAGTAAGTTTAATGCTTTGTTTATTAAAAAAAGTAAGATTAATGAAAAATGTTTTTTCTGCAAAACTTCCTTGGAGAAAGTTGACATGGGCAGAAAAAGTTTTTAAAATATGACGTCACACCCTGCAAAAAACGGGACTGATGTTGTTGACGGCTTAAACACTACAATTGTGTTCAAAATTATGATAGACGGTGTTGAACCCTCCTAGCGGTCGGGATATATTTATATTTAGTTCGTCTGAGAAGACTTCGACTCCGGTACCGGAGTTCGTCATCGGTCCGTTGGTGTATACTCTCATTTCTTTCGGGCCTGAGTAGTCACATCGTTCTTCTGTAAGTATTAAGCATATGAAAGTGGTGTGTTTTTGGGGCTTTGTCACATGGTGACGCTAACATAGGTTTTCGCCACTCGTTCCACTAGAATCCCCTATTTCAGTCCCCCAGGGGATTATACAGCACTCAATGTTCCACTACGATCCCCTATGCAGGGGATTCTTAAACTACTAATAAGTTATTTCCCTTTAAAGTCCCTTCTAAATAAAAAAGCCACCTATAAAATAACAATACGTAATACATAGAATTAAAAATCGGTCTACAATGACGTAAATAAATATTTCCAAAACAAGTTAGATGTTGGATAAAAGCACCAAAAGCGTTGAAGAATTTCGCAAGTTCGACTAGTGCAGCGTCTCGGTGGCGTTGAGTCCCACCTAAGGCGTACGGTTTTTTTTCAATGTTTAAATTGTTTAAGTTAAACGCAAAATATAAAAAAAAAACTTTTTCTATTTAAAAAAACTAGGTCATTGGTCCTTTTAGTGGGAGGCCTTCTTCCGGTTCGCGGTCGCCATTCCAGAACTTTTCAGCCCCATCGGCCATCCGTTCTGCGAGCATTCGAGCAATGTGTCCTGCCCACGGCCATTTAAGTTTTGCAATTCTTCGGGCTATGTCGGTAACTTTGGTTCTACTGCGGATATCCTCATTTCTGACGTAATCACGCAAGGAAACTCCTAGAATAGCCCTCTCCATTGCCGTTTGGGTGACTTTAATATTTCTGATAAGGCCCATTGTGAACGACCACGTCTCGGTCCCATAGGTGATCACTGGCAACACACTCTGGTCATAGACTTTTGTCTTGAGATACTGCGGTAAATTGGACGAGAAGATACAACTCTTTCTTGAAGTTAGACCTACCCAACTGGACCATTTTTTGTCCATTTGTAAATGGCAGTGGCCGATGGGGCCGAAAAGTTCTGGAGTGGCGACCGCGAACCGGAAGATGATGCGTTTGAAGGTTGCATTTCCCTCTAAAAGGACCAATGACCTAGTTTTTTTAAGTAGAAAAAGTTTTTTTTATATATTTTGCGTTTATCTTAAATAAGTTAAACATTGAAAAAAACCGAACGCCTTAGGTGGGACTCGAACCCAACGCCACCAAGACGCTGCACTAGTCGAACTTGCGAAATTTTTCAACGCTTTTGGCATTTTTTTTTAAACAACTAACTTTTTTTAGAAAAAATAATTTACATCATTGGCCCTCTGTAGACCGATTTTAAATTTTATGTTATATTGTTATTTTATAGGGGGCTTTTTTAATTAGAAAGGACTTTAAAGGAATATAACTTATTAGTACTTTTAGAATTCCCTGCATAGGGGATCGTAGTGGAATATTGAGTGCTGTATAATCCCCTGGGGGACTGAATTAGGGGATTCTAGTGGAACAAGTGGTTTTCGCTTGATCGCGTCCTCCTTTATGCGTGTGTGCTTAACTCTGGAGTCTTTATTTAGGGTACCTGATAGATGGAGTCTTAAAGCAGCCAGGGCTGCCTCCTCCCGCACGATAAGTTGCAGAGGTAGCAGTCCCAGCATTACCTGTAGGGCGGCCGTGGGTGTAGTTCTCATACTGCTGGTTAATTACAATGCAAGCAAACCGCTGCAGTTTTTCGAGATCTCTTTGTGCTGTACTGAGGTCTGTCCTGGGCCACCAGACCAACGAGCCGTATGTAATGATTGGTCGGATGACTGTGGTGTATAGCCAGTGGGTGACCATGGGGCTGATCCCCCAATTCCTGCCCAGCAGTCTCTTACACTGCCACAGAGATATACAGGCTTTTGTGGTGATATAGTTCATGTGTTTCGCCCAATTCAATTGTTTGTCCAAATAAATTCCCAGGTACTTGGTTTCAGTTGAAAGGCTTAGTGTTGTTCCAAAGAATTTTGGTAGTTGCATTGTCATTGGTTTCCTCTTTTTCGTGAAGAGAATTAGATCCGTTTTTGTGGGGTTCATTGAGAGTCGGTGCTCACTGCACCATTCCCCTACTAGTTTTAGGGCTTGACGCATGAGATTGCATAGAGTGTTTTCGTAGGTCCCATTTATTATTATTGTTATATCATCTGCGAAGCCAACAGTGAAATAACCTTTGTCAGTACCAGGTTCCTCAGGAGTGGCGAACAGCCCTTCGCGACGACGGCCTATGTGGTGTTGTTAACCGTGACTTGAACCGCTCGCAGTTTGAGCATGTTGGTAATCCAGCCTCCTAGAGTCGGATCTATGCTATGTCTGTCGAGGGCCGTGTTTATGCTGTTGAACGTGGTCTTATCGAAAGCACCCTCAATATCAATGAAGGCAGCCAGTGCTGAGCATTTATGGTCCACTGCGCATTAAATTTTAAAAACCACGTTGTGCAACGCGGTTTCTGTTGATTTGCCTGTAGAGTACGCATGCTGTTGTTTGTGAAGTGGTTTTTCCCGGAGAGGCCCATCACGGATGTGCCTATCGCAAAGTCTTTCGAGGGTTTTCAGTAAGAAGGATGTGAGGCTTATAGGTCTATATGCCTTGGGTTGTGTGTAATCAGTTTTTCCAGGTTTGGGTATGAACATGACTTTTACCACTCGCCATGCAAGAGATATGCTGGCCCGATAAATCTCCAACAGCCATGGTGTTAGATAATATGCCCCCCACTGCAGCAGGGCTGGGAAGATGCCATCCAGCCCTGCTGACTTGAAAGGTTGAAAGGTGTGTCCCCAAGGAAGTTCTGCAGTCAACTTTTTCAACAAAACATCAAACATACTAATATTAAACTAAAAAAGTTAAATATTTTAATCACACAAACAATTAGCTTGCTGGGAAGAGTGGAAGAAATTTGCCATGTATTCCAACTGATTGGGATAGCCAGTTGGAAAGATGGAACAGATCATTAGGGTTAAAACAAAGATTAATAGGTTGTAATAAAAAGCAACAAAAATAAATTAGCTGTAGATATAATTTACAACTGTCAAACATTAGCGTCACATTAGATTCGAGAAGGTGTTTCGTTAATGATACTTTATTTGAAATCAACTTATTACCTGCAAAGTTCAAAACTACAATTTCTATCAATATATGGAAACCTGAAATAAGATTAATAAAATTACATATCGTTTTGTCACTTATTTTACATTAGCAGTGGCAAATGATGACAATTTTAAAAGTAAATTAAGTATATAGCTTAGAAATTATTGAAACTTAAGGATATTTTTCTCGAAAAATATGAGGTGTCACCATGTGAAACTTTGTAAGTTAATTTAAATTTATGTTACGTTCAAAAGTGCCGTTTATTGGCCTAATTGAATAAATATATTTGACTTTGAAACAACCTCTATAAAAAGATAATTCTGTACGCACCTATTTGAAATTTGATTACCACATCTAGGCACTGCAAAAATCTTTAGGTCTGTGTTAGTGATGTTGAGTTTAATTTTGATTTGCTTATATGTTTGAAAGTATCGCATGTTTCTGTGATATAATTACATTTTTGTGGAGCGCTAAATGAGAACATTTATTTCAGGTAAAAAAATCTCATCAGAATGCCTTTTTTCTGGGTGCATAATTTTTAGGTTATATTTTTATGATTTTCAATTTAATATTGTGGCGGTTTGGTAGGCGCTATAGAGTCAATATTCAGTATTCGTAAGTTTATATTCGGGAACATTTATTTGATGTATACTGTGCATCTCTAAGTAGTACAGAAAAAAAAAATGACGTACGGGGCGTATACGCCCTGTACGTCATTTTTTGTTTTCCATTTTTTAGCCAAACCCGAGAGGTACACTTTTTTTCTTTGAAGGTACTAAATAGAACAATTTGAGAACAACATCCTCACAAAGTTTCAACAAAATCTGAGACTAGTGACGTACAGGGCGTGTGACGCCATAAAATACCTACTTCGTTTATAAAGATAAATACACATATATTTAAATAATTCATTGCGTTGAAACGAAATGCTCCTTAATTTTCCTCTTGAAGACCTTATAATAATGTCGTGTTCTCATTGGTAGCAACATACAAGAACATTATATCGGAAGGACCATCTTGCGTGTTACACTGGGTGCCAAAAATACTTGAACTTCCTCGCAATTTCTTTATATGAGTCACCATCATTA
Source organism: Orthosia gothica (assembly GCA_949775005.1). Lineage (NCBI taxonomy): Eukaryota > Metazoa > Arthropoda > Insecta > Lepidoptera > Noctuidae > Orthosia > Orthosia gothica. The sequence goes on from OX459044.1 coordinate 9,298,925, forward strand.
TCGCGCCAAAAACTACCCATTGTCACGTACCTCCATCCATAGCCAGCCGAAGACATCGACCGTGACCGCAGCTAACAGTGAGAGTAAAAAATATGAGCCAGTGTACGCGAAACACTTTCGCCACCTCCCCACACTCCAACCCAATCCAAACTTTATGCCACTATAATTAAAGATTAAAATTCCTTGGCCTCAAAAAATCCGGATATCCTACAAAGTTTTTCCTAAATTGTACCTTAAATATATAAGTGTTAGATACATTTTCGTGGAACAGGATGTCCGTATTGTGTAACCGATCCAGTTGTCTGATCTTAGCGATATTAAAAATTATGTTTATGTTCAAGTTATATCACGCGATGTTCGCAATGTTCATCGATTTGGGTTAATTTCGGTCGATTTCTTTATTTATAACTTAATCTGTCTATTTGTTTGTGGTTCCTATATCTAACTTCTATACTTATCTATACCAAAATTATAAAGAGAAAATATTTTTTTGTTTGTTTGTTTGTTCGTACAGAATAGGCTCCGAAACTACTAGACCGATTTAAAAATTCTTTCACCTATGGATAGCTACATTATTCCCGAGTAACATAGACTATAATTTTGACGGAAGCAAAGCCGCGGGGGTCAGCTAGTAATATTATAAAGAGGCGAGATTTGTATTTTTGTATGTAACGAATAAACTTAAAAACTACTGGACCGATTTCAAAAATTCTTTCACTGTTGGGAAGCTACACTATCCCCGGGTGATATAGGCTTTTTATCCCTGTATTCCCTACGCGGGTGAAACCGCGAGGCGTCCGCTAGTTATTAAGAAATGAAAAGCGTGCATTTTGAAAAACTGAGTCGCATTTTCTCTCTTCATGAGCAGTATATTGGTATAAGAAACTCTTTTATGATTTTGGCAAAGTTGAAACCAACAAGGTATCCAAGGAATTTTGCTCAAATAATTAAAAAAAAATGTGGTTCAAAAATCAACATTTGAATTTAACACGCAAAAATACATTCTATTGCAACAATCTGATATAACACCAACGCAGTTTTTTTCTAACCGTACTGCCGTAACAGACAGAAATTCGCAACCAACTTGCTCGTAAACTTTATGAACTGTTTAGTGTAACAAAAGAGATCGACGCGCGAATCGAACCCGCGCACAATAAAATATTACTAGTATACAACAATATAGAATTAGATTATCCACAACTATTTTACTAGATTGTAGTGTGAAAATTTAACTACTTTGTAAAAAGTTATGCGTATAAAAATTGCACCTGGGCCATCGATCTTTGCTCGGTGTTTTTTTTTTACGTTTTACAAATAAAACAGCAATACTAATAATAATCATTAATGCAAATAAATAAATATAAATTAATAATTAATATAAATTATTAATAATATAATATTTAAAAAAAAAAAACTTAACATCTAATTTATACCAAATTTCTTCTAAATCGTTAGAGCAGTTGCCGAAACTGATACGCGAATTATTTACAAGAATTGTTCGTTTAAATATATTAGATACATATATATATATATGGATCGACTTGAGATCCTGCTCATGTTTTTTTCATCGGTTGGCAAAGCATGAAATTCATAGTTTTCATCTGCATTGTTCTATTAAAGCTCTTCACGAAAACAGTGTAACGAGGAACTCTGGGAAAGAATCCAGGGTGTAACCTGCTTAAAAAAATATTCAGTTAGGTAGCAATATTAGCAGTTCTTCTTAATATTTCTACCATACTAACGCCTGGATCGATTTTGACGGGACTTACACTGATAGATAGCTGAGTTAAACATACTTTTTTCGTTATACGTACTAGCATACTTTTTAATGATTGCATTTAAAGTTTTTTTTGTTATTTTTATGGCATGCGTCGTGCCTGGCGCTAATAATATATTTTGTTTCTTTTTTTATTAAGACCCACTTTATTTTAGGCTAGCTGTTCCCAGCGGCTTCGCTTCCGTGGCCCACCCCACAGGACCCGTTTTCGGGATAAAAGAATTAGTCTATGTCACTCAGGAATAATGTAGCTTTCTACTGGTGTTTTTTTTTATAAATCGGTTCAATAGATTCAGAGATTATCTTCTACAACCTCACAAACTTTACCTCTTTTATAATATTAGTATAGGTATTTTTATCCAAAAAAAAAATCATTTTTTTAACAAGTTTTTTAGCTTACCGTGCATTGTCATCCAAACCAAACGTGTAAGCAGAATTTCATCTTATTAAAATTCAGTTGCAAGTATTGACCCGAACACATTTACATACAAACATTGCAAGCTTGTAAAAAACTAATTAAGGTTCCGCGTTAAAATAAGTCAAAATTCAGAAACAATTGAAACGCATTTTCCTTTCCTAGTCAATTAGCTGATGAAGTATTCTCCACTAATCTTTAAATTTCCCAGTAAAATACAATGACCGCAATCCTACCCTAAAACTTCTTCAGCAGAACTTGAAGCTATTAACTTTTTACGCCTATTGTTTCCAAAGTCTTTGGGATTAATTAAAATTGACACAAAGTGCGGAAAATTTACTTTAACTTCGTAAAATGTGTTTTTCTCAACTTGTCTTATTTCAATCAACGGACCTTGTCTTTTCCCAACTATGTTGGGACTGGGTTTCTGAACACGGTCACTGGTCAGGATCGGCTGAGCCCGCTCCTGTTGCCATACTGGAAATACTGTGCTTTAAAAGTATCTTGTGTTTTGTTTAAGCTGTAACATTTCTTAGTGGCAATAAATGTTTTCTTTCTTTCTTTCTATCTTTCTGTCTTACCGGATACAGTTGAATACCAGTATTTTACTTGGAGCTACTGAATATCTGTTCTCCACAACCCAGTAACTGGATAACACTATTAGTAAGACAGTCTTCTGATATAACTTCTCTTATTTTGGTAAAAAAATAGTATGTATTTGTTCATCATCATCAGCATTATAATCTGCCCACTGCTGGGACACAGGACTCCTCTCTGTGAGAGAGGGAATGGGCCTTAATCCACACCTTGGACCTAGTGCGGGTTGGTAGATCACATGTCTTCGATTTTTTTGTTTTAGGACATGCCGGTTTCCTCACAATGTTTTCCTTCACAGTTTTGGTAGCAGTGGTGATGAAATAATTTACACAAAGTAAAGCCCCTGCCGGGGTTCGAACCCAAGACCTACAACTTCTAAGTCGCGGTCGATACCACTGGGCCACCACTGCTCTGAATAAAAAAGTCATACTGTTTTTTTTTTTTTTTTTTTTAATAAAAAGAATAGAATTGCAATCATTTATTAGACCTGACACAACACAACAACATAATTACAAAATAACAGAGAAAATAGTCCAAAAAGAAACAACGTAGGTATATGTTTTTAAAATGGATACTCAAGTGGTGATGTGATTCACGTGTATTTCTTACTAAGTAATATGAATGCGTAACTTAAATTGTGAAATAAAAGCAATTTCTCAGAAGGAAATCAAAAAAAAAATCAATAAGGAAAACAAAATACAAGTTCACGACTAACAAAAGGCCTAACTATACCATACCAATATTATAAAGAGGCAAGATTTTTTGTTTGTTTGTACCGAATATGCTCCGTAACTACTGAACCGATTTAAAAAAATATTTCACCTAAAAAAAGCTAAATTATTCCGGAGTAACATAGGCTATAACTCATTTTTTATAAAATTGAGGCCCTTATGAAAATTGCAATAATGTAACCAAAAGTAGCAAAATTTTTGGCCTATAAAATTCAATATTTGGCGTGCGCTGCGAAAACTATTGATGATACATAAAAAATATGTAGTACATGATTAAAGTACTCATTATTACCTACAAAAAATCTGCATGAAAATATATCTAACTATCATAGTTAAGTAACAATAGCAGAATTTTTAGTCCAAAATTTTTAATAGATGGCCGGTAGAAACACAAATTAGTTACATTCGTATTGTATTATTAATTCTTATTCAAATAAATAGTTTAAGAAATTGGTAGGTAGGTAGGTAAGGTAGGGTAGGTGGGTAGGTACGGAAGGTGGTTTGGCAGGTAAGGTAGGGTAAGTAGGGTTATGTAGGATAGGGCAGGTATGTAGAGTACGGTAGAGTAGGTAGGTATGTAGGATAGGGTAGAGTAGGTAGGTTAATCGGTAGGGCAGGTGAGAAGGTTAATTTCGTGTAAAGCTCAAGTGGTTGCCAATTCGCCTTCGCCGGAATGCTCACATTCTTTCTCTTTTGTTTAATGTGCTCTTTACTCCTTCTACCCCTCTTTACCTTAAAGATCGTTTTCAGTTTATCTTCGATTCCCACACGAAATCTCTAAGGTCATCAGATAACTTGCGACTTAGAATGCCAATGCATTCCCCAACTTTCATGGATAAATCCTTTACTGTTCAAGCTGCTCGTCTGTGGAATGCATTGCCTGACCCAATTGAACGTGCTCAGTCGTTGCCTGTATTTAAAAAACTCATCAAAGAACATTACCTATCGCTGTGATTGTGCTCTTTGTTTTTAGACATAATGTGCTATGAATATCGTACATAATTTATTTTTATTACTTATGTGTGTTTGTATGTATGTATGTATTTATGTATCTATTATTTAGCATATGTATTTATTTGTGTTTCTAGAAAGTATTATTGTATCTACATTATGTTCATTGTTGGTATTGTCGCACCAATGACAACCCCATGTCATGTCCAGGTAATCTCTGTCCATTCCGGGTTGCCTGGAAGAGATCGCGGTATGCGATAAGGCCGCCTATTGTATGTTTTTAGTATTAAGTTTCTTTTTCTTGTTTATTATGGTGTACAATAAAGTGTATATAAATAAATAAATAAGGTTGGTAGGTAGATTGACTTGGTAGGTAGGTGGTATATAGGTAGATAGCCAGTTGACGAGAGAGAAACCGCGGGGTTCAGCTAGTATTACATATACCAGTAGATACCTAATCTTTAAACTAACTTTAAGTTAATGTTTTACTTATACGAAGTGGTGTTAATAACGGTTTGAGAGAGTAAATATCGTGGAGTAGGAACAGGCAATATTGCTATATAATTTAATATACTACGATATCTGAGATAGTTACTGCTATTTGATACGCTAAATTCCAAATAAAACTTATTTTTTAGTTCAAAATCAAAATATATATTTTTTTTTACATTCTTCTTCGTCGTATCGATGATTCCAAAGTTAAATATATTTTGACCAGAATTCAGCCACGCCAACAGCGTTGTCATTTGCCTCACAAAGGTCTTTTAAGGTGCAGGTTTTGTTGCACAGAGAACACGACAAAAGGTGAGGTATTGTTTGGGACCTGGCCTATATGGACACTTATAAAACGTTGGCAAAAGGTGCATTAGTTCATGCTTAAAAACTACATTATTATGTTCCTAGTAGTAGACACGCTTCGATCGAAACAAGTAATTATGATACGACTAGCTTTTACCAGCGGCTTCGCCTGAGTGAATGTCGAAAATTATACCGAGGGAACATATTCTCGGGATAAAAAGTATCCTATGTGCTATACCAGACTATAATCTATCCCTGTGCAAAATTTCATCCAGATCCGTCCAGCCGTTTGAGCGAGAAGAAGTAGGTAACAAACATACAAACACACACACACACACACACACACTCACAAACTTTCGCCTTTATAATATTAGTGTGATATCTTGCGAAAATCACCCCGATTCAAAAAGTAAAATACGCATGACTTTAAAACTGCTTAACCGATTACATAGCTAAGTACACTCTTGACATAGTCACTTTTCAAACAAGCAAAAACTCAAATCAAAATCGGTTCATCCGTTTAGGAGCTATGATGCCACAGACAAACATAAAAATATACATGACATGTGTCTGTACGTCACATAATACCCATTTTTTAAGTCGGGGTTTAAAAAGGATGAAAGTAATGATACTATAATCACATCAAACTTCACACTTTAATATTATAAAGACGAAAGTTTGTGAGTGAGTGTGCGTGTGTGTGTGTTTGTATGTTTGTAACTTCTTCACGCTCAAACGGCTGGACAGATCTCGATGAAATTTGGCACAGATTTTGGTTATATTTATGTATACTTCTTATCCCGAGTATATGTTCTCTCTGGATCAGTTGAGAAGCCGCTGGTATAAGCTAGTAATATTATAAATGCGAAAGTTTGGATGAATAGATGTGTGATTGTTACTAAATCACGCGAGAACGGCTGAACGGATCTGGATGAAATTTGGCACAGAGATAGATTATAGCCTGGAATAGCTTCCCTTGGGATAAAAAAACACTTTCCACGCGGGCGAAAGCTAACATTATATAAAAACTTAACATTTGTATATAACGGGTACAAATTTTAATTATAAACAGCCAAACTCATTTCATAACATAATGCCTGTATTTCTCAAAGGGTTATGTAGAGATGTAAGAGGGTGTAACCAGACCCATTATAAATATTCGAGCTGTTATATCACAATTTACCTACGTACTAAGTACATCATAAAATTCAGTCTGTTGTTTAAATCAGGGGCTAAAGACCCGAGCCTAAATCATATCTATCACCAGTACATAAGCGGTAACTAGCATTTGTATGTTAATAAATATAATTAGTTTGAAATCACTTTGCGTTTGCTGACTTGACTCCATTGTTTTCAAAACGGTTACGAGCAATTTTCGTGCTGAATTGCCCCACAATTTTCAATGCTTTCTCAATCTTCCTTCAGGTTTATAACACGGAAATATCCTGTTGCGTTTAAACATCCAAGATTTGTTACAGGATAATCTAATTAAATCATTTGCAATCAAGAACGGTGCCTTAATTTTATCCTTATGTCTTCCTCGTCATCGATCGTTGTAGCGTCTAAATGAAGAGGTCTTAAGTACCCATTGTGGTCTTGATAAATAATAGAATAATGAGCCATTTTGACAATACATGGCTTTATTTTATGACTAGGAAGTTTGGTGTTGTTGTTCTACGAATGTTTAGAGGACTTAAGGTCAATGTTGTATGTGGACGAATGAAGATTCTTTATGTAATATACAAGCAACCCGCCCCGGCTTCCCACGGGACTAATTATACACAAGAACCTTCCTTTTTTATTGGTCTTTCTATTAGTGAAAACCGCATTAAAATCTGTTGTGTGGTTTAGAGGAATTTAGCGCAAAAACAGAAAGGATGACGACAGATGCGGAGAGTGACTTTGTTTTTAACCCCCGACGGAAAAAGAGAGGTGTTATAGGTTTGACGTGTGTTGCTGGGTATCTATGTGTCTGTCTATGGCATCATAGCTCCTAAACGGATGAACCTATTTTGATTTAGTATTTTTTTGTATGAAATGTGATAGTTTTCCGAGAGGGTTCTTAGCTTTGTTTAAATAAAATCGGTTCAGCCGTTCAAAAGTTATGGGCGTTTTACTGTTTGAATCGGGGTGTTTTCGCAAGATATCGTGTCATAATTACGTGTTCAATAGATTGCCGATCGAAGCGTATCTACTATGTACTAGATAAATTATGTAGCATGAAATAAAAATGTGTCGGGGGTTTTTAAAATTTTGATATTTTACTTGTAGTTATATTACTTTAGAGATTTGGAAAAAGAAAGTTATGTAAAGTTATGTTTCTGGAACGAAAATGATCGCAAAATTAATGTGACAAATTGTGAAACGCATGTTAGTTGCTGTGATTGGTTGAGTGAATTGTTCTCAGTCTCCAACTGAATCACTTTAATATTGTTAACCTTATTTGATTATATAATTTCCAAAAAACGGGAGTTATAGAGGACTAAGCTCCTGCATAGAGTCTGTTTTATACACTTGGTCATTATCAATCTGTATTTCGTCGATTTTTGGTTTTTACTCTGTTTAAAGGTTTCTACTTAAGTATTTACTTATATTGCACTCACGGACACAACACTCTCCAAAGACAGACATGGCACATCTCCTTTTGTTTTTGTATAATTATCTCTTCCTCTCAATTTCCTTCTCAATCTTTTCCTTTCACATTGTTGTAGTACATAAGTGCACCATAGTATTGTAATTTTAAGGGTGTGAGCCTGGAGATCTGTCATACAGGTCTCGAACCCAGTATAGACTCCAGCTTTCACAAATCTGCTGTAACCTAGATACTATTTACCGAAATGTACCTTTTTGAGAGAAATAAACTTCTATTCTATTATATTTTAGCTAACCGATTCTTTTTGTATAAATGAATGTTCTAACAATAGGTAGACATGCATTCAAAGAGGAAGGTCCTAGAATGCTTCGACGTTTATAAAAATACTTAAGTCTTCAGGCAATCATATAATTTCAATTGAAAATCTTTAAATGCCCACCTAAGTAATGGAGGAATAATAATTGCTGGTTATTGGTTCTAGTTCCGTTGCCAAGCACGCGATAAACGTAATTATAAAATTATGCCGATAGCTCTCAAAGTATCCGGAACATTGGCTTTATATAATTTAATAAAATTTATACAACTTTTAAGTAAACAGACATCGGTATGGTTGATAAAATACTCGTGATTTACTGATAACTAAAATTTAAAAAAAAATTAACTATGACGATCGACCGACGATCGATGCCTGCACTTGATGGTAGAATGGACCAATTGACGTCGATTGACAGTTCCTACACCACATTAATCGACCGATATCGATCAATGTCGATCAATCGATTGGTTTGGATTCATCATTAAGAGGGGACTCTAGTGAGACTTTCTCCATACAAACACATTCTGCTGTTTTCTTCGTGGATAATGCCTCTAGAGCAATGATTTTTTTCCATAAAATCTGAGTCTAATTAATACGTGCCTGTATCATTTCCTTTTTTTCCAAAACATAATCACAAAAAGAAATATGACAATCCAAAAATCCGAAAAAAATGCCCGTTTTTACCGCCATGTTCAGAAGACTTTCAGATAAAATTTATAAGTTTTTAACAAAAAAAGAAATGATAGGAGCATAGATATACTTTTCCTCTAAATTTTGATATAAGATTTTTTTAGATCAGACCAGTTTTCATGAAGAAAACAGCAGAATACGAAACGTCTTTTAGTCAAAGTTTTTGTAGGTGAAATCAGCCTGAGCTGCAGTTGTTCAAATACCTATTTTTCAAATTCCTGTTGACTAGAGTCCGCTCTTAAGCCTCTAGACAGACGGACTGCATTTCAACTGCACTCCGACTGCAAATTTGCAGTTTGAATGCAGTTAGTACGACTGCAATCGGACTACACGGTTGGTTTGCAGTTTTATTGCAGTCGTCTTGCCTTGGTTCTCTTTAAAAAAAACCTGCTTCAAACTTTAATATCGCCTTCATTTGTTTAACGACAGATGACGTTTTTAAAACATGGTCAAACCTTTTCGTTACATCCTATAAAATATTATTTTGAAAGAACCTAATAGTAGATTGTTAACCAAGGGGATAAAGCAGTGTCTTCTGTCGCGGGTGACGATTTAAATCGCGAGCGTAACGAAGGACTCGAGGTTTACTCCCGAGCGTAGCGAGGGTGTTAAAAACTTAAATCACGAGCGAAGCGAGGGATTTAAGACGAGTCCTGAGTGTAGCGAGGGATTTAAGTTCACCCAAGACTAAGACAGCTTTATCACCGAGGAAAATACTCTACTTTTCGTACTATTTGCGAAAAAATTAACAGAATATTATTATGGGATAAGCATTTATTAAAAATAATGACAATTAAAAGTAAAATAAACTTAACTTTTATGTATTTGAAGAAAACAAAAACGCGGCAAATTCCTAGACTAATATTTTTTCGGCCTCGTCGGTTTTCGTAATTTTATTTTATAATCATAACTGCATAATAAATGCGTATTCCTTTTTCAAAAAGATGTATAATGCTTTATATACAAACTCAATGGTGTAAACACAGATGTAGTTCAGTATAAATTTCGGTAAGTATTCCAAATTTAAATCACATTCTCCCCCTAGAGGATGAATGAAATTCAGTACAATTTTCTTTCCCTGTTTTTAACAGATTAAAAATGACTATTGTTATGTTCGCTTTTTGTGGCATAGAATGTCACTTTTTTGAGCAAGTGGTACGCAAAGCGTATTTATCATTCTATTTTTGCAACAATAACATTAGTGGGCATTTGCAACTTCTACTCATTATAGAGTAGAAATTTCAAATCTAAACTTATTAAGGTGCTGTTTTGTAATTATTCTTATTAATCAAACTGAAAGTAAAGTTGCCACTTTTTAAAATTTATTCATAATTTTACTTCGTAATTAACTTGCAGACTTTGTCCCACTTTATAGGAGTTGGAACATAATCGTCTCAAAGTATGACTGACTTATAAATTTATTGCTGTTAATGTACTTAAAACATGAACAAAAGTTTTAAGAGCATAAGCCAATTGTAATACCTACCACAAATTACTTCGTTACAACTTTTTATTGAATTTATAACGACAATCAAAGACAAACAAAGTTTTACCGCGGGAAAGAAAATGCGCCATCTTTAATTCCCAAAGGCGCGAACTTACACAGCCTAATCGATTAAGATAAAAAAAAATACAACTCACCATTTTCGTAGTCGATCTTTACACACAAACTAATATTAACACTTATCACATGAAACTCACTAAAGCAGTTATTCACTTTAATTCACAACACTGTCTGAATCGTTTGCACCGAATGCTACCACTTCCTCGGCTTTGACGCCTGCAAAAAAAAAAGAAGAATTTAATAGTGAGTTAGTGAAAGTGAGTGTCTGATTCTGATGGTTTTTGCTTCACTCTGAGATGGTCTCGATACCAACCAACAGTTTTGGTGGGCTATTGGTAAATGATTAAGGTGACGGTCCATCGAGCGCCATTATGTAAATGTTTTGCAACCGTGTTTCAGATTGTGGTTGGCAATGAGGTTTCCCAGTCGCGGTTTATGAAAGTAAAAACAAACAACGATTTTTTTTTATATTTTTGTTTTTGTAAAATAGATGTTAAGCGGTGGTTTTATGCCTCGTTTGGTTTCACTGCGTGAATGTATCTAATCATGATTTTTTCGCGCGTTATCTGCATTTTTATGACTAATAGCTGATTTGAAAACAAATATTTTTTATAACTTACATAAGTAAACTTAACATAAGCTTCAATAATATCTTTTATTGTATTGAGGTAAGTTTTCGAAGCTGTTTAGGAGCCGTTCCGAACCGTATACATCCTACTGCTATTCAGTCAAATATCAACTAAGACTTGACAGTAGAAGCCGACCCCACCATACCTCAAGGAAAAGGCGAAGTTCTTCAGATGGCTCACCGAAATAGTATGACGTGTATGGGCACTATGTCTCATGATATGTCATGGGCTATTGTTCTACTTGCACTCGGGGAATCCATCAAAAGTAATGTGATCAATTCATATTATTTTATTAGTAATAACTCATGGTTTATCCATTCAGCCAAAGACAACAGGATGATCATTTTTTATGGTAATGAAAAACTAAATCAGCTACCGCCTTGTGAGTGGAGTACTATAAAAATCTGTTTTTTTTTTACTATTTCAGTAATGTCTCTTTTTTAACAATTTTCAAAAATTATTTGAATATGGATAAACAACATTACATATAAGGATTGGTAGGTAGGTAGAGTAGTTATGCTGGTAGGGTAGGGTTGTTAGGTAGGTAGGCGGAGGGCGGATCACGCCCTCTTCTGGGGTCTAATGGGTCCAGGAGCGACGGACTCCCCTCACACATTAGGACCCAAGGTGGTGGCGCGTAGTGTTCCACGCGCGCCCTTCTAAGACGTCGCGGTGGGATTTACACACCTCACTCCCACCCAACCCGAGGTCGAGGCCTGCAGACGCGGGCCAGCACTAGCCGGGGGTTGCGGAAGTATCGTATGTTCCCGCGACACTGTGAGCTTGTGGTCACCCCCAAGTTTCAACATATATTTTTATGTTGTTATGTAATAATTTAAAACTATTTGTTGTGTTTTTATTTTGTATTTTTTTTTGGCAATATTCTTGATTGTTTACCAAAATTCTTATACTAAATAAAAGGTATGACCTAGACTAGAGTCAAGAGCAAACCTATTAAAATAAAAAATATAATAATATCAAAGTAACCGAGATACGAAAAAAATAATGTCTATACAAATACATAAAATAGTAGTGTCTGTTTGTAATATCAAAACAATACTCGTAGCTTGTTAGTAAATGCATATGAAAGTACGTACGATCATTAGAAAAATAAATGTGTCCGTCTGTCTGTAACGGGTAATAACCGAAACGGCTGGCCCGATTTTGTCGGGTCTTTTACAGGCAGATGTTAAAGGAAGTAACTTACTTTTATTTAAGAAAAAAAAAATAGGTTAGGTACCCTGTAAAAAATAAAACCATGTTTGTTTTAGCGTTACAAATTCTATGCAAACAAACTCGCGGGCAACAGCTAGTCTTAAATAAAATTTGACAACTTTTGGCAGTTTACAAACAATCCTTCAAGTAATGAAGGCACGTGTATGACCCTAAGATAGTTTCCCTCTCAACTTTAGTGAAAAAGATTTCCTCAAACCGTGCCCTTTTGGGAAACTTCGCAAAAGTTAAGGATAAAACATTATTACAGTTACGCAACTACATTTTATTACTTTTAAAAGTTTTGATGTAAAGGCCGCGTCATCCATGTTTGTTTGCGTAGTGTACTTACTGCTGATGCCGTAAACTTCATGCTGAAATTTTATTTATTTTTATAAAAAAATTATGAGGAATCAATTTGTAGAATTGCTCTAGTTGTTTGATTCTGATCATAAAGTAACATATCATTAGATTTTGCAGAGGAGTACAGTTTTTTTGGGGATTCGCCCTAAGGTTTCGGGGGTGGTCTTTCAAGTCTGACTCGCGCACAGAGGGTTCCGTAACAGCTACAATCACCAAAATAAATAGCTGATATCACTAACGTTCATAAAAGCACCGAACATTGCTATAACGAAGGGAGAAAATTAACTTTGCCGTTCGAAAACTGTTGTCCCCATACATCAATATACATTTTCTTTTTCTTTTCCAAGTACATTTTATAAATTGGTCGACTATAACTCGTAAACTTGTAAAGTCTACTTAGCTGTGATAGTTTTCCTTTTAATTTCGTTATCTATATAACTGTCGTGAATTTTTACACATATCCAAAAGCAATCATAATAATCATAATAATTTTACGCAAACGGATCCCTAAATCGAAAAAATTGGTTTTTACATACCCATAATATTTTTGAATTGCCTGCAGCCTAATTGTGTAAGTAAATTCGGCAAAGGAAACAATCTGTTTCTTTCCCAAAAACGACTTTTCGCAATACAAAAAGTTTGTTTGATTGTTTCCTTTGCCGAATTTACTTAAACAATTACTGCTGTTCAACCATATCCCACACCATAGGACTAACGAGAAAAAAATACATCCCCACTTTACATGTACAGGAGGTTTTTTTTTACCAATTTCTATATCCATGTATATCCATGCCAAATAAAAGCTTTCTAGTACTAAGGTAAGCTGCGGACGGAAAGACGGACATAGCGAAACTATAAGGATTCCTTCTTGACTACGGAACCCTAAAAAAGGTACGTACTAACACCCACATGTCTGCAGTTATATTTAAGTCCTTTTTCACAGAGAGCGAGTCTTGCCAATAATCGGGAACAAATTCAGACCGGACTGCTACTAAAATTACCGTGATCTACAACCAAGCTTTTATGAAATAACTAGCTGTCCCAAGCTGTTTCGCTCCCGTCAACCCTACATACATGATTGTTGCGTAACTTAAACCGTTTACGCAGCGCACGCAACGGAAGCTCTCAAAAAGGGATAATTTTACCAATTTTTGCAACATTTTTCATTTATGCTCCGCTCCTATTGGTAATACGGTAATGTTATGTATAACCTTTCTCGATAAATGGACTATCTAACACAAAAATATTTTTTCAATTCCAACCAGTAGTTCCTGAGATTAGCGCGTTCAAACAGACAAACAAACTCTTCAGCTTTATAATATTAGTATAGATTAACTTCGCTCGCGTGAAAAGTATTTTCTTATCCAAAGAGAACATTATGCCTGGATGAAAAGTATCCTATGTGCTATTCCATACTATAATCTATCTCTGTGCCAAATTTCATCCAGATCCGTTCAGCCATTCTGGTGTGATTGAGTAACAAACATTTATAACGATCCATCCAACCAAACATTCGCATTTATAATATTAGTTAGATTAACAAGAAAAGGTAAATTATATTACGAGTACACGTGTAAACAAGAATTTACATTATTTAGGTCTGAAATAGTTACAGTTTAATTTGAATAATTTTATTCTAATTTGCTTGAGGCACTAATTTAATTATTTAAAAGCTTCAAATTGGGCGCTACACGTGTATTCATGACGCACTTTACTGTTAAAGGATTACGCAGACTGGCGGGATACGACCACAGTAAAAATACACAAACAGTATGGAAACTACCTACAAACGCTCGAAACGGCACACACACACAAACGTACACACCGACGAGACCGCTCGGGCACGGGTATATGAATTTGAAATTGAATTTGCACTTTCGAGGTAATGTCAGTACTGAATGCCGCGCCGCGACGTGTGGTCACGTATGTTTGTGTTAGTGTGCCGTTTCGAGCGTTTGTAGATAGTTTACATACTGTTTGTATATTTTTACTGTGATACGACAGACCGATAACGATGCGATAACGCTTTTACATATATTTTTTTATATAAAGCCTCGATAGAAATAGATCTCCTTACAATAATTGATGTAGATCAATTATTGTAAGTAGATCTATTTCCATCGAGGCTCAGTTAAGGCGCTTTTTCAGTCTCGCCCTAACAGGCGTTGCACAGAGGTCATATCGGGGTGGTCTTTTAAGAGGTCACTGGGGGTCCTACTTGCTGATGGTGATCACCTTTTAGTGAAGTAAAAATCCTACACGCCCTGGTCTTTTACCCTCTTGAAAGTTTCCCCCCGTAAAAAAAAAAGATCTATTCCATGAAAACACGTCATCGCACCGTTGTCCATTATTGTGTAGCACCTGTCTGCGATAACCCTGACACTTGCCATTGACATTCCTCAACGAGATTAAGGCAAGAACTGTAAGCACCTAATTATCATTGAAGGTTACATTTCCGGACATCTTTCTTTATTAATAATTATAATTACATTGTAATAAACATTTCCTTACGGAAGATACGGACCTTACGAGGCTCCAGACGAATGCATACGTTGTCTGCGATGGCGATCGTTGAAATGCCAAAATTTAAGGCAGGGGTTCCCAATTTTTTTTTAGTCACACCTCGCTAGTACGAAAGAAACCGGCCAAGTGTGAGTCGGACTCGCGCACGAAGGGTTCCGTACCATTATCGCAAAACGACGGAATAAAAATTACGTTTATTTTATGGGAGCCCCACTTAAATATTTATTTTACTCTGTTTTTAGTATTTGTTGTTATAGCGGCAAGAGAAATACATCATATTATGTGAAACTTTCAACTGTCTAGCTATCATGGTTCATGAGATACAGCCTGGTGACAGACAGACAGACAGACGGAAAGTGGAGTCTTTTATAGGGTCCCGTTTGTACCCTTTGGGTAAAACCCTAAAAAAGCACCGCCTCCCCCTCCCACCCTCACTTTAATATTTGTTTGTATTTATTAACAGTCATATACAAAAATTCTTAAGTTAATGAATGGAAATGAAAAGACTATGACAGGAAGGGTAGAGGTTATTTTACCACAAGTTATCCCACATGAAATTTATGACAAGATGCCCAGTTCTGGGTTCAATAGATGAAAGTGCAAATTGTTCATCATTAGCAATATCAAGATTGATCGGGAGACGGAGTACGAGTACTATCCACTCGCCCCCTTTATATAACGTTACGCCTCCCAAGTGGGGTGCGCCCCGCAGTTTGGGAATCACTGGTTTAACGGAAAGATCAATCAACAATTGATATACTAAAATATTATACATGAAAATTAAGATGAATAAAAAAAGTCTCTGCAGATTTTTGCTGTGGGATCTTAGATTGCATTCCCTAAAAGGATGGTTTTTTTTTTATGTCTGGCTTTCGAAACTCTGATAAAAACATCAAAATTAACTTTCGAAATCGTAGACACACCTACTTTTTTATAAACACAAAAAACAACACTGGGTCACGTTAAGTATAAAAAAGTGTATGCAAAAATTCAAATCGATACAAAAAACTGCATAATAAGATGCGTAAAAATTTACATTATATACTTGGTGGCGAATTTCTCTAAGAAAACATTATAATAATGTGTTTGACTCTATTATAGAACTGGTATAGCTACTATCTCTGTTACGACGTAATTCTAAACTTCTTAAACTTGTTTGCAATAAACTTAAACAGTATTTTGTTCTGTTGGTTTGTTTACTTATGTATTCTAAGAAAGTTACGAAACAAAGATCAACCAAAGTTTGGTTTAACTTAAAATCAGTTTGAAGAATTAGGTAATGTTTCGCTTAAGTTTAGAGCTTGCCAACTATTTAGGCACTAAATTAAAGAAACAATCTATATTAATATTATAACTCAAACAGGTAAAATTGTTTGTTTGTTTATTTATAAACGGTAATCAGTGGAAGTAGGTCCTACCCCTATGAGTCGTAGATATGTCACCGAGTAATCGCAGTCGCGTAAGATTTTAAACATTTTCTTCTCAGTAAGACACTTAGGTATAGAATTTTGATGGCAATTGTTGTATTTGAAATTATCTGTTTACAAAATAATGAGTTCATAATATCGCAGGATGTATTACAATACTAGCTGTACCCCGCGGCTTCGCTCCCGTGGGTCACCCCACAGGACCCGTTTTCGAGATTAAAAAATAGCCTATGTCAATCAAGAATAATGTAGCTTTCTATTGGAGAAAGAATTTTTTAAATCGGTCCAGCATTTTCGTAGCCTATTCGGTACAAACAAACAAACAAAAAAATCTTTCCTCTTTATAATATTGGTATAGATTACGGCGTTTTCATTAAATACGGTGGCAGATACAAAAACTAAGAATGTGTAAATATGTACTCCTTTATATGAACGGCTCCTCTAGGATAGACCACGGGAGCTAAACGTCGGTAAAAGCAAGCAGATACTAATAGATATTTTGAAGATACAATACTTGTACATAGGTGAAACGATGTCAGATCTCGACTTCCGGATTATTTAATTTATAAACCAGTTTATCTTATTGTGTTTCTAATCCATCCGGTTCGAAAGAAGAAATTAATTCTTGAATTATTTTTTTCAATTTAATTATCATATTTTATATGGAAAGGCTTTGCCTTGTATAAGGTCAACGACGAGCTGGTATTCTTAATTAATTAACCCAGTTCCTGGCTTACACGGTCCCTTGGATCTGACGCAGAATGTCTCATTCGCAAAATGTCACCGTGAAAACGAATGTGCTATTCGCGAAACGTCCTATTCGCAAAATGTCCCATTCGCAAAATGTCCCATTCTCAAAAGGTCCCATTATCAAAAGGTCCCAATCACATAAACTTTTTTTATTGTCTGACTTTTGGTTTTCTGACAACGCGTAACAACTGTCAAAGATCGTAGATCGAATGTTAGCCGGGACCAAATGCTTCGTCTCGTTAAGTAGGTACTCGTACAGCTGGGTCAAAATAATTGAGCATCCAAAATGTCAAACGATCCCATGCCCGCCTACCTGCGTGTAGCCCCGCGTTCGTCTCGTGTGCCAATTGCAAGAGTCGAACGTCAGAGTGACATTGACATTTCGGGTGCTCAGTTGTTTTGAGCGTGATTGTACGTCGACTTCGGCTAGCGTTGCTGATCGACCCTTGTGGCTGTTCTTATTATGAGCCCCTCATGTTAATATCCAAACATTTCGACAAAATAGCTCAAGATTTCCGCAAGAGAACCAGGGTTACCGACATAGCCCAAAGAATTGCCAAACTTAAGTGGCAGTGGGCAGGGCACATTTCTCGTAGAACGGATGGCCGATTGGGGTGAAAAGTTCTGGAAAGGTGACCACGTACCGGAAGACGCTGTGTTCCAGCAGTGGACGTCTTTCGGTTGAAATGATTTTGATGATGACCATAAGACTCATGAGTTTCCTTTATCTTAATTATTCCTAATTGACACAAAGGGACTTCAAGGGGTATTAACAGGTAAGAGGGTATTATTGATGAGGGACTAAATTAAATCTATTTCATTTAACTAAGGATGCCATAACTCGATAAGGAGACGAGGTAAAAGCCTTCATAAAATTAAATAGATCTTAAACCCTTCGCACCCGTCACAAATGATTAGTAGTTTTTATCAAAAAGAGCAAAGTTGCAACAGGTTTTAAAAACTTTATAGATTTACGACAGATTATAAAACAATTTCGGCAGAGTAATAATCGCATTTACTACTAATTTTATCGCTGCCAAAGCCCAGTATATGTGTTCACATATTAAAGTAAACAATCTGAAGTAAGAAAGTATGTTTGTTTAACAATTTAACATTCGCGTACCGGTTAGCATACCCGGTCAGTCAGGTGTCAAGGTTGGTTATCTAAAAGATAACCGATGTGTTAACTCATAGTTAAGTCATAGTTATGTAAAGGTTTTTATTTGAACTGTGAAACGTTGCTGTTTTGAAGTTTGATTGGTAGTGTTGACATTGTAAGATTTTACTAAGAATTGATAGTTCTTTTGCGCGTCGTAAATTTCGTTTGTGTGTTCGTATTTTGGTGGGTACCTCCTGTTCTGATTAACTTAACATATACTTACACATATACTGTATTCCCTGAAGAATTAGGCAGAGGTTTACATATGAACAAGGCACCCACTTTTTAACTACAGAGAAAAAGAGGGGTGTTATAAGATTGACGTGTGTACCCTCAGTAACTGCGTGTTTGTGTATATTATGTCTGTGGCATCATAACTCCTAACAAATGAACCGAATTTGATTTGTAAGGTGATTTTATCTAGTGTTATCGGCCATGTTTGATGAAAATCGGTGTAGCCGTTCAAAAATTATGGGCGTTTTACTGTTTGGATCGGGGTGTTTTCGCAATATATCATGCATCGATGTATTAAAAAGAGGGAGATACGGGACTGCTCATAGCGCTAGGTCCTACTAATCTAAGTGAATACTCAGTCCCGCACAGCACATTGTTGATCACACAGCTCATTAATTTCAGTGTTTTTATGTTTTTTTTAGCAATAAATACGCATTAAAATGACTTCTCATGTAGCTAAACAGTGTTTAAATAATACAAGGAAGAAAAATAAGTCACACGGGATCACTTACCACTCGTAAGTACAGTTAAAAAGGTTAATTTGTTGAAAATTACAATAATATTTAATGTTTGCTTCGACATATTTCTGAGAGCGAGATAGATATTACAAACATGCGTGAGAGACACGAACGATACGCACATATTGCAATGTCATTTCATTCATAATAGTAAACATTCGGTGATTCGGCCAACATTCGGCGGCTAACGCGATTTCGCTTGCACTACAGCGCCGTCTCATATTGTAGACTCTAGATTCTAGACTCTGTCCTTGTCTATCGGTAACTTTAGGTTTGGGACTGGTGATAACACTGAACACAGATGTGTGAGTTTCAGTGCATGTAGTCGTGCACCGAGCCCAGGTTTTCTGATCGCCATGTTAGCGCGTAACGTATCTTCCTCTTTTTAATACATCAATGATATCATGTTATAATTACGTGCTTCGATGGATTGACGATCGAAGCGTTTTTACTACTAGATAAATTGTGTAGTTAAGTAATTGCGTGGAGGTTTTTTTTAAATTATACGAGATCGTTCGTTCGTTCGTTTTGTTTGTTTTGTTGTTTGTTTTTCTTGTTGTTGTTGTTTGTTGTATATGTTGTTCTGTTCTGATTAAAGTAACATAAAATTATGCCTATATTAGGCAGAAGAGGAAGGAAAGAAGAGGCAGAGATTTTATGTTTACAAATCGATACTGCTTAACATGTATCGGATCGACGCTCCACGGGATACCTATATAATACATGTCTATACAATATAATACATGTTTATAATATAATACATGTCTATACCATCTATGTAATACATATGGAATGCAATAAAGTATTAAGTATTGAATTTAAACGACCAAAATTGTACGGTGTATTACCAATTTTATTGCTTGAAATCAATCAATAAATTGAATTTAGATGGGATATAACCAATAATACTTGACTAATAAGTGTTTATGGTGACGCATAATAGTTTAGTAGGCCTAGGTTTATTCCACAAAATTCTAAAGACTTCTACATAAATCTGCAGAACACTGACATGATTTTATATAAACATGCAATCAACAAATTCCTACCGTAGTACATTTTACTTACATTATAGGCATTATTCATCAAGGTAACGTATTTAAAGACGGTCAAGGAACGACTCATATATTTTACTGGGATTATAAACATTCGATAAAGGCTAGCCACTTATGCAGTTCGCTACCAAAAGGAGCAATAAATAATTGGGGACAAGGAGCCTTGATTGAGAATAATATTAAAAGATTGCATGCATTAAGACATTTCTTACTAGTCACTTGTTTATTAGGTACCTAGTAAGAGTAACAATCTTGTTTCAGTACTAGTAACAATCTTGTTTTAGTAATTGTAACAATCCTGTTTCAGTACTAGTAACAATCTTGTTTCATTATTAGTAACAATCTTGATTCACTACTAATCTCGTCGTAATATAAATTTAAGTATGAATCCAATATTATTTATTTATTTGTCCATTTATATCTATGATTTTATTTTTAGGTGGTTGTCAAATTATGATGTTTAATAAGAGTTGCTCATGGCTGAAAAACAGAGGCACGGGTCTATTTTCAAGGTAAATCAACGTTTTCTGAGGGCGGTCCGTCGATGGGTTAATTACATGCCGAGACTCCTCTGTGTCGGGAATAGCACGTTGGCGTTGGTACGACTGCCACTTGTAGATCTTTGACAGTCGATTTCATGTAAAACACTAATATTCTGCTATATTTTATTAGGCTGGAACTACATAAGTTAGAACAGACTAGGACAAATAATGCTTGACTTTTGAAATGTAATTGCGGAATCGATTCAGTAGTAAATTGAGTGTGAGGTGACACCTATATGAGGACAATGGTGCAATTGTTTGTCACAGTGGATGAAGCAGTCGCACTAGTCCGGTATCGTGCCAAATCCGACCCTAAAAAAACCATAACATCCACCGTTTAACTTGTCAGTTTTTTTATCTTGTCACTATCAAAAACCACTGGATTGCTGTAAACACACGTTATAAAGCCAGTGTTTTATCGTCACATGAGTATTGTCCTTATTTCAATGCTATTGGCGTTGAGGCAAAATTTCTTCTATTTCCTTTTTCTCATTAGTCATCTTATCAATTAATGTTGAATGAACCCTTTCCGTCCATATGAATGAATACAAAAGATATTAAAATTAAATTAATATATAAATTAATACATTTGTAAAAGCCGGCTAGTTGCCACACTTTTTGTAATCACTGTATATCTCTCAGTACAAAATCAAAAAAAAATTTGAACAGTGGGGTAACCACAAGCTCTTAGAGTAAGGTTATTTTGAGATCGAGTAAGTGACAGATGTATACAAGTCAGATACATCTGTCCCTTACTCGATCTCAAAATAACCTTACTCTAAGAGCTTGTGGTTACCCCCCTGGTCGGTACTTTGGTTTTTAATATATACAAATTTACGAAAAGTAAAAAACATTATCTTTAATATTTTCAGAGTATTAGAAAATT
Source organism: Orthosia gothica (assembly GCA_949775005.1). Lineage (NCBI taxonomy): Eukaryota > Metazoa > Arthropoda > Insecta > Lepidoptera > Noctuidae > Orthosia > Orthosia gothica. The sequence continues at coordinate 9,320,652 of OX459044.1, forward strand.
TTGCGGACCTCTATATTTTGGGGCATCTTTCCCACATAGGTGATAGTTACCTAATCCATGTAAATTACCTTTAGGATAGACGAAACGGGACATCTATCCCGCAAGAACTATGATCGCATTTTCAGACTAGAGTTATTACCAGTGATCGGAATAGGTAGGGCTAATGTACCTAACGTTCGAAAAAGAACAGAGACAAAGTGGAGACGCCTTACGACAAAAATTTCGAGACTTAGAGCCTGGGTTTCGGGACATACTTAATTAAGTAAAACAAATATCAAATTAAATTCCTGTATGCACGATTTTATTGTTTAAAAAAATAAAGTGAATATTTTATCTTCCCTTGAACTATATAAGTAAGCGCGGACGCTAATGTCATTTACATAGCAGATTTAATCATTTACAGCATAAATAACCCCAAAATAAAAAAAAAATCGTAAGGAAGTCTCCATTTTTGTTGTCTCTGTTCTTTGAACTTTAGGTACATTAGCTCTAACTATTCCGATCACTGGTTATTACAATCGGGGCAACTATTCCCCTGGGGCAATTATCCTGGTTTTACCCTATCAACGTCCCCTGCCATTGATAAAACCATGGCATATTTTTGATAATAGCAAGAGTATCGCTAGTCAGAAAATGATGAGTTGGTAACCCTTTCAGTATGGGCACGCTCATTGCAATTTTATTGAATAATTTTTATTAGCTTCTCTTTTTTTACTTAGTCATCTTCATCATCATTTCCGCCGAAAGATGTCCACTGCTTACATAGGCCTCCACCAAGCGTCGCCACACTGATCGGTCATGTGCGTTACACATCCACCGGATTACCACAGCTTTAACCAGGTCTTCGCTTCAACTAGAGGGAGGCCTTACAATGCTTATTCGCGTTACAATTCTTCCAGTTCGCGGTTGGTTTTACTTTGCATTTGTGTCGAATAAATTTATCCTAATCTATTCTATCCCGCTTGTTCAATGCTTGTAAACTTCAGACTGTTTTCTCCACCTATATATTTCTCCTTATCTTAGGAAATATTGCCCAAACAATAAAATATTAAACGCACACAATACATGTTGAGGTAAACCATACATTACTGAGGGTCCCAATAACTTTGCTGGGGACACTCCCACGGGGGTTCCGAAGGTATACCTAGAAATTGATGTTTATCCCTTGGTGCGTTTATGAAATTGTAATAGAACCCGCCAGAAGCGTTTGATATACGATTCATCGCTTTTATGAATTCATGGGTTCGATATAATTGGGATTTTGTAACTGAAAGATGCGGAAAGTCGAGCTGGAGGAAAAGCTTTAAAAATTATAGGTACTCGGTACAATGTAGCTGATCTCATTTAAGTATTTTATTAATCTTATACTACTTTTGCTCTTATTTAGAGCAAATAAAATTCTGATTCTAATTCTGACGGAAATGGCGATTCAATTGATGATTGTTAGTAGATTAACGTTGAACTAGTAATGAGAAAAGTTGCAGAATGGCTTTGACCCATGAGCTGGTGAAAGTCGTGGCAATTCGTTCAATAAATAAAATAAAAGATCGGTTGAAGTGGTGATGGTCGGGGTAGTACTATTTTCAGCAGTGACTTAAATGATGATGATAAGGATCTGCGAGAAACATAGCACTTGTAGTTGTATGGACACTTGGGGAAAGCCTATGTCTCCCAGTGGTTGTTATTAAGATGATGATGATGAATGTTGTTGTGACGTCATCGGTACAGCAATGAAAATGAATGAGTGGGTTATTAAACTTGAAAAGGTTGGACTTTTGACGAACGTGAACCACTTAATATTACGTCAAAAGATTGAATCATCAACGCATAATTTATTACTTTACTTACATTTGGCGCATACGTAATTCTCAGGTCAGTATGTCGACTTGATATTAGTAAATACAACGAAATGTAATGTGAACAGTATGCAGACAAACCACAATAAAAAAAAAATCTCTACACTGTTCTACACACAGACATACATCTAACTAGATAACGCAAGTCCCTCCATCTGTATGAAAACCAAGCGTGCCACTTTTTCACAAACAATTTAAAAACAAATTTACTTACCAATGAAAGAAAACATTTCCAATGCCTCGGCCAACGTTTTTCTAGATTTCGGTGGATTTCCGGTGCCGATAATGCAATTTTTTTTTTACGATAAAAATTTATTAACTCCGTTTTTTGACACGCGAAGTACATACAATCGCGTCATCTAGTTAGATTTATATCTGTGGTTCCACATCACTAGATAAGTTATGTGTCGATTGTTTTAGGTTAGGTAAAAATTAGAACCATAATTTCAAATAGACAATGAGCGCCAATGACACATATTACACGCCAGGAGGAGGACATCGGCTTGAAGGTCATCTGCCAAGAAAGTGGTGTGATGATGTGGATAGGTTTACAGGACTGACATGGGCTGACAAAGTAGGTAATCAACAGAACAGTTCTGTGAGTAAGAAAAGGGAATTCAATACCCAGTGGGGAACAAAGTAAGCTACAGAAAAGGCCGAACACATGGTCCAAAAGTCTATGGATTGAGCCGTACAATCCAAGGGAATGGTCGGCGTCGCTTCCACAATAAACTCCTACCTTTAAGACTTATATCATAAGATTTATTGTAAACTAAATGGCCGAATATGGCATTACAATTTAAAGTTCAGAGAGCAGACGTGATAGGGCGACGTTGATAAGGTCACTGCATGTGAATTTTAAATGCTATACTTATATATTATATGATGGTTGACGATATCATTGTTACATCTATATAACAATCAATCAATCTGCCTAGCCTTTTCCCAACTATATTGGGGTCGGCTTCCAGTCTAACCGGATTTAGCTGAGTACCAGTGTTTTACATGGAGCTGCCTTGTCTGACCTCCACAACCTGTAGTAACTGGGTAACACGATACCTCTTGGCTAGACTGGTGTCAGATCTCAAGCTTCTGACTACTCGTAACAACTGTCAAAGATCTTCAAATGACAGCTGGGACCAACGGCTTAACGTGCTTTCCGAGGCACGGTTTTTTTTTTTTTTTTTTCTATATTAATAAAAACTAATGTTCTTAATAACAAATTACAATCTAGCCTTAATAGACTAATAAGCAATTTAACTCTAACTTATTATTATAATGTAAAATGTTATGACTAAGAATAGTGTCACTTTTATACAGTTCGGTAGCACTTTCTTAGAGTCTGATACGTTAAAAACACTTAGTTCACGTGTTACATGTATAGCACAGTATTCTTTGCTATTATTTTTCACTTATTATACACTACACTAACTCAAATGGTTTAGTTCTCTTTAGCCTACGCACTATGTCCGTGTTATCTAGCAGCTGGATTGCTTCCACATTCACATGCCGATGAAGTCTGTGTTCGTGGGTTTCAGCAAAGTTTTGAATAACGGTGGTGACGAGTTTCATTTTAAGGTCGCGGTGAAGGTCGTCATTTCTGATGTACCATGGTGCATTAACAGCATCTCTGAGTACTTTATTTTGAAATTGTTGTATAATTTTTACATTACTTTGTTTAGTACAGCCCCATAGTTGGATACCATACGTCCAAATTGGCATAAGAATATGCTTGTATATTATAATTTTATTGTGTATTGATAGACAGGATTTCCTTCCGAGTAACCAATACATATTTTTGTACCGTATATCGAGTTCCTGTCTTTTCTTTTTGACGTGAGATTTCCAACGCAACTTGGCGTCAAGAGTTATGCCAAGGTATTTGGCTGTATTTGCATAAGGCACTTGCATGCCATTTATATAGACTGGGTGATAATCGCAGTGTTTATTAGTGAAGTCAATGTGAATCGATTTTGACTCATTCAGTTTGATCTTCCACTTTTGTGTCCAGTCGTAAACTAAGTTCACAGCTAGTTGAACCTTTTCTACTGCTTCTTTGTGGTTTGTACCAATAGCCATAATAGCAGTGTCATCAGCAAAGGTCGTTGCACGTTGATAAGGTCACTGCATGTGAATTTTAAATGCTATACTTACTTATATATTATATGGTGGTTGACGATATCATTGTTACATCTATATAACAATCAATCAATCTGCCTAGCCTTTTCCCAACTATATTGGGGTCGGCTTCCAGTCTAACCGGATTTAGCTGAGTACCAGTGTTTTACATGGAGCTGCCTTGTCTGACCTCCACAACCTGTAGTAACTGGGTAACACGATACCTCTTGGCTAGACTGGTGTCAGATCTCAAGCATCTGACTACTCGTAACAACTGTCAAAGATCTTCAAATGACAGCTGGGACCAACGGCTTAACGTGCTTTCCGAGGCACGGATGAAACTCGGTATGTTGAAATGGTCACCCATCCACGGACCCACCTCGTCAAGCTTTGCTTAACCTCGATGATCGACCAGTGCGGCTGTTATTATTTAGCCACGAGCTCCTCATTTTTTTTTCATCTTCATCAGCCTTATAATCTGCCCACTGCTGGGACACCGGACTCCTTTCTGTGAGAGAGGGAATGGGCCTTAATCCACCACGCGGACACAGTGCGAGTTGATCACGTCTTCGATTTTTTTGTTTTAGGACATGCCGGTTTCCTCACAATGTTTTCCTTCACCGTATTGGGAGCAGTGGTGATGAAATAATTTACACAAAGTAAAAGGCCTGCCTGGGTTCGAACCCACGACCTACAACTTCTAAGTCGTCAACCACCTCGTCAAGCGTTGCTTAACCTTGAAAATCGACCCGTGCAGCTGTTATAACAATATCTTTTTTCACTATTTATTTATTTAGATTCAGCTTTGTATTTCTTCTTCATTCAAATATCTCCTAAATTAATTAGTTGATATGAGAGCACTTTCGTGATTATCCCTGAATCTATCTGAGTTTTTTATTTATACAGGGCGATAATTATGTCCACTGTAATCTCAGTTTCTTCTAGGTAAGCATGCTACATCGTCGACCACATCATCGCTTACCATCAGGTGAGATAGTGGTCAAGCGCGAGCCTATCAATAATAAAAAAGATAAATTATATAGAGAAAAATGTTCTTTGTTTATATGTAAGTATGTATGTATGTAAAATGTCATATCTCGTAATACTGACCTGATTGCAAAATATGAAAAGCCACTCTATTATGTAAGTGGTGCACGGTTACTCTAAAAGAAGCCACGGGAAACCGCTAGTACTCCATATGTCAAGAACCTCCTGTTCCAGGTCAAGATTATAATATTCTTATGGTGTTGACTTGTTCAGTCATTAACAACTCGAATGATCTTAATCACTATTCATGTATCTAGAGCTCGTTAATTTTCATCGAGCTATGTTATTAGATTGAAGCAGTTTGCTCAGTTTTGCCGGCAAAATTAATCATAATATTATACAACAAATATTAAGTAGACGTTAGATAATTGATTTTGTATATTATTGACATAATAATTATTAGAAAAAAAAGAAATAAGTAAGCAAGAATAAAATAGACAAAAAATTTACAAAAGGTATATTTGTACCTCTTTGATGCAATTTCTTCAAGTGTATTGCTAACAAACACAAGTGTTATCGCGCCCTAACATCTACACTTCATATTCCAGACAGGGGTCGTACTATAACGTGTCAACTCCATCATTATTCCACTGTGTAACAAGGAAAATCAAACAAAAAAAAAACCTACACATTTTTCATGCAGCAAACAGTAAAAGTTTTGAATGGCTGAACTGATTTTCATCAAACATTAGCTAAGAACACTCTCCATAAAGTCACCTTTCAAAAAAAAAAAACAAGATCAAAATCGGTTCATCCGTTTAGGAGCTATTACACAGACAGGTACACAAACACGTTACACATGTCAAACTTAAAACACCCAAACTTTTGACGTCGTTGGTTAAAAAGGGTAGCTCGTGGCCCTCGTGGTCCATGATGGTTTTGATACGACAGAGTAAAACCCCTGCTGCTTTATTATGAAGTTTTAATATCATCGTAAGTCCCCAACCTGGGGCTCCTGGCATGACGTACTATTTATAGGTCAAATAAAAAAAAACTTGCTAAAATCGATTCCTCTGTTTTAAAAGCATCCTTACAAGACGATTTGCCGACGAGTCAAGTGAGTCTTCTCTCCTCCCTTTTATTGTGGTCGTAAACAGAAATTGTACAAATATTGGCATTGCCATAATTTTTATCCATAATTATATTGAGACTACCAAAATTCTCATTAGAACCATGTTAAAAAACGTTGCAAGGTCATTCTGCGGCAAATCTTTAGAGAAAAGGAAACCACACCTACTTGGTACACACATGTAGGTAGACAACAATGCAAATATTTAAAATTAAACAAAAATTAGGTAGATATAGGTACTTCAATTAGAATAAATGCTCGGAGAGGAACGGCCATAGAAAAGATGGAGGAACTGTGTGAGGAGTGATATGAAAGAAAAGGGAGTCAGTGATAGCGTGACGGGGGACAGGACGGTATGGAAGAAGAAAACGTGTTGCACCGAACCCAATTAACATGGGACAAGGGCAGGAACACAGATATAAATCTAACTAGATGAGGCGATTGTATGTACTTCGCGTGTCAAAAAACGTAGTAAAATTACGATCGATGATCGTAATTTGAGCTTTTCATTTAGCTTTATCGGCACCGGCAATCCACCGAAATCTAGAAAACAATCTAATTATGCCATATTGAGCTGTATAGAAAAGTTGGCCTAGGCATTGGAAATGTTTACTTTCATTAGTACCTAAGTCATTAAAAAAAAAAATTGTATGTGATTTAAAACCACGCTTGGTTTTCATACAGATGGAGGGACTTGCTGCTGTGGGCAGGAAGATGATGAAAAGACAAGAGAGGAACTGTTCGCTATGTAAAAACAATCACATGTGTCAACATTAAACTTAAGTTACGCTTGCCGAGACCCATCCGTACCTTGGAAAGCACGTTAAACCGTTGGTCCCGGCTATCATTTGTTGAATTTCAACAGTCGTTACGGGTAGTCTGAAGGCAGAAAATCTGACGCCAGTCTTGCCAAGAGGTTACAGTTACTGGGTAGTGGAAGTCAGATAGACCCTTCAAGTAAAATACTGGTGTCCAGCTGTCTGGAAGTTGAGCTGAGATATTTGAGAAAAACTTTTTTATAGTTTCTGTAGTGTTTTCACTTTTTTGTTGTGGTACCTAGTAGGTAAGTTCTATAGTCAAAGTCAAAGTCAAATACATTTATTTCAACTACGCCACTAAGCAGTACTTTAAACAGGAACCATTAAAATTTACAAGTATTTACAATTGATTCCACCGTCCAATCAGAAAAGTAGCTTGTTATGGAGAAGAACGTACAAGAAACTCCATGCACATCGACTGTCATCGACAGCGCTCATGCATACCCGCGCGGGGCTCTGCATGAAAATAGCGAGAGTCGAATGTTAGAGTCACGTGAAAACGCCAAGTGCACAGTTATTTTACCATCACAGTAGATTTGCCGACATTAATTGAAGAGTTCTGTTGTACTCCAACGTACTTTATCAGATCTTCATCAAATTTATATGGGACGCCCCGGAAAAGTACCCTTTCAAACACAAAAAGTTTTTCAAAATCGGTCGACTGATGACGGGGAAATCGGTAAACATACATACACTCCTCCTTTTTGGGGAGTCGGTTAAAAAGGCGAAGCAGCTTGATAGAGTCCTAAATACAATGAGCGCACATTGCCCAAGCTTAAAAAATATTTTGAAGAGTAATCCTGTCATACAGTGCTATGCTTGGTCAAAGCATTTAGCTTCCTCAAATAAATAAGTTCGTTGATACAAATCCCACTCCGCTACCGTGCGACGGCGACGCCGAGATTTAATCTCACTAGAAATTCAATCTCCACCAGCATTAACAGCTTCGAGGAAGAGAAATATCAAGCATTGTAAATCGCCGACGAATATTTCCTTATTGAGGAAAACAGCTGATGCACGCTGGAACGAAACGCGGACGGAACGGTAATAATGCCAAGATATTAACCGACAATTGTACGCTTTAATATTGGAATGTTTAAACTGTGTTGCCTGCTCTTAATTTTTAAAAACGTAGACGGTAGTTGAAAAATATTGCGTTGATATTCTTGGATCCATTAAATGCAATATGATTGGTCATAGAACTAGTAGCCCGCCCGAGCCTCGTCTCCGTCCCGTAAGTTGGTTATGGTCTTTGCCCATCCAGAATAATGAACCTTCAAATGGTGAAAGAGTTCTAATAGGTGCAGTGGTTCCAGAGATTACCTTGCTCGGACTATTCCATTACATCCTGTAGAAGTTCAGATATGTCAAGAAGGTATAACAAGCATTAAAGACACTAATCTTTTTCAGTAGACGCAAAACCTACATTGCCTCCAGATCACCATTTGGTCCGAAACTACGATCCCTCCAGATATAAAAAATATCTGGTTACCCTTAGTTAGTGAATCTGGAAACTCGGACCCAATAAGAACAACCACGATATTCTATGAAAAACTACAGAAAACTGGCCACCCAGGATTTAAAAACTAGAACCTGTAGTTTTTGAGGCAGAAACTAGAGCAATACAATAGAACTATTTATTGCATCTCTCGTAAAAATATTTCGTATCGACTTTTCTCAATAGTCTTACAGCTTTGTACTATTTGAAAACCATAACATACCTACCTACCTAGTTCGATTATTTGTTTATATGGGCTGTTTAGGAATAAATTCAATTAAAAACAGACAAAAACTCAAAATAGCATTGATACATTCCAATTAAATTTAAAAAAATTGGAAGCTCTTAAATTTTAATTTACAGCCACTCAATCAAAAATAATAATAAAAATTGTTAAACAAAATATAAGAATTGGCAAAATGTTATAAAATATGTAAATATTGTTTGTAATAAAAATGAAAAAAAAAGATTTTTTGTTTAAAAAAATGTAAATACATTCAATTCAAAGTCTCTTATCTAGCAATTTACTTTTACGTCCAAGATTGGGAATGGCCCTTTTTCAAGGTTAGCTAAGCGGTTGTCAAACATTAGTACATCAAAGAAAATATTTCTCACTGTGTCAATGATGCATACAAAATACACGGAGACAATAAGTTTTAACACAGTTCCCTTGGTAGGTACTATGTTGCTGTTGTACTAAGACTATAGTTACATTGACATTCCTTACTTGTTGCAAGGCCAGAGGCTCATCACTAAAAACGAAACCAAGGAATGAACACTTTGTTGACAAAATTACCTAAGTACGTAACTTAAATTACCTACGTAACTAAGCTTCTGGAGTCTAGAAGCTGATACAATAGTCTAGTATCTGAGCATTGTACCAGCTATGACGATTGACAAAAACCCAAAATGTCTGGCATTGACATGCGTTACCAAAAGAACGAGGGTTTTTTTTATATTCAATAAGCACGCACGCAAGAGCAGTGGTGGCCAGTGGTATCGGCCGCGACTTACAAGTTGTAGGTCGTGGGTTCGAGCCCAGGCAGGCGCTTTATTTTGTGTAAATTATTTCTTCACCACTGCTCTCAAAACGGTGAAGGAAAACATCGTGAGGTCAGGAAACCGGCATGTCCTAGAACCAAAAATTCGAAGACATATGTGACATTCACCAACCCGCACTGGGCCCGCGTGGTGGATTACGGCCCATTCCCTCTCACAGAGAGGAGGCCTGTGTCCCAGCAGTGGGAACATTAATAGGCTGATGATGTGATGTGTGATGTGAAGCACGCACTTGACCACTATCTCACCTGGCTGATGCACAGAATAAATATTTTTACTATGCCTGATGGTAAGCGATGATGTGGTCGACGGTGAAACACGCTTGTCTAGAAATAACCTATTCACTCTCGACTCAAAGACCTACAATCAAGTGTGGAAAACACAACCTCCACCATGGCATTTCACTACTTAGCTGTACGCATAATAATAGTGTTCCCAAAACGCATATGGGTGGGATGTGCACCATGTACCGATGGCATATCGCCGTACTTCTGGCAGTCCGATGTTGAAACGGTCTAGGTGGAATTAAATCGTGATGGTGGAGATTAATTCCAAAGAATTATGTTTGGACAATCGTAATCAAATCACTAACAAAATGTCAGAGTGTATGTGCCTTTTGCCATACCTCTTGTTAGTTTATAAAGCTTTGTCTCATAATCAGTATTAACGTTATCAGCACGATCAAGACGTGGTCCCAAGCAAAGGGCATAAAACAGCCGGTTTTACCACTTTCAAATCATAGTTTCAGATAACAATCTGACTGTTGACAGACAAAATGTTATTTTAATACAGGATATTATTACCTTTCTGTCTGATAAGCCCTGATCAAGTTATCGGAACCTTATCAATGAGTGGTGAAACGGGTTATAAAAGGACAAGTGTAGCGAAGTCGGGATACTCTATCCTAAATCTATATATATAAAAATCAATTGCTGTTCGTAAGTCTCGCTAAAACTCGAGAACGGCTGGACCGATTTGAATAATTCTTTTTTTGTTATGTTCGACAGAATACAGGGAAGGTTTAAAAGCAAAAAAAAAAAAATATGTTTGGTTGGATAGGGTAGGTAGGTAGAGTAGTGTAGTGTAGGTAGGTAGGTAGGTAGGGTAGGGTAGGGTAGGGTAGGGTAGGGTAGGGTAGGGTAGGGTAGTGTAGGGTAGTGTAGGGTAGAGTAGTGTAGGATAGGGTAGTGTAGCGTAGGGTAGTGTAGGGTAAGGTAAGGTAGGGTCGGGTAGGTAGGGTAGATAAATGTTTGGTGTTTTTATGGCAAAACAAAGTTTGCCGGGTCAACTAGTACATTATAATTATGCGATTAAGAATCCAACTGAGTGGTGTAGAGACAACCTATAAATGTTAATCTAACGTGAGTTATCGACAGACTGGTTTTAAAAAAAAACAATGCTCTATGCAGACAAATTAGGCATCGCACTAAAAACTACACTGCAACTTGACATTTTAAGTATTTTCAAAATTAACAAACAATATTTTCAGAAGTTCAGAGAAAGAACTAGTCTTTTTGAAGAAGATAACGATGTTATAGTTTCTATATTAGCGCCAATGAATAAGAAAACTGAATAGAAAAGTTACAAGGAAAATAAACATAACGGAAACTGAAAAATAAACTAATCCCTAAGAAACATCCGTTGTAAAACTTGTCGAAGGCAATGCCTATAACAACAAACAACTTGACGTATTAACAAGATAATATTTTGTTAAAAAAAAATCTTAGAACCGTATTTTACAAAGTGTTTGTAACAAATATCGTAAAGATTTACGATGAACACCTCATCAATATCATCATACTTGAACGTTTCAAAGTCTTCCAAACAATGAGTTAAACTTAGAAGATTACCCATAAATCCTCCTGTAGGTAGTTTTAGTACGTCCGTTAGTGAAGTATCGTTTGTTATACAGATGGCTCTCAATGTCGGCGATATCATTGTAGTACTTGACTGACATAATTTTATGAGCACATCTATTCTTGGATAGGTCATTGGACTAATAATCTCGGATAAATCTGTGGAAGCCCTAAGCCCTTAAGTCTGAAAGATGGTCTAAGCATAAGGTGCATCGGAATAATGCCCGAACAAAAATGGCGATACCTAAATGCTGACTGGAGAACATGTGAATTAGCGATGCTACGGTAACGAACTTGCTGACAGTTTAATTTTCTAAATATTTTTAATTTTTTTTATAACCTATAGGCTCGCGCTTGACCACAATCTCACCTGATGGTAAGCACATCATCGCTTACCATCAGGTGAGATTGTGGTCGACGGTGAAACACGCTTGCCTAGAAATAACCTATTCACTCTTGACTTAAAGACCCCTAGATTGTAGCTATCGGGAAACACAGACTCCGGCAGGGAATTCCACTCCTTAGCTGTACGCATAATAAAAGTGTTCCCAAAACGTTTTGTGCGTATGGGTGGAATATCCACCATGTATCGATGGCGCATCGCCGTACGTCTGGTAGTCCGATGATGAAACGGGCTAGGTGGAATTATATCGTGCAATTCCATCGCACATTCCCCGAAATGTAACCGATAAAACACCGACAGGCTGGCAACTCGGCGACGATGTTCAAGACTCTGGAGCTTTGACTTGACCAGCGCCTCATCGCCGATTATCCTCTTGGCTCGCTTTTCGATCGACTCTAGTGCGTCAAGCTGGTATTCAAATTCATAATTCAAACTGAGAGACATCCACTGCTGGACATAGTCCTCCACAAGCAAAGTCACGCATCCAGCAGACTCCCAATATTTATTTCGATTCTGTTACCAGTACAGTTAGTAAAGGCAAAGTAGACGAATCTAATTCGTTCATACAATTTGGCGACATATGCACCTGATGACGCCTTTGGGTGTTTACATTGTAATTCAGTAACAACTACCACAGGGGTTATTATGGCTGATACTGACGGCCTTATTGTTTGTTATATTACTTAAGACACCTATATCTAAGACCATTTGTTGTATGTTGAAATAATCGATAATAATTATCCACGGGTCGTCCACGAAAACTTTTGATAATTAACATACATAACAAACAAAGCATCTTAGATGCTTCGGTCAATAATTTGATCGAAGCATCTAAGGGTTTTAACTCTTAGATGACGATATAGACTCTGGTAATCGTTATGACAGTTCAAGTACCAGAAAAAAACAAAGATAAGAGACTGAATATTTACCAAGAAAAGCATGAAACCCCTTCTTCGTTCTTAAAAATTGGATTTTTCTTCTTCTTAGAGAAGGTTTTTGACCAAACTTTATGAGAAAGATTTTTATGAAGTTTGCGGTTAACTTGCTTGTAATAATAAATTAATCTTAAGAACAAAACTAACCTAAATGTTGAAAAAATAATTTATTTTGTTTAATTAACCAGTTTACTGTACATGCGGTGTTAGCCTACAAGTTTTTGTTACACTTGCAAATGTATGTCTGTCAATCGCAATGTATTTTTTTTTTATGTGTAATGGTTTTTGTGTGATGTTTTTTTAATGTGTATTAATATATTTGTTATTTACACAAAGTAATGTGCCTGCCTGGGTTCGAACCCACGACCTACGACACGTATGTTCCGGCCTTTACCACTGGGCCACCACTGCTCTCTATACGGGATTGCCAAGCTCGTGATAATTCCCATTCATTTCATTTTGGCAATTAGTTGGATGGACGCTAACCCAATGTATCAAAGAGCTCTATTGATTATCTGTTATATATAACGTATCAATTTGAATAGCTGTAATAATCCACTATCTCTGACTTGAATATCTAATGAAATCAGACTCATCATCTTCCTGCTCTTGCTTGTTATTTAGAAAATTTATTTTGAAATCAGACTGAACGACTGCTAATTGCATGGTTTAAATCTGTTACAACTCATGAAAGAGCAACTAAGATAATATTAAAATCTACCAAACCACGTTTTTTTCTTAGTTTTTGCTAACCTAGTAACTGGTATCATTCGCTAGCTTCAGTGATCTGATAAAATTGGGACAAACCCACCGCACAATTCCAAAACCACTGCAACTCCTGAAAACCAGAATCAACAGTGGCGACTACCAGAAAAGTGCCAAGGCAATGAAGCTCAACGAAGTCCCGGCGAATGAATTTAGCTGTATTGGATCCTGCAACGAAATTAATCTGAAAAGAATTACGAAGAAGAAAAGAAACGAAAAAGAAGAAACATAATTTCCACTTTTCTCCATATCGAGCAGGAGATAGAACAAAGAAGGCCAATAGGCGCAAAGGATCGCTTACAACTGGGATAAGCCCAGTTGCCTAGCACCACGGATAAAAAAATATCATTATTATTTATGGGTCCTACTAATATTGGTTTGTTGGTAATATTTGATTTCAATAATAGGTATGGCAAAAACGCTTGAACGCACGGAAACGACGACGGCAACGGATCTGATAGCTTAGAATCAAAGGTAGATGTCCTAAGAGAGACAACGAAATATTAGGAAGTGTCTCAACGACGACCTCCCTTTGAGAGCCCCCCATCAAATTGTCTTAAATTTTGATTTAGAGAACACTAGCTTCTGACAGCGGCTTCGCCCGCATGAAAAGTGTTTTGATATCCCAAGGAAACATTATCCTGGGAAGAAAACGCCTATGTGCTATTTCAGACTATAATCTATATCTGTGCCAAATTTCATCCCAATCCGTTCACCCGTTCTGGCTTGATTGAGTAACAAACTTACATCCATCCAACCAAACTTTCGAATTTATAATATTAGTAAGATAGTAAGATTCCTGTGGTCACGAATGCCAGAAGAACTTTTTTTTTTCTTTTTATCGTCTGTAGGCTTGCGCTTGACCACTATCTCACCTGATGGTAAGCGATGATGTGGTCGACGGTGAAGCACGCTAGCCTAGAAAAAACCTATTCACTCTTGACTTAAAGACCCCAAGATTGTAGCTATCGGGAAACACAGACTCCGGCAGGGAATTCCACTCCTTAGCTGTACGCATTATGAAAGTGTCCCCAAAACGTTTTGTGCGTATGGGTGGGATATCCACCATGTACCGATGACGCATCGCCGTACGTCTGGTAGTCCGATGATGGAACGGGCTGGGCGGAATCAGATCATGCAATTCCATCGCACACTCCCCGAAATGCAACCGATAAAAAACCGACAAGCTGGCAACTCGGCGACGATGTTCAAGGCTTTGGAGCTTTGTCGACCCAGTGCCTCATTGCCGATGAGTCTCTTAGAACTTAGAACTCTGAAAGATAAAGAAACCATTCTAGCTATCCTATTATTATTTACGCCATTACGCTTACAACGGACAGAAATGCATTCCTAGCGCGCTATACCTCGGTATAAAGCTTGAGCAAAATCTAATCGCACGGCTAAATCGATTGCCACCACGACTAGGCACCATATCTCTTGGATTAAAATGACATAATGGTACGGAAATTTAAGGACCACTTCTCAAACACGCGATGGTAGGTTTGAATCTGGTAAGTGTCAATGTGAGAATATTATTTGTATAAACAAAATAAAGTTAGTACTAGGAACACTAGATAATTATTAAAAAAAGTTAATTTACAAAATCAAAAACCCGAAGCGAACTAAAAAGGTATAAACAAGATAAAATGATGCGGTGTGCATTCGGCGAATCAGGAGGTCAGCAAGCTTGCGAATACATATCCTCCGACTTTATTATTATTTATTATATACTTTATTGTACACCACTAAAACATAAAGGACAAAAATTTACAAAAACAAGTGTACAATGGGCGGTCTTATCGCACTAGGGTATATCTCAACATACAAATTTTTATTTAAAAAAAACGAGTTACTTTTAAACATATAAGTGGTATAAGTTTTTAAACTGTCATGGTCACTAAAACTAACATTAACATTCGAAACGGGCTATTTACCATGTTTACTGTTTGTTTGTTTGCTATATATAAGTAGTATATATTTTTGTAATCACCTCTTAAAACTCTTCATTTTGATACCCCACTCGATGGGTTTAGAAGAAAAAAAAACTTCACCTATCTAAGAACACATGGGCGGTCACGATGTATCACCTATCTAAAGATGTCTTAATTATATAAATCCTTCTTGCGGTTTGAAAGATATGAGGTAATATAGAATATTGCATACATACAAAACATACACACATACAAGATACGCGCGAAAAATATAATCCTTTCCAATCGCCGAGGGTGGACTAGGAAACACTGGCGTGGCAACTTAAGGTTACACTAGTCGAAAATTCTTCCATACAAACGTAGTCTAGAGATTACTCCACTGTTTGACGATGTACGTTCAAAATAAAAAATATATATCAATTTGTCTCATCATTATCTAGTCCTGTATGGCAACAAAAATGTAAAAAAATATTATATTTGAGAGTTATGAGCGTCGAGAGTTCCATATTTCAACACTAATTTTAACGCATCTCTGGGCGGAAATAAATACCATTAAAAGAAGGAAAATTGCAAAACGGGCTCCATACAGGGATAGATTTGTAATTTAACAATGCGAATAATTTTATTTTGCATATATACATTTAGTAGTTTTTTCATGATATCTAGACTCCCAAAGACAGACCTTTATAAAAAATCGCGTGCTCGTTTTCGTCCTAAATCATCATCCATTTCGCTACAAACTTCCAAAAGTGCTAATTCGTACACGAACTAGCTTTTTACTACTCATCACAGCATATATTTCTTTCGCACGTGTTCTCGGATAAGATAGCATGCATTTTAACCCCGCGCACAAAATAGTTCGTGCCGTCGACTAGTTCAACCTTAAGTGGAGTTGACGGGAAATCTGTCGAAAAGGGTAACACACCGGGAAGGCTATGAGGGAGATCGTTGCCCAGAATGAAGTTAATTTTATTGACATAAAAGTTTTACATATAACATGAATACCCGACCCCTTAACTAGTAACAACACAACTGTATCAAAGAGTAGGGCAAAGAAAGATTAAAAAAAAAGAGGTAGAGGTTATCAGCTAACTTTAAAATTCATCTAAAGAAAACCTGCCCCAGTACCCAGACGTGTCAAAAATATCATAGTTCGACTGTAAAAAGGGACATATATATTATGTTTACAAGTCATATTCATCTGTCCCTTAGGCACACTCAAAATAACCTTATTCTAAGAGCTTATGGTTACTCCCCTGGATGCGAAAATGGGTTGAGAATGTCAACACACAGAGACCAGAAAGAAACAAAACGAGTTGAATTCATGAGAATGCTAATTCCCCATTCTTTATGAGCGTCTTCCCTTTTGATCTTTGAAGATTGAGATTATCACGATATTATTTTTCTATATAGAGATATATTCTCAATAAACATACAGATTGCAGATATTTATATATCACCTTTTTTTCTCCAAACCGGATACTCACTTTCAAGTTTCAAGAACATGTAGACAATTAACTATTTTATTCCTTATGTAATTAAATTAGCATACATACTCTGAGATCATTAAGAAATAATCACTAAATTCGCGTGTTACTGCAAATTAAGTAGCCATATATCACTGAATACAGATCGTAGTCTGAGCAAATGTGTTCAAATGATGTAACGGTCAGATTCTGTAACGAACATGTGCAAAGAAATGGTGTAAGATTTGTTTGTAGTGATTATGTTTTTAGTAGATATGTTGAACTAGAAATCCAGTTACAATATGGTTTATGTTGTGAAAAGAAGTGCTTATCTTAAAACTGCTTATATTTTTATTGGATGCGTTAATTTTTGGTATAAAAAGTAATACATTTTTATATCAGGTGCCAAGCTGTGATTTGATTTTCAATGTAAGTTCTGTAGTTTTTTTTCGTAACAAAATAAACGAACTGGGCTGGGAGGTATCTTCGTACCTACATTGAATAGTTATGAATTTTAAACCATTATTTGGAACCGGTAGGTTTCCTAAAAAAATAATTTTATCTGCTTGATTTCACTCTTAAGAAATCACAACTAAAAATTAAAACATAGTTATTAATTAACTCGAGTTAGGATATAATCAAACTGGCCAAAGAATTTGTAAGTAATATTACAAATAAATTATTTACCAAGAAATGTCCTAACCAAATCCAAGGTTAGAACCAGTTCAGATTTACCTAGGTATTAACTCTTTACCTAAAAGTCTAAACTTTCGCTTTACGCTTTCCGTCATAATGGACTAAATCAATTAGCAAGTTTATTGCAACAACCGTATCTCTTGAAAGTGACCTTAGCCTTTATTCTCAGTATTAAAAAAAATAAGTTTTGATAATTTTGTGTTTTTTTTTTTGTCACTGTACCTAGGTACTTTTAATTTGGTAAACAGGGAAATCCTCATGCCAACTAAACGTATTTAAAAAAAAAACATAAAAACTCACCTTAAAAAAAAGAAATCCAAATTCAAAAAACAAAAATGTTGCAACGTAAACAAAAACGTTCGAACTTCAAAAATGAATAATCGATAATTATTCGAAGCGCGTGCGTTGGCCGCGCGTTACCACAACTAACAGTGCCCTACCACGACACTCGCGAAACACAGAGTTACCCCTACTACAAGTACAACAATCGTTTTGCGTGTACGTTGGGTACCATATATTGATGGAATTATTACAGCTACATAGGCAGTACTTGAAGGTTCTGTGGTCACAAGTTTCATCAAACATAGAATGATATATGGACAAAGACCAAAAGAAATTGGCAAGAAAAATATGCGGAAGACGGAAAGTTGGATATTGGGGTGCAACTTAGAAAAGTCCTATGTCCAACAGTAGTCCACGATAAATCATGAGAGATAATGATTATGTTGATGATGCTGAATGGTACAAACTGATAAAAAAGGCTCTCGGAGTCAGCATATACCGAGCGGTCTAAACTGCAGAAGAACGCATAACTTATAGAGATGCGTCTTATAAGCCCTCTGCAGCAGAAGGACAGATAAGCAAAATACCGGAATAGCAAAATCCCAGATTAGCAGAAGACCAGATTTGCATAAAGGCAGATAATGTACTGTCGCTGTCAAAAAAGTTACAAATCCTAGTAGTAATCTTATTATCAATTTGTGACCTTTGTTTTATATATCTAAAGGAGTACTGCTCTCACCTCTGGGACGGATCTGCCAAATACATGCACTTGAGTCGATTGACAGAAAGGCCTACGATTCGCTGGTCGACTCAAAGCTCCAGGCCTTGAACACCGACGACGAGTTGCCAGCCTGTCGATTTTCTATTGGTTACATTGCGGGGAGTGTGCGATGGAACTGCACAATTTGATTCTGCCTAGCCCTTTCCATCATCGGACAATAAGATGTACGGCAATGCGCCATCGATACATGGTGGATATCCCACCCATACGCAAAAAGCGTTTTGAAAATACTTTCATTGTGCGTACAGCTAAGGAGTGAAATTCCCTGCCGGTGCGGCGTCTTTGTTTCCTGATAGCTACAACCCAGGGGTCTTCAAGTCTAGATTCATCAATCACATCATCACTTAACATCAGGGGAGATAGTGGTCAAACGCGAGCTTACAACGAATAATAAAAAAAACACTACTTTCAAATAAAATTTTACCAATTGTAACTATTCAATTTTATTTTTGTTTTCTGTGTGGGTCTGTACTTCTGCCTTTATGCAAATCTGTCCTTCTGCAAATCTGGGATTTTGCTATTCCGGGATTTTGCTTATCTGTTTTTCTGCTGCAGATGGCTTATAAGCTCAGTTGTGAGATGGTAAAGCAAAAAATTAAAAGAAAATAGTACTTAGATATAAATACCGGATCATCCCCAGCTTTTTAACTTTTTGTATGCGTTACATAAACATCTACAACGCTTGTTAATTGTTTGTTTATTTATTTAACCATTAATCTACACACACATAATAAATAGACCAGAATATAGAAAAGAAAATAGGTAGAAAGGTATGCTTATTACTAACGAAAATGGGTAATGGGGTTTTACCCATTTTAAGAGCAAATAATTTGAAGTTGTCAAAAAATAAAAGGCCTGTTTTGACAGCTATAAAAACACTTATTAATAGTTAAATTTGATGCTTGCGAATGATACTCGTTGTCATAGTGTATCGGTAACCTAGTATTTAATTAGGATTATGAATTTGATTTTTCAATTTCTTACGTAGTAATTTATCGCGGCATGTAAAATGAGAAACGTCAACGGGCTTCTTAGATTACTTACTTAGTACTTTTATTGTGTCAGTAATTAACCATGTCGTATGTCAAAATCTTACAGCATCTGTTAATTTTTTCTTAATTTGTAGTCTCGAAGCAAAAGTCTGATTTAAGAATGCCATATGTCTAATTAATTATTGACCTTACCAATTTATTCTAGCTTGTACATCGAAATATGAGGTAAAAGTATCGAGAGTCTATCTGGAGGGTCAGAGAAAAACTATTCGGTCGATTGCTTGAGTGATTGGCTCTCTATGTTTCATACGCTCAAAAAAAGCTGAAATGCTTGCGCTCCACTTAGTTTTTTGCATATTTTTTCGTAGTCGGGCTTTTTTGATATGGCAAATTTCTAAATGTTAATGTATCAACGATAGATATTAAAAAAACCGGCCCAGTGCGAGTCGGACTCGCGCACGAAGGGTTCCGTACTTGGTAAATTGCGGTTTACGTATAAAAAAAAACTACTTACTAGATCTCGTTCAAACCAATTTTCGTTGGAAGTTTACATGGTAATGTACATTATATATTTTTTTTAGTTTTATCATTCTCTTATTTTAGACCTTGTTACAGGGGGGGGACACATCTTACCACTTTGGAATTGTCTCTCGCGCAAACTATTCAGTTTGGAAAAAAAATATATTAGAAACCTCAATATCATTTTTGAAGACCTATCCATAGATAAATTTCGTCAAAACGTGTGGGATATCCACACGTTTTGACGAAATTTTTTTGGTTTGACGAAATTTTGTATTGTTTTTTTTCATTTTCAAGTATGGGAACCCCCAAAATTTATTGTTTTTTTTTCTATTTTTGTGTGAAAATCTTAATGCGGTTCACAGAATACATCTACTTACCAAGTTTCAACAGCATAGTTCTTATAGTTTCGGAGAAAAGTGGCTGTGACATACGGACGGACAGACAGACAGGCATGACGAATCTTTAAGGGTTCCGTTTTTTGCCATTTGGCTATGGAACCCTAAAAAGAACATAGTTTTGAAAAAAGCAGCACTCTGTAATAAAAATGCTTGTCTCGATCCTTCTGTGTATACTTAGGCACCCATTAGGAATTTTAAAATATCGATCATGTCCTTCATTCACAATTTATTCAGCTCTTTGATACATTGAGTTACTGTGCCGATAAAGTGCGATTCTTTAGTGACAGCGATTGTGAAATATAAATGAAAGGATCGATCATGTGCTTGGCAATCCCGTATAGAGAGCAGTGATGGCCCAGTGATAACGGTCGTAACTTACAAGTTATAGGTCGTGGGTTCGAACCAAGGCAATCGCTTTACTTAGTGTGAATTATTCCATCACTTACCACAGCTATCAAAACGGTGAAGGAAAACATCGTGAGGAAACCGGCATGTCCTAGAACCAAAAAATCGAAGATATGTGACATCCACTAACCCGCATTGGGCCCGCGTGGTGGACACATTAAAAAAGGCTGATGATTTATTTCTGAAGATTTTTCCAATCGTTTTTGGAACGCTTTTGTTTATATGTATAATGTCGTTTGTCTAAAACCTTAGTAGAGTAATCTACTATTATCCTACATCAGGGTCCTTATCAAAGTGCCATCAAGTCTAGCTTAGCTACCCCGAAGGCTTGAAAATTACTACATCACAAAGATAAGACCTTATTAGTCTTATTAGATATACTCAAACACCTAACTCCACTTAGAGAATGCATTAATATACATTGCCAGATTAGGTAGATACTTAGACAGCCAAACTAGAAACTGGATTATGAAAATGTCTAGCTTGGAGTTGTACGATGAACATTTGGGTCATAGTGTTCGTTGTAAATGTCGTGGTGGACCAGCTCAATTACCAATCATTGTTGTGGGTTTTTGTTGAGCAACTGTTTGAAAAACAAGGAAACATAAGCTGAGCTGTCAACTGGTCGCATCAACGGTGACGGATTTGAAACGGAAGGAAAAAATCATCATTCCCGGGGAGTATTCTTGTCCTAATTAAGTGTATTTGCAGACTACACGACATCACAGAATATTGCTCAGTTATCTGAGCTACGTCCATCACACACTGGCACGGTTTATGTCTCCTTTTGCTTGACTATTTGTGGAAGCAAAATCGACGACAATAACATTAGCCCAGACAATAAACACTACAACATAAATTGACTGCACAAAATAAATAATAATCTGTTGGATTTCTATTAAAATTCTACCTAGAAAGTGTAAAAATCTAGTACAGAAATAAAGTAAAATTGTAGCCTAAATTTTAACAAGATCAAAGCAGTGTTTTCAATAGTTCTTTCTTTTGTTTTTGTCAATTTAACTTTCACATTTAAGTCCTATTAACCATATCTATCTGTAATCATTATATTTTCTTAACTCTATTAACTTGTAAACTTTTCTTTAGTCAGTTTTGAAAGTTTTTTTTTTTTTAAATATAAAATTATTTAAATATTAGAAAACTACTGCACTGTTATTTAGTTTAAATTCCACATATTTCAGGTAATTAAGGAAAATGATGACCCGCAGCACTGCAATCAAAGAGCTGGAAGTAAAATTGAGAGCTTCCTTGAAGGAGCTGCAAGACTCCAAAGCATTAAATATAAAACTGCTCCAAGAAATTGCAGACAGTGAGGTGGAAGTCGAAAATGTGGTCCATAAGAACACATTCCTCAAAAGTGAACTGGCTGAGCTACATACTCAGCACCAGGACTTAGCCGAACAACACCAGGTACTTCAGTATCAAGCGGCAAATTATCAAAACTGCAGTGACACATATGAACTAACTTTGAACCGTGTTTCAGAACTTGAACAAGAATTGTGTAATGCCCATAAGGCCATATCTATCGCTGAGTCTGCTAAGGTCAGCGAGCAGTGTAAAAAAACTAATAGTTTATATAACGAGTTAGTTGGCAGTTTTCAGTCAGAACCAGTGTGTGAGTCTGATTTTATAATAGATTTGACTGGTGAAGACACTATACCATTATGTCCTATTGTCATGAGTCACAATAAATTAAAAAAAAATATTAAAATAATAAAAATTATAAAACGGTCACGGAGAACGATGAAAAAACAAAATCTCTTAAAATTAAATATTTCTTTAAGAAAGGATCGTGTTAACATAACAAGCAGATTAAATACCTGTATGGGAGAACTAGATAAATGTAGGGAAAAGTATGATGTAGATACTCAGTGCCTCCAAATGACTTACTATATAAGGAGTGTTTACTGAAGGATATTTTTGAGAAATATGAAAGTTCACAACAGCAATTGAGTGAGCGCTTGTTTGAGGCCGGGGAATTGTTGGACTTGGTGAAGTACAATGCAGAGAGGTATGAGTCTCTGAGTAGTGCCTCATGCAGCTGTGCCAACCATACACCACCCACCCCGCTGCAAGGTGACTTGTCTCCACCAATGTTGGCACTTCCAGAAAAAATCTGTGTACCCAATTCACAGGAATATAAAACAATAATGTTTAGTGACGAAATAGGTTCTGGCTTTGGAAAAATATTAAATAATTACCTTAGCTACAGTTCTACAAATCATTGCTACCATAATATTAGTTTCAAGCAAATGAATAAAAAAATTATAAATTCGAATATGGATAATTATTCTACAATGGTTTTGTTGTTAGGTAATAGTACTGGTTTTACCAAAAAGGACATAGTGGGCGGTATTGACACCTTGTTAGGATTAAATTTAAGAAATCTGATGGTATGTGCTTTTCCATACTCTGATAGTTTCTCAGAACAGGAGAACAATCGTATTTTTAAATTAAATAACATTTTGCAAATGTTGACTTGTCATAACGACAAATTATTGTTTTTTGACACTAATATATTTATTAGTGGACTTAGAGTAACTCAGAGAGCTTTCTCTCTGTCATACGTAGACGTAAGGTAGCTATGTTGATAGCATATTCTTTAAATAAATTGATAGGAAATCTATCAAATTTTATATTAATTGATGAGCCTGTGTTGCCTAGTTTAACTAGCAACATAGATTTAAACTAGTCCATAAGACAACAGAAGTTACCCCTGTAAATAATCAGTTATTATTAGAACATAGTAAAAAGGTATCTTCTGGCAATCCATTTAGTGGTACAAAGCTGAGAGGAGAGCAACACTCTTTAAAATTATTAAATCAGAACATGCAGGGTTGCTCTTCCAAATTATTAGAAATTGAATTATTTTTAGAAAAAACCAAGTTTGATATTATTTGTCTAACTGAACATTGGTTAAAAGATCATGAAGTAAAGTCCGTTAATTATGAAAATTATTGTGTAGTTAGCCATTTCAGCAGACAACAAATGATACATGGCGGATCATTAATACTTATTAAAAACTCTATTAAATCTAAAGAAAGAAAAGACATTGTTAGATTGTCGGTTGAACACACCATTGAATTGTCTTGTGTTGAGCTTGATAAGCATATTGTAGTGTGCGTCTACAGACCTCCAAGTTACCAGAATCTATCTGTGTTTGACTCTGTAATGGAAGATGTGTTAAAAAAAGTTAGTACTAGTAGCAAATCAATTGTCATATGTGATACTGTTACTGTTAGTGTTATTCTCTAATATTTTAACATTAATTTATTAGAGAATAACACTAACAGTATCAGGTTGTTGGGTCTTTTTAAATCATTTAATCTGGAAAATGTTTTTATGGAACCAACCAGAGTGACAGGTTCTTCTGCGACTTGTATAGATAACGTTTTTTGTAATTGTGATTACTTTGATAAAGAAATTGTAAATAAGTTAGCATCTGATCACAGTGGACAAACAATAACGTTTAGTACCTACACACCTTTACAAAAAATACAAATAAAATTTAGACAAATTACTTGTAAAAATTTAGAAAAATTTAATAATACCGTTAATAGTAAGTTATGTGTTCAAAATTTTAATAATATGGGACCCAAATGAGTTCTATGCCGAATTTTCTAAAGTACTAAACACGCAATTTAATAAGATTTTTACACTGAAAGCGAAAAGTATCTACACCAAGTTCGTATTTAGCGATTGGGCGACTCCAGGCATTCGTAAAAGCAGGGAAAAGCTATATGAACTTTATGGCCTAAAGCAACATATGTATAATGCAAGCTTTGATAAATATGTTGCGAATTATTCAAAAACTTTTAAAACTGCATGCAAAATAGCTAAAGCGCTGTATATAAGCAATAAAATAAAATCAGCAGACGATAAAATAAAAACTACCTGGAAAATAATAAATAATGAAACAGGTAGAAAAAAACAGCGTAATACTGAAATTAATTTAGCGACTGCACATGGTCCCATACATTCAGATGTAGAGGTTGCTCAGGGTTTTTGTTTTTTTTTTGTTAATATTCCTTTTAAAACTACAGCAGCTTTAAACTCCTCACCCGTGCTCTCTGCTGACTTACTTAGAAAGAATGTAAATGCGTGCCCTTCGGAGTTTAAGTTTCAACATACAAACCCCCAGGCTATTTTAAAAGCTTTTAAAGATCTAAAAATTAAATCAACAGAAGATCTTTGGGGATTATCTGTAAAAGTATGTAAATCAATCATTGAAACTATTGCACCCTATTTAGCTTTCATTTTTAACACGAGTGTCGATCAAGGAATTTTTCCGGACCTCATGAAACACAGTAAAGTAGTTCCATTGTTTAAATCCGGGGATAGCAAGGAAGCCAATAATTATAGGCCAGTTTCAATTCTGCCGGTTCTCAGTAAAGTCTTCGAAAAGTTAATGCTCAACCAATTGTTGCGTCATTTTAACAAACATTCCATATTTCATGATCAACAATACGGTTTCACCAAAGGGCGTTGCACAACTGACGCTGGCGTCACCCTAATAAAGAACATCTTTAACGCCTGGGAAGAAGCACAAGACGCCATTGGAATCTTTTGCGACCTCTCGAAAGCGTTCGATTGCGTTAACCATGAGACACTATTGTTAAAACTCGAGCACTATGGGATTAGGCATACGGCTCTTGAATTACTTAGATCATATTTGAAAGCCAGACAACTTAAAGTTCAGGTAAACGGCGTAAACTCACTAGGGTCTGAAATGAAAATGGGCGTTCCTCAAGGCTCTATATTGGGTCCATTCCTCTTTTTAGTTTACATTAACGATTTGCCCCAATTATTACAAAATCAACCGAAGATCGTGTTATTTGCTGATGACACATCTTTGATATTTAAAATAGATTGACGATCACAAAATCTTGAAGTCTATTCATCAGGTCCAAACTTGGTTCACGGCAAACAATTTGGTACTAAATGAAAAAAAAACCAAATGTATTAGATTCACATTGCCGAATGTTAGAAGTAGCGAATGTGACATCATATTGAATGGAGAAAAGCTGGACTATGTAAATCAAACAGTTTTCCTAGGAATCACTCTAGATGACAAATTACAATGGGGGCCTCACATAACATCTCTGGCAGGACGGCTGAGCTCAGCCGCTTATGCTGTTAGAAAGATAAGACAGTTAACGGATGTAGAAACCGCGCGTTTGGTCTATTTTAGTTACTTTCACAGCATTATGTCATACGGTATTTTACTGTGGGGTTGGGCGGCTGACATTGAATCAATATTTATATTGCAAAAGAGAGCTGTCAGAGCCATATATAAGTTAAGTCACCGAGAATCTCTTAGGGAGCTATTTAAAAAGATTAATATTATGACAGTTTCTTGCCAATTCATTTATGAAAATATTATGTATGTAAGGAAAAATTTAAATCTCTTTAGTAAAGTTAGTGATAGACACAATTGTAATACCAGAAATAAAGATAAGTTAGATCAACCATCATATAGATTAGCTAAAGTACACACATCTTTCATGGGGTACTGTGTTAAATTCTATAACAAAATACCTTGTGAGATATTAAAGTTAAATGAAAGAAAATTTAAAACAATAGTTAAAAGCACACTTTGTAAACAAGCATATTACAAATTAGATGATTATATTCAAGATAAGAATGCTTGGAAACATGCTGGTCCTGCTCCATAGGCCTATCTTTGGTGTGGACAAAATCAAAATGGTTAATTTGTATTATATTCATAATTATAGTGACGCTTTATTTTTATTTTTTCTTCTTTTTTTGTTTAAAAAAAATTGACTCGCACACTGTTCAGGGGGGTAACCACAAGCTCTTAGAGTAAGATTATTTTGAGATCGAGTAAGTGACAGATGTATACAAGTCAGATACATCTGTCCCTTACTCGATCTCAAAATAACATTACTCTAAGAGCTTGTGGTCACCCCCCTGTTGTTGTTTAATTAGGTAATGTACCTATGTTTGCACTATTTGTAAGTACGTGAGGACCATGTTCCTATGTATCAAGTAAAGGAATTTACCTGTTAATGGTTGTAATTCTCTCATACCTATATGTAGTATAGTGGTGCTGGGTACATCGTCCTCACGTATACGAATTTATTAATGTATGTACCTATATAAATATTGTATAAAACTTTTTTTTAAAAGAGTAAGTATGGAGTTTCTTGTGCGTTCTTCTCCATAACAACCTACATTTCCGAATGCACGGTAGAATCAATTTTTATTAAATGTAAATTTTAACGTTCAAAAGTGCCACATAATGGCCTACTTGAAATAAACACATTTGACTTTGACTTTGTGCTCTACTGGTTTAATTGCTGTAAGGCGTTCCAGTGCGAGGATAACCGACTAAATGATTAAGCAAATATCATTCTTATTGTAACTATGATAAAGGTCGTAGTGAAAGACCACATACGGCAAATATAGGTTTTTCTGCTGCCAAGCAATGTTGCTGCTTTCGGTTTGAAGGGTTATATATGACATGGACCATCAGGGCACTATGAATCACGAAGTTCTGGTGGCGGAATGGCGGGACAGGCTTTTACGGCCTACCGCCGGCCTCGTTACCATCGAGGCGGTCCGGCCGGTGCTCGAGCGCTGGCTCGGGAGGAGGCACGGCTCCCTGTCGTTTCGGGTGACGCAGGTGCTCTCGGGGCATGGTTGCTTCGGGAAGTACCTGTGTCGCATAAACAGGGAGCCGGGCGCCCGGTGTCACCACTGCGTCGACTGCCGGGAGAATACCGTGCGGCATACGCTGACACAGTGTGCCGCTTGGGAGGAGCCACGCCGTGCCCTCATCTCTAAAATAGGCAGTGACCTGTCGCTGCCGGTCTTAATTGAGTCTAGGTCGGCAGCGAGTCGTCTCGCAGAAAGAGGCTGCGGAGAGGGAGAGGGCGATTTCATCCACTTACCCGATCCGCAGAAGACGTGCCGGGGGTCGGTGGAGGGCGGACAATGCCTTCTTCCAGCCCCCCTAAATGGGTCCAGGGCGACGGACTCGGGGATGTCCATCGCCCCCCACACATCAGGACACGAGGTGGCGGCGCGTAATGTTCCATTCGCGCCCCTCTTAGACGTCGCGGGGGAAGTCAAATAGCTCACTCCCGCCCAACTCGAGGTCGAGGCCCGCAGAGGAGAGCCGACACTAGCCGACGCCGAGCATAGCTCTGTCCATTGCCCTTTGGGCCTTTGATGAGGCCCTTTGTGAGCTACCACACAATTTTTTTTAGACATAATTAGTGTCTAGACAGTTAATTACCAAAGAAAAATATTATCATTTTAAGTCTTTACTGTACTTAATTAAAATCTATTGTTTCTAGAATTAACCAAACCTCGTAGTCTAGGTATAACAAATGATATTAATTTTGTGGAAACTTTAACCCTTAGAATAATGCGTTATTATTCTAACCTTCCTATACCCTATTCGCTGGAGTAAAAAATAAAAGGTAAACTAAAACCAACGTTAAACTGTTATAATCCAACTAATGTTAAAAATAAAACCTTACAATGCAAAATGGTTAATTTTGTAGGATGTTTAAGGGGTTACAACCGCTTTAGTACCTTAAAACCGTAACTTTCTAAAGCATATTCCTTAGTTACGGTATGCTAGTATTATATTATCTGTGGTTACGGCTAGGTTAAAAGGTTTTGAAAAAAATATATTTAATATTGTTTCATTAAAATTATTTGTGAAACATGGTTTTTTTCGTATATCAAAAAGTATTGCTTTAAAAAAATTAACAACACGATATTTTTTCGCTACTTTTGGATACTCCTCCAAAACTACTTAAATGTTTAAAAATATGTACACAGAAAATTGGATGACTAGAATTTCTTCATAACTGAAATAGCATTTAATAGAATATTTAGTAAACAAAACTGTCCAAAAGGAGGTTAAATATTGATATTCTGGCTCTGAGCGGGCGCACGGCCAATACTGCGTTAACATTGCGGAATATATACGCCTTAAGTCCCTTGCAATAGAGGCCGAGCCTAATGCCTTAAACCGGGATCAAAATTAATAATAATCTATAAAATATAGCATTAAATAAATACGCATTAGGTACCTAAAACGAAAATGAAATCTAAGTCAAAGAAAAAAATCCTAGAGGCGTACCTCTACCTAATCAAAATACTTGAGAATTCCCTATGGAGAAATTTCTATCAATCTGATTGGTGATATCAACTGCCCAGCTGAAAAGCTGAAGAAGCCAAGAAACTCATGTTAAGACGGTACCCTGACCAAAAAATCGGCATGAGATATGAGCGTTCCTATTGGACGCCCAGATTTTAGAATAAAATCTTTATAAAATCGAATTTTGGTCTTTTGAAAAAAATAATTCTACAAAAATGTTTGTTATTAAATTGTCTATCCATTAGTGTTAGTACAAAAAATAATCAATGAACACTTTACGAGGAGATGCATAATATCAATAATTATTTCTCATTTTTATGTTTTTTGGAAGTAGATTAGTGAAATATATACAACATTTAAAAAAAAACTAAATCTACCATTTTAGAATCAATATTATGTAGAAATTTAATGTATTTTTATTAATTGATATTTCTTTTTAAATAACGAGGAGATAGCTCCTAAAAACAGCACAAAAAACGGCTTGCGCGGCGTTTTGCTCGGGGTACCGCCTTAAAGTAATTCATTTACATGAGCAAAAACAGTTTATAAATTACTAGCTTCACGGCCCACGCAAACAAAGTAAAAAAAAAAAATTGCTGCGATCGCCACCAAACTTTACAGGATTATCCGCTGGTTCAATCTAAAGATTGTCTGAAAATTTCATATCGTCGTTGTTAGTCGATTCCAGCTGTTTTAGAGTCTATAAGGAACATACATACATACTTTCTCTTTTATTTATATAGATAGATTATCACATCATTCCGTTACACCCTACGACCATTCCGGTACAGGTTTCCCAACAAAATGAAATGCTGGAACAAAGATCGCTTACAATACGCAAGACCTAACGTGAGCAAATTCTGTGCTAATGATGGCTACCTCTCTAATGAGCATCCTAACTGTACCTACCTGAATGGACAGATAAAAGAAATACGTTTGTACGCAAAATACGCGCTTGGTCGTGGAGTTGCGGAAACCAGCCCTTTTTTTTAACCTAACCTTACCTACGTTTGTATTTTTTTATTTGTTAAATGAAATACTTATTAACTATAGTAAATAAATATGAAAAATTTTCTACAATATATATTATTAATATAATATATCTATACTAATATAATATTATTATAGAGGTAAAGTTTGTGAGGTTGTAGGGGGTAATCTCTGGACCTACTGAACCGATTTAAATTAAATTTGGCATGGAGATAGTTTGAGACCCTGGGAATTACATAGGATAGTTTGTAGGTATTCCCTTGGGATGATAAAACACTTTCTACGCGTGCGAAGCCGCGGGCAGAAGCTAGTATTCCTATAAAGAGGAAACAGTTGATTGTTTGTAAGTTTGTTATAATGGAATACATTCAAAAACTACTAAACAAATTTCATTTATAAAAGATTCCGGAGTGACATAGGCTATATATTTATCCCGAAAACGGGTCCTGTGGTGCAAGCCATATCCCGAAAGTGGGGACCGGCTGCGAAGTCTCAAGAAAAAGCTAGTTTAAAATAAATTGATCAGAGACGTTAAAGTTGAGAATTAGAATGAGAAGCTTGTCCGAAGTGCCATCTGACGTCAGTTGGCCACCTGCAGCCTTATTGCGTAATGAATTCAGCAAGGCAAAGAGTATTATGAAATCAACCAATCACATGCGAGATGAAAGACGCGATGTTGATTTCCGTCTATGTGATTGTGCGATTTTACATACTCCTTGCCCTTTGCCTTGCCAAATTTATTACGCAATAAAGCTGCTGGACAGCCTCGTTTAAGTCGTGGCAGATGTAGGTGGTTGTGCAGGAAAGGCAGACGAGACGGTAACTCAAACGCCCATGGTTAAAAGAGAGGTAAAAATAAAGAAGTCCCCACACTTGCATCCAAGCTCGTATATCGATCAACCTTAAGATCACGTACACACTAGTATATCACTAAGCCTTCGAATGCCAGCCTGTAGATTGATTCAATGCTCTAGTAAATTATGGAAGTTTTCCTTGTAGATAATAATAATAATCTTGCGCCAATTTTCTCGTAGTTGAATATAAATAACTATGTTTTGTTTTGTCTGCCTCGTTGGTTGCAAGTCCTAGGTACTGCGAACATGGAGTCCTAGGTTTAATTCCGATTTGTAGCTGCCCGGAATCTAGCTCTGTATCCAGTTGATGGTAATCGGCTCAGCGTCTGTTACTTACATGGACATAAATATGACCTAAGAATAAGTAACACTACGTTTAAATATGACTGACAATATATGGCTAAATAGATGGTAGTGTTTTGTTTTAGCTAAAGTCTCCGCCAGATAACAAGAAAATAAATGACAATAAAATCCAACTTGTACCAAAAAGTATAATTACGTAACTTAAAAACATGTTTTTTGGTTTATGGAGACGTTTTGATAATTTTGAAGGTATAGGTAAACCATTGTATCTGTTTAAATCATGTAAATCGGTCCGCGTGTTTATGAGTTAAAACTCATTACTGAATGCCAAGTGAAACGGTTAAAGACGTTCCTTACCGCGATATGTTTGTTTTGATCATGAATTTGGCATTTCGCCCATCGCCAGCGCTAAAATCGATTGATACTTGTCTCTGTTCAATCTTACCTTTGAGAGTGCTCTTTTTTTTGGGTGGGAAATCATCTAATGACCGCTCAGGGCAAAGCGGGAGGGCGTGTCAGACTTTTACAGACATACTCACCCGTGTTCCTTCAGTTGCTTGTGCCTGGGCCGCGGTAACTCTCTTTCGAATTTAGCCGCAAGCCAGATAGGCATCGGCCCTAGCGGATCCCGTCCATTTTTGCTGACATCTCTTAGAGGCGCGCGTGGAACACTACGCGCCATTGACTCGGGGCTGGTCCTTATCGGACGGCAAGCTACCAATTACTCGCCGTCCGCAAGCCCACGCCTACGGTGGCCGGGAATCGTCTTCAGACTCCCGACGCCCGGGGCATCTCCTGCGGTGGCAAGGGGCGTGAGGGCGTCTCTGTTGTTTCACTCTCACGCGTTCCGCCTCCTCCTTCGCGAGCATTACTGAAGGAGGTGACAGCTTCCCATGCCGACTCGCTCCGTACCATGGCCTGAACCAGGGCCGATCTGATCGCATCCACGAGGACACGGCGGTGCTCCGCCCAAGCGTGGCAGACCTGCACCATATGCTCTACCGTGTCCTCCGGGTGATCCACACAATGGTGACACCCAGGCGTTTCCTCCCGTATCCTGAAAAACAACCTACCAAGGAAGCCGTGTCCGGTGAGGCGTCAGGCGGAAGGTGAGGACGCCGAGGCGCCACTCCTCAAAGAGGGCGTGCTCAGCACAGAGTTGCGACAGTCGCTCTCTCCGTGTCGCCATGAGATCCTGCCGGAGCTCTGTTCGTCGAGCCGCGATTTGTCGCGGCAACGGAGTTTAGCCAAGGCGTTTCGCCTTCTCACGCCACTCCCAAATGTGCGTGAGGACTTTTGCCTCCAGATCCTATGGCGGCAATCCAGCAAGGAGGCTCACCACCCCACCGGAGACCGTGCGGTATCCCCGTAATAGCCGGATGGTCTTGACCCTTTGGGACGCGTTCAACCAGCGGCCTGGTCACCGCCTCAGGGAACGCGGCCACACCTGTGCACCGTAAAGGGCCGCACGATCCCCGCGTAAAGCCTCCGGTAGATGGCGCTTGGACCCCCTGGATTGGGCAGGAGTCGCTTGAGGGCAGCCCCGACCCGCTCCAGTCTGGGAGCCAAACGTCGGCAATGCTCGACGAAATTCTACCGGCTGTCGAGGATGACAAAAGACAAAAGATATTTATTTCAACTGGGCCACCAAGCGGCACTTTTGAATGTCACAATTTAAATTTACATGGAATAAAAGTTGATTCTACCGTGCATTCGGAAAGTAGCTTGTTATGGAGAAGAATGCACAAGAAACTCCTCAGATGAGTCCCAAGTACCTACTTCATCGTCGACCCGACGCCGTTGTGAACCCCTTCTACCGTTATTTGGGAACCCGGCGGTGGCGCGTTCCAAGGACCACGAAAACACATGGCCTCGGAATTGTGCAGGGCCATCTCGAGTCCCAATAGCCGAATCCTCTCGACGACTGTCGCAACCCCGCATGTCGCTAATTCACCGCCGCCTGGTGCGACCTGCCCTGCGCCATGACCAGCGTGTCGTAGCAAATTACGTTGACGCCGCTAGGGAGTTTGACGCGCAGCACCCAGTTGTACCCGTTGTCCCACAGATACGGCCCCAAGACCGATCCCTGTGGGGATCCACACGACATCTCTCGCCGGTTCCACTCTCCCTGGTGACCGGGGTAGATAACGGCCCTGTCTGTCAAATAGGCCTCGACTACGCGACAGAGGTAGGGCAGCATCCGGTGATATTGGAGTGCTTCCCTGATGCAACTCCAGTGCAGGGTGCTAAAGGCATTGGCGATGTCTAGAGACACCGCCAAGACCACCCCACCCCACCTTTGCGCGTGCTCTAAGAGCCTATTACGCACTTGTGTTTGCGTACACACTTGTGCACTATAAAATCTCGCGCGATGATGGCTAGTTTTCAGTCAGAAGGGTTATAGAAGAATAGGCTCAAAAATCAATTATCAACGAATAATCCCACACTTTATTAATGTCATAATTGGTTACGCAGCAGCCCTAACTGGTCTGCGATTTACGCACTTATAAATGATGAAACTCCATGACCCTTACGATTAAGATAACATCTATGTATGTACTACTGGTATTACCAGATCCATAAAAAGTATTTTGCTGCAATCCCAATGTTTTGTAAAAGGGATGTACGTATAATTACTTACCATATTTCATTGCAAGTTTTACATAACTTAGAACTAAAGTGTGTATTTAATTGCGTGATAAATTGTTAAAGGTCTATGTATATAGCTTAATTACTATAGCTCAAGTTTAACATAGACCTATATGCAATGACATACTTTAGTTTGCAGTAACGTTTAAGTAAATTACATCATTTAATCACTTGTATGGAGGCTAAACCTAATCGTAGGCCTAGAAATCTAGAAATAATTGGGTTCTCGAGAATCGTTTAGCCTAGATTAGGCTAGATTTTATCTATTGAAGTTCCATTCCCTTCCTAATTTGATTTAATTTACAGTATTTCAATTATTGTGATCTATTTTTGTATAGGTTTTACGACTTTCACAATTTAATATTATTCTTAATTTTATTATTTAATTCTCAATTTTAATTTTAATCCTATCTATTATATTTGAACTACTGTGATTACGATTATTATTTATATTTTACGACTGGTTTTACAAATTTTATAAAAAATAATATTATTTCATTCTTATTTTGGTCTAATCTGTTGTACCTATTATTGTGATTTCGATAATAATTTAAATTTGAATTTTACGTCAAATTTTACAATTTGGTTAATTTAATTTTACTATTTAATTCCTAATTTTTAATTATATTGATCTAGTTTACTGTATTTTAGTGTATTCTTGTGATTTCGATTTTTATTGTAATTTTACATCAACTTTTTATTTACCGACTTTCTTTTTTTTTTTATATATTTCTTATTTCTTTTATTGCGTCAATGTTCCTATGGGTGGAGCTGCATGCCAAAATACAGGCTCTCACCTAGTTCGGCTGCAAGTAATCTCTCCGACAATTTTTGTAAACGCACGTAGTTTTAAGTCATAAATAATCCCTTTAGGCGCGATTGGTCCAATTTTGTGAACTGTTGTTTAACTCAATATTTTTTTTTCTGGCCTAATTAAGAATGTACCGCTAAAACTGTGTCAAATTAAATTGACTACACGGTTGGCGCAGTGGTTGAGCGATTGACTGTTGCGTTCCGTGTAGCGGGTTCGATTCCCGCACGGCAAAAAAATTGTATGGCATAAAGATAGTTGTTCCATTTCTTGCTGTTTGTATACGCAAGATTAATTTTTCGTAAAGGCAACCGCGATACTGGAGACATTCTTAGTGTATGGCAACGATCATTACAAGCTTTTATTTAACTTGCAATGTATGTATGTAAGTGTGTTCGGGTCAAATCTTGCAACTGAATTTTAAAGCAGTTATCTTCCAACAATTATTATGAAATTTTGCCTACACATTTAATTTGGATGACAATGCATGGTTAGCTAAGTGACGTCATTCTAAATCCAATATGGCGGACGGCCCAAGATGGCGGACTAGTTATTTTTTGTGCACTGCCATGATATGGGCATCAAATGAAAGAGTTTGCTGAGAAGTATACAAAAAAGCTTGTTTTAAAAAATGAATTTAATGAACAGTATTATTTTAAAATTGAATTACCTACCTGAGGTATTAACCCCAGCCAGAGTAGTCAGCGGTTTGTTACTTGACATTAAAAAGAGATAAGAAATTTTATTGTTTTATCATCATTAAACATCGATACGCATTACGTCTGCAGAGTCTTCTTAACTGATATTTTATTCACTCTGTATTAAAGACAAGTATAATACTGACAGCCGATCTTTGTGTCTCTGAAGTTGTCTGCAAGACCCTGCGCAGTAGCTATATTTGTGCCAATGTTGAAGGTGAAGATAACATTGTATAACTGCCTCTTTCACTCGCTTACGTTTGTTGCTTACTCTAAGCAAGCAAGCAAGTGAAACTGTCCCTTGCGCAATGGTTCGCAGAGCCAACTTCAGAGACACAATGATCCGCTGTGACTACTATACGATCTCGCAATGCTTACCCGCGGTATGCTAGTATTATATTATCTGTGCCCGCGGCAACAGATTCAACTCCTCCGGCTCCGGTAAGAAAGCCTGCGTTTGCGCAGTTGTTAAGTTGACGGTTGCATTACTATGATTATTGCCTAATGCACTTATGTGGAAAACTACGTAGTATAGAGTTTCTTTACGTTTTCCGCGTGGTTCGTAACATGTGGGTGGGGCAATGTGGAATGTAAGCAACTCACTCGTGTATTCAATAGCCATCTATACCTAAGCAATATTTGATTAGATTTTAGTATATTGTAGTCATGGATATTTTTTTTGCAATAAAATAGAACCGAAGTCGGTGTTTCTGGCTTCATTTCTTCGTTTTCTGTCACCGACTTCAAAAAAAATGTTTTTATTTGGGAGTCGGTTCTAGCTTTTTGGAATAAAGCTTTTTTACTTTTTAGTTGTGATAGGTCATTGTGAAATGCTCATGCATATTGCGCTACAACTGGGAGATAGCGCAGTTATGTGGAACTCTAACCCACTAAAACTCCACGGTTTCCTCCTGTGCCGCTTATGGCTGGCACACGGGCATGCGTTTAACACTCACCGTGAACCCGTCGCGGCTGTCCGCCACCGGACCCTCCTCTGGGGAGTAACCCCCACCGGCTCACCGGCGCACTAGAACACATTGCACGCCGTAACCACCCCAGGGACCTAACCAGCACATTGGCGCCAGACGACCCCGTGTATGGCACCCTTGTTCCCACTGTGACGGGTCAGGTCAGTGGCCCCGCCACCTGCCACTTTTCGGCCGCAGGCGCAAGCGATAGGGACCTCCCCTGCAGCCCCACCGCGTCCGTTATCAGACGGTGGCGAACCCGTCCAGACCGCGGAAGATAGGTAGAGCGGCACACCGTAATATCGCCGGCACTCTTCTCCCGCCACGGTCTCCAACCCTCAGCCGCGATAGCGTATGGGTATGGCAGGCCCCATACGACATCCCGGCCCACCTCAGTTGCGATGTCACCCAAGCAGCACCGCAAGTTCAGCAACCTACTTGTTGGCCGCTACGTTGTCGGCTTAATCGGCAAAAGCGCTGACGAGCGGCCTGTCATCGGGTTCCTCTACGCTTCACCGTGGGTGACCAAGACACGGCTACTGAGTCCCCCGTCTCGACAATGCGGTAACCCACCAGGGGGTTATTGTGATACCTAGTTAATTATAATAGTAATGTACATTATACAGACATGCGATTGCAGCAATCCCGAGAGATTTGCCGTAATTTATTGAAGAAGATCGCCACTGTAACGGTATGTCCCTTGGCAGCACGTGGTAGACGCGGGGACCTCTCAGCACAGGCTCAGCGATAGGTCACAGGAACTGTAGCAGCTAGGGGTGCGCAGGGTAGGCTGCGCAGGCACCGGCTCGCGCGGCGGCAGGCCGCGGGTAGGCAGGGCAAAACCCGGGCAGCGTGCGTAGGCAGCGCACCGGCACAGCAGTAGGCCGGACGGTAACAGCTAGGGGTGCACAGGGTAGACTGCGCAGGCCGTTACGTCCTTGAGTACGATTAGTCGCACGGCGGTAAGCTGCAGGTAAGCAGGGCAAGACCCTGGCAGCGTGCAGGTAGACAGGGCAAAACCCGGGCAGCGTGCGTCAGTAGGCAAAGGCTCAAGCCCGTACGAAGAGCCCGTCCCTTGCGACTTCAATTCCTCAATAGAGCCAGCCCTCCTGGCGAGGCCGACGACGTTGATCCCAGCATTGGCCAGCTCCACACAGATGGATGACCGAGCTCGCTCCTGTCACCACAGCTGTCTTGCCCAGCGATCCATAATTTATTTATAAATAAAGTTAAGATAGGTTTATATCCTCGAAGTGTTTCATCAGATCATCACCAAAATTGTATGGGATCACCAAATAATTTTTAACACAATCTTACATATAGTCGAACATAGAACCTCTTCCTTTTTGGAAAGTCGGTAATAAAAACAGCCGTACGGGTCGATCGAAGGTTAAAGCCAATATGCCGTACATGAAGATTGAAACCATTTGTCCCGGCTGCCATTTGTAAACCTTTGGTTGGTACTTAGTAGCTATTTATTTATTTATTCGTTTATCCTCGCCCTGGAACGCCTTGCAGCAATTACACCAATGGAGCTCAATCTCATATTAAACTCACTATATAAGTCCAGGTTTCCTCACGATGTTTTCCTTCACCGTTGTCAGCGATGTCCAAGATAAACTTATAAATTACATATGAATTGAAAAAGTCACATATGGTACTTGCCCAGATTCGAACCCACGACCTTAAGCACGAGAGGCGAGGTCTTAGCCACTGGGCCACCACGACATGCTTAGGCGACGGCACGCTATGGGTAAGCTGCAGCCTAAAGTATGAATACCTGCTGTCTTGCTTACCTAGGGTTCCAGTTACTGTAGAGGTCAAATAGACAATCTCTCCGAGTAAAAAAAAAAGCCGTCAAGTGCGAGTCTGACTAGCGCACAGAGGGTTCCGTATAAACAGCTACATTCACCAAAATAAATAGGTAACATAACTAACGTTCGTATACAATGAAAGCATCGAACATTGCTCTTTACCACAGATAATATAATACTACAGTACTCTAACTAAGGGACAAAATAATTTTGCCATTCAAAAACTTTTGCCCCCATCATTAATTTTTTTTTTACTTTTCCAAGTACATTTTATAAGTTGGTCGACTATTACACGTAAACTTGTAAAGCCTACTTAGCTGTTATAGTTTTCCTTTTAATTTCGTTACATAAACTACTGCCTTGATATTTTCACATAGACAAAAGCAACCGTTATCTGACAGGAGGAGACACACTTGACTCCAATAAAAATAAGCAATTTAAAGCTTAATTTTACGCACACAGATCTCTGAATCGAACAATGGTTTTAACAGACCCGTAATATTTTTTGATGACCTATCCAACGATACCCCACACTGTGGGATAGGCGAAAAAAAACAAACTGCCTCACTTTACTTGTAGATAAGTAATAACTACAGGAGATACACCAAAAATAAAAAATGTCTTAATTTTATTTGACACTGTCGGCGTGATTAATATGTAGGTACCTATATTCATGCCAAATTATAGCTTGCCAGTACCACAGATAAAATAATACTAGCATAATAACTAGCATACCAGTACTAAGACTCTCTGAGCTAAGCTGCGGACGGACGGACATGGCGAAACTAAGGGTTCCTTGTTAAGTACGGAACCCTATAAACTAGTACCTACTTATTCAGCTGCATCATCCTTTAAATAACTGGAAGCCAACACCAATATACCTGATTAGAACTTGGGAAAAGGTAAAGCAGATTATGAGAGTAGATACTGTAGACGAGCTAGAGATGACTTTCCTTCTGTCAGCTGTCTTCCCTGTAATTCATTCTATCTTCAGCTGTATCCAATCTCTTATAAGAGTGTGCACAAACATGCGTTCACGCGTTCCCCATCAGTACTTTCTTCATCTTATTTGCATAAAATATCAATGTTGTATTCACCCGCTACACTATGTAGTTCATCAGTCATAAAGTCCAGACCGCAAGTTCACAACGATTGCATTTACGTTGGTTCATCTACCTTCGCATTTGTGAATGAAAACGTTTATACCATCTTTAAGTGTGAGTTTGTCTGTGGTTTCCTAAGCGTTGCCTCACGCTTGATTACCAAATGATCGTGAGATTTGTTCCCTACTAAAGAAAGGGCCACATCCGTGCATAGTCACCTTATAATAGGTTAACTAATACAGAGGCCCTACCAAGGGCTCTCAGAGCAAGGTTATGTCCGTTGTACCTACTAGGTAAGTAAGGGACATTTGTACCAATAATATTCCTAGGCGCAGGCCACACAGAAATGGCCTAATGGCGGCTTCCTATTCCATTCTAATTTCAAACAAAATGCATGGAAATAAAGCGCATTTTAGGACACACGATATGTCGTTGCTCGGACGTGGTTATGACGCGACATTTCGGCGCACGCGCCTGATCAAATTGCGCTTTATTGCCATGTATTTAGTTTGAAATTAGAATGGATTAAGAAGCCGCCCGTGCCCATGTCCGCGCCCGACGCCATTTCTATGTGGCCTGCGCCCTGTATGACCAGTACCTACCCCTGAAAACATACCTATATTTTTAGTTGGTACCTACGCATCACAGCCGTTATGCGCCATTCAAAATTTCTCCAGAAGCCGACAACCTGGCACGTCGAAAATATATTTGAAAATTTTTATGGAAGCTTCGCAAGAACATTGTGAAAATTGGGGAACCAGGCAGTGTGTTAATATGCGCACCGCGCAGCACAGTAAGTTTACTTTACTCCAAATGGAAAATATAGCAATCCCTTTTCAAAAGAGGTTTTAGTGCCCCGCGAGCGTGTCTCCGCCCCGAGTGTTATTTTTATGGAGGAAACGCGGGATGGGGAATAATCTAGCCAACTGCCTTGGAGAGATTTCGACTTCTTACCTACCTCTTTCTATGAAAACTTGACGGAGGTTTGAAACACAGAGAACATTATATTGGTTTAAAATTAACAGCTTATATTTTTTATTAATACTATTGTGTGTAGTACTACTAGTGTATTAATACTATCTTTTAACTCGCGGTGCCCGCGGTCTTTCCCACGCAAACAGTTAAGCATTTTTTTCGGGATAATATAGCTTTCGAACAGTAAAATAAATTTCGTAATCAGATCACTTTCAGACTTTCTGTGATTGACAAACATGGACAACCAAAAAAAATACCTATTTATAATATTACCTAGTTATGATCAATATACAGACTAGCTAAGCACAAAATTACCGAAACAAGATCAAGTAATGTCTTCAACATTCTATGTCGCAAGCCGTCTCCACCGCAAGATTACGTGTAACCAGCAGGTCGCAAGTCAACCATGCAGATGTCTTCGGTTACACTGTGTGCAATTTCTTCTTGATTTCACCACAACTGTAGCAGACTTCAAGCTTTCCTTTTCGATGATAATAATGATATAAGCCCGTTAAGGACGCTATTACATTTTTCTACAAATAACAGTAGGTACTTTTGAGGTACCAATTTAATGTATAAGCAATCACCGATGTGAAGATATCATGGTCTTAATTTAAAGATAATATATTCAGCTCCAGGTTGTCATCAGAAAAATTGTATGACATCATACAAAATTTTTGCACAAATACGTTTTGCCCATCACAATAATCGCAAAAAATTAAAAAAGTAGGGTCCGAATAGGTTCCAGTTTAGGTAAATTTACAGCATATTTTATCTTCAAAATTATAAAAAAAATGCGGTTTATATAGTCCTTTACAGTTCAGCCAATTATTTTTTACCTAAATAATTATATTTTTTAATTTTTAGCTAAAATAAAATCACTTACCGAATTTTTAGCTAAAATAAAATCACTTACCGACTTCATACATTTTGTACACGCGGCTCATCATTCCGCGCTCAGAAGCGCTCGTGGAAGGACGGGCGTATCGCTTTCTCGCAGGAAATAAATACAATAAAAGAAATAAAAAGATTGTAGTGTGCATGCGTGTGAGTACCGTCCTAGTCGTGATCGAAAGGAGTTGATATTTTATCGGGCCGAAATAAAAATATTTTACAATGCATGTCCTCGAAAAGAGCGGTTTTCCAAGCAGCCAAACTGTGCGGAAAGTGTCACTTTTTTTCACTAGTGCTTTTTACTTTCCTGTATTTTTTTAATTTTTAACTCCAACGTCAGCCCGACGCATAGAGTTTTTATTATTTGAGAAAAGTTTAAAAAATTAGTTATGTACAGATTATCATTCATATAAAAGGTAAAATAAAACTAATACTTCATTTTAGGCGTTTTGAAATACTCTAGATTTAGATTTTGATCAATAAATTAACTTTAAATATCCATTAAATATGTTTGGCAGAACGTATATTTTGCTCGTGCCTTA
This sequence comes from Orthosia gothica, assembly GCA_949775005.1. Classification (NCBI taxonomy): domain Eukaryota; kingdom Metazoa; phylum Arthropoda; class Insecta; order Lepidoptera; family Noctuidae; genus Orthosia; species Orthosia gothica. The sequence goes on from OX459044.1 coordinate 9,362,305, forward strand.
TTGCATTACGATGTGACAGCTATTTTTGCACATGCGCAGTAGATATGCCCGAGGAACTATTAGTTAATCTGTGGATATGCTGAACGCGCTTGAATAAGCCCGCCATTTTATGAATTTCATTTTATTAATTTATTTATTTCCTCGCACAATGCATAGTAAAATGTTGTATGATACACGTACGTAAGATGATTTCCGACTCGTGTCGATTTATCCACTCACTCGCTTCGCTCGCTCGTGAATAAAAATGCCACTCATCGGAAATCACCTACCTTCCGCACTTGTAGCATAAATAACTATTTGAGTTTCCCATTATTATTAGAATGTGATTTAGAAATTATTTTGGGTAAGATCTGGATTTGAATAGTTGGTGTTAAGCAGTTGTTGACAAGGTTGAGAAATGGATGGGTGAGTTGAAGCAGCTTTGAGTAAGGTTAGGATTTGGATGGGTAAGGTTAAACTGCCGACGGGGAAGTTTAGAAGTGGATGGGTGGGAGGAGATTTATGATTTAAACCGGTTTGTATGTATGTATGACAAATACGGGGCCAAAACCAAGATACAAGATGGCGCCGACGAAAATTTGGCCGCTTTTCGACATGGGTGTCATTTTCGTGGTTATTGGGGTCGCTTTATCGATTACGGGGTCAAAACCCAAATACAAGATGGCGCCGACTAAAATTTGTCATCTTTTCGTCATGGGTGTCATCATTGTCATGGTTTTTGGGTTCGCTTATATCGAATATGGAGTCAAAACCAAAATACAAGATGGCGCCGACGTAAATTTTGCCTGCTTTTCGACATGGGTGTCATTTTCATGGTTTTTGGGGTCGCTTATATCAAAAGTGGGGTCAAAACCAAAATACAAGATGGCGCCGACTAAAATTGGCAATCTTTTCGTCATGGGTGTCATTGTCATAGTTTTTGGGGTCGCTTATATCGAATATGGGCTCAAAACCAAAATACAAGATGGCGCCGACGTAAATTTTGCCTGCTTTTCGACATGGGTGTCATTTTCATGGTTTTTGGGGTCGCTTATATAAAAAATGGGGTCAAAACCAAAATACAAGATGGCGCCGACTAAAAGGAGATTGCCCATACACAGGCCCCTTATGAGGTATCGTGTCTACGATTTCAATATTATACAAAAATAGGATTTATATTTTGTGTTATTTTCAATCTGTGTCCTTTACATGTACAGACAACAACAGATCAGGTTCCTTCACTTGGACATTTGTATGCACCTTATTGCATTGTAATAAGGGCTCATTTCAAGAACAGAAACATCGTTATATCTCGTGAACCCCGCAAAATAAATAAAAATGTTATTTCCGTTATTGCACACGATTTGATGAATATTGGGGATCAGATAAAATAAGACCACGTGTTGTTGTTTATAACTTTATTTAAGTACGAAATAATTAAAAAGAATAAAAATATTTTACTAGGTAAGAACATAGGAACATTTTAACTGTTTCAAAAAGTTTCGAGAATCACGATAGACGTCTTAAAACTGGTCGGAAAATAAATGTACTTTGTTAAACGCAATAGGCAATATAAGTATACAATACATCTTATTAAGTACAAATTGCGTAGATGTCTTAAGAATAGATCGAAAATAAATGATTATTTACGATGTCACTAGATTATTTCAAATATAAACTCTTATTTCATTAAGACACGGGTATATTTTAAACTATCGAATTAGGATGATATTTATTGTATTTAAAATTATCTGTTCACAATATGTCGACAACGTATAATCCTGATGAACTTAAGGTGTCTGCAATAATCCGGTGATATCGATAATTCAATATGAAAACAAATTTTACACCTTAAAAAAATGTTAGGAACAAGATGTCTTAAGAATAGATAGAAAACAAATGTTGATAGGTAAACGCAATAGGCATAAAATAGAAAATATAATAAGTACACTTTTATACCTTAAAAATGTTGGGACAGATGATAGATGTCTTAAGATTACATAAATAGTAAAAATTTATTTACGCAATAGACGTACAATAGAAAATATCATAATGAACTAGGACACTTTTATTGCTTTAAAATATTAAGGATCACGAATAGAAGTCTTAACAATTGATATAAAGTAAATGTTGATAAATGCCTGGTAGGTATACAATAGAAAATATCATAATAGTAAAATAGTATCCTTTTTAGGTCAAAAAAAATGGATCAAGATAGATAGCTTAAGAATATATAGAAAATAAATATCGATAAACGCATAGGCATACAACAGAAAATATCATAATGAACCATTACACTTTTATAGTTTTAAAAATATGAAGATAGAAAATAAATGTCGATAAGTGCAATAGGCATACAATATAAAATATCAAAATGAACTATTACACTTTTATAGCTTTAAAAAATGTGAAGGAATACGATAGATTTCTCAAGAGTAGATATAAAATAAATGTCGATAAATGCAATAGGCATACAATATAAAATATCACAATGAACTACTACACTTTTATAGCTTTAAAATGTGAAGGAATACGATAGATTTCTTAAAAGTAGATAGAAAATAAATGTATATAAATGCAATAGGCATAAAATATAAAATATCATAATGAACTACTACACTTTTATAGCTTTAAAAATGTTAAGGAATACGATAGCTTTCTCAAAAGTAGATAGAAAATAAATGTCGATAAATGCAATAGGCATAAAATATCAAAATGAACTATTACACTTTTATAGCTTTAAAAATGTGAAGGAATACGATAGATTTCTCAAGAGTAGATAGAAAATAAATGTCTATAAATGCAATAAGCATACAATATAAAATATCATAATAGTAAAATAGTATCCTTTTTAAGGTTTAAAAAAAAATGGATCAAGATAGATAGCTTAAGAATATATAGAAAATAAATATCGATAAACGCATAGGCATACAACAGAAAATATCATAATGAACCATTACACTTTTATAGCTTTAAAAATGTGAAGGAATACGATAGATTTCTAAAGAGTAGATAGAAAATAAATGCCGATAAGTGCAATAGGCATACAATATAAAATATCAAAATGAACTATTACACTTTTATAGCTTTAAAAAATGTGAAGGAATACGATAGATTTCTCAAGAGTAGATATAAAATAAATGTCGATAAATGCAATAGGCATACAATATAAAATATCACAATGAACTACTACACTTTTATAGCTTTAAAATGTGAAGGAATACGATAGATTTCTTAAGAGTAGATAGAAAATAAATGTATATAAATGCAATAGGCATACAATATAAAATATCATAATGAACTACTACACTTTTATAGCTTTACAAATGTTAAGGAATACGATAGCTTTCTCAAAAGTAGATAGAAAATAAATGTCGATAAATGCAATAGGCATAAAATATAAAATATCAAAATGAACTATTACACTTTTATAGCTTTAAAAATGTGAAGGAATACGATAGATTTCTCAAGAGTAGATAGAAAATAAATGTCTATAAATGCAATAGGCATACAATATAAAATATCATAATGAAGTACTACACTTTTATAGCTTTAAAAATGTGGAGGAATACGACAGATGTCTTAAGAATAGATAGAAAATAAAATGTTGATAGACGCTACAAATTGCATGGTTGAAGACATTATGATATTATTAAAACTAAAACTTAGTTTTAAATTCAGACTTTTTAATCAGATCCTTCTTTCCAAGGTACAAGTAGCTTTAGTTTAAAACATGTTTTATTCTATCTTCTTATCACTACTGGCTTGAATTACAACATTTTCCTGTGAGGTACCACAGGAAAATGGACCATTAGTAACGGGGGTACCCACTGTAGAATTATTATTACTAACAGTCAGGACTTGAGGTTCGTCAGTACTCGTGACTTTCAATGCTGCCAGTTGTGAAGAAATGAAGTGTTCAGATATATGCTGGCGGAGTTCCGTCATTAGTCTGAAGCTTTGGCTGCATTGGGTGCATCTGTGAAAAAAACATTCAATTTGTAAGAACATCATCATGTATTTTATATACAATACGAAAAATAAGAAAATCTATGGCTCCTCAGGCACCCGCCTCCAGCTGTCTACATTGAGCCTGCAGAATAGCTCCCTGCGGGCCACCAACTGCCTTTGCCCACCTAGAATTTTCTAAACCGACTACGAAGCCAGTTGGGTCGCTGCAGGCACAACCTAGTTAGATGGGGGTACTCCAATGACCCACAGTGCGATTGCGAAGCAACGTTCCAAACAATACCTCCCTTTTGTCGTGTTCTCTGTGCAACAACACCTGCATCTTAAAAGACCTTTGTGAAGCAAATGACAACGCTATTGGCGTGGCTGAATTCTGGTCAAATTATATTTAATTTTGGAATCGTCGATACCACGAGGAAGATACACAAAAATAACTCTTTGAAAACTTTCAATGAACTAAAAAGAGTTCATAACCGTAACGCATTGTGGGCACTTCAAAACACAATGCGAAGTTTTTGTTGTACCACTAAACATGTAAAAAAATCTTTTATACAAAAATTACAACGACTTCCAAACAAAAACACTACAAAGTGAAATATAACTTCAATTTCGGAAGTCGGTGTTCCTGTTTTAGTTTCTTCGTTTTTTGACACGGACTTCCGAAATTGAAGTTATATTTCACTTTGTAGTGTTTTTGTTTGGAAGTCGGTTGTAATTTGTGTAACAAAGATTTTTATTTTTCAATTTTTAGTCGTGGTACATAATGGACCAGTTCTATAGGTTAGGTACCTATAATGTCCAAAGTGAAGCCAGAATTGATTATCCCAATAACATGAAACTTAAACAAAACCGGTGGAATGAGAGTATACCAGGGTTAACTGTTCACACTTGCGTACCCTCTTTAGAGCGTACTAGTGTGATGTTATGTTATGTAATGGTAAAAACAATAAACAGACATGCGATTGCAGCTATCCCGAGTGAGTGCAGTCATTTATTCAAGAGTTCCGATGTATATCTCCAAAGTTCTTCATCAGATCTTGATGAAATTTAATTGGGACCACATGACAAGCACCAGCTTTCAAATAAAAAAAGAATCATCAAAATCCGTACACCCAATAAAAAGTTCTGAGGTAACAAACATAAAAAAACAGTCGATTTGATAACCTCCTCCTTTTTGCGAATTCGGTTAATAAAAGTGACCCGCCCCGGCTGTGCCCGTGACAAATTATATACAAAAACCTTCCTGGGTTCTCATACTTTCTATTGGTGAAAACCGCATGAAAACCCGCAGCCTAATTGTGTAAGTAAATTTGGCAAAGGAAACAATCTGTTTCTTGCCCAAAAACACACACATACACAAAAAAGTTGAATCTTTATTCAGATTGTTTCCGTTGCCGAATTTACTTACACAATTAGGCTGCCGTTCAGTACTTTTTGAATTTATCGCAAACAGACGCGGCGAGGGACTTTGTTTTATAATATGTAGTGATGATGCAAAACAAATGTGTCAGTAGTACTCCCGAATCTTCTGGGCCGGACTGAATTTGGCTTCAATGGCTATGCAGTAGTTAATCTCTTACTAAATTAGCAGCGAGCCATGCTATGCGCCTCGGAAAGCCTATGTTCAGCCCGGCCAAAAAGATTGGGGATTACTTTAATTGTGGTAGCAAATGGTGTTCTGTAACTTCTGCCTAGGATAGGCAGAATCTAAGAGTAACGAAAAAAGGCGTAAGTTTAAGATTTTTTTTTTCGATTGGCTCGTGTTGACCACTATCACGCCTGATGGTAAGCGATGATGTGGTCTACGATGAAGCACGCTTGCCTAGACTTTTTGCCCTTGACTTAAAGACCCCAAGGTTGTAGCTATCAGGGAACAAAGATTTCGGAAGGGCATTCCACTCCTTAGCTGTGCGCACAATGTAAGTATTAGCAAAACACTTTGTGCGGATAGGTGGAATGTCCACCATGTACCGATGGCGCATGGCCGGACGTTTTGTAGTCCGATGATGGCAAGAGCTAGGCGGAATCAAATTGTGCAGTTACGACGCACACTCCCCGAAATGCAACCGATAAAAAACCGACAGGCTGGCAACTCGGCGTCGACCAGTGCATCGTTGCCAATAAGCCTCTTGGCCCGTCTGTCAATCAACTCAAGTGTATCAAGCTAGTATTTGGCAGAACCGTCCCAGAGGTGAGAGCAGTACTCCATGCACAACCGAACTTGCGCTATATACAAGTTGAGCAGCTGTTTAGATTTGAAGTACCGTCTCACCTTTGCAAGAATTCCCAACGTTTTAGCGAGCTTTTGCCTCAGTGAATGGAACGAAATTGAGGGTCGATGCCAACGTAACACCAAGAAGTTCGAGACGGTCCGTTAACGGCACGGTTACAACACGAAAAGATGGAGCCGGGTGGAAATGGTTCTTTTTAGCGGAAAAAAAAGAGACGCATGGGTTTTAGCAGCATTGAAACTGACCAGATTGGCATCACCCCATTAGGAGATCGACTTCAAGGACAGGTTCAAGCGATCAACCATGGCCTCTCTGAGAGACCGAATCTGAGGCCCAGTAGCCCGTGCGCCGGACACGTAACTCTCAGCAACAGTGCTGTCGTCTGCGTACCCAAAGGTTACGTGTATCATCATCTGACTAGCCTTTCCCCAACATATTGGGGTCGACTTCCATTGTAATCGAAAGCTTACCAGTATTTTACTTGGGGCGACTGCCTATCTGATCTCCATAACCCAGTCTCTTGGTAATACGAAGTCCCTTTGGTAGTCAGACCTTTTGGTAGGTTCTGACTAGCCGTAACGACTGCCTAAAAACTACAAATGAAATCCGAAAACAACAGCTTAACTTGGTTTCATCAACCGTATCTTGTTGAGTCAGATTAATCTCGTACTCACATGCATTAACCTTCCATTGCCAGTTATAGAGCTACCGAAATGGATTAAGCTGTTCAAAGGCTACAAGGTAAGGTAAGGTAGGTGTTAAGGTAGCTATTTGTCTACAGAAAATAAAAATAATATTTATCTATTCGTTTATCCCCGCACTGGAACACCTTGCAGCAATGGAGCTCAAACACATTCATCATCATCATTATCATCAGCATCAGCTTTTTAATGTTCCCACTGCTTGAAAACAGGCCTCCTCTCTGTGAGAGGGGCAGGCCTTAATCCACCACACGGGCCCAGTGCGGGTTGGTGACTTAGCATTTTTGGTTCAAGGACATGCCGGTTTCCTCACGATGTTTTCCTTTACCGTTTCTAGAGTAGTGGTGATGAAATAATTACACACAGTAAAGCGCCTGCCTGAGTTCGAACCCACGCCCTACGAGACGTAAGTCGGGGCCGTTACCACTGCGCCACCACTGCTCATACAAACATATTATTTTATTCTTATTTCCTAAACTTATACTAAATTTTAGTTCAGCTTTCCTCACGATGTTTTCCTTCACCGTTGTCAGCGATGTCCAAGATAAAGTAAGAAAGTTCATATGAATTGAAAAAAAATCGGCCAAGTGCGAGTCGGACTCGCGCACGAAGGGTTCCGTACCATTATCGCAGAAAACGGCACAAAAATCACATGTGTTGTATGGGAGCCCCCATTAAATATTAATTTAATTCTGTTTTTAGTATTTGTTGTTATAGCGGCAACAGAAATACATCATATGTGAAAATTTCAACTGTCTAGCTAACACGGTTCAGGAGATACAGCCTGGTGACAGACAGACAGACAGACAGACGGACCGCGGAGTCTCAGTAATAGGGTCCCGTTTTTACCCTTTGGGTACGGAACCCTAAAAATGACAATGGTACTATACTTACTTATACGGATTATTTCCCAAGTGTGACCGCCTATGCTTAAGCAAGTCACCGCTTTGAGTAAAAGATCGTTCACATAGGTCGCACTTGTAAGGTCTTTCGCCCGTGTGTATTCTGGTATGCCGCTTTAGATGGTCTTTGCATGTAAATCTGCAGTAGAGAAAAACAAAATAATGTTTGGAATATTTCTTTTTTAAGATTGAATATTTAAAACAGCGCCATCTAGCGACGCTTAGAAAATATTAACCTCCCAATAGTGAGACCGAATTCCGATAGATGGCTTCTTGGTCTAATGATGAGAATCATAATTAATCGAAGCGCTTATCGTCTTACACCGCAAGAGGAAGGAAAGAAAGCGTCAAACTGATTGCAATTTCACGAAGATATGGCGCCAGAGACATTTGTCGTGGTCTTTTTGTGTGTGTATTTGTACATCACAGTTAACACGCATCACTATCAATCAAGACAAGACACACACACACACTTTTCACCGCATACTTTAGGACGAGGCGCCATCGAGACTCGAGCGTCGCGTCGGCGGGCTCTTGTCCAGCGACCGCTCTCTTGGAGCTCTGGGGTTATTAGCATTACCACACTCACACGCAGATAATAAAGTACTAGCATACAGATGCCTTAACTCATAGACAGAAACTGTGCTGCCGTAACTAGCGTTTTTCGTCGGGCTAATCCGACCATTTTACTAAATGTACATCGAACGCGGTCGGTTCTGTAACAAGCGATAAATGGTGATAGGAGTGACTTGCAAGTAAAAGGGTTTAGTCGGTTCGTGGATATTTTTAACTTTAAATACAGTGACGATTTGTTTTATAGTATTTAGTGCACGTTTTTAAAGTTTCATTTTACTAAAATTTTAACACAACAAATAAAAAAATACAAGTGTGATGCCTCAGAAACTTAGAACAGCGCCATCTATTGGAACGGAAACCGAATAATCCGTTGAAACAATCTTTGAAATTTGAATCAAGAGGCCAATATGCCAATAATAAATATTGTGCTTAGTAAAGTTGTTTAAATAGAAATCAAAAAAATTATGACCAACGCCAGAAAATCTTAATTTTACGCATAATTCAACAAAAAATCGACGCACATCGCGCCATCTAGTGAAATTTATTTGAACCAAATTTTCTTTCTTAGTGTCTGAAATCCGTGGCATGACTTACTTCATAGGACATGCATCACAGTGATAAGGCTTGATACCCTGATGCCTCAGCTTGTGTTTGTTCAAAGAACTGGCCGTAGTGAACGTTGCACTGCATTCATCACAAGCATGCGATTTTACGCCAGTATGGGTTACACCATGGGATTTTAGTTCACCTGAAATTATATTTGGCAGTTTAATTAATATTTACAACAGAATTCAACTCAAAATAAGACGAATTAATTACGTACCTACAAACTATGTACAAGCGTGTATCAAAACGGGAGAGGGAAAGGTGTTTATTATGCACCTAATAATTCGTTTACATCGATGTCAATGGAAAAAGAGCCCAGAACACTGGCAGCTGATTCTCTGACCGAAAAGACCTCTGGTCACGTGAAGAGTCGTGATGATTTTAATGTTATTGTTTAATAGGAGCCTTTCAATTCATGGAGCATTTTTAAAATATTTAGAAATGCTAAGGATTTTCCATGGAGTTAAACGGCACTCAAGATTAAAGAAGTTCTTCACATGGGCCATGACAAAGTCTAAATAAGTAACAATAGGGTAGTTGACAAAAAATATCTATTTACTCCGTCATTTAAATAACCAAAAAATATTAGACACGTATTTTTTTCATTTGCCAAATAAACAAAAAATTACGACGATACAGTGCGTTGAAATATCGTGTGACGTCACGGTGTGCTATACTTTATACTGACAAAGTGACATCACAAGCCCCCACTCCTAAACTTTGATGCGCTTTATCTTTGTCTTTTTTTATTTTTTTGATAAAGCAAATAATATGGGTCCAATATTATTTGATAATCTCACTGACGGACTAAATAGGATTATAATTTTTCTACCCAGGAAACATCCATAAAAAAATAAAAAAGGCAAAAAAGGCTAGAATTTATAAAGAAAGGATAATTCTAAATATTGACCAAGAGGATATTAATGCTTTGTTTCAAAGGTTAGTAGAAGAATTGATAATGGTTATACTCGTAGTATTCCTAAAGCCTAGAATTTATAAAAATAGGAGAATTCTATATATTAACCAAGATAATATTAATGAAGAATATCAAAGGTTAGTAGTAGAATTGATAATGTGAGTCGACTTTCAAGCCAAAATTCCATTTTCGAAATATTAAAAAGCTAGCTTTTTTCTACCACAGGTTAGCTTCCATGGTGTAGTTTTCTATTAGTATAAAGTGTTTTATAATCAGATCTCAGAGAATCAGTGAACAGGGAAGAGTGGAAGGCCATGAGAGATACCTTTGCCAAGCAGTGGAAGAACATAGATTGAGATAAAAATACTTCTTTCAGAGAATATCACCCACAAGCCAATGTTGCATTGCAATGCCTTTTTAGAACATACATTTTGACTTACCTTTACTAACAAACTTCCTGGGACACAATTTACACGCAAACACCTTCAATCCTAAATGCCTCTTCATATGCTGGTTTAAATTAGTGCTGGAATCAAACCTCTTCCCACAAGTAGGACATAAGTACGGCTTCACTCTTGTATGTATCTTTATATGATTGTTTAATGTAGATAGGTGAGCAAAACTCTTTGAACATATAGGACAGCTATGTCGATTTATTCCATTATGCTTGTTCTCATGTTCTGTTAATGTAGCTTCGTTAGTGAACGACTTTGGGCAAGAAGAACATTTGAATGGCCGGTTGATCTCATGACATAGTTCATGTCGTTTTAAATGGGAGGTCTTTTTAAATACTTTGCTGCACACTGAACATGATAGAACTCTATCTTTCGATGCATGTTTCCTTTTATGAGCTGCTAAAGAGTTCACGGACATGAAACTTTCTGAACAAACGTCACATTGTATTTTTTGGCCTGTATTATGGTTTGCTGTGGTCATATAGGATTTATTTTGAGAATCTATTCTGTCATGTGTAACTAAATGTTCCATATATTTGTAATTGCGTTGAAAAACCTTTGCACAGATAATACAGACGTATTGTTTATGTTTATGTTTTCGTTGGTGGGAGTTAAGTTTTTTTTGCGACCTAAATTTTTTTTCACAAGCTTCACATTTTAATTCTATTTTTGGAGTTTTCACTTGGTTTTCTTCAAGCTGACTTGCATCTGATATATCTGAGTACTTTGGCACTATGTTAAATGGTTTGATTTCTTCTTTCATTTCCGTTTCAGAATCAATACTATCATCTAAGTTTTTGTTTTTCATTTGATATTGATTATATTCATTTTTAACTTTAATTTCAATGACCAAATTGCCATTATTTATGGTTTCATCATCTTTTTTACATATATCAATCATGTTTGCAAGATGCTCTCTCAACTCAGCTTCAGCATTTAGTGCTGTGGTCTTAAATTTGTGAAAGTTTAGTAAAGAACTGTAGCAGCTATTGCATATTTTCTTTGGTAATCTGTCCCCTTTGTCCACCTGAAAAAAGGAAATGGGTTACAAGTTTACAAGTACGTAACAAAATTCAATTTTTTAAGATACCTAGTTTGATACCTTTCTTTTTTCTAACACGGGAACAATATGTTTTCTGTGGTTGAAATTATGTTATTGGTTTTGAAAACATTTAAAATAGACATCACAGACAGTCCGTGTTAGTGGCATACACGAAATGTATATATGTGTCTTCAGTCTCAGTCTTACACCAATCTAAACTAAGTATAGTTTAGATTAGTGTAATACTGGTGTAAAGGTTAATTTCTGTGTAAATTTTGATATTATTAACTAGGTAATTAATAAAAATAATAACAAAAAATGTGTAAGTAAAAAATTTGACAAAGTGTTAAAAAAACTCGAATAAAAAATGGTATCAACACAGCAATATTCGGCGATTTTAGGCTACTTCCCATTATAATTGGGCCATTTTAGGCTACTTGGGACGAAATTTTAGGCGACTTGGCACTCGACAAATCTGGCTTCACTCGGGGCTTGCGACGTCACTTGCCAGTACAAAGTGTAGCAAGGCGTGACATCACACGACGACGCACTGTATCGGCTTAATTTTTTGTTTATGTGGTAAAATTATAGCGTTTAACGTGGCAAAAGAAAAAATAAGTGTCCAATATTTTTAAGTCTAACTGACGGAATAAATCGATTTTTTTGTCATCAAACCTGTGGTCGATTTATTAGTTACTACTTTAAAGTACTTACGTCAACATCAGCCTTTTGGGTAAAGAACATTCCGAATGGTGCAATCATTATTGAAAATAATTTAGTAATTAACATGAAATAGCAGGTAAAACCGAATATTGAATAAGGACCTTACCTATATTGAAGTATAAGTTATTATTAATTCAGCAATATTTATATTATTTATTAAATCAGTTCTTTCTTGAAATATTTTATACATTTCTTCGGCAACATCTCGCAAACAAGTACGACAACACTTATCAAAGTTTTTGATAACTATTGATATGATTACTATTTATTGACAGTTTATCAAACTATTGTTATTGGAATTTTGATTGAAATTACAGTCTACTGAATTAAATATTTTTGGCTTTTTACCAAAATGGCTGTCTCCAAACTGAAACTATTTAAATAATATTACAGAAAATAGTAGCCCTGAACCCATTCTAGACATATCAGGAGGCGGCGGTGAAATGAGGACTAACAGAGAAGTACAAGACGCCACACGGTCAAGATAACTCAGCATCCGAAATGTCAAACGACCCCACTCCCGCTACCCGCGCAGCACCCCGCGTTCGCCTCGTTAGCCCGGGGGTATTAAAATAAAATAAAATATAATGCCTTTATTCTACCATAAATACATAAGACATTTTTAGCATATTAATGAATATTTCCTTTCACATAATTTCCTCAGATTATTATTAAATTATTATTTAGTATTACTATAACATAAATTGGTATTCCATAATGTGGTTTTCATTAAATCATCATTGAATATTATTAATTATTATATGCGATAAATTATGTATTATATTTATATAAATTATTATTAGTAGCATGCACGTGGAATTAATTATTTATGGAAGTCGCCTTTGCGGCGTAGGCCTCCTCCAACTTTCTCATTTTTTTTCTATCTCTAGCTAGTCTCCTCCAGTCTGGTCCACATCTTTCTTTAAATGTATCTTCCCAACGTTTCCGCGGCCTTCCTCGTTTTCTTTTTCTATCACTAGGTACCCACTTTATTATTTTCTTTGTCCATCTTTCGTTTTCCAATCTACAGATGTGCCCCGCCCATTTCCATTACAGACTTCTTATGAGCTTCTAACTTCTTCAGCTATTTTGGTTTTCTTCCTAATTTCTTCATTTGTAATTCTGCCGGACAATTTTATACCCAACATGCTTCTCTCCATTTTTCTTTGCATAACTCCGAGTTTGTGTTCATCTTTTGTCCGTAGAGACCATGTTTGGCATCCATAGGTTAGGCATGGAAGAATTGCTATCTCGTACAACTTTATTTTCAAATTCATGCTTGTCTTGTTGTTCTTCATGATTTCTTTATAGCTCCAGTATTTTTCCCATGATAATTTCTATTCTCCTATTTATTTCTTTTTCCGTTTGGTCTTCAAATGAAATGGATTGGCCCAAATAGACGTATTCCTTAACATATTCTATTTCCTGTCCATCTATTAGTACTGTTACTTCTGATCCGTTTGTCATAATTTTGGTCTTTGCAGCATTCATAGTCAATCCAACCTTCTTGCTTTCGTTTGCAAGCTCTTGCAGCATGTTCTCTAATTGTGTGGACTCTTCTGTAAACACAACGATGTCGTCTGCAAAACGCAAGTGGTTTAAATATTCACCGTCGATTTTCACGCCTTTTTATTCCCAGTCTAGGTGTCTATTCTAAATATTGTCTCCAGAACAGACGAAAATATTTTAGGTGATAGCGGGTCACCCTGCCTGACGCCTTTTTAAATAGGAAAAGTTGCTTCTTCCGATTCCAACTTAGCAAGAATAGCAGAATTTTTTGAATAAATGCTATGGAGTATCTCTACATATTTTATGTCTATTCCTTGTTCTACTAGTGTATTCCATATTGCACCATGCTCGAGAGAATCGAATGCCTTAGTGTAATCGATGAAGCATAAATATAGAGTCTTGCCATATTCTTTGGCATTCTCTGCTTTTTTATTTTATTTATTTGTTATAGGCTCGCGTTTGACCACTATCTCGCCTGATGTTAAGTGATGCTGTGGTCGAAGGTGAAGCACGCTTACCTAGAAGTAACCTATTCACTCTTGACTTGAAGATCCCTAGGTTGTAGCTTAGCCTTAGCTGTACGCACAATGAAAGTATTTTCAAAACGCTTTGTGCGTATGGGTGGAATATCCACCATGTACCGATGGCGCATTGCCGTACGTCTTGTAGTCCGATGATGGAAAGGGCTAGGTGGCATCAAATTGTGCAGTTCCATCGCACACTCCCCGAAATGTAACCGATAGAAAACCGACAGGCTGGCAACTCGTCGTAGGTGTTCAAGGCTCTGGAGCTTTGAGTCAACCAGCGCATCGTTGCCGATAAGTCTCTTGGCCCGTCTGTCAATCGACTCAAGTGCATCAAGTTGGTACCTGGCAGATCCATGCCAGAGATGAGAGCAGTACTCCATGCATGACCGAACTTGCGCTTTATACAAGTTGAGCAGCTGTTCAGGCGTGAAGTACCGTCTCACCTTCGCAAGGATCCCCAACTTTTTTGCAGCCAATTGAGCCTTTGCCTCAATGAAAGGACCAAAATTGAGGGTCGATGTTAACGTAACACCAAGAAGGTCGAGATGATCCGTTATCGGCACGGTTACACCACGGAAGGTTGGAGCCGGGTGAAATTGGCTCTTTTTTGCGGAAAAAAGCCACGCCTGGGTCTTAGCAGCATTGAAACTGACTAGATTGGCATTGCCCTATTCGGAGACTGCCTTCAAAGACAGGTTCAAACGCTCAACTATGGCCTCCCGAAGAGACCGGACTTCTTCAGAGAGGCTCAGTAGCCCGCGGGCCAGAAGTTAGAAGTTTGGAATTTGGTTTGAACATTTGGTTTACGGAGTACTTTTCTATTTGTTTGATTTATATCGAAAGTCATGGAGCTCAACTACAAAATCACGATTCTGTCTCTAATATATGAGAATCCTCCTCCTCCTTGCGTCGTTTTCATCAGTATTGAGGGTCGCGACCTCCCTTCTGCATCACCTTCTCTCGAATGATCTTTCTCCATCTGTTTCTGTCTCTGGCGGTGTGGAGGATGTTGTAAACTGTAGAATCAAGTGCGGTGCGGATCTAGTCAGATCAACGTATTGGGCTGCGTCCACGAGGCCTTTTTAGGGTTCCGTACCCAAAGGGTAAAAACGGGACCCTATTACTGAGACTCCGCGGTCCGTCTGTCTGTCTGTCTGTCTGTCTGTCACCAGGCTGTATCTCATGAACCGTGATAGCTAGACAGTTGAAATTTTTACAGGTGGTGTATATCTGTTGCCGCTACAACAACAAATACTAAAAACAAAATAAAATAAATATTTAAGGGGCAACAGAAAAAAACGGCAAAAAAATCACGTTTGTTGTATGGGAGCCCCCATACAACAAACGTGATTTTTTTGCCGTTTTTTACGAAAATGGTACGGAACCCTTCGTGCGCGAGTCCGACTCGCACTTGGCCGGTTTTATATCTACTTTGCAGCTGACGATGAGCCTCTCGAGATTGCCACCGTCTTTCCTTGAAATGTGGCCGAAGTATTCTAAAACTCTGCGCAGACACTCGGATAACAGCCACGAGGAGATTTTGAGTTCTCGCAATATGGAGACGTTAGGGGATACGGAGCATCTTTCATATATATGAGATTAGAGAAGTTTTATTTGGCAGGTTTAGTGAAATACTAACTCACGAAATAAAAAATTAAAAAAGTGGAATGACATTGCGGAACAGTTGAAATCTTTGAGCACGATATCCGTTTCGGTCACAGATAATGAGAGAAAGAGTTTCTGTCCACATATGCGGATACGTTTTGGCGAGCGCGTAATGCCTGCTATTTATCCGACTGTTTATCTATGTATGCCTTCTAGATTTCTAGATTGTTAACATTTGTTAACATTTTATGTAGTTTTACTTTTCTTTTTTTTTTTTTAAATCTTTTGTTTATTTATTATATAATCATTTTTTGTTTTAGTTTCTTACGACTTATTGTCGGGCCTGCGTTGTCCCCCCATCTAAGTACTGCTGTAACATGGAAATATTGTAAAACCAAACAATTTTTTTAAAAGAGTAACCATGGAGTTTCTTGCCGGTTCTTCTCCATAGGGATCAGATCGAGGGGATCAGACCGGAACAAATCGAATTGACCAACCCGAACCGTGCACATTTTGTCGACGTTTTATAAGTGCCCATGTAGGCCTATGTGAAATAAAAAAAATTTATTTTGATTTTATGTAGATATGTGTGTATGTGTGTTCCTATATGGCGTTCTAGAGACCAAACGCGTGGGCCGATTTTGATAATTCTTAATCGATTCGTCTATACCCTGCGAGTGTGACTGGCTACATTATAATTGCAAAATAGAAAAACGGCGGATTTAGGGTGCCAAATTTTTTTTTTTCCAAACCCATTGTGTGGTGTATCAAAATGAAGAGTTTTAAGAGTTGATTACAAAAATATATAATACTCATATGTTAAAACCAGATTTCATAAACAAACTAGGGATATCGAGACAATTAGTTGGCCAGTGGACTTCTTCTCCAAATAATTTACTGACCTAGACACATTTTATATGCAGTTATGTATTGTTCCTTTAGTTACACCATGCGGATCTGTTATAACATGTTATTGTGCATTTTGTGCCACAACCTATCCAGTGCAATTCACACAAAATTTGCTAAGTGGATGAAAGGGCTGCATTTCTCTTAGAATCATATTTAAGATCAATCCTGTTTTCTTTACCAAATATTCGACGAAAAACTCGCCGTTGCCTCACTCATAGATTTAGCAACACTACTCGTTGTTAGAACCATTTTTTAATGGTACAAAATTGTTAAGTTCTGGCATAAGGCGAACCCACCTGTCAGAATACACCTGTTCAATAATTTACAAAATATGTAGGTAAATCATTGATGTATTAAAAAGCGGTAGATACGGGACTGCTCACATCACAGCGCTTGGTCCTACTAATCTAAGTGAATGCCCGCAGCGGGCACTCAATCGCTGACGGCACATGGTTGATCCCACAGCTCAATAATTTCAGTGTTTATATTTTTTTTTGCAATAAATACGCATCAAAATGACTTCTTGTGTAGCTAAACTGTGTTTTAATAAAACCAGAAAGAAAAATAAGTCACTCGGGATCACTTACCACTCGTAAGTACAGTCAAAAATGTTAATTTGTTGAAAATTACAATAATATTTAATGTTTGTTTCGCCATATTTGTGAGAGCGAGATAGATATTACAAAAATGCGTGAGAGACACGATACGCACATATTGCAATGTCATTTCATTCATTTAGCATTCGGCGGCTAACACGATTTCGCTTGCACTACAGCGCCGTATCCTATCTCTGTCCTTGTCTATCGGTAACTGTAGGTTTGGGTCTGGTGCTGACACTAAACACAGATGTGTGAGTTTTGATGCATGTAGTCGTGGGCCGAGCCCAGGTTTTCTGATCGCGATGTTGGCACGTAACGTATCTTCCGCTTTATATTACATCAATGAGGTAAATTTGTAATTACAATTATGCATTCAATAAAACAGTTTTCCTTACAAATACATAAAATTGTCACCTGTAAAGAGAAAACAGACTCAGAGAACCCAATTATGGGTTAAGCTCGCCTTTGTACATAAGTTTATATTTTGTATTTGAAATTTTTATTTTGTGTACAATAAAAAATATCAATATGAGAAAATGTTTAGTCAGAGATGCACCAACATTTTGTTTTAAGTACCTTAATGGAGCAAGTCGAATACATGTGACATCCACCAACCCGCATTGGGCCCACATGGTGGATTTGGCCCATTCCCTCTCTCAGAGAGGAGGCCCGTGTCCCAGCAGTGGAAAAATTAAAAAGGCTGATGATGATGATGAATGGCGCAAGTCTATTGCCATCAACCAGGCACATACTTATCCTGTCTCCGGGCTGCTACTGAGGCATTCCAGATGGGAAAACCCAATAACACTTTGCCCGACTCGGAAACAATCCCTTAGGACCTCATGCTCAGCAATTTATGAACACTTGACCAATGAGGCAATCAGTTTCTTGTATTTATTTTCAAATTTATTAGTATTAACAGAGTTGTTGTCAGGATAGGATAAATAGACCCCTTTTTCTGCACTTAGACTCCCATATGTTCCGTTATGCGTGCAGGCTTCGTCTCCGTGAGAGGGAAAGGACCATTATCCACCACATAGGCCCAGTGCGGGTTAGTGGATGTCACATCTCGACATCCTTGTTTCCTCATGATATTTTCCTTCACTGTATTGACAGCAGTTGTGATGAAATAATTTACGCAAAGCAAAGCACCTGCCTAGGTTCGAATCCACAACCTACAACTTGTAAGTCGCGGCGGTTACCACTGGGCCACCAATGCTCCTTCAGAATCGTTGTTAGTTTAACTTATATCATTATTTTTATAGCCACTCTAAACAAAATCTCGTATTTATAACTTATTCATCATACTGAACACTTACAACAAATTGACTTCAATGTACCATGCCTCGAAAACAACTGTTCCCCACGTTGTGTGGTAATACCAGCCTGTTACTGTCCCACTGCAGGGCAAAGGCCGGTTCTCATACATAGAAGGCACAAGCATTATCACCAACGTTGCCAGATTTCTTTTTTGGCATGTCGGGACTTTGAAACATTTTGAGTGAAAAAAGTGGGATTTATTCGTTGAAAGCGGGACATAGCAAAAAAACTTACCTACATAATCAGAAGTTATTAAATATGTATTATATACTTTATTGTACACCACTGTGTAAGTGTAGTCCTGTAATGATTTATCATTACAGGACTAAACATTTATAAAGATAAGTGTACAATGTGTGTGTGTGTGTAGTGTTTCAATTTAAACTAGTCTGGGAAGTGAGTGTTACCTTAATATAATAGTTATTTATAAGAAGTACTTATTCATGATATTTCTGTGAAGTATTAACTTCTTTTATATTCTTTTAAAGTTTCCTTTTTCTCTTTAATAAAGGTGAAGTGAACTCTGCATAGAATAGCTCTATATTAAACTGCATGAGTAATTTTGCTTTCATTAAATTTAAGAGGCTTTTAATTCTCGCAGCCGACCATTTTAAATTCATCTGGGCGAAAACCAGTTATCCCCGAAAAGCGGGACTGGGACTATACCGCGCGGGAAACCCCTCACGACACATTAAAATCGGGACGTCCCGCCAAAATCGGGACGTCTGGCAACGCTGATTACCACGCTTGCTCAAGGCAGGCTAGCAAATTCAGAACCTTGCTTGATGGGGGTACAAACAAAAATGTCGAATACTTTACCTGTATTGAAGTATAAGATGTTATTAATTCAGCAATATTTACTAAGTTAGTTCCTTCTTGAAATATTTGATACATTTCTTCGGAAACATCTCGCAAACATGTACGACAACACTTGTCAAAGTTTTTGGAATTCAAACTCATCATTAAAAATTGAATTACTACACTGTATTTTACCGAAAGAGATTTCACTTATGCTCTAATTTATTATCTTTCCCAATTGACACTGTAATATTAATCAGTAAACAAATTAAAATACAAAAACTTTGTTAAATCTAGGTAGAAACGTCTTAGGGTTAATATTTTCCCGTCCGTCACTAATCACGTAATGTCAAAATTGACAGTTATCTGTAATAGTGAAGGCAGAATCGATTACTATTCATTATTAGTTTGACGGTGCTGTCTTCGTTTTACTAATCGATTAGAAACAAATTTTAAGCGAAAGAAACTGATTGAGTTGATAATTATCTGAATTAATTAGGGCCATATTTTTACCAATACGTGATGACTACGGAATTGAGGAAGAAAAGAAAAATAGTGAGGAAGAAAACACGATATTACGACCTCAAATAAATTGAATAATAAAACAAATTATTACTGCCTATTATCTCATCTCTTGATATTTAAATGGCAATCGTCGTCTTGATGGGTATTAATAAAATTGTTTCTTCAAACATAACCTGACCTATCTTGCAATTTCCCAAATCGATTGTCTTTGCCAATCATTAGAATACAAGCACATCACTACTGGACCTTTCATTCATCCAGTATTCCAGTTTTCCAGTTTAGCTGTCACTTCATCAAGTTCAACTTGTGTAATCATTTTAAAATTCACGCGTGAATATATGAAAAAATTAAACACGAAATAGATTTCGTCATTACGATTGTTTTCGTACATAATCGGTAAGTTGAAAGTCAATATTTTGTACTGTGTTCTTACTTTTAGTGCTTGTTGATTAGTTTAAAATGAGCATTGTAATTTAATACCTGCGCAATAATGAGGTAAATCTATTAATCAATTATAGTTTTTGATTGCTTTTAGTACGTTTGAATTAAAATCTATCCATCAGTACTTTCTTTTTTTAAACCGCACTTAGCCGATTTATTTTTGAAACAATATTTCACGGTTTTTTATTGTGACAGGATTGACGCCTGTAATTTAAAAATCACTTTGTATTATACTAACATATGATTTGTTGGCAGCGAATTTATCAATTATTAAAAAAAGTCGACATTTCACTTTTAAGCCTTTTTTTAAAAAAAACCTACTAACCTTCTATAATCAAAGCTACTAGTACTAATAAATACCTACAGAAAAGTGCCGTAAAAATCTTTGTATGATGTACCTATAATTTTTAAGGAAGTACATCCTTAAAATTTGAATTCAGGAAACTTACAGCTTACAGCTTTGCGATAAAAGACATAAAGTTGATATTCCAACTGCATTGGTTTCTGTGAGCATGGTTTAAAACATGATTGAGTAATAAGTGCACAAAAGTAACTTTTAACAACTTATTTTGTTCCACAAAAGCAGATCAAGGTCTGTAGGTTTCACAGGCTGGTTTTGTGAACCTTTTACCTAATGCTATCAACTTTATTAATTTGTGTTTTTTCTAATAGTCTTAGGCATGTAAGCTGTTTGTTAACATTTTCTGGTTACCTTCCATATTTCTTCATTAGTTCTAACCAAAATTATGAAATAATTAGCTTAATAGCTGATTTGAATGTAGTTTCCATTTCAAAATAATGTATTATATTCTAACTTTTGGTGGGTAGGAACATAATTATAAGATGATACAAAAAAAATAACTGGGTAATTTAGCTACTACCAAATATCAAGACCATTTTAAATCTTGTTTGGTTCCTTTTAAAATAGTTTGATCAACTTTAAGCGATATTATAATAGGCACCTTGCACCAGCAATTATAAATTAAAAAAAAAAAAAACAAATAAAATAAAAAAGTTAAAACATATTATTTATGTGTGACTGGCATAGACATAAACGTAAAGAAAACAAAATTATGAAAACTTATTACAACATTCTGTCTCTTAGCATCTTGTCTCAGGCAGAATTTGCTTTTAAATTAAAAACAAAAATCTTCTTAGATGATAGCTATCTGCGACAGCTGTCAGTATCAATACAGTAACAATAGTGCTTGTTATGCTAACATTAACGTATCTAACAATAACGTATACGTCAGTTTGACAAAAAAATGTCGCAGAGATCAAGATATAAGATCAAAAATAACACATAAGTACCTAATTTAAGTATTAAAAAAATTGTTTTGATATAGTAGGCATTTTTCACTAAAAATATAGGCACCTAGGTACTGTACTTCGCGCCTTTTTTTGTTTTTTTTAAATTGATTGTTAGTAAACTTCATCACGGGATTTCGCACGTAACAGTGATCCGGGAAGGTATTCGTTTGAAACGCATTACACACAAGAATTAATGTAGGTAATCTAATTGTGTACACATAGACTATTCAATCACTTGTAGGTATGCACATTTGCATTATTTACGTCACACTACAGCATACAAATCAATTCTTATTTCTCGAAGTTGGTCCTTGTTTCTTGTTTTTATACTACTTCGACGAAACCAAAAGCGGTATTGCACCCAATTACAACCTAAACCCAACAAAAATAAATAACCGTCTACAGCAAAATCGCGCACCGTAGACCGTAAAGTATGAACGTATCATTGATGTATTAAAAAGAGGAAGATACGGGACAGCTCACAGCGCTTGGTCCTACTAATCTAAGAGAATGCTCGTAGCGGGTACTCAGTCGCGCACGGCACTTTCATGATCACACAGCTCGTTAATTTCAGTGTTTTCATGTTTTTTTGCAATAAATACGCATCAAAATGACTTCTTGTGTAGCTAAACAGTGTTTAAATAATACCAGGAAGAAAAATAAGTTAAAAAGGTTAATTTGTTGAAAATTACAATAATATTTAATGTTTGCTTCGCCATATTTGTGAGAGCGAGATAGATATTACAAACATGCGTGAGAGACATGATACGCACATATTGCAATGTCATTTCATAATAGTAAACATTCGGAGATTCGGCCAACATTCGGCGGCTATGGCGATTTCGCTTGCACTACAGCGCCGTATCATATCTCTGTCCTTGTCTATCGGTAACTGTAGGTTTGGGACTGTTGATGACAATGAACACAGATGTGTGAGTTTCGGTGCATGTAGTCGTGCGCCGAGCCCAGGTTTTCTGATCGCCATGTTAGCGCGTAACGTATCTTCCTCTTTTTAATACATCAATGGAACGTATGAAAAAAAGAAAATATTCCTAGAGAATAGCTTTGGTAGTATGCCACCCACATCAATACATTAAACATAACAGTAGATATTTATGGCAAGGTGGCATACGACCATAGCCCGATTTTTTAGTCAGGTCGGGCTTTAGTTAATAAACTTTCTTTCAACCCACTGTTTATTTCTAAATAAGATAATTAGAAATAAACAGTAGCTCCAACTAGGTAAAAAAAAAGAAAAATCAGTTCATTAACTAGGATATAAATTAATCAATATCTTTGCTGATAGTATACGATAGTCAGGATCAGTCGACTTGCATATTGCATGTGTGCATGATTACTAAGCAAGACCTTCCATATTTTTCTCAATACATCGTTAATTATATACCCTCTTACTAATAAACACGGAATAAAGTTATACCAGGTATAACAAAGGTATACCCATACATTTTCATAGGTTTATACCTGGTACAACTTTATTCTGCGTTTATTTGTAAGAGGGTTAAAGTATAAAACCCAGAAGTTGCTTTAAGGTTGCACTAGTTGATCATTCTTCCATACAAACGTAGTCTGGCGATTACTCCACTATTTGACGATGTAGGTTTAAAATAATAAAAAAATAATAATTTGTCTCATCATTATCTTGCCCTGTATGGAAAAAAAAGTAATAAAAATAAATATTTGAAAGTTATGAGCGTCGAAACTTAACGCATCTTTTGGGTGGAAATAAATACCATAAGAAGAGGGAAAATTGCAAAATAGCCACCATACAAGGATAGATTAGTAGTTTAACAATGCAAATAAATGCTCCACAGTTTGACGATGTACGTTCAAAATAAAAAAATATATCTTTTTGTCCCATCATTATCTAGCCCTTTATGGAAACAGAAAAGTAAAAAAATACAATATTTGAAAGTTATGCGCGTCAAAAGTTCCATATTTCAACACTAATTTTAACGCATCTTAGGGCGGAAATAAATACCATAAGAAGAAAGAAAATTGTAAAACGGCCTCCATACAGGGATAAATTAGTAATTCAACAATGCAATAAATTTTATTTTGCAAAAATACATTTAGTAGTTTTTTACTACCAAGGGTCGCGCGCTCGTTTTCGTCCTAAATCATCATCCATTTCGCTACAAATTTGCAAAAGTGCTAAATCGTACGCGAACTAGCTTCTTACTGCTCATCACAGCATCTATCTCTTTCGCACGTGTTTCCGGATGAGATAGCATGCATTATAATATAACCACGCGCACAAAATAGTTCGTGCCGTCGACTAGGGCATCCTCAAGGTTCTAGTATCGGTATGTCTACACGCACCTACAAAAAACTTTATATTATGTGTCCCGTAAATGGCGGAATCGCAACATTTTTGCTCTATGCTATGCAATCTTTACTCACATGCTTTACAGGGGATGCACTGGGTTTGAATGTGTGCAATGCCATGTTGCACCAAAATTTAAGCGCCAAGCGCGTGATATCTCCTTTTCTCGTGTTCTATTTTGGGCACCACGCCAAATTGTAATGATTTAAACTCACCTCTGCTGTATAATTCCAGTATTACGCAAGATTCGTTAATTGACGTGGCATCTTAGCTTCTCGTCTGAATCAAATCGATTCAGGAATACAGTTATTTCTAATTTTCGTCTAATCTACTTAAAAACTACTTCTGCTTGTCTATTCGCCGAAGGCCAAAGATGAAGCATCATTCATCTAAATTCAGTGTTTAGGAGACAGTCTCTAGTCTTACCGCAGTTAAACAAAGACATCTATAGCTGCTATATTCAGATGCCTATGAAGGACATGATCCACCTGAAAAGTAACTGCAGTCTGGCTTGCTGGTAAAGCTCGACCAGCACTATCCTTAGTGAGCCTTCCACAGTCCACTTTGGACACAACACAGCGCATGTTGTGTCCAAAGTGAGTAAGGAGCATAGAAGACTAGAATACACATTCTCTATCTCCCCTGATTTTATCGTTTTTTTGGACATTGAAGTATATATTTTTTAACCGATGTTGTAGCTTATTTCTTACACGTGTAAACAGTAAACACTCACTAGTGTTACTAGCATAAACTACTATACAAAGATATATTGTTTGTAACTAATTGTTGTGCTATCAAAGAAAGCTCCAGTGCCAACGCTTACACACGTCCGCACTAAAATATATCCGTGCATTCCCATGTGTCCCCTACGTGTACGTTAGGTTACATGCTATTTCTGTACAGCATTCTCTTGGCACTGTCTTCTTGAATAGTCTTTTAATGGTCCCTTATCATTTTCTGAATGAAATGCTATTAAATAACAATGGTCCGGTAAATTTATTATGGTGTATTGTTTGCTGTATTGTGGTTTTTATTAATAACCTTTTAAATCACAAGTGTGGTAAAACATTCGGTCGGGGATTTTATATCCTTGCTGACATGCTTCTTGCGAAAACGAAATAAATAGAAACTATTGACAACTTCTATAACGCTGAACCATCCAATAGTGGTCGTATTTATACATATAAATCGAATGAAATGCCGTTGATACTGTAAATGCTTGAATCTGCCCTTCTGATGTAAACAGTAAGTCCTATTACTCACAATTATTTAAATAAACCCACATCATTATGTTCTTCTAGAGCTGCATAATCCAGACATGACAGTATTGACGGGGCTGCATCACATCACGTTTTCAATATCCTTATGTCCTAATTACGTAACAGATATCACCAGCCGTTTTTTGCCATTGAACCTAGCTGATAAGCCCTATTAGAGGTCGCTGTGACCTGCTGTATACTGATACAGTAGGTATAGTTTTACAAAACCCCACAAATCTTTAGTTGCGTGCCGGCAGCCGGACCGTGTGGACGTGTTTTGTTTTCGCCATCTTTGTTTATATTCGGGTGCGAGTTTTTAAGGTAAATAAATTTTATTTTTGTAACTTTTTTATTAACACGTTTCTGAAAATTTCCGGATTTGTAATGAAAATTGTGTTAAAAAGAAACCGTATATGGTTTACCGTACATATGGGCGACCTTCACTCATTAGTAACATTTATCATTCAAAGTTATCTTGTACACGAGAGTCGAGACATAGTAATTGCTCTTCTAATTATATGTATCATTGTACAGTTTCAAGTAGGTACCTACCTAGAAACTGTTGAGATGAAATAAGAAATTCTGTGAGGAATATTGCACAGAATTCAATTAAACTGTGAAGGTTTTACGGCGCAATGTCACGAACGGAGGATAATGTTTTTTTTTTATGGAAATAAAAGTTACGGAGGCTGAGCTTGAATTTACTTTGGCAATTATCTACCTACTACAAGTTACCACATTAAACTGTAAAAAGTGACATCTTAACTCCCATAAATAAACAAAGTAATACAAATACCTATGCATAATTCATCTACGTAGCAGGAACATCGCCATAAATCCCAGAGCTAAATAGTTTATTTCTAGATCTAATCAAATCGTTGTCCTTTGGATTGGACCTCTAATTATTTTGTTTGTGCGTACTGATAATTACAAGGATTAATGCCAATATAATGGAGATTACTGTCAGTTTAAGTATTTATCGCTATTTGATAATATCAGCATACCGCGTCAATGCCTAGAGGGGTCAAAGTCCGATGTAACCGGTATTTTATGAAATTACCGGTTTTGAGAGAAATTACGGTTTTTTAATATATGAATAATAATTTGTACATAATAATATTAAGAGTCTTAGTTTATGTAAATAAATACAGTGTAAATGCATTGTTAAATCGTTTTTTAGTTCACTTTACAAATTGATTAAATATTCGTTGTATCTTGACATTGAAATTTACATCGAATAAAATAATTATCAATATCAATTTAATAAAATATTCAATTCGATTATAGTTTTAAAAATAAAAACATGGGACACATAAACAACAAACTGTTATTAGAATAAAAACTTTTAAGGGTACCTTAACTTAGTGCAAAACAAAAAGTTAAAAGAAAATGACCCAGTCGTGTGACTCGTTCCTTAATCTTTATTTGCATAACGACAACAAACAGGTATGAGGTCAATAACCGGCATTGGCACTCGAGTGTATTGCCAAACAACCGTACCCGTACGTTCAGAGCATAAGTTGTGGTTCTGAGTAGAGAGTATCGAGAAAAAGATTTTTATGTACGTGTTGTGAATAAATTAATTTGAATTCAAAGGGGCATCCCCCTTGGATTCAAATTAATTTTGGCATGATTTTTATTCAATGGCGACTCGCCGGGAGGTTGGTAAAAGGGGATGAACTTGCAACCCTGCTCTCATATAAAATTAGAGAATCTTGTATATTCAAGGTGAGGTGCCAAAGTTTTTGAGTCGAAAGAAGTAATTCAATCTTTGTACAAATGAGCAGAAAGAAAACCACCTATAATAAAATCCTGCCAGCGCCCCTGTTTTCAATGGAAAGAAGAAGTTACGGATAACACTATCTGAATACCCATAAGAAGACGCATAGATATGGCATCAAAGTGAAAAAAAAACAAAACCATAGGGTTATGTAAACTAACCTATAGCACAGATTAGATAATAGTTACTAAGTCTTATAATGCAAAAATGAAAATTTATTTATAAAAACATGACTTACATCATGTAAGTACTGATGAAATTAATAAGTCCATATTTATTTACTATTTTCACTTGTACATCTGAAAAGTAAATACATGTAAATTAACTGACAAGTGCAAACCCGTGTCCAAAGTAAAAATAAACAATTAGTTAAGTAACTAATTAACAGTAGATATGTAATTAGGCACTTCATGTTTATGGAGCTGTCAAAGTTACGTCATTATAAGTATGAAAGTATCTAATACTGATCTGTTAAACCTATTAGGTCTGTTACCGTCCTTGATTCAGCGGTTTATGTCTAGACTAGGCATTAACCTTATTAGAGGAAACCTTTACTTACCGACTTATAACTTTGCCAAGTTGTATCGATTGACCGAGCCTTGTGTACCTACTCGACGGGTACACAAATCAGTAAGATTTGTGTGTACTTTGCCTTCGGGTGTGGTTATGTCACCAAATATGTATCAATAAGTAACTGGCGCAATAACTTGTTATTTCGACGTTTATATTGATATTTTTTGTATATGGTGCTCAGTTATCCATAACAAGTTCAATCTTACCATACGGTGTCGTTTTATCCAGTGACTGGGTTGTAAAGGTCAGATAGTAGTCTTGCCATGAAAAATACTGGTATTCAGTTGAAATCGGTTTGACTGGAGACCAACACCAACGTAGTGAAAGGCTAAGATAGATTTATTTTTAAGTTATCCTAATGATCTTTCTAAAAAAAAAGTTCACAGCAAGTTTGCTTAACAACATATAAACCTTTATATTGATCGATAGCTGCATTACGTAACACTCTACAACAGCATTATGATGGTAAAGTTCTAACCAATTTAATATGAGGAACTATAGGCAACTATATATGGAATATTTCTGGTGCTAAATTCGCCTGTATCAACATACCTTAGCAAATTAAGTTGTCACGAACGAAAACCTTCAATCTTTCCTATATTTTCCAGTGTTAATATTACTGCTCCTTTCATTAACAGTAAATCATTTAGTTTTAACGACGGTCTTGGACAGAAATAAATCAGTCTAGCCAGGTCCAAGTCGGACACAGAAATAGGTACAGACACAACTAAACAAACAGTTATAGGTACTACGAAATGGCAATTAATTGAAGCCATGCAAACGAATCCTTGTAGCAATGATAGTCGATTGATTTGTTTCTTCACTGAAACAATCAGCAGCCTGATCAATGCTGAAACGTATGTCATACATATACCTAGATAGACTTACTGTCTAAGCATGCCGAGTTTCTTAACCTACGTGAAATTTGTATGTAGTATTTCTGCATTAGTATTACTACTATAGTCTAGTGTTCGTAGTGTGGCCTAGTAAGTGATTGTTTGAGCCCAAGGTAGATAGTTTTATTGAGTATTTCGGTCTCAGTAATACCCTGGAGCCTAAAACCGCTCCTTCCCTATGACATGAGATTAAAACATTACAAAACTGGCGAAATGTGGACTTCTATAGATACACTTTCCTTTCGAGGAATATCTGTAGCTGTGTTCTTGAGGAAGACTCAAGCTTTATAGAGTTTATTGCTCTCAAGAGATAAGACTGAACAGTCAGCCGTTAGATCTAGATTCTACACATACCTGCAGCTATCAACAAGAGTGATGTATATCTCTAACGTATATTAGTCCCTGATAAAATAAATAGGATAACGCGTTTGAAATCGTTGGTAGGACATAGTTGCGACGTCATAGATGATTGTCTGTAAGCATCTATTGAAGATTGTCTAACAACTGTTGATTCAACATAATGGCAACTCAAGATGATAAGGGAGATATGCTAGAGCATTCATCGTTCATAACTGCAGTCTGAATAGCGCCGCGAATAAGTTGTGTCCGAGAATAAAGTTTTGTCGATCTTATGATTGGTTCTCGTTGCATTTGATTGCTAGGAATAAGGGGCATGTGGTGCAAAATGTTTAAGAATGAATTTAGTAAAAAAGGGGCTTTTCTGAAACGACTGCTGATAAAAATGGACTTATGAATGAAGACATACTGTCCACCGACCGCAATCAAATTAGAATGATCAACTATTAGGAAGGCAATTAGGACGACTATAGAATATAAGGAACTGAAGACTATAAAATCATTAAGCACAGGAACTAGATAATTTATTGTCGATGCTGAATTGGTAAATCAACCTGCGAAGTGGAATCTTGTAGCAGGCCGATTGGCGCTACTACCACTGTTGCATATTAAATCGCGATTTAGGAGAGTCTGTCTATCATTAAAGTGCTCTTAAGATAAATATTCTATCAAATAATGTCCAAGCACTAGCACGTCCAAGAGCGCAGACTAAGATAACTTTTTATCCAATTTTGTATGGTTTTTGTTTTATCTTTTGGAGTCGACCATTACCTTTTTTGCTTTACCTCTCTAAAATAAAAAGAATATAAGCAGCCAGGCTGGAATCGAATAAAATTTACCGGTTTTGCTATTTGGTTTTTCTTGTAATCTCAGTCTCAGGTCTTATGCAGCCTTGTATTTCTTTTATGGTCTCGCATTGAGTATTTTTTGCAAACAACTTAAGCAAAAAGGAGTTATTGAAGAGCCGTTGTATCTGAAATTACTTAATCAATTAGAAGTTCCAAAAGGCAGAACCATATCGAAAGTGGTCATTGTACCTAATGCCATAGTGATAAATTGTCTTAATTCAATAACACTGACTCAAAATCCCCAAATGTATCCAACATTAACGCCCAGAATAAGCTAAGCTAACTATATAACGCCCAGAAACCTTTTTATAATGTCCAAACCAAGATTTTGTGCACAACAGAGCATTATTCGTTCTCGTCTAGTCTGGGATATTCAGTAACACATTAAATTGCACTCACATATTTAATTAATGTTACATGATTGGCAGTCGCTCAGCCGTCTTTTGATAAACCAGTCGCTACGTAACAAAATTATGACATAAGTACTCATGCACTTACGATCAATTGAAGTCAGATTTCACATTAAGTACCCATAAATCGTAAGTATAGCCGACAGCCGAATTTGCCAATCTAAGTACTTATCGATATTATATCAGCCTTTATCCTCCTGACATCATAAAGATAAAAGATCCATCATTACACATCACACATCAGTGCAATGTCCGAGACGTGACTGTAACATGGTCCCAAGCTTGGACTTGAACAGTGGTAGATGCGCGGGCTTGCGCCTGAAGCCCGTAAATGACACTGACAGTAGTGACAGTTGTGAAAGAGTTCATATAAATGAACCATCTTTTTAAGCGTCTGATGTACCGTTACAGCGTCATTATTAACACTTTTGGGCGCACGGTTGGCGCAGTGGTTGAGCGATTGACTGCTGCGCTGGGTGTCGCGGGTTCGATTCCCGCACGGAACAAATATTTGTATGACCTAAAGATAGTTGTTCCGGCTCTGGGTGTTGTGAATGTGAGTTTATATGTTTGTAAACGCACCCACGATACAGGAAGAAATTCCTAGTGTGGGGCAACGTTTTTCTTTAAAAAAAAAAAAAAAAAAACTGTTAATATACATTAAATCACCCTTGCTGACCCCACTGAAAAATATTTTGTAATTTTTATCATCTTCCATAACGTTGCCATGACCTATGGCCATTTCAAGATAATTTAAGAAGCCATAATTAAAAGTTCTTTGACGCAAAAAACTATAAGGTACGTCGTTATACATAATCCGTACACTTACGGCTATTCAAATAATACGTTTCTCACTTCGTTTATTTACATAATTATGCGCAAATACAAAAGCATGAATGTCTGTTGTATACGTAAACGTGACTGAAATACGTAGATAGTGCATATCCATTGATATTTTAAACCAAGAGGTTTAAACGGTGTGGTGGTGATGTGTACACGGTAGTCGGTAACCAAAGATGGTTACCGAATACCGTGTACACCGGTTAGTTACGGTTTTTGGACTCCACTCTCTACTGAGTGACAGATGTCAAAACACAGAGAAATGGCGCCAAAACCTTGAACTGCTGAAGTTCAAGAACCTTTGTAAAATCTTTGTTTTGGATGGAACGTGAGACGGTTTCGCTGCTAACAGTACAAAAATGTTTCTTCATTTAATTGCCGTAACTTTTAGACAATTCATAATAAGGTATAATTAACTGCATTTTATACTTATTCTGAATTTTTGGTAGATGTTGAATACGGGAAAGAGTTTACTAGGAAAGAGTTTGCTTCATAAAACCACTTTGCTGCTATTTAATTTATATATCATTTTCTATTATAAGTCTGCGGATCCTATTAAACCAATATTCAACACTTGACTAAATGTCGCAGCTGTTACTAAAGTAAAATAATATTTACAGTGAAGGTCATTTTTTTCTGCCGCCATTAGCCGTAAACTGCTCAATTTCCAGCACGTTTCTGTCTGCCATTTTGCTCTAGTGAATAATGGTCATGTTTTTTCTATACCTACTTGTTTTAAATACGCACTGCAATATTATAGTCTACTTATGTCATGTGGTCATGGTCAAAAGTCAACGGCTGGTCATGGCTGCAATCAGGACAACCAATACGACCATAATGTGGAATTATTGTCTGTTTTCTACTTGTCTTTGTATTTTTTTATGACGCAACGGGAACTTTGTCTTCTAACGTGACAATTTTAGTATTATATCGATCTGACCGTTAGGTATATAAAAAAAAGATAACTACACCTACAGTGCGACATAAAAGAGTAGAAATTAAATGAGGGCGTCACAATGGCTCAGAAAGCAACCCAGTTAGTACGACCCAGCTGCTCTTGATACTTGAATAGTATTATTTATTTATTGGGTATAAATAATGAGTAAAAATATAAAATAAGTATGTTTATTAAATATTTGATAATTATGTAGTAGTAGGAAAACAACAACTTCGCAAAACAAGTATGTTTATTATTCAATTGCTTTCAATATAAAGTCGTCCAATACCTTTGGGGGACGACCCTCCCTATGTTTAGCTGGTGTTGAGAATTTCCCACCGTTTTCAATGCCGTGTTGCACGATTCTGCGCAATGTGCTTACAGAAACACCTAAAACAAGCATAGAAAAAAATCACTCACGTGAATATATTTTAAAATTGTTTCTTTCCATTTAGTCGATTGCATCAACAAATATGGTATAGCAAAAAAAATATTTTGTATCCGCAATAAATTACATTAATTTTTGTTACCTTACTATCAACGTTGTTAATTCGCGCTATAACTACAACACTATTTGTCTATCTTAGCATAACCTCAAAAATGGTAAACAAATAATTTGTAAATTATATTTGGTTCGAACATGTTGCTCTCTGAATGTATTAATCGTTTGTAATTAACGTTTAGTGCAACTTTCAATAGTTACTTAACAGTAAAATCTGCTGTACGATGGTAAACATCCTCTAAGTTGGATAGAAGCTTCCCAGCTTGGAATTCGGCTATACACCGCATATAAACTTTGTAAACTATATCACGGTCACCTTCACGAATATAATACATTATTCATATTTTCCATTATTTTTCTGTCCACACCCAGAAATATCACACAAAACCAAAATTCTTACGAAAATCGAAACCGATCGAGATGAATTGACAGCTCAAGTATTAATTTTAGATGTTGCCAGAAAATTAAAATTATTAGTTCTCAAATATTTAACTTCTACTCTTTTCTGTCGCACTGTAGGTGTCATGGTAATAAACCAAATACTCTAACATACTTCTTTGCTTCAATTATTCCCTAGGGCAGTCTAAAGAATGCAAAAAAAAACTTATACATATTTATTCCCTGCGAACAGTCCCCTGCGGCATTCTCTATATACAAACATCGCATGCAGCTACCAATCACGTTCATGGCTCCAGCTGCACTAGTAAATGATTAACCTAAGTAAATACGTCAGTATATAGCGCCACTAAGTCCTGAAGTCACGCTATAAGGTCGGAGATCGCTACTATATAATCTAAGTTGCTTTGTACCTAATAGGTATCGAGGTGATAAATTCTTTCACTCATTAACTTGTACATTTCAGCTAAAAATGTTACACGAGCCAATATTTTTAGCCTATACTTACTTATATTTTAAAATTTATTCCATGTGTCGTCGTTTCTTTTATTTATAATAATAGTGTCACAAATTATTTACCTACAGCCTAAACACTGTATAAACTAGAAATATATATGGAAAAATATTTAAACCATATTTGCATTCAGACTTAGCTCCAATTATTGCAAATCTTTATCAATTATCACCATAGTTCTAAAATTTTTTAGTGCTAATTTTATTTGCCAGGCTCTTGTTGTGTCTATGTGGAATTTGACAGGTTCATGCACCTTAGCATTATAATCTATGTGTTTGTTTATTTCTATATCTTTATTATTTTAATTGTTATCTTCACAACTAGGTATATCTACGCCAACTGATAGAAGGCTTATAGTAATAAGATTATACAGATCACCTTTGTGTTTATTGCCTTTTACTTAATACTTATGTACCTTTATCGTACGCGTGATTACATCATCAGTTCTTCTCTCATCTACACTTATAATATATAATATATGCTTCTATATTATCAATATCTATACTATATATACTGTAATATTATAAAGAGGAAAGATTTGTTTGTAAGATTGTTTGTAATGGATAAACTAAAAAATACTTAACCAATTTTTAAATTTTTCACCAGCAGCCTTATTGCGTAATGAATTCGGCAAGGCAAAGAGTATGAAAAATCGACCAATCACATAGACGCCATCCACATCGCGTCTTTCATCTCGCATTTGCCTTGCGGAAACTTGACTTTGCCCTTTGCCTTGCGGATAAGGCTGCAGGTAGGCCACGGGCGCGAAGCCGTGAGGAAAGCTAGTTAGTCATAACTTCATAACCCGATGGTCAACTGCCATTTCGTCCGATGTAGTTTGGGATACTCAACACACAACACAACACTTTGGGAAATCTTAATCAAAACTTGGTCTTTAACCAGAATAAAATCTAAATTAAAAAAATTGGATATTTTTTTCTTAATACTATATGCACTACGTTTTAATAAAGACTAAAATTACATGTGGGAAAACCCTATTGGCCACTCTGTAGAGTACAAGATCAACTTGTTTATAATAGAATAAAATAAACTTAACAGAACGTTACCCAGAGGTGATTCGCACATCGCAATGTCATTCAGGTCGTTCCGGTCATTTGTGTCGCCAATAGATTTAACTTGTAAGCAATAGGTTAACTTAATTATTTCAGATCTAAAGCTAATATCTAATTTCATAAAAAATACGAGTGATAAAATTAAGCCAGTATAAATAATTGGCTTCAGGTGATTTAAGTAAGGAAGAATGTTCTCTTTGGAATGAATTTTAACCCCCGCCGGAAAAAGAGGGGTGTTATAAGTTTCACGTGTGTTGCTGTGTATCTGCGTGTCTATCTGTGGCATCATAGCGCCTAAACGGATGAACCGATTTTAATTTAGTTTTCTTTTGTTTGAAAGTTGATTTTGTCGAGAGTGTTCTCAGCTATGTTTGAATAAAATCGGTTCAGTCGTTCAAAAGTTATGGGTGTTTTACTGTTTGAATCGGGGTGTTTTCGCAAGATAAAAGTCTCGGGGGCTTTTAAATTTTGAAAATTTACTTGTTTAGTTTGCTAACATAAAAGATAGCTTGATCCCTGTGACATATTATGTCAAACTGACGTATACGTTATTGTTAGCCTGTCAAGCGCTATTGTTACTGTATTGATATTGACAGCTGTCGCAGAGATCAAGCTATCTTTTAAGATGTATAATATATAGATCATGTTGGGGTTAATAAGGTGGACACCAAAGAAAAGAACTGTTTTAGGGTTTGGATAATAACAGTTTAATTACCCTTTGTTTTATACAGGGTGTTTGGAAGGGAGCTGTACATACGCCTAGGGTAGAAACTAGGGATAGTCTGCTACCTACCCCCGCCCATTATATTGACCTTGGCCTCAAGGTTTTTTTTTAATTTATTATTATTTTTTATTTGACTTTTTTATGATTTTTTGACTAAAACTACCTGTAGCTCAAAATCTATCCATGGGACCGGTCGGCTAATGGTCTTGTTTTAATCGTTAGAGTCTTAGGGTCCTGCAAAAAATTATTTTACACCAGAAAATTGTGGAGAAGAAAAGTTATGGGGCCTGAAGTACCGTAGTAAGGTAAAGAAATAATTTTAAGGGCAACTTTCTATGGGGTTTAAAAAAAAACTAACAGGGTTGGAGTTCTTCTGATTTTTTTAAAACATCCTCAGTCCATGCCCTTTCTAACGATATGCTAAAAGTGTAATTATCACTTTTAGTTTTAAAGTTATTAATTAATTTCCGCAACTAGGGCACTTCAAGCAAAAATTTCAACTAATGAAAATTAAATGTGTTCGATCGTAAAAGGATGGCAAATGAAACAAAAAATTTGGTAATGACTAATGTCATTAAATTACAAATTTTAATTAATTACTAATTTTAATTAATTACAAATTTTGTTCAAATTGATGACCATTGACCTGTAAACATGCTCGGCACCTCTTCCTCATCTCCACGGTCACCGTTCTAAGCAGCAGTTCCTCGCGCATTGTATCGAATGCGGCGTGGATCCTGTTAATTAGAACCTCCCTTGTTGGTACTTCTTCTGCGTACACCAACTCTTTCGCCCTTCCCCAGACGTAGAAGTCGAGTGGGGTAAGGTCAGGCGACCTTGGGGGCCAGGGAATTGGCCCACCCCGACCAATCCAAGAATTAGGAAAGCAGTTGTCCAGAAGCTCCCTCACTGCTAGGCTCCAATGAGCAGGACAGCCGTCGTGCTGGAAGACTATGGGCCGATCTTCGTCAAACACTTCTTCCGCTAAATCAGGCAAATCGTTTTCGAGGAAATCTAAGTAGTTTTGCCCGTTTAGGTTGTCTGGCAAAAAGTGCGGCCCTATCAACCGATTACCGATGACGCCTGCCCATACGTTCACGGAGAACCTTCGTTGAAAACCTCTGTGCCTCTTGACTCTCGGGTTTTGATCTCTGGGTGCCCAGTGATGGAGATTGTGGTAATTTACAATTCCTTCCTTGTCAAACTTGGACTCGTCAGTCCAGAGAATACTCCGTAAAAAATTAATATCTTCCACGTCCGTATGGAGCAAGTGGCGGCAAAACTCCACCCTTCTTGCATAGTCGTTATCCTCTAAGCCTAAAACAATAAAAATATCAACGTTAGCGGTTTCCTTATGAATTAGTAGCTATGTAACATTGATTGCTATCTCTGTCTTTCCATTTCTCTCTCTCTCTCACACACATGCTCATGTTAATTTAAAAATTGCCTATGAAATTCACATGCTAGTTCATTACATAAGAGCTAAAAACAAAAACTTTATGTAAAAAATTACCTTGAACAGGGGTGTAGTGGAAAGGATGACGTCCATTTTCGCGAAGAACCGACCAGACTTTCCACACGCTTAAACCAAGCGTCCGGGCTACGGTTCTTACGCTTCTGGTCGGATCTTCCTCAAATTCAGCCAATATGCGTTCTTCCGCAGCCAAATTTGGTTGAAATCTGTTCACGGCTGGTTCCCGGAAATTTAAATTTCCGGTTTCTCGCAGACGCCGATAAGTTGAGCCAAACGTTTGGTGGTTAGGCACTCGCCGGTTAGGATACCGTTCTTGATAAATCCTCCGTGCCTCGCGCCCATTGCAATCAGCCATTCCATACACCACCAGCATGTCGGTGTACTCTTCACTGGTAAATCCAGCCATTTTGCCAACAACAAGGTAACAAATAACAAAACTTAACAAAAACGAAGTAATAACAAACTCAACAAAATTAACGAAAACAGTGGAGCGTCGTAACGGCAAGTACGTAAGTTAGCTAAGATGGGTAAATCTCGACTGACTAACAAAGACCCCAACGAGTTACCTGCCCGGCCCCGTCGACCCAAGAGCGAAAGAGACATGACATGTTTTGTCTCTTACATGTTGCTCTCGTGTAAGAGTGAGACAACAAATTTGCCAACTGTAGGCCAAACTGGTTTAAATTCTGGAAATTACATTTGTCTTACAAATGTCGACTCGTGGTGGTAAAAGTGCCCTAGTTGCGGAAATTAATTAATAACTTTAAAACTAAAAGTGATAAATACACTTTTAGCATATCGTTAGAAAGGGCATGGACTGAGGATGTTTTAAAAAAATCAGAAGAACTCCAACCCTGTTAGTTTTTTTTAAACCCCATAGAAAGTTGCCCTTAAAATTATTTCTTTACCTTACTATGGTACTTCAGGCCCCATAACTTTTCTTCTCCACAATTTTCTGGTGTAAAATAATTTTTTCAGGACCCTAAGACTCTAACGATTAAAACAAGACCATTAGCCGACCGGTCCCATGGATAGATTTTGAGCTACAGGTAGTTTTAGTCAAAAAATCACAAAAAAGTCAAATAAAAAATAAAAATAAATTAAAAAAAAACCTTGAGGCCAAGGTCAATATAATGGGCGGGGGTAGGTAGCAGACTATCCCTAGTTTCTACCCTAGGCGTATGTACAGCTCCCTTCCAAACACCCTGTATATCGGAAAGGTGTGTGTAGCACGTGTGATTCTTTCTATGGTTGACGGAATACTGTACCGTGACCAGCTAGCATTTTAGTTTCAAGTGTTGACAAGGGCTCAAATAATAAACTATATAATTAATGGTTAGAGAGAGAAGGCTATAGTGTTGAATAGTATTGAATTATTTTTGATAAACTCCAACAGATCATATATTAGGGGAACTGTTAGCTTTGAATCTTCTGGTGTTATAATGTGGGATCATTAACTTATGCAACATCATCATCCCTTGTCTCATGGGTTGGCGTATCAAGTGTTCTACTTCCATTCTCTCCTGTCAAATTGCTCTCTTTTGTTTCATATTAATCTTCTTCACACAGTCAATCCATAATTCTATTTTACATGAGAATATCTTAACGCAATGCTCAATGAAAGGAGAAGATATAGTGGCCCAGTTTTCTAAAATAGGGTGTCCTATTCAGGAAAAATCGATGCCGTTCTAAACCTAAAAGCTATGTGATGCAAATAGCGAGATAGATATAACTTGTAGATAAGCAGATACTGGCTGATAGGAAATGTGACGCACAAAGTCTAGGACAGTAGAATATAGAACAATTTATTATAAATATTATAGTTAAAAAAAAACAAATTACTATCCACTTACGAATGCAGAACGAAAGAAAAAAATAATGAACC
This sequence comes from Orthosia gothica, assembly GCA_949775005.1. Taxonomy (NCBI): domain Eukaryota; kingdom Metazoa; phylum Arthropoda; class Insecta; order Lepidoptera; family Noctuidae; genus Orthosia; species Orthosia gothica. The sequence goes on from OX459044.1 coordinate 9,400,761, forward strand.
ACTAATATACAGTAAACTCGTTGAAGGATCAAATAAAAAACACACAACAATTAACAATGAACAATTCTGCTGTCCTATAGCTAGTGTCACTACTAGTGTCCGACCGAAACCGAAACTGAATTTCGGCAACAGTCTCAGTTTCAGCCGAAACCCGAAACCGAAACTGCCTTACAACGATAATATTTGAGGGAAAAATAAAGAAAACGTTATTATAATCAGTCAGTCTTTATTTTTTAACCGGCATCAAAAAAGGAGGAGGTTTCTCAATTCGACCGTATATACATATATATATACATTTATATATTTATGTGTGTTCGCATATAACTTCTTCATCAGTTTCATTTGTGAAATGAAACTGATGAAGAAGACCACAGATGGCCACTGGATCTCGTTGTCATGGGTATTAGAAATATCGAATAGCTAACCGACTATGATGAAGCAAATACTTATAAATAAATGGTACTGATGGATATGGTAACATCAAACTGATCTGATGATGAAGCCGGAAGGTAGGCGCTGGAACTCCGAAATAAAACAACGGATCCTAGTCTTATTTGGGCTTATTGGAATCGTCATGAGATTTACTTTAGCTTTGATGTTCATGATATTTTGAGGTACCTACCAAAACTAAAAAGAGATAACTCAAACTTTTTAACATAAAAATCAAACCGACTTTCAAAACAAAACTCTACAAAGCGAAAAATAACTTTCTTTTCCGAAGTCTGCGCAGTCTTCGACTTTTTAGGGTTCCGTAGCCAAATGGCAAAAAACGGAACCCTTATAGATTCGGCATGTCTGTCTGTCTGTCTGTCCGTATGTCACAGTCACTTTTTTCCGAAACTATAAGAACTATGCTGTTGAAACTTGGTAAGTAGATGTACTCTGTGAACCGCATTAAGATTTTTACACAAAAAAAAAAAAAAAAAAAAAAAATTGGGGGTTCCCATATTTGAAACTAAAACTAAAAATATATTTTTTATCAAACCCATACTTGTGGGGTATCTATGGATAGGTCTTCAAAAATGATATAGAGGTTTCTAATATCATTTTTTTCTAAACTGAATAGTTTGCGCGAGAGACTCTTCCAAAGTGGTAAAATGTGGGTCTCCCCCTCCTGTAACTTCTAAAATAAGAGAATAATAAAACTAAAAAAAATATATGATGTACATTACTATGTAAACTGCCAGCGAAAATTGGTTTGAACAAGATCTAGTCAGTAGTTTTTTTTTAATACGTCATAAATCGTAAACCGCAATTTACCAAGTACGGAACCCTTCGTGCGCGAGTCCGACTCGCACTTGGCCAGTTTTTCACTTATTGGTATGTTAATCAACATAACAACCCCTCATTTAAGAAAAAAACATTCGCATAAAAGTACTCTCTGCACTCTCACTGAACATGACCGATCACAGCGCGAGAGCTCCCAAATGCAATTTCGGTTTCGGTTGTAGTTTCGGCAGGTTTGCCGCCGAAACCGAAACTCATTTTTTTGTCGACACTAGTCACGACATATGACATTTTGCAAATTCTAAGTTTTTTTAAACCTCCGTTCTCAGCAAAAAATTCTCTATAGATCTCTCTAAGCAGTATTTTTCTACTATCAATAGAAGGCGGATAAAAAATTAAAACGCCCCCAAACCTATTTTTAACCGCCGCCGGAAAAAGAGGGGTGTTATAAGTTTCACGTGTGTTGCTGTGTATCTGTGTGTCTGTCTGTATCATCATAACGCCTAAACGGATGAACCGATTTTGAATTAGTTTTTATTGTTTGAATGGTGATTTTGTTGAGAGTGTTCTTAGCTATGTTTGAATAAAATCGGTTCCGCCCTGTTCCGCCGTTCAAAAGTTATGGGCGTTTTACTGTTGGAATCGGGGTGTTTTCGCAAGATAAATGTGTTGGGGGTTTTTTAAATTTTGAAATTTTACTTGTTGATACGATTTAGTATAGTTGTCGGCACGTAACTTGGTACAAGTCGTTTTAAGAGCTCTTTGGTTACCAAACGGGACGCGGGGAACGTTTAGCACCGTACCGAGAACGCGATTGGTTGGTCAGTTGACACAAGGATCGACTGACCAATCGCGTCGCGTCCACGACTGTATTTATTTTATGATCTTTGTATCTATTTTTACATACACAACAAAAGTTTACGTACGTCACGTCCTAGGCGACCACTGAAAATCAGTGCCGTGCTGTGGGTCTCCCACGGCACAGCATTATGCTGAGTGAAAGCAACTTTTCACCCTATTTATTTTATGTTATAAACAAAATGTAGGTAGTATTTATGATCTGATATATTGTTTTATTTTTTTCTCGCTTTTACTAACTTAATTGAAGTACTACCAATACTTTTGTTAAGGGTTTAGCATAAGCACGTGAATTATATTGTAAGTCGTTTTGTGTCAATTAAACACATTTTCTTTCTTTCACGTTCTGTTCGCTCAATATGGTGGTTGGCCAGTTCGCGCACTATTCGCGAACTTATCCCACTACGCCAAAGCCTTGCCAAGTTACGTGCCGGGGACTATAACTGATTTAATCTACTAATGTGTAATCTCTCGCATATGATTTATAGTTGATGATCTGCATCGATTTTTATTATTTTGTGAGTTTTGTTTTCTCAAAATAATATGATTTTGTCAGATAGTGACACTAGCTATAGGACGGCAAAAATTTAAATGTGACCAAGGCAAAGATGACCTTCCTATGGCACGAATATGGGTGCTTTACATATTTTTTCTAATGTATATGACTAGTATGTATAGATGCATCATTGTACATGCGTATCAGTGTAAATGTATAGCGTTTAAAGCCAATTAACTCTTGTTGAACAAGTTGACATTGCTGTTTATATGCAGTGCAATATTTATGGAACAGTAATGATAATAATATGCTTACATTTGTATTTGTCGCCTCGCCAAGCTGTTTACGAAAAGAGGACCGGACCATCCATTCTCTTCTTGCGGGTACCAGGGTAATAAGCGATTATGGGGTAAAATTTTGCGTGTTTTTGACAACTTAAAAGAAAAATGACAAATCTACATAATATAGTAATACAATATATATATAGGCAAGTAGTGCTGTGCTGGTGATAATGATTAACACTAATTTTGGGATAAATGAAGACTACTTTCTGTGTCTGATAAACGTAAACTATAATTTACTCTTCTTTTGTTCCAGATTTGAAACCGAAACACGCAAAAGGCACGATTCGAACGAAATTTAAAAAAAATCTAGTCATAAATAAACTCACTTTTTTTTTACAAAATTTAAAAAATGATATAAACCACTGATATATTAAAAGTAGATTAAGATTTGTACTTATTTTAATTAGTAGTATTATATAAAAGTGTAAATATGCAGATCTTAAAAGCACGTTTCGCTCTGAGAGCGACTGCTTCACAGTTCCAAGCATGGAGTACAGCGAAAGGAAGGACTGCTTCTTCGGTGAGTTCTACTTCATCTTCTTTTTACTTATCATCAAACGGGACAATTACGGTGGTTATTTTCGGTAGTTCATCAATTTTTTTATCGTATATCTAGAAGAGAATTCTAGTTTCGTTCATGAAACGACTCCATAGATAAATTCAGTTGGATGTGGTTGGATTTACCATACTCGGTAAATATATATTAAGGTAGGTTCAACTTTAGCTCATATATTATCTCTCAGAAAATATAATTCCACTTTACCGTCAGTTCCGACTAATAATTAAGAAATTTCACACGCCTCTAATTTGAACAACGCGTGCCTCGTGCCTTATCAAAGTTCAAACAATGTAAATCATCGGAGCAGACAATATAAATAATAAGAATGTAGCAATACAAGACGCTTGCGCAATATATATTTAATCAAATTAACAGATGGGTACCATCATACGCTCACATATTAATTACTTACTAAAATAAAATTGACATATATACAAGGGTGCTAATTAGTATTTTGACTGCTTTTTTTGCCTGTAGCGAAAAGCGATGCGTTGCGTTGCGATGATGTTTCTCCATCATAGCTAACCTTGATCCTTCTGAATTGTATTCATACTTCTTTAATCTTACCCATAGATATAAGAAAGGACTTATCCGTAGCCTTTCTTTGGTCTTCCTTCTGTCTGATAAATTGATCTGCTAATACTTCGCTCTACCGTCATCTGGTAACCACTCACTTAGGGCTCGGCTGTATTGGCTATTACCATACCACGTATAGCTAGTCTTGTTAAGTGTCCTTTAAGTCCTATGATGACTTAGGGCCCTTAATACTACACTGGAAAAATAATTAGGTATTGCGAAGTTTTTTGTTATTAGCAACAAAACTAGTTTTGTACTATTTTATTAATATTTATTTTTTTATAACAAAAGTTTGCCGAACGAGCAAGTTTTTAACCCCCGCCGGAAAAAGAAGGGGTGTTATAAGTTTCACGTGTGTTGCTGTGTATCTGTGTGTCTGTCTGTGGCATCATAGCCCCTCGTTTTTTTTTTTTTTTATTGAAAGGTAATTTTGTCGAGAGTGTTCTTAGCTATGTTTGAATAAAATTGGTTCAGCCGTTCAAAAGTTATGGGCATTTTACTGTTTGAAAAGGGGTGTTTTTGCAAGATAAACGCGTCGGGGGTTTTTTAAATTGTGAAATTTTACTTGTCTAACTTTAAAAAGCTAGTAAGAAAAAAGTTCGCAAGTCTCAATTGTTTTTTTCAGTTTATCGACTATGGCCTCACGACTTGAGTTCTACGATATCAAGATCAGAAAACTACAAGTCATCATCATCACTTATCTGATGTTTATTCCGATATATCTTGAACTCAGATAATATTATATTCTGGGAATCTTGGACTTCGACCTTTTTTATGTCACATAGATTTATGTGCAGTTGTTTGTGTCAATATAGTACACGCTTCTTTTATCTTATCGTAAAAATTACATGGCTCAACCTTTATCATATTTATCGGAAAATGAACGGTGTTTTCAGTTGTATTTTTGTTTGTTTGTTTCGGCAACATTCTTAACATTTTTCTGACCAATCAGACTGCTGTCACTCGAAAATCGTTAGATCTAGATCTGTGTTGACATTTATATACAAAGCTCTTGTTTCTAAGGCGTTCCTGTCTGGACTTTTCTTATATTATCGTACCTGTATTTAATTATTTTGATCTTCCAAATTTTCAATCAGTTTCAGAGTGTATTAAGGAATAAAATAACAATAGGTCATGCTTCTTATGTTCCTATAGGGAAAATTCATTTTATATTGTAGTTAAGGCAAACTACATGTTCATGTAATTAGTGTGTCACCTTCATGGTCTTTACATTCAAAAATAATTCCTGTTGTCATCATATATCGTCGGTTTGTGATGTAATATAAGCCAGGCTTAAATGACCTAATAACCATGCTTACTGATATTGTATCAACATGTAAACAGATAACGATATCTGAAGAAAACAAATAAAAAAACATAAAGATCCATAGAATTATCATAAACCATAGCTCTTATGAGTCCCATATTACCTATTCAGAGTATCAAAGACCTATTATTAAGTGTGGATAAACTACAGTGAAAGACCAAAGAAACGAGATGGCGGATTTTGTAAACGATGACTCAGCTAAAAACAGAGGCAATACTGAGATGACAGCTAGAGGAGATATATGGATGATGCTTCATCCAGACAACACTTTTGAATCGAATCAAATAAATTAGGAATTGGGCGTTATTAAGTGGCAGGAAAGTAGTTAACGAAATACACATGCATTATCCAACCTCATCCATATGCAGTGGAATTTTACAAAAAAATTATTGTTGACGTCTATGCCATGAAAACCCCATCAAAGTCACTTGATATTATTGCCTATCGTCATATCTAAATGCCATCAGATAAAACCATTAAAACATCATTAAGGCAGAATTGGATCTTAACTTTAATGAAAATATAGATAGAATTTACATTGTATCTTTGTGAAAATTACTTTAGATAACTAAATGCAACTATCTTATCAAAATCGTATCATTAGATGTGCCAATCTTCCTCTGTAAGTTCTTGTTTAGTGTACTTATCTCAAGAATTACTGTACCGATGCTGATGAGATTATGCCACTCCTCAAAAATGTTTCAGCGTGCTGCATACTCCATTGCAATTTGCATGTTTTATACAAATGATTAACTTTGTTTATTGCAGGCTGCTTGATCAATCGTAGATGTTCTGTAATTAATCTTGCCTAATCATGTATGTATTTATCTGACGATAATTGCTTACCTAAAGGCCGTTCAACCTTGTCCATTTGATTATCTTTGTCGATCCTACCTGCTAATGTATTCTATGGTCCTACTCCTTTATCATAATCTACTAGGCCCGCTTTAAATTTTCGGAACCGTTATTTACGTTGCGCGGCGCCCTTAGCGTCTATCACGTCATCATCTTCCCGCCCCTATCTCATGTGACTTTGGGTCGAACCTGTTCTCTACTTCCATTCTCCCCTGTCAACCATATTGAGGTCTTTTACCATAAAACCAATAATTGCTATCGCGATTTTGCCTATAACCAAGCGTGTAAATTCTTCAATAATTAATTTATATTGAATCAAAAAGCTACCGAAAGCTTGGACTGGCTCGGAATTGCTCTAACATAGGTACTAACTGCCTTAATCGAATTCTCCACATCTGTTTCAAGTATTTTCTAACATCCGCAGTTTCCACGACTGTAATCATGTTTTATCGATCTACTTCCGTGCCTAGCGCTTAGTAGCGATAAATCAAGGAAGGTAAGTACGGACAATAGTTGAGATTAGACATGAGATTACATATTTTTCTTATATTACTGCCGTCATTGACTTTTTCAGCTCTTGCAGATAGTTTTAATGATTTCATCCTCATCACTTCTGCCCGGTATCACCCACTGATGGGTATTTCTCTCCGCATTACAAATTGTGTTTAAAAGGTGCACCTACGACACAGGAGAAATTTCTAGAGCCGGGCAACGTTTTAAAAAAATGCTCTTCGCTTCTGCCGTCATCCGTTTTGGACTGTCATCGTTTACATTCTCCAACATATTAGTTATTACAAAGGCTTCTATCATCAATTTCCCTTACAGTACTAATTCCACGTCCAGCTGCCATGACAATCATTACCCGTTCACTATCGTTATCTTCAGCAATTGTAGGTGAAGTTTATGTGTTTATTGCACTTAGACCTTTATCTGGGAACTTGCTTATGACCACGAAAATTTACGACACTCGCAAAAGACAAGATTTAGTTGTACATACCTATTTGTATTTTGATAAGAGTTTGTTTAGTCTTTTAGTGTTGATTGTGTTTATGACGCATAAGAATTGTGTTTTCAATGATGTAGATGTATATATTACTCTATCTTCAGTGATGTAGGAATTATCAATATTGCTGTCTTATGAAACCTATTAGTGGTAGTTAGTAGTTACGTTGCATCAGCTGTCCGTTTATTTTACCTATTGCACTTCGATAATAACGTTACTGAACTTATGAATGATAATGTTGGCTCAGATTTTATCAACATGATAAGTTTATTTATTAAAATTGGCAAAGTAATTGGCCTCATGGTCAACACTCAGGTAGTCAGGTAGCGTCACCTTTTCTTTCTGTTATGCCAGATTTTCGTGTTCTGTTGCCTCATCACAAATCTTATTTTAGTCCAACTTCCTTTATTTTACTACACTTCATGATATTGGCCACAATTTTGTCTCTTAGATCTTGCTAACATAGATTCCCATTAGGTACTAATGTATTCCATAAACAATAGCAGTTTAACGTAGAACAAAGCATAACCCGGTACGGTCAGCTCCAAAACATCCGTCCTCCAATCCAACGAAGAAACATAATTATGTTGCACCAGGATAAACAATTAGCTATTCACTCCAAATGGTTTTGATTTCTTCGGTATCAGCTTGTAAACTTCCACTGCTAAATAAGAGCGAAAATAAACTTCAGTCTAACGAGACAGAACCCTCCTTTCCAAAAAGAGAAGACATACATATATAAACTCACGCCTTTTCCCCATGAGGTAAGGTAGAACCTCCAGAACGCCGCAACGGTTGAAAGACTATGTCCCTATTCACTCAAGCACCACGAGATTCGCTTGGGGAATATAGATAGAATTGCAACTTGAAAAGAAGAGGAAGTGGAGATGTGACCTCATTAAGTAGTAGGTTCCTTATTTTTTTTGGGTGGGTAATCATCCAATGACTTCGCCCGCTCTGGGTGAAGCGGGAGGGCGTGTCAGACTTATACTGACTAAAACCCACCCGTGTTCCTTCTGTTGCTTGAGCCAGGGCCGCGGTAACTCTTTTACAAATTTAATCGCGACCCACTATGTAGTACTTACTTTTAAAGAAGGCAGAAAGTCGGTGCTGTCTATCGTTGTCTTAACTTACTTTATCGCCTTTATTTCAGTAATAGACAATAGTGGCTTTTCCTTAGGCAAAAAATTAACGACCATGAATTGTAATTTTAACTAAATATAAAACATGTCTATATCTCCTTCTTCCAGGACGCGAAGAATGTGGAATACAAGCCAATCAGAAGTGTGCTGGTGGCCAACAGAGGCGAGATCGCGATCCGAGTTTTCCGAGCATGTACCGAGCTGGGAATCCGATCCGTCGGGATCTACAGCGAACAGGACAAGCTGCAGATGCACAGGTAAGGATCTAGATGGATGCTAGAATATAGAGAAGAGTGACATTTTATTTATTTACACGAAGTAGTTAAATAAAATAGTAAAAACTCTCCTCTAAAGCTGAAAGATTTGATTATTTGTAAGTTTGTTTGTAATGGATAAACTCAAAAACTACTTACCCGATTTTGAAAATTCTTTCACCAATAGAAAGCTACATTAATCCTGAGTACTTTTTTATGCGGAAAAGGGGTCATGTGGGGTGGGCCGCGGGAGCAAAGCCGCGGGGAAAAGCTAGTACCTTAGATACATGAATTGGTGTAACAAGAGTATAGTTTACATTCGCGCAGTCGCGTCGTTGCGATCTCCATCCGTCCGAGTTCAGAACATTTTCAATTCGATTAAAACACGGCAATCAAATTCGGTCTCGGTTTGTATGCATTGCGCAGTCGCACTTAGCTGAAATACCGGCGTAGCCTGATAATGATCTACTGCCTGATGCTTGATCGACGAGGCTCAGGCAAGCCAGTTATTGAAACTGGGACTTACCAGCCATACTATGCTTAGCTTCTTTTTCGAGGTAGAAATTGTCATGAATTTCTTTTGTCAGACTTACCTTCTGGTACTGACTATGGGCTGACTTTTCAATAGTCAGCTGTTAACTGAGGAATAAAAATGGCCGTTTGACATATTTTCTATACAAAAACTGTCAAACCGCCATTTTTATTCCTTAGTTAAAATTTATCAGACTATTGAAAAATCGGCCATAAAAAAAACACCCCAGTGTTCTCTAGCACTCTTGCCATATGCTTACCTACGCCACAGATAATATAGTACTAGCATACAGATGCCTGATCATCCGCCGACGTAACTAGCGTTTTTCGTCTGATTAAGCTGATTATTTTTCTAAGAACATCGATCCGTGACACGGATATAGATGGTGTTAGCCGCGACTTGCAAGTAAAAGGGTTTACTCTGTTCGTATATAGGTACTTTTTTTTTAAATAAAGTGATGATTTGATTTATAGATATTTTTTGAATGATTTTTACAGTTTCATTGCACCAAACTGAAACAAATTAAAAAATCGAGTGGATGCCTCAGAAATTTAAAAACGCGCCATCTACTGCAATCAATTTTAAATGATCCTTTCAAATAATCTTTGAAATTGGAATTAGGTGCCCAAGATTTTTTTTTTTTTGAAAATCTCTAGAAAATCTTAATATTTCACAAAACTCAATAACAAACCGAAGCTTATCACGCCATCTAGTGCTATTTATTTGACCAAATTTTCTTTCTTCGCGTTGGGTGATACCTACGCTAAGCCGATTTTTAGATGCTCTGTCTTATAACCGCAGTTATAATAAAAAGAGCAGGCATGGAAGTTTATTTAACCTGAGATATAAACGTAAACATTTACCAGTGATTAATATAACAGATATGTTGTTTCCGTAGGTAATTTATCAGACTTTTTAAATCATAGAATTATTAATGATGCGAGTATCCTCGTACATAAATGGTTAATTACTATACCTACTCGCAGTAGTGTCGGTGGTTGCGGTTGGCTCAGCGGAATTTTAATAAAGCATTTTCATTGAGTAAAACCCCTGTTATTCAAATAAATAATTAGAGCAAAACTTTTTTTTTCGATCTTTTTAGTTTAAAATTTGTTAACTTGCAATGTATATAAGTATGTAAGTGAATTCGGTTGAAATCTAGCAACTGAATTTTAAAGCAGTTATCCGCCACCGATTAAGATGAAATTTTGCATACACGTTTAGTTTGGATGACAATGCATGGTTAGCTAAGTGTCGTCATTCTAAATCCAATATGGCGGACGGCCCAAGCTGGCGGACTAGTTATTTTTTGTGCACTGCTCATGCATGATATGGGTAGGTATCAAACGAAAGGGTTTGCTGGTAGAATACGAAAAAACCTTGTTTAAAAAATAATGATTTTATAAATTTTTAGGTTATTACTTATTACTTTAAGAACTTTTTTATATTTGCTTACATTGTCCCACTGTTGGGCAATGGCTTTAAGTGATTATACTTAACTAGCTGACCCCCGCGGCTTCGCTCCCGTCAACTGCCTACCTACCAACTCTACCCTACCTACTCTACCTAACCTACCCACAGAAAAAAATATAAACATAAACCATCTACTAAATAGTCCGAACAAAGCCTAAACATTTGGTTTGGATAGGTGAGCCCGTTCTTGAGTTATAAAATTACAACTAAAAGTGGCATTGTTTATATATAGATATATTTTTCGTAGTGTCTGGCAAAAAAGTAAGATATTCGTAATATAGTTGTCACGCAAAAATCTCTTTTTGTATTAGTTTATTCACTGTAAAATACATCTTCTCGATCATAATTTATCCAATAACTTCTAACTGATCAAAATTTACTTTCAGACAAAAAGCCGACGAATCATACCTCGTTGGTAAAGGTCTGCCGCCCGTAGAGGCGTACCTCAGCATCCCGGAGATCATCAGGGTAGCTAAGGAGAATGACGTCGATGCTGTACATCCAGGTTATGGGCTGTTGTCTGAGAGGTAAGATTCTCCTTTTATCTTGTTATCCTTTATGTATCCATAGGTTGTGACAACTCTAGTCCTGTCTTGGTTAGTGTGGTGTTCACTAGTAACACTGGTTTTTTGGGTTTCATAATAAAACAACCTGATTTATCAGTAAGTAGACAGCACTGAATGGGACGTCCAGACACCGCTTGGGGCAATCTAATAATGAATAGACGAAACATTCAAATGCTGCTAATGTTTATTAAGAGGATGCTACATTTAGGAACTATAACCATATAATTGCAGTGCATCTCTGGAGCCGAGTTTCTCACCACTAAATTATCGAAGAATTAATGTGACAAATTATCAAGCACGCGTTATCTGCTGTGATTGGTTGAATGAATTTTCAACAGCCAATCACAGCAGATAACGCTTGCTTGACAATTTGTCACATTAATTCTGCGATAATTTAGAGGTGAGAAACTTGGTCTGCAACTTTCTCCCACATTCACTACGCGATATTCTCTCAATGTCTTCAAGAGGAAAATTATGGAGTATTTTTTTTTCAACTCAATCTATAAATAATATATTAGTTAGTAAGTAAGAAATAATTTACTTGCTCAAACATGAGGAGGTACATTAAACACAACAAATAATTGTCTATATGTGAGGAATGTAAAAAAATCAAGTAGATGTGTATATATATACGTATGTATTTATAAACGTAGGTCTTTTATGTATTATTATTATAAGTTTTTTTTTTTTAAGTTTCCCCACACTAGGAATTTCTTCCTGTATCGTGGGTGCGTTTACAAACATATAAACTCACATACACAACACCCAGAGCCGGAACAACTATCTGTAGGTCATACAAATATTTGTTCCTTGCGGGAATCGAACCCGCGACACGCAGCGCAGCAGTCAATCGCTCAACCACTGCGCTAACCGTGCACCCATTAATAATTAGAATCTTACTGTTAAATTATACACTGGATTCTCTGTTATTATATGATATCTATCACTCAAAGGTTTGCTGGAAGAAAACTCCATTTGGAGTTAAGCTCGCTTTTGACCATAATATTCCTTTCAATTTGATTAAATGTTTTTTTAAGCAGTTGTAAATCTGATACAAAAACAGCATCGATCCGTGCCTTGTGCATCGGAAAGCCAACTTCAAGGCGGCCCAGAACTTTGGAGTTAATTGAATTAATCTGTTCATCTTAGTCTTAAGAGCTACTTTCGCCTGTACCTTTCACAGGACTGGAATGATTACCATATTCACATTACACATATTCTCTATTATAGGTCAGATTTCGCTCAAGCCATTCTGGACGCTGGTCTCCGGTTCATCGGACCCTCTCCCTCCGTGGTGCAGCAGATGGGAGACAAGGTCGCCGCTAGGAAAGCTGCCATTGATGCTAGTATGTTAAAAAAGAAAGATAATTACTATGTAGAAACTATTATGTTGTATATTATATAGTTTAGTATAATATTATGAAAATATTATACTAAACTATTATGTTGAAACTGTAGACATTGACTTATTAGCCTAAGATCCCACTACTAAAATCTGCAGATGTTTTTTGTTTTTGACAAAACTTCATTTTCATTTACTTTAATAGTAGAATAGATTGCTGCAGGGTTGCGTGGCAATATTTAGCCGCACAAGCGGACCGCGTGTTTTTCTGATGACGGCCAAAATTTTGTAATACATTACAAAACTACTCCACTTGGCTTCAAACACTGGATTATCACCAGACTGAAGACCTAGTACAACAGAAGTACTCATTAAAATTTACACACACCAACACTAACCTACACACACACCATCCACATACGCGCACACATACACGCACTCGCGTACGCATACATCCACACACACTCACATATATGCAAAGTTATTGCAGACCAAAGGATCATGCGCATCTTTTATTTCTTTTGTTTTACTATGTTTATTTTTAAAATTAATTTATTGCACAGCTTATAGTAATGTTATGAAATATATCACAAATGGGCGAAGACACTGGCTCCTGTAACACAGGTTGCTACCTAGCACAGGAGCCAGGGCTTCAAATAAGTATGATACACCTGTATTTTGTGTCAATAAACAATTTTATTTTTATTTTTTATTATTAAGTCATACTAGACCGATCAGCTATCTTCGGGAGCGGTCGTGTGCGTTTGGACGGCCATATTATGCAAGTGGCTGAATCAGCTGTTGATCTAAATAAAATAATAAGAAACTATCAATCATCTGTAGCTAACGTGCGTTTATTTTGCATTGATTGTCGTTCCAGAAAAAGCCTATTGTGCTCATAAAATAATTTTATTTTTCAGAGGTCCCAATCGTCCCCGGTACTGACGGTCCAGTGACCACAAAGGAGGAAGCGTTAGAGTTCTGCCAACAACATGGTCTGCCAGTTATATTCAAGGTCGGTTCATAATTACCTTATTTTACCCAACTGCTTTATAAGTAGGATATGTAATGATTTTAAGTGATACTTCAAACGAAGTACCACTTCAATGGTCAATTGTAATTGATGCGTCACGTATTGGTAAGTTTCGTTACATGAGAGAGAAAAAAGATATAACTCCTTCCTACTCTCACACTAGATCTCTCTTAGTGATCTTCCTAAGGCATGACGCGATTCGATTAATCACACCTATAGGTAAGCAATTTACAACCAGAAAAATCGCAAGTAGGGTAAACCAACCTACCGCTGGCACCCCTCCTGTTATTGGCACTTCTAAGTTTGAACGCAAAAAAATAAGAAATCCATAGATGGAAATGTTGGAATTTCTATGGTAGTAATTGAATTTTAGATAGCTTTATTATGATTTAGTAAAATCTATGTATAATTACTATTTCACTGGATGTAACAACTCTTAAAATAAAGATTAGAATATTTCCTTCGATGTCATTATAATTTATGTACGCTAGTGCATTTCAATATGATTTTCTGGGAATTTGATTACGAAGCTAGGGGGCACTCCTTAAAGTGTCAATAACTGGTTATCTTACCCTACGTTCACATGGACGCAAAGCGATGCAATTCGACCGATTTGAACTTGAAATTTTCTTAGAACGTACTTGTGCGATATCGTCTATCGACGAAATTTAAATTGCGTTTTGTCATCAACAAGCTGCCTTATTCTTATTTTTTAAGAATGTTTACTGCTATCACTTGTACCATGTTGAATTCTCTAATGTCATGATGATTAATGATGTATTTATTTTGTGGGTGTGTTTTGATCTGATACTAATTGACTGATAGCTTAAAAGTCATGTTATTTACGTATTGTGTTTCAATCAACAATTAATTTAAGGAGCCACTTAAAGGTGGGCCTTTCCTAGGCCTTCCTTAAAGTGCCAATAACAGGTAATCTTACCCTACGTTCACATGGACGCAAAGCGATGCGATTCGACCGATTTGAACTTGAAATTTTCTTAGAAGATACTTAAATGTATAATGTGCGATATCGCTTATCGACGCAAGTTTAAGTGCGTTTTCCCATCAACAAGATGCCTTATTCTAATTTTAAGAATGTAATTACTTTTATCACTTGTAAAAAAAAAAAAAAAAACAAGCCAAGCCTTCTTTTTTTAAAACATAAAAAAAGAAAACTTAGACTAAACAACATAAAAGTAACAATGTGTGTCCCACGGCTGCGCCAAATAGGACCAGTTTAGCAAAATGTCGGGCAACTAGTGTCCGACGCTGGTTTTCAACTGGACCTGTGACCGACGACGTGACGGACGTAAAGCAGTTTCATAGTAACTAAATGTGTATGTGAAACAAGTACTTACTTCTATAAAAGATAAAAAAAATAGATGTGTAGTATATGTAATTACAAATAATAAAAAATGGGAATGGTAACACCGGGAGGGGACGCCCTAGAAAGACATACATAGACCTTTTAAGTGATGTTCTTCAGAAAGACCAGGGATTCATAACCGGCGTGTGTGTATGACTAGATGTATGAACGTGAGTGAAGCAAAAGAAGTATGTAAGGGTTGTAGCAGGTGGCGTTCTGTAGTTTCTGCCTACCCCCATGGGAAGCGTGAGTTTATGTATGTAAAAAATAAATGTACACTACATAAGAATAAATAAGGTGAGTATGACAATAAATGAGGTGTGGGTAGGTAGGCTAATGGGTCATATTATTGAGGCATTCAGTGCAACTATATCCAGCTAAAGGCGCCGATTCCCTTGAGTAGCTGATTTTAAAATGAGAATCACGTCTAAACGGCTAGTCGTAATTTTTTTGGAATAAATGTATGTTATATTAGACCATTTTCTTAATAATTTCATCTAAGCCGAATTTGAGTTTTATTAGTATAACATAGTGTAATTAATTTCTAAAGTTATGTCTAAAACGAACAAAAACACAACAATCGCACCAAAACCGCTGGGCGTATTTTAATTAAATTGACACCATATCAAAGACAATTTATTATCTACATTTTGATCTGAAGCTTTTTTTTAATGTCATAGAATGATAAGGAAAGTACAAAAAACTACTAAATTTTGGGTCGCGCGGGTGTGAAACGAGAGCGCGTTTTGTTCCCTCAAGGTCGTTGGCGTAGGTTATTAAGAAAATGATCTAATATAACATATATTTTTTCCAAACAAATACGACTAGCCGTTTAGACGTGATTCTCATTTTAAAATCAGCTACTCAGGGGTATCTGCGCCTTAAGTTGCGCTTCCACCAGATACTACCGTAATGTGTCCATTACGATGCTGAATTCTCTAATGTCATGATGCTTGATGATGTATTTATTTTGTGGGTGTGTCCTTGTCTTTATCTGATTGTAATTGACTGATAAATTATTGTAGAAGGCATATTTTTTGTAATCATGACCGATGAGAAATACTTTTGCTAAATAATGTTAATTACGTTTTGCGTGTTATCATATGATGATATTATTAGCACTTACAACAAGTTGCTGACCAAATGTTTAGTACAAATGAAGGATACAGGCAAAAATCAGGGAATGTCCTAAAAAAAAGATTTTGAGAAAAACGCAGTTAAAAGTTTAGAAGTATGTAATTTTTATCCTTTTTCTTTACCGGTATGTCAAGGACATTATTATTTAATTATTATATGCTTTATTGTACACCTTAAAATACATTTATAACAAGAAACTTAAAAACAGTACAAATACAATGGGCGGCCTTATCGCATAGCGCGACACCGACATTAGATATCTTTACCGTGCCGACATATAACCAGTATGATAACGTAGATCCACGGGAGGTACTATAATAAATAATAAAAATTATAATAAAATTGTTTATTGACACAAAATACAGGTGTAACATACTTATTTGAAACCCTGGCTCCTGTGCTAGGTAGCAACCTGTGTTACAGGAGCCACTACGAATGCCATTATGAAATTTGGATTTAAAAAAAAGTTCAATGTCAACCTATACTCTATTTGAAATAATATTAGAAATTTTTACAACCCTGTTTTACATTCCGGTCAACCGATTTTGAGTTCTATCTTCTTATATATAAAATTCTCGTGTCACAATGTTAGTTACCATACTTCACCGAAACAGCTTAACCGATTTTTATGAAATTTTATATGTATATTCAGGAGGTCTGAGAATCGGATTCTATCTATTTTTTAATAGGTAGGGTAGGGTAGGTAGGTTAGGGTAAGGTAGGTAGGGTAGGATAGGTAGAGTAGGGTAGGATAGGTAGAGTAGGGTAGGGTAGAGTAGGTAGAGTAGGTAGTGTAGGGTAGGATAGGTAGGGTAGGGTAGGTAGTGTAGGGTAGGATAGGTAGGGTAGGGTAGATGAATGTTATAGTGTTTTCATGGGAAACAAAGTTTGCCCGGTCAGCTAGTCCCGTGAATATAAGGATGACATAAATAGCATAAACCTGTTACCAAAACTAACTGTTTAATACAGCTGCCATTTGTCATATTACCAACGCAATAGAAGTCAAAATCGGTTAAACGGGCTGTAAAATGGGATTATTTAAATGTCTATTGTTATCACAAATGGATTATAGCAGACAGATAATAATTAAAAACTACGATATGACATCATTTTGTGATGATATATAATTAAAATAATTTTAATTATTACAACCTTTAAGGCATTCAAATTAACGATTGAATTTATTTCTAAGTAACATACCTCGATCTCGATAGTAACCCCCAGTTTAACTAACAAAAATATAAACTAATCGGTTGTATGGATTATTGTCAACAGTCAATCACAGCCCGGCGAGCACGGCCTACTTTGACATAGCTTAAGTCACACTTTTTATCACAGTTTGGGCGATAAAGCCATTTTGTCATAAATGCTAGCACGGCGGCGTGAGATATTTTCTTGACTTGTGGCTTATCGTCTTGACGTTTATTTTTCTTTTTCGGAAATTTTCTAATATTATTGCAATTTCGGTTTAACCTTGTCCATAAAAACCATTTAGGTTCTGAGAAGCATACCCCTACGATGCACTGTTTCCGAATTATGGGCCTCCGAATCTCATTTTATTTTGCATATTTCCAAAATGGTATCTCGAACACGGTATGTCCTAGGCAAAAAGTACCACGCCACCATACACATGCCACCCCCATGCTAGCAGCATCCCAACATGAATTTATGAAAAGGTTTTTTTTTTACCTTGCATGGTTTTCGATATGTACATAGTACTACAAATTCTTACAGAAAATATTTTCGGTCATGACAAGTTATGATAAAATATGTCATGGCTAGAAAGGCATGTCGCGCCTTTAAAATATGTCACATGACATAATTTATCATGTCTTGTCACAAATGTCTTGGGTACGCCCATGCTCACTAGACAGGAATGTTCGTTATTTTGAAAAGTTACATTATTTTTCCGATAATTTTCATTTGGGAGGATGGATATTTTCATGTAACTCCCTGTTTACATAAAAAATCATATAAAAAGCCTATTATTTCACGCATTACATTTTTTCTTTTACATCTTAAAGATTGTTATTTTACTTCGTAGTAAAATAACAATATAAAACATTGCTTATCAGATTTTTAATCATAAACTTTGCAAAAATTGTTTACATTGTATAATTTGTATAATTTGTTTTCATAAGACATTTTTAATTTTAAAAAAAATCATATTAATTTATTCAAATTATTATTTAAAAAAATAGTGTTAATATTTAATTCATTGGTTTATCAATACAAAATTAATACTGCGATAAATTTCATTAATGATTAATATAATATTTTTTTAAATAAATTAATCTTCCAGGCTGCATACGGAGGAGGCGGTAGAGGCATGCGAGTAGTAAAGGAGATGAGCGAAGTAGAGTCTTCGTTCGAGCGAGCCTCGTCTGAGGCGCTGGGGGCCTTCGGCAACGGATCCATGTTCATTGAGAGGTTCATCGAGAGGCCGCGCCATATTGAAGTGCAGTTGTTGGGTGAGGAACTTCTTACCTGCACATCTTTTATCATTGAAAAAACAAAAAAGACTGTCGCGTGCTTCGGATAATCAATACACCTGTATCTCCAAAGGGATAGGCGAAAGTAGACCTTTTTGTCATTTATATAAGGGTCGAGTTATTGTCACTCGGACATAAACGCAAACTCACGCTTCTTCAGAAATTCTTGATTAAAAACCCATTACTACTTTGGCCGTCATGGGAATCGGACCCAAGTTCAACAGTAGTCCATTAGACATCAATAATATATTTTTATTATATAAATATTTGATTATATTTATTTTATTATACATATTACTTGATTATATTTGTTTTATTATAAATATTATTTGATTATATCTCATGATTTCTAGGTGACAAGGCCGGCAACGTGGTCCATCTATACGAGCGTGACTGTTCCGTACAGAGAAGACATCAGAAAGTGGTGGAAATCGCACCCGCACCCGGATTGGACCCCGAGGTAAGGAACAGTACAATTTTGTGAAGTATTGTATAGTTGATAACTTCTTAAGAAAAGTATTCGTTTGAAAAACACTCACATACGCGTACAGTTTTCAACGCAACTAGCATATTTAACCCCCTCTCCCCATTGGTGATACGTGGTGAGGTTTAAGACTAAAATCTGGTCATATAATTTTATTCATCGGCCTCACCAATAACATTATGCAAAGAGGTTTTGTTCAACCAAAGACAAAAATATACTCGGAAACCAAATAGGGGCCAATAACTATGCAAACAGCGTTGATGGCACAGACATACATCTAACTAGATAACGCAAGTCCCTCCATCTGTATGAAAACCAAGCGTGCCACTTTTTCACAAAAAATTTAAAAACAAATTTACTTACCAATCAAAGAAAAAATTTCCAATGCCTCGGCCAACTTTTTCTTTACATTCTTTACAGCTCAATACGGCAAAAAGAGGCATCTTTCTCGATTTCGGTGGATTTTCGGTGCCGATAATGCTAAATGAAAAGCTCAGATTACATAATTGATCGTAACTTTACTCCGTTTTTTGGCCCGCGAAGTACATACAAACGCGTCATCTATTTATGTCTTAGGTTGATGGCCTCTACAATAGCTATTTTCAACCACACGTAACAACTTATGTGATTATGTTTCAGATAAGAAAGAAGATGACAGACTGTGCCACTCACTTAGCAAGAGCCGTCGGTTACGAAAACGCGGGTACCGTTGAGTTCCTGCTTGACGACAAGGGCAACTTCTACTTCATTGAAGTCAACGCTAGGTATGTACTCTAAACACGTTACAATAGAGCCTAAAATAGACCTGCAGAAGATTACAGACTGTGCCACTAACTTGGCAAGATCCGTCGGTTACGAAAACGCAGGTACGGTTGAGTCCCTGCTCGATGTCAAGAGCAACTTCTACTTCATTGAGGTCAACGCCAGGTATATACATTATAATAGAGTCTAAAATAGACTGGCAGAAGACGACAGACTGTACCACTCACTGGGCAAGATCCGTCGTTTACGAAAACGCGGGTACGGTTGAGTTCCTTCTTGATGACGAGGGCAACTTCTACTTAATTGAAGTCAACGCTAGGTATTTACTCTAAACACAATACAATAGATTCTAAAATAGACTGGCAGAAGATGCTGGAATGCACGCCCACTCCCGCCTACCCGCGAATAACGATAGTCGAAAGTCAGAGTGACGTCACAATGCCAGGTGCATATTCATTTTGAACGAGCAGTAGTTTGGGTACTCAAATAAGAAAATACACTAGTTTCAGTTCACCATATTGAACTACGTTGGAAGGTCTCCCACTCGGTGGACCAATAACCTGATTAAGGTCTAAATTTGCGGGAGCAGGTATTTCGCCTGAAATGATGATGATTTTCTTCTTTTCGTGTGAGGATGTGATGTCAGAGTTAATTAAGCCGCCTCTGGGAACCCCACAGGCCTTTAACTTCGCTATTTCAGACTTACATTAACTATATAAGTCCAGGTTTCCTCACGATGTTTTCCTTCACAGTTGCCGTAGCCTTGATGATGATTACCTTCTAATGATTACTATGAGACTTGAAAATTTGTCTTTTTGAGAGCTATATTATTTACGACATGGCATTTCAATTATTCATAGAACTTTGACGACATCCACGTACCTAAAATTCCCTGAACCATCAGAAAATCTAACTTTACCCCTCTTTTTCTCAGGTTGCAAGTAGAACACACAATCACAGAAGAAGTTACAGGTATAGACTTGGTACAGTCTCAGATCAGGGTCGCAGAAGGCATGACTCTTCCTGAGATGGGCCTGACGCAGGAGCAGATCCACACTCAAGGTTACGCCATACAGTGCCGTGTCACTACGGAGGACCCTGCGAATAACTTCCAGCCTAGCACCGGCAGGATTGAGGTGTTTAGGTAAGTTATTTGGTGTTTTGGTTTTGGTGTTATTTGGGCGCACGGTTGGCGCAGTGGTTGAGCGATTGACTGCTGCGCTGCGTGTCGCGGGTTCGATTCCCGCACGGAACAAATATTTGTATGAACTACAGATAGTTGTTCCGGCTCTGGGTGTTGTGTATGTGAGTTTATATGTTTGTAAACGCACCCACGATACAGGAAGAAATTCCTAGTGTGGGGCTTTTGTAAAAAAAAAAAAAAAAAAGAAAAGAAGAAAGAAAGATTTGAATATTGGTAGGGGAGCTCACGATGCTACGAGTAAATGGCGATTTACTCGAGCGTCATAGATAAAAAAGAAGAATGATAGAAAAAAGAAGAAGCTTAGATGATAAGAAGAAAAAAATGTTATATAAGTATACCTTTTCATCGGTGGGGGGAGTGGCTATAGATTTTCAAATATGTAAAAATAAAACCGTTGCATGGACATACTCGAGCGCGTCAGATATTGATAGCATCAATGTCCTACGTATTTTTAATAATGTAGGTATGTTAATCTCATCGTTTGCATGATCGGGTGGTCGTACGTAAGGGTTGACAATTAAAAAAAAAAGAATTTAATCGAGCGTGTCAGATTTTCTAATTTGGGGGGGTTAAGTGAACCTAAAAAAAGCTCTCATTCAATAATCTGACGATTTCAATGTGATGCAAACTCGCGGCCATTATTATAATGTGCAATAAAAATCGCCATTTTGAAATACTCAAGCGCGTCAGATTAAGATATAAATGGTTCATCTTTATGTCCTAGACGTGCTGTCTCATAATCTCACGATTATCTTGAGGCATTCGCCTAATCTGACAGAAAAACTTCATTTTTTTAAACCATTGAATTGAAAAGCTAGTAAATAGCATGCAAATAAAAAAAGTGTATATTTTTTATGTGGAATACTTGTATTTATAAGAAAATAATTTAAAAAAACATACATACATACATAAACTCACGCCTTTTTCCCATGGGGGTAGGCAGAAACTACAGAACGCCACCTGCTACGATCCTTACATACTTCTTTTGCTTCACACACATTCATACATCTAGTCATACACACACGCCGGTTATGGGTAATAAAATTATTATTTTTATAATTAATTGATTAATTAATCATCATCTTCATCAGTAGAACCATTTTCCTCTTCTGGATCGATCAATCAATATATATATCAATCTTCTAATCAATCACTCATTCTCTCAATCGTTAACCGTCATTTAATTCATCAATTAAATGACAACGGTTCAATCAATTTTTTTTTACTAATCTGATCCTTTATCCTTGACGGGCGGCCTTATATATGGGGCTCATATTTGGTGAAGATACTTAACCGGGTACAAGGTATCCCGCCTTATGTTATTCTGCCACGCTCGAGTAAATCCCCAAATCCCTTCTAGGGCTCTCCTCCTATATCGGGCAATATATGTTTTGGTTTCTTAAGGTTCAGATCTGAGAGAGAATCTAAGGAAAAAATGTGTGAGTTAAGGTAAATTATACGCTGTGTCTCTTAAATTAAAGATCACAAAGATTTGAATGTAAGGAAAAGACTGAGGTGTTAAGGTAAATTCGTCTTTTTGTCAGAAGCTAGCTAAGGTTATTTTTTATTGTAGGGAAAATAATGTAGTGACAAAGTAAATTGAACCTTGTTTCTTGAATGCAGTATTGGAATATTTGGAGAGAAATGAAGTGTTTAGATTAGTTAGACTTTGTAGCTATAGAGATAAGGTTGATGTTTGAATGTAAGGACTAGATCAACCCTCAAGGATACGCCATACAGTGACTACTGAGGACCCCGCGAATAACTTACAGCTTAGCACCGGCAGGGTTGAGGTCTTTTGGTAAATTCATTTTTACAATATAAATAGTAAATAAGGTTGAGTTTTGAATGCAAGAAAGACTAGAGTGTCAAGGTAAATTTAATTATATGTCTTATTTTAAGGTTTTGATTTGAATGTAAGGTCACAGGTTTGCACATTTTGTAACAATGGCCAAGGTTCATTTTTGAATGTAAGGAAAAAACATAGTATCAAGGTAATTTGAACCTTGTGTCTTGGATATGACTGGACGGAGTGAATTGAGGTATTTACTTACATGAATTAGATTTTGTAGGTAAATGTTAAATTGAGGTTTATCATAAGAAATAAAAGGATAATGCACTGAAAGTTACGCAATAGGCTGTCGTGAGACTACTCAAAAACAAGCGAGTAACTTCCAACCAAGGTATTTTGGTGTGAATTCTACTTTGTTTCTATAGAGATAAGGTAGATATTTCAGTGTATGTTTAAGGATCTACTTTTCTACTATGAAGGTATAATAACGTTCTATTTTGAACTTTAACTTCTTGTTATAACGTGTATTTTGCTCCCAGGTCTGGTGAGGGTATGGGTATCCGTTTGGACTCCGCTTCCACATACGCTGGTGCCGTCATCTCTCCTTACTACGATTCGCTTCTCGTCAAGGCAAGTATTTCGAAATCTACCCACAATTCGACCCCTTTGTTTATTTTTGCAGCTAAATATTGAGGAGGGGTGTAGAATTTCTAACCACTGCTTTCTTAACTGTGAATTTGCAGTTGTGTATTAATCATAGTTTCATCGTTTTCAAAAGTAAACACTATTAAACTTATTTAAAAAATAACTCTGAGGCCAGCTTGCGACACCGAACTAATGCTCGAGTTAGGTTTTTCACTCAAATGGCCCGGAGCTGTTTAGCAATTGATAAGCATGTTCTAAATTCAAATTCTCAATAGAAAATTTGAATTAAGAATCTGCTAATCAACGTCAAGATTTTTATGGTGGGCCCTATTTGTAAAAAAAAAGGCAAGTTTTCATAATAAAAATATTTTGATTTTTTTCTTTGTGAGACCTACCACTATTAACTTTGCATCACCCAAAGGTTCATCATCATGATCAGCTCAATGCTGAGGCACAGGCCTTAATCTACCACGCGGGCCCAGTGCGGGTGCTGCTTAAACGTTGACTATTAAAAAATGTCTGAGGCATTAACTCCGCCTCCGTATTTTTGTTTGCTGAAGGTATTAAATAAATACTTTCAATACAGTTGTTAAACATGGCGTACTTTCAGAAGCTTTAATTATGATTCGAAAATCAAATCTTTTGCATAGGCATCTTTCTGTTACGCGCTCGTGACTTTTTTTTACGAGCTCGATCATTAGTAGTGCAGTTGAGTTTTAACTTTAGAAGTCAATTTATAAAAGTTTAGTAGCAAGGAGTTTTCATACATAGAATAAAATCGGATAGATTTTATACAAGGAAAAATGAATGAGTCCGTACGTCTTAGCATTGAATTCTCAAAAGTCTTTTAAATGGTTGTTTAATATATTAAATTACTAGTTTTAATTAATAATTATTTTCACATCAACATTTGTCAAAAATCGAAAAGGCTGTATAGGGTGTTTTCGTTGTAAAAAAAAAATAACCAGTAAAAACGCGCCTTTTCCAATTTTTTTTTTGTGGGGTATTTTGATTATTTTAAGTAAGTATTGTTTTAAGTACAAGTGATGAAATGGAATTAACTCCATCCGATATTTTATCTGAGGCTAAAACTGCGCAAGATGAAATTTTGCCCCCAAAACCTCGAGAAAGATATATGGAGCCAGGACCAGCGCTGTGGCTCTGTCTTGCACGCGAGTCCCAGCATTATGCTGAGCGATGACCATTTTGCGTGGTTGTGACGCATACTCTGTATTTGTATTTAAGCTTTCCTTTTGTTTTTTATGGTATGCGTCGTGCCTAGCGCAAATAAACGTATTTTATTTCGTTCTTTTTCGATAATTGTATTAATTCTTTGATTTGTTTTTTACTATTTACCACAACTGTATTGAAAAACGTCGTGTGATACACGGATGTGTATCACACGACGCATTTGCAATAACCTACTTTCCACCCTTGTATTTTAATGTACTATTCCTTACACAGGTAATCTCCCACGCTCACGATTTACCATCATCAGCCGCTAAGATGAGCCGCGCCCTCCGCGAGTTCCGTATCCGAGGCGTCAAGACCAACATACCTTTCTTACTCAACGTGATCGAGAACCAGAAGTTCCTTAATGGTAAGTAATAAGGATCATATTCGCGTATCTGTCCACTCAGATGAGCCGCACCCTCCGCGAGTTCCGTATCCGAGGCGTCAAGACCAACATACCTTTCTTACTCAACGTGATCGAGAACCAGAAGTTCCTTAATGGTAAGTAATAAGGATCATATTCGCGTATCTGTCCACTCAGATGAGCCGCACCCTCCGCGAGTTCCGTATCCGAGGCGTCAAGACCAACATACCTTTCTTACTCAACGTGATCGAGAACCAGAAGTTCCTTAATGGTAAGTAATAAGGATCATATTCGCGTATCTGTCCACTCAGATGAGCCGCACCCTCCGCGAGTTCCGTATCCGAGGCGTCAAGACCAACATACCTTTCTTACTCAACGTGATCGAGAACCAGAAGTTCCTTAATGGTAAGTAATAAGGATCATATTCGCGTATCTGTCCACTCAGATGAGCCGCACCCTCCGCGAGTTCCGTATCCGAGGCGTCAAGACCAACATACCTTTCTTACTCAACGTGATCGAGAACCAGAAGTTCCTTAATGGTAAGAAATAAGGATCATATTCGCGTACCCGACTGCCCGCCGAGATTCAAGCCGGGTTGGGCTCGATCACAGATTAGAGCAGAGCAGACCACCACAAGAGTGAGTTACTGCTAACATTTTATTTATATAATCTATATTTTTAAGGGACTTTTATCCTATAAAGTTTGTTAGTCCCATCGCAACCACTGCTATCATTGAACGCGCAAGACCTCTTCCTCACAAAACCTTCAAAATATTAGCGAAGCATTAAATATCTGGACACGTAAAGCACCGTACATTTTTCTTCTACAGGAGCCCTAGACACATACTTCATCGACGAGAACCCTCAACTCTTCATGTTCAAGACTTCTCAGAACAGAGCTCAGAAGCTCCTGAACTACCTCGGCCAAGTCATCGTCAACGGCCCCGCAACTCCTCTGGCCACTAAAATCCCTCCTGCTGTCGTCAAACCATACATTCCAACGGTACCGCTGGGTAAGTTGTTCACAAAATGTAGGGAACAATAAAATGCGACGTGCTCCATTTTAGGTGCCCCCGAAGGTTCGAAAGGTGAGATTTAAAAAGGTGTTTTTCGCCAATAATGTTTGTTTGATGTTCAATGGTTTAGTTGGGTGTTAGATTTCTAATAAATGGGAATAGTTTAGTATTCATTTTTAATTAATTATCGCGTTTTAAAGGCCCATAGAGCCTTATTAAACACGGTTCATTTAAAACCAATTGGAAGTCATATTTTTTTATTTTTGCATGAGCAATAAAAAGAAATAATAAAACTGGCGATTATTAACATCATGCAACATTTAACACAAAATTTAACGGTTTTGTCCCCCATTAACAAAATTAATGGTCGTCAATGGAGGATGAAGTTTTATCAAAAAAATATTAAACAACTTATGAACGATTTATTTTCAGTTTTACGCAATGGGTATGGTAGGTTTCAAGTTGAATTTTATAATAAGCTATTTTTGCGATATTATTCTACTATATGAGCAATTATAACATAAAGCTTCGCCTATTTATTTAGCAAAATAATTATATTTGGGACACAAGTCACACCATTGGAGCACGGGCTATTAATAAAAACTTTATTTTTATGTTCTATACATTTTTATAACCAAAATTTCATGCTTCATAATTTTATTTTAAATATCAAATATTATGATTTATTTTTTATTGCCATTAATTTTGTTTTTAATCCTGTTTGTGAACTCACAGGAGATATGCTGATTGTGAAAGTTTTGCACCACTTATGAAATAGCTTGCTTGAATTTTTAAAGTATGACTATTTATTTTTGCTTTTACTTATAACATAATGTTTGTATTACCCGTGCGGCTATGCAGAGGCATAGTAGGTACATCAACACCAAGCCTTTTGCCAAATAAAAAACACACGCAAAACAATTTATGTTTTATTTTTGCAAGTGCTACAAAATTTTTACAATCACAAAAAATATAATTGATGTTGTATTTCTGTACTGGAATTCATAGCCATTTTTTTTAATTCGCACGTCTCGCATACCCGCACAGTCATTATTTCCGTTAACATGTTTTTCAGACCTATCCCCAGAGGCTATAAAAAGACAAGAACTAACAGGGGAAAATACAGGTGAGAATACTTTCTGTTCTAGTTTCAGCTTCGGACTAATGATGGAATGAGCGGCTACAGTTTTTATAGCTGCTACTTTCAGATATTGCTTAAATTCTGTTCGTAACACGACCGTTTATGTCTTGCAAAATTTGACTATTTATATCCAATTTTAGCAAGATACTTATGAACGTACTTATGAAGAATTTTATTACAAGTTTACTTATTTGAGTAAATTTTCCATCGAAGCTAGCAAATGCAAAATATAATCGAGAAAATATCAGATGGAATAAAATAGCATGCTAGCATTACAAATATCAGATGGAATAAAATAGCATGCTAGCATTACAGTAAACAGGTTGACTTAATTCAATGGCAATATTTCATGGGTAAAAGTAATAATGACAAACTCTAAATAGGGTTGTTGACAAAAAATATATATTTAGTCCGTCTGTTAGATAACCTAAAAATATTGGACACGTATTTAATCTTAAAACAAAAAATTACGACGATACAGTCCTTTGAAACTGTGTGTGAGTTTATATGTTTGTAAACGCACCCACGATACAGGAAGAAATTCCTAGTGTGGGGCAACGTTTTTTTTTAAAAAAAAAACAGAAACAGAAACATCGTGTGACGTCACGATGTGCTACAGTTGATACTGACAAAGTGACGCCACAAGCCCCACTCCTAAACTTTGATGTGCGTTATCTTTGTCAATTTATATTTATTTGATAAAGCAAAAAATACTTCAAATATTATTTGATAATCTCACTGACGGACTACATAGAAATATCATTTTTATACCCAGGAAACATTACTATTGCAGAAAATCAGCTGTTACCTACTTTTGTCAAATTATGCTAAAGAAATGTATCTGCTGCAGTGCTGATTGTTTTTCAATGTCAGGGATAGTCCCTGAAAGATTGCCAGCGAATTAAAAGTCACCCAGTATTATAACAATAGACAAGCCCGCTACGTCTATTGTTATAATACTGGGTAGTCTCGACCTGTAGTAAAGTTACAAGTGCTATAGATTTTATAGAAAACTAGCAATATTACCCATGACTACTTCGAACAGCATTTATAGGTTTTTTATTGTGTTTTAGCTTCGCCCGATCATTTTCTAGGTTGTGGTGTATAAGCTTCTATACATGTTCCAGGATGGAATGTGCCTTGTGATTAATATATTCGATGTTTCTATAGAGTACTTATTTTATTTATTTTGCTTTTTTAAAATCTAATATGATGTTTTAATTTATTTTGCGTTTGGAAAGTACCAAGAGATATTTACAATGGCAAATTTGAAAGGACGATTTCGGAGGGAGAATATAAATAAACGTCTGTGTAGAATGGGCTAGTCTACATGTGCATGTTAAAAAAATAACCAAAAAGCAGCAACAAGTGTTCTAATATTTTTATAAAGTTTGACGAAATTCGCCTAATAGCATGGCGACACTAGAGAAGAAATGAATTTATTGTCATACCAAAATGGGGTGAGCAATAGAAATTAGACTAGATGCTTTTAGAGATCATCTTCGTTTAGTCGGTATTGTTTTTAAGGAAGCAGGGATTATATTGTTTTATATTGTTTTTTTGGATAGCCCTAAACTTCACAAAACTTGGCAACGGATTTTGTTCTACCAGCGCATGAGACATTCTCTCGGGCCAATCCGAAGACTAGATAATTTTCTAGACTTTTAACTGACTTAACAATTCCTTACAAAAACTTTCCAGCCGTCCAACCACCGAAAGGTTACAAGCAGATCCTCAATGAAGGAGGTCCCGAGGCCTTCGCGAAGGCTGTCCGTCAGAACAAGGGTCTTCTACTCATGGACACGACCTACAGAGATGCCCATCAGTCCCTCTTGGCCACTCGAGTGAGGACACACGACCTCTTGGCTGTGTCTCCATATGTGGCCCATAACTTTAGCAACCTGTATTCGCTTGAGAACTGGGGTGGAGCTACCTTCGATGTCGCTTTGAGGTGAGTTACTGAATTATCTTGTCATTTGATTATATCGCATTGCGAATTAGTCTACGCGCGAACCTTTTCAATATTCTCTTCCTTACAAGCTTAACTATCCGATCCGCTTATAAGGCATCTGAGTTTTCCGAATTAAAATAAAAGTGTACTGCAATCACAGATATAAATCTAACTAGATGACGCCACAGATAATAAAATCTATACTATATAATATTAAGACGGTACCCTGACCAAAAAGCCGGCATGAGATATGAGCGTTCCTATTGGTCTAGCGGCACTGGTGGCGCATGAATTACAGTAGTGAATACGCCCAGATTTTAGAATAAAATCTTTATAAAATCGAGTTTTGGTCTTTTGAAAAAAATAATTCTACAAAAATGTTCGTTATTAAATTGTCTATCCATTAGTGTTAGTACAAAAAATAATCAATGAACACTTTACGAGGAGATGCATAATATCAATAATTATTTCTCATTTTTATGTTTTTTTGGAAGTAGATTAGTGAAATATATACAACATTTAAAAAAAAACTAATTCTACCATTTTAGAATCAATTTTATGTAGAAATTTAATGTATTTTTATTAATTGATATTTCTTTTTAAATAACGAGTAGATAGCTCCTAAAAACAGCACAAAAAACGGCTTGCGCGGCGTTTTGCTCGGGGTACCGCCTTAATATTATAAAGCTGAAGAGTTTGTTTGTTTATACGCGCTAATCTCAGGAACTACTGGTTGGAATTGAATAAATATTGTTGTGTTGGATAGTCCATTTATTGAGGAAGGTTATAGGCTAAATAAGATCATGCTACAACCAATAGGAGCTGAGCATAAATGAAAAATGTTGCAAAAACGGGAAAAAATTATCCTTTTTGAGAGCTTCCGTTGCGTGAGCTGCGTAAACTGTTTAAGTTACGCAAATATCATGTATGATAGAAAGGAATGGAACCGTACGGTATCGATGTACAAAGAATAATCAGTATAGAACGTCGGCACAGTTTCTTTGTATGGGATGAGACACCACTGAATCCACTGATGACGCGATTGTATGTACTTCGCATGTCGAAAAACGGAGTTAAATTACGATCAATCATCGTACTTTGAGATTTTCATTTAGCATTATCGGCACCGGAAATCCACCGAAATCTAGAAAAATGCCTAATTATGGCATATTGAGCTGTAAATACTGTATAGAAAAAGTTGACCGAGGCATTGGAAACGTTTTCTTTCATTAGTAAGTAAATTGTGTGTGGAAAAGTGGCACGCTTGGTTTTCATACAAATGGAGGGACTTGCGCTATCTAGTTAGATTTATTTCTGTGACTGCAATGATGCAGCGTCTTAAGACCACACATTTTCTTCAAAATGCCCAAGCTCCAAATCCATAACATAATATTATAAATGTGAAAGTAGCTCTGTCTCGTTTGTTACCTATTCACGTCTTAAGAGGAAATACGGGCGAAGAGACTTTTGAAAAATAGGTATTTGAAAAAACTATCGCTGTCGCTCTGCGAACTGCGAGCGCGTGGCGCCCGGCCGCCCTATCCATGTGTGTGTAAGTTGACGGTGTGTGCGTGCCTCCGAAACGCTCCCGGCCGCGGCTCGCGCATTTCTTGTAATCGCCCCAGTCACTCGTAACTTTTGTTGTTGTGGATTGTGGACTGATATCCAAGAATATCTGTTATTCTTAACAGCAAATGCAGAAAATCTTTTTTTTTGGACGTGACTAATAATACTGTGGAGCAATTTAATTATGTAATTGCCAAATTTATTGGCGAAAAATGAGTTAACTTTGCAGGCTCATATCATATCAGACAAGTGGAGCAGTAACTTCAAGAAATATCGAAGGCCTATTCATTCACGCATCCAAAAAATAATATAGGGCTGCAGTCCGGGTAAATAAAAAAAAATAGATCAAAAGCAGCGTTCGACAAAAATCACAGAGATTTTCCGAAAAAGAAAACTGACATATCCCAAAGACGGAACGAGCAAAATAAAAAAAACTACAGAACCTGTTAAAAACTACGGTCGCTTAGAGTTGGAAGAAGATAGAAGAAGATAATTATGCCTTTGGATTTATATAAATTAAAAGAATAAATATTTCTTGTTCGAAAAAAATCACAGAGATTTTCTGAAAAAGAAAACTGACATATCCCAAAGACGGCACGAGCAAAATAAAAAGAACTACAGAACCTGTTAAAAACTACGGTCGCTTAGAAGATAGAAGAAGATATGCCTTTGGATTTATATAAATTAAAAGAAAACATATTTCTTGAAAGATTGCTCTCAACTAAGGATGTTCAAAGGAAAATAGTGGGGGCCAAAGCGATAATAGCTTATGGGAAATTGAAAGACTAAAGAGGCTTACGGCATCGAATGTTGGGCGAATATGTAAGATGCGACCGAAAACATTGGTTCGCAAAATTTGAGAAACGTTATTATATAACAAATTTAAAGGAACTGTGGCTACCAATTATGGCAAGGAAACTGAATCTAAAGCGATCGATCAATTTATCAAGCACACGGGCCTACAGGTATTAGAGTGTGGAATGTTTATCGATGAAAAGAAACCCTTTTTCGCGGCAAGCCTGGATGGTCTGATAGGTCAAGACTCGATAATAGAGGTAAACTGTCCTTACGAAATTGCAAGAATGTCACCTGAAGACGGAATTGAACAAAAATAAATAGATTTAGAACTGTTTTTAAGGATCATCACTAATCGTCTCCGTAGACCACATAGGTACATACGCTGCGGCAGGTTATACAGAAGACCGAAGAGTACAACCTGCCTCTCTGTTTAGCGTTTGTGGAATACCAGAAAGCCTTCGATTTGATCGACACTTGGGCTGTACTGCAGTCTCTCCAACGGTACCAAATTGACTACCAGTACATCGAAGTGTTGAAAAGTGTGTATAAAAAGGCCACCATGTCAGTTCGACTTCAGGATCAGACCTCGGAACCCGTCCTTCTGCAGCGAGGTGTGAGACAGGGAGACGTCATATCTCCGAAACTGTTCACCGCTGCACTGGAGGATGTCTTCAGATTTCTGAACTGGAAAGGGCTAGGCATAAATGTCAATGGCGAATACATCAATCACCTTCAGTTTGCCGACGATATAGTGGTCATGGCGGAGACCATGGAGGACCTCAGTACAATGCTCGATGACCTCAGTAGAGCTACCTAAAGAGTGGGTCTTAGGATGAACATGGACAAAACCAAGGTGATGTTGAATGCCCATTTTACACTCACTCCAATCAAAGTCGGATACTCTTCACTCGAAGTTGTGGGCGACTATGTCTACCTGGGACAAACGATCCAGTTGGGTAGGGCCAACTTCGAGAAAGAGGTCAACCGTCGAATTTGACTTGGCTGGGCAGTGTTCGAGAAGTTGCGGTATATTCTCGTCCAACTTACCACAGTGTCACAAGTATAGACTTGAGACACAGTGACCAGACCAGTGTGTGTTGCCAGACATATGGTTCTGAGACATGGTCGCTTACAATGGGCCTCATCAGAAAGCTTACAGTCACCCAAAGGGCAATGGAGAGGGATATGCATGGAGTTTCCTTGCGTGGTCGAATCAGAAATGTAGAGATCCGCAAGAGAACCAGGGTTACCGACATAGCCCGAAGAATTACCAAACTTAAGTAGCAGTGGGCAAGGCACATTGCTCGCAGAACGTATGACCAATAGGGCAGAAAGGTTCTGGAGTGGCGACCGCGAATCGGAAGACGTTGCGTTGGAAGGCCTCCCACCAGGTGGACCGATGACTTGGTGAAGGTTCCGGGGATCCACTGGATGCGAGACGCACGGGACCGATCAATGTGGTGACGTTTGGGGGAGGCCTGTGACCAGCAGTGGACATCTTTCGGCTGATATGATGACGATGATGATAATGTTATAGATTTATGTACGTTTAAAGGCAAAATGTTACAATTAAAACAGAATCAAAATTACTTCTACTAAGTACAAGGCCAACTACACATAACTCGTCGAAATTTCTGTTATTTTATTTTATGGAGTCCCAAAAGCTTTTATTTTTCAAAATATTAAGAGGGACAATGCATTATGGCAAAAAATGGAACCATTAATAGAAAAGTTCTACCACATTAGTGGCAAGCCTAAGGCATTAGCCTTTCACCAGAAATCATTGACGATCGGATACCAAAGAATAAACCAGTGAGAGAAAGCACGTCTGCCTAGCCTTTTCCCATCTACGTTGGAGTCAGATGCAGCTGAATACCAGTATTTTGATAGATCGACTGCCTATCTGACCTCCACAACCAGTTACTGGGTAATATGAAACCCCTTGGTAAAACGAGTCAGACTTCCAGGATGTCAAAGCCGAAAATAACAGCCGGGACCAACGGCTTAACGTGCTTGGCGAGACACGGACGGGTCTTGGTATGTAAAGATGGTCACCCATCCACGGAACAACCACGGCAAGCATACCCACAGAACAGATAAAACCTCTTTTATCTGTTCTGTGGATTGACCCGTGCGGCTGACGTTGAAATAAGTTTAATTTCGCTGATGTACCTAGTAGGCGATCTAGAGACTGCGGATACCTATCCGATATATAATTTACTGTTTTGTATTGAAAACTTTTTGTAATAAACATTTCGCGGTATGCGATAAGGCCGCCCATTGTATATTTTTAGTATTAAGTTTCTTTTTCTTGTTTGTTATGGTGTACAATAAAGTGTATATATATAAATAAATAAATAAATAAAGACATGCACTTAATTTTATTTTGTATCCATTACTTTTTAATACTTCTATTTGTAATTCCCACTAAACAGCACATGCAAACAATATAAATGTGTTTATCGATAACTGTTTACAACACTAGTATATCGAT
Organism: Orthosia gothica; assembly: GCA_949775005.1. NCBI lineage: Eukaryota > Metazoa > Arthropoda > Insecta > Lepidoptera > Noctuidae > Orthosia > Orthosia gothica. The sequence goes on from OX459044.1 coordinate 9,434,793, forward strand.
ATTATTTTCAACTACTACGCATCACCTTTTCGTCTGTGTACGTATTATGCAGACCCCTTGCGTCAAACCCCGCCCACAAATTCGTGCGATAAGGACAACCGCAGATTCGACAAATTTTCTTAAGTAAAAAGTCATAATTCGAGGTTTGGCTCTCGTCTGTTTTCTCCTCCAATATTGGACCGATTTAGAAGATATTTCATAAACTGAATAAGAAGGATATTTACTATGTCCCTATGTTTTCCTTTTTTCATTAATAGTTATCAAATTTGTACACTAAGGCTCTGAAGACAGCAACTCAATACAGACAATTTTGAGCATTTTGAGAGGGTTCTAGTTCTTATACGGATAATATATCACCAAAAAGGAAAACATAGGGACATAGAAGAAGTTGATATTTATTTTACTGTAAAAAATCATTGCTTTAAGTTCATAAACCAGAGAGAAAACAGACGAGAGTTTTTGTATGGAGAAAAGACCACCCCCGTTTCCTCTTAACAGCTGAACGAATTTGAATGATACTTCCGGCAGACGGACCATGTCCTGGGTTTAGATCATAGAATACTTTTTGTCCCGAGAGTATGTTTACTTGGGATAATATCCGACAATCACGCGGAAGAAGCCAATTAATCTGCCTAGCCTTTTCCCAACTAACGGTCAGCTTCCAGTCTTACCGGGTTCAGCTGAGTACCAGTGTTTTACATGGAGCAACTGCCTATCTAACCTCCACAACCCAGTGACAGAGTAACCCCTTCGCAAGACTGGTGTCAGATCTCAAGTTTCTGACTACCCATAACGACTGTCAAAGATCTTCGAATGACAGCCGGGACCAACGGCTTAAGACGGTACCCTGACCAAAAAATCGGCATGAGATATGAGCGTTCCTATTGGTCTAGCGGCACTGGTGGCGCATGAATTACAGTAATGAATACGCCCAGATTTTAGAATAAAATCTTTATAAAATCGAATTTTGGTCTTTTGAAAAAAATAATTCTACAAAAATGTTCGTTATTAAATTGTCTATCCATTAGTGTTAGTACAAAAAATAATCAATGAACGCTTTACGAGGAGATGCATAATATCAATAATTATTTCTCATTTTTATGTTTTTTTGGAAGTAGATTAGTGAGATATATACAACATTTAAAAAAAAACTAAATCTACCATTTTAGAATCAATAATATGTAGAAATTTAATGTATTTTTATTAATTGATATTTCTTTTTAAATAACGAGTAGATAGCTCCTAAAAACAGCACAAAAAACGGCTTGCGCGGCGTTTTGCTCGGGGTACCGCCTTAATGTGCTTTCCGAGGTACGGAGAAAACTCGGTATGTTAAAAATGGCAAGCGTTGCTTAACCTTGATGATCGACCAGTGCGGCTGTTATTATTCGCGTTAATATCACGCGAAAGAAGCCGTGGGCGGAAAATGGCGTGGCTAGTTTTTTTATACAATAACTAAATCATATAAGTAACAATTAACCTTCCAGGTTCCTACACGAGTGCCCATGGGAGCGTCTCCGCGACATGCGTCAGCTGATCCCCAACATCCCCTTCCAGATGTTGTTGCGTGGCGCCAACGCGGTCGGATACACCAACTATCCCGACAACGTGGTCTTCAAGTTCTGTGATATGGCTGTGAGTTAATAATATACAAACATAACATCACGCCTGTTTTACCCGAAGGGTTGGGTAGAGTTGCACCTATATTGTACACCTATATTTCGTCAGATTTGTTTAAGTCCCATGTTTTTATATACATACATGGTATATATACATTTAGCAGGGGGCGAGCCTACCGGGCACAAAGTTTATATTATTTTTAACAAACATGCAAAACTTCTTTATTTAAATTAGGCCATTAAACGACACTTTTTAACGTCAAAAAATTTAATTTATAATAATTTTATTCTACCGTCCATCCGGAAAAGTAGCTTGTTATGGAGAAGAACGGACAAGACTCCATACTTACTCTGTAAAAAAAGTGTTTTACAACATTTACATACATACATTAATTCATATATTATGTGAGGACGATGCATCCAAACTAATACTACTATACTACGTATAGATATAAAAGAATACAAGCACTAACAGGTAAATTCATCCATTTGATAAATAGGAACATGGTTCTCACATACTTACAAATATTGCAAACAAAGGTAAATTACCTAATTTAACAACAACGGAACAGTGTGCGAGTCAATTTCTTAAACAAAAAAGAGAAGAAAAATTAAATAAAGCTTTACAATAATTATATGAATATAATAGTAAATTGACTTCCCTTGATGTTTTGTAAAAATTAGAGATTAAACTCGGATAAATTTGCCAGGCAGGCACTTTACTTTGTGTAAATTATTTCATCAACGTGAGGAAAACGGCAAATCCTAGAACCAAAAATTCGAAAAACGTGTGACGTATTCACCAACCCGCACTGGGCCCGCGTTATGGATTACGGCCCATTCCCTCTCACAGAGAGGAGGCTTGTGTCCCAGCAGTGGGAAGATCCTTGCTCAAAGATTCTCTTACAAAAACAGCATCTTTGTGCCAGTCCAGGTACTCCCAAAAATTACTCTAAAGACAGACAGCAAACCGAGGCTGTGGTAACAGCAAGACAACTAACATCCTCCTTCAAACACCCAGGTCAAAAACGGCATGGACATCTTCAGAGTCTTCGATTCCCTGAACTACCTACCCAACTTGATCCTCGGCATGGACGCTGCTGGTAAGGCCGGCGGAGTCGTGGAAGCCGCCATCTCCTATACCGGAGATGTTTCAGACCCCAACAAGAAGAAATACGACCTCAAGTATTACACGAACTTGGCTGATGAGCTGGTGAAGGCTGGTACTCATGTGCTGGCGATCAAGGATATGGCTGGGTTGTTGAAGCCTCAGGCTGCTAAGTGAGTGATTTTGCTGTCAATTTTATGCATGTGATGAGAGATTCTTCTCGATTTCTTAGCCCAAAAAAAAAGAAATTAAAAAAATCAAAAAACCCGACTGCTCAAGAAGTGAACTAAAAAGATGTAAACAAGAAGAAAATCATGCTGTGCAGTCGGAGGACACATAATCGCGAGCTGGCTGACCAAAACCAAATGTATCCTCCGAAGGCGTAGCATGATTTTCTTCTTGTTTACATCTTTTTAGTTCGCTTCTGAAGCAGTTGGGTTTTTTGATTTTTTTTTATTAACTTTTTTTATTTATAACTTTTTAGTTAACATTTTTCTTTTTCGAATTAATTTCATTTAAACATATAAGCGTAATATATTTTTGAAATCATCTCTTAAACCTTTATTTTGATACCCAAACCGATGGGTTTGAAAGATAAAAATTGGGTCTCCACAATATGGCGCCCAAAAGCCACAATCTTTCATTTTTCAATTTTTATGTAGCCAGTGATACTCGCAAGGCGAATCGATTAACGTAAGAATCAACAAAATCGGCCAACGCGTTTGGTCTCTAGAACACCACATAGGAACAAACATACATACGAGTACACATATCCTACCCTGCATCTACGGCAGTACGGTAAAAAAAAAATACTGAACTATTTGCACTTGCCTCCTCAGGATGTTAATCGGTGCGATCCGCGAAAAGCACCCAGACGTGCCCATCCACGTGCACACTCACGACACCTCAGGAGCTGGAGTAGCGTCCATGCTGGCGTGTGCTGAAGCCGGCGCCGACGTCGTGGATGTGGCCGTGGACTCCATGTCTGGGCTCACCAGCCAGCCCAGCATGGGAGCTCTTGTGGCTTCGCTGCAGGGAACTAAGTTGGATACCAGTGAGTTTTATTTATTAAGATGCTTTTAGAAATCATCTTCGTTTTGCTTTTAATAAAGTAGGGCCTTTTTGTGGAGGTGCGGGAGAAGACTTCCTGGATATACTTCTTTACCTTTGAGTGGCTGGATCAACGACCGTTGTTAATTTTACCGTCCATTTCGGTTGGGAACGCCATAGCACGGGGTCCCAGCGCTAACAAAGAAAATTGGTTCAAATAAATATCACTAGATGGCGCGATATGCATCGATTTGTTATTGAATTGTGTGTAAAATTAACATTTTCTAGAATTTGATCATAAAAATTGTATGTTCTTGTATAATCAACTCCCCTAAGCACAAAATTATGGTATATTGGGCCCATCATTCACATATCAAAGGTTATTTGAACGGATCATGTCAAATTGATTCCAATAGATGGCGCTGTTTTAAATTTATGAGGCATACCACTCGATTTATTTAATTTGTATTATAACACATTTTAGTATGTACAATGAAACTGTAAAACATGCAAAAAAATATTATAAAACAAATAATCTCTGAATTTAAAAAAAAATTGTCACGAACCGAGAAAACCCTTTTACGTGTACCTAAGACGCTGCTAACACCATCGATAGCTGTGGAACGGAACCGAACGCGATCGAAGAAAGGGTTGAGCTAATTGAGTAGCATGTCTATATTACAGTAAATAGTTATTTTTTTGTCTCCATCGCTGATTTGTTACTCCACCGTTGCTGTTGCAGAATCAGATTTCCTTCCATATTTATGCATTATAATCAAATCACGCTTTCTCTCCAGACATCGCCCTCCAAACCGTCTCCGAATACTCAGCATACTGGGAGCAGGCACGTACTCTGTACGGCCCCTTCGAAGCCACCGCTACCATGAAGTCAGGCAACGCTGATGTGTACCTCAACGAGATCCCCGGAGGACAGTACACCAACCTGCAGTTCCAGGCTTTCTCTCTCGGTCTGGGTAGCCAGTTTGAAGAGGTTAAGAAGGCTTATAGGTGAGATTTTGAAATTATCATTTCTTATGTCGTTGTTGTTGTAGTAGAGGTTGACCGCACAAGACAAAACGATTTGCATGGGAAAAAGGGTTGGCTTTGCCCAGCAGTGGGCCAAATGTAGACCAGCAAAAAAAATAAGTTGCCAGGGTCGCGGCAGCCTACAATAAAGATCGTATGAAAGCGTGTTTTAAAATTTTCATAATTACAATAGTAGTTTGAAGCGTGTCGTACTGTATGGATCAGAATGTTGGGCTGTGATTGCATGTAGCAGAGATGAGAATGTTGAGATGGATGTGCGGAGTGACGAGAATCGATAAAGTGAGAAATGAGTATATTGGAGGCAGTTGTGGCGCCAGTGACAGAAAAGTTGAAAGGAAACCTTTCGACTTGTCCCGGTATGGTCATGTGATGAGGAGGGATGAAACGCATGTTACTAAAAGAGTTATGAATATAAATGTGGATGGCAGGAGAGGGCGGGGACGGCCAAAGAAAAGATAGATGGACTGTGTGAGGAGTGATATGAAAGAAAAAGGAGTCAGTTATGGTGTGACGGGGGACAGGACGGTATGAGACAAAGGCAGGAAGATCATGAGTTTGTAGCGTGGTCTTTGTCCTGTAGTGAGTCACTAAAGCTTGAGCAGAGGCCTTAGTGCGAGTTTTTACTCACGCGTGACTCACGCTCACTCGTGTTACGTAAACGATCTCATATGTCAAAATGTATACAAAAAAAGAGGTTTCTCCTTACTGTCCCCAGACGGCGCTTATCCAGTTTCAATACAAAATGACGTTTACGTTAACGCGATTGACCGTGAGTAAAAACTCGCACTAAGGCCTCTGTATTTGCCCAGTGGTAACGACCGTGACACGTAGTAGGTCGTGGCTTCGAACTCAAGCACGTGCGCTTTACTTTGTATCACATATTTCATCACCACTGCTCTCAAAAGGAAAACATCGTGACGAAAACATGTCCTAAAACCAAAAATTCGAAGACATGTGACATTCAACAACCCAAAATGGGCCCGCGTGGTGGATTACGGCTAAATCCCTCTCACAGAGAGGAGGCCTGTGTCCCAGCAGAACTAAGATTAAAAAGACTGACGATGATGATGAGCCACTAAAGGCCAATGATTAAAATAATAAATATGAGACTGGAGTCTGCAGTCAGTAAAATAGTTACCACAGCTTACATATGCAAAAACGAAAGGTTTCTGTAAGCACATAAACACTCTGCCGTAATATCTCATGTACAGTACTTTCCAATCTTATTGGCCGGGCTAAATATAGGCTTTCTGAATCGCAAGTCACGGTGCGCTGCTGTTTTTGTACGAGATTTACTACTGCGCAGCCATTGTAGTCAACTTCAGAGTGCCCAAGAAGATTGGGGAGTACTGTATGTCAATAAATCCCCTAACGCCCATGCATCGCCCTGTTTGGACGGACTTCCTGTATCGTAATTAAAGGAGTCATCTGTTTCTTTTTTTTTAAAGTCACTTTACAAGCTCAAGTCGCTTCACGGCGAACTGAACTGCCAAAACATAATCAGATTTTTAATAGGATTGATTCTTGGGTAGAAAAGTGATAATTCTATTTATTCCGTCAGATAACAAATAATATTTGACACTTATTTCTGCTTTATCAAATCAATTACATTTTACAAAAATAAATCGCATCAAAGTTCAGAAGTGGGTGCTTGTGGCGTCACTTTTGAGTATAATGTGTAATAAAACGTGAAGCCACACGAAAATTCAACGCACTGTATCGTCGTCAATTTTTGTTTACGTCGCAAAAGAAAATACATGTCCAACATTATTTTTCCACTACCTTGTCTATTATTTAACACATTGCCTAAGAAATTAGTTTCGAAATATAAACATTTAGACACAAGATAATAAAATAAAAATTACATAATAACAGTTACGAAATGACTTTTGTATGGAGTTTTGATATCATTATGTAACCGGCAGTATGATACTGAACCTGTTACCTCTCGAATAAGAAGGCTTTATTTTAACAGTCGCATGTAAGCAAATTGGCTACATCGTTCGTGTTAAAATATCGACCTTTTATGCTCGACACGAAATGTACTATTATGAATCTAAATGAAGGAAAAAACATATTTTTTTGTTATCATCCCTATTCATGAACGTTCTTTAGTAACGACAAAATCGTCCACTTACCTTTATCAACTTTACATTATAGGGAAGCCAATCTCCTGCTAGGCGACATAATCAAAGTGACTCCATCATCGAAGGTCGTGGGAGATCTGGCCCAGTTCATGGTACAGAACAAGCTGACAGCTGACGAGATCAGGCAGAAGGCCGAAGAGCTGTCGTTCCCCAAGTCTGTTGTGGAGTACCTGCAGGGTGCCATAGGTATCCCGTATGGTGGATTCCCTGAACCACTCAGGTAAGTGTTATTGTTTATTTTTTCTTGTGCCTTCAGCGGCCTACTAGCCTATTACCCCAGAAAATCTATAATTCAATGTTACTTAAAAAATAAACAAAACTTTATCTTGGGTTAAATGGGACCACTGTTGCAAAAAAATCCGAATCGACAGTGGACCTGCACTGCTTTAAATTAAAATTTCCAGCATCCAAAACTAAGTAATCGAATAAACAAAAATTATTATTTTACTGTTTTCAAAGTATATTGGTAGGACAGGATTTTTAATCATATGGACTTCGTAAACTAAACAGTTTTGTATTATATATTTCAGGTCACAAGTGCTGAAGGACATGCCAAGAATCGAGGACAGGCCCGGCAAGGAGTTAGCACCTTTGGACTTCGACAAACTGAAATTAGAACTCAAGGAAACGTATCCAGAGGTGAGCAAAATTCTAATCATTTGGTTTGAGACTTAAACCTTTTAAAATAAGAAAACTCTTCATCACTTCTGTGCTTGAGAAGTAGCCCAACAAGTTTGTTGAACTAGACGTATTGCTAGGCAGGTTCTCATCAACACGTTTTCGCCAAGCTTTTTAATGAACAACAAAATTCAAAATGGATACTAAGCCCAACACCAAACCATAGTGGTTTTTATCTCATTTCGGATGTTAACTCTGGCACAGATAATATAATACTAGCAAACAGATGCCTCATCCCATACAAAGAAACCTTGCCGACTTAACTATCGTTTTTCGTCTGATTATGATGATTATTTTTATAAGTACTTCGATCGCGTTCGGCAGCTGTAGATGGTGTTAGCAGTGACATGCAAGTAAAAGGGCTTTCTTGGTTCGTGTCTAATTTTTTCATTAAATACAGTGACGATTTGTTTTATAGTATTTTTATGCACGTTTTATTGTATCAAAATGTGTAACAATACAAATTTAAAAAATCGAGTGGAATGCCTCAGAAATTTAAAACCGCGTCATCTATTGGAATCAATTATATATGATCCGTTCAAATAATCCTTAAATTGTGAACTAAGAGCCCAATATTCCATAATTTTGTGCTTAGAAGAGTTAATTTAACAAGAAAGAGAAAGAAGAGAAGAGATCAATTCTAGAAAATGTGAATTTTACACACAATTTAATAACGAATCGATACATATCGCGCCATCTTTTGACATTTATTTGAACCAAATATTCTTTGTTAGCGCTGGGTCACCGTTACCAGAGTATACAATAGGGAACCATACTTTGGGTCCCCCATCAAATTCTGTTTCTTTATTATTTCAGACCATACTCTTCCATCTCTACTACACTCACTGCTAGGCATAAACCTGAGGAAAATAATTTAAAATCGTTTTAAATTATTTCATTGTTCGAATATTTTCAGGTGACCGACGCAGATGTGATGTCCGCGGCCATGTACCCACAAGTAGCCAACGACTTCTTCCGCATCCGCGACAAGTATGGACCCGTCAAGCATTTGGACACCAAGACGTTCTTGACTGGACCTACTGTAAGTAACCCTAGGAAATTGGCCGTTAAGACAATTTTGATATTATGAACAACTACACTTGAATTCAGAAAAAAGAAGGTAAAACTATATTAAGAGCTACCCACTTTTTATCCAGCGAGGGAGAATATTGTAAATGGGGTAGGGTTTTTACATTTTTCCGCTTGTTTTGCTTAAAGTTTACTTATATTTATGTATTGTTGACTGCGGTCTAAAATTCAAGTTCCGATGTCGTTCCGGTCAGATATTTCTCAATGTAATGTAACACTTGCCTAGTTTTTTTTTGTTCTATAGGCTTTCGCTTGACCACTGTCTCACCTGATGGTAAGCGATGATGTGGTCGACGGTGAAGCACGCTTGCCTAGAAAAAACCTATTCACTCTTGACTTAAAGATCCCTAGATTGTAGCTATCGGGAAACACAGACTCCGGCAGAGAATTCCACTCCTTAGCTGTACATATAATAAAAGTGTCCCCAAAACTTTTTGTGCGTATGGGTGGGATATCCACCATGTACCGATGACGCATCGCCGTACGTCTGGTAGTACGATGTTGGAACGGGCTGGGCGGGATTAGATCGTGCAATTCCAACGCACACTCCTCGAAATGTAACCGATAAAAAACTGACAAGCTGGCAACTCGGCGATGGTGTTCAAGGCTTTGGAGCTTTGACTTGACCAGTGCCTCATTGCCGATGAGTCTTTTGGCCCGCTTTTCGATCGACTCCAGTGCATCAAGTTGATATTTGGCAGATCCGTCCCAGAGATGAGAACCGTACTTCCGCTTGATACAAGTTGAGCAGCTGTTCTGGCGTGAAGTACCCTCTCACCTTCGCAAGGATCCCCAACTTTTTGGCAGCCAGCTGAGCCTTTGCCTCAATGTATGGGCCAAAATTGAGAGTCGACGTCAACGTAACACCAAGAAGCTCAAGATGTTCCGTTATTGGCACGGTTACATCTCGAAAACTAGGAGCCGGGTGAAATTGGCTCTTTTTAGCGGAAAAAGACACGACTGAGTACATACAATTAGGGAAAGCACGCGTCACAACCGCGCAAAACGGCCATCAATCCACATAACACAGAGCCACAGCGCTGGTTTTAAGCGATTGCCGGTGCAGGCTGGATGACATCGAATCCGTGCAGCATGAACATTTCCGTAAGATATCTAATACGGTTTTAAAACTGTCCCTTTTCCCCAGGTTGGAGAAACGATAGAAGTAAAGATCGAGCGCGGAAAGACATTAGACATCAAGACAGTCGCCGTGTCAGACGAGATGACGGCGGCGGGAGAGAGGGAGGTGTTCTTCGAGCTCAACGGACAGCTGCGCTCCGTGTTTATCAGAGACGAGAATGCTAGCAAGGTAAGACGTCACACGAGACAGTCTAGTGTATCACACGAGATGACGGCGGCGGGAGAGAGGGAGGTGATCTTCGAGCTCAACGGACAGCTGCGCTCCGTGTTCATCAGAGACGAGAATGCTAGCAAGGTAAGACGTCACACGAGACAGTCTAGTGTATCACACGAGATGACGGCGGCGGGAGAGAGGGAGGTGTTCTTCGAGCTCAACGGACAGCTGCGCTCCGTGTTTATCAGAGACGAGAATGCTAGCAAGGTAAGACGTCACACGAGACAGTCTAGTGTATCACACGAGATGACGGCGGCGGGAGAGAGGGAGGTGATCTTCGAGCTCAACGGACAGCTGCGCTCCGTGTTCATCAGAGACGAGAATGCTAGCAAGGTAAGACGTCACACGAGACAGTCTAGTGTATCACACGAGATGACGGCGGCGGGAGAGAGGAAGGTGTTCTTCGAGCTCAACGGACAGCTGCGCTCCGTGTTTATCAGAGACGAGAATGCTAGCAAGGTAAGACGTCACACGAGACAGTCTAGTGTATCACACGAGATGACGGCGGCGGGAGAGAGGGAGGTGTTCTTCGAGCTCAACGGACAGCTGCGCTCCGTGTTTATCAGAGACGAGAATGCTAGCAAGGTAAGACGTCACACGAGACAGTCTAGTGTATCACACGAGATGACGGCGGCGGGAGAGAGGGAGGTGTTCTTCGAGCTCAACGGACAGCTGCGCTCCGTGTTTATCAGAGACGAGAATGACGAGAATGCTAGCAAGGTAAGACGTCACACGAGACAGTCTAGTGTATCACACGAGATGACGGCGGCGGGAGAGAGGGAGGTGTTCTTCGAGCTCAACGGACAGCTGCGCTCCGTGTTTATCAGAGACGAGAATGCTAGCAAGGTAAGACGTCACACGAGACAGTCTAGTGTATCACACGAGATGACGGCGGCGGGAGAGAGGGAGGTGTTCTTCGAGCTCAACGGACAGCTGCGCTCCGTGTTTATCAGAGACGAGAATGCTAGCAAGGTAAGACGTCACACGAGACAGTCTAGTGTATCACACGAGATGACGGCGGCGGGAGAGAGGGAGGTGTTCTTCGAGCTCAACGGACAGCTGCGCTCCGTGTTTATCAGAGACGAGAATGACGAGAATGCTAGCAAGGTAAGACGTCACACGAGACAGTCTAGTGTATCACACGAGATGACGGCGGCGGGAGAGAGGGAGGTGTTCTTCGAGCTCAACGGACAGCTGCGCTCCGTGTTCATCAGAGACGAGAATGCTAGCAAGGTAAGACGTCACACGAGACAGTCTAGTGTATCACACGAGATGACGGCGGCGGGAGAGAGGGAGGTGATCTTCGAGCTCAACGGACAGCTGCGCTCCGTGTTCATCAAAAAACGAGAATGCTAGCAAGGTAAGTTAAGCTAAAATAACTTCCTGATCATCAGGACATAGGCAAGATGTTCAAACTAAAAAGGCGGACAAAAAGTTTACACAAGTATATGTTGGGCAGCAGCAGCCTGCAAGTGTCTTACACCCAAATAAGGTCGTGAATTTAAAAATAAATCCGATCTCTGAAAACTTTGACGAAAAAATCCTTTTTTGTGAACTCTCATAGTCTGTATGTAATTGTTGCACCAACCAACCGAGTTCTTTTTCTTTCAGGAAATGAAAATCCACCCCAAGGCAATCAAGGGAGACAAGAACCAAGTAGGAGCACCCATGCCAGGAACAGTACTCAGTAAGTATCACCATACAGTTATTTATGACCGACACTATACCAACTGACGACAACTAAATAAATGCCCAAATATTGGATTTTCAACTCTAAGTGCTGAGCCAAGCATTGAAAATACAACAACGCAATTTTATTAACACCTATTGTTAATGAAAACGGGCTTAAGTCAAATAGATATCCCTGCGGCTACCAATTAGAAGTCATATGTTATTGACCGTCATCTTTCCCCACAGCCATCAAGGTGAAGGAAGGCGACAAGGTCGAGAAAGGTCAACCAATCGCAGTCCTCTCCGCCATGAAAATGGAGATGATCGTCCAAGCACCCAAGGCGGGAACAGTCAAAATAGTATCCATCACCAACGGACAGAAACTAGAAGGAGACGACCTAATCTGCACCATCGAGGACTAAACATAAAGTCCAATCTTGAATGACAACGTTGTGATAAGACTTAATCCGGCACAAAACCATTAAAGAAGTGAAGAATGGTTTTATTTATAAAATATTTAGCATTTTAATAGTTAAGTTTAAGAGTGTTTTCATATTATGAATGTTCCGTTGAATCAATTTTATGAAATTTTATTAAGAAAGACATTTTTTTATAATACAAAGAATGATCATGTATGGGATAACATATTGTATATAAATGTGATATTACCACACTATTTAATAGTGTCAATTTACAGTGACTTAAAAGCATCACAGTACAAAAGTGAATGGAAATTAGAATTTTAATATTAAATTGAAAATAGCTTGGAAAATCGAATAGTTATTGTTAGGAGTGAAATATAAAAGATGTAGAGGAACATGGAACGCGTAACCAGGGTGTAATTTTAGGAGCCTCACAGACTGAATTCAACTCTAAACTTTAATAGAGGGTAGAATAATTTTATTTTTTATGAGGCCACATTACCACAAGCAAGAAAACTTCTGCAAGACTGCTCGATAGTTACTTGGCAAGTATAAACATAAATTATACTTTGCTACGCAGTTTTCTTGCAAGTTACTATCAGGCATACAGATATTTTTGCAAAAAATTTAATGCATGTGGAATTGGTGACCTTTGACACTAATTCAGAATATAAAAACCATACAAAGGTTTTAAGGTTGAATCTCTGAGAGCATTTAACCTATAATTTATAAAATTTATGTATAACGTAATTTAATGTAATTAAAAAAACTTGTGAATTCAGTCTGTGAGGCATTAGAAAAGTATGGACAAGTCACAACATTTTATTCCTATTGGTTATAACTTGTGACGTCTCTGTACTATTAAGTTATTGTTATTATTTGGTTATCGTAAAACGATTCGAGTTCCGGTGCTCATTTGTTATTAATTATTTGTTAAATTCCTAGCATCACTTTGTTTTTTATTTAATAAAATGATTATTATTTAATGAAATTTTATTTTTTATTTAGGTACTACATTAATACCTCCACCCTGCCCGATGTTTTGCCCTCTCCGGCCAATCGCCCATAAATACTACTAAAGTTTTCCTAGGCATCCGGCGACGATGCGTCTACCGGCTCCATGCCTGACGACTCTGGCCCATTGGTCTTTGTGCATTCTGCATATTTTGTATGACCCGCCCAATCACATTTTAGCCTAGCAAACTTTGTTATCCACATCGGCGAGTCCTATAGGGCTGTGGGGTAGACTTTGACCAAGAAAGGGGACAATACAGGTTGAATTAAAAAAATTGTTTTCCACTACCATGTCTAATAAGCTATATGTAACACATTGCCTAAGAAATTCGTTTCGAAATATGAACATTTAGACACAAGATTATAAAATAAAAATGAAAAAATACATAATAAAAGTTACGAAATGACTTTTGTATGGAGTTTTGATATCATTATGTAACAACGTAATTATTTTTATACCATTCCCCCTCTAAAAAGCTTATTTTATTCACTGAAAACAGTGAATAAAAAGCACTTTTACTCACTGTTTTGGTGTTTGAATTTGGAACACACCAATGTATTCGAACTCCATCTCAATGCTACATAACCTCCTTGCGCGAAAAAATTTCGATACAAACTTCTTGTGCAGAGAATACTCGACTTTTAAACTACTTCTTTGATTTTAATTTTGAGTTCTTTATATTTAGGATTCTAATAATGATTTTGATTTTAGTCTAGGATATTTATTGAATACTTATTTGGATTGTAATTCTAATATTAATTGCAATGGTGTTTAATTAATTATAATTATGTTACGTAACGGAGGTGATCACTGGACCCTGAAACACAGGTGCTTTTACCTAGGTCAGGGATTTACATTTTTTGTGAATTTTGAAGGTTATAAACTATTTATTTATTTATTACTTGTAACTTTCCTTGCGCTTAACGCTTATATCTTTCTTTTTCTCGTAGTCATGGTATAAAATATAGTATGCAACTCTTGAATAAAACGGATTTATATCGAGGGCCATAAATCACTCGCGTCGCTCATGATTCTAACACTTGAATCACTCGCTATGCTCGTGATTCAGTCATCATGAATCACTCCCTACGGTCGTGATTCAGTCGTTAGAATCATTCACTTGCTCGTGATTCATCATGGCCCTCGCTTTAAATCCGTCCTTTATTCACTAGTTGCATAATATACTATTCTTTTTGGCGGCCAAGTACGAGTGAAACAATTTGCAATTAAATGAAAAAAAATGTACGTAACTGAATAGGCTACTGTTGGTTGGCATTCTGCTTCTACGCCCGCGCTTTTTCCACCGCCCCATCCGGCAGAATGATACTTAACCTGTTGCCTCTCGAAAAAGCGCGCGTTGATTGTGTGTATTGGGTATATACCCAATACACACAATCAACGCGCGCTTTTAACCACAGACTATATAGTCTGTGGTTTTTAGTCTGAACGTTTCTAATACATTTTTGTTGGAACTTACTTGCATTAAATTAGCTAAGCACTTCAGTGGCCTTAGTGCGAGTTTTTACTCACGCGTGACTCACGCTCACTCGTGTTACGTAAACGATGTCTTATGTCAAAATTTATACAAAAAAAGAGGTTTCTCCTTACCGTCCCCAGACGGCGCTTATCCAGTTTCCATACAAATTGACGTTTACGTTAACGCGATTGACCGTGAGTAAAAACTCGCACTAAGGCCTCAGGTAGTGGATAAAGAATCGTTCGTGTCTCGCATAAAAAAGCTTTATTTTAACACTCGCATGTAGCTTTCGACGCTACATAGCTCGTGTTAAAATATCGACTTTTTATGGTCGACACGAAATGTACTTATTACAACCTATTTGTGGAGCGCACTGTTTGATAGACAGGTCATCCGCTGCAAGTCCTGAGAGCCAGAATCAACAGTGGCGACCATCGGCAATGTACAGAGACAATTTATCTTGACGAGCCCCGTAGAAACGATCCAACTGTCTTGGATTCCGTAACGAAAGTAAGAAAATACATAATTGCCACTTCCCTCTATGTCTACATCAAGCAGGCAACAAAACCAAGTTAGAATAGATAAGACAGAACAGAGTTACAAGTGATAGTAAATAAAACGCTAAAGATATAATTCAAAAGTATATTTCTGTATTAATTTGATAATACAATATTTTCCATCCCAATCGTAACATTGATTCATATACAATTACAAATACTCGATACAATGTTAGTGTAAACCAATGTATATATGAATTGTTAAACAATTTACGACAAAAAAAATACAGTTTACCTACAACTAAAGTCTTTAAACTTCGATTAAATTACGTTTGGGGCTACCGAACCACCTTTAATATACAAACAGATCTGACTTACGGACGAAAGAACCGAGTTTCTATCAGGGTATGTCTGACAGCGACGCGAAAAAAAATACCATGGATTCAGTACATGATTCTGGACGAAAAGCCTACGAAAAGTACCAACACTGAGATCCAGAATCATGTTCTGAAACCATGGTATTTTTTTTGCGTCGATGTCAGACACACCACTTGTATTTTTTAAACAGACCAGCCATTGGCCGCCCATTGTGTCACCCAGTGTAATGTTTTCTTCGTCTATACTTTCTGTAACTTATATGGTGTACATAATAAAGAGTATTCTATCCTATTCTATTCTACTAGACAGGGATGTTAGCGGTAACGATTGTCGAAAAGGCAATAAATTATGGGATTGAGGACTACCGGGATATCAAGTGGTCAATCCCAAACATTTTGGCAAATCGACAAGCTATCGCCTATAGAATGTCACTATGTCTAGACAGTTTTTTTGTGACAATGCAAAATAAACTCAATTTTCAGTACATTAAAGTGCAAACGAGACGCCAGACAGTCTTGATGTCTGCTTTGTTGTTAGTAGTCATACAACTTTGCAATAAGTGGAACTGATTCTAAAGTTAATTATTTAATTTTATTAGAAAATACTTTCGTCTGCCCTTTTCTGAGGAGCCTTATCTGTAAAGTCAACATGAATTGAGACATTTTTGGGGAATGTCAAAATGTTAGTGACATTTTAATTAAGTTCAAGTTGTCGGGCTGAGCTACAACACTCCGTTAAACTACCGCTTTTTAACCAATCAGATTACTAACCTCCGTCCAGCCTGTAATTTTACATTTATAAGCTCAAAAACTGATGATGATGATGATTTAATGATGAACTAATGCGGTACCGATTCGATTTCTTATAACAAGCGACTTTATCAATGAAGAAATTTGAATCGATTTAACACATTGTTATTTTATTTTTGCTTAACATTTTGTAATATTTCAAATAAAATCAAATCAAATTTATTGCATACATAATGCACATACTTGAGGTCAATTTTAATAACAGCAACAATGTTAACGCAGATATTGTCTGATTCGGATCGTGATTATGCGTTTGACAACGTTTTGTGCACTCGAGAATTAGTAATTAATGTTTCCGAGGATTCAAGTCCTGAATCTAGTTTATATGGAGAAGAATCCAACGATTCATCACAATAAATTTGTAAGTATTTTAGTTATTTTATTTGCTTCTTTTTTATTTATATATAACAAATAATACTTTTTTTCAAAATTTAACCTTCACACCTATAGTTTAAATTCGATTTAAATGCGAATTTTAATTTATCGGAATAACGGAGCGAATAAGCACCGCTTCGCTACTGTAAGCGTCCATAAAGTATTGTCTATGGTTGCCTGTTAATAATTATGAAACTTCATAAGCATGCATCTGTCGAATGTAAAATAACAGGCTGGACGGAGTATAATGAATTGCCATCGCAACATGATTTCGCCTGATTATTACACCTTCCTATCGCAGATTCTATTTACAATATACCTACCTAAGTTCTTTCGTCAGTAACTCTTAAATATAACAAACTCTTATGGCATCGACACATCATACATCTTGCGCGATTGGCATCCGAAATATTAAACTGTGAAAATACTAAGTACATTTTTGTGAAAAAGCCATGAGTTACAAACGACTCTTTTATTAGTTAACCCCACTTCCCTACTTTTTGAAAGTAGGTTGTACATAGGCAAAACTTCCCTGTCGACCAGTTTTCAGCCTAATTATTAAGGATATAAGGGTGAAAAATGGTTGACAGGGAATTTTCGAGGTTTTACCTACGTGAGAGGTACCAAAATTTGTATAGGAGTCTAAACATCTACAGGGATTTGCTAAGCTTAACCAGATAATCTGGTCAAAATACAGTATTATAAAGTTAATATCGCATTCAACAGTTATAATATTTAACTTTTTTAATTACTAATATTTGTCACAGTTGCCTCCTTTACATTTAAAGTAACTGATAAAGTTTATATTCCGATAAATGTCTCATAATTAATAAATAAGTTACAATTTAAATATTTTTGTAGTATAACTCGGCACTTAGCATTTAGTTGAGTCATAAAGCATTTACCTAGTCGAATTCGGCTTAATATTTTTGAGTATATTTTTATAGGGATGGAAAACCTAACTTAGATTTTTCCCACCCAAGTCACCGTAACTTTTTAACGATATATCTCTGAAACGTATCACAATATAATCTAGGACATCAACAACGTGCAATATAAACACTATTATTATAAATCGGATGACCAAAAAGCGCAAAGAATTACAAAATTTAAATTTCCGATTAAGACAGCGTTTCCACTAAGTTTCCCCAGTTTCCCAGCTCTAAATTATCGGAGAGTTAATGTGAGAAATTGTCAAGCACACGTTATCTGATGTGATTGGCTGTTGAAAATTCATTTAAGACGGTACCCTGACCAAAAAATCGCCATGCGATATGTGCATTCCTATTGGTCTAGCGGCACTGGTGTCGCATGAATTACAGTAGTGAATACGCCCAGATTTTAGAAAATATTATGTCTTTATTGTATCTTTATAAAATCGAATTTTGGTCATTTGAAAAAAAAAACTACAAAAATGTTCGTTATTAAATTTTCTATCCATTAGTGTTAGTACAAAAAATAATTAATGAACACTTTACGAGGAGATGCATAATATCAATAATTATTTCTCATTTTTATGTTTTTTTGGAAGGAGATTAGTGAAATATATACAACATTTAAAAAAAAACTAAATCTACCATTTTAGAATCAATATTATGTAGAAATTTAAAGTATTTTTATTAATTGATATTTCTTTTTAAATAACGAGTAGATAGCTCCTAAAAACAGCACAAAAAATGGCTTGCGCGGCGTTTTGCTCGGGGTACCGCCTTAATGTGACAAATTGTCAAGCTCACGTTATCTGCTGTGATTGGCTGTTGAAAATTCATTCAACCAATCACAGCAGATAACGCGTGCTTGACAATTTGTCACATTAATTCTCCGATAATTTGGAGCTGGGAAACTGGGGGTAAGCGAGACATGCAGCAGTTAACTACACAATGTCACAATTTTATTCATGACAATATCTAGATCTACGTTTGCACGGTTGCCTCCGCTTCAGTGGAAACACCTCTTAATTATAGACCATAAATCGAAAACGCTCTAGGAATCAATTTGTACTCATAAAGCTAGCCCCGTGCCAGCGGGGGAATTTTGAAAAATACATTGTCCATCTAAGTCCTTTATAAAATGACTAATTTTGGCACAATTGATTTCTAATACCGCTGCGTATACAATTTTTTTAATCTCATTACGAGTATATGTCGAATAATACTAAAATAAGTCATTGAATAAAGGAACTACTAGGCGTTAGTTCTTACGTAAAATCTACAGTGATAGTCTGATAATATTCACACTAATATTGCAAAAGTGACTGATCTTTTTTAGAAAAACTTTTTCAACAAAAAATCTTAAAACCCAAAGAATAATATGAATATCATCAGTACCGATAGAATACGCAGTCTTAGCCTAAATGGGGCAAATCAAGCCCTATCCCAGATAATAGGCAAGAAATATATTAATTTTTGCCTCCCTTCCTAGTCAACCTTGCTATATTTATAGCATAATTCGTTATCATACCAAAATATACAGTAACTCTTTAAACATAAAGACTAATATCGAGTGCATAGAGAACTAAGCTAATCTTGTAGAAAATTAGCCTCAGATTCATTATTGAAAATAAGTTTAAAGAAGGTTAAGGTTATTCTTAGTACCAACCGTAACATATCCATTGATGCATAACACTATTTCAGTATTTGAATCATTTTAACTAAAACTGACTGATCAGAGATTTATCATAAAATATTACCAACAAACATACATTATGTTTCCTAAACTAAAGCTGAGTTTCTCACCTCCAAATTATTGCAGAATTAATGTGACAAATTATCAAGCAAGCTGCTGTGATTGGTTGAATGAGCTTTCAACAGCCAATCACAGCAGATAACGCGTGCTTGACAATTTGTCACATTAATTCTGCAATAATTTAGACGTGAGAAACTCGGCCTAAGACTTAAAACTATAAGTCCGACAAAATAATCCTACATGATTAATGATTAGAGACAAAAGAAATATTAAAGCCATACAACTAAATTACAGACGAAAGGAATGAGCAAATAAGAAAGATATGTCACAACATATTAACTAACTGTTGAAGTGAAGAAATTATTACTTCAAAGGGAAATAAATTAATCTTTAGAGTTGCGTGATTCAGGGACACGTGAATCTCTGTGGGTCGTCTGAATCACGGGGCAGTGTTTTGAAAAAAATAGGGGCGGATTCCGATAACCGTCTACAGGCACGTGTTCCTTTGTAAATTAAAGGTTTCTTTAGGTGTTGGTATACAATCGTGGCATTGTTTCGTGGCAGTTGTAAATTTTAATGGTTACTTGGGACAAAAGATGCCGAAATCAGTTGAATTTCTTGGTCTCCATTTTAAAATGCTTTTATTTAGGGAGCTACATTGTTAGGAATCCCTACGCTGTTTACAAGATCTATTTTGCGTAGCCAGCACGCTTTTTTGAAGTTTCGCAAATAATTATAATAATATTCCACCCCTGTTTTTTTGTTATCGTAAATTTTGCAAGTTTTACACCGACCTGCAGAAATCCAGTGACTCAAGTACTTAAACGAAATAACTAGTGGCTCTGTGAGCGGTAGATCTCCATCAAAAAAATAACTCCGTACAATTATAGAGCCTGCTCACAAAATTTCACGCGAATCGTTTTTTTTTTTAAATGGCGCCAATGAAGCCTTATGAAAAATTTCAAAAAAAGAATTCAAGACAGACTCGCGAGGCCTATAGCTCACAGACCCAATAGTAATAATTTATATCACAATCAACGTTGATACGCATCCATTTTATTTTTCAAAATCTCTGACACATGATACCTTTATACTTTCATTGTATTAAAGGTGTATAATGCCAATTGGTAATTACCTTGCGCATTCGATTTAAAAATATATTGACATAATTAAATAGTGTTACAGAAAATAATGACAGAAAATAAGATTTATAATAAACATAGTAAAACCTACATTGATTACAAGAATTGAAATAAACTTTACGCGTTATTGTCTACGACCAGCTTAATCGAACGTAGCTTTTTATGAAAAAGCCGAACATCATTCAAAATAGCACATAGTCTCCCGCTGAGAAACGGTTGTAGAACGATTTTAAAACAATTTATATGAAAAGCGACGTCGCATTGTAGCGTCGGATCTGTTTGCCTTAAGACGATGACAGTCGCCAACGACCTTGAGGGAACAAAACGCGCACACGATTCACACCCACGCGACCCAAAATTCAGTAGTTTCATGTACTGTCCTTATTATTCTATGACCTTAAAAAAGCCTTAGATCAAAATGTAGATTGTCTTTCGAGATGTTGAAAAATGCATGAAAATACGCCCGGCAGTTTTGGTGTGATTGTTTTGTCCGTGTTAGACATTAAATTTTACAAATTAAAATTACATATGTTTTAAAAACTCAAAAAATTCTTAGACCAAGAAAATGTAATGTCTAATGTAAAATTATTTATTTTCAAAAAATTAGGACTAGCCGTCTAGACGTGATTCTCATTTTAAAATCAGCTACTGAGAGGGTATCTGCGCCTTAAGTTCCCTCAAGCTACAATTCGATTACGAACGCGTAAAGTAAATTTCAACACGCGGAAACATAGTTGATTAAATTTCAATTGCGCGTAATTTTGCAAAACACCGCGTAAACTCAATCTATTTCTCCGGGGTGCAAAAGTGACTTATCAATATTAATAGCGTACTTATCTATCAAATCTTGTGGGGTTATGACGCAAAATCTTTGCGGTATGTCCTGAGTGTCCTCGAGGTCATTTATAGAGTTCACAGAGTTCTGATCGCTCAGAGACAGGCTCGTGTCTGTGTCGTCACCATAGCAACGACGCTTGTGGTCTGAAGGAAAGTTGTGGTAGGAATGTTCGACGCGAATCGCTTGCATTGTGTTGCTGTAAAGAGAAAACCATGTTTTAGTATTCTGGTGTTGATGACTTGATGACATTTTCTTTCTGCCCTAAACTGTGGAATTACATTTGCCTACTTTTATATTCTGATTTACCGATACTTAGTTTGTATTATCTTATCACTTCAACAACAAAACATGCTCAATGGCATTGACTATTAAATGTACCAAGGCTAAATTATAGAGGTTATGGTAAAAGTATTCAAAGCTTGAACGTAACATCTTCTAAATTAATGGCACAAATAATACATGACAAAAAAAAATCCATTCATACATCCAAAAAAATTACTATTACCTTTTATACAAAAAGACGGATTATAGTCACCTGGTTTTCCTGAGGACCGGTCGGCCCATTTCCACTTGTAGTTCCAAGGAGTACAGCTTAGCTAACGACTCCAATTTCTCCTTCTCCTCAGGATCATTGAGACTTGGCAACTTCAGCTCAGTTTGGCAAGAGTCCTGGAGGAACTTGGACAGCTGTTCATTAGCAGCACTCAGGATCAGGAAACCAGGTCTCTCGTCCCTTATTCGGCGACATCCAGCCCTTATTTCCCGCACTTCAGTTACTACAGCATTCCCCATTGAATGCTCACTATAATAATGATCGCTTTGCGGCGATTTCTCACTCAGATTCAAGTCACTCGACGATGTTTTCTGTAGCGAAAAATTCGTGCGTGGCGTCTGGTTAAACGATTCATCCTGCTGCCCCGATTTTGCTTGAAAGGCCTGAAAGGAATGAAAAAACGTCTCGTTCGCGTTCTGACCAGATATACCAGCATTTTTTATATCGCTAAAGCTACTGAATGAGGAATGAGGTTGCAGTATGTCCCGATTTTCCTTTGAAATAGCCTCGTCTTCTAAATCAACTACCGTTTTGGAGTCAGACATCATTGCATCATCGTCGTTTCCTGAATCAACTTTAGGCCGTTTCTTCTTAAACCTATTCTTGCAACTAGCCCATCCACTCTTGACCAGCAACTTTTCCTTTTTCAACCTTTTTGGTGGCGGCATGTTACTGGAAGAATTGTTGTTGACCGACTTCGAGGATTTGAACGTGAGGCTTTTGTTGAAGACTTTGAGCTCTTCAATGCCTGGCCAGTCGGTGAGCTCGTCGTCTCCTTCCCTGTCGCTATCATTTGTTACAACTCCATCAGAATCACTGCTGCTCAGTGAGCTTGATTCGTTCCCCGCGCAATCCATGCCGCTGATAGAATCGTCAAACATCAATGGATTTCTTAGGGAGGGAGGATGGGATTTGTTCAACATTTTATATTTTCGATGATATTTCCCTTCGTAACTGTTTTTTCCTGAGCTTGTTGTGGGATTAAAGAAAGGAGGTAAATCCGTCGTTATTTTGTACCCCGTCAATTTGGATAGAGTTGGCGTCCCGTTTTTAGCAGAATTCTTATAAACGAAGTTAAAACTTGAGCTTCCTGGCAATGATGGGGTGTTTGTGAGTGTAGTCGGATTTGTCTCTTCTGCATTCTGAGATTTGAGTACAATTTTGCCTGGTTGAAGCACAAGGTCCTTTTTAGGGAGGTCTGGGCCGTATTTTCTTGACTTAAAGTCGGTTTTGGAGAAGTATGCGGACTTGGATGAGCATCCACCACTGAAGGACCTCTCACGCATTTCGCACACATCCCCTTTGTCCCGATAAGACCATTTCCTTTTGCCGCAGAACGCGTTTCTGAAAAAACAGCTAAAAAGTCAACACATTGAGAATTTGTTTGTTTCTAATAATAGTATGCAGAAACAAGACGTGATGCAATAATGACGATCTAGGAACTATCAACTGATTATTAAAAATGTATATATTATATTTAAAAATAATTATTTATTTATTGCTTCGAGCCGTTATAAATTAAGAACACTTTGTATAAAGTCAATATTCAAACAAAATCAAATTCGGTTCATCCGTTTGGGAGCTATGATGCCACAGACAGACACACAGATACCTACACCCGTGAAACTTATAACACCGCTCTTTTTCCGTCGGGATTAAAAAGGAGTCAGATTTAGCATTATTTTTTTATTTAATTTTAATAAACAGTTTTCGTCCATCTGAGAAAGAAAGAAAGTCTCTTACTTAGTACGATTTCCTGACACTGCCAGTGACAACTACAGATATTATTATATTTGGCATTTCTAGTTTCCCAATTATTTTTCAAAGAAAAAGGCTATTGCTCTGCCTAACCTTACATTAAATTAAGTACATTGATGACTTATAAGGAAACAATGTACAGTTATGAGTCAATAGTGCAGTCACACTCTACCACAACAGCAGCTGCATTTTTTTTTAATCAGATGTTTTTCATCTTTTCACAGTTAGTAGGTATAATCTATACTTTAATTTCTATACAACATATTAAACCAGTTGTGGAACATTTAACTTCTTCTACAAAAACTAGCCATTTTGAATTTTGAGAGAGTAGGTAAGACTGCACTTTTGATCCTTGACTGTACCTATTACAACACGGTCAAGACAACTGTGCACCTCGCCGGGATGCGAACACACTCCTACCCACCCGCGCGGCGCCCCGCGTTTCCCTCGTGTGCCAATAGCGGGAGTCGAACGTCAGAGTGACGTGACAGCGCCAGGTGCACAGTTATTTTCACCGAGTAATAGATACTTACTGTTTACAGTACTGACCTCTCAGGTTTAGTGAGTGCCTTGTGCTTATTGACATGTATCGCCGGAGACGAGATTTGGGTCTGAAGAATTATTGCAGCAGCCATTGCATCTGACTGAAAAACAAGCGTTTATTCATAATTCACACTAAAGACTACCATATTTTTTTATGTAGGTATAGTTATCGGCACGTAACTTGGCAAGGTTTTGGCTTAGTGGGGGTAAGTTGCGCACCATATATAGCGAAAGGAACGTGGACGCGACGCGATTGATCAGACGATCCTTGTGTCAACTGACCAAAAAAACGCGCGCGCGGAACGGTGCTAGACGTTCCCCGTGTCCGACTTGGTAACCAAAGAGACCTAAAAAACGACTTGTGCGCATCTAACGGCTCTTGTCAAGTTACGTGCCGATGACTATACACTTCTTCATTTCTAAATATTTTGAACCCACGCCAATTGCAACGTCAGTGGTGTTCAGTAGGTCCTCTAAAGTGCAGACATGGGCACTTGGGGCACTACAGCATGTGTGGCATATTAAGTAAGTACATTAAATGGGTAGTTCAAGGTCAGAAAATAGTCACAATGTGTGAATAACTAATACTTAAATTGTTGTTAAACATTTATTTTGCAAGGTTAAAAAAATTGTTCTAGTTGAGAGAAAAATTGAGGCACAATGAGGAAATTGTTAGTGTTATTCAGTTTAATTGCAAATTTGGGATTCTATGGAAAACTAGAATAAAGTTTTTGGGTGCACGGTTGGCGCAGTGGTCGAGCGATTGACTGCTGCGCTGCGTGTCGCGGGTTCGATTCCCGCACGGAACAAATATTTGTATGACATCATGCTGTGCAGGCGGAGGATACACCAAATTTTCGTCAGCCAGCCCGCGAATATGTATCCTCCGACTGCACAGCATGATTTTTTCCTTGTTTACGACTTTTTAGTTCGCTTTTGAAGCAGTCGGGTTTTTTGAGTTTTTGATTGAATAAGTTTTTGTGAATATTATAAGAAAAAAAATAGTACCTAATCAACATTTCAAATAAAGAACTCAGTCACTCACCTCGGTAGTAACACTCAAAATCTCAATGGGGGGTGACCTCTTCCCATCCGTATACTCGACAGGCATCTTTTTATACTTCCTCTTCCTCCTGGCATTAGCCGGTCTGGTTGGCGAGAAGTTCTCATTAAACGAATCAGACTCAAAGTTACCAATCTGGCAGTAATGCCTGGATTTTAGGCTGGATTTGTGCAGGCTGAGGTGGGGGTCATCAGAGTCTGACAGTGGCTGCGTGATGAGGGGGGCCTGTGGAGGGCTACTGGAACTTCCATCTTCAACGAGACTCACCGTAACTGCAGCTGCTGTAAAGATTATAAGGATCTAAGGACCGTGTATCATCTTTATAACCTATTTAATGGCAGAAGATTGAACCAAAACTAAAGAATAACGCCAACTTGCCGCGCCGCGACACCGCAACGTTCCACGTTGACGACGTCGTGACGTGGTGATGGAGACAAGCCATGGACAATGGCCCTTAGTATGAGAAAAATAATTATTTTTTCGACTACTGATTTTGATTATAATCTTTGTCTAGTATTTTTTTATATCTGAATAAATGTCAGACTCAGAATATTATCAATTTAAAAAAAAGGTTTTTTTGTTTTACTATACTATAATTTTGTTTGTCAAATAATATACAAAGGTGTACTACCTTTTACTGTGTTCGAGAGCGAGCGTACGTTCGTTCCCTTTTTAGGGTTCCGTACCCAAAGGGTTAAAACGGGACCCTATTACTAAGACTCCGCGGTCTGTCTGTCACCAGGCTGTATCATGAACCGTGACAGCAGACTGATGAAATTTTCACAGATTATGTATTTGTGTTGCCGCTATAACAACAAATACTAAAAACAGAATAAATTAAATATTTAAGTGACACTCCCATACAAAAAACGTGTATTTTTGCCGTTTTTTGCGGTAATGGTACGGAACCCTTCGTGCGCGAGTCCGACTTGCACTTGGCTGGTTTTTTT
Organism: Orthosia gothica; assembly: GCA_949775005.1. Lineage (NCBI taxonomy): Eukaryota > Metazoa > Arthropoda > Insecta > Lepidoptera > Noctuidae > Orthosia > Orthosia gothica. The sequence goes on from OX459044.1 coordinate 9,461,061, forward strand.
TAGAACTAGCTATGGCCGCGCCTTCGCTCCTGTCATCTACCTATCCTACTCTACTTTCCTTCCTACCTACCAATTCTTTTTCTAGCGTCATTCTTCCGCAGAGAATCTTAAGAGCGGACTCTAGTCAACAGGAATTTGAAAAATAGGTATTTGAAGAAACTATTGCCGTCGCGTCACCTCCAACCTCACCCCGTAAAGTGCGAAAGGGACAACTGCAGCTCAGGCTGATTTTACCTACAATAACTTGACTAAAAGACGTTTCGTATTCTGCTGTTTTCTTCATGAAAACTGGTCTGATCTAAAAAATTCTTATATCAAAATTTAGAGGAAAAGTATAACTATGCTCCTATCATTTCCTTTTTTGTTAAAAACTTATAAATTTTGTCTGAACATGGCGGTAAAAACGGGCATTTTTTTCGGATTTTTGGATTCTCATATTTCTTTTTGTGATTATGTTTTGGAAAAAAGGAAATGATACAGGCACGTATTAATTAGACCTAGATTTTATGGAAAAAAATCATTGCTCTAGAGGCATTATCCACGAAGAAAACAGCAGAATGTGTTTGTATGGAGAAAGTCTCACTAGAGTCCCCTCTTAAGGCGGTACCCCGAGCAAAACGCCGCGCAAGCCGTTTTTTGTGCTGTTTTTAGGAGCTATCTACTCGTTATTTAAAAAGAAATATCAATTAATAAAAATACATTAAATTTCTACATAATATTGATTCTAAAATGGTAGATTTAGTTTTTTTTTAAATGTTGTATATATTTCACTAATCTACTTCCAAAAAAACATGAAAATGAGAAATAATTATTGATATTATGCATCTCCTCGTAAAATGTTTATTCATTATTTTTTGTACTAACACTAATGGATAGACAATTTAATAACGAACATTTTTGTAGAATTATTTTTTTCAAAAGACCAAAATTCGATTTTATAAAGATTTTATTCTAAAATCTGGGCGTATTCACTACTGTAATTCATGCGCCACCAGTGCCGCTAGACCAATAGGAACGCTCATATCTCATGCCGATTTTTTGGTCAGGGTACCGTCTTAAGACCGCCATTCAGAAAATGGTGTCAAATATAAAACGCCATTCTATCGAATATGAATGTGTTGTGATATAATATTACTTCTAGAGCACTTTAAATTCATCTAATCTAATAATAAATCTTTTGATAGAGTGAACCGATTGTGATGAAACAAAAACTAAGTTACTTCAAGGTAAACACAATACCTTGAAGTATTACTTAGTTTTTGTCATTCTTCCGCAGAGAATCTTAACACCGCCATTCAAAAAATGGCTTCAAATATAAAACGCCATCTATTGAATATGAATCTGTTGTGATATAATATTACTTCTAAAACACTTTAAATTCATCGAATCTAATAATAAATCCTCTAATAATAAATCTTTTGATAGAGTGAACCGATTGTGATGAAACAATTCATTTTATGTATTTAAGTTATCTACATTGATTTCTTACATTTTACATGATGCATGCACAACTAAACAGACAGAATTACAAAAAAGCATGTAATAGGTTCTGTTAGTTATCCTATAACAACCTCGTAATTTTTTTAGGGTTCCATACCCAAAGGGTAAAAACGGGACCCTATTACTAAGACTCCGCTGTCCGTCCTGTGACCTTTCTACAGATTTATTGTATGTATTGTTGTTGGAATTTACTACAGTGACTCAACAATGAAGTGCTCAATAGTATGAGAGAGAATAATTCGAAGAAAATAGGTATTACACAGTATGGTTTTATGGATCATGTTTATTGTGGATATTTATTTAATGATCAATTAACTAAGTTTTAAAAACTCGAAAGTGTATTGTATCAACTACCTACTCGTAAAAATATGTGAATACAAACACCATCAGACAATGATTGGATCACACACAGGGTGATTATGCTGGAGAAACTCCAATGGGGAATCCAACACTTCCATCCCTACAACTATGAATAAACTATAATCTATATTTGATGACCACTTTATAAAACAGGTCCTACGACTGACTTAACTACAGTTGCGTACAGTCACAACTATAACAACTGACCACGGGACCTTTAATAAGCACCTCTTGGCGATAGGAGTTACAGACAGCCCACTCTGCAGAGCCTGCATGGAGGAGGACGAGACAGCTTATTTGCTCTTATGCTGCCCAGTAATCGCTGGATATAGGGCTAAGTACTTCACAAACTCAGGTGCCCTCTGTGTGTTAGTCAGTAGCACTAGAAACTGCTGGACTTCTTTGAGAAACCGAGCAAAATATGCACTTGTACATGGAGTTGTGGACATCAGCTTGTTTAACAACATAGGTAAGTGCCTGCTCAGTACTTGTTTAAATTCATTTTAACAACACAAATATTTGAATTTGCACAAATAGCTTGGCAAGATTTCAAATGCTTGGCACAATTTTAAAATAATTTTGTTGGCCAAAATTAATTGTTTTAGTGAAAATATGTACCTATAAACTTACTTAAGATTGTTATCACATTGATCTGGTTTTTATTACCATTTAAAGTTAAGTTTCTACATTCTTGGCACATTCTTTTTCTTTTGAGATATAAACAATAACACTAATATATAAATACCATGTTAGTACATGCCATAACAAAGAGTAGGACTGATAAAAAACATCAAACAATGAACAATAAATTCTTGAATAAAAATTAACACCATGGTTTACACTTACGTAGGTTTCCGGCAGATCTAGTACGTCGGCGGAGGCCTAGCTTCCGCCGCTCCTGCCGGCCGCAGTTACTCTCCTCCAGAGCCAAGTTAAGATCATGAGACAACCTCTCCATCGTCTCTAATGACCCTCAAGCAAACCCATATCGAGCCATTAGAATCTAGAACATACGATGCATCGGCTCACTTTGTTTACGCCACCTCGACTTTTATGACCTACTTCCCACCTTTCACAAATACCAAGAGTAATTGATACTATCAACTCAATTAGCAAATTAACACAATCAAAACAGTAATATTTCACACGGGATAACAACAAAACTGAACATTTCATGAGTCCTTCTCGAATCTAGCGGAATGTTTATTTTTAATTTTTTAATAACAATACGCACGACCATCAAGAACACTTTCTATAGTCAGAGATATGTAACAGAATTTTAGTCAATTAAAATTATTAACATCCACTTTCTTTATCGGATTTTTTGCCGTGTGATTTTGACAAAAAATAATAAATATCACGACATTCGATGAATGAATGGAAAATAATTCTCGGTACTATATACCACAGATATAGTAAAAGAATTATGAACATAGTAGTACAATAAGTACACACAACACAAGGAAGTTGTTGAACTTATGCTGGGTACACACATAATAATATTAGTTTCAAGCAACTCGCTTCACACTTCCGCAACAACAGCAGCAGCGCCTAATTCAAGACGGAACCACACTTACGTGGCGTGGCGTGTCGTGGCGCCTTCTGACTCAGTTGATTGGCTACAAAACACGTTGCGTTATGACGTAGGCTGGAACAGATTCGTTTGATTGGTGGATCCTGCGCCACGCAACGCCACGACACGTAAGTGTGGTTTCGACTTTGGCTTAGCACGCACTGTGATTTTTATTCGTGCGAATTTTATCCGCCCATGCTGCGATCTATGGATTTATATGAAGCTGCACGCATTGCAGTAAAAAAAGTCGCAATACGTGTTAAGCCTTAGTGTTCTGACTTCTGATAGCAAGTTAGGTTATGAAGTGAACACGTAACAACTCCCCTCCGGACCTGACTCCTGCCTCAGCTGCCAAGCAGAAGAATACCTTTTTAGGGTTCCGTACCCGAAGGGTAAAAGCGGGACCCTATTACTAAGACTCCGCTGTCCGTCTGTCTGTCTATCTGTCTGTCTGTCTGTCTGTCACCAGGCTGTATCTCATGAACCGTGATAGCTAGACAGTTGAAATTTTCATAGATGATGTATTTCTGTTGCCGCTATAACAACAAATACTAAAAACAGAATAACATAAATATTTAAGTACAACAAACCTGATTTTTTTGCGATAATAGTACGGAACATTCGAACGCGAGTACGACACGCACTTGGCCGGATTTTTTTAACTTATTTTCTTGTTTTCGCGAATGTCGTTCCAATCTCGATAGTGTATTAGGATAGGTAGCCAGAATTCTTACGCTCTCTCTCTCTCTCTCTCTTTTGATGATGTTCGCCGTGCCACTCCACGGCGGTGGGCTGAATAGGGGTGGGGGGCGGTGAACTTTGAAAAAACATCGATATTTTTTTCGTTTCGATACATCGGAACTGTACATCGATGTCTTTCGATGAATCGCATGAAAACTTCGATGTTTTGTAAACATCGAGTACTTTTTAGGGTTCGGTACCTCAAAAGGAAAAAACAGAATAGGATCACTTTGTTGTCTGTCCGTTTGTCTGTCAAGACCCTTTTTCTCAGGAACGCGTACAGGTATCAAGTTGAAATTGATATCAAATTCTCAGGTGTTATGTCCCTTATAGCTGTGAAAAATTCAATTTCTAAGCCAACGCAATCAAAAGATACAGTCGTTCATGCCGCTTCGACAGTCGCAAGGGAATCAAAACCTACAGGGTACTTCCCGTGAACTCAGAATCTTGAAATTTGGTAGGAAGCAACGTGTTATAGTACAGATAAAGGAATAATTTCAAAAACCGTAAATTTTTAATTACATATATTTTATAAAAGAAACAAATAGAAAGAAAAATTTTAGGTAAAATTTTAGTGGTCAAGCTTGAGTTTTTGTGAAATTAACTGGTTATCATCGAATCAATGTTTTATGAAAAAAAAATCGATACATCGATTGGAGGAGTTGTGCTGTCTGCTCAATAGAATGCAAAGGCGAAACGAAAATTATGGTGCCGGACCGCACGTCTAAACTTGAGAATAATGGAACACATAACGTCAAAACTGTGAATCTCTTCATTTAACTCGGCTCTTGTATAATCAACAATGGATCGTGTGCAGATGAGCTCCTCAGGCGCATCGGAATGGCCAAGGGTGCCATGTCGCAGATCGAATGAATAAGAAAGGACCGAAACATCACATATAGGCCAAACTGTCACTAGTCAAATCCCTTCTGTTCTCCATATTCCTGTACGTAGCGGAAACGTGGACTCTGAAGCCCGCTGATCACAAGCGCATTGAGGCTTTTGAATTGTGTTGCGTCAGAAGGATGCTGTGTGTTTCGTGGACGGCACACAGGACGAACATCTCGATACTGCAGGAGCTTAAAGCAGAACAGGCCAAGATTGTCGAATTTTTGCCTCCGCATGATATTTGACTTCTATGCCAGAATCCCAAAACCACGGACGGAAAAACAGTTGTTCCGTGCCCTATACGCCGGTCAGTCCAAATTCGAACTTCGCTGAACATTAAAGCCTCGGAAGCAGTGCATATTGCTGAAAGTAGGAGCAAGTGGAGGAACATAATAAACGCGAATAAAAGAGAAAGTGTTGAAACCATGATGTGGTCACGACCCCTAGCATTGGGGAAACGACGCAAGGAGAGAGGAATATGACAGAAAAAGAACATAAATAATTAGTGATATTAAACATTCGCCTTTTTCTTATAAGTAAGCTATTCTTCATATCGATGTTCTTAATTTAGACACTACACTAAAAGAGGAACTGTTTCTTATGTAAAAATAAATAAATAAAAACATTTAGATGATGTTTAAAAAAATCGGCAGCGCTAACTGTTATTAAAAAACATAAAGCACCTGTAAGGATATTACGGTCGTCCTTTGCGTTTAAGAGATAATTAGATTTTTCATACTAGCTTCATACAAATTTTTCGTAAAAAAATATTTTTTTTTCGTTTTTGTGTATAATTAATAAAAGCGACATCTGGCACTTGCAAATTGAAATCCCTAAGTCTATGAAAGCCGATTTTCAGCCCACCGTGCTCCCGTGCGACTATAATTTAGATTTGGCTCTCCGGGTCAAAGGAGTTGGGCGGTTGTTCCGATTGTGTAGAAGGGGTTTCTACACAATCGGAACAACCGCCCAACATCGTGGTTGGGCGAAAAAAATCAAGGTAAAAATTGATCATGTAGACGGCGGTGGTTGGCCGACAAAAGGAGATTGCCCATACACGGGCCCCTTATGAGGTCTCGTGTCTGCAATATCAATATTATCCAAAAATAGAATTTATATATTGTATATTTTTTCATCCGTGTCCTTTACTTTATATGTACAGACAACAACAGATCAGGTGCCTTCACTTGGACATTTGTATGCACCTTATTGCATTGTAATAAGGGTTCATTTCAAGAACAGAAACATCGTTATATCTCGTGAACCCCGCAAAATAAATAAAAAATCTTTTCTAATTATGAATATAACGTGTTTTTAACCAAATTCATCAAGATACAACCATTTTTTCAAAGGGACCCAAGTTCCCTTACAAAATGGGCATTCCCCTTTAATTGACCTTCCAACATCCTTGGTTGGGCGGTATGCGCTTGCAACGTTGAGTCTTAGTACCTACATTTTCTTTTCTTTATCTTCGCTTACACGTAGGAGAACTATTATAGCCAGTCCAACTTTCTGATATTTTGAAAGGCTTTGAGACGTCATCCCTTACTTGTATGGCTGCCCGCGAAGAAAATACTAAAGTTGTGATAATAAACCAACCGTGTAGAACGAATGCGCCAGGTGGTTGTTGTCCCATCCAACCCACCATTTCCGAGTGGCTAGCAAAGTGGTGGCTATTGGTTAACGTGGGTAAGACACAGGCCCTTGTGGACTTGGACCAGTACCACCACCGCTGAATTTACAAGGAGCCGACGTCGAATGGATGCCCCAGGCCTAGTATCTGGGCGGAACCATCGACCGCCGGCTCACGATGTCACCAGAGTGGTGTGTCAATGCAGGGTCGCTCGAAATGTGCTGTATCTAGTGCTCTCATCCCGCCTCCCCACCCGCACCAAGCTGGGCGTCTACAAAACATATATCAGATCTATCTTAACAAACACCGCCCCAGCTTGGTTCGTCGCGTCCTGAATGCTCCTCGCTACGTGTGGAACGATGTCATTCAACGGGACGCCGGGATTGAGAGCCTGGATGACTTTGTGGGGCGCCTCGCATCTTCAATGTTCGGGCAGGCCGACGCTCTGAAGAAGCCGCGCCGGACAAGAAGCGCATCCCCAGTGATCTACTCGCATCGAATGCAACCCCGTCCACCTCCCTGACTTGACGCCTGAGTAAACCGCAACAGTCTGCACGCGGCTTACTCAAACAATAATACTGACTGCTCTCCCCACACTACATCCCGGCGTGAAGTTTTGTCTAAGTTAATATAGGCTCACTTACGTCATAAACAGTCAATCACCACTCTACATTCACAAGTACTCACGCACCGAATAACGCAGCGAGTATCTCGCTCGCTATTGGTGCAACACATGAGCGGCGTAACTCAGTACAATGCCGCTCCCACATACACATACAGCGCCACTGTCTGTGCAATGACCGGCTAGTTCTGGAAGTTGCACAGACGGGTGCCATTCATGAGTAAACTGTAGGTTCGTCCAAGTCGACACTCTTGACGCTAGTTGCCCTCGCTGGGCCTCTTATGGTACGCCATAAGTCCCACCTGGTGGGGGTAGACCACCAGGGTGCCGTGAAGAAGTGGCGAGTCGTTCAGAAACGCTCGCCGCGGCGACTGCCAAGGTCCACCCTATGACCCTACCAACCAAGGGCACCTTGGTTGGATTGTTGTGCCGACTGTATAGAAGGTATTATATACAACAGAGGTAGAGAAGGTATTATATACTGCTGCGCTGCGTATCGTGGGTTCAATTTCCGCACGGGATAAATATTTGTATGACCTACAGATAGTTGTGCCGGTTCTGGGTGTTTGTATAAGTGAGTTTATATGTTTGTAAACACAGCCACAATACAGAAAGAAATTCCTAGTGTGGGGCAACGTTTTTATAAACAAAAGAAAAAGGAACTCACAGAAACCACAAAAAAATAGATATGGTAACACCTTCATCATCTTCCTGCCCTTCTCTTGTCCCATGTTACTTGGGGTCACGCTATCACAGACTCCCTTTTCTTTCAATTCACTCCTCACACATGACAGTCCATCCATCTTTTCTTTGGCCATCCCCTCCCTCTGCATCCATCCACATTTATATTCATAACTCTTTTAGTAACATGCGTTTTATCCCTCTCAGCAGATGACCATACGATAAACAGTTTCCTTTCAACTTTTCTGTCACTGGCACTATAATACTACTATAATACTAATGCACTATTTTACTAATACACTACTTTTCTATCACTATATACTTATACCTTCAAACTTCCTATAAAATACTAATTTCTCACTTAATGCATTCTCATCACTCCACACATCCATCTCAACATTCTCATCTCTTATTTTTTTTACCCGGCTGCAAGGAAAGAGATGCGTATCTTGTATGTATGTATGTAATACTATTCCTTTCAAACCACTTGACGGCTTTTTGTAATTAAGATATCGTTAGATAGGCCTTGGCCGCCCTAGTGTTCTTTTGAGTGCCATATTGAAGGGGTAGTAATTTTGTTTCTTCGAATCCCATCGAGTGTATCAAAATGAAGGGTTTTTAGAGATTACAACAATAAATATGTTTAAAAGTCATTCTAAAATAAAAAATTATAACTAAAAAGTTGTAAATGAAAAAAATTAATAAAATCAAAAAACCCGACTGCAAAGATGTAAACAAGAAGAAAATAATGCTGTGCAGTTGGAGGATATTTATAGTTTTGGTCAGCCAGCTCGCGAATATGACGTGTCCTCCAACTGCACAGCATGATTTTGTTCTGGTTTAGTTTACATGTTTGCAGTCAGGTTTTTTGCTTTTATTAACTTTTTTTCTCTCATTTAATATATGGTAACACCATAAGCGTCACAAATAGAAAAAAAAAAACCAAACCGTTGGTTGTGTTTTGTAGAAGACTTGTTGTCAATTTTTGCGCCAATTTCATTAATATTGCATTTGGGTTATTTGCTCCCACTGTCTGTTTTGCACGTGAAATTTTGTTTGAGGACATCATCTATTAATAATAAACACAGGTAATTAATTGAAATCGGATTTATTTTTGTGTTTTAAAGGATCTACCGTTATTACTGGCGTCACAGTGAACGCTATTTTCAAAAATCTTTCTTACTTAATAACTATTGAGAGACTGCAGATTTGGGAGTTTAGAACTGGTACTTGCTACGATTAGTTTTATGTTTTGATAATTTCATCTGTGTTGCTATGAGGTTGCGAATTATTGGCTATTATATTGGTGTCGGTAAAGTCAGACGCAAGCGTCTCAGCAGATTGTTTATTTGTGCTTATTTTGCTCAGATGCGGTCCCAACTTCCTGATATCAAACTGGCCAAGTGAATTAGTGAACCACTCTCGATTCTGACCTAAATCAAAACGCTTGTGAAATTATTTCAAAATTATAGTAGACCAAGCACTAATATTTTGATGTATAATATTATAGTTATTTTCTACATCAAGCAGCTTCAAATTCACAGTTGCATAACTATAGTTCGTGTTTCAGCATGTATCTTGCAATGGGATTGGCAATGGAGATGCAAAGGGAAGAGGCGAGAAGACGAGCCGGGCCGCGTCCCGCCACCCGCTCAGCACTCGCCGAAATCCCACTCCGGATCGATCAACTCCGTGTCACTCCTCTGCAGGCACTTCAGGCTACCACAAACAACAGAGAGCGGGGATCACCCCCAGCTCTGCCGGCTGGGTATCTCAGTCCGGCAGCATCACCTGATGAACTACTCATTCAGCAGAGAGGTATAACAAATATTCTTGGTATTTTATCTTATTATCTTTGAAGTCGTGACAATCTTAGTCGGATTTGACAGCTATAGAAATACTTAATAATAAATATAACCAAGTTAATAAGTCAAGCGCTTCACCCACTTTTACTCACTGACATAGCTTGGTAGGACGGTTTTGGTGGCTTCATGTCCCAAAGAGCCTCAAATAAGGCTGATTTGACACAGACCCACTTAGCAGAGATGCGTGGAACAGATGTTAGAACACCACTTTGGGTTGACTTCTTACATACTTGGAATATGAAAGCCACTTGCTTATCTCTGTTGCATCATGCTGGTCATGTATAAATTGACAAGTTTGAAATCTCTTTTGCCTAAACTGAAAGATACACTGGAATGACTCTAAGCAACTAACTACTATAAGCAATACTTTTTTAATTGTATTAAATACTTTTAAGCCTACTTAAAATATGTAATCTAGTGCCCCATAACATGGCCATGCCAGTGCGTACCTGTGGTGTTAGAACCTAGTGGCTTGGTATGTGAACGATGAGAAGAGACCAGATGCCTTGACTTTGGTGCCGAAGCGAATTGAGCTGCTTCTAAGGCAAAAATAACTAAATTGATCAGCACAGTAATGTAACAAGTAAAATTTCACAATTTAAAAACCCCCGACACATTTATCTTGCGAAAACACCCGATTCAAACATTAAAATGCCCATAACTTTTGAACGGCTGAACCGATTTTATTCAAACATAGCTAAGAACACTCGACAAAATTACCTTTCAAACAAAAAAAACTAAATCAAAATCGGTTCATCCGTTTAGGCGCTATGATGCCACAGACAGACACACAGATACACAGCAACACACGTGAAACTTATAACACCCCTCTTTTTCCGGCGGGGGTTAAAAAGTAAAATTGAAGTCTGTTAGCATAGTTATGTTGGTTGAGATATTAATCATAGGCAAATGTCAGCCAAATTCTCGAGTCCAGCTTAAGTACTTGATTGAATAAGCAGAAGCCCGCGTAACCGGTTAATGAAGAGCCGCTTGGAAGTGGAATTGCGAGGAAATCATCATAGCCTAAATTCCATAAATGTGGACCAGTAACCAAAACCTAAGAACATCCCATGGTAAGAGACTTTCAAGACATGGAATGAATATCTAGGGTTTATTAGTTTGGGACGATTCTTTATTTGACTTAAAGAATAATATGTTTTTAATTATTCCCCTAAAAACTTAATAAACCCTTTTGCCCCAATGAGGGTCGCGTTTTTAACAACTCAAATCTGTTATTCAATTATTCTCTTCTTTATTTTTTGATTTTAGTCAGATTAAAATTCTGAAAAATACTTAAAAAAAAAGCGTATTGTAAATTTTGATTATTTACTTTTATACCCAAGGAATTCGATTTATCATACAAACAAATTTCCCCATTTTCACCCCCTTAAAGGTTGAATTTCTGAAAGTTCCTTCTTAGTGCTTTGCTAGACCCCTATCAAAAACGAAACAGCACTGTAAAATTCATAGCAAACTCTAACCGGGTGTTAAGAGTCACTTAATCATATTTTAGGGGTAGTTTCAAAAAACTAATATTAAACTTCCTTTGTTATTTATTTAGGTCAGTATTTGTGACAAGTTTCAAGTTTATTAACCCAAGAAGAAATAATATTTGTCCATACAAACTTCAACACCGCCTAAATCGTATAATTGTTTCGAAAAATTTATAGTGACAACCTTTATTATTTACTTACGTTTGTAATTATGTCAAGTTTCAAGTTTATTAACCTAAGAAATAAAAATCTTCAAATAAACTTTAACACTCCCTAAATTGCTTTTAGGGGGTAGCTTCGAAAAATTAATAATGACCCACTGTTTCAAACTTTCAATTCAAAAGACTCCAGTTTCCAATCAAACTTAGTTTTGCTATTACTATTAACAAAGCTCAAGGGAAGCAGCCGTAGCAGGGGTGCATTTGGAAAAGCCATGCTTTTCCCATAGCCAGCTATATGGAGCATGTTCGCGTATGTTCAGGGCCCAGAATGTGTATGTATTAGCGCCAAATGAAAGGACATACAACAAGGTATATAGCAACGTCCTAAAATGTAATACCCATGATTAATGGCATATGAATGTCAGTTAGCGGTGGATAAAATCTATGATACTATGGTATGGTATATCTACAATTCGCGGCAAAGCAGAACATTATGACCATTATGACCCTATAGTTTGTTTGTTTCCTTTTGTAACTAAAGAAAAAACGAATGGGCGTGGACGGCCAAATCAGACACCGAAGAATAGTCACGGGGTAGATTTTGATGAAACCTAAAACTGCAACATGGATTTTTCTCGCCTTGTACCACTACATGCACCGAAACTCACACATCTGTGTTCAGTGTCATCACCAGTCCCAACCCTACAGTTACGGATAGACAAGGACAGAGATAGGAGACGCCGCTGTAGTGCGAGCGATATCGCGTTAGCCGCCGAATGTTGGCCGAATGTTTACTATTATGAATGAAATGACATTGCAATATGTGCGTATCGTGTCTCTCACGCATTTTTGTAATATCTATCTCGCTCTCACAAATAATTATGGCGAAGCAAACATTAAATATTATTGTAATTTTCAACAAATTAACCTTTTTAACTGTACTTACGAGTGGTAAGTGATCCCGTGTGACTTATTTTTCTTCCTGGTATTATTTAAACACTTTTTAGCTACAGAAGATGTCATTTTGGTGCGTATTTATTGCAAAAAAACATGAAAACACTGAAATTAATGAGCTGTGTGATCAACAATGTGCCGTGTGCGCGACTGAGTACCCGCTACGGGCATGCACTTAGATTAGTAGGACCAAGCGCTGTGAGCAGTCCCGTATCTTCCTCTTTTTAATACATCAATGCCTTGTACCTTGTATATGGACAACCAGAATTGATTGACATAACCTATATTTTAGGCGAGCGAAGCCGCGGGCAACAGCCAGTCTACGATAAAACAATTATACTTATAAAACATTCGCCTAGTACTTTAGGACGCGACTACGTGAATAAAAAAACCAAAGCGGATTAGCACCGTGCGGCTCGTCGACTCGGCTACGGACCTGCGGGACAACTTGATTTCAACGTAGTATACTTTCAATCAGTTTGAAGTCGAACTTGAAAGGCGCGTATTATTATTTCGCATTTCACAATACGTAAGATGGCAATCATAGCCATAGCACTTGATGAAGAGGAAAAAGACTAAAATAAAAGCCCATAATCAGTCGTAATATGATCGTGTCGGCTTAGAATCAACTTCTGCCTGCAATCTCCCACATTGTTAACTTGTCTCTTTACTCCGGTGTTTTCCCTTCCTTGTGGCGTAATGCTCATGTTCGAGCCCTGCCTAAGATTCCCAATCCCACTCTTTCCGGTTACTTTCGCCCAATTTCAATCCTTCCTTTTCTGTACAAAGTGCTCGAGGCCTGTGTTCATAAACAACCGTCCTCACCTCCCTCATTAGACTGTTTCAATCCGATTTCAGGCCCGGGCACAGTTCCGTGTCAGCTCTCCTTAAAGTGACTGAAGATATATTAATTTACTTTTTTAGTGTTAATCGACTTCTCCAACGCCTTTAATACCGTCAATCACGATATCCTTTCTTATAGTAAGGTCTTACACGAGGTACTGGAATGGTTTTCTTCTAACATCGGGGGCGTCAGCAGTCAGGTCCGGACTGGAGACTTCTCTTCTGGGTGGTGTGACCTTGCAGCTGGCGTCCCTCAAGGCGGTATCTTATCTCCTCTTCGGTTCTCCATTTCTATAAATCTTATAACCACCGAGCTTCAGTGTGCGTATCATCTATACGCTGACGATTTGCAGCTCTACTGTCAGGCGGGTGTTGACAACTTATTGGATGCGATCGAGGGGCTAAACCGGGATTTAATTATGATTGAAGGCTGGTCAGACCGATTCGGTGTGGCGGTTAACCCTGCAAAATGTCAGGCTATCATATTTGGGAGCCCCCATAGCTTGAGAAAGCTCGATAGCTTAACTGTTTCCACCCATAATATTTGACAATGTACCAATTCTGTTAAGCTCCGAGGTTAAGGATCTTGGTCTGCTCGTCGACACTTGCCTTGACTGGCGCAAACAGATAACGAGTTCCTTTCAGACCTTTCCGTTAGTTCAGTTCCTTTGTAGTGTCAGCCAAAAGGTCACCGGAACGTGTGTATCGGCAAATAAAATCTCCCAGCTCACATAAAGGCCATGCTTGTACAGTCCCTAATCTTGCCCATAATTGACTATGGTGATGTATGCTACTATGACCTGAATGCAGATCTACTCAATAAACTTGACCGCCTTCTAAATAACTGCATTCGATTTGTCTTCAACCTCCGTAAGTAGGATCATGTATCTACTCATCGATCACTTTAAAAATGGTTACTCATTCGTCAGCGTTGAGCGCTGAGAACCTTGACTACCCTGTTTTTTTTTATTGATAAACCCACTTCTCCTTATCTTACACAGTAAAAATCTTCGTTCCACCAATAATCGTCTTCTACAATGTCCCTCTGACCGCTCTGGGTTTGTCCACTCGTCTTTCTTTGTCCAGGCTATGTCTCAATTGCCTCAACTGCCTTCACAAAATAGCGCCCAAAAGCCGCCATTTTTCTATTTACCAATTTTAATGTAGCCAGTGAAACTCGCAAGGTTAAGACCTATCGATTGAATCGTACGAGTCATCAAAATCGACCAACGCGTTTGGTCTCTGGAATGCCACATAGGAACAAACATACATATATACATAGACTGATAAACACATTACCCTCCTTCGGCAGTAGTAAATCATTTTATCGCTTTCCAAATCTTTCAAGCAACCTTTTGTTTGCAGGGCGGAAACGTCTCCCAGTAACATGGTCGCCGGACATCGAACTGAATCGCAACTCTACATTCCACTCCACCATACGGACACCACCGAAAGACCAATCGTCTCCACAGAAACTTCTCCGATCTACACCACGCAAGCGTCTATTACTGGACACAGAACGTATACCACTCACCCCTGAAAAGTTGGACTTTACCGACATAAAGACTCCTCAGAAATTCAAGATCACAAGCCCCATCAAAAGTACCCCACCCATGAAAAGATGTAGACTGGAAAGAACATTGAACTCTGAATTCAAAGGACCTATTGATACAGCCCTTAAGGGCCTGAGCCCTACCCAACTTATTCACATGATCAAAACCATCACATACAAACACCCTGAAATTGAACAGGAGATCAGGAGTGATATGCCAGTCCCAGATCTGGCGCCTCTCGAAGAGAGATTGAGTTATTTAAAGAGCAATATCTTCAGAAGTCTCCCTACATCTCGACTTACTTCCAAAACTGATTCCCCAGCATACTCCCGAGTTTCCACGCATTTGGCTGCGTTCAAAAAGTGTGTCGTTGAACAAGGGAAATTGTTGGTTGAATCACAACATTGGGACTCAGTAATGCAGTATGTTTTTCTGGCTTGGAGCCACGTCAAAGCTACTCCTGTTTGGGACAACCAGCCCCACAATGCTCATAGAAAACAATGTTTTAAGGCTCTTACGAATTTCTGCATGTCAGCGCTCAAAAAGGGTGGTATGGATAAAGAAATGTTGGTTGATGTGCAGGATAAATTACAAGGAATGATTGCAGACAGCGAAGAAATGTCATCTTGCTTGAAATATGTTCAAGGTCAATTACAAGATGTCTTGTAATTTCCATTTTGCAATGGTATAAGACGGAGAATGTTTTTGTAACAGATTCTATAATTGTTAATGTAAGACTGATAAACATGTGTCCACATGAATAAGCAAATAATTAATTCATACTGTTAATTATACATATTTAGATTATATTAAAATAATTGAAAAAAAAATGTAGTTAAATTGTCAGCTATCTTGTGGTTATCTAGATTAAAATGAACACACCATTTAGTAAAAAATAATATTATTTTATGACCAACATGGTCTTGATTTTCTTACGCATAAATCATTGCTTCTTATTGATTTAGATATGAAACTATTTTGTCTTTTTCTTCATAATTATATTTTTCCTAAACATAATATAAAAGAAAACAATTATGGAATCTGATTTTTTTCGGTTCATTATTACCTCAAAATAAGATCGTACATGCAATTTTTTAAATTGTTTTATATTCTTGAAGTCTCCATATGACAAATGATTCTAGAGATATGACTAAGACTCTGGACTGCATTTCAACTGCACTCCGACTGCAAATGTGCAGTTTGAATGCAGTTAGTACGACTGCAATAAAACTGCAAACCAACCATGCAATCCGAATGCAGTTGTCGTCGGAACTGCACACCAACTGCAATCGGACTGCAAATTTGCAGTCGGAGTGTAGTTAAAATGCAGTCAGTCTGTCTAGAGCCTTATTCTCTAATTGATAGCTCAATAATTTTACCATCTTTGAAAGTGCAAAGAATAATCCCTTATTATTATGTAATAGGGATGATTTTTCGTATGGTAGGTACTTCATGCCGCCATCATGGATGTTTTTCTTATTCTTATATTTAGATGGAGTAAAATAGTAAGGTCACCACACCCATCATCGTTTCCAAACTTTTTCTATAAAATAATGGTTTTTCTCCACTTGACCCGATAATGATATGAGCATACAATAGAGTTCAACAGGTACAGTTTTGTCTCATTTGATTCTGAAACTGAAAAAAAATCAGGAATCATTACACTGCCAGTTTTGGAAACTTAAGTGTATGGGGCAGTTTTGTTGCCGCAATTTCAGGGTATTTCCCAGAGAAAATGTCCAATTATCCCTTTTTAAGAAATTGCGTAGTTTCTGATAATTACTTAAAATAAATATAAAGTTAATAAGAAAAGCAACCATGGTTGTGACAGATCTTGCAAAAATGAACACGATTTCGCGAGATAGCATTGAAGTGTTGAGCGCAGTTTATACTATCATATTTAAATAAAAATTCAATTTCTTTATTAATTGAATGTATCATTTTAATAATAAATCAATATTTTTTTATGTATTGCCATCAGTTAATAAAAATGTGCCTTCCTTTGCATTTAAAAATTAAAATATTTTTAATAATCAAATATTTTTATCTATATGAAATGCTTTGTAAGTTTTTAATAATTATTTAGTTAGCTTAAGTGTAATTGACTTTGGTAGAGTTGAATTAAATCAAAAAATATTTTTAGTAATATAATATTAATACGAGGAATGGGGGAGATCATTGCCCAGGAGTGGGGACGGGTCAAGCTGATTAAAAAAATATAAATATAAGTTTGTCTTCCATATTATTATGGATTTGAATTTTGATTCAATTCAACAAAGCTGCAACAATACCAAAGTATTATTACTGTAGTTATAATGTATGTAAGTTTGATTATCCTACTTATTGTAATAGTTTTTTCATAAACAGAGTTCCGAACAGAACCAATATCAGGGCCAACTTAAGTTATCTGTGTTTAGTTGAATTAATAGAAAAAAAACTTAAGTAACAACTTGATCGGCGGAACGAAATATAAGTGTTAAAATTATTATTTTAGAATAAAAGTGTTATTTTGATAAGCTACTTGGATATTTTTGACTAAAAATGTTTTGGCTGAATAAAAGTTACATGTTGTGCCTTATTCTCCAAGTGATTGACAAAATATCACATGATATTGTTAGATTATGTATTTTAAGCCTAAATAAATCGCATTTGTAATATTTGGCGTTTGTTTTAATCAAGTATTCAAATACAGTTCTTCCCAATCTGCTTGGCCGCTCTGAAGTTGGCTACAGTGATTGCGCAGTAGTAAATCTCATAGAAAAACAGCAGCGCGCCGTACTTTACGCATCGGAAGGCCTATGTTCAGCCCGGCCAAGAAGATTGGGGAGTTTAGTACAGTACCTACGCGGATGTCCGTGACTACCGCAGGACCCCGACGGCAATCGCGTCCATATTTGGTAAATAATTACTACTCAATTGGTACCAATTAGTACTCGAACAACAGAATTAGTACCTTAGTAGTTTTCGAGAAAATCGATTTTGAAGGTGGTCCTGCGGTAGTCACGCTCCATTCAGCAGGACCACCATGAGCGCCGAAAAAGGGGGCATGCTACAGCTATTCTAAGTATACAAATAATTACTACCCATAAATGTGATCCATTTCGTATAAAAAACAGGACTGAATCATTTTTATTTATCGAGAAATCAACGATGATAACTTTCGCTCGCTCGTTCTGCAGGACACGAATTTGAATGTTGATTCCAAGTAGGATGAGCCTGCGACTTTCCTCAAAACTACATAGAAAATTACTACCCTGCAAGATAAAATTGATACCCAAAATTCACAACTAGTACTCCAGTAGTTTTACGAGATATACCATGCCATTGGTGGGGTGGCGGTAGTCACGGTGTTAAATTTTCATTTCAAGATTTCCCTATTAAAAACTCAGTGATTTCTTCCCAAATTTAAACAAAAATTACTACTCCTAAAGAAGTTATAGCGATCAAACATTCAGATACCTAACCCTCAGTTTCCCAGCTTAAAATTATCGGAGAATTATTGTGACAAATGGTCAAACACGCGTTATCTGCTGTGATTGGTTGAATGAATTTTATGAATTATGAATCACAGCAGATAACGCGTGCTTGACAAAATGTCACATTAATTCTCCGATAATTTTGAGCTGGGAAACTGAGGGTAAGTGTTGTATTTTAAGAGAAATTAGCTTTCATTACTTTTCCATACTAAAACTCCGCGTATAACCCGACCAAATTAAGTTGTCAGTGGTATTTAGCTGTTTAGATGTATACTCATGCAATTAAGTTTATGTATGTCGGAATAGTAATAACAACAGTTCTCTTTCTATAATTTTTAAACAAACTGTGTACCTATGAACAGAATAAGAAAAAAATACCTATCGTTGCCGAAGGCCTATAATACCTTTGTTAATGACGTGGGTAGGTTGTTGAATAATTATGTTTATATAATGTAAGTAACTACCTAACTTCTGTGTTGTTATACGAATATTATTAAAGAGCGATACTTACAATATAACTATGGACTCAATATCAGCCGCTCGACCCACAGTAAAATACCGTATGACATTATGCTGTGAAAGTAACTAAAATTTACCAAACGCGCGGTTTCTACATCCGTTAACTGTCATATCTCTCTAACAGCATAAGCGGCTGAGCTTAGCCGACACGCAAGAGATGTTATGTGAGGACCCCAATGCAACTTGTCGTCTAAAGTGATTCCCAGGAAAACTGTTTGATTTACAAAGTCCAGCTTTTCGCCATTCAATATGATATCGCATTCGGTACTTCTAACATTCGGCAATGTGAATCTAATACAAATTTGTTTTATTTTTCATTTAGTACCAAATTGTTTGCCGTGAACCAATTTTGGACCTGATGAATGGAGTTATTCACGTCATCAAGATTTCGTGAACGCCGATCTATTTTAAATATCAAAGATGTGTCATCAGCAAACAACACCATCTTCGGTTGATTTTGTAGTAATTGGGGTAAATCGTTAATATAAACTAAAAAGAGGAAAGGACCCATTACCGAGCCTTGGGGAACACCCATTGTCATTTCAGACCTTAGTGAGTTTACGCCGTTTACCTGAACTTTAACTTGTCTGGCTTTTAAATATGATCTAAGTAACTCAAGGGCTGTATGTCTAATTCCATAGTGCTCGAGCTTCAACAATAGTATCTCATGGTTAACGCAATCGAACGCCTTCGAGAGGTCGCAAAAGATTCCAATGGCGTCCTGTGCTTCCTCGCAGGCGTTAAATATGTTCTTTATTAGGGTGACACCCGCGTCAGTTGTGCAACGCCCTTTGGTAAAACCGTATTGTTGATCATAAAAGATGGAATGTTTGTTAAAATGACGAAACAATTGGTTGAGCATTAACTTTTCGAAGACCTTACTGAGAACCGGCAGAATTGACACTGGCCTATAATTATTGGCTTCTTTGCTATCCCTGGATTTAAACAATGGAACTACCTTACTATGTTTCATGAGGTCCGGAAAAACTCCTTGCTCGACACTAGTGTTAAATATGAAAGCTAAATAGGGTGCAATAGTTTCAATGATTGGTTTACACACTTACGGATAGTTCCCAAAGATCTTCTGTTGATTTAATTGTAAGATCTTTAAAAGTTTTTAAAATAGCCTGGGCACGCATTTACGTTCTTTCTAAGTAAGGCAGCAGACAGTTCGGGTGAGGAGTTTAAGGCTGCTATAGTTTCAAGTGGAATATTAACAAAAAAGTTTTCAAATGCCTGAACTACCTCTATATCTGAGTGTGTGGGGCCATGTGCAGTCGCTAAATTAAATTCAGTATTACGCTGTTTTTTCCTACCTGTTTCATTAAAAATCATATTTGATATTATTTGTCTAACAGAACATTGGTTAAAAGATCACCAAGTAAGGTCCATTAATTATGAAAATTATCGTGTAGTTAGCCATTACAGCAGAAAACGTATGATACATGGCGGATCATTAATACTAATTAAAAATTCTATTAAATCTAGAGAAATAAAAGATATTGTTAGACTGCCGGTTGAATAAAAAAATAGTCCATTTTTTTTTTTTGGTTTGATATCATCCAATGACTTCCTCCCGCTCTGGGTGAAGCGGGAGGGCGTGTCAGACTTTTACTGACCAAAACCCACCCGTGTTCTTTCAGTTGTTTGAGCCAGGGCCGCGGTAACTCTTTTTCAAATTTATCCGCGACACCATTGAATTGTCTTGATAAGCATATTGAAGTATGTGTCTACAGACCTCAAGTTACCAGAATCTATCTGTGTTTGAAGATGTGTTAAAAAAAGTCAGTACTAGTAGTAAATCAATCGTCATATGCGGCGATTTTAACATTAACTTATTAGAAAATAACTCTAACACTATCAGGTTATTGGGTCTTTTTAAATCATTTAATCTAGCAAATGTTTTTATGGAGCCAACTAGAGTGACAGCTTCTTCTGCGACTTGCATAGATAACGTTTTTGTAATTGTCATTACCTAAATAAAGAAATTATAAATCTAGATGCTCATCAGTCTAAACTAGTCCTTAAGACAATAGAAGTTACCCCTGGAAATAATCAGTTATTATTAGTAAATAGTATGAAGGTATCTTCTGGCAATCCATTTAGTGGTACTAAGCTGAGGCCCTGAGGAGGGAGCAATAGGTACCTACTCTTTAAAATTATTAAATCAGAACATTCAAGGTTGCTCTTCCAAATTATTTGAAATTAAACTATTTCTAGAAAAAACCATCACATCATCATCATCACATAATCAGCCTATTAATGTTCCCACTGCTGGGACACAGGCCTCCTCTCTGTGAGAGGGATGTCTATAAATGTTAACAAAAAGTTTTCAATACAAAATAGTAAATTATATATAGGTTAGGTATTCGCAGTCTCTAAATTGCCTACTAGGTATATCAGCGAAATTAAACTTATTTCAACGTCAGCCACACGGGGCAATCGATCAGGTTAAGCTATGCTTGCCGCGGTTGATCCGTGGAAGGGTGACCACCTTTACATACCACCGTCCGTGTCTCTGCAAGCACGTTAAGCCGTTGGTCCCGGCTTTTATTTCCGGCTTTGAGAGCCCGAAAGTCTGACAACCCGTTTTACCAAGGGGTTTCATATTACCCAGTAACTGGGTTGTGGAGGTCAGATCAGTGGATCCATGTAAAATACTGGTACTCAGCTGCATCCGACTCCAACGTAGATAGGAAAAGGCAGATGATGGCGACGTTCTTTCTATCACTGTTCTATTTTTTGGTATCCGACCGTCAATGATTTCTGGCAAAAGGCATTGGTGGTAGAACTTTTCTAATAATGGTTCCATTTTATTGCTAGAATGCAAATCGTCCCTCTTTTTTTTTATAAAGAATGCCTTTGGGACTCCATAAAATAAAATAACAGAAATCTCGACGTGTAGTTGGTCTTGTACTAGGTAGAAGTAATTGTGATTCTATTTTAACTGTAACATTTGGCCTTCAAACGAACAGAAATCTATTTAATCATTATCATCATATCAGCCGAAAGACGTCCACTGCTGGACATAGGCCTCCTCCAAGTGTCATCACATTGATCGGTCCCGTGCGTCTCGCATCTAGCGGATCCCCGCAACCTTCACCAGGTCGTCGGTCCACCTGGTGGGAGGCCTTCCAAAGCAACGTCTTCCGGTTCGCGGTCGCCACTCCAGAACCTTTCTGTCCCAACGGCCACCCGTTTTGCGAGCAATGTGCTCTGCCCACTGGCACTTAAGTTTGGCAATTCTTCGGGCTATGTCGGTAACCCTAGTTCTCTTGCGGATCTCTACATTTCTGATTCGATCACGCAAGGTAACTCCGAGTATAGCCCTCTCCATTGCCCTTTGGGTGACTGTAAGCTTTCTGATTAGGCCCATTTTAAGCGACCATGTCTCAGAGCCATATGTCATCACTGGCAATACACACTGGTCGACGGTCTTGAAACACTGTGGTAAGTTCGTCGAGAAGATACCGCACTACTTCCCGAACGCTGCCCAGCCGAGTCGGATTTGACGGACTCTTTCTCGAAGTTGGCGCTACCCAACTGGATCGTTTGTCTCAGGTAGACATAGTCGCCCACAACTTCGAGTGTAGAGTCTCCGACCTTGATTGGAGTGGATGCAACATGGGCATTCAACATCACCTTGGTTTTGTCCATGTTTATCCTAAGACCCACTCTTTTGGAAGCTCTACTGAGGTCATCGAGCATTGTACTTGAAGATATAGTGGCCATGGTCTCGGCCATGACCACTATATCTTCGGCAAACCGAAGGTGAGTGATGTATTTGCCATTGACGTTTATGCCTATCCCTCTCAAGTCCAGAACCCTAAATACGTACTCCAGTGCAGCGGTGAACAGTTTGGGCGATATGACGTCTCCCTGTCTCACACCTCGCTGCAGAAGGACGGATTCCAAGGTCCTGGTCCGGATCCTGAAGTCAAACTGACATGGTGGCAATTTTGTACAAATACTTCAACACTTCGATGTACCGGTAGTCGATTTGGCACGGTTGGAGAGACTGCAGTACAGACCAAGTTTCGATCGAATTGAAGGCTTTCTTGTAATCCACAAACGCTAAAGGAGGTTGTAGTCTTCGGTCTTCTGTATAACCTCCCGCAGCGTATGTATGTGGTCTACGGTACTGAAGCCTTTATCCATAAAGGCATCCGGCTTGTTCGGGCGGCTGGAAATCATCAAACCTGCGCGCGAGAAGATTCGTGATGACTCTTGAAAACAGCTCTAAAATCAATTTATATTATATAAAAATCTATTTATTTTTGTTCAATTCCATCTTCAGGTGACACACTTGTAATTTTATAAGGACACTTTATCTCTACTATCGAGTCTTCACCTATCAGACAATCCGGGCTTGCCACTAAAAAGAGTAAGATATATAACATATAAGGGTTTGTTTTCATCGACAAACAGTCCACACATTAATACCTGTAGTCCTGTGTCCTTGATAAATTGATCGATCGCTTCAGATTCCTTTTCCTTGCCATAATTGGTAGCCACAGTTCCTCTAAATTTGTTATACATTTAATAAAGTTTCTAATATTTTGTGAAACGATGTTTTTGGTCGCATGTTACATATTCGCCCAAAGTTTGATGCCGTAAGCCTCTTTAGTTTTCAATTACCCATAAGCTATTATCGCTTTGGCCCCCACTGTTTCCCTTTCAACATCCTTTTCAAGAAATTATTTTATAATTTATATAAATCAAAGGCATATCTTCTTCCCACTGTAAGCGACCATAATTTTCATATTTTATTTTTGTATATTTGCCCTGTCTTTTTCTTTGGATGCGTGAATGAATAGCCCCTTCGCTATTCCATGATGTTGCTGCTCCATAACATCTTGTCTGATATGATATGAGCCACTTCCTGTGAAGTTAACCCTTTTTCCGCCAATAAATTTAGCAATTACATTATTAAATTGCTTTAAAGTATTATTAGTCACGTCTAAAATAAGACTTTCTGCATTTGCTGTTATGAATAACAGATATTGTTGGATATCAGTCCACAATCCACAACAACAAAAGTAACGAGTGACTGGGGCGATTACAAGAAATGCGCGAGCCGCGGCCGGGAGCGCGTTGGAGGCACGCACACACACACATAGATAGGGTGGCCGGACGCCACGCGCTCGTAGTTTCGCAGAGCGACTGCGATAGTTTTTTCAAATACCTAATTTTCAAAAGTCTCTCCGCCCGTATTTCCTCTTCATTTCTTCATCCATTTGTCTTTTGTGATCAATGACAACTGCTTCGCTCTCCTTTACAAATGTAAACTGAACTGGACGACGATACAAAGCTGAGCATGGTTTTGGGTTCGTCTATAGAGTATTATCTACATCTATCAGTTTTAGTGGCACCAAGGAGGTCATGAAAATGCTTGAATCATCTTGCTCACCCTCCATCACTGCTTGTAGGTATCGGCATTGGTTGGAAACACCATCAAATCCCCACTTGGATATCAGCTTTAGCTGCTTATTTTGCACATCGTCAGAAAGACTTTGAAGGATCCTCGTCACCGTGATGTCAAGTAAAGCTTGAAGTGTAGGTAATCCTAGCCGATGACTCCGTAACTGACACTGATTGCCTCGGAGGGTAGAAATCAAGCTTAGTTTGTTGCACTTTATAGTAGGATGGATAAATATCCTTACCATATGCCCGAATGGCAGCCTCTCGCAACGTAATATATTGCCACTTTGATATTTTTAGTGAAAGTAGCAACCCAAGCGCTTTCTTTGGTGTAAATATGACTGTTTTCACTGGTTTCTTAAGCGTTTCATTAATTATACGGCTGCTTTGGGATTTTTCATCATATATTCGATCACAGATGCGATATCCTCATGCCCTTCTCCTTATAAACGTGCTGCAGCTGCATATGCCAATTCACTCTAATCTTCGCCTGTACGATCATCAGATATACTCTTTTTCTGTTTGATGCCCAGATCTTCGATTGGTTTTCGGGATCTTTTTGTCATTGTTCCAACTGCAACAGACGATAATGTTACTGCTCCAACGGACGATGATGTCGACGGTTCTTGAGAGACTGAATGTGCTCTTGGTATCTTATCAACAGTTGGTTCTTGATTAACTAAAGCTTGCACACAACTTGGCCAATCAATTTGCTTGCAGCCCATTTCCGTACAGTTTTCTGAAATGATCAAGGAATCGGTTGGATTTTTGCTACCTTTGTAAAGCAGCTCGCATGAATCTCCTACAAAATTCTTTGAGCGTTACTCGGTCTTCGGCAGAAAGGCAATGGCCTATGCGGGATACAACTGCACCAAATAATGCTTCATGATTAAATGAAGGACTCACACTTTTTAGAAGAAAAACAAGAAAAACAACTAAATTGGTGATTAAACTTTCCATTCTAAGATTTTATAGTCGCAGAGCAAAGATTTAGTGTTATTAGTTACACAATTTTAGCTCTTTTACTGCAAAACGTCGATAATTAGTTAACTACCCACATTAGAGTTTTAAAAGATGTGCTAATGAAAATTTATAATCGTCAAAACATTTCTTAGAACTCATAGCACAACTAATCAACAAATTAGCTTACTTATCAGAAAAAAAGTGAATGTAGTCCATAGTTGGTATTGTTGCGCGATATTGCAAATCATTTAATCACCTATTCAGACTTATTAGAAGACTTAGTCATTGTAATTACTTAATCACTTGTTTTTAGACTCATTAGAAGAAATTGTATACAATTTGTTATTTGGTATTTCGGTTGTATGCAAAGTTATGAAACTCATTTTGTTTTGATAAATATCTAGGTCTAAGTGTGGGTGTGCTACAAAACTCTGCCTACTCCTTCGGGGATATAGGGGTGATGCTATTTCATGTTACGTATTGTTAAAAGTCTGTGTTCCTCAACGTAATCACTAAAAGGAACCGTTTCATGTGTAAAAATAAATAATAATATTTGACGATTTTAAAAATAATATCAGCAGCGATAACCGTTATGTGGAGTTTGACAAAAATTATGAATAATTAGTACTAGAACAACTTGTAAGGCTATTACGGTTTTCCTGCCGTTTAAGAGATAATTAGATTATTCATACTAGCTTCATACATTTTTTTCGTAAAAGAATTATAATTCCTATTATTTATTCTTTATTGTACAACAAGACATTACATTTTAACAAATTGATAGTAAAATTCATGTACAAAGGCGAGCTTAACTCCAAATGGAATTTTCTTTCAGCAAACCTTTGACTGATAGAGATCATAATAGAGGGCAGTAATCCAGTGTACAATATATATACCTATAAAATAAGATGAAACTATTTACATAATAATACATAAAATACCTACTCTCGTTCCTTCGTTTTTGTGCAGAATTAACTCGGGCGTCACTTTATATATTTATATATATAGTAATAACTAATAGAAGCGATATCAGGCAAAAAACCTGGTAGGTACTTGAAAAATAAAATCCCTATTTAAGGCGGTACCCCGAACAAAACGCCGCGCAAGCCATTTCGTGCTGGTTTTAAAAAACGAGAGATAGCTCCTAAAAGCTATCTCGAGTTTTTTAAAAAGAAATATCAATGAATGAAAATACATTAAATTTCTACATAATATTGATTCTAAAATGGTAGAATTCGTTTTTTTTATGTTGTATATATTTCATTAAACTCCTTCCAAAAAAACAAAAAAATGAGAAATAATTATTGATAGCATGCATCTCCTCGTAAAGTGTTAATTTATTATTTTTTGTACTAACACTAATGGATAGACAATTTAATAACGAACATTTTTGTAGTAAAATATTTTTCAAAAGACCTAAATTCGATTTTATAAAGATTTTATTCTAAAATCTGGGCGTATTCACTACTGTAATTCATGCGCCACCAGTGCCGCTAGACCAATAGGAATGTTCATATCTCTGTGTCTAGGCGCGCTCTATTCGAACGGCTTATATTCTACATACATTTGGTACGGAACCTGTGGTATTTATTCCACATCTACTTACGATTTTATAACACTTTACATACCATCTTCACATCTTTTGATATTGTATCAATTTGTGTAACTCATTTTTATATATTCTTTGTATTATTACATCTGGAAAGCATATTTAGTTATCTCTGACTGTTTTTAATATCTAAAACTTAAAAGATATTCGTAATTTATAATTCTTGCAATATTTTCTACTGTGACATTTTCATTTGACATGACATCTGTCTGTCTATTTTATTTTCTTAAAGCCATAGACATACCATGGACTACCTAGACCTTTCCTTAAGCTAGTTGTACAGTATTGTAAGGTCAGTGCAGACTGACCCGCCTTTGTAAAGCCGTTTTTATTCGTTCTGGTCTTATTGAGATTTGAATTTGAAATTTAGAAGAAATGGCAGAACGAGTGAAAAACGGGCTTCAGCTTTTTTAGTCTTGAATCTGGGGCTGAACGCTGAAAGTCGGTTGAATACTTAAGATTACCAATTTTACGATTGTATCTGAAAACTCTTTATACTATATAAGCGGCCTGTGAATTGTGTGTGTATCAAATCTTTGAAGTGCAATAAATATTAATCATTGAGGGTGGTACTTATAAATGTGTGCATCTTTGCTGGTACATAATCCTCGTTAGTCATCACGACGTATCAAAGGGCTCACTGTTTGTCGTATTAAGCCATAGCCCGGCCTCCATACCTCTTGCTGTCTACTTACTTACCCGATTGCCTGTTCAATCCGTCCTACTACCGTCCTGCTGCCTACTCCACTGCCTACCTGCCAGATTGCCTGCCTTGACCATCAACCCATGAGCCTACCTCGGGCATACCACGTCATCCTGCCCGACCTGCTGCTTGTGTGCGCACGCTGGTAGCGCACCATCAGCCGACCTATCACACCATGCCACGTCATCCTGCCCGAGCTGCTGCCTGGATAGCTGACGACGTCGCGCGAAGCCGGCCCTTAATTTTTATACTTCTAAAACCTTTTTATTTATTTTATTTTATTTTTATCTTAACTTTATTGACGTGGCTTACGTATAGCTCCACTGAGCTCGGACAAACGGATACGTGAGTGAAAATCGTCTCGTCCCGTTTGGACCCTTCCCTTGGACCCTTGGTACGGCACCCTATAAATGCTCTTGCGAAGCATGGCAAAAATAAAAATATGATTAGGTAGGTAGGAGTGAAATTTTCGAGCTCGCTACTTTTACTCTTACATCTTAGTAACTCTTGTTTGGGACGTTGAAAAGAAAACCAATCCGAAGTCGAGTTATAAATATAAAACTTGCACACTTAAAAATTATAAAAATAGTGGCATGCTATTGAAATTACAGCAAGATTTATAAACTAATTGTCACTTTCTTATTAAATCAATAGCAAGTTTGTTTCTAAATAAAAAATTCGACTTTTGGTTTGGTTTCAATCTTGATGATTGTAGTTATAGGTATATATATATATAGGATACCTAATAAAAAGAAAAAAATAAAAGTTTTATTTATTTTATACATAATTTATTAAAATAAAATATTAACAGAACCTCCAGACGGACGTAAACAATATTAATCCTAACACATCAGTATTTAAAATATAAAATTAAAATGAATGGATACAAAATGAACTAAACTCTATTTGCGATAACATTATACGTTTAAATTAGCCCATTTTACAGCCCGTTCAACCGATTTTGACTTCTATTGCGTTGGTGATACGATAATTGGTAGCTGTAGTAAACAGTTGGTTTTGGTAACAGGTTTATGCTTTTTATGTCATCCTTATGTTTACGGGATATAAGTCAAAATCGGTTAAACGGACTGTGAAAAGATTTGGAAACATGTCTAATCTTATTTAAAATGGAGTATAGGTACAATTTAACATAAAACAAAACACTCGCATCTGATTATTGGTTTGTCTATAAATATACAGAAAAAGTATCAAGAACTCTCGAATAAATGGATTTTAACGTTTTCATTCCTTCGGGTATGTAGACCAGTAGTCGATCTTGAAGCTTAAACCGTTGTTTAAGCTAGCTGAGGTCGGTCCGTGGATGGGTGACCAGTTATCATACCGAGATTCCTCCGTGCCTTGCACAGCTCCTTAAGCCATTGGTCCTGGATCTCATTTGTAGATCTGACACCAGTCTTGCTAAGGGGTATCGTGTTACTGGGCAGTAGAGGTCAAATATGTAGGCAGGCGGACTATGTAAAAACCTGGTACCTACTCAGCTGCATCCGGTTATACTGGATATAGGCAGATTGACTCCTATCAATTTTTCCTTTCCTTCTCCTCATCTTCAGGTACATCAAAATCTATGCGCCTCTTTCTTAGGACCACCCCTTTAGTATGGCGGTGTTTTGGTGTCATCCACATATCTTTTGATAGATTCTTCTCAGGAGTCGCTTTTTGATCTGTGGAGTCCGAAGACTCTGAATCCGGTGTCAGTGTAATATTTAGCTTCTTCACGTGAGGCGTCCCTTTTCTGTCTAGAAAAGAAGAAAATTGTATCAATATCTTGCTGTAGCGTTATGTATAGGCTGCATGAAAAATACCCAGTTAGAAGTAAAATATCAAAATTTATAAACCCCCCGGCACATTTATCTTGCGAAAACACCCCGATTCAAACAGTAAAACGCCCATAACTTTGGAACGGTTGAACCGATTTCATTCAAACATAGCTAAGAACACTCGACAAAATCACCTTTCAAACAAAAAATAAACTAAATCAAAATCGGTTCATCCGTTTAGGCGCTATGATGCCACAGACAGACACACAGATACACAGCAACACACGTGAAACTTATGACACCCCTCTTTTTCCGGCGGGGGTTAAAAATGGTTACGTTTACAATTTATAAACTTACCATTACAATTTTTCTTCAATTTTTTCCTGTTCACAAATTCCTCGAATTGCTCAAAGAGCTCTGCTGATACACAACACACAACTTCTTCCATTATTTTAAATAATTTATATTTTTTTAGAACGGACAGTGTACGTTGACCACTGTGACTATCACTGGTTGAAATCAAGAATGGTTATGGCTAAAACATAAAATTGGGATTCTTTTATAGGAGCCTGTAAGGGTAAGTTCTAATTAGTTAATAGCCATAATTAAGGATTTTATTGTTCCGCAAATTGTAATAAGGACCTATGTATTGTCATACTGTTAGGCACCTACCTGATAAGTCAATATAATACGTTAGGTACTTAACTAATTACCTTCTTAATAAATAACTGTATCATTATTTTAGTGGGTATTGGTGATGTAAACATATTTAGCAACTGTAATTAGTTGTTTTTAAAAGTAAATATTTTTGTCAGTATCTAAGTCATAAATGGAGCTCTTTGCCTTTGCCTGAAGCTACATTCAGGCAAAGGCAAAGAGCTCCATTTTCAAATTCAATAGCACCATTTTCCATTTAATTTCTTATTCCTAATTATATTGTTGCGAATTAAAAACGTTTGTGCAGTTTGTTACGTAAGTCATTTTCATCCTCCTGCCGCTGTTCCGATTTATTTGGTTTCAGCGGATTTCCTATATCTTCTTTTTAACCGACGAAAAAATCCAAAAAAACACTATAAAGTGAAAAATAACTCTATTTTTGGCAGTCGGTGTTCTTGTTTTCTTTTCTTCGTTTTTCGACAGAGACTTCCGAAATTGAAGTAACTTTTCACTTTGTGGTGTTTTTTTTGGAAGTTGTTTTTTTTTTTTTTGTTGTACCTATGTAACGGACAAGTTCTGTATTAAGGTAGAATAGATTACCCGAATAACGCCTAACTTGAACATAACCGGTGGAATGAGAGTGTACCAGGGTGAACTGTCACATCTGCGTATCCGTTTAGTGCATACTGGCGTCATGGTTTATTATGAAATTGTGTAAACAATAAACAGACATGCGATTGCAGCAATCCCGAGAGATTTTCCGTCATTTATTGAAGAGTTCTGTTGTATATCTCCGAAGTTCTTCAATTACCAAATTTAAATGGGACCATTTCGGCATAAACTTATTTGGAACAAAAACATCCGAATTGAGAACCTCTTCCTTTATGGGAAATTGGTTAAAAAAAGGAGGTGCTTCTCAATTTGACATGTATATTGTTTTTTTATGTATGACTACGCATAACTTTTTATAGAGTGGTCCGATTTAAAAAAATCGTTTTTTATTTGAAAGAGTATACCTACCAGGGTGATTGCGAAAGACTCGGCATCCGCGGAACTTCAGCATCATTTCAATTACAGCATCAGCATTGATAGATGCTGATTATTAATGCTGAAGTTCGAGTCGTGATATGACTGCAGAGGGAGGGAGTGCTTATGGCATCTGGGGGTGACCATTAGCTCTTAGAATAAGGTGGAAGGTGGATAATGGTATGAATGTTAGGTGGACTAATGGAATGGAAGCGAGAGATGATTAAGTATTTTATATACTCTCATATCGTAAAGTTTCAATTACGAAATCAAAATAGTAACTTAATAACAGACTTTATCCACAGACAACTCTGATCAAATTAAAAAGATTACTTCATACAATAATAATTTTATAAACTTACTTTATTTCACGCTTGGGTTCCTATAATTTTCATAGAACATCTTGTTCCGAATAGTATAAACAACACTTCTTATTTGGAGTGTTACAATTTTCAAGGATTAGCTTACTTGTCTGGCACTTGTGCCCCTACCCCCCGAAACAAATCCTGTATCCGCCCCTGGACACAATGTACTGTCATGTTGCTAAAAACTGGAAACACCATCAAATCCCCACTTGGATATCAGCTTTAGCTGCTTATTTTGCACATCGTCAGAAAGACTTTGAAGGATCCTCGTCACCGTGATGTCAAGTAAAGCTTGAAGTGTAGGTAATCCTAGCCGATGACTCCGTAACTGACACTGATTGCCTCGGAGGGTAGAAATCAAGCTTAGTTTGTTGCACTTTATAGTAGGATGGATAAATATCCTTACCATATGCCCGAATGGCAGCCTCTCGCAACGTAATATATTGCCACTTTGATATTTTTAGTGAAAGTAGCAACCCAAGCGCTTTCTTTGGTGTAAATATGACTGTTTTCACTGGTTTCTTAAGCGTTTCATTAATTATACGGCTGCTTTGGGATTTTTCATCATATATTCGATCACAGATGCGATATCCTCATGCCCTTCTCCTTATAAACGTGCTGCAGCTGCATATGCCAATTCACTCTAATCTTCGCCTGTACGATCATCAGATATACTCTTTTTCTGTTTGATGCCCAGATCTTCGATTGGTTTTCGGGATCTTTTTGTCATTGTTCCAACTGCAACAGACGATAATGTTACTGCTCCAACGGACGATGATGTCGACGGTTCTTGAGAGACTGAATGTGCTCTTGGTATCTTATCAACAGTTGGTTCTTGATTAACTAAAGCTTGCACACAACTTGGCCAATCAATTTGCTTGCAGCCCATTTCCGTACAGTTTTCTGAAATGATCAAGGAATCGGTTGGATTTTTGCTACCTTTGTAAAGCAGCTCGCATGAATCTCCTACAAAATTCTTTGAGCGTTACTCGGTCTTCGGCAGAAAGGCAATGGCCTATGCGGGATACAACTGCACCAAATAATGCTTCATGATTAAATGAAGGACTCACACTTTTTAGAAGAAAAACAAGAAAAACAACTAAATTGGTGATTAAACTTTCCATTCTAAGATTTTATAGTCGCAGAGCAAAGATTTAGTGTTATTAGTTACACAATTTTAGCTCTTTTACTGCAAAACGTCGATAATTAGTTAACTACCCACATTAGAGTTTTAAAAGATGTGCTAATGAAAATTTATAATCGTCAAAACATTTCTTAGAACTCATAGCACAACTAATCAACAAATTAGCTTACTTATCAGAAAAAAAGTGAATGTAGTCCATAGTTGGTATTGTTGCGCGATATTGCAAATCATTTAATCACCTATTCAGACTTATTAGAAGACTTAGTCATTGTAATTACTTAATCACTTGTTTTTAGACTCATTAGAAGAAATTGTATACAATTTGTTATTTGGTATTTCGGTTGTATGCAAAGTTATGAAACTCATTTTGTTTTGATAAATATCTAGGTCTAAGTGTGGGTGTGCTACAAAACTCTGCCTACTCCTTCGGGGATATAGGGGTGATGCTATTTCATGTTACGTATTGTTAAAAGTCTGTGTTCCTCAACGTAATCACTAAAAGGAACCGTTTCATGTGTAAAAATAAATAATAATATTTGACGATTTAAAAAAAATATCAGCAGCGATAACCGTTAAGTGGAGTTTGACAAAAAATGATAAATAATTAGTACTATAACAACCTGTAAGGCTATTACGGTTTTCCTGCCGTTTAAGAGATAATTAGATTATTCATACTAGCTTCATACATTTTTTTCGTAAAAGAATTTTAATTCCTATTATTTATTCTTTATTGTACAACAAGACATTACATTTTAACAAATTGATAGTAAAATTCATGTACAAAGGCGAGCTTAACTCCAAATGGAATTTTCTTTCAGCAAACCTTTGACTGATAGAGATCATAATAGAGGGCAGTAATCCAGTGTACAATATATATACCTATAAAATAAGATGAAACTATTTACATAATAATACATAAAATACCTACTCTCGTTCCTTCGTTTTTGTGCAGAATTAACTCGGGCGTCACTTTATATATTTATATATATAGTAATAACAAATAGAAGCGATATCAGGCAAAAAACCTGGTAGGTACTTGAAAAATAAAATCCCTATTTAAGGCGGTACCCCGAACAAAACGCCGCGCAAGCCATTTCGTGCTGGTTTTAAAAAACGAGAGATAGCTCCTAAAAGCTATCTCGAGTTTTTTAAAAAGAAATATCAATGAATGAAAATACATTAAATTTCTACATAATATTGATTCTAAAATGGTAGAATTCGTTTTTTTTATGTTGTATATATTTCATTAAACTCCTTCCAAAAAAACAAAAAAATGAGAAATAATTATTGATAGCATGCATCTCCTCGTAAAGTGTTAATTTATTATTTTTTGTACTAACACTAATGGATAGACAATTTAATAACGAACATTTTTGTAGTAAAATATTTTTCAAAAGACCTAAATTCGATTTTATAAAGATTTTATTCTAAAATCTGGGCGTATTCACTACTGTAATTCATGCGCCACCAGTGCCGCTAGACCAATAGGAATGTTCATATCTCTGTGTCTAGGCGCGCTCTATTCGAACGGCTTATATTCTACATTTGGTACGGAACCTGTGGTATTTATTCCACATCTACTTACGATTTTATAACACTTTACATACCATCTTCACATCTTTTGATATTGTATCAATTTGTGTAACTCATTTTTATATATTCTTTGTATTATTACATCTGGAAAGCATATTTAGTTATCTCTGACTGTTTTTAATATCTAAAACTTAAAAGATATTCGTAATTTATAATTCTTGCAATATTTTCTACTGTGACATTTTCATTTGACATGACATCTGTCTGTCTATTTTATTTTCTTAAAGCCATAGACATACCATGGACTACCTAGACCTTTCCTTAAGCTAGTTGTACAGTATTGTAAGGTCAGTGCAGACTGACCCGCCTTTGTAAAGCCGTTTTTATTCGTTCTGGTCTTATTGAGATTTGAATTTGAAATTTAGAAGAAATGGCAGAACGAGTGAAAAACGGGCTTCAGCTTTTGTAGTCTTGAATCTGGGGCTGAATGCTGAAAGTCGGTTGAATACTTAAGATTACCAATTTTACGATTGTATCTGAAAACTCTTTATACTATATAAGCGGCCTGTGAATTGTGTGTGTATCAAATCTTTGAAGTGCAATAAATATTAATCATTGAGGGTGGTACTTATAAATGTGTGCATCTTTGCTGGTACATAATCCTCGTTAGTCATCACGACGTATCAAAGGGCTCACTGTTTGTCGTATTAAGCCATAGCCCGGCCTCCATACCTCTTGCTGTCTACTTACTTACCCGATTGCCTGTTCAATCCGTCCTACTACCGTCCTGCTGCCTACTCCACTGCCTACCTGCCAGATTGCCTGCCTTGACCATCAACCCATGAGCCTACCTCGGGCATACCACGTCATCCTGCCCGACCTGCTGCTTGTGTGCGCACGCTGGTAGCGCACCATCAGCCGACCTATCACACCATGCCACGTCATCCTGCCCGAGCTGCTGCCTGGATAGCTGACGACGTCGCGCGAAGCCGGCCCTTAATTTTTATACTTCTAAAACCTTTTTATTTATTTTATTTTATTTTTATCTTAACTTTATTGACGTGGCTTACGTATAGCTCCACTGAGCTCGGACAAACGGATACGTGAGTGACAATCGTCTCGTCCCGTTTGGACCCTTCCCTTGGACCCTTGGTACGGCACCCTATAAATGCTCTTGCGAAGCATGGCAAAAATAAAAATATGATTAGGTAGGTAGGAGTGAAATTTTCGAGCTCGCTACTTTTACTCTTACATCTTAGTAACTCTTGTTTGGGACGTTGAAAAGAAAACCAATCCGAAGTCGAGTTATAAATATAAAACTTGCACACTTAAAAATTATAAAAATAGTGGCATGCTATTGAAATTACAGCAAGATTTATAAACTAATTGTCACTTTCTTATTAAATCAATAGCAAGTTTGTTGCTAAATAAAAAATTCGACTTTTGGTTAGGTTTCAATCTTGATGATTGTAGTTATAGGTATATATATATATAGGATACCTAATAAAAAGGAAAAAATAAAAGTTTTATTTATTTTATACATAATTTATTAAAATAAAATCTTAACAGAACCTCCAGACGGACGTAAACAATACGTGGGACACTCAGAAAGTTTTGCGAAACTAAAAAAAATTGTTCTATACGTACATATATTTTTATTAAATCTTTTCAAAGTACTTTCCACCAGCCTCTATACAAAGATTCATGCGCCTAAACCAGTTTTCAAAACACTTTTTCCAGTCCGCCGCAGACACCTCGTTTACAGCCTGCTCGAACGCAGCCAGCGCATCTTCCGGCGACGAAAATTGTATCCCTTTGAGCTGATTTTTTATTTTTGGGAATAAAAAGAAGTCACACGGTGCTAGATCAGGGCTGTAAGGAGGGTGACCCAGGAGTTTGACTGGCGTGCTGTCCAGGAAGTCCCTCGTTTTGAGTGCGGTGTGCGCAGGTGCATTGTCGTGGTGGAGCAGTAGCCCGCGGAGCCCTGTGTTTGGTCGCTTGTTGCTTATAACAGAGAAAACTTCTGGCAAACATTTGGTAGTATACCATTCGGCATTAATGCTTCTTTGATCCCGTAAGGGAATTGATACCAAGTGGCCAGTCAAATTAAAAAAGCTAGCGATCAAAATCTTACCCCCGCTTCTAGATCGCTTCACTTTGGTAGGCGTTGGCTCATTTTGAAACACCCAAACAGTCGACTGGCGCTTGGTTTCTGGGTCGTATTGATAAATCCAGGACTCATCACCTGTAACGATGTCGTAAACACGCCGAGACGAGCCTGCTTCAAATTTGTTAAGCATATCACGGCACCATTCCACCCGGGCCTGCTTCTGAGCATCGGTGAGGTTGTGCGGCACCCAGCGTGATACTATCCTCCTCACGCGAAGATGGCTGTGTAGAATCTCGTGAACGCTTCCCGATCCAATCTTCAATATGTGTTGAATCTCCTGATATGTAATTCGCCTATTGTCTTGGATTAAATTTTTCACTGCTAGCACGCTTTCTTCGGTAACAGCCGTCAAAGGGCGACCGCTTCTTTCGTCATCCCCCAAAGTTGGTCGACCGCGCTTGAATTCGTTATACCAACGATACACGGTTGCCTTGGAAGGGCCTTCATCCATGAATGCCATTTGAAGTCTATCGTACGATTCATACGGTTTCAGGCGACACTTGAAATCGTATAAAATCATAGCTCTAAAATGTTCCCGGCGCAGATCCATATTTCAGTGAGACACAATACTTTGAATTAACTCGCAAAAAATGTGGAGGGAAATTTTGAAATTGGAACTTACTTATTTTTACTTATAAATAATCATATTTTCGAAAAACATTATAACTGGCCAGTCTCCCATATATAAAAACTTTTTTTCGCAATACTTTCTGAGGGGCCTGGTATTAATCCTAACACATCAGTATTTAAAATATAAAATTAAAATGAATGGATACAAAATGAACTAAACTCTATTTGCGATAACATTATACGTTTAAATTAGCCCATTTTACAGCCCGTTCAACCGATTTTGACTTCTATTGCGTTGGTGATACGATAATTGGTAGCTGTAGTAAACAGTTGGTTTTGGTAACAGGTTTATGCTTTTTATGTCATCCTTATGTTTACGGGATATAAGTCAAAATCGGTTAAACAGACTGTGAAAAGATTTGGAAACATGTCTTATCTTATTTAAAATGTAGTATAGGTACAATTTAACATAAAACAAAACACTCGCATCTGATTATTGGTTTGTCTATAAATATACAGAAAAAGTATCAAGAACTCTCGAATAAATGGATTTTAACTTTTTCATTCCTTCGGGTATGTAGACCAGTAGTCGATCTTGAAGCTTAAACCGTTGTTTAAGCTAGCTGAGGTCGGTCCGTGGATGGGTGACCAGTTATCATACCGAGATTCCTCCGTGCCTTGCACAGCTCCTTAAGCCATTGGTCCTGGATCTCATTTGTAGATCTGACACCAGTCTTGCTAAGGGGTATCGTGTTACTGGGCAGTAGAGGTCAGATATGTAGGCAGGCGGACTATGTAAAAACCCGGCACCTACTGAGCTGCATCCGGTTATACTGGATATGGGCAGATTTACTCCTTTCAATTTTTCCTTTCCTTCTCCTCATCTTCAGGCAAATCAAAATCTATGCGCCTCTTTCTTAGGACCACCCCTTTAGTATGGCGGTGTTTTGGTGTCATCCACATATCTTTTGATAGATTCTTCTCAGGAGTCGCTTTTTGATCTGTGGAGTCCGGCGACTCTGAATCCGGTGTCAGTGTAATATTTAGCTTCTTCACGTGAGGCGTCCCTTTTCTGTCTAGAAAAGAAGAAAATTGTATCAATATCTTGCTGTAGCTTTATGTATAGGCTGCATGAAAAATACCCAGTTACAAGTAAAATATCAAAATTTATAAACCCCCCGACACATTTATCTTGCGAAAACACCCCGATTCAAACAGTAAAACGCCCATAACTTTGGAACGGCTGAACCGATTTAATTCAAACATAGCTAAGAACACTCTCGACAAAATCACCTTTCAAACAAAAATAAACTAAATCAAAATCGGTTCATCCGTTTAGGCGCTATGATGCCACAGACAGACACACAGATACACAGCAACACACGTGAAACTTATGACACCCCTCTTTTTCCGGCGGGGGTTAAAAATGGTTACGTTTACAATTTATAAACTTACCATTACAATTTTTCTTCAATTTTTTCCTGTTCACAAATTCCTCGAATTGCTCAAAGAGCTCTGCTGATACACAACACACAACTTCTTCCATTATTTTAAATAATTTATATTTTTTTAGAACGGACAAAGTAAGTTGACTACTGTGAGTTGTGACTATCACTGGTTGAAATCAAGAATGGTTATGGCTAAAACATAAAATTGGGACCCTTTTATAGGAGCCTGTAAGGGTAAGTTCTAATTAGTTAATAGCCATAATTAAGGATTTTATTGTGCCGCAAATTGTAATAAGGACCTATGTATTGTCATACTGTTAGGTACCTACCTGATAAGTCAATATAATACGTTAGGTACTTAACTAATTACCTTCTTAATAAATTACTGTATCATTATTTTAGTGGGTATTGGTGATGTAAACATATTTAGCAACTGTAATTAGTTGTTTTTAAAAGTAAATATTTTTGTCAGAAGTCATAAATGGAGCTCTTTGCCTGAAGCTACATTCAGGCAAAGTCAAAGAGCTCCATTTTCAAATTGAATAGCACCATTTTCCATTTAAGTTCTTATTCCTAATTATATTGTTGCGAATTAGAAACGTTTGTGCAGTTTG
The DNA here is from genome assembly GCA_949775005.1 of Orthosia gothica. Lineage (NCBI taxonomy): Eukaryota > Metazoa > Arthropoda > Insecta > Lepidoptera > Noctuidae > Orthosia > Orthosia gothica. The sequence continues at coordinate 9,499,924 of OX459044.1, forward strand.
TTACGTAAGTCATTTTCATCCTCCTGCCGCTGTTCCGATTTATTTGGTTTCAGCGGATTTCCTATATCGTCTTTTTAACCGACGAAAAAGCCAAAAAAAACACTATAAAGTGAAAAATAACTTTATTTTTGGCAGTCGGTGTTCCTGTTTTCTTTTCTTCGTTTTTCGACACAGACTTCCGAAATTTAAGTAACTTTTCACTTTGTGGTGCTTTTTTTGGATGTTGGTTTTTTTTTTGTAGTACCTATCTATGTAACGGACAAGTTCTATAATAAGGTAGAATAGATTACCCGAATAACGCCTAACTTGAACATAACCGGTGGAATGAGAGTGTACCAGGGTGAACTGTCACATCTGCGTATCCGTTTAGTGCATACTGGCGTGATGGTTTGTTATGAACCATTTCATAACATACCATCACGCCGCCGTAAACAATAAACAGACATGCGATTGCAGCAATCTCGAGAGATTTTACGTCATTTATTGAAGAGTTATGTTGTGTATCTCCGAAGTTCTTCAATTACCAAATTTTAATGGGACCATTTCGGCATAAACTTATTTGGAACAAAAACATGAAAATCCGTTTAAACATGACGGAGTTATGCCGGAAAAAATTTAATACTATCATCCGAATTGAGAACCTCTTCCTTTATGGGAAATTGGTTAAAAAAGGAGGTGCTTCTCAATTTGACATCTATATTGTTTTTTTATGTATGACCACGCATAACTTTTTATAGAGTGGTCCGATTTAAAAAATCGTTTTTTATTTGAAAGAGTATACCTACCAGGGTGATTGCGAAAGACTCAGCATCAGCGCGGAACTTCAGCATCATTTCAATTACAGCATCAGCATTGATAGATGCTGATTTTTAATGCTGAAATTCGAGTCGTGATATGATTGCAAAGGGAGAGAGTACTTATGGCGTCTGGGGGGTGACCATTAGCTCTTAGATTAAGGTTACTAATGGTAGGAATGTTAAGTGGACTAATGGAATGGAAGCGAGAGATGATTAAGTATTTTTATATACTCTCATATCGTAAAGTTTCAATTACGAAATCAAAATAGTAACTTAATAACAGACTTTATCCACAGACAACTCAGATCAAATTAAAAAGATTACTTCATACAATAATAATTTTATAAACTTACTTTATTTCACGCTTGGGTTCCTATAATTTTCATAGAACATCTTGTTCCGAATAGTATAAACAACACTTCTTATTTGGAGTGTTACAATTTTCAAGGATTAGCTTACTTGTCTGGCACTTGTGTCCCTACCCCCCGAAACAAATCCTGTATCCGCCCCTGGACACAATGTACTGTCATGTTGCTAAAGCTCAATGACTCTTTTGTAATATTTATTTAATATATTAATATGACGGCAATATCGCAACATATGCAATTTAGATACTCGGACTGTTGAACTCCATATAAGATAGATGGCGTTGTGCATTTCGCGTCATTTTCTGAATGGTGGTGTTAAGATTTTCCGCGGCAGAAAGACCAAAAAAAATGGTAGATAGTTAGGGCCCTAAAACCCACCCACCGCGCCCCCATGCGGACGCAGCGAACCAGGCCTTTGTTCGCATTAGGACAGATTCGCTTTAAGACAGATTCTCTTTACGACAGATTCGCTTTATGACAGATTCTCTTTACGGCAGAAATTGTACAGTCGGGTTGAAAATATCAAATCATTATACCAAATTTAAAAACTAGAAATGCTATCTTGGCGACGGTACCTTCAAAGTTGTTCCCAGGATCTTTTTATCAAATAATTCACGTTACATATTAATGCTTCACAAAACGATGATAACGTAACTTTTGTACCCTTAATTTATATACTCGTACCTAATAAAGCACAAGCTACTTAAGAATGATTCTGGGCTTTAGATTCGGTCTCTCCGGGAGGCCATGTTTAAACGCTTGCCTGTCCTTGAAGGCGGTCTCCAAATGGGATGATGCTAATCTGGTCATGCATGGAGTACTGCTCTCGCCTCTGGGATGGATCAGCCAAATTGGTATTTGGCTAATCCATCCCAGAGGCGAGAGCAGTACTTGAATCGATTGATAGACGGGCCAAGAGTCTTATTGGCAACGATGCACTGGTCGCGTCAAAGCTCCAGAGCCTTGAACATGACGCCGAGTTGCCAGCCAGTCGGTTTTTTATCGGTTACATTTCGGGGAGTGTGCGACGGAACTGCACCATTTGATTCCGCTTAGCCCTTTTCATCATCGGCCTTCAAGACGTACGGCCATGCGCCATCGGTACATGATGGACATCCCTCCCATAAGCTCAAAGAGTTTTGCTAATATTTTCATTTTGCGCACAGCTAAGGACCGGAACTCCCTTCCGGAGTCTTTGTTCCCTGATAGCTACAACCTTGGGGTTTTTAAGTCAAGAGTGAATAGGTTTCTTCGAGGCAAGCGTGCTTCACCGTAGACCACATATGCTTACCATCAGGCGAGATAGTCGGCAAACGCGAGCCTTTAGATTAAAAAAAAACTACTAAATTGCGCGATCAGTTTTCATTAAATATAGATGTGATTAAGAGTTAGCAGAAACTAAAGAGTTAAAGCCGTAGGTATATCCCAATGCCAAAGTTACTGCCGATTGCTTCTACCACTATTGGAAAGCGCTCTCATAAAAAGCTAAAAATAGGTCTGAAAAAGTCGATGGTGGAGAACGTAACGTATTACAGAAATGTATATGTAATTGGCATTGTTACCACAAATTTTGATCCCTGAAGGTATCTTTGCTATTCAAGAATCTGAAGAATATTCGCATTCAGGGACTATTTCTCAAAGCAATGTATGGGATTAATTACTAATACATTTAGTTGCTACAAGAAGTATTCAGAACGAATAACCCAGATAAATATATAAAAATTGACATGAAATCAAATTTCAGTTCTGGAATGTGTACACTAACGTTTCGAAAAATTTCATCTTTGTTACTTGTTTTATTAATAAGTTTTACAGGTATAGGTATATCGAGTTCACTGTACTTCTGCCGTAAAACGAATCTGTCATACAGCGAATCTGTCTTAAAGAGAATCTGTCTTAAAGTGAATCTGTCCTAATGCGAACAAAGGGAACCAGGACGTTCAACTCTAATGTCAAATGAACGATATACATACCTTGAAGGGCTAATTCAGGTGTAGCTAGAGTAAAAATAATAATTCGGGACCAAAAGAGAGAGAGAGACTAAAAAAATACGTTTTATGAGATTTTAGGTATCTAATCATGTTAATCATGTTGTCAATAATGACGTTGATATGCGTGCAATGTGGTTTGAAATTTCGGTGCCGCTATTTCCCGTCTAAATAGCCTAATGATACACGTTGTGGCCTACTACACATAAGGTTGCGAGTTTGAGTCCTAGCTATGGATAGGTACTTTTAACCGACTTTCCAAAAAGGAGGATGTTCTATGATCGACATTATGTTTAATTTTTGTTTTTTTTTGTTTTTTGTTCACTGATATCTCCGTCAATTGTGGACCGATTTTAACATTTTTTTTTTAAAAGGCTCCATTTTAATTTGGTGAAGATCTGATGTAGAACTTCGGAGATATACAATAGAACTCTTCAATAAATAACGGCATTGCTGCAATTATATGTCTGTTTATTACCATTTCATAACATAACCTCACGCCAGTACGCTCTAAAGGGGTACGCCGTACGCAGATGTGTACAGTTCACCTTGGTACACCCCCATTTCACCGGTTATGTTCAAGTTTCATGATATTTGGGTAATCTACTTTGGCATTATTATATGTATCTTACTAAAGAACTTGTCTATTAGGCACAAATAAAAGTGAAAATAAAAAAATGTTCATAACGAAAAAAATTGATACCTGCTGAAGACACCGACTTTCAAAAAGAAAGTTATTTTTCACTTTGTATTGTTTTTATTTGGAAGTTAGTAGTATTTTTTTATGTTTTCGTTTCAGTGTGGTGTTCTGGAGTGCTAACTGCTACTAGATGGCGCACAGCAAATGTGTCCTTCCTTTTTTGTATGAAGTCGATATTCTTCTCCCTAGAGTAAATAGTATTCTGTGCAGTGAACGTTCGATCTAGGTAGGTAGGTCTTGGTAAGTCTAGGTAAGTAGGGTAGGTACAGGTAGGTAGGTAAGTAGGGTTGGGTAGGCAGTTAACGGGAGCGAAGCGGCGGGCACACATCACATCATCAGCCTATTAATGTTCCCACTGCTGGGACACAGGCCTCCTCTCTGTGAGAGGGAATGGGCCGTAATCCACCACGCGGGCCCAGTGCTGGTTGGTGGATGTCACATGTCTTCGAATTTTTGGTTCTAGGACATGCCGGTTTCCTCACGATGTTTTCCTTCACCGTTTTGAGAGCAGTGGTGAAGAAATAATTTACACAAAGTAAAGCGCCTGTCTGGGCTCGAACCCACGACCTACAACTTGTAATTCGCAGCCGATACCACTGGGCCACCACTGCTCTCTCTGCGGCGGGCACAGCTAGTCAATAATACATATATAAATAATGATAGGGTAATTTACTAACCAGGTAATTAGGTTAGGTCCGTATCATATTGACTCAGCAAGTGTCATTAGGTGTTAGTTACTAATTACATTTTACAAAACGATAAAGTTCTTAATTATGGCTCATAATCACACAGCTTACTACACCAAGCAGCCAGTCTCAACTTTACGCTTAGAGAAGTTGCTAGTTACTTCTTTTTACTGTGACAGTCGCATATAATTCGTGATCCAGCATGTTTTTTGCAATGCGAGTGGCAATTGAAAGGGCAAGGGAAGAGGCGATGATACCAGGCAGGGCGGGTGGCACACGTACGTTGCTTGGCGAGGTCTCAGTTATGCAGAACACCCGAGAGGGCTCCGCGGACTTGCCCGTTGCATATCTTATTCCGGCACTATCTCCTGACGAACGGGTCATTCAACAAAAAGGTATGACAAATTTAATTCTTGCTCTTTTATCTTCCCATATGTTTTGTTTTCACCCGATAATTTGTTAATTAATTTTCGAAGTTACTTGTTTTTAACCAAGTGCCCAAAAAAGAGGAGGTTCTCAATTCGTATATATTTTTTTTCTATTTTTATGTATTTTCGGGCATAACTCCGTTATATATAAACGGATTAGCAAAATTATTTTTTTGTTTGAAAGAAGATTATTCCGAAATGGTGTCCCATATAAATTTGGTAAAGATCTGAGGAAGAACTTCGGAGATATACAACAGAACTCTTCAAAAAATGACAGAAAATCTCTCGGGATTGCTGCAATCGTATGTATGTTTATTGTTTACACCATTTCCTAACATACCATCACGCCAGTAAGCTCTAAACGGGTACGCAGATGTGTACAGTTCACCCTGGTACACTCTCATTCTACCGGTTATGTTCAAGTTACATGTTATTTGGGTAATCTATTCTGGCATCACTGTGGACATTATAAGTACCTTACTATAGAACTTGTCCATTATGTGCCACTAAAAAGTGAAAACTAAAAACTCTTTTAAAAAAGTTTTCTTAGGGCCATGTCAAAGAATAAAAATAATCTTAAACTAATAACATTACGGTAGACTTTCACATGAACAACACATGCATGGTGAACTTCTTCACAGTTTTAACAGTTACCAACAATATTGGATAACCAGCTAAAACAGAACCTCGTTAGTTGGCTGATCACAAAATTTGTTCTAACGTTCAAAACAAAATTAATGCAGCCGATGCATCGCATTATGTAGTTGTTTTAACTTTAAAAGCAACATTTTGTTCGTAGGCCGCAGACGTCTGCCAGTAACATGGTCGCCGGACAACGAACTGGTGCGCAACTCTTCATTCCGCTCCACCGTACGTACACCACCAAGAGACAACACCTTGTCCCCACATAAACTCGGCATAACCGTCCGCTCCAAACCACGCAAGCGTCTAATATACGACAGGTCTGAAAAGATAGACTTCACCGATATATGCACTCCTGAGAAATTCAAGATCAGCAGCCCCATCAAAAGTACCCCACCCATGAAAAAGTGTAGTCAGGAAAGAACATTGAAAAGACCTATTGATACCGCCCTTAAGGGCCTGAGCCCTACCCAACTCATTCAAATGATCAAAACCATCACATACAAACACCCAGAAATTGAACAGGAGATCAGGAGTGATATGCCAGTCCCAGATCTGACGCCTCTCGAAGAGAGATTGAGTTATTTAAAAGGCAATATCTTCAGAAGTCTCCCAACATCTCGACTTACTTCTAAAACTGATTCCCCACCATACTCGCGAGTTTCCACGCATTTGGCTGCGTTCAAAAAGTGTGTCATTGAACAAGGGAAATTGTTGGTTGAATCGCAAAACTGGGACTCAGTAATGCAGTATGTTTTTCTGGCTTGGAGCCACGTCAGAGCTACTTCTGTTTGGGACAACCAGCCCCACAATGCTCATAGAAAACAATGTTTTAAGGCTCTCACGAATTTCTGCATGTCAGCGCTCAAAAAGGGTGGTATGGATAAAGAAATGTTGGTTGATGTGCAGGATAAATTACAAGGAATGATTGCAGACAGTGAGGAAGTGTCGTCTTGCTTGAAATATGTTCAAGGTCAATTACAAGATGTCTTGTAATTTCCATTTTGCTATGGTATAAGATGGAGGATGTTGTTGTAACAGATTCTATAATTGTTAATGTAAGACTGATAAACATGTGTCCACATGAATAAGCAAATAATTAATTCATACTGTTAATTATACATATTTAGATTATATTAAAATAATTTAAAAAAAAGTAGTTCGCATGTCAGCTACCTTGTGTAATCTAGATTAATATGAATATACCATTTTGTAAAATTATTATTATTTTATGATCAACATGATCTTGATTTTCTTACGCATAAACCACTGCTTCTTATTGATTTAGTTATAAAACTATTTTGTATTTTTTCTCCATAATTATATTTTTCCTAAACATAAAAGAAAACAATTATGGAATCTGAATTATTTTAGTTCATTATAACCTCAAAATAAGTTCATAGATGCAATTTTTTTATTGTTTTATATTCATGAAGAAGAAGAAGGGAGACCTTTTGGTACTTACTACAGAATACCACTATGACAAATGATTCTAGAGATATCCTGCGCTGAAAACAAATACTAATATGAGGGTTATCTGAAATGATGTGCACTACGTGGCAGCAGTACCTAATACTTCAGGTGCAGGCACCGTCAAAGCGCTAGTTATGTTTCTGAATGGAGTTTTTTTGAAATTAGTAATGTTGCCATCAACGTCATGTTGCTGCCAAAATTTGCGATTTTAAGTGGTTAGTGGAGGACCTCTCGCCGAAGTGGCGCCAACTAGTGGCATAAATTTTCCTGAAAATCCTCATTGGGATAACGGCAGTAGCATGATGATGACTTACATAGATATCTACGTAACAGACTACATAAGCGATTCTAATCGTAGTAATGCAGATTCATGCTCTCTCGGATATTCGCAGCAATATTAACTAGGAATCTGAAATTAAATGGAACACATTACATGGACACCAAAACATCGGCACACTAAATGGGTGGTCCTAAGAAAGAGGCGCATAGATTTTGATGTACCAGAAGATGAGGAGAACGAAGGTAATACCTTCGTACGTATTAAAAATCAACATGATTGAAACCTAACCCACCAAGCTAATTCTTCTATACTAGTCATTATAATACAATGAAGTCGAATTTTGCTTATATATAGATAATTACTTAGCAGCAAAGTTAATTACTATTTCTTTAATAAGACAGTGAAAATTAGTTTATCCATCTCGTTGTAATTTCAATAGCATACCACCATTTTTAGGGTTCCGCGGTCAACAAGGTACTCTTATAGTTTCGCCATGTTCGTCTGTCCGTCCGCAGCGTAGCTCAGAGTCTCTTAGCACTAAAAAGCTATAACTTGGCATGGACTTATTAATCACTCCGACGAAGTGGTAAAATAAAATGATGAAAAACGTTTTTTTTTAGGGTTCCTACTGTAGACGGTAAGTGAGGATGCTTATTGTTTTCTCGCCTATTCCATGGTCCGAAGCTATTGCACTGGAGGATGTCTTCAAGGTTCTGGACTGGAGAGGGCTAGGCATCAATGTCAATGGCGAGTACATCACTCACCTTCGGTTTGCCGACGATATAGTGGTTAAGGCTGAGGCCATGGAGGACCTCAGTACAATTCTCGATGATCTCAGTACAGCTTCCGAAAGTGTGGGTCTCAGGATGAACATGGACAAAACCAAGTTGATGTTGAATGCCCATGTTACACCCACTCCTATCAAGGTTGGAGACTCTACACTCGAAGTTGTGGGCGACTATGTCTACCTGGGACAAACGATCAAATTGGGTAGGGCCAACTTCGAGAAAGAGGTCAACCGTCGAATCCGACTCGGCTGGGCTGTGTTAAATTCGGGAAGCTGCGCGGTATCTTCTCGTACAACTTACCACAGTGTCTCAAGACGAAAGTCTATGACCAGTGTGTATTGCCAGTGATGACATATCGCTCTGAGACGTGGTCGCTTACAATGGACCTTATCAGAAAGCTTACAGTCACTCAAAGAGCAATGGAGAGGGCTATGCTCGGCTTTTCCTTGCGTGATCGAATCAGAAATGTAGAGATCCGCAAGAGAACCAGGGTTACCGACATAGCCCGAAGAATTGCCAAACTTAAGTGGCAGTGGGCAGGGCACATTGCTCGCAGAACGGATGGCCGATGGGGCAGAAAGGTTCTGGAATGGCGACCGCGAACCGGAAGACGTTGCGTTGGAAGGCCTCCCACCAGGTGGACCGATGACCTGGTGAAGGTTGCAGGGATCCGCTGGTTAAGAGATGCACGGGACCGGTCAATGTGGCGAAGCTTGGGGGAGGCCTATGTCCAGCAGTGGACGTCTTTCGGCTGATATGATGATGATTTTGTGTTAGTGCAGAAAGTATTTTCGACGTTTACTAATCTAAAGTCAAAATGTACTCCATCTATATATATAAAAATCAAATGCTGTTCGTTAGTCTCGCTAAAACTCGAGAACGGCTGGACCGATTTGAATAATTCTTTTTATACAGGGAAGGTTTTTAATACAGGGAAGGTTTAAAAGCAAAAAAAAAAAAAAAAAAAAGTTTGGTTGGATAGGGTAGGTAGGTAGAGTAGTGTAGTGTAGGTAGGTAGGTAGGTAGGTAGGGTAGGGTAGGGTAGGGTAGGGTAGGGTAGCGTAGGGTAGGGTAGGGTAGGGTAGGGTAGGGTAGTGTAGGGTAGTGTTGGGTAGAGTAGTGTAGGATAGGGTAGTGTAGCGTAGGGTAGGGTAGTGTAGGGTAGGGTAGGGTACTGTAGGGTCGGGTAGGGTAGGGTAGGGTAGGTAGGTAGGGTAGGTAGGTAGAGTAGTGTAGTGTAGGTAGGTAGGTAGGGTAGGGTAGGGTAGGGTAGGGTAGGGTAGGGTAGGTAGGTAGAGTAGTGTAGTGTAGGTAGGTAGGTAGGGTAGGGTAGTGTAGGTAGGTAGGTAGGGTAGGGTAGGGTAGCGTAGGGTAGGGTAGGGTAGGGTAGGGTAGTGTAGGGTAGGGTAGTGTAGGGTAGTGTTGGGTAGAGTAGTGTAGGATAGGGTAGTGTAGAGTAGGGTAGGGTAGGGTCGGGTAGGGTAGGGTAGGGTAGGTAGGGTAGATAAATGTGTGGTGTTTTTATGGCAAAACAAAGTTTGCCGGGTCAACTAGTTTGAAATAACATTGGACATGTTTCCAAATCTTTTTACAGTCCGTTCAACCGATTTTAAGTTCTATCCCATAAACATAAGGATGATATAAAAAGCATAAACCTGTAACCAAAACCAACTGTTTACTACAGCTACCATTTGCCGTATCACCAACGCAATAGAAGTCAAAATCGGTTGAACGGGCTGTAAAATGGGCTAATTTAAACGTCTAATGTTCATCGTCTAACGTCTCGTGTCGTTGCAACACGGCCGAAACGTCGGGCGAAATAGGTAAACATACAATCGAAATCATCGCGTTAAATTTCCCGTGATAATTATATTGTTTTCAATTATGAAACGCGTAAGTTTTAAAGGAAATGAGAAAGCTGAGACTAAATCTTTTATACCCAAATATCGATTTTTGAGAGAGCCCCACAGATTATGTCAAATTATGTTTCATAACGTAGAATCACTACGTAAACACTTGCAGGCGGGCGAGCACGGTCTACTGTGACAAGCTTGAGTCACACATTTTTATATTTTGTATGTAACGAATAAACTTAAAAGCTAATAGACCGATTTCAAAAATTCACCGTTGGGAAGCTACACAATCCCCGGGTGACATAGGCTACTTTTTATCCCTGTATTCCCACCGGAACGGGAACTACGCGGGTGAAACCGCGAGGCAACCGCTAGTAACTTATATTTAAGCAAAGTTCCACTTAATTATATTATAATGTCTATAAAAGAATTGGCTTAGTGGGTTAGTTTCAATCTTGCTGATTGTAGGTATTGAGGAAAAAATTAAAGATATCAATTTATTTTATACATAGTTTATTAAAATAAAAATAAAAAAATTAACAGAACTTCCAGATACAACAATACCTAAAATTAAAATGAATGGATACAAAATGAACTAGGTATATCGTAGTACAAAACACTAGCATTTGGTTTTATAACTAGGCGTGCAAGCCTAAGCCCAATGTTGGCTTGTCTCTAAATATACAGAAAACATATCAAGAACTCTCGAATAAATGGATTTTAACCATTTTATTCCTTGGCTAAATTGTAGACCAGTAGTCGATCTTCATTGACTCCTTTCAATCTTTCCTTTCCTTCTCCTCATCTTCAGGTACATCGAAATCTATGCGTCTCTTTATTAGGACCACACCTTTAGTGTGGCGGTGTTTTGGTGTCATCCACACATCTTTTGATAGGTTCTTCTCTGGAGTCGCTTTTTGATCTGTGGAGTCCGAAGACTCCGAATCCGGTGTCAGTATAATCTTTAGCTTCTTCACGTGTGGCGTCCCTTTTCTGTCTGGAAGAGAGGAAAACTGCATCAATATCTTGTAATAGATTTATGTATAGGCTGCAAGAAAAATATACAGTTAAATTGTTACGTTTACAATTTGTAAACTTACCATTACAATTTGGCTTCCTTTTTTTCCCGTTCACAAAGGTCTCGATTTGCTCAAAGAGCTCTGCTGATACGCAACACACAACTTCTTCCATTGTCTTTTAAATAATTGATATTTTTTTTAGAACGGACAAAGTACGTTGACTACTGCGACTATCACTGGTTGAAATCAAGAATGGTTATGGCTAAAACATAAAATTGGGACCCTTTTATAGCAGCCTGTAAGGGTAAGTTCTAATTAGTTAATAGCCATAATTAAGGATTTTATTGTTCCGCAAATTGTAATAAGGACCTATGTATTGTCATACTATTAGGTACCTACCTGATAAGTCAATATAATATGTTAGGTACTTAACTAATTACCTCCTTAATAAATTACTGTATCATTATTTTAGTGGGTATCGGTGATATATTTCGGAACTGTAATTAGTTGTTTTTAAAAGTAAATATTGTTATCTACACTCACAACGTAATGTTCCAAATATGAATTAAAAAAGTATAAACACGTACTTTATATTAGTGGATAGGTAAAATAAAAAAAAAAAAAACATTACGGTGCAACATTTTCCTTCGATTTTCAAACAACTGCATCGTAAAATAACTTTTTTATTTTTATAGCACACTTTTATTTAAAGTCGCGTATGGGTTCATTGACATAATGTAGAAAAGTAGTACCATTGTCTATGGAAACGCGCGCTGCGCAGTCATGCGCAATGAGAATATAAATTTCCCGTCATACCACATATTTTTTCCGTTTCCACTTTTGTTTTATTTCAACTGTATGAGTGAAGATAAAGAAGTGTATGCAACGGCATATATAAGGTCCTTACCTATGAAATTGGCTTTTTTATCGTTCTGGCCACTTTGATCTCAAATATCTCCTCTTTGGTTTGGAATTCCAATTTTACAAAATGGAAAACTTGAAATATTGCGATATTTACGAATACGAGTTCCATCGTGGCACCAGTGCTGCAGAAACGGCTCGAAGGATTAATGATGTGTATGGCGACGGTGTCGCAAAAGAAAACACACTGCGTTTTTGGTTCCAACGTTTTCGTTCTGGAAATTTCGACCAGCAGAACAAGCCCTGTGGACGGCCGGAGACCAAAGTTGATAATGAAGAATTGAAGGCTATTGTTGAAGCGGATCCATCACAAACCACGTCCGAGTTAGCTGTAGGCTGCGGTGTTTGCGGGAAAGTGAAAAAGCTTGAAAGCTGGGTATACCTCATGAATTGAGTGCAGCAAACCGACAAACGCGCGTCGACTGCTGCGTTATATTACTCAACCGGCACAATAATGAAGGGATTTTAAATCGAATCATTACCTGTGATGAAAAGTAGATCCTGTACAATAATCGGAAACGCTCATCGTAATGGCTGAACCTTGGCGAACCAGCCAAATCCTGCCCCAAACGAAAATTGACTCAAAAACAAATACTTGTGAGCGTTTGGTGGACTAGTGCCTGTGTCGTTCACTACAGCTTCCTTAAATCTGGCCAGACGATTACGGCGGATGTCTATTGCAACTGCAACTGCAGCCGAGGCTGGTCAATCGCTCTAGGCCACTGCTGCTTCAGGACAACGCTAGACCACACACTGCACAACAGACGGCTACCAAATTAGAGGAGCTTCAATTGGAATGTCTAAGACATCCACCGTACTCCCCGGACCTTGCTCCAACAGATTACCATTTTATTCGGATAACTTCTTGCAAGCGGAAAAATTCAACTCCGATGGGGCAGTCCAAAGCGCCTTCAAAGATTTTATTGATTCCCATCCGAATGGTTTTTTAGTAAAGGAATCAATAAACTACTTATGAGATGGCAAAAGTGCATAGATAGTAATGGTACATACTTTGATTAAATAAATATATTATAAAAAAAAAAGTCTTTTTGTTCCTTCCTTACAAAACGCCAATTTCATATGTAATTACCTAATAATTAGGTAATAAAACACTCGCTTGTTATTATTAACGCTTTTGTTTTAATAACCCTATTATAAGACTATTGTATAAACTACTATTGTCAGTAATTCATAATGTACCTAATTAGGGCTTCAGGCTAAGGCAAAGAGCTCCATTTTCAAAGTCAATAGCACCATTTTCTAATCTATATCTATACTTCTATACTACATTACTATATGTATAATAATATTATAAAGAGGAAAGATTTGTATTTTTATATTTTTGTATGTAACGAATAAACTTAAAAGCTACTAGACCAATTTAAAAAAATATTTCACGGTTGGGAAGCTACACAATCCCCGGGTGACATAGGCTACTTTTTATCCCTGTATTCCCACCGGAACGGGAACTACGCGGGTGAAACCGCGAGGCAACCGCTAGTAACTTATATTTAAGCAAAGTTCCACTTAATTATATTATAATGTCTATAAAAGATTTGGCTTAGTGGGTTAGTTTCAATCTTGCTGATTGTAGGTATTATGAGGAAAAATTAAAGATATTAATTTATTTTATACATAGTTTATTAAAATAAAAATAAAAAATTAACAGAACTTCCAGATACAACAATATTAGTCCAAAGACCTGCTTACATCAGTATATTAAATATAATAACCTAAAATTAAAATGAATGGATACAAAATGAACTAGGTATATCATAGTACAAAACACTAGCATTTGGTTTTATAACTAGGCGTGCAAGCCTAAGCCCAATGTTGGCTTGTCTCTAAATATACAGAAAACATATCAAGAACTCTCGAATAAATGGATTTTAACCATTTTATTCCTTGGCTAAATTGTAGACCAGTAGTCGATCTTCATTGCCTCCTTTCAATCTTTCCTTTCCTTCTCCTCATCTTCAGGTACATCGAAATCTATGCGCCTCTTTATTAGGACCACCCCTTTAGTGTGACGGTGTTTTGGTGTCATCCACACATCTTTTGATATATCCTTCTCAGGAGTCGCTTTTTGATCTGTGGAGTCCGAAGACTCTGAATCCGGTGTCAGTGTAATATTTAGCTTCTTCACGTGAGGCGTCCCTTTTCTGTCTGGAAAAGAAGAAAATTGTATCAATATCTTGCTGTAGCTTTATGTATAGGCTGCATGAAAAATACCCAGTTACAAGTAAAATATCAAAATTTAAGTCAAAATCAGGTTTCAAACGAAAAAAAAACTAAATCAAAATCGGTTCATCCGTTTAGGCGCTATGATGCCACAAACAGACACACAGATCGACAGCAACACACGTGAAACTTATGACACCCCTCTTTTTCCGGCGGGGGCTAAAAATGGTTACGTTTACAATTTATAAACTTACCATTACAATTTTTCTTCAATTTTTTCCTGTTCACAAATTCCTCGATTTGCTGAAAGAGCTCTGCTGATACACAACACACAACTTCTTCCATTATTTTAAATAATTTATATTTTTTTAGAACGGACAAAGTACGTTGACCACTGTGACTATCACTCGTTGAAATCAAGAATGGTTATGGCTAAAACATAAAATTGTGATTCTTTTATAGGAGCCTGTAAGGGTAAGTTCTAATTAGTTAATAGCCATAATTAAGGATTTTATTGTTCTGCAAATTGTAATAAGGACCTATGTATTGTCATACTATTAGGTACCTACCTGATAAATCAATAAAATATGTTAGATACTTAACTAATAACCTCCTTAATAAATTACCGTATCATTATTTTAGTGGGTATCGGTGTTGTAATAGTAGTTTATGCAATGGTCATATAATAGGGGTTATTAAAACACGAGCGTGGGTTTATCACATGAGGCGAAGCCGAATGTGATAATATTAACACGCTCGTGTTTTAATAACTTATTATATGCCGTTGCATACACTATTTCATCTTCACTCTTACAGTTGAAATAAAATAAAAGTGGAAAAGGAAAAAATATGCAGTATGGCGGGCAATTTAGATTCTCATTCTCATTTCTCACAGTCATGGTGGACTGTCAATGTCAATGAGCCCATAAGGGCCAATAAATTAAAAAGTAAAAGTGTGCTATAAAAATTAAAAAGTTATTTTATGATGGTTTGAAAATCGAAGGAAAATGTTGAACTGTAATGGTTTTTTTTAAAATTTTACCTATCCACGAATATAAAGAACGTGTTTATGCAATATTTTTTGTATTCATATTTGGAACATTACGTTGTGAGTGTAGATAAACATATTTAGCAACTGTAATTGGTTGTTTTTAAAAGTAAATATTTTTGTCAGTAAGCCATAATGTAGCTTCAGGCAAAGGCAAAGAGCTCCATTTTCAAAGTAAATAGCACCATTATCCATTTAATTTCTTATTCCTAGTTATATTGTTGCGAATTAGAAACGTTTTTGTAGTTTGTTACGTAAGTCATCTTCATCCTCCTGCCACTATCCCGATTTATTTGGTTTCAGCGGATTTCACAAGTTCTATAATAAGGTAGAATAGATTACCCGAATAACGCCTAACTTGAACATAACCGGTGGAATGAGAGTGTACCAGGGTGAACTGTCACATCTGCGTATCCGTTTAGTGCATACTGGCGTGATGGTTTGTTATGAAATGGTGTAAACAATAAACAGACATGCGATTGCAGCAATCCCGAGTAATTTTCCGTCATTTATTGAAGAGTTCTGTTGTATATGTCCGAAGTTCTTCATCAGAACATTACCAAATTTAAATGGGACCATTTCAGAATAAACTTATTTGGAACAAAAACATGAAAATCCGTTTAAATATGACGGAGTTATATTACGACGGTTAATTATTATGACGGAGAAAATTAAAAAAAAAATACTATCATCCGAATTGAGAACGTCTTCCTTTTTGGGAAGTAGCTTAAAAAGGAGGTGGTTCTCAATTTGACATATATATTGTTTTTTTTTATGTATGACCACGCATAACTTTTGATTGAGTGGTCCGATTTCAAAAATTCTTTTTTATTTCAAAATCAAAATCAAAATGTATTTATTCAATTAGGCCATTAAGCGGCACTTTCGAAAGTAAAAAAAAAAAAATGACTCTAATACTAACCTCCAGTTTCCCAGCCCAAAATCATCGGAGAACCAATGCGACAAACCGCCAAGCAAGCGCTATCCGCTGCGATTGGCTGTTGATAATTCATTCAACCAATCACAGCAGACAACGCGCGCCCGACAACCCGCCACACCAACCCCCCGACAACTCCGAGCTGGGAAACTGGGGGTAATTGATTCTACCGTCCATTCGGAAATGTAGCTTGTTGTGGAGAAGAATGGACAAGAAACTCCACTATTCTATTTGAAAGAGTATACCTACCAGGTTGATTGCGAAATCATCAGCATCCGCGGCACTTTAGCATCATTTTCAATAACAGCATCAGCATTGATACATGCTGATTATTAACGCCGAAGTTCGAGTCGTGACATGGCTGCAGAGGAAGGGAGTGCTTATGGCTCCTATTCTTTTTGGTTTTTGAACAACCGGACTGCACCAATCGCAATTGTAAACAAACGCAGTTTCTAACGTAATAATAAGTCATTGCGGATGATGATGGAGTTTCTTGTGCGTTCTTCTGCATAACAAGCTACTTTTCCGAATGCACGGTAGAATCAATATTTGTTACTTGTAAATAATTGTTATCGTAAAAGTGGCGCTTAATGAAATAAATACATTTGACTTTGATGAAAGTGCAGTTATTTTTATATTTTTCGTAAACTTTTGTGATTTTAATAAATAATGGCGCTCCCGTTGAAAACTGAAATATGGATGTTGTTACATATTTTAAATTAGTGAATCAAGAAACCGCAAACTGTAACTTGTTTAAAGTTATTTACGCAAACGCCAATACCTTGAATACTTCACTTAAAAATCACTTGAAGAGCAAACATCATGATGAGTTTGAAATGTTTTTAACCAGTGTAAACGAAAAACAAAAACCCTTTTCCCCGTTTGTTAAAGAAATTAAAAAAACAGCAAATAAATTTACATGTAATTGTCTTTCTTAAATAATTTAAATCAGCATCAGCGGATGTGACAAAATCTGCATCAGTAACAATCCTGATACCAACCTCAAAGTTGATCCGGTTACCAACACCCCTGAAGGCTTTCAAAAATTATTTTTTATTGGAAGGAGTATCTTCGTATACTCGAATTCGTATACTCAAAGTAACTTATGTTACTTTGAGTTCATTGAATTTGGGATTATTTGTTGTTGATTGAATTGTCGCTACGAAACTTAGTAGAATTCTTATTTACAAAATTTATTCTTATTCTACGCTTTACGTAAGTAACTTGCATGTTTGTTTGTTTGGCGCCAAACAAAAGATTTTTTATTTTATTTGATTAGAGTTGTCTGTGCTTAATGTCATTTTGAATTCGTAATTGGAACTTTATGATAGGAGAGTATTTATAATAGTACTATCGGCAAACTCTACATCTGATCACCGTAAAGACTATTTCTGCTTGCAGGGCTCGCCCGCTATAGTAACGCCAACTTTTACGCATCAACCAATAGCATCGCAGCATCGGATGACTGTTTCTCTAGTACCGGTCAGACCTTTGTTTTTGTAATAAGTAAAGACGGCATAAAAAACAAACGAGTAATTTTAACTATTTCGTCAGCCAGCTGAGTTTTACGGTTTGTTTCCATGAAAATAAATATCAATGGGCAGCTTCATGTAAGGCACCGTTTTTGCCGTGAAAGTTCCTAACATCGCAAAGGTGTTTTCAGCAATATAGTATAAATCCTTATCTAAATATATATGTGATTTTTCACATTCCATTTATAATCGTGTTCCCAACATCCGTTTTTTTTTTTACTCTATGCGAATTTTTGTTTGATAAATGAGCTAGCTTGACCGGACTATTCTGTTGTGTGATTGCCTATACAGTTAAATAATATTGAGCTTTATAAGATTGTTTTCAATAAAAACCATCTTCAACAATCATGCGAAACCCTTGGTGTGCGAGACTAACTCGAATTTAACACATTGTTTATGTTTACATTACTGCAGCGGCCGAACGTCCACACATACGTAAGTCCATCAATGCCTAGGTGTTACCAAGGCTTATATAGTACTTTTCTCAATAATGTGCGGAAATAAAACTAAGTAGCACCTAGAATTCATTTTACAATCACTGTTCAAAATCAATGACGAACAACGAACAACAATAAGTTATCCCGCGTTGGGCTTAGCTCGCACTGCGGAAAAAATCGCGCGGGAATAATACTACAAAAATCCGCGCGGGCATAATACTACAAAAATCCGCGCGGATAAAAATCGCAAAGCGTGTTAACCCTTAAAGAGTTCATTTGTTTTTTTTTTTCAATAAACAGCTTTCTATTTGCAAGCTAGTTCGAAATTTAAATAAAACCTTTGATAAGTTACTTCCTTGGTTGCCATGTTTCGGAGTAAAAGATCGTTCTATTTTTAAATTACACGACGAATATGAGTTTACCATGTTATTTATTTGGCCGCTAAAACGACGGATATGGATTTTCATAAAATTTTTGCCGGTCGCTGCTCGCATGTATTTGGCCAGTAGATACTGCAATTTCGATTTATCTCGAAGAACGTTGTCAAAATAATTCTCAAATTTCCAAGCATGTTTGAGAAAAATACTTAATGATCTCGCGCCTCCATACCATTAGTCCATATTATTAATTTATAGAGAATAACGTGTTAATGATACGGTAATTTACAATAAACCAGTTATTAGGTTAGGACTGTATCATATTGACTCAGCAAATATCATTAGGCGTAAGTAACTAATTACATTTTGCAGAACAATAAAGTTCTTAATTATGGCTCATAATTGCGCAGTTTACTACACCAAGCAGCCAGTCTCAACTTTACGCATATAGAAGTTGCTAGTTACTTCTTTTTACTGTGACAGTCGCATATAATTCGTGATCCAGCATGTTTTTTGGAATGCGAGTGGCAATTGAAAGGGTAATGGAAGAGGCGATGATACCAGGCAGGGCGGGTGGCACTCGCACGATGCTTGGCGAGGTCTCAGTTATGCAGAACACCCGAGAGGGCTCCGCGGACTTGCCCGTTGCATGTCTTATTCCGGCACTATCTCCTGACAAACGGGTCATTCAACAAAAAGGTATGACAAATTTAATATATATTTTTTTTCTTTTTTTTTTATGTATTTTCGGGCATAACTCCGTTGTATATAAACGGATTAGCAAAATTATGTTTTTGTTTGAAAAAAGTTTATTCCGAAATGGTGTCCTATATAAATTTGGTAAAGATCTGATGAAGAACTTCGGAGATATACAACAGAACTCTTCAAAAAATGACAGAAAATCTCTCGGGATTGCTGCAATCGTATGTATGTTTATTGTTTACACCATTTCATAACATACCATCACGCCAGTATGCTCTAAATGGGAACGCAGAAGTGTACAGTTCACCCTGGTACACTCTCAGAACTTGTCCATTATGTACCACTAAAAAGTGAAAAATAAAAATATCTTTCATAAAAAAAAAACCGACTGTACCAAAAAGTGTAGTCAGGAAAGAACATTGAAAAGACCTATTGATACCGTCCTTAGGGGCCTGAGCCCTACGCAACTCATTCAAATGAACAAATCCCAGATCTGACACCTCTCGAAGAGAGATTGAGTTATTTAAAGAGAAATATCTTCAGAAGTCTCCCTACATCTCGACTTACTTCTAAAACTGATTCCCCAGCATACTCGCGAGTTTCCACGCATTTGGCTGCGTTCAAAAAGTGTGTCATTGAACAAGGGAAATTGTTTGTGGAGCATTCAAGTTTGAGCACATTTAATATTATCCTATTTAAATGAAAATTCAATTTCTTTCGTAATTGAATGTATCACTTTAATTATAAATCAATATTTTTTTATGTATTGCCATCAGTTAATAAAAATGTGCCTTGCATTTAAAAATTAAAATATTTTTAATATTCAAATATTTTTGTGTATATGAAATGCTTTGTAAGTTTTTAATAATTATTTAGTTAGCATAAGTGTAATTGACTTTGGTAGAGTTGAATTAAATCAAAAATTTTTTTTTAGTAATATAATATTAATACAAGGAATGATGGAGGTTATTGCCCAGGAGTGGACGGGTCAAGCTGATTAAAAAAATATAAATATAAGTTTGTCTTCCGTAGTATTATGAATTTGAATTTTGATTCAATTCAACAAAGCTGCAACAATACCAAAGTATTATTACTGTAGTTATAATGTATGTAAGTTTGATTATCCTACTTATTGTAATATTTTGTCATAACCTTAGTTCCGAAAAGAACCAATATCAGGGCTAACTTAAGTTATCTGTGTTTAGTTGAATTGATAGAAAAAAAAACTTAAGTAACTACTTGATCGGCGGAACGAAATATAAGTGTTAAAATGATTATATTTACTTTTTTTATATTTACCAAATCTTTTTACAGTCCGTTCAACCGATTTTAAGTTCTATGCCATAAACATAAGGATGATATAAAAAGCATATACCTGTTACCAAAACCAACTGTTTACTACAGCTACTATTTGTCATATCACCAACGCAATAGAAGTCAAAATCGGTTGAACGGGCTGTAAAATGGGCTAATTTAAACGTCTAATGTTCATCGTCTAACGTCTCGTGTTGCAACACGGCCGAAACGTCGGGTGAAATAGGTAAACAAACAATCGAAATCTTCGCGTTAAATTTCCCGTGATAATTATATTGTTTTCAATTATGAAACGCGAAAGTTTTAAAGGAAATGAGAAAGCTGAGACTAAATCCTTTTATACCCAAATATCGATTTTTGAGAGAGCCCCACAGATCATGTCAAATTATGTTTCATAACGTAGAATCACTACGTAAACACTTGCAGGCGGGAGAGCACGGCCTACTGTGACAAGCTTTAGTCACACATTTTTATATTTTGTATGTAACGAATAAACTTAAAAGCTAATAGACCGATTTCAAAAATTCACCGTTGGGAGGCTACACAATCCCCGGGTGACATAGGCTACATTTTATCCCTGTATTCCTACGGGAACGGGAACTATGCGGATGAAACCGCGAGGCATCCGCTAGTAACTTATATTTAAGCAAAGTTCGACTTAATTATATTATAATGTCTATAAAAGAATTGGCTTAGTGGGTTAGTTTCAATCTTGCTGATTGTAGGTATTATGAGGAAAAAATAAAAGATATTAATTTATTTTATACATAGTTTATTAGAATAAAAATAAAAAAATAACAGAACTTCCAGATACTTAAACAATATTAGTCCAAAGACCTGCTTACATCAGTATATTAAATATAACAACCTAAAATTAAAATGAATGGATACAAAATGAACTAGGTATATCATAGTACAAAACACTAGCATTTGGTTTTATAACTAGGCGTGCAAGCCTAAGCCCAATGTTGGCTTGTCTCTAAATATACAGAAAACATATCAAGAACTCTCGAATAAATGGATTTTAACCATTTTATTCCTTGGCTAAATTTTAGACCAGTAGTAGATCTTCATTGACTCCTTTCAATCTTTCCTTTCCTTCTCCTCATCTTCAGGTACATCGAAATCTATGCGTCTCTTTCTTAGGACCACCCCTTTAGTGTGACGGTGTTTTGGTGTCATCCACACATCTTTTGTTAGATTCTTCTCAGGAGTCGCTTTTTGATCTGTGGAGTCCGAAGACTCCGAATCCGGTGTCAGTATAATCTTTAGCTTCTTCACGTGTGGCGTCCCTTTTCTGTCTGGAAAAGAAGAAAATTGTATCAATATCTTGCTGTAGCTTTATGTATAGGCTGCATGAAAAATACTCAGTTACAAGTAAAAATCAAAATTAAAAAAAAACCCGACTCATTTATCTTGCGAAAACACCCCGATTCAAATAGTAAACACCCATAACTTTTGAACGGTTGAACCGATTTAATTCAAACATAGCTAAGAACACTTTAGGCGCTATGATGCCACAGACAGACACACAGGAACACTCGGGAAACTAATAACACCCCTCTTTTTCCGGCGGGGGTTAAAAATAGTTACGTTTACAATTTGTGAACTTACCATTACAATTTTTCTTCAATTTTTTCCCGTTCACAAAGTCCTCAAATTGCTCAAAGAACTGTGCTGATACACAACACACAACTTCTTCCATTGTGTTTTAAATGTTTTTTTTTTAGAACTGACAAAGTACGTTGACCACTGTGACTATCACTGGTTGAAATCAAGAATGGTTATGGCTAAAACATAAAATTGGGACCCTTTTATAGGAGCCTGTAAGGGTAAGTTCTAATTAGTTAATAGCCATAATTAAGGATTTTATTGTTCCGCAAATTGTAATCAGGACCTATGTATTGTCATACTATTAGGTACCTACCTGATAAGTCAATATAATATGTTAGGTACTTAACTAATTACCTCCTTAATAAATTACTGTATCTTTATTTTAGTGGGTATCGGTGTTGTTAAAGTAGTTTATGCAATGGTCATATAATAGGGGTTATTAAAACACGAGCGTGGGTTTTAATACCTAATTATATGCCGTTGCATACACTATTTTATCTTCACTCATACAGTTGAAATAAAATAAAAGTGGAAAAGGAAAAATATGCAGTATGGCGGGCAATTTAGATTCTCATTTCTCACAGTCATGGTGGACTGTCAATGTCAATGAGCCCTTAAGCGCCAATAAATTAAAAAGTGTGCTATAAAAATTAAAAAGTTATTTTATGATGGT
Source organism: Orthosia gothica (assembly GCA_949775005.1). Lineage (NCBI taxonomy): Eukaryota > Metazoa > Arthropoda > Insecta > Lepidoptera > Noctuidae > Orthosia > Orthosia gothica. Next base: position 9,522,682 of record OX459044.1, read on the forward strand.
TTGAAAATCGAAGGAAAATTGAACTGTAATGGCTTTTTTTTTAATTTTACTTATCCACGAATATAAAGTACGTGTTTAAGCAATATTTTTTGAATTCATACTTGGAACATTCCGTTGTGAGTGTAGATAAACATATTTAGCAACTGTAATTAGTTGTTTTAAAAGTAAATATTTTTGTCAGTAAGCCATAATGTAGCTTCAGGCAAAGGCAAAGAGATCCATTTTCAAAGTCAATAGCACCATTATCCATTTAATTTCTTATTCCTAGTTATATTGTTGCGAATTAGAAACGTTTTTGTAGTTTGTTACGTAAGTCATCTTCATCCTCCTGCCACTATCCGGATTTATTTGGTTTCAGCGGATTTCCTTTATCTTCTTTTTAACCGACGACAAAAACATTTTTACAAAAAAATACAACCGACTTCAAAAAAAAACACTACAAAGTGAAAAGTTACTTCAATTTCGGTCGGTCTGTGTCAAAAAACGAAGAAAAGAAAACAGGAACACCGACTGCCGAAATTGAAGTTGTTTTTCACTTTATAGTGTTTTTTTTGGAAGTCGGTTGTATTTAATTTATTTAAAAAAGTTTTTTTTTCTAGTATTTAACGGACAAGTTCTATAATAAGGTACAATAGATTACCCGAATAAGGCCATAACTTGAACATAACCGGTGGAATGAGAGTGTACCAGGGTGAACTGTCACATCTGCGTATCCGTTTAGTGCATACTGGCGTGATGGTTTGTTATGAAATGGTGTAAACAATAAACAGACATGCGATTGCAGCAATCACAAGAGATTTTCCGTCATTTATTGAAGAGTTCTGTTGTATATGTCCGAAGTCCTTCATCAGAACATTACCAAATTTAAATGGGACCATTTCAGAATACACTTATTTGGAACAAAAACATGAAAATCCGTTTAAATATGACGGAGTTATGCCCGAAAATTAAAAAAAAAATACTATCATCCGAATTGAGAACGTCTTCCTTTTTGGGAAGTCGGTTAAAAAAAGGAGGTGCTTCTCAATTTGACATGTATATTGTTTTTTTAATGTAAAAATTCTTTTTTTATTTGAAAGAGTATATACCTACCAGGGTGATTGCGAAATCATCAGCATCCGCGGCACTTTAGCATCATTTTCAATAACAGCATCAGCATTGATACATGCTGATTATTAACGCCGAAGTTCGAGTCGTGACATGGCTGCAGAGGAAGGGAGTGCTTATGGCTCCTATTCTTTTTGGTTTTTGAACAACCGGACTGCACCAATCGCAATTGTAAACAAACGCAGTTTCTAACGTAATAATAAGTCATTGCGGATGATGATGGAGTTTCTTGTGCGTTCTTCTGCATAACAAGCTACTTTTCCGAATGCACGGTAGAATCAATATTTGTTACTTGTAAATAATTGTTATCGTAAAAGTGGCGCTTAATGAAATAAATACATTTGACTTTGATGAAAGTGCAGTTATTTTTATATTTTTCGTAAACTTTTGTGATTTTAATAAATAATGGCGCTCCCGTTGAAAACTGAAATATGGATGTTGTTACATATTTTAAATTAGTGAATCAAGAAACCGCAAACTGTAACTTGTTTAAAGTTATTTACGCAAACGCCAATACCTTGAATACTTCACTTAAAAATCACTTGAAGAGCAAACATCATGATGAGTTTGAAATGTTTTTAACCAGTGTAAACGAAAAACAAAAACCCTTTTCCCCGTTTGTTAAAGAAATTAAAAAAACAGCAAATAAATTTACATGTAATTGTCTTTCTTAAATAATTTAAATCAGCATCAGCGGATGTGACAAAATCTGCATCAGTAACAATCCTGATACCAACCTCAAAGTTGATCCGGTTACCAACACCCCTGAAGGCTTTCAAAAATTATTTTTTATTGGAAGGAGTATCTTCGTATACTCGAATTCGTATACTCAAAGTAACTTATGTTACTTTGAGTTCATTGAATTTGGGATTATTTGTTGTTGATTGAATTGTCGCTACGAAACTTAGTAGAATTCTTATTTACAAAATTTATTCTTATTCTACGCTTTACGTAAGTAACTTGCATGTTTGTTTGTTTGGCGCCAAACAAAAGATTTTTTATTTTATTTGATTAGAGTTGTCTGTGCTTAATGTCATTTTGAATTCGTAATTGGAACTTTATGATAGGAGAGTATTTATAATAGTACTATCGGCAAACTCTACATCTGATCACCGTAAAGACTATTTCTGCTTGCAGGGCTCGCCCGCTATAGTAACGCCAACTTTTACGCATCAACCAATAGCATCGCAGCATCGGATGACTGTTTCTCTAGTACCGGTCAGACCTTTGTTTTTGTAATAAGTAAAGACGGCATAAAAAACAAACGAGTAATTTTAACTATTTCGTCAGCCAGCTGAGTTTTACGGTTTGTTTCCATGAAAATAAATATCAATGGGCAGCTTCATGTAAGGCACCGTTTTTGCCGTGAAAGTTCCTAACATCGCAAAGGTGTTTTCAGCAATATAGTATAAATCCTTATCTAAATATATATGTGATTTTTCACATTCCATTTATAATCGTGTTCCCAACATCCGTTTTTTTTTTTACTCTATGCGAATTTTTGTTTGATAAATGAGCTAGCTTGACCGGACTATTCTGTTGTGTGATTGCCTATACAGTTAAATAATATTGAGCTTTATAAGATTGTTTTCAATAAAAACCATCTTCAACAATCATGCGAAACCCTTGGTGTGCGAGACTAACTCGAATTTAACACATTGTTTATGTTTACATTACTGCAGCGGCCGAACGTCCACACATACGTAAGTCCATCAATGCCTAGGTGTTACCAAGGCTTATATAGTACTTTTCTCAATAATGTGCGGAAATAAAACTAAGTAGCACCTAGAATTCATTTTACAATCACTGTTCAAAATCAATGACGAACAACGAACAACAATAAGTTATCCCGCGTTGGGCTTAGCTCGCACTGCGGAAAAAATCGCGCGGGAATAATACTACAAAAATCCGCGCGGGCATAATACTACAAAAATCCGCGCGGATAAAAATCGCAAAGCGTGTTAACCCTTAAAGAGTTCATTTGTTTTTTTTTTTCAATAAACAGCTTTCTATTTGCAAGCTAGTTCGAAATTTAAATAAAACCTTTGATAAGTTACTTCCTTGGTTGCCATGTTTCGGAGTAAAAGATCGTTCTATTTTTAAATTACACGACGAATATGAGTTTACCATGTTATTTATTTGGCCGCTAAAACGACGGATATGGATTTTCATAAAATTTTTGCCGGTCGCTGCTCGCATGTATTTGGCCAGTAGATACTGCAATTTCGATTTATCTCGAAGAACGTTGTCAAAATAATTCTCAAATTTCCAAGCATGTTTGAGAAAAATACTTAATGATCTCGCGCCTCCATACCATTAGTCCATATTATTAATTTATAGAGAATAACGTGTTAATGATACGGTAATTTACAATAAACCAGTTATTAGGTTAGGACTGTATCATATTGACTCAGCAAATATCATTAGGCGTAAGTAACTAATTACATTTTGCAGAACAATAAAGTTCTTAATTATGGCTCATAATTGCGCAGTTTACTACACCAAGCAGCCAGTCTCAACTTTACGCATATAGAAGTTGCTAGTTACTTCTTTTTACTGTGACAGTCGCATATAATTCGTGATCCAGCATGTTTTTTGGAATGCGAGTGGCAATTGAAAGGGTAATGGAAGAGGCGATGATACCAGGCAGGGCGGGTGGCACTCGCACGATGCTTGGCGAGGTCTCAGTTATGCAGAACACCCGAGAGGGCTCCGCGGACTTGCCCGTTGCATGTCTTATTCCGGCACTATCTCCTGACAAACGGGTCATTCAACAAAAAGGTATGACAAATTTAATATATATTTTTTTTCTTTTTTTTTTATGTATTTTCGGGCATAACTCCGTTGTATATAAACGGATTAGCAAAATTATGTTTTTGTTTGAAAAAAGTTTATTCCGAAATGGTGTCCTATATAAATTTGGTAAAGATCTGATGAAGAACTTCGGAGATATACAACAGAACTCTTCAAAAAATGACAGAAAATCTCTCGGGATTGCTGCAATCGTATGTATGTTTATTGTTTACACCATTTCATAACATACCATCACGCCAGTATGCTCTAAATGGGAACGCAGAAGTGTACAGTTCACCCTGGTACACTCTCAGAACTTGTCCATTATGTACCACTAAAAAGTGAAAAATAAAAATATCTTTCATAAAAAAAAAACCGACTGTACCAAAAAGTGTAGTCAGGAAAGAACATTGAAAAGACCTATTGATACCGTCCTTAGGGGCCTGAGCCCTACGCAACTCATTCAAATGAACAAATCCCAGATCTGACACCTCTCGAAGAGAGATTGAGTTATTTAAAGAGAAATATCTTCAGAAGTCTCCCTACATCTCGACTTACTTCTAAAACTGATTCCCCAGCATACTCGCGAGTTTCCACGCATTTGGCTGCGTTCAAAAAGTGTGTCATTGAACAAGGGAAATTGTTTGTGGAGCATTCAAGTTTGAGCACATTTAATATTATCCTATTTAAATGAAAATTCAATTTCTTTCGTAATTGAATGTATCACTTTAATTATAAATCAATATTTTTTTATGTATTGCCATCAGTTAATAAAAATGTGCCTTGCATTTAAAAATTAAAATATTTTTAATATTCAAATATTTTTGTGTATATGAAATGCTTTGTAAGTTTTTAATAATTATTTAGTTAGCATAAGTGTAATTGACTTTGGTAGAGTTGAATTAAATCAAAAAATTTTTTTTAGTAATATAATATTAATACAAGGAATGATGGAGGTTATTGCCCAGGAGTGGACGGGTCAAGCTGATTAAAAAAATATAAATATAAGTTTGTCTTCCGTAGTATTATGAATTTGAATTTTGATTCAATTCAACAAAGCTGCAACAATACCAAAGTATTATTACTGTAGTTATAATGTATGTAAGTTTGATTATCCTACTTATTGTAATATTTTGTCATAACCTTAGTTCCGAAAAGAACCAATATCAGGGCTAACTTAAGTTATCTGTGTTTAGTTGAATTGATAGAAAAAAAAACTTAAGTAACTACTTGATCGGCGGAACGAAATATAAGTGTTAAAATGATTATATTTACTTTTTTTATATTTACCAAATCTTTTTACAGTCCGTTCAACCGATTTTAAGTTCTATGCCATAAACATAAGGATGATATAAAAAGCATATACCTGTTACCAAAACCAACTGTTTACTACAGCTACTATTTGTCATATCACCAACGCAATAGAAGTCAAAATCGGTTGAACGGGCTGTAAAATGGGCTAATTTAAACGTCTAATGTTCATCGTCTAACGTCTCGTGTTGCAACACGGCCGAAACGTCGGGTGAAATAGGTAAACAAACAATCGAAATCTTCGCGTTAAATTTCCCGTGATAATTATATTGTTTTCAATTATGAAACGCGAAAGTTTTAAAGGAAATGAGAAAGCTGAGACTAAATCCTTTTATACCCAAATATCGATTTTTGAGAGAGCCCCACAGATCATGTCAAATTATGTTTCATAACGTAGAATCACTACGTAAACACTTGCAGGCGGGAGAGCACGGCCTACTGTGACAAGCTTTAGTCACACATTTTTATATTTTGTATGTAACGAATAAACTTAAAAGCTAATAGACCGATTTCAAAAATTCACCGTTGGGAGGCTACACAATCCCCGGGTGACATAGGCTACATTTTATCCCTGTATTCCTACGGGAACGGGAACTATGCGGATGAAACCGCGAGGCATCCGCTAGTAACTTATATTTAAGCAAAGTTCGACTTAATTATATTATAATGTCTATAAAAGAATTGGCTTAGTGGGTTAGTTTCAATCTTGCTGATTGTAGGTATTATGAGGAAAAAATAAAAGATATTAATTTATTTTATACATAGTTTATTAGAATAAAAATAAAAAAATAACAGAACTTCCAGATACTTAAACAATATTAGTCCAAAGACCTGCTTACATCAGTATATTAAATATAACAACCTAAAATTAAAATGAATGGATACAAAATGAACTAGGTATATCATAGTACAAAACACTAGCATTTGGTTTTATAACTAGGCGTGCAAGCCTAAGCCCAATGTTGGCTTGTCTCTAAATATACAGAAAACATATCAAGAACTCTCGAATAAATGGATTTTAACCATTTTATTCCTTGGCTAAATTTTAGACCAGTAGTAGATCTTCATTGACTCCTTTCAATCTTTCCTTTCCTTCTCCTCATCTTCAGGTACATCGAAATCTATGCGTCTCTTTCTTAGGACCACCCCTTTAGTGTGACGGTGTTTTGGTGTCATCCACACATCTTTTGTTAGATTCTTCTCAGGAGTCGCTTTTTGATCTGTGGAGTCCGAAGACTCCGAATCCGGTGTCAGTATAATCTTTAGCTTCTTCACGTGTGGCGTCCCTTTTCTGTCTGGAAAAGAAGAAAATTGTATCAATATCTTGCTGTAGCTTTATGTATAGGCTGCATGAAAAATACTCAGTTACAAGTAAAAATCAAAATTAAAAAAAAACCCGACTCATTTATCTTGCGAAAACACCCCGATTCAAATAGTAAACACCCATAACTTTTGAACGGTTGAACCGATTTAATTCAAACATAGCTAAGAACACTTTAGGCGCTATGATGCCACAGACAGACACACAGGAACACTCGGGAAACTAATAACACCCCTCTTTTTCCGGCGGGGGTTAAAAATAGTTACGTTTACAATTTGTGAACTTACCATTACAATTTTTCTTCAATTTTTTCCCGTTCACAAAGTCCTCAAATTGCTCAAAGAACTGTGCTGATACACAACACACAACTTCTTCCATTGTGTTTTAAATGTTTTTTTTTTAGAACTGACAAAGTACGTTGACCACTGTGACTATCACTGGTTGAAATCAAGAATGGTTATGGCTAAAACATAAAATTGGGACCCTTTTATAGGAGCCTGTAAGGGTAAGTTCTAATTAGTTAATAGCCATAATTAAGGATTTTATTGTTCCGCAAATTGTAATCAGGACCTATGTATTGTCATACTATTAGGTACCTACCTGATAAGTCAATATAATATGTTAGGTACTTAACTAATTACCTCCTTAATAAATTACTGTATCTTTATTTTAGTGGGTATCGGTGTTGTAAAAGTAGTTTATGCAATGGTCATATAATAGGGGTTATTAAAACACGAGCGTGGGTTTTAATACCTAATTATATGCCGTTGCATACACTATTTTATCTTCACTCATACAGTTGAAATAAAATAAAAGTGGAAAAGGAAAAATATGCAGTATGGCGGGCAATTTAGATTCTCATTTCTCACAGTCATGGTGGACTGTCAATGTCAATGAGCCCTTAAGCGCCAATAAATTAAAAAGTGTGCTATAAAAATTAAAAAGTTATTTTATGATGGTTTGAAAATCGAAGGAAAATTGAACTGTAATGGCTTTTTTTTTAATTTTACTTATCCACGAATATAAAGTACGTGTTTAAGCAATATTTTTTGAATTCATACTTGGAACATTCCATTGTGAGTGTAGATAAACATATTTAGCAACTGTAATTAGTTGTTTTAAAAGTAAATATTTTTGTCAGTAAGCCATAATGTAGCTTCAGGCAAAGGCAAAGAGATCCATTTTCAAAGTCAATAGCACCATTATCCATTTAATTTCTTATTCCTAGTTATATTGTTGCGAATTAGAAACGTTTTTGTAGTTTGTTACGTAAGTCATCTTCATCCTCCTGCCACTATCCGGATTTATTTGGTTTCAGCGGATTTCCTTTATCTTCTTTTTAACCGACGACAAAAACATTTTTACAAAAAAATACAACCGACTTCAAAAAAAAACACTACAAAGTGAAAAGTTACTTCAATTTCGGTCGGTCTGTGTCAAAAAACGAAGAAAAGAAAACAGGAACACCGACTGCCGAAATTGAAGTTGTTTTTCACTTTATAGTGTTTTTTTTGGAAGTCGGTTGTATTTAATTTATTTAAAAAAGTTTTTTTTTCTAGTATTTAACGGACAAGTTCTATAATAAGGTACAATAGATTACCCGAATAAGGCCATAACTTGAACATAACCGGTGGAATGAGAGTGTACCAGGGTGAACTGTCACATCTGCGTATCCGTTTAGTGCATACTGGCGTGATGGTTTGTTATGAAATGGTGTAAACAATAAACAGACATGCGATTGCAGCAATCACAAGAGATTTTCCGTCATTTATTGAAGAGTTCTGTTGTATATGTCCGAAGTCCTTCATCAGAACATTACCAAATTTAAATGGGACCATTTCAGAATACACTTATTTGGAACAAAAACATGAAAATCCGTTTAAATATGACGGAGTTATGCCCGAAAATTAAAAAAAAAATACTATCATCCGAATTGAGAACGTCTTCCTTTTTGGGAAGTCGGTTAAAAAAAGGAGGTGCTTCTCAATTTGACATGTATATTGTTTTTTTAATGTAAAAATTCTTTTTTTATTTGAAAGAGTATATACCTACCAGGGTGATTGCGAAATCATCAGCATCCGCGGCACTTTAGCATCATTTTCAATAACAGCATCAGCATTGATACATGCTGATTATTAACGCCGAAGTTCGAGTCGTGACATGGCTGCAGAGGAAGGGAGTGCTTATGGCTCCTATTCTTTTTGGTTTTTGAACAACCGGACTGCACCAATCGCAATTGTAAACAAACGCAGTTTCTAACGTAATAATAAGTCATTGCGGATGATGATGGAGTTTCTTGTGCGTTCTTCTGCATAACAAGCTACTTTTCCGAATGCACGGTAGAATCAATATTTGTTACTTGTAAATAATTGTTATCGTAAAAGTGGCGCTTAATGAAATAAATACATTTGACTTTGATGAAAGTGCAGTTATTTTTATATTTTTCGTAAACTTTTGTGATTTTAATAAATAATGGCGCTCCCGTTGAAAACTGAAATATGGATGTTGTTACATATTTTAAATTAGTGAATCAAGAAACCGCAAACTGAACTTGTTTAAAGTTATTTACGCAAACGCCAATACCTTGAATACTTCACTTAAAAATCACTTGAAGAGCAAACATCATGATGAGTTTGAAATGTTTTTAACCAGTGTAAACGAAAAACAAAAACCCTTTTCCCCGTTTGTTAAAGAAATTAAAAAAACAGCAAATAAATTTACATGTAATTGTCTTTCTTAAATAATTTAAATCAGCATCAGCGGATGTGACAAAATCTGCATCAGTAACAATCCTGATACCAACCTCAAAGTTGATCCGGTTACCAACACCCCTGAAGGCTTTCAAAAATTATTTTTTATTGGAAGGAGTATCTTCGTATACTCGAATTCGTATACTCAAAGTAACTTATGTTACTTTGAGTTCATTGAATTTGGGATTATTTGTTGTTGATTGAATTGTCGCTACGAAACTTAGTAGAATTCTTATTTACAAAATTTATTCTTATTCTACGCTTTACGTAAGTAACTTGCATGTTTGTTTGTTTGGCGCCAAACAAAAGATTTTTTATTTTATTTGATTAGAGTTGTCTGTGCTTAATGTCATTTTGAATTCGTAATTGGAACTTTATGATAGGAGAGTATTTATAATAGTACTATCGGCAAACTCTACATCTGATCACCGTAAAGACTATTTCTGCTTGCAGGGCTCGCCCGCTATAGTAACGCCAACTTTTACGCATCAACCAATAGCATCGCAGCATCGGATGACTGTTTCTCTAGTACCGGTCAGACCTTTGTTTTTGTAATAAGTAAAGACGGCATAAAAAACAAACGAGTAATTTTAACTATTTCGTCAGCCAGCTGAGTTTTACGGTTTGTTTCCATGAAAATAAATATCAATGGGCAGCTTCATGTAAGGCACCGTTTTTGCCGTGAAAGTTCCTAACATCGCAAAGGTGTTTTCAGCAATATAGTATAAATCCTTATCTAAATATATATGTGATTTTTCACATTCCATTTATAATCGTGTTCCCAACATCCGTTTTTTTTTTTACTCTATGCGAATTTTTGTTTGATAAATGAGCTAGCTTGACCGGACTATTCTGTTGTGTGATTGCCTATACAGTTAAATAATATTGAGCTTTATAAGATTGTTTTCAATAAAAACCATCTTCAACAATCATGCGAAACCCTTGGTGTGCGAGACTAACTCGAATTTAACACATTGTTTATGTTTACATTACTGCAGCGGCCGAACGTCCACACATACGTAAGTCCATCAATGCCTAGGTGTTACCAAGGCTTATATAGTACTTTTCTCAATAATGTGCGGAAATAAAACTAAGTAGCACCTAGAATTCATTTTACAATCACTGTTCAAAATCAATGACGAACAACGAACAACAATAACTTATCCCGCGTTGGGCTTAGCTCGCACTGCGGAAAAAATCGCGCGGGAATAATACTACAAAAATCCGCGCGGGCATAATACTACAAAAATCCGCGCGGATAAAAATCGCAAAGCGTGTTAACCCTTAAAGAGTTCATTTGTTTTTTTTTTTCAATAAACAGCTTTCTATTTGCAAGCTAGTTCGAAATTTAAATAAAACCTTTGATAAGTTACTTCCTTGGTTGCCATGTTTCGGAGTAAAAGATCGTTCTATTTTTAAATTACACGACGAATATGAGTTTACCATGTTATTTATTTGGCCGCTAAAACGACGGATATGGATTTTCATAAAATTTTTGCCGGTCGCTGCTCGCATGTATTTGGCCAGTAGATACTGCAATTTCGATTTATCTCGAAGAACGTTGTCAAAATAATTCTCAAATTTCCAAGCATGTTTGAGAAAAATACTTAATGATCTCGCGCCTCCATACCATTAGTCCATATTATTAATTTATAGAGAATAACGTGTTAATGATACGGTAATTTACAATAAACCAGTTATTAGGTTAGGACTGTATCATATTGACTCAGCAAATATCATTAGGCGTAAGTAACTAATTACATTTTGCAGAACAATAAAGTTCTTAATTATGGCTCATAATTGCGCAGTTTACTACACCAAGCAGCCAGTCTCAACTTTACGCATATAGAAGTTGCTAGTTACTTCTTTTTACTGTGACAGTCGCATATAATTCGTGATCCAGCATGTTTTTTGGAATGCGAGTGGCAATTGAAAGGGCAAGGGAAGAGGCGATGATACCAGGCAGGGCGGGTGGCACTCGCACGTTGCTTGGCGAGGTCTCAGTTATGCAGAACACCCGAGAGGGCTCCGCGGACTTGCCCGTTGCATATCTTATTCCGGCACTATCTCCTGACGAACGGGTCATTCAACAAAAAGGTATGACAAATTTAATTCTTGCTCTTTTATCTTCCCATATGTTTTGTTTTCACCCGATAATTTGTTAATTAATTTTCGAAGATAGTTGTTTTTAACCGACTTCCCAAAAAGGAGGAAGTTCTCAAATCGAAAAAAAAAAAATTTCTTTTTTTTTATGTATGTTCGGGCATAACTCTGTCATATATAAACGGATTAGCAAAATTCTTTTTGGTGTTTGAAAAAGGTTTTTCCGAAATGGTATATCTATTAATTTGGTAAAGATCTCATGAAGAACTACGGAGATATACAACATAACTCTCCAATAAATGACGGTAAATCTCTCGGGATTGCTGCAATTGTATGTATGTTTATTGTTTACACTATTTCATAACATACCATCACGCCAGTATGCTCTAAACGGGTACGCAGATGTGTACAGTTCACCCTGGTACACTCCCATTCCACCGGTTATGTTCAAGTTACATGTTATTTGGGTAATCTATTCTGGCATCACTGTGGGCATTATAAGTACCTTACTATAGAACTTGTCCATTATGTGCCACTAAAAAGTGAAAAATAAAAACTCTTTTTAAAAAGTTTTCTTAGGGCCATGTCAAAGGATAAAAATAATCTTAAACATATAACATTACGGTAGACTTTAACACATGCATGGTAAACTTCTTCACAGTTTTAACAGTTACCAGCAATATTGGATAACCAGCTAAACCAGAACCACGTTAGTTGGCTGATCACTAAATTTGTTCTAACGTTCAAAACAAAATTAATGCAGCCGATGCATCGCATTATGTAGTTGTTTTAACTTTAAAAGCAACGTTTTGTTCGTAGGCCGCAGACGTCTGCCAGTAACATGGTCGCCGGACAACGAACTGGTGCGCAACTCTTCATTCCGCTCCACCGTACGTACACCACCAAGAGACAACACCTTGTCCCCACATAAACTCGGCATAACCGTCCGCTCCAAACCACGCAAGCGTCTAATATACGACAGGTCTGAAAAGATAGACTTCACCGATATATGCACTCTTGAGAAATTCAAGATCAGTAGCCCCATTAAAAGTACCCCACCCATGAAAAAGTGTAGTCAGGAAAGAACATTGAAAAGACCTATTGATACCGCCCTTAAGGGCCTGAGCCCTACCCAACTCATTCAAATGATCAAAACCATCACGTATAAACACTCTGAAATTGAACAGGAGATCAGGAGTGATATGCCAGTCCCAGATCTGACGCCTCTCGAAGAGAGATTGAGTTATTTAAAAGACAATATCTTCAGAAGTCTCCCAACATCTCGACTTACTTCTAAAACTGATTCCCCAGCATACTCGCGAGTTTCCACGCATTTGGCTGCGTTCAAAAAGTGTGTCATTGAACAAGGCAAATTGTTGGTTGAATCACAACATTGGGACTCAGTAATGCAGTATGTTTTTCTGGCTTGGAGCTGTTATGACGGTACTTTTATATCACATAGAATATTAGTTCACGTTATGTGGGTATGTCTAAATACTTCAGTAATAAACCAGTCTGCTTTGAATCTCGGTGTTTCATTGTCACGAACATAACATTGGCGACGAGAAAATTATCATAATATCTATTTTTTACGCGTGTGTATAAAGTTTAAACATGCCGATCGGAAAAGTCGAAGGTTTCCAAGTCGGAACCCAAAATTGGGACACTTATGTTCGTCGAATTAAGCAGTTTATTATGTTGAACGACATTGAAGAAAACTTACACGTGGCTACGCTAGTGACGTTAGTCGGTTCGGAGTGTTACGACTTAATGTGCGATTTATGTTCACCTGATCAGCCAGAGGATAAGACTTTCGATGGACTCGTTAAACTGGTGAAAGATCATTTAGAACCCGAGACATCAGAAATAGCCGAAAGGCATATTTTCAGGCAGAGGAAGCAGCAGCAGGGGGAAAGCGTTCGTTCGTACCTACAAGGTTTGAAACATCTGGCAAAAACCTGCAATTTCGGTGCCACACTGGAGGTAAACCTCCGAGACCAGTTCGTATCGGGTCTGTACAGCGAGGAGATGCGATCCAGGTTATTCGCCGAAAAGAATGTGGACTACAAGCGTGGTGTGGAGTTGGCAATGGCACTCGAAGCGGCGGAGCGGCACGCAAGCGTGGCGAGCGCCCCGGCTGCGGAGGCCGCAAGCGCAGGCTCCAGCGCCGGCACAAGCGACGGCCTGCACCGAGTTGGGAGCGCGCGCATGCGCAGCGCCCGCGTGGCGCCGGCGGCGGCGGCTGAGCGCCGCCCGTGCGCGCGTTGCGGCAAGGCGGGTCACGTGGAGGGCAGGTGTCGTTACAAGCATTATTCTTGTGATAAGTGTGGTGAAAAAGGACATTTAAAATCGGTGTGCACTCGTAGTGAGAAGGATGGTAATAATAAGAAGACGTACAAAGGTCAGTTCTATCTTGACAATAATTCCGTTACCGACTCCGACACTGATAACGATTGTAATTTCTATAACATGGGGCATACCAACCATAATAATAGTATAAACGGGTGTGAGGATGACGGTCCCTATTACATAAGGTTGAATATCGAGGGTATATTCTTAAAGTTTGAAGTAGATACGGGAAGTAAGATATCGGCTATATCAAAACAGTTCTACGATAAGATGTTCTCTAAGTTACCGATAATTAGTAAAATATTAACTTTTAAATCTTATACGGGAGACGTTATTCAAACACTCGGTTATATACTGGTTACTATTACATACAACAATAGACAACTTTCATTAAAACTATACGTTATTACTAATGGGGGTCCACCGTTAATGGGACGAACATGGATAAAACAATTAAAGCTATCAAGTTTCGATGCACTTCACAGCCATCATTTTGTAGCCGACCAGAATTTCTTGGCAAAATCATTGAAGGATGAATATCCTGAAGTTTTCGCTGAGGGACTAGGCACATTCAAGTCGCAGATACGACTTCACCTAAACGATACGACTCCAGTGTTTGTGAAGGCGCGGCCGCTGCCTCTGGCGCTGCGCGCGCGCGTCGAACGGGAACTCGATCGGTTACAGAGGGAAGGAGTTATATACAAAGTTGATAGATCAGATTATGGTACGCCGATAGTGCCTGTAGTCAAATCAAATGGGGATATCCGTATTTGCGGTGACTATAAAGTGACAATCAATCCGCGATTGAAAGATTTTCATTACCCGCTGCCACGGATCGAGGACCTGTTCGCAACATTGGGTGGAGGTGAATTGTTTACTAAATTGGATTTGTCGAATGCTTTTCAACAATGTTTACTCGATAAAGCTTCAAGGCCGATGACGGCAATCACCACTCACGTCGGTACTTTTGTTTATAATCGCGTGCCGTTTGGTATTAAGTGTATACCCGAAAATTTTCAGAAAATTATGGAAGAGACATTGAGTGGCTTGCCGTTTACGGCTGTGTTTGCGGACGATATTTGTATAAGCGGTAAATGTAGGTCATCACATATGTCCAATTTAAAGGCTGTATTGCAGCGATTGAAAGAAAATGGTCTTCGGATTAATTATAGTAAATGCCAATTTTTTAAAGAATCGGTAACATATTTAGGTTATAGAATTGATAAACAGGGCCTACACACAGATGATAAAAAAATTAAAGCGATTGTAGATGCTCCATCACCTTGTAACATTACGCAGTTAAGGAGTTTTTTAGGACTTGTAAACTTTTATGCTAAGTTTTGCGTGAATATGAGTGATGTATTAAAACCTCTATATGATTTGTTAAAAAAAAGTGTTAAATGGAATTGGGACAATAAATGTGAAAATGCTTTCATTAGAATTAAAAACGTCTTAAGTAGCTCTCCGGTGCTCGCACATTATGATCCAAATTTACAACTTATACTGGCAGTAGATAGCAGTCCATACGGCTTGGGCGCAGTGTTGCTACAACGTTATGATGACGGTAGCGAGCGGCCGCTTTGTTGTGCCTCGCGTACTTTAAATTCAGCCGAGTCCAACTATTCCCAGTTGGATAAGGAGGCTTTAGCGATTGTATTTGGCGTGACTAAACATCACCAGTATTTATACGGTCGACATTTTATTCTTAGAAGTGATCATCGCGCTTTAAGTTATATATTAGGTGACAATAAAGGCATACCAGTAACAGCTGCAAGCAGAATTCAACGGTATGCCGTTAAACTAGCAGCATATGATTTTAAAATCGAATTTGTAAGGTCAGAGAGGAATTGTTTTGCCGATGCCCTGTCACGCCTCCCTCTTAGCTCGACTAGAGATCGAGTTAGAGCAGATGACGACGAATGTAGCTATCTAAACTTTGTAGAAGAAAACTTTCCTCTCAGTTTTAAGCAAATTAAAACAGAGACGGACAAGGACTCTCTTCTTAATAAAATAGTTGGTTATACAATGTTTGGGTGGCCGTTACAGGTTGCCATCGATCAAGAAAAACCTTATTTTACAAGAAAAGACTCGTTACACTTAGATCACGGATGTTTAGTATGGGGTTACAGGATTGTTATACCTAAAGTGTTACGACAATCAATATTGCAGGAAATTCACGAGGGTCACCCGGGAATAGTTAAAATGAAACAGATAGCACGCAACTATGTATGGTGGGAGACGTTAGACAGTGATATTGAGCGCATTTGTAGTGAGTGCGCGGCGTGCGTATCGCAGCGCGCTCAACCTGCGCCAGCGCCGTTGCACTCATGGCCCTGGCCCGAGGAGCCGTGGTCACGATTAAACGTTGATTTTTTAGGCCCACTACACAATCGATACTATTTAATAATAGTTGATGCCCACTCAAAGTGGATTGAGGTGGAGCGAGTGAGCACCACGTCAACAACGGTCGTTATTGATAGCTTCAGAAAGCTTTTTGCTCGTTTCGGCATTCCTAAAAAAATTGTAAGCGATAATGGACCTCCGTTTTCATCTGCGGAATTAGGTATATATTTTAAGCGTAACGGCATAAAACATTTGCCCGTCGCACCATATCATCCCTCTAGTAATGGAGCCGCTGAGAACGCAGTACGCACTATAAAACGGGTTTTAAAGAAGGCATCACTAGAAAATGTTAACGACAGCACAGCTTTAAGTAAGTTCCTGTTTATGTATCGCAATACGGAGCATAGCACCACGGGGCGCGAGCCGGCGGTAGCGATGTTCGGCCGCCGACTGCGCGGCAGGCTAGATCTACTGCGGCCGGACACGGGCGAACGGGTACGCGACGCACAGCTTGCGCACGAGCAGCGCACGGCCGCGGTGCGTCCGCCGTTGCGGCAAGCAGACATCGGGGACGCCGTAATCATGCGAGATTATTCGAAACTTAGGCAAAAATGGGCAGAGGGTGTAGTGGTGCGACGGTCAGGGCCGGTTACATACGCGATTAAAACCAACGACGGTCATATTCATAAACGTCATATTGATCAGTTGTTGACAAAAGACGTTAGGAAGTCTAGACGATCTATCACAGGCCCGAGTCCTAATGAGAATGTGAACATGGAGTCAGTCGAACTTGAACCAACACAAAGTACTTCCTTGGTAGACTCCCCGCTTAATACATCACACGAGAGTAAAGGGGTGGATGAAACTACTGAACCAGTAGGCACGGCGGCTAAAAGTTCGCCACCGTCTACGTCATCGCCGGTCATTATTAGTCGTTTACGCCGGAGAGCTGCCATAGATTGTGCCAAAAAGTTAAAGACTACAAAATGACAAGCAATAGCAATTTTATAATCTGTCTTAAATAGTAGTAAGTAGTTTGTATTACTTTAGTGATAAATACATTTCCTTTTTGATATTCTTGTTATTTCCTACTTGTTGCACTTATAGCTGCACTTATGTGTACCCTTTATCTAACAAAACAAACATGATATTTGTAGACTTTTTATTGTATTTTTAGATATGTAAGGAACATTTAAAATGTATTAGAATAATAACTTAACTAGTATATAGTATACAGATTATGAGGGGACAGTGTTATGACGGTACTTTTATATCACATAGAATATTAGTTCACGTTATGTGGGTATGTCTAAATACTTCAGTAATAAACCAGTCTGCTTTGAATCTCGGTGTTTCATTGTCACGAACATAACAGGAGCCACGTCAGAGCTACTCCTGTTTGGGACAACCAGCCACACAATGCTCATAGAAAACATAGAAAAAAAAGTTTTGGGCTCTTACAAATTTCTGCATGTCAGCGCTCAAAAAGGTTGGTATGGATAAAGAAATGTTGGTTGATGTGCAGGATAAATTACAAGGAATGATTGCAGACAGCGAGGAAATGTCGTCTTGCTTGAAATATGTTCAAGGTCAATTACAAGCTGTCTTGTAATTTCCATTTTGCAATCGTATAAGATGGAGAATGTTGTTGTAACAGATAAATTATTGACAAATTTTCAGTCTTACATTAATATAATTGTTAATGTAAGACTGATAAACATGTGTCCACATGAATAAGCAAATAATTAATTCATACTGTTAATTATACATATTTAGATTATATTAAAATAATTTAAAAAAAAGTAGTTCGCATGTCAGCTACCATTGTGGTTATCTAGATTAATATGAACACACCATTTTGTAAAATTATTATTATTTTATGATCAACATGGTCTTGATTTTCTTACGCATAAACCACTGCTTCTTATTGATTTAGATATAAAACTATTTTGTCTTTTTCTTCATAATTATATTTTTCCTAAACATAATATAAAAGAAAACAATTATGGAATCTGAATTATTTTAGTTCATTATTACCTCAAAATAATATCGTTTAAGCAATTTTTTTAAATTGTTTTATATTCTTGAAGTCTCCCTATGACAAATGATTCTAGAGATATGACTAAGACTCTGGACTGCATTTCAACTGCACTCCGACTGCAAATTTGCAGTTTGAATGCAGTTAGTACGACTGCAATAAAAATGCAAACCAACCATGCATTCCGATTGCAGTTGTCGTCGGAACTGCACACCGACTGCAATCGGACTGCAAATTTGCAGTTGGAGTGCAGTTGAAATGCAGTCAGTCTGTCTAGTATAGAGCCTTATTCTGTAATTGATAGCTTAATCATTTTACCATCTTTGAAAGTGCGAGAATAATCCCATATTATTATATAATAGGGCTGATTTCTCGTATGGTAGGTACTTCATGCCGCCATCATGGATGTTTTCTTATTCTTATATTTAGATGGTTTGAAATAGTAAGGTTGTTACCACACACTTCATCGTTTCCAAACTTTTTCTATAAAATAATTGTTTTTCTCCACTTGAACCTATAATGATATGAACATATGATGGAATTGAGCAGGTACAGTTTTGTCTTATTTGATCCTGAATCCGTGAAAAAAAATTAGTTATCAGTACACTGCCAGTTTTGGAAATATAAGTTTACGGGGCAGTTTTGTTGCCGCAATTTCAGGGTATTTCCCAGAGACAATGCCTATTATCCCTTTTTAAGAAATTGCGTAGTTTTTGATAATAATAAGAAAAACAACCATAGTTGTGCCACATCTTGCAAAAATTAACACGATTTCGCGAGATCGATTTCAAGTGTTGAGCGCATTTAATATTATCATATTTTAATTTAAAAAAAAAAAATGAATGTATCATTTTATTTATAAATCAATATTTTTATGTACGATTATTATAAAATAAATAAAAATAAAAAAAGCCTTTTATTCCATGCATTTACAACATAATTTTACAATATTGCAATTTAAATCACATGCTTGATTATTATTATTTTCCTGTGAAGTATTACAGAAAATAGAATAATTGTTATAATCTATTATATTAATATAGGTAAATTATTATTATTTTTAGAATATTTAAGTTATTGTTTTAATTTATTATATATGCTTGGACCCCTCTCAGGTGAAGGCCTCCTCCAAAGATTTCCATTTGTCTCTGTCTCTGGCGACATGAATCCAGTGCGGTCCGGCGACTTTTCTAATGTCATCCTCCCAGCGCGTGTGCGGTCTACCGACGCGCCGCTTGCCCTGTGGACCGTCCCATGTAGTTACTTTAGATGTCCATCTCTTATTTTTAAGTCGTGCTACGTGGCCAGCCCACTTGAATTTCACTCTTTGAGCAAATTTGAGCGCATCCACTGTTTTTGTTATGCTTCTTATCTTTGTATGACGGATTCTGTGTGTACGAGTATTGCCATCAGTTAATAAAAATGTGCCTTCCGTTGCATTTAATAAATTAAAATATTTTAATAATCAAATATTTTTTTCTTTATGAAATGCTTTGTAACTTTTTATAATTATTTAGTTAGCGTGTAATTGACTTTGGTAGAGTTGAATTAAATCAAAAAATACTTTTAAGTAATATAATATTCATACAAGGAATAGGGGAGGTCATTGCCCAGGAGTGGGGACGGGTCAAGCTGATTAAAAAAATATAAATATAAGTTTGTCTTCCATATTATTATGGATTTGAATTTTGATTCAATTCAACAAAGCTGCAACAATACCAAAGTATTATTACTGTAGTTATAATGTATGTAAGTTTGATTATCCTACATATTGTAATATTTTGTCATAACCGTAGTTCCGAAAAGAACCAATATCAGGGCTAACTTAAGTTATCTGTGTTTAGTTGAATTGATAGAAAAAAACTTAAGTAACTACTTGATCGGCGGAACGAAATATAAGTGTTAAAATTATTATTTTAGAATAAAAGTGTTATTTTGATAAGCTACTTGGATATTTTTGACTAAAAATGTTTTGGCTGAATAAAAGTAACATGTTGTGCCTTATTCTCCAAGTGATTGACAAAATATCACATGATATTGTTAGATTATGTATTTTAAGCCTAAATAAATCGCATTTGTAATATTTGGCGTTTGTTTTAATCAAGTATTCAAATACAGTTCTTCCCAATCTTCTTGGCCGCTCTGAAGTTGGCTACAGTGATTGCGCAGTAGTAAATCTCATAGAAAAACAGCAGCGCGCCGTACTTTACGCATCGGAAGGCCTATGTTCAGCCCGGCCAAGAAGATTGGGGAGTTTAGTACAGCACCTACGCGGATGTCCGTGACTACCGCAGGACCCCGACGGCAATCGCGTCCATATTTGGTAAATAATTACTACTCAATTGGTACCAATTAGTACTCGAACAACAGAATTAGTACCTTAGTAGTTTTCGAGAAAATCGACTTTGAAGGTGGTCCTGCGGTAGTCACGCTCCATTCAGCAGGACCACCATGAGCGCCGAAAAAGGGGGCATGCTACAGCTATTCTAAGTATACAAATAATTACTACCCATAAATGTGATCCATTTCGTATAAAAAACAGGACTGAATCATTTTTATTTATCGAGAAATCAACGATGATAACTTTCGCTCGCTCGTTCTGCAGGACACGAATTTGAATGTTGATTCCAAGTTGGAGGAGCCTGCATGTGCGTGTGAACTGAGGGACCACACTGGTAATTCGCAAAATAAAAATCGCAGGATTTAGTAGTAGCTTTAAAACAATTGTAGAACAAATCTGGGAATTTGTAAACAAATATATTAAAAACTACAGCCCTTAAAGTGTGGTCCCTCAGTCCTCACAGACCATCAGCCAGATCTCGGGAAGAATCTGAAAAATTAAGGTGTTGTGACTACAGACTTTTAGTAAAGAATTTGTAAAGATATTTACTAAATAACAGGCCACAGAGCATTATAGATTAAAAATATCTAACAGCTAAACTGTGGTCCCTCATACCACACAAGAAAGATAAATATTTTAGTGAATATTATCGAATCAATTACATAAACTCGTTCTTTTTCTACATAAAGTTTTAGTAAGAGACTTGAAACATTTTGTAAAAAAGAAATGGAAAAAAATATCGACTCAATTTGAAGATAGCGATTAATAAAAGTGGTCCCTCAATCCTCACATCCACTGAAATATATGCATGTACTAGCTGCTAGACGAGAGTAATATCAGAAAGACTAGTGTACTGAACTTTTAGTAGAAAGTTTCTATTATCTAAAACTGTGCATTTCTTACCTCTTAGCTGAGATAATATTATTTTTTAATCCTATGAAAATCGATAGAGTAGTGTGACCACATAATGAAACAAAATGTAGACAGTACTATTATACTTCATTTAGTGCATTAAATGAAACGAAAACAATGTTGAACTGTTAATTTATGTTTAATGTGTATCAGCTCAGTGGCTTTTACGTACGCATATTGTTTATGAGGATAAATAAAACAGGAAACTGAGAACAAGTAATTACGTACGGCTGCAGTCGAGGATGCGAATAAAACCGATATAATTTACTTAATGAATTTAATCAAAGTATTTATTACATTTAGATCGGTAAAATTAAGATGCGCGACAATTGCTCGATGTGAGAATCAAGAGTCATCACTAATATACTAAATCAATATTTAATGTTTCGCAAGTGGCGACATAATATTGTCGTTAGTGGAGTGTTTTTAGTTATACCATAGTGCTTTTGTTTGTATTATCTATTGCCTGTATTTTCTTATTTGTTTTTTTAACCGACTTACCAAAAAGGAGAAGGTTCTATGTTCAACTTGTTGTATGTATTTTTTTATATATGTTCACCGATATCTCCGTCAGTTGTGGACCGATTTTGAACATTCTTTTTTGTTTGAAAGAGTATATTCCGAAATTGGGTCTCATTTTAATTTGGTGAAGATTTGATGAAGAACTTCGGAGATATACAATAGAACTCTTCAATAATTAACGACAAATCTCTCGGGATTGCTGCAGTCGCATGTTTGTTCATTGTTTATACCATTTCATAACATAACATCACGCCAGTACGCTCTAAAGGGGTACGCAGATGTGTACATTTCACCTTGGTACACTTTTATTTCACCGGTTATATTCAGTTTCATGATATTCGGGTAATCTATTCTGGCATTATAGGTACCTTACGTAACAACTTGCCTATTAGGGAGGTAATCTAAAAAGTGAAAAATAAAAAAAACTTTTACAAAAAAATACTACTGACTTCCAAATAACAAAACTACAAAGTGAAAAATAACTTTGTTTTTGGAAGTCGGTGCCCATCACATCATCAGCCTATTAATGTTCCCACTGCAGGGACACAGGCCTCCTCTCTGTGAGAGGGAATGGGCCGTAATCCACCACGCGGGCCCAGTGCGGGTTGGTAGATGTCACATGTCTTCGAATTTTTGATTCTAGGACATGCCGGTTTCCTCACGATGTTTTCCTTCACCGTTTTGAGAGCAGTGGTGAAGAAATAATTTACACAAAGTAAAGCGCCTGCCTGGGCTCGAACCCACGACCTACAACTTGTAAGTCGAGGCCGATACCACTGGGCCACCACTGCTCTCCAAGTTATTTTTCGCTCCAACAAAGTTATTTTTCACTTTGTAGTTTTGTTATTTGGAAGTCAGTAGTATTTTTTTGTAAAAGTTTTTTTTATTTTTCACTTTTTAGATTACCTCCCTAATAGGCAAGTTGTTACGTAAGGTACCTATAATGCCAGAATAGATTACCCGAATATCATGAAACTGAATATAACCGGTGAAATAAAAGTGTACCAAGGTGAAATGTACACATCTGCGTACCCCTTTAGAGCGTACTGGCGTGATGTTATGTTATGAAATGGTATAAACAATGAACAAACATGCGACTGCAGCAATCCCGAGAGATTTGTCGTTAATTATTGAAGAGTTCTATTGTATATCTCCGAAGTTCTTCATCAAATCTTCACCAAATTAAAATGAGACCCAATTTCGGAATATACTCTTTCAAACAAAAAAGAATGTTCAAAATCGGTCCACAACTGACGGAGATATCGGTGAACATATATAAAAAAATACATACAACAAGTTGAACATAGAACCTTCTCCTTTTTGGTAAGTCGGTTAAAAAACAAATAAGAAAATACAGGCAATAGATAATACAAACAAAAGCACTATGGTATAACTAAAAACACTCCACTAACGACAATATTATGTCGCCACTTGCGAAACATTAAATATTGATTTAGTATATTAGTGATGACTCTTGATTCTCACATCGAGCAATTGTCGCGCATCTTAATTTTACCGATCTAAATGTAATAAATACTTTGATTAAATTCATTAAGTAAATTATATCGGTTTTATTCGCATCCTCGACTGCAGCCGTACGTAATTACTTGTTCTCAGTTTCCTGTTTTATTTATCCTCATAAACAATATGCGTACGTAAAAGCCACTGAGCTGATACACATTAAACATAAATTAACAGTTCAACATTGTTTTCGTTTCATTTAATGCACTAAATGAAGTATAATAGTACTGTCTACATTTTGTTTCATTATGTGGTCACACTACTCTATCGATTTTCATAGGATTAAAAAATAATATTATCTCAGCTAAGAGGTAAGAAATGCACAGTTTTAGATAATAGAAACTTTCTACTAAAAGTTCAGTACACTAGTCTTTCTGATATTACTCTCGTCTAGCAGCTAGTACATGCATATATTTCAGTGGATGTGAGGATTGAGGGACCACTTTTATTAATCGCTATCTTCAAATTGAGTCGATATTTTTTTCCATTTCTTTTTTACAAAATGTTTCAAGTCTCTTACTAAAACTTTATGTAGAAAAAGAACGAGTTTATGTAATTGATTCGATAATATTCACTAAAATATTTATCTTTCTTGTGTGGTATGAGGGACCACAGTTTAGCTGTTAGATATTTTTAATCTATAATGCTCTGTGGCCTGTTATTTAGTAAATATCTTTACAAATTCTTTACTAAAAGTCTGTAGTCACAACACCTTAATTTTTCAGATTCTTCCCGAGATCTGGCTGATGGTCTGTGAGGACTGAGGGACCACACTTTAAGGGCTGTAGTTTTTAATATATTTGTTTACAAATTCCCAGATTTGTTCTACAATAATTGTTTTAAAGCTACTACTAAATCCTGCGATTTTTATTTTGCGAATTACCAGTGTGGTCCCTCAGTTCACACGCACATGAGCCTGCGACTTTCCTCAAACCTACATAGAACATTACTACCCTGCAAGATAAAATTGATACCCAAAATTTACAACTAGTACTCCAGTAGTTTACGAGATATACCATGCCATTGGTGGGGTGGCGGTAGTCACGGTGTTAAATTTTCATTTCAAGATTTCCCTATTAAAAACTCTGTGATTTCTTCCCAAATATAAACAAAAATTACTACTCCTAAAGAAGTTATAGCGATCAAACATTCAGATACCTAAGTGTTGTATTTTAAGAGAAATTAGCTTTCATTACTTTTCCATACTAAAACTCCGCGTATAACCCGACCAAATTAAGTTGTCAATGGTATTTAGCTGTTAAAAGATGTATACTCATGCACTTAAGTTTATGTATGTTGGAATAGTATAGGTCTACCAGAATCTCATGGCATTTTTTATTTTTTTTAAATTGTGATTTTCATATGGCAATGTCAATTGTCACCTGTCAAATCAAAGTACTTGATGTGTCAACCGCTGCTGAAATTTTTTGATATTATCTTGAAAATTTGTTATTTTTGTGAAAATGTCGAAAAACCCACTTCGATCTCAAGCGAGACATATTGTTTTCAATGTGTATCATAAAATAAGGGAAGAAGAAGGCGTAAATCAAACTCAATCTTTGATTTTAAAGTGCGTCGTAGAGTGGACCGGTAAGTTGGACTGACTTGTTTTGATACTTTTAGTTTATTTTATATTTTTCTTACTTAATTTTTATTTCTTTCCATTACTATTATATGGTAAATCGTAGGTCAGGGCTCATCGAATGATGGCCGGAAGGAAATGGCAACAGTAATGTAACTGTTACTAATTCTTCGACAAGATAATGATTTTAACGGAGATTGAGAATCTTTGACGTAAGAAAAATATTAAGTAATAATCTGCGCCCTGCAGTGGGACGTGTATATAGACGGGAGTTTTTGGCGGGCTTTTATCGAGTGAAGTTCAGTGGCTGTTAATATTATTTGCAAATTGATTCCTAGTAGATATTGTGATATATTATTGGTGTAGTTTTGTGTCTCAACTGTCTACGCAACTGGACAATTTGTAAAATCATTGACAGAAGCGATCTCGGGATAGTGGAGCGGAGTATTTTATTGTAGTATTGACTGCCTCTGCAAAGCTTACTGGGAAGACTGACTTGATACAATTTGCTGCCAAATACTCCAAAAAACATTAGAATCTGTTACATTCGCATTCTAATGCAAACTTAAGTCTTTCCAAAGACGTAGCTAAAAGGTCCTAGCCACCAGGCCATAAAACTTACATTAAAAAAAAGTATATATAGACTGATGATGATGAATGACTTTATGTAACATGATACATTTTATTATTTTTTACAGACTTTATACATAAAGAGATTGGTTTTGAATATGTTAAATGCCAATGAAAAAGAACCATTTTGATGGGGAGAAATTACATGAAACTACAAAGATACAAGTTTTTGAAATGCCAGTGGAGTTCATGGAATCGTATTCTAGTTTTCTAGTTCTGAATGAGGTTTTAAGTTATTAGTATGATTTAAATGATATATAATAAATTAGTACATAAATTAATATTCAATTGATTTATTTTTCCTATATTAAGAACCCGATTTATAACAACATTATTCATACACATGCCTATAATACTCACAGTGGATCTTTGTGTCTCTGAATTGGTTGCAAGACCCCGCGCAGTAGCTATTTTTATGTCAATATTGAAGGTGAAGATAGCATTGTATAACTGTCTCTTTCACTCGCTTATGTATGTCACATCGTCCTATCTCGCTTAATCTATGCAGTATACTCGATGACAAACTGTTTCTTACGCAATGGTAGGCAGGACCAAGTTCAAAGACACAAAGATCCGCTGTGACTAATAAAATATAGGTACCTCATGTTCATTAATACTAAAGACATAAATAAAAATTAAACAGTATCAAGATCGTTTAATCCAATTTCCCCAGTATTGCACACAACAAATTTTTATTTCCACATTTGCCATCAGATTCCGGTAGACCTATAATAACAACAGTTCTCTTTCTATAATTTTTAAACAAACTGTGTACCTATGTACAGAATAAGAAAAAAATACCTATTGTTGCCCAAGGCCTATTATACCTTTGTTGATGACGTGGGTAGGTAGGTAGTTGAATAATTATGTTTCTATATTGTCGTACTTGTCGTCTAAAGTGATTCCCAGGAAAACTGTTTGATTTACAAAGTCCAGCTTTTCGCCATTCAATATGATATCGCATTCGGTACTTCTAACATTCGGCAATGTTAATCTAATACATTTGTTTTATTTTTCATTTAGTACCAAATTGTTTGCCGTGAACCAATTTTGGACCTGATGAATGGAGTTATTCACGTCATCAAGATTTCGTGACCGCCGATCTATTTTAAATATCATAGATGTGGCCTCAGCAAACAACACCATCTTCGGTTGATTTTGTAGTAATTGGGGTAAATCGTTAATATAAACAAAAAGAGGAAAGGACCTATTACCGAGCCTTGAGGAACACCCATTGTCATTTCAGACCCTAGTGAGTTTACGCCGTTTACCTGAACTTTAACTTGTCTGTCTTTTAAATATGATCTAAGTAACTCAAGGGCTGTATGTCTAATTCCATAGTGCTCGAGCTTCAACAATAGTATCTCATGGTTAACGCAATCGAACGCCTTCGAGAGGTCGCAAAAGATTCCGATGGCGTCCTGTGCTTCCTCGCAGGCGTTAAATATGTTCTTTATTAGGGTGACACCCGCGTCAGTTGTGCAACGCCCTTTGGTAAAACCGTATTGTTCATCATAAAAGATGGAATGTTTGTTAAAATGACGAAACAATTGGTTGAGCATTAACTTTTCGAAGACCTTACTGAGAACCGGCAGAATTGACACTGGCCTATAATTATTGGCTTCTTTGCTATCCCTGGATTTAAACAATGGAACTACCTTACTATGTTTCATGAGGTCCGGCAAAACTCCTTGCTCGACACTAGTGTTAAATATGAAAGCTAAATAGGGTGCAATAGTTTCAATGATTGGTTTACACACTTACAGATAGTTCCCAAAGATCTTCTGTTGATTTAATTTTAAGATCTTTAAAAGCTTTTAAAATAGCCTGGGGGTTTGTATGTTGAAACTTGAACTCCGAACGGCACGCATTTACGTTCTTTCTAAGTAAGGCATCAGACAGTTCGGGTGAGGAGTTTAAGGCTGCTATAGTTTTAAGTGGAATATTAACAAAAAAGTTTTCAAATGCCTGAGCTACCTCTATATCTGAGCGTGTGGGGCCATGTGCAGTTGCTAAATTAAATTCAGTATTACGCTGTTTTTTCCTACCTGTTTCATTATTTATTATTTTCCAGGTAGTTTTTATTTTATCGTCTGCTGATTTTATTTTATTGCTAATATACAGCGCTTTAGCTATTTTGCATGCAATCTTAAAGGTTTTTGAATATTTTGCAACATATTTATCAAAACTTGTATTATTCATATGTTGCTTTAGGCCATAGAGTTCATAAAGTTTTTCCCTGCTCTTACGAATGCCTGGAGTCGCCCAATCGCTAAATAAGAACTTGGTGTAAATACTTTTTGCTCTCAGTGGAAAAGTGTCATTGAATTGCGTGTTGAGAACTTTAAAAAACTCGGCATAGAACTCATTTGGGTCATCTATATTAATAAAGTTTTGAACACATAATTTACTAGTCAAGGTTTTATTAAATTTTTCTAAATTTTTACATGTAATTGGTCTAAATTTTATTTGTATTTTTTGCAAAGATGTAGGTGCTAAACGTTATTGTTTGTCCACTGTGACCAGATGTTAATTTATTTATAATTTCTTTATTTAGGTAATGACAATTACAAAAAACGTTATCTATGCAAGTCGCAGAAGAAGCTGTCACTCTTGTTGGCTCCATAAAAACATTTGCTAGATTAAATGATTTAAAAAGACCCAATAACCTGATAGTGTTAGAGTTATTTTCTAATAAGATAATGTTAAAATCGCCGCTTAAGACGATTGATTTACTACTAGTACTGACTTTTTTTTAACACATCTTCGTTTATAAAGTCAAACACAGATAGATTATGGTAACTTGGAGGTCTGTAGACACATACTTCAATATGCTTATCAAGACAATTCAATGGTGTCGCGGATAAATTTGAAAAAGAGTTACCGCGGCCCTGGCTCAAACAACTTAAAGAACACGGGTGGGTTTAGGTCAGTAAAAGTCTGACACTCCCTCCCGCTTCACCCAGAGCGGGAGGAAGTCATTGATTTCAAACTAAAAATAAATAAAAAAATGGACAATTCAATGGTGTATTCAACCGACACTCTAACAATGTCATTTATTTCTTTAGATTTAATAGAATTTTTAATTAGTATTAATGATCCGCCATGTATCATACGTTTTCTGCTGTAATGGCTAACTACACGATAATTTTCATAATTAATGGACCTTACTTGGTGATCTTTTAACCAATGTTCTGTTATACAAATAATATCAAATATGGCTTTTTTAGAAATAGTTTAATTTCAAATAATTTGGAAGAGCAACCTTGAATGTTCTGATTTAATAATTTTAAAAAGTAGGTTCCTATTGCTCTCCCCTCAGCTTAGTACCACTAAATGGATTGCCAGAAGATACCTTTTTACTAATAATAACTGATTATTTCCAGGGGTAACTTCTATTGTCTTATGGACTAGTTTAAATTTATGTTGCTAGTTGAACTAGGCAAACCCAGGGTCGTCACTTAATATAAATTTTGATAGATTTGCTATCAATTCATTAATAGAATATGCTATCAACATAGCAATCTTATGTCTACATCAACGTGACAGAGAGAAAGCTCTCTGCGTTAATTGTAGTCCACTAATAAATATATTAGTGTCAAAATACAATAATTTGTCACAATGACAAGTCAACATTTGTAAAATGTTATTTAATTTAAAAATCCGCTTGTTCTCATCTTCTGAGAAGCTATACGAGTAAGGAAAAACACAAACCATGAGCTTTTCTACATTTAACCCTAACAAGGTGTCAATACCAGCCATTATGTCCTTTTTGGTAATCGCAGTAGATACTATTTCCCAATAGCAAAACCATTGTAGAACAATTAACTATATTTGAATTCATAATTCTATTGATCATTTGCTTAAAACTTATATTATGGTAACAATG
Organism: Orthosia gothica; assembly: GCA_949775005.1. Lineage (NCBI taxonomy): Eukaryota > Metazoa > Arthropoda > Insecta > Lepidoptera > Noctuidae > Orthosia > Orthosia gothica. Next base: position 9,552,194 of record OX459044.1, read on the forward strand.
ATTTGTAAAACTATGGCTAAGGTAATTTTGTAATATTTTTCCAAAGCCTGAACCTATTTCATCATTAAATAATGTTGTTTTACATTCCTGTACATTATGTACAAATGACTTTTCAGGAAGAGCTAACATTGGTGTAGACAAGTCACCTTGTAGCTGGGGAGGTGGTGGGTAGCTGGCACAGCTGCAAGAGGAATTAGTCAGAGACTCATACCTCTCTGCATTGTATTTCACCAAGTCCAATAATTCCCCAGCCTCAAACAAGCGCTCACTCAATTGATGTTGTGAACTTTCATATTTCTCAAAGATATCCTTCAGTAAACACTCCTTTTTTAATAAATCGTGTGTTTTCCTTTTTGGTGATATATTATCTTTATAAGCACTAGTTCCCTCTCAAAATGCTCAAAATTGTCTGTATTGAGTCGCTGTTTTCAGAGCCCTAGTGTACACATTTGACAACTGTTATTAAAAAAAGAAAAAGATAGGGACATAGTATATATCCTTCTTATTCAGTTTATGAAATATCTTCTTAATCGGTCGAATATTGGAGGAGAAAACAGGCGAGAGCCAAACCTGGAATTATGACTTTTTACTCAAGAAAATTAGACGGATCAGCAGTTGTCCTTATTGCACGAATTTGAGGGCGGGGTGATACGCAAGGGGTAGAAGACAAAGTGATGCGTAGTAGTTGAAAATAATATAGATAAACTATATAGTGTTGTAAACAGTTATCGATAAACACATTTATATTTTTTGCATGTGCTGTTTAGTGGGAAATACAAATACTTCTTTAAAAAGTAATGGATACAAAATAAAAATTAATGGCATGTCTATAAATGTTTATTACAAATAGTTTTCAATACAAATCAGTAAATTATATATAGGTTAGGTATCCGCAGTCTCTAAATTGCCTACTAGGTATATCAGCGAAATTAAACTTATTTCAATTTCAGCCGCACGGGGCAATCGATCAGGTTAAGCTATGCTTGCCGCGTTTGGTCCGTGGATGGGTGACACCCGTTAAGCCGTTGGTCCCGGCTGTTATTTCCGGCTTTGAGAGCCCGAAAGTCTGACAACCCGTTTTACCAAGGGGTTTCATATTACCCAGTAACTGGGTTGTGGAGGTCAGATAGGCAGTCGATCCATGTGAAATACTGGTACTCAGCTGCATCCCACTCCAACGTAGATGGGAAAAGGCAGATGATGGCGACGTTCTTTCTATCACTGTTCTATTTTTTGGTATCCGACCGTCAATGATTTCTGGCAAAAGGCATTGGTGGTAGAACTTTTCTAAAAATGGTTCCATTTTTTTGCCAGAATGCAAATCGTCCCTCTATTTTTTTTATATAGAATGCCTTTGTGACTCCATAAAATAAAATAAAAGAAATCTCGACGAGTTACGTGTAGTTGGTCTTGTACTTGGTAGAAGTAATTGTGATTCTGTTTTAATTGTAACATTTGGCCTTCAAACGAACAGAAATCTATTTAATCATTATCATCATATCAGCCGAAAGACGTCCACTGCTGGACATAGGCCTCCCCCAAGTGTCATCACATTGATCGGTCCCGTGCGTCTCGCATCTAGCGGATCCCCGCAACCTTCACCAGGTCGTCGGTCCACCTGGTGGGAGGCCTTCCAAAGCAACGTCTTCCGGTTCGCGGTCGCCACTCCAGCAGCCTAATTGTGTAAGTAAATTCAGCAACGGAAACAATCTGTTGTTGACAAAAAAATTGAATCCTTATTCAACTTTTTTGTGTATGTGTGTGTTTTTGAGAAAGAAACAGATTGTTTCCGTTGCCGAATTTACTTACACAATTAGGCTGCAGAACCTTTCTGCCCCAACGGCCACCCGTTTTGCGTGCAATGTGCTCTGCCCACTGCCACTTAAGTTTGGCAATTCTTCGGGCTTTGTCGGTAACACTAGTTCTCTTGCGGATCTCTACATTTCTGATTCGATCACGCAAGGAAACTCCGAGCATAGCCCTCTCCATTGCCCTTTGGGTGACTGTAAGCTTTCTGATGAGGCACATTTTAAGAAAGAAAGAAAGAAAACATTTATTACCAAACACTGTATGAGTACAATCTTAATACTAAATAGTGTCAAATACAGATGTGACAATATGAGCACATACAGTGTGGTAAAAGGAGCGGGCTCAGCAAATGCTGATCAGTGTGCAGCATAGCCACAACGCTGGTCAACGCTGATTTACAGCCCGCCCCTCTCTCTCAACACTTAACACAAAAATATAATCGACCATATTTAAGCGACCATGTCTCAGAGCCATATGTCATCACTGGCAATACACACTGGTCGACGATCTTGAAACACTGTGGTAAGTTCGTCGAGAATATACCGCACTACTTCCCGAACGCTGCCCAGCCGAGTCGGATTTGACGGACTCTTTCTCGAAGTTGGCCCTACCCAACTGGATCGTTTGTCTCAGGTAGACATAGTCGCCCACAACTTCGAGTGTAGAGTCAAAGACCTTAATTGGAGTGGATGCAACATGGGCATTCAACAACACCTTGGTTTTGTCCATGTTTATCCTAAGACCCACTCTTTCGGAAGCTCTACTGAGGTCATCGAGCATTATACTGAGGTCCTCCATGGTCTCAGCCATGACCACTATATCTTCGGCAAACCGAAGGTGAGTGATGTATTCGCCATTGACGTTTATGCCTATCCCTCTCAAGTCCAGAACCCTAAAGACGTACTCCAGTGCAGCGGTGAACAGTTTGGGAGATATGACGTCTCCCTGTCTCACACCTCGCTGCAGAAGGACGGATTCCAAGGTCTGATCCTGAAGTCAAACTGACATGGTGGCATTTTTGTACAAACACTTCAACACTTCGATGTACCGGTAGTCGATTTCGCACGGTTGGAGAGACTGCAGTACAGACCAAGTTTCGATGGAATTGAAGGCTTTCTTGTAGTCCACAAACGCTAAACAGAGGTTGTAGTCTTCGGTCTTCTGTATAACCTGCCGCAGCGTATGTATGTGGTCTACGGTACTGAAGCCTTTATCCATAAAGGCATCCGGCTTGTTCGGGCTGTTACAACCCTTATTACAAGGCAATAAAGCCGACATTTGCATTCTCTAGTTAAAGCATCAGTTTTCATTGCAAAGCCAATGCTGAATTGCAATTATCGCTCATTAGCGGAATTTCAATATTCATTTAGTTAGTTAGATTCTGGAAGCCGTCGCGTAAACCCAAATTCGTTAGACTTATCTCAAGAGATACAAGAGATTATAGAAAGTCTTTATTTTAGTTGGTGTAATATCGTGTATTATTCAGTAAAACATTAATAAAAGTTGTAATTGTGGATTTTTGTGAATAAACAAGTGGTTCGGTAGAAAATAGTTTTTTTTTAAAAAGATCTACGGGGTCGGCCGTGTAACAAATTGGTGTCAGAAGTGGGATACCAGAGACGAAGTCTTACGACGTTGAGTCAGACAGACACTGGTATTCCGAAGCCCGAGCCTCCCGTTCATTGACCGACAGTAAGACTTAGTCTAAAGCTAAGCCTGCGTCACTACCTTGGACGACGGTCAGCCTCCGCTATTCTGCGTGAGCCCGCTCCAGCCACAACATTGGACGACGGTCAGTCTCCGCTTTTCAGCGTGAGCCCGCTCCAGCCACAACGTATTGGACGACGGTCAGCCTCCGCTATTCTGCGTGAGCCCGCTCCAGCCACAACATTGGACGACGGTCAGTCTCCGCTTTTCAGCGTGAGCCCGCTCCAGCCACAACGTATTGGACGACGGTCAGCCTCCGCTACTCTGCGTGAGCCCGCTCCAGCCACAACATTGGACGACGGTCAGCCTCCGCTATTCTGCGTGAGCCCGCTCCAGCCACAACATTGGACGACGGTCAGTCTCCGCTTTTCAGCGTGAGCCCGCCCAGACATCATCACTAGCACCATCATCAGCTCCAGGGTCTAACTCACCACATCCAGTTGGCCAAGAAATTCCACAGCGAACCGTGTGAAAATTCCAGCTCCAACGCGTCATTGCAACATAATGCAAACGCCAAGCTTCGTGTTACTGTGAGTGTTTCTTGCGTCTATAATTTCAAAGTGAATCGCGCCTCTGAATCGTATTTCTAAGTTACTGCTATATTTTTATACCTATTTGTGTCTACACGTATTTTACTGTTCGTAAATTATAAAGGGTGTCCAACATATCATAATACTTATGTCCGTTAAATCAGAAAGCGGAAAAATGTCCGACAAAATTACCTTTTCCGTCTTAACCAAATTCGTAAAACCATTTAATGGGGATAGAGAGACGTTACCTGCATTTCTCACAAATTGCGAGAATGCAATGTCTCTAGCCACACAAGATCAACAAAATGTGCTCTGTAAGTATATAATTTCCCAGATGGAAGGGAAGGCACAAGTAGCATAGAGGGTAGGTGGCGCTGATGAAGTAAACATCCGAAGTGTAGTTCTCTGATAATTATTGACTTTAAAATTATAAAACAAATAAAATCGTACATTAAATTGTGTTTAGTATGTTCGTTATGGTGTGAATACTGTGCACAAACGTTATCAAAACAAACTATGTGATATATTTTCGAATAAGTAAAGACAATAAACGTGAAGTGACGACACAGAATACAACGTTAATAAACATTAAATAACACTGTGATAAACAACTGATTACGCGAAATACCCTAAAAACTAAGTGACAAGTGTATATTAAGTGGAAAAAACTTATGTAAGCAGTTAAAATTGAACTTGGTGTTGTGTGGAAAAAATATCTAAACGATGAATCATCTTTAACGACTTCAAAACTATTTGAATAATCTTTCCTCAACCACTTACCAAATTCAACCATATAATTAACGTTCGAATAGCCGAAGTACTTAAGCGTTGGATTGCTGAGACACTGAGTGCTGGTTCGAATCCCACGAGCTGCGAAGCTTTTTGTGTTTCCTTAAGATCTCAAATTTAAATTAATAATGAACTTCTTTGGAAACATCACACAACGTCGTAATCGAAGAGTCTCCGAAACAAAAAGTGAAGACTTAAATTTAACAAATAATGATCTAGATGGCACCACTAGTAACAGTCTACCCAACATATCAGACGACGAGGACTGCGATGAAATTCTTCAACTAAAAAACAAAGTAAAAGAATTGACGCTTCAACTAGAGACTGCACACAGAGAAGTTGAATCCCTAAATATGGACAACACAAATCTCAAAAAGACCATCGAAAACTTGACAAAAAAGGAAAACATTTACAAAAAACTTACAACGGACATTGTAAATAACACTCCAAAAAGGAAAAAATCATCTCAAACAGTTCCTACAATCGATCTTAGCGTTACTCCTAAGTCGACGAAGAAATTTATGAAGCTTACTCCCGAAATGGCTGATAGATCAACTCCAGAAGCTGTACCCCAGATGGTTGACAAGACTACTCAATGTAACATCTATGGAAATAAACACTCAATACGTGAGAACTTAATCGACAAACAATTCCTGACACAAAACACAATAAAAAGCAAACTAACTATAATAAGCGCCAACAATAGAAACGGACTCTGCAACATTATTGAGGATCTTTTTGCAACTAGTTTTGACTTTTGCCACTACTCGTATCCAAATGGTAGCATCGAACAACTCTTACTTGGCTTAGAAAATAAGATTAAACACTACAGTAAAAGCGACTATTGTGTTATTCTAATAGGAGAAAGAGACTTCTTAAGAACTAAGAACTATCACGATCTGATATACCATATTAAAGATTCCATTGAAAAACTAAGCCATACCAATATAATTATATGTCTCCCAACCTATAGACAATGTGGTGATTACACAACAATATACAACTCACGGGTTGAAATATTTAATAATCTTTTGTATCTGCACAACACAACATATGAATATGCTTTTTTACTGGACTCAAACGCTGACTTATGTTATGACAACACAATGTTTTCGGGTCGTCAGGGTCTCCTAAATGACACAGGCATGAGAAACGTAATCTTGAATCTCAAAAAAACTATTAGCGAAATCCAAGTAGAGAATAATAGTAACACTGACAAAAAGGACATATTTGAAGATACATCAAACCATTTTTTTCTATGCTAATTTATCAATAATGCATCAAAACATCGCAGGATTGATAAACAAGGCAGACCAATTGCTTCTGCATCTGCTTGAATTTCAAAATCGCATAGATGTAATCTGCGTGACTGAACACTTCATGGAAACTGGATATGAAGACTTTCTCACAATACCTAATTATAAATTGGCAGCTTGTTACTCTAGAGACACAAAAAGAGGGGGAGCGTGCATATTAATTAAAAATGAGCATCAGTATAGAGAGCATGAAGATATAAAGAAACTTTCTATTCAGGGAGCTTTCGAGTGCTGCGCAATCGAATTGATACAGCACAATATTATCATTGTATGTATTTACAGAATACCTAAATCAAATAATCTTGAAACTTTTTACTCTAGATTAGATATTCTCTTGCCCAAGATTTGTTATAAAGCGCGCAAAAATGTTATTATATGTGGTGACTTTAACATTAATACATTAAAAAAAAATAGAACTTCCATTGAGTTTACTAACTATCTATTAAGCTACAATCTAAAGTTGCAAATTGACCAGCCCACTAGGCTACAAAGCAACACATGTATAGATAATTTTGCGCACAATTTTTCACACACATGTATCCACGATATAATTGACCTTAACATGTCAGATCACACCGCTCAAATTTTAAAGATTCCTGTAAAAAGGACTTGTATAATAAACAGTTGGAATATAACAGCCCGTGATTACAGTTACGATAACCTTATGAAATTTAGATTATGTTTATACCCTTTATCGTTTTGTGAAGTTTATCAAGCTGATGATCCTAATGTAGCGTACGATGGCTTTATTGAAACATTCCGGCTGTTTTACGACTTGTGTTTTCCCTTAATTAACAAAATAATAAAGTTAAAAAGGAATCCGAACTGGTTAACACCCGGAATAAAACGCTGTAGCAAAAATAAGAGACAGCTTCTTTGGCAGCTAAGAGCAAAACCCAATAGCAATAATTTAACTAAACTTAAAAATTACTCACATAGACTTAAGAAAATAATAAAACTGACACAAAAGGCAAAAAATAATCATAGGATAATGACATCAACAAATAAATCAAAGGATACATGGAAGATCATAAATGAAAATAAATACTGTCCTCCCCATGAACACATAACGGAAATACGAAGGAACGGTGTTACAATAACAAACCCCTGCGATATAGCGAACGCATTTAATGATCACTTTGTGGATCAAGCAGAATTACTTTCAAATACCTCAAAATCTGCAAGATATGAGACTCCAAATTCATGTTGCGAATCAATATTTTTAGCCCCAACTACACCTGATGAAGTCTATCGCATAATACAGAATTTAAAAAACAAAGTTAGTGTAGGATATGACGATATTTCAACAAAGGTATTAAAATTTGTTTCCGAGGTTATAGCTGGCCCCATTTGCCACATCATTAATGTTAGTATCTCTTCTGGAATATATCCTGATAAACTCAAGCCGACAATAATTAAGCCCTTATTTAAGAAACAAGATAAAACTGATGTCAATAACTACAGGCCCATTGCTCTGATACCAGTTATATCAAAAATATTCGAGAAAGCTATTTATCATCGTATAGATTCCTTTTTCACAAAACACAATCTCTTAGTAAAGGAACAGAAGGGTTTCAGAAAAAATAAATCCATAAATCTGGCTATCTATGATTTCCTTAATATTATAATGACAGATATAGATAAAAGAATTCCTATTAGTGCTATATTTATGGACATGACGAAAGCTTTCGATTTAGTTGATCATAATACTCTACCACGGAAACTTAATGCGCATGGAATAAGGGGAAAAGCACTTTCCCTTATACAATCTTATCTGGACAGTAGAACACAGTGTACGGAAATTAAACGAATTTCTATAAAAGAAAAAAAGGAATTTAAATATGTATCCGAAAAACGTGAAATAATTTTTGGCGTACCACAGGGCAGCGTATTAGGACCGCCATTATTTTTGGTTTACATAAACGACTTCCCAAAACATGTCAGTTTTCCTATGGTCCTTTTTGCTGATGACAGTACGATCATTGTTAGACAAAATAAAAATAGTGACTATGAATGTGACATCAAATACTCATTGCAACAATCAATTAATTGGCTTGACCATAATAATTTAAAATTAAATTTAAGTAAGACAAAAATTATGCAGTTTAGACAAAGAGTAACTACTCCTGACATAAACATATTAATTGACGATAATAGAATTGAAGAAGTAGAACATGTAAAATTTCTAGGTTTGACTATTGACTCTAAACTGACTTGGAAAGAACATGCATCAATCCTCATAAAAAAATTAAGTCGCTTCGCCTTTGCTCTATTCAAGCTTAAGAAAGTAGTAAATCAGGCAGCTGTTATAGCTGCATATTATGGCTATGTAGATTCCACATTACGCTACGGAGTAATTTTTTGGGCAAATTCATGTGAGAAAAATAACGTTTTTAAAGCACAGAAGAGGTGTATTAGATCGATGTGTAATTTAAAACCAACAGATAGTTGTAAACCTCATTTTAAATCCCTTAGGATATTGACATTACCTTGCCTTTATATATACGAGACTGCATTGTTCGTCAAGAAAAACAGTAAATTATTTAAAAAAGCTTCTGAGGAACGTTATAGATCAACAAGACCGGAATATCGACACGAACTATGTCTGAGAGCCTCAAAGACGGCCCTTATGCATAAAAGCATTCTCTGCATGGCACCAAAAGTATATAATAAAATACCAAATGCTATCAAAGATTTGAATTTGATACAATTTAAACGAAAACTGAATGATTATTTAATTGAAAAATGCTACTATACCATTGACGAATTCCTTCTTGACAAAATGTAAAAACTGACAATTATATATTTATGCTTGACACCTTGACTAACTGATTGTATTTTAAATTTTGTAATAATAATTAATTGTATTCTAATATGAATTGTTATCTCAATTTTGACATTTTTATTTAGTATATCATATTTCAATGTAAATCAATTTTGACATTTTTGTTTTGTATTTCAATGTATGTAAATCAATTTTAATTTCTGATATTGTTAAAACGTGTATGCCTAATGGGTAGCTTTTTGAGTTACCATAAAATTTTTGTAAGACCTGTTGTATCACCAAAAAGCACACGAATAAATACTTTGACTTTGACTTTGACTTTTGACTTTGAGCATGTAGTCTAAAATCATTTGAAAAATGGTCATAACTTAAAACTTTTCTCAAGTCCACCTTTGGAGAAAAAAAACACGCCACACATCTCTTATCGGACTTACAACATTGCAAACAACTACCAAATGAAGAAGTAACGCAATACTCTCTACGAATCGAGTCAATACTGACCCGAATTCAGTCGGACACTCATCACAGCTGTAAAGACGAAAACGAACTACCTGGCCGTATAGCAGCCATGGAAGACCTGGCCCTCAATACATTCATGCTAGGCCTAAGCTCTTCTATATCCAACATTGTTCGGTGCAAAAACCCTTCAACACTCAACGAAGCGATTCAATACGCTATAGATGAAGAAAAGTTATTTAACTTATCTAAACCTAAATCAGTCAAACAATGTTCAACATGTAATAAAGTAGGCCATAGCTCATCAGAATGTTTCAGAAACAAAAAGCCTAACTATAATTACCAAAAACCATATCATAAGGTTTTCATTTCCCAATGGGATTCTAATAAAAATAATAATTCTAATACTAATTCTCATACCAATAGCAATGCTAACTCCAATGCCAATCCTAGTGCGCAAACTTGCAGATATTGCAAAAATATCGGGCACACTATAGAGCAATGTCGTAAAAGGCAATTCAATATGCAACGCCGCGAAAATGCGGACTTTGCACAGCGCCATCATAATTCACCTGATAGCTCTACAAATGCATTTACGCATACATGTGAATGTTTGACCAATGGCCATAATAACCACGTCGAATCTCGCACGATAATTTAAACTAAATCGGATTTTGATGCCGAGTCCGTCAAAATCTATGCAAATTTATAATGGCACGATTCCTACTAATTCTACATCTCAGTCGAAGATGCTGAGTCCTTCTAACTCTTATAATCATACTAAATCTACATCTCAGTCAAAGATGCTGAGTCCTACTAATTCTACATCTCAGTCAAAGATGCTGAGTCCTACTAATCCTACATCTCAGTCGAAGATGCTGAGTCCTACTAATTCTACATCTCAGTCGAAGATGCTGAGTCTTGCTACCTCTAATAATCATACTAAATCCACATCTCAGTCAAAAAGGTTGAGTCCTACAAATTCTACATCTCAGTCAAAGATGCTGAGTCCTACTAATTCTACATCTCAGTCGAAGATGCTGAGTCTTGCCACCTCTAATAATCATACTAAATCCACACCTCAGTCAAAAGGGTTGAGTCCTACAAATTTTACATCTCAGTCAAAGATGCTGAGTCCTGCTATCTCTAACAATCCTACTAAATCTACATCTCAAGCCAACGAGCTGAGTTCTGCTATTTCTAATGAGAAAATAAAATGTCACTTATGTAATAATGTGTCAAAGGGTTCTCGTACTAATTCTAAACATAACTCAATCACACCTAACTTAAATATGAATTCTAAATCTAAACCTATATACGAAATTAACGATTTTTCTAAAAAGGTAGCCTTACCTCATACTTATCTAACTACTAATCACGCTTTAGAACGGTTATGTTTTCTTATCGATACAGGATCAACCATCAGTATTGTCAAAGGTTCCTGTTTACTCGAAACTCCAAATCTATCCACCGAAATTGTAAAGTTAAAGGGCATTAATAGTTCAGAAAACCCTGTTGAAACTCTAGGTACCTTTCAAATGGAGTTTAAACTATCAGATAATACTTATAAATACAAATTTCATGTCACAAAAGATGACATTAATCTTAATAATTACGATGGAATTATCGGTAGCGACCTTTGCGATTACTTTAAATCAAATATCGATTATTCTTCTAAGTCAATGTCTATATTTAACCATTATATTCCTATCACTTATAATCAACCGTCGTATAACATTCCAGCTCGTTCTGAAGTAGTTATCGAATGCACTGTATCTAATTACTCGCCTGAACTTTATCATAACAATGAAGCTCTCGTACTAGACCATACTCTAAGTGAAGGTGTCTATGTTGCAAATTGCATTGTCTCAATCAAATCAAATAAGAAAACAAACATTACTATCCTAAATACTACAGAGACTGACATTGAAGTTAAAGATTATCACGTAAACGTGACACCGTTTGAAAGTAAAAGTTCAGATTCTATATCTTTTTACAATACTAATTCTATTGCCTGTAGTAAATCTAATCGCATAGATAAAGTTCTAAGCCTCATTCGCTGTTCCCATTTAAATCAGGAAGAGAAAAAATCTCTCTTAGAATGTTGCTCCCAATACACAGATATCTTCCATATCGAAGGTGAACCCTTAACCTTCACGGACGCTATAGAACACACTATTAACACAGGTGATGCACCACCTATACATGTCAAATCATATCGCTTCCCCGAATGCCACAAAGAGGAAGTAGATTTCCAAATTCGTAAAATGCTAGATCAAGATATCATTAGACCTTCTATTTCGCCTTGGAGTGCCCCAGTTTGGGTAGTACCGAAAAAGATGGACGCTTCAGGCAAACCAAAATGGAGAATAGTCATTGACTACCGCCGTCTCAATGACGTCACTGTCTCTGAAATTTATCCGCTGCCTCTTATCACGGATATCTTGGACCAGTTAGGTCATTCTAAATATTTTAGCACGTTGGACCTTACCAGCGGTTTTCATCAAATAAAGACCAACCCCAAAGATGCGGCTAAAACTGGTTTCACAGTTAGCACAAATTCAAGCATGTCTGGACACTACGAATTTACCAGGATGCCTTTTGGGTTGAAAAATGCCCCAGCCACATTTCAACGTCTTATGAATACTGTGTTATTAGGCTTACAAGGCCTCCATTGCTATATTAACTTAGACGATTGCATCGTTTACAGTCAAAATTTACAAGATCACATGCTTAAATTACAACTGGTATTTAATAAATTTCGTGAATATAATTTGAAACTCCAACCAGACAAGTGTGAGTTTCTTAGACATGAAGTGACTTACCTTGGCCATATTATCACTGATAAAGGTGTATCTCCAAACCCTGAAAAAGTTAACGCCGTATCGCAATTTCCAATCCCAAAAAATCCTAAAGATATCAAATCATTTCTAGGCCTAATAGGCTATTATCGCCGATTCATCGAAAACTTTTCGAAGTTAACTAAACCACTTACCTCTTTACTAAAAAAGGATGCTGTTTTTCACTGGGGTACAGAACAGCAACATGCATTCGATTTTCTTAAAGAAAAATTAATTACTGCCCCTCTTCTACAGTACCCTGACTTCTCACAACCTTTTAACGTTACTACTGATGCTAGTAATTACGCCGTTGGCGCCATACTATCTCAGGGTCCCGTCGGCAAAGATAAGCCGATCGCATACGCATCACGCACTCTAAATAAACCTGAAGGCAACTATTCGACTACCGAAAAGGAGCTTTTAGCTATTTTATTTGCCGTTAAAACTTTCCGACCATATTTATATGGAAATAAATTCAAAATAATAACGGATCACAGACCCCTCCTTTGGTTGTTTAACGTTAAAGATCCCGGCAGTAGACTCATTCGCTGGCGCCTCAAACTTGAGGAATATGACTACGAAATTACTTATAAACAAGGTCGCCTCAATTCCAATGCCGATGCACTATCCCGTTGCCCCATTAACTCTATTGATGTTAACAATTTAAATAACTCTACTTATGAACAATATTTTAAAAACCAATTTACTAATCAGCTCCCTGCTTCAAACACTATTATAGAAGAATGTACTCAAGGCCTCCACTTATCCAAGTTAAATACAATAGCCTGCCCTGTCTCTTTAGACTTTGACTATTCTATGCCTTATTGCGAGGAAATACTATCACAGCTCGATAACTCTGCTGACTTACTAAACTCAGAACGCGAACCTCTTACAATACGACACGTCCAGGATAAAAATAAATCTTACTATTTTCTATTTACAAAAGTTCATCATTATGAACAAACTAATTTTAGAGATGTCTATAGTTTATTAATTAAACTCAGAAATCTACTAATCGATTGCCCAAATATAACTGATCTTGCTTTACCTGATTTTAGTGACCCATTTTCTAAACTAGCCTATACTAAAGTTTATAATATGATATCGTATATTTTTCACAATACCAACATCAAAATCCATATGTATAAATATCTATTAATTTACCCTACTCCTATAGAAGTTCCTAAAATATTAAAGGAAAATCATGATTCTGTTATCGCTGGTCACCCAGGATCACAACGAATGTATTCGCGTATCAAAGCTGCCTACTATTGGAAAGGCATGCGCTCTGACATTGAACAATACGTTAAAAAAATGTAAGCTTTGTCAGATCAATAAACCTTTAAGGAAATCAAATAAAGCTCCTATGGAGATAACTTCTACATCGACTAGGCCATTTGAACGACTAGCCCTTGACGTCGTAGGTCCCTTACCCGAAGCGGGTTTCCAAAATTTTAAATTCATTTTAACACTACAAGATGATCTAACCAAATTTACCAGCGCTTATCCGATGATTACAGCTACCAGTGAAGAAATAGCTCGAAACCTCGTACATTTTATGTCTCTTTTCGGTTTTCCTAAAACTATTTTAACAGATTTGGGCACTTGTTTTACGTCAGAATTATTTAAACAATTAACAGATATATTGAAAGTCAAAGCCCTTTTCACTACTCCGTATCACCCACAAACTAATGGAGCTCTTGAACGCTCACATGCTACTCTAAAAGAATACCTTAAATCCTTTGTTAATGAAAATCAAAATGACTGGCACTGTTATCTATTCACCGCAATATTAGCATATAACACTACTCCCCACTGTACAACTAATTTCACTCCTCATGAATTATTATACGGCTATAAACCATGCATTCCTAATTCCTTATATGAAACCTCCGGTAATACCACATACAATGAATATATAAGAGCTTTACAATATAGGATGCGATTTAGTCGCGAAAAAGCTATCCAAAATATTCTAAATAGCAAAGAGAGATCAAAACAATATTATGATACTAACTCCCGTGAAATCACATACAAATCAGGAGATATGGTGTACCTAAAACACCATCACAGACTTCGAAAAGCGTTATCGCCTATATGGAAAGGCCCATACAAAATTACAAAAGTTAATAATAAACATAATGTGACCCTTCAAGTAGGTCGTAAAAATATAAAATACCACACCAATGAAATAAAACCTTCAACATCCTAACACATACTATGTTTCCTTTCAGAACGCTATGCTGGCACGGCATTTCAAGCCACAGCCTCACCGAATCGAGCATCATTCCCATCTACCATAGTCCCGGAATTTATTTTGAACCTATTAATAATATTAACTTTTATAGTGATCATTGGAAAGTTATCACTCACGTCGATTTAATCTCTTTAGAACCTTATCTTAACAAAATAGAAACTCTATTACATGAAACTCTGAATCTCTGTAACAAAATTCAAACAGAAGATTCACAAGATTTTAACTTGTGCAAGGACATGTCTAATCCGATTGAAGTTTTAATCCAATCAAATTTCATTAAATTACAGTCACTATCACATATCATCTCTAATAAATCAACAAATAAAATAAAACGCTCTTTAGAATTTGGAGGAGAAATCTTAAAGTTCTTTTTTGGTACATTAGATGCAGACGACGCTAGAAAATATGATGCTGCAATTGAGTCGTGTAAAAAGAGCGACACAGAACTATACCACCTAATGAGAGATAACATTCACATAATTAAATCTACCATAAATAACTTTAACACTACTATTTACAAACTTAATCAAAATGAAAATAAATTAAATACCCAAATTAACGTGATGAACGAAATATTTTCCCAAATCACGAAAACTGACAACTTACTGCTACATACCTCAAGGTTAAACAATCTTCTTAATATAATTGAAGGTTCTTTACTTAGTATTTCCAATTTACTGGATACTACAGTAAACTCTATTTTATTTTCTAAGGCTAATATATTACATCCTAGTGTTATAAGCCCCTCTAATCTTTATCTAGAATTATCTAAACATAGTAGTCAAGTAAGCAAAAGGTTAGATTTCCCAGTTCCTTTAAGCATTCAAAATATTCACTCCATAATAGATGTCTCTGAATTTAGCTCTTATTACTATAATAATAAGATCGTTTTTAGGGTTCCGTACCCAAAGGGTAAAAACGGAACCCTATTACTAAGACTCCGCGGTCCGTCTGTCTGTCTGTCTGTCTGTCTGTCTGTCTGTCTGTCTGTCTGTCTGTCTGTCACCAGGCTGTATCTCGTGAACCGTGATAGCTAGACAGTTGAAATTTTCACAGATGATGTATTTCTGTTGCCGCTATAACAACAAATACTAAAAACCGAATAAAATAAATAGTTAAGGGGGCTCGCATACAAAAATCGTGTTATTTTTGCCGTTTTTTGCGATAATGGTACGGAACCCTTCGTGCGCGAGTCCGACTCGCACTTGGCCGGTTTTTTATATTACAAATACCTTTAATAACAGCTGATAAGTTCATGACCTATAAAATCATACCTTTACCTACTCCGCATGATGACTCACATAGCACATTTGCATTGATTCAACCTTCTAACTCCTATATAGCTTTAAGTGATGACAGGATGCATTATGCTATGATGGACACACTTGCTAGATGTAAGTTAGTAAATAATAACTTTTCTATCTGTGAACTAACTACTATATATTCATGTATAAACAATCCAAACTGTGAATCTAAAATATTAACTGAAGTAACACTGTCCTTACCCACAGAATGCAACGCCAAACTTTTATATGGTCAAATTGATATTTGGCAAAAGTTAAATAACAATAAATGGATTTATGTTCAATCAAATACAAATAAATTGACAATCAAATGCGAAGATAACATTAGCGACTATTCAATCATAGGTACTGGAATTATAAAACTAACAGCAAATTGTATTGGTTATTCTAAAACTATTCAGTTAGTAACAACTAGCTCTTATTCTTTTATTACTAAGTCTCCTTTAGATATTAAGTTTGATATAACAACTGATGACTGTTGTAAAAAGGACATATTTAATAAAAGCTTGCCACATTTGTCGCCAATATCTTTAAGCAAAATCAACCTAGATTCTCTCAAATATGCAAATCATCAAATGGATAATTTAGAACAAGAGTTAAATAACTTAGAAAAAGAATCACATTTTATTAAATATGGTCCATACTACTCTACTTTTACTTATATTTTAATTGTGTGTTTATTCTTATGTGTAATTTATAAGATCTTTAGATATTTTAAAAATAAAAATGCTACTAATTCTGGATGCTGCGTGCAAATATTTAACCAGTGTTATAATCAGAAAACTTATAAACGCAAATCCAAAATCTCTAACTCTATCGAGATGACTGAAATGTCATCAACATCTGATGAAGACAATAAGTCAATACAATCTTTACCAATTCGAAACACTAATTATAAATCTACAGCTAATACCTATAAGACCAAATTCCCATCAAACAGGAATTTAAACTTTTAAAATACACTTAACTTAATATACTTTTAATTATGGTGTTATGATTTCCATTGTAATCTACTATGTCTTGCTATGTTTAATTATAGTTTTATAAGCTACATGTACCCATGTACATTTATATCTAGTGTAAGTTTTTATGACCATCCTAATCTCACTGTATCTGCAATCTTTTCTATTTTACTTCGCTTATCTTATAAGATAAAGCTCCGTCAAAAAGGGGGAGCTGTTACAACCCTTATTACAAGGCAATAAAGCCGACATTTGCATTCTCTAGTTAAAGCATCAGTTTTCATTGCAAAACCAATGCTGAATTGCAATTATCGCTCATTAGCGGAATTTCAATATTCATTTAGTTAGTTAGATTCTGGAAGCCGTCGCGTAAACCCAAATTCGTTAGACTTATCTCAAGAGATACAAGAGATTATAGAAAGTCTTTATTTTAGTTGGTGTAATATCGTGTATTATTCAGTAAAACATTAATAAAAGTTGTAATTGTGGATTTTTGTGAATAAACAAGTGGTTCGGTAGAAAATAGTTTTTTTTTAAAAAGATCTACGGGGTCGGCCGTGTAACAGGGCGTCAAACCTGCGCGCGAGAAGATTCCTGATGACTCTTGAAAACAGCTCTAAAATCTATTTATTTTTGTTCAATTCCGTCTTCAGGTGACACACTTGTAATTTTATAAGGACACTTTATCTCTACTATCGAGTCTTCACCTATCAGACAATCCGGGCTTGCAACTAAAAAGGGTAAGATATATAACATTAACAAGGGTTTGTTTTCATCGACAAACAGTCCACACTCTAATACCTGTTATCCTGTGTCCTTGATAAATTGATCGATCGCTTCAGATTCCTTTTCCTTGCCATAATTGGTAGCCACAGTTCCTTAAAATTTCTTACATATTAAAGTTTCTTATATTTTGCGAAACGATGTTTTTGGTCGCATCTTACATATTCGCCCAAAGTTTGATGCCGTAAGCCTCTTTAGTTTTCAATTACCCATAAGCTATTATCGCTTTGGCCCCCACTGTTTCCCTTTCAACATCCTTTTCAAGAAATTATTTTATAATTTATTATCAAAGGCATATCTTCTTCCCACTGTTAGCGACCATAATTTTCATCAGTTTCTGTAGTTCTTTTTATTTTACTAGTCCCGTCTTTGGTATATGTCAGTTTTCTTTTTCGGAAAATCTCTGTGATTTATTCGAACGCATTTTATTTCTATTTTATTTTTGTATATTTGCCTTGTATTTTTCTTTGGATGCGTGAATGAATAGCCCCTTCGCTATTCCATGATGTTGCTGTTCCATAAAATCTTGTCTGATATGATATGAGCCACTTCCTGTAAAGTTAACCCTTTTTCCGCCAATAAATTTAGCAATTACATTATTAAATTGCTCTACAGTATTATTAGCCACGTCTAAAATAAGACTTTCTGCATTTGCTGTTAAGAATAACAGATATTGTTGGATATCAGTCCACAATCCACAACAACAAAAGTAACGAGTGACTGGGGCGATTTCAAGAAATGCGCGAGCCGCGGCCGGGAGCGCGTTGGAGGCACGCACACACGGTCAACTTACACACACAATAGATAGGGTGGCCGGACGCCACGCGCTCGTAGTTTCGCAGAGCGACAGCGAAAGGTTTTTCAAATACCTAATTTTCAAAAGTCTCTCCGCCCGTATTTCCTCTTAAGGCGGTACCCCGAGCAAAACGCCGCGCAAGCCGTTTTTTGTGCTGTTTTTAGGAGCTATCTACTCGTTATTTAAAAGGAAATATCAATTTATAAAAATACATTAAAATTCTACATAATATTGATTCTAAAATGGTAGATTTAGTTTTTTTTAAATATTGTATATATTTCACTAATCTCCTTCCAAAAAAACATAAAAATGATAAGTAATTATTGATATTATGCATCTCCTCGTAAAGTGTTCATTAATTATTTTTTGTACTACCACTAATGGATAGACAATTTAATAACGAACATTTTTATAGATTTATTTTTTTCAAAAGACCAAAATTCGATTTTATAAAGATTTTATTCTAAAATCTGGGCGTATTCACTACTGTAATTCATGCGCCGCCAGTGCCGCTAGACCAATAGGAATGCTCATATCGCATGCCGATTTTTTGGTCAGGGTACTCGTCTTAATTTCATCATTCATTTGTCTTTTGTGATCAATGACAACTGCTTCGCTCTCCTTTACAAATGTAAACTGAACTGGACGACGATACAAAGCTGAGCATGGTTTTGGGTTCGTCTATAGAGTATTATCTACATCTATCAGTTTTAGTGGCACCAAGGAGGTCATGAAAATGCTTGAATCATCTTGCTCACCCTCCATCACTGTTTGTAGGTATCGGCTTTGGTTGGAAACACCATCAAATCCCCACTTGGATATCAGCTTTAGCTGCTTATTTTGCACATTGCCAGAAAGACTTTGAAGGATCCTCGTCACCGTGATGTCAAGTAAAGCATCAAGTGTAATCCTAGCCGAAGACTCCGTAACTGACACTGATTGCTTCGGAGGGTAGAAATCAAGCTTAGTTTGTTGCACTTTATAGTAGGATGGATAAATATCCTTACCATATGCCCGAATGGCAGCCTCTCGCAACGTAATATATTGCCACTTTGATAGTTTTAGTGAAAGTAGCAACCCAAGCGCTGTCTTTAGTGTAAATATGACCGTTTTCACTGGTTTCTTAAGCGTTTCATTCATTTTAACGGCTGCTTTGGGATTTTTCATCATATATTTGATCACAGATGTGATATCCTCATGCCCTTCTCCTTATGAACGTGCTGCAGCTGCATATGCCAATTCACTCTAATCTTCGCCTGTACGATCATCAGATATTCTCTTTTTCTGTTTGATGCCCAGATCTTCGACTGGTTTTCGGGATCTTTTTGTCATTGTTCCAACTGAAACAGACGATAATGTTACTGCTCCAACGGACGATGATGTCGACGGTTCTTGAGAGACTGAATGTGCTCTTGGTATCTTATCAACAGTTGGTTCTTGATTAACTAAAGCTTGCACACAACTTGGCCAATCAATTTGCTTGCAGCCCATTTCCGTACAGTTTACTGAAATGATCAAGGAATCGGTTGGATTTTTGCCACTTTTGTAAAGCAGCTCGCATGAATCTCCTACAAAATTCTTTGAGCGTTACTCGGTCTTCGGCAGAAAGGCAATGGCCTATGCGGGATACAACTGCACCAAATAATGCTTCATGATTAAATTAAGGACTCACACTTTTTAGAAGAAAAACAAGTCTAAATTGGTGATTAAATTTTCCATTCTAAGATTTTATGGTCGCAGAGCAAAGATTTAGTGTTAGTAGTTACACAATTTTAGCTCTTTTACTGCAAAACGTCGATAATTAGTTAACTACCCACATTAGAGTTTTAAAAGATGTGCTAATGAAAATTTATAATCGTCAAAACATTTCTTAGAACTCATAGCACAACTAATCAACAAATTAGCTTACTTATCAGAAAAAAAGTGAATGTAGTCCATAGTTGGTATTGTTGCGCGATATTGCAAATAATTTAATCACCTATTCAGACTTATTAGAAGACTTAGTCATTGTAATTACTTAATCACTTGTTTTTAGACTCATTAGAAGAAATTGTATACAATTTGTTATTTGGTATTTCGGTTGTATGCAAAGTTATTTTTTTTTTTTTTTTTTTTTTCTACTTTGTTATTAAGAACAGAATTCTTAATAATTAATTACGATCTAGCCTAAAAGACTAATAAGCAATTTAACTCTAACTTAATATGTTACGTTATAGATTATGTTAAAACTAAGAATAGTGTCCATTTGCACTTTTACACAAGTCCGTAGCACTTTCTTAGAGTCTGATATAATTTATAAAAACACTATGTTCATGTGTTATATGTATAGCACAGCGTTGTCACTATTATGCATTCACTTTGTACACTACACCAATTCATAAGGTTTAGTTCTTTTTAGCCTACGCACTAAGTCTGTATTGTCTAGCAGCTGGATAGCCTCAACATTCACGTGTCGATGAAGTCTGTGTTCGTGGGCTTCAGCAAATTTTTGGATGATGGTGGTGACGAATTCCATTTTAAGATCACGGTGAAGATCGTCATTTCTTACGTACCAGGGTGCATTTACAGCATCCCTGAGTACTTTATTTTGGAATTGTTGTATTAATTTTACGTTGCTTTGTTTAGTACAGCCCCAAAGTTGGATACCATACGTCCAAATTGGCATTAGTATATGCTTATATATGGTTATTTTATTATGTATTGATAGACAGGATTTCCTTCCGAGTAACCAATACATACTTTTATAACGTATGTCGAGTTCCTGTCTTTTCTTTTTGACATGAGCTTTCCATCGCAACTTGGCGTCGAGAGTTATGCCAAGGTATTTGGCTGTATTAGCATAAGGCACTTGCATGCCATTTATGTAGATTGGGTGATAGTCCAAGTGTTTATTTGTGAAGTCAATGTGAATTGATTTTGACTCATTCAGTTTAATCTTCCATTTTTGTGTCCAGTCATAAACTTTGTTCACAGCTAGTTGAACTCTTTCTACTGCTTCTCTGTGGCTTGATCCGGTAGCCATAATTGCAGTATCATCTGCAAAGGTCGCAATGGTGTTGTTTTCCAGTTCTGGGATGTCACATGTGTATAACAAGTACAAAATTGGGCCTAGCACACTTCCTTGAGGTACCCCAGCTTTTATAGCTTTTAGCTCGGAATATGCGTCTTCTTGCCGTATTCTAAACATTCTATTAGTTATATACGACTCTAGAATATCTGCGAATTCTGGTAGCATGCGTCTGAGCTTGAATATTAGACCCTTATGCCAAACTTTGTCAAAAGCTTGCGCCACATCTAAAAATACGGTGGCGCAGACTTCCTTATTTTCAAGTGTTTTTTCAATGATATGGGTTATTCTATGTACCTGGTCTATTGTTGAATGTTTTTCCCTAAAGCCAAATTGATGATTTGGAATAAGGTCTTTATCTTCTATTACTGGTTTTAACCGTTTCAATAACAGTTTTTCGAATAGCTTTGATAACACGGGCAACAGAGAAATAGGTCTATATGATGATGCTTCATGGGGTGGTTTTCCAGGCTTCGCAATCATAATGACTTCAGCGACCTTCCATGGCTCAGGTACATATTTTAAGATAAATGCAGCATTGATAAGCTTGGTCAGCTTTACTATGGCTTTGCGTGGAAGATGTTTTAGAATTTCCCCTGTAATGAGGTCGTAACCCGGAGACTTTTTCAAGCTAATGTTATTTTGGATTTCTCTCATTACTTCTTTAGGAGTCACAAGCTTAATTCTTTGGTTTTGTGACAATCTTTCACGCTCAAGTATTTCTATCGAGCTTTCGTTGGGTTGAAAAGTTTCTTCTAAGTGTTGAGCAAACCTTATCGCTTTTTGGTCATTGCTTATGGCCCATTTTCCGTCGCTATCTCTGATGGGCGGTATTTGTTTTATTGGCCTTTTTAGATTTCTTGTAGCTTTCCAAAGGGAGTAATCAGTTGATTTGTCATTGGTTAGCTGCAGAAGGTTGGTATTCAGAGATTCAGCCTCAAACTGTAGAATATTCCTCTTTAACCGTTTAGTTAGATTATTTAGTAATGTTTTATCCCTCGGGCACCTTGTTTGTTGCCAAAGCTTCCTTTGTTTCCTTTTCTCAAATAGTAAATCTACAATTGCCTTAGGATAGATAAATCCTTTATATTTACGTTTTAATTGCGTTGTGTTGTTCCACGCATATTGTTGGATATTAACAATATATTTGTTTACCTCTGAGTCAAGCTGATCTTGCTTTTTTATCGGAGTTTTAAGGTCGATAATATTATCTAGATCAAGGGCAAAACCTTTCCAATCTGTGAACTTATTAACCAGGGTTAAGTGGCTTTCTTTGAGTAGGATTTTTTGACTCATCATTAGTATAATAGAAGAGTGGTCCGAGTTCATATGAAAACCTTCCTCCAAACTGAGGTAGTTGGCGGATATATTTTTGCATATGAAAAAATCTATAAGATCCGGAATTTTCTGTTGGTCAGTGGGCCAGTACGTTGGTTTACCCGTGCTCATAACTACTGAATGTATTTCTTTAACTGCACTTAAGAGCTGCCTACCCTTAGTTGTAGTAAGTCTTGATCCCCAATGCGTGTGCTTAGCATTAAAATCGCCGCCTAGGATAAATCTCGGGCCTAATAGTTCAAAAAGATGTAAATATCGCTCTTTTCTTATCATATGCCGTGGAGGGCAGTATATGGCTGCAACAGACACGTGACAATATTTGGTTTTAACAGATATTGCCATAGCTTGTATGTCTTGTTCTTCATATTTACACTGCACGTAGTGACTAATGTTGTCTTTGATTATAACCGCACTACCTCCTCTGGCAGAGTTGTCAGGGTGGAGCGAATTATATACCATGTATCCTCTAAATTTGACAAAAGATTGCTTAGTGAAGTGCGTTTCGGAGACCAAACACACGTCTATATTTTCTGTGTCTAGGACCGCCTGCATTTTGATGTTTGAGGAGCCCATTAGAGTTCCATGCCATTATTTTAAGAGTATTAATCATTTTGGATTATTTAAAACAGCTGTTTTAGTGCTGGATTCTAGTTTCTCTAATCTCTTGTCAAATGAAGTAATAGATTTTAAGATCTGATTAATCTTATCCTCTAGATTCAAGGGCTGTGATCTTTGTTTTGCAGCTTCCGCATAGGATCCAATGTTGGTAACTTGTATGGGTTTTGCAGTTGACTGGACACTTGCCTTCTGTGCCTGTTTATCAAGATTTTGTACGGGAAGAGATTGCTGGGTAGTTGGTACCACAAGTTTCTTTTTATAATTTTTATTTTTCATCATTTGAATCTGTTTAGCTACTTCACACCCTCTATAGTTGGCAGGGTGAGGAAGACCACAGTGAACACATTTTGGCTTCTCTTGCGGAGATTTGGTACAATTGGCTGTAAGATGCTTGCCAGTGCATTTTACACACCTTGGCTCTTTTCTGCAGTATTTATGAGTATGCCCATACGCCTGGCATCTCTTGCATTGGGGAATGAGTTTAGGATTTTTGAGTGGGTGTATTTCAATTTTACACCCTAAAATGTACTTTATGCCATAGATTTTGTTGACATCTTCATCATTATGAAATGATAAAACATACATATTGAGTGGTTCTTTACTCTTCCAGCTCAATTTGTTGTCTACTTTTTCTATTTTCAGTCCTTGTGATGTTAGATCGTCTTTGATACGATCAGGTTGGCAAGAGGAATGTAATTTCTTCACAACAACTCTAATTGGTCTAACCTGCTTATTCTCGTACGAATGCCAATGGTGGTCTTTTTCCGTCAAAAGCCTGGCAATTATTCTATAAGAGTCTTCTGTTTTGGCGTTCACCTTCACACAATCCCCATTCATCATTTTAGCGGTAAATGATTCAGCTGGTATTGTTTCCGTTAGCGAGTCGTAGAACGTTTGGTAGTTCTTAACCCGGTCTATTATAATTGGCGGCGGTGGGGGCACCTTTTTGACAGAAGTCTCTTTCGCATTTTTTTGGTGTTCTTGTTGGGCACTTATTCCGGGTTGTTGTTTTGGAGAAAGGGAGGTGTTAAGCTTCCTCTTTTTCCTGCTCTTGGCCCTAATCCACTCAGTCTCTTTAGCGAGCTCATCCTCGTCTGTGCAATATTCTACGTCACTTTTAGTACGCTGGGCAAATATTGCTCTCTCGCTTTCCTGTTTTTCTAAGGGTTCTCTAGTTTCTTTTTTTTCCTTCAAGCAATTTAATTCTCCTTGAAGGACTTGTACTTGGTCCTGCAAGCTATTAATATGATCATTAAGTTTACGTACCATAAGTTGCAGGTTTTCTCTATCCGTTTTCTCCTGGATGTAACAGTCATACAACCGTTTTTCCAGGTCAGTTTTTATCTTAAATGACTGTGCAGCCATTATTTAGTTGTTAGGACGAGTTATCCACCTAAACAATAACTTATTGTAAACACTTCATGACTTCCGCACTTGTAACTAGGTCATGGCAATGACACCGATAGATCGACGTAGGTACACCGCGGCGACGCGACGGTGTTGTGCTGCGTCTGCAAAATACTCTTAACTAGAGCATGCGCGCGCGATCGTACGTCCGTTCACTATTGTAATTAAACAACGACTGAAGCAAAGTTATGAAACTCATTTTGTTTTGATAAATATCTAGGTCAAACATAGTGGTCTAAGTAAGTGTGGGTGTGCTACAAAACTCTGCCTACTCCTTCGGGGATATAGGGGTGATGCTATTTCATGTTACGTATTGTTAAAAGTCTGTGTTCCTCAACGTAATCACTAAAAGGACCCGTTTCATGTGTAAAAATAAATAATAATATTTGACGATTTAAAAAAAAAAACAGCATTGATAACCGTTATGTGGACTTTGACAAAAAATTATAAATAATTAGTACTAGAACAACCTGTAAGGCTATTACGGTTTTCCTGCCGTTTAAGAGATAATTAGATTATTCATACTAGCTTCATACATTTTTTTCGTAAAAGAATTATAATTCCTATTATTTATTCTTTATTGTACAACAAGACATTACATTTTAACAAATTGATAGTAAAATTCATGTACAAAGGCGAGCTTAACTCCAAATGGAATTTTCTTCCAGCAAACCTTTGACTGATAGAGATCATAATAGAGGGCAGTAATCCAGTGTACAATATATATACCTTTAAAATAAGATGAAACTATTTACATAATAATACATAAAACACCTACTTATGTTCCTTCGTTTTTGTGCAGAATTAACTCGGGCGTCACTTTTGTATATAGTAATAACTAATAGAAGCGATATCAGGCAAAAAATCTGGTAGGTACTTGCAAAATAAAATCCCTATCTAAGGCCGGACCCCGAACAAAACGCCGCGCAAGCCATTTTTCGTGCTGTTTTCAGGAGCTATCTCTCGTTATTTAAAAAGAAATATCAATTAATAAAAATACATTAAATTTCTACATAATATTGATTCTAAAATGGTAGAATTCGTTTTTTTAATGTTATTTATTTATTTATATACACTTTATTGTACACCATAATAAACAAGAAAAAGAAACTTAATACTAAAAACATACAATGGGCGGCCTTATCGCATACTGCGATCTCTTCCAGGCAACCTGGAATGGACAGAGATTACCTGGACATGACATGGGGTTGTCATTGGTGCGACAATACCAACAATGAACTTAATGTAGATACAATAAAACTTTCTAGAAACACAAATAAATACATATGCTAAATAATAGATACATAAATACATACATACAAATATATAAGCAATGAAAATAAATGATGTACGATATTCATAGCACATTATGTCTAAAAACAAAGAGCACAATCACAGCGATAGGTAATGTTCTTTGATGAGTTTTTTAAATACAAGCAACGACTGAGCACGTTTAATTGGTTCAGGCAATGCATTCCACAGACGAGCAGCCTGGACAGTAAAAGTCGCAAGTTATCTGATGACCTTAGAGATTTCGTGTGGGAATCGCAGATAAACTGAAAACGGTCTTTGAGGTAAAGAGGGGTAGAAGGAGTAAAGAGCACATTAAACAAAAGAGAAAGAATGTGAGCATTCCGGCGAAGGCGAATTGGCAACCACTTGAGCTTTACACGAAATTGAGAAACATGGTCATATTTGCGCAAACCAAATATGAACCGTATACAAACATTTTGAAGCCGCTCAAGTTTATCGAGTTGTTCTTGAGTAAGGTCAAGACAGCTGGCATCAGCATAATCAAGGATGGGAAGAAGAAGAGATTGTGCAAGCGCAATCTTAGTGGCAGTCGGAAGAAAATTACGCAGTCTCCTCGAAGTTGCAGCAGATGAAAACAACTTACGGCTGACTTCTGGCAGTTGAGCAGTCCAAGAGAAGTCCTTGTCGATGAATATCCCCAAGTTTCTAACTTTCTCACTGAAGGGAATAACTGATTTGTCAAACATAACTTGGGGAAGACACGTCCAGTCGATCCTAGAAACCATTCTAGAACTGCCCACTACAATTACCAATGTTGTATATATTTCATTAAACTCCTTCCAAAAAAAACATAAAAATGAAAAATAATTATTGATGGCATGCATCTCCTCGTAAAGTGTTCGTTTATTATTTTTTGTACTAACACTAATGGATAGACAATTTAATAATAACGGACATTTTTGTAGTAAAATATTTTTCAAAAGACCAAAATTCGATTTATAAAGATTTTATTCTAAAATCTGGGCGTATTCACTACTGTAATTCATGCGCCACTAGTGCCGCTAGACCAATAGGAATGCTCATATCTCATGCCGATTTTTACCTCAGGGTACCGACTTAAGTCTATGAAAGCCGATTTTCAGCCCATTCGTGCGGCGCGGCGGCGCGGCACGCCACTGCAACGTGTCTAGGCGCGCTCCATTCGAACGGCTTATATTCTACATTTGGTACGGAACCCTAAATGTGCACTTGGCCGGTTTTGTATTCCTTTAGACTTAAAACCTGTGTGACAGACGACGGAGAAACGGACACGAGAGTGACAATCGTCCCGTCCCGTTTGGACCCTTC
This sequence comes from Orthosia gothica, assembly GCA_949775005.1. Classification (NCBI taxonomy): domain Eukaryota; kingdom Metazoa; phylum Arthropoda; class Insecta; order Lepidoptera; family Noctuidae; genus Orthosia; species Orthosia gothica. Next base: position 9,579,559 of record OX459044.1, read on the forward strand.
CCTTGGACCCTTGGTACGGCACCCTATAAATGCTCTTGCGAAGCAAGGCGAAGCCAAATAAAAATATGATTAGGTAGGTACCAGTGCAATTTTCGAGCTCGCTACTTTTACTCTTACATCTTAGTAACTCTTGTTTGGGACGTTGAAAAGAAAACCAATCCGAAGTGCTACAAATATCGAGTTATAAATATAAAATGGCAGGGAGTGACTTGCACACTTAAAAATTATAAAAATGGTGGCATGCTATTGAATTTACAGCAAGATTTATAAACTAATTGTCACTTTCTTATTAAATCAATTGCAAGTTTGTTGCTAAATAAAAAATCGACTTTTGGTTAGGTTTCAATCTTGATGATTGTAATATAGGTACCTAATAAAAGGAAAAAATAAAAGTTTTATTTATTTTATACATAATTTATTAAAATAAAATCTTAACAGAACCTCCAGACGGACGTAAACAATATTAATCCTAACACAACAGTATTTAAAATATAAAATTAAAATGAATGGATACAAAATGAACTAAACTCTATTTGCGATAACATTTACGTTTAAATTAGCCCATTTTACAGCCCGTTCAACCGATTTTGACTTCTATTGCGTTAATGATACGACAAATGGTAGCTGTAGTAAACAGTTGGTTTTGGTAACAGGTTTATGCTTTTTATGTCATCCTTATGTTTACGGGATAGAAGTCAAAATCGGTTAAACGGACTGTGAAAAGATTTGGAAACATGTCTAATCTTATTTAAAATGGAGTATAGGTACAATTTAACATAAAACAAAACACTCGCATCTGATTATTGGTTTGTCTATAAATATACAGAAAAAGTATCAAGAACTCTCGAATAAATTGATTTTAACTTTTTCATTCCTTCGGGTAGGTATGTAGACCAGTAGTCGATCTTGAAGCTTAAACCGTAGTTCAAGCTAGCTGAGGTCGGTCCGTGGATGGGTGACCAGTTATCATACCGAGATTCCTCCGTGCCTTGCACAGCTCCTTAAGCCATTGGTCCTGGATCTCATTTTTAGATCTGACACCAGTCTTGCTAAGGGGTATCGAGTTACTGGGCAGTAGAGGTCAAATATGTAGGCAGGCGGACTATGTAAAAACCTGGTACCTACTCAGCTGCATCCGGTTATACTGGATATAGGCAGATTGACTCCTTTCAATTTTTCCTTTCCTTCTCCTCATCTTCAGGTACATCAAAATCTATGCGCCTCTTTCTTAGGACCACCCCTTTAGTATGGCGGTGTTTTGGTGTCATCCACATATCTTTTGATAGATTCTTCTCAGGAGTCGCTTTTTGATCTGTGGAGTCCGAAGACTCTGAATCCGGTGTCAGTGTAATATTTAGCTTCTTCACGTGAGGCGTCCCTTTTCTGTCTAGAAAAGAAGAAAATTGTATCAATATCTTGCTGTAGCGTTATGTATAGGCTGCATGAAAAATACCCAGTTAGAAGTAAAATATCAAAATTTATAAACCCCCCGGCACATTTATCTTGCGAAAACACCCCGATTCAAACAGTAAAACGCCCATAACTTTGGAACGGTTGAACCGATTTCATTCAAACATAGCTAAGAACACTCGACAAAATCACCTTTCAAACAAAAAATAAACTAAATCAAAATCGGTTCATCCGTTTAGGCGCTATGATGCCACAGACAATTTATAAACTTACCATTACAATTTTTCTTCAATTTTTTCCTGTTCACAAATTCCTCGAATTGCTCAAAGAGCTCTGCTGATACACAACACACAACTTCTTCCATTATTTTAAATAATTTATATTTTTTTAGAACGGACAGTGTACGTTGACCACTGTGACTATCACTGGTTGAAATCAAGAATGGTTATGGCTAAAACATAAAATTGGGATTCTTTTATAGGAGCCTGTAAGGGTAAGTTCTAATTAGTTAATAGCCATAATTAAGGATTTTATTGTTCCGCAAATTGTAATAAGGACCTATGTATTGTCATACTGTTAGGCACCTACCTGATAAGTCAATATAATACGTTAGGTACTTAACTAATTACCTTCTTAATAAATAACTGTATCATTATTTTAGTGGGTATTGGTGATGTAAACAAATTTAGCAACTGTAATTAGTTGTTTTTAAAAGTAAATATTTTTGTCAGTATCTAAGTCATAAATGGAGCTCTTTGCCTTTGCCTGAAGCTACATTCAGGCAAAGGCAAAGAGCTCCATTTTCAAATTCAATAGCACCATTTTCCATTTAATTTCTTATTCCTAATTATATTGTTGCGAATTAAAAACGTTTGTGCAGTTTGTTACGTAAGTCATTTTCATCCTCCTGCCGCTGTTCCGATTTATTTGGTTTCAGCGGATTTCCTATATCTTCTTTTTAACCGACGAAAAAATCCAAAAAAACACTATAAAGTGAAAAATAACTCTATTTTTGGCAGTCGGTGTTCCTGTTTTCTTTTCTTCGTTTTTCGACAGAGACTTCCGAAATTGAAGTAACTTTTCACTTTGTGGTGTTTTTTTTGGAAGTTGTTTTATTTTTTTTGTTGTACCTATGTAACGGACAAGTTCTATAATAAGGTAGAATAGATTACCCGAATAACGCCTAACTTGAACATAACCGGTGGAATGAGAGTGTACCAGGGTGAACTGTCACATCTGCGTATCCGTTTAGTGCATACTGGCGTCATGGTTTGTTATGAAATGGTGTAAACAATAAACAGACATGCGATTGCAGCAATCCCGAGAGATTTTCCGTCATTTATTGAAGAGTTCTGTTCTATATCTTCGAAGTTCTTCAATTACCAAATTTAAATGGGACCATTTCGGCATAAACTTATTTGGAACAAAAACATGAAAATCCGTTTAAATATGACGGAGTTATGCCGGAAAAAAATGTAATACTATCATCCGAATTGAGAACCTCTTCCTTTATGGGAAATTGTTTAAAAAAAGGAGGTGCTTCTCAATTTGACATCTATATTGTTTTTTTATGTATGACCACGCATAACTTTTTATAGAGTGGTCCGATTTAAAAAAATCGTTTTTTATTTGAAAGAGTATACCTACCAGGGTGATTGCGAAAGACTCAGCATCCGCGGAACTTCAGCATCATTTCAATTACAGCATCAGCATTGATAGATACTGATTATTAATGCTGAAGTTCGAGTCGTGATATGACTGCAGAGGGAGGGAGTGCTTATGGCATCTGGGGGTGACCATTAGCTCTTAGAATAAGGTGGAAGGTGGATAATGGTATGAATGTTAGGTGGACTAATGGAATGGAAGCGAGAGATGATTAAGTATTTTATATACTCTCATATCGTAAAGTTTCAATTACGAAATCAAAATAGTAACTTAATAACAGACTTTATCCACAGACAACTCTGATCAAATTAAAAAGATTACTTCATACAATAATAATTTTATAAACTTACTTTATTTCACGCTTAGGTTCCTATAATTTTCATAGAACATCTTGTTCCGAATAGTATAAACAACACTTCTTATTTGGAGTGTTACAATTTTCAAGGATTAGCTTACTTGTCTGGCACTTGTGCCCCTACCCCCCGAAACAAATCCTGTATCCGCCCCTGGACACAATGTACTGTCATGTTGCTAAAGCCAATGACTCTTTTGTAATAATAATTTAATATGACGGCAATATCGCAACATATGCAATTTAGATACTCGGACTATTGAACTCCATATAAGATAGATGGCGTTGTGCATTTCGCGTCATTTTCTGAATGGTGGTGTTAAGATTTTCCGCGGCAGAATGACCAAAAAAAAATGCTAGATAGTTAGGGCCCTAAAACCCACCCGCCGCGCCCCCATGCGGACGCAGCAAACCAGGACGTTCAACTCTATATGTCAAATGAACGATATACATACCTTGAAGGGCTAATTCACGTGTAGCTAGAGTAAAAATAATAATTCGGGACCAAAAGAGAGAGAGAGACTAAAAAAATACGTTTTATGAGATTTTAGGTATCTAATCATGTTAATCATGTTGTCAATAATGACGTTGATATGCGTGCAATGTGGTTTGAAATTTCGGTGCCGCTATTTCCCGTCTAAATAGCCTAATGATACACGTTGTGGCCTACTACACATAAGGTTGCGAGTTTGAGTCCTAGCTATGGATAGGTATTTTTAACCGACTTTCCAAAAAGGAAGATGTTCTATGATCGTCATGTTTCTTTTTGTTTTTTTTTTGTTCACTGATATCTCCGTCAATTGTAGACCGATTTTGATTTTTTTTTTTTAAAGGGTCCATTTTAATTTGGTGAAGATTTGATGTAGAACTTCGGAGATATACAATAGAACTCTTCAATAAATGACGGCATTGCTGCAATTATATGTCTGTTTATTACCATTTCATAACATAACCTCACGCCAGTACGCTCTAAAGGGGTACGCCGTACGCAGATGTTTACAGTTCACCTTGGTACACCCCCATTTCACCGGTTATGTTCAAGTTTCATGATATTTGGGTAATCTACTCTGGCATTATTATAGGTATCTTACTAAAGAACTTGTCTATTAGGCACAAATAAAAGTGAAAATAAAAAAATGTTCATAACGAAAAAAATTGATACCTGCTGAAGACACCGACTTTCAAAAAGAATGTTATTTTTCACTTTGTATTGTTTTTATTTGGAAGTTAGTAGTATTTTTTATGTTTTCGTTTCAGTGTGGTGTTCTGGAGTGCTAACTGCTACTAGATGGCGCACAGCAAATCTGTCCTTCCTTTTTTGTATGAAGTCAATATTCTTCTTCCTAGAGTAAATAGTATCCGTGCAGTGAACGTTCGATCTAGGTAGGTAGGTCTTGCTAAGTCTAGGTAAGTAGGTTAGGTACAGGTAGGTAGGTAAGTAGGGTTGGGTAGGCAGTTAACGGGAGCGAAGCCGCGGGCAGGGCACAGCTAGTCAATAATACATATATAAATAATGATACGGTAATTTACTAACCAGTTATTAGGTTAGGACTGTATCATATTGACTCAGCAAGTGTCATTAGGCGTTAGTTACTTATTACATTTTACAAAACGATAAAGTTCTTAATTATGGCTCATAATCACACAGCTTACTACACCAAGCAGCCAGTCTCAACTTAACGCATATACAAGTAGCTAGTTGCTTCTTTTTACTGTGACAGTCGCATATAGTTTGTGTTCCAGCATGTTTTTTGCAATGCGAGTGGCAATTGAAAGGGCAAGGGAAGAGGCGATGATACCAGGCAGGGCGGGTGGCACACGCACCTTGCTTGGCGAGGTCTCAGTTATTCGCGCAAATGCGCATTCAAGTTTGAGCGCATTTAATATTATCATATTTAAATAAAAATTCAATTTCTTTATTAATTGAATGTATCATTTTAATTATAAATCAATATTTTTTTATGTATTGCCATCAGTTAATAAAAATGTGCCTTCCTTTGCATTTAAAAATTAAAATATTTTTAATAATCAATTTTTTTTGTCTATATGAATTGCTTTGTAAGTTTTTAATAATTATTTAGTTAGCATAAGTGTAATTGACTTTGGTAGAGTTGAATTAAATCAAAGAATATTTTTAGCAATATAATATTAATACAAGGAATGGGGGAGGGCATTGCCTAGGAGTGGGGACGGGTCAAGCTGATTAAAAAATACAAATATAAGTTTGTCTTCGAATTATTGTTTGAATTTTGATTCAATTCAACAAAGCTGCAATAATACCAAAGTATTATTACTGTAGTTATAATGTATGTAAGTTTGATTATCCTACTTATTGTAATATTTTGTCATAACCGTAGTTCCGAACAGAACCAATATCAGGGCTAACTTAAGTTATCTGTGTTTAGTTGAATTGATAGAAAAAAAACTTAAGTAACTACTTGATCGAAAGATGTTCGGAATCCCGAAGACTGCAGGAACTCCAGGGGTCATTCGTTCTGTCCCGGGGGTAAGAAGCCGAAGTCGGCCCAACTGATATCTACAGACAAGGAAACGGACCTTCAAAATTACGGAACCAAAAGGGTCTGAAATACCAGAAGAAATCGAACATTCTAAAGAACAATTAGGAAGAATAGTCATTACGTACCAGTTTTGATACATGACGCAGAAACTCTTGTCAGCGATAAGGTTATTTATGATTAGCTTGTCTCCAGTCTTGGCAGGACCGCCCAGTCCTCCAGTCTTTCACACGGTAACTGTGGCAGACCATGGCAGTGGAATAATAGTTGGTATCTCTGACAGAGCTCAGTAGCAGAGACATGCAGTCCGCGAGCTCCGGCGCCCTCGTGGACTTGTATATCACGTACCCTCGGCCTAACGACGAGGAATGTGCCATCCCCGCACAAGAATTGACATGGCCGTGGTCATACTGTTGCTGGCCATTATAAAACACACGTTTAAACAGTAAATATAAAAAATACCAATAATTAATTAAGTAGATAATTTCAGAGCCAAACATTTTTTATAAAATCCAATCTGTCAGTACCAGAAAAATTGTCTTCTGTTTTCTTGACAAACGAACTATAAAATTTTAATAAATGTAACCAGCCTGCTTTGGCAAATTAAAAAAAACCGGCCAAGTGCGAGTCGGACTCGCGCACGAAGGGTTCCGTACTTGGTAAATTGCGGTTTACGATTTATGACGTATTAAAAAAAACTACTTACTCGATCTCGTTCAAACCAATTTTCGGTGGTAGTTTACATGGTAATGTACATCATATATTTTTTTTAATTTTATCATTCTCTTATTTTAGAAGTTACAGGAGGGGCACATACATTTTACCACTTTGGAAGTGTCTCTCGCGCAAACTATTCAGTTTAGAAAAAAAATATATTAGAAACCCCGATATCATTTTTGAAGACCTATCCATAGATACCCCACACGTATGAGTTTGATGAAAAAAATCATTTTTAGTTTCAGTTTCAAGTATGGGGACCCCCAAAATTTATTGTTTTTTTTCTATTTTTGAGTAAAAATCTTAATGCGGTTCACAGAATACATCTACTTACCAAGTTTCAACAGCATAGTTCTTATAGTTTCGGAAAAAGTGGCTGTGACATACGGACGGACAGACAGACAGACAGATAGACAGACAGACAGACAGACGGACAGACAGACAGACAGACAGACATGACGAATCTATAAGGGTTCCGTTTTTTGCCATTTGGCTACGGAACCCTAAAAAGGCTAAAGCAAAGCATCTTGTAGCGATCACGCTACAGGTACTAATTACAATTTAAAGAACAATAAAATCCTTAATTATGTTATATTAACTAATTAGAACTTACCTACTCTTACAGGCTCCTATAAAATGGTCCCAATTTTTAGTTTTAACCTTATCCATTCTTGATTTCAACCCAATTTTCAACCATAGATAGTCGCAGCGTTCTAAAAAAAATATAAATTATTTAAAGACAATGGAAGAAGTTGTGTGTCAATTCGAGGACTTTGTGAACTGGAAAAAAGAAGACAGAAATGGTGGCGTAGGTACCATTTCTGTCTGGAAACACACAGGTGAAATTTTCGCAATTTATGGCCAAAATTTGTGAAAATTAAGTTTATCTTATTCGAAAGTACCTTATTTACCATCCTGATATGATGGCACCATAAACCCATATGGTGCTATCTATTAATAACTAGCAAAACGTTCGACACTTTTTATTCTACGACACACATTTTGATAGTGTTTGTGTAGTGGAATAATTTGTTACGGTTTTCAATAATACTTTTAAGTCACGTTTAATATTTGCTGAGTGTATATTTAAATTAAATATTATGGATTCCATACCTTCAGTTAAATGTCTTTTTTAACCAATAACTAAAACGTTTACATCACTTATGAAAGTGAAGATATATCCAAGGGCGGATTTAGAGAGGGGGGGGACGGGAGCACGTGCCCCCCCCAGACGGTTTTTGTGTACTGTGGAGATTCCATCACAGTACATACTTACATGCAAATCAAATTATCAGAGTTGTTAAAATATATGAACAAAATAACAGAAAGAAACAATTTCACCGCTGCACTGGAGGATATCTTCAAGGTTCTGGACTGGAGAGGCCTAAGCATCAACGTCAGCGGCGAGCACATCACTCACTTTCGGTTTGCCGATGAAAAAGCTGTCATGGAGACCATGGAGGACCCCAGTACAACGCTCGATGACCTCAGAGAGCTTCCGAAAAATTGGGTCCAAAAATGAACATGGACAAAACCAAGGTGATTTTGTCCATGTTCATTGAGGCTGAACGCCCATGTCGCACCCACTCCTATCAAGGTTGGTGACTCCACAGCCGTGATGACCATGTCTACCTGGCTTAGTGTGTTAGTTTCAATCTTGCTGATTGTAGGTATTATAAGGAAACAATAAAAGTTATTTATTTATTTTATACATAGTTTATTAAAATAAAAATTTACAAAACTTCCAGACAGACTTAAACAATATTACTCGTACGACCTGCTTACATCAGTAGGTATATCAAATATAATAACTTAAAATTAAAATAAATTCAAAATAGTTCATTTTGTATCCATTCATTTTAATTTTAAGAAAAAGAAAAATATACAGAAAAAGTATCAAGACATCTCGAATAAATGGATTTTAACTTTTTCATTCCTTTGGCTAAGTAGTAGAGCAGTAGTCGATCTTCATTGACTCCTTTCAATCTTTCCTTGCCTTCTCCTCATCTTCAGGTACATCGAAATCTATGCGTCTCTTTATTAGGACCACCCCTTTAGTGTGACGGTGTTTTGGTGTCATCCACTCATCTTTTGATAGATTCTTCTCAGGAGTCACTTTTTGATCTGTGGAGTCCGAAGACTCCGAATCCGGTGTCAGTATAATCTTTAGCTTCTTCACGCGTGGCGTCCCTTTTCTGTCTGGAAAAGAGAAAAAGTGCATAAATATCTTGTTATAGCTTTATGTATAGGCTGCATGAAAAATAATCAGTTAAATTGTTACGTTTACAATTTATAAACTTACCATTACAATTTTTCGTCCCTTTTTTTCCGTTCACAAAGTTCTCGATTTGCTCAAAGAGCTCTGCTGATACACAACACACAACTTCTTCCATTATTTTAAATAATTTATATTTTTTAAGAACGGATAAAGTACGTTGACTACTGCGACTTTCACTGGTTGAAATCAAGAATGGTTATGGCTAAAACATAAAATTGTAATACTCTTATAGGAGCTTGTAAGGGAAAGATCTAATTAGTTAATAGCCATAATTAAGGATGTTATTGTTCTGGCAATTGTAATTCGTACCTATGTATTGTCACACTAATAAGTACCTACCTGATATGTCAATATATTATGTTAGGTATTTAACTAATTAACTTTTTAATAAATTACTGTATCATTATTTTAGTGGGTATCCCGTATCGGTGATTTAATAATATTTAGCAACCGTAATTAGTTGTTTCTAAATAAAATATTTTTGTCAGTAAGTCAAAAGGTATTTAGGGCTTCCGGCTAAGGCAAAGAGCTCCATTTTCAAAGTCAATAGCACCATTTCCCATTTAATTTTAAATTCCTAGAAGCTGCATTACTACGATTAGAAATGTTTGTGTAGTTTGATACGTAAGGCATCTTCATCCTCCTGCCGATATCCCATTGTATTTGGTTTCAGCTGACTACCTATAGCTTCTTTTTCTCCAACATGCTTGGGAATTTGAGCATTATTTTGACAACCTTCTTCGAGATAAATATACAATGCTATACTGGCCAAATACCGGCCGGCAAAAGTTGTATGAAAATCCATATCATTTAGCGGCCAAATAAATTACATAGTCATTGGTCTTTGTATCGTTTTAATTAACTATAAATAAAATAAATAAATAAATAAATAATAGTAAACTCATATCTGTCGCGTAATTTAAAATGGAACGATCTTTTGTTCCATTTCAACCAAGGAGGTAACTTATCAATGGTTTTATTTAAATTTCGAACTGGCTTGCAAATAGAAAGCTATATAATGAAAAAAACATGTGAACACTTTAACGCAGGAAAAAATATTGTTGTTCGTCATTGATTTTGAAATGTCATTGTTTTTGACGTAATGAGTTAAAGGCACTACTTAGTTTTAATTTCCGCACATTATTTAAGAAATGTAGGTACAAAACAAGCCTTGGCCACAACTATAGGTATTGATGGACTTAAGTATTTACACGATCATCCATCGGGTCCGTGGCTTACGCCCCCAGTGGTCGATCTACCTGTGGCTGACGCCCCCGATTCGATTAATTTTATATGATTATTTTTATGTGCTTTTTCGCTTAGTACAGTAAATGAGAAAAGTGTTTCACCGTAATGAAGTATTTTTCCTTGCTAAACAAAAGTTATCTATCGAATAGCAGAGAGAATAGATCGCCACGTAAACTGTTCGCGACGATACGTCACCTTTAGATAGGTTGTCATAATGTAAAATATAAATAGTATTGACAGACACACGTCTGCTCACCCCAGAGCGCCATCGCATACTAAGCGATGTCGGTAGGTGAAAAAACCTTTTATAGTAAAGCTCGTAACTAATTTTTGCTCATGTTTTTGAGACACTAAAATTATATTTTATGTGTCTATCAGTAGGTAATAGAATTATATAGTCTAATAACAATAAATTAGAAGCTTTAATATGCATACTGATTGTGTTATTACGGAAAGAAACAAGTATTTAACTCCGTAAAAAACAACCGTCCTCAACGAGCGTTTAGTTCACAATGACCTGTAAGAGGGCGGCACCTTATATTTATACTAAAACCAGTTTTTGTAGAATTTGATAACTTTAAACTCATGTTTTGGGGGCTTTTACATAGTTTATAGTGTGAATATAGCGCTTATGTGTTAGAATTATACATAAGGTACCTTAGTTATATGATAAATGTATAGGTTTAAGGAAATAAAAATATTTTGTTTACTTATTTTAGACCCCCCGTTTTGAGCAGGGTATCAGGTGGTGCTATAGGTATTCTATTCACCAACCAATCAGATTGCTTCCTTACACATAATTGTTTTGTTAGGAAACACCACCTAGGTGTTCTAGATAGGATGGCTGGATACCATGACTGAGAAATTATACATAATAGCAGTACATGGCCAGTCATAGTGCATTTTCACTCTAAAAAGGGAAATATACATACATTTTACTCAAGTAAGTGTTTGGAAAATTCGATACAAGCCATTTAGCGCTTCTAGGTGACCTAGAATTTTGTCTAGGCCCTATAAATAGATAGCACCTGTGTAATTCTAGTACATAGACATCACTTGCTTGAAGTGATGTGTCTGTGTATGCCGGCATGGACGTTTCTATGCGTCTGCCGACGGGTCACTACGTCCAGGGACACTTGGTGCCTGGTCAGTTATAGATATGCTGTCTGAAGCATTACCTTCGTGGACCCACAGGCGGGCGTCTAGACTCAGTCATGACACAAAACTAGTATATAGGTGTATATAACGCACACAGACACATTAAAGCTGTGAGACGACTTAGAATTTAGTATTCGGCCGCTTCCCGGCACCTTAAGCTGCGGAAAGGCTGGTGGTACACCCATCAGGGTACCGCCGTCAGACAGCCTAGTTTTCCAGCTACCCAACCACACTTCCGGAAGGAGCTTAGCTCTGGTGGTTGAGGAGTTAAGCGACCTGATATGGTGCGAGGTTACATGGATTTGCTATGTAAACAAACTTGTAACAAACGATAACTCATCGGGGGTTGGACATGTAGCTACCGGACTTCTACCTTGGGATAGCCCATCACGAGGGCTACCCGGGTGTGAATGTAACTTGAAAATCCACCCAGCAGTCTGAGTAGGAATCGAGTTTATGTGCCAAGATCAGGGGCATAAGCTAACTTCTCGCACCATTTCGCGGCTGTACGCCTGAATGTTTTGAATATAACTGTAACACTTATGTGTGTCAACGGCCCAGTAGGAGGGCTCCAAGTCCCTCGCTGGTACCCTAGAGCTAACATGTCTAGTTTTAGGAGAAACTCGATTGTAAAGCTTCAAACTGGCGGGAATTCCCTTTCTTCGACATTCTCCTTACGAGAACTCCCTGATGGTAGGGGCTAGGGACCTGGATCAAAGACCGGAGGGAAGGTCTCCTCGAGACCTATCCAAAAGTACAAGTTTCACCAGAATCGGTCCAGTGGAAGGGTAGTTCCTGTCAGTTTCAAGCTACGAGTCTTAGCGTATATTTTTTGAAAAATAAAAGTTTTTGCGGTCGGAATGTTGTGGTCCTCGTCGCAGTCGAGTTCGCCTCTTTAATAGTGCGCAGGCGCGTGAACATTTCGTAGCCATTATTTCACTTAAAGTATTTCCACGCATCATTGCGCTTCGAGGACCATGAAGGAACATCGCTTCTGGCCATGAACAAATAGTTTTATTTAACCTGGACATCACGTTTTTCACCTCAACCTACTTGGCAGCCTTCAAGTGTCTCCAAGGTCCATAGTTACCAGATGACAACTGAACAATAGGTGCAAGGGGCGTCAACGCGTTCAAGCAGGAGCCTTACAACCTCCTGATTGCCTGTCGGTCTTGGACGATCACGTCCGTCCCGTACATGTGCTGGTCCTGTCGAGCCGTATATTGGTAACCTACGGACCATTTGCTGGTCCTGTCGAGCCGAATTTTCTGGGAAACATACCAGACCTGCGGACGCTGTGAAGATATAGGCCAACGAAGAGCCTTGTTCCCGAGAACAAAGAAAACTGATGTCCCGGACGCTGTGAAAATATAGGCCAAGGAAGAGCCTTGTTCCCGAGAACAAAGAAAACTGATGTCCCATTCCTGTGAAAAAAGAAACCTGATGCCCTGGGGACACGAACGCTGCCTTGAGAACAAACAAGCCTGATGTAAAGTGACCTTATATATTGAGGTTACATTCCTGTTTCTTGGGTAATGTCAAAACGTATCGTTCCTGTGAAAACTAGTACCTGAGAACAAAGAAAACTGACGCTCACGCCTGTGAACATTCGTGAGAACAAAGAAAACTGATGCTCAAATATCTCAAGGTACCCTCAATATAAATCTGGTAAGATTACACACCACACAAATGTGCCAACTGGGGTACTAAGCGTTGCGTTCGTGAGAAAAGTTCCAGGGAAATAAGAATACTGACGTTCCATCTCGTAAACCTTACAAGTGCCAGGGTTAAGATCATGTTTCTTTAACAGTCAAAAACATAGCGTACACTCTGGGACGATAGAAACCCTTTCCTGGGTGAGATAACCCAGTTACTGGTCAGCAACCGTATTACTGGGTGATTAGCGTCGTCAAAAGGCGCAACGTACTATCGTCTCATAGTAGAAACTTCCAGAGCGACTACAGTCGTGAAGAGTGCACGAGTGGATTAGGCCCACGCGTGGACTACCTGGAAGACAACCATTTTGCTGGGACACAGCAGCCATTCCTGAGCTATTCCTGTGGTTCTACCGGCTTCCTGAGAAGCTAACCGTTCCCGTGTGATTACCGTCGCGAAAAGACGGTTTTTTGAGCTGTTTCTGTTGTGTAACCTGCTTACTGAGAATTCACAGTAATCGAAGATTACACAGAAACTGTATCCTGAAGGAATATAGCATAGCCTGAAGAGTTATCGCTAGGAAACTCATAATCGGAGTTTTCAAACAGCGTGTTGGGAGCTCGTTTAGGAGATAGAACGAACATACGACGTTCATAGAATTCCTGAAGGGTTACGGCTGAAGGATTATCGCTGAAGCGTTATCCAAGAAGAGGCTTACACACAGAAGCATATTGAATAGTCGTGTGGGCGACTTGTTCTATAAAATAGAACAAAAAAATAGTTGCTGAAATTTCCTGAAGCGTTATAGCTGAAGGCTTATTTTCGACTTAGAATTTGTTTAAAAACAAATAGTCGTTATCGAGATAGAAGCTCTCGATCGAAGTCTGGAGTTTCAAACCTGGATATCTGGAGTCTGAAGTGACTACTAACGTCAAGAGTTGGACCAACAGTTCAGTGATTGGTACCAGACCGGCTGCTCAACCTTGGAGGCTGCTGGACAAGTTGACACTTAGACAACAGTAAGTACAGTGAAAACATATGCTCATGTGCTTACCCATTTTGTGTTGAAAGTCTTATAGTGAACTTGTTTACGTATCAACATTGAAGTTTGAAGCTGATTTGGAACTTATAGTTTTGAAGACTGACTAGCGACTTATAGTTTGAAGAATAACCTGGAGTTAAGAGGGTCGGATATAACCCGGAGTTTAAACTAACCCGGAGTTTGGAGATACTTTTCGAAGTTTGAAAAAGGAAGCGAACCCTCTTCAAGCCGACGACTGAAATCGGACTTAACCCAGAGTTACCACTTAGCAGTTTTTAAGAAAAAATTAAGTTTGGACATAGCCGTTTTGAAGCTCGAAAATAGATGTCAACCAGTTCGTGTTGAAGTCTAGAGTTGGACTCAGCCGATTCAAACTGACATATTGAAGAAGTCTAGAATTGGACTCAGCCGTTTCGAGCCAACGTTTTGAAGACAAGTTGAAGATTGGACTTGTACTTGGCGTATTCAAACTGAAACTTTGAACCAATCAGGATGCCGACTACCAGATCCCAGGACAAGAGGCCTGAATCATGGACAGTCCCCATTGAGCGTCCAGGTGCGGGCGTACAACATCAGCTGCCCCCACGCTCACCGTCCACTACTGAAGGGACAGAAAAGTCCATACCAGTCAGAAGCCCACCAACGTCACAGATAGGTGACAACACGCCCACACATGAGGAGGAGGAACCACAGGAACCAAGCACACGCAGGAAGGCATCGAAATCAGAAGATTCTTCAGAAAAAACACTGAAGCCTTCTGGTAGAAAACAAAGGATCCGGGATAAGACCTTTGTTCAAGGAGAAGTAATGGCTACCCGGGGTGACGCCCGTATCGAACATACTGGACCGCCGTCAACTAGCAAGTCGACCCGGTCACGTAAGAAAATTTCAAGAGCTCGTGAAGACTTATTGAAAATAAAGTTGGAACTCGCTAAGTTAGCACTTCAAAAAGCAGAAGAAGAAGCTTCTGAGGATGAATATATGGATGACAGAAATTCTAATGAAGAGTATGTCCGTTCGTGGCTCGAAGAGGCGCCAGAGCCCACACCGTTGAGGGAGAATGACGTCGCCAAAGGGGACAATGACGATTGGACCCCGGCTGCGGCCGTCGACGCTATAGCGGACTCCCGGAAACATATCGACCATATAGAACATCCACAAGTGAAGTCTAACATCGAACCACCTAGGACAGAGCCGTCCAACGTGGAGCCGCCAAGGCAAATAGAAGCGAAAGAGTCACTCCGTCCTTTTCTAACGGAGCTGACATCCGCTATAGCGTCGCTAGCCGACAGAAAAATCGAACCATGGACGCCTAACCGATCGGCGTCGCAGGTTATCATGACTCTGCCGAATTTCGGTGGAGCTCATACAGAATGGCTATCTTTTCGAGCCATTTACGAGGCAACTCATGCCTACTTCAGCGACATAGAAAACACGGCAAGACTCAGAAGGAGCTTGCGTGGTCGCGCACTGGAGACAGTGAGCTCAGAGCTCATCGGGAACGCAAAGCCGGATGAGATCATGAGAGAATTGGAACTACAGTTTGGACGTCCTGACTCAATAGCTCAGGCCGAAACAGACCGACTTAGAGGGCTACCAAAATGCAGCGAGTCGCCCAAGGACATCTGCACCTTTGCAAGTCGAGTCAGAAGCGGAGTTGTCACTCTGCGAGCTCTCAAGAAGGGGCACTATCTGCTCAATGCCGAGCTGGTGCGCCAGCTAACTGAGAAGCTACCCAATTCTCTGCGTGTACAATGGTACAGAACGTACACGGAAAAGTACCAGTCGCTGCCGGATCTGTCACTCTTCAGCGACTTCATAACCGAGCAAGCTCACTTCTGCAGTGCATTCGCCCCGCCTGAGAACATCAAGGAAACGGATTCTCTAGCGGGAAAACGCGTCATACAACGGACGCATACAGCTACCGACAAGCCGGTAAACAAATGTCGAATTTGCGACAAAAGTGGTCACTACGCGTCTGACTGCCAAAGGTTCAGAGACGCAGCAAGTGACAAAAGATGGGAGCTAGCCAAGAATTACAACTTGTGCTATCGCTGCCTAAGACAACGTCGTGCTGGACACACTTGCAACAAGAAGCAGTGTGATCATAAGGGGTGTACAGCCACGCACCATCGACTTCTTCATAGGGGTAAGAAGCCTCAAACAGACAGGACAAGGAAGCCTGCTGTTCCAGAAGAGAAGAAGGAGTCTCAGGAGACGGTGGCCAGTTCGCGAACTGAATCGAGTCAAGCTTTCCTGAAGATGATACCGGTCCGGGTAATAGGACCGGCGGGAGAGGCAGACACATACGCACTCCTTGACGACGGATCCACCGTTTCGCTGATCGACGAAGCAATCGCTCAGCGAGTGGGAGCAGTGGGCCCAATCGACCCTCTGAAGATCGGTGCTATTGGAAACACCATGATCGACACTCCCTTATCGAGACGTATAACCGTCACTCTCACAAGTCGTATGAGAGATAGGGTGCCCTTCAAGGCGCGCACCATTTCGAAGCTCAACCTGTCACCACAGGCAGTCAGTCAAGAAGACGTAGCCCGCTGTAGGCACCTTCGAGACTTGACGTCGCAGCTTACGTATCCTGCTGGAGTGCCAAAGATACTCGTCGGCCAAGACAACTGGCATTTGTTGTTGGCCACTGAAGTCCGCAGAGGACCTAGAAGCCAACCCATCGCGTCGAAAACCATGATGGGCTGGACATTGCACGGCGCGCACACCAGAACACTGGGCCAGCAGGTGCACTATGTCAACGGGTGTCAGTCCGTTGACGCAAGGCAAGATGCGGAACTGAACGAGCAGCTCCGTGAATTCTTCGCTATCGAGTCGTTGGCTATCAATCCACGACAACCAGCTTCTGACCCCCAGAAGAGGGCAGAAGATATACTGAACCGTCACACAAGACAGTTAGGAAATGGGCACATAGAAACCGCTATGTTATGGCGGGACGAGAAAATAGAGATGCCCGATAGTTACGAGACAGCACTCAAAAGGCTAGTCTCCATAGAGAAGAAGCTGGATAAAAACCCCGCTCTTCGTGTGAAATACACACAACAGATGGACTCCCTGATGGAAAAGGGATATGCTGAGAAGGCTCCCAAGTCAAGCACGCCAGGAAAAACCTGGTACCTGCCTCATTTCGATGTCTTCAACCCCATGAAGCCAGAGAAAATTCGAATAGTACATGATGCCGCCGCAAAATCGAGAGGAAAGTCACTCAACGACTTCCTGCTAACTGGACCAGACTTGCTGCAGTCGCTGCCCGGCGTCATGATGAGATTTCGTAGACACTGCGTGGCCATCTCCGGAGACATAGCCGAGATGTTCATGCAAGTAAAAGTACGAAGTGAAGACCGAGACTCACTTCGCTACCTATGGAGAGGCAACAGAAGAGATGGAGCCCCAGAAGAATATCGTATGACGTCCATCATTTTCGGCGCGGCAAGCTCGCCGTGCACCGCTATCTTTGCGAAAAATTGGAACGCAAGAAAGCACATCGAACAGCATCCAGTAGCAGTGAAAGCTATAGTAGAGAGCCATTATATGGACGATTATCTGGACAGCTATAAAACAGTCGAAGAAGCGACAGAAGTCGCGACAATGGTGAAGAAAATACACCAACAGGCGAAGTTTGACCTAACAAAATGGGTATCAAACAGTAAGCGCCTGATAGAAAATATCGATCCGTCACAAACCTGCACTGAGGTTGTGAACATCGGAGATACAGTAGGCGCAGAGAAAATACTCGGCCTGATTTGGAGACCTAGTGAAGATACGCTAGGTTTCAACCTAACGCTTGCGAGACTGCCGCCAGGAATTTTAGAAAAGGAGGCCCCTACAAAAAGAGAGGCTCTCAAAATTGTTATGTCGTTATAACGACCCCCTAGGACTAGCCTCGCCTGTTACGATTCGAGCTAAACAAATATTGCAAGAAGCTTGGAGGCGAGGCGTCGATTGGGACCAGCTATTAGACGCTGACCTGGCATCTCAGTGGAGAAGTTGGATCGAAAACCTGCGGCAGCTCAAGGGCATCAGCATACCAAGATGTTATCCTGGTTATAGTGATGCCACAGAAATACAAATACATGTATTTACCGACGCAAGCGAGTTGGCATATGCAGCAGCTGTGTATTGGCGAGCCACCACAGCAGTAGGCACACAGAAGGTGAGCCTAGTCATGGCCAAGGCGAGAGTAGCTCCATTAAAGCTACAATCGATACCGCGCCTCGAGCTGCAGGCAGCGGTGATGGGAACCCGTCTGGCTGCAGCTGTGAAACGTGAACACGACAACAATCCATCGTCGGTCACGTATTGGACAGACAGCAAAACAGTCTTGTCGTGGATAAGAAAAGGAGCACGAACCTATAAAGCTTTCGTAGCTCATCGCATAGCTGCCATAGAAGAAGGTAGCAAAGTGGAGGATTGGCGATGGATATCCACGAAGTTGAACATCGCCGATATAGCGACTCGTGACGTGCCGCCGAGGTTTGACTCACAACACGAGTGGTTCTGTGGCCCAAGTTTTTTGTATGAAGACCCTTCTTCATGGCCATCAGAAAAACCTCCAATCACAGAAGAGACAGGAGAGGAAAGAACGCTCACTGTCACAGAAAAAGAAAAATCTGTTTTGGAGAAAATAACAGACAGACATACATACACTTCGAAGCTCATAGAAGCTATACCTAATCCCGTCAACTTTTCAAGATGGGAGCGGCTATTACGTGCGACTGCTACCGTCCTACGTTTTATACATCTCTGTAAACAAAGGACAGAGAAAACGTTCTACAAAAGAACCCGGAAAAACGCTGAGGAGGACACGGACTGGCGAAAGAAAAAGAAGACAGCGACTGCAGCAACCAAGCCGTCATACATAGCGCCAGAAGTCCGAAAGCAGTACATAGATGCGAGCTTTCTTCAAAAAGCCGAGAAAATACTCGTACAAGTTGCACAGCAGCAATCGTTCGCTCAAGAAATAGCTAGATTGCATGCACATGAAATAGTGGACAAAAATAGTCCGCTACACGCGCTGCAAATAGAAGTAGTAGATGGCCTACTACGTATTAGAAGCCGTATAGCCGCCACTGACGAGGTCACAGAAGATGTAAGGCGACCGCCAATATTACATGGCGACCATCATATAACCCAGCTCTATATAGACTGGACACACCGCAGCTTACTACATAGTGGGACTGAACTCACAATAAATGAGGTACGGCAGCATTATTGGGTCGTAAGGATGCGTCCCACCACCAAGAAAGTACTGGCACAATGTCTTCAGTGCCGTATTCGTAAGGCACAAGCACCTGTGCCAGCGACCGGCGACCACCCACGAACGCGCCTGGCTCATCACCAAAGGCCGTTCACGTACACCGGGCTAGACTACTTCGGCCCGCTATCTGTCACCGTGGGTCGCCAGCATCACAAGAGATATGTAGCACTGTTTACATGCCTCACCACAAGAGCTGTCCACCTCGAGATCGCCGCCAGCCTCAGCGCAGACAGCGCAATATTAGCGCTGCGCCGTTTCGCCGCCCGCAGAGGATGTCCAACTGAGATCCACTCAGACAACGGCACCAACATGCACGGTGCCGATCGAGAGCTACGAGAGGCCTTCCGAGAGGAGGCCAGTCGCCGAGGCATCACTTGGCGCTTCATCACCCCATCAGCGCCCTTTATGGGAGGTGCATGGGAGCGTCTAGTTCGCTGCGTAAAAAACGCATTGTATACCGTACTCACAGAGAAACACCCACACGAAGAGGTGTTGTCCACACTGATTTGTGAGGCAGAGTACACGGTAAATAGCCGCCCGCTGACACATGTATCAGTCGACGGCGATGACGACGAGTCTATCACGCCGAACCACTTCCTACTTGGTGGGTCGGCTAGACTCCCAAACCCCGGCGTGTTCACCGAGCAAGACATCGACCACAAAAAGATGTGGCGTCGGTCACAAATCCTGGCCGACATGTTCTGGCGCCGGTGGGTGCGAGAATACCTGCCGGAGCTCCAAAACCGGCGGGAGCCCCACAGCCGCGGGCCTGGCCTGCTGGTGGGCGACCCCGTCCTTATCGCGGACGGGCAGCTGCCTCGCAACACGTGGCCGCGAGGCCGCATCGAGGCCATATACCCTGGCCCTGATGGAGAAGTCCGGACCGCTGAGGTGCGCACCACTGGCGGCACTCTAAAGCGTCGGTGAAGAAGCTCATTCCTTTGCCAAAATGAGTGCAGCAGAGTTCCAGCGGCGAGAGCTGAGCGACGTGTCGCAGAGCGTCGAGGTCACGAGCGCTGCCGACGTGCGCCGCTCACAATGCTGATGCAGCGCCGCGCCAACGTAGCATCGAGTCGACGCGACACTGCACGGCGGGAGAGATGTTCGCGACGATACGTCACCTTTAGATAGGTTGTCATAATGTAAAATATAAATAGTATTGACAGACACACGTCTGCTCACCCCAGAGCGCCATCGCATACTAAGCGATGTCGGTAGGTGAAAAAACCTTTTATAGTAAAGCTCGTAACTAATTTTTGCTCATGTTTTTGAGACACTAAAATTATATTTTATGTGTCTATCAGTAGGTAATAGAATTATATAGTCTAATAACAATAAATTAGAAGCTTTAATATGCATACTGATTGTGTTATTACGGAAAGAAACAAGTATTTAACTCCGTAAAAAACAACCGTCCTCAACGAGCGTTTAGTTCACAATGACCTGTAAGAGGGCGGCACCTTATATTTATACTAAAACCAGTTTTTGTAGAATTTGATAACTTTAAACTCATGTTTTGGGGGCTTTTACATAGTTTATAGTGTGAATATAGCGCTTATGTGTTAGAATTATACATAAGGTACCTTAGTTATATGATAAATGTATAGGTTTAAGGAAATAAAAATATTTTGTTTACTTATTTTAGACCCCCCGTTTTGAGCAGGGTATCAGGTGGTGCTATAGGTATTCTATTCACCAACCAATCAGATTGCTTCCTTACACATAATTGTTTTGTTAGGAAACACCACCTAGGTGTTCTAGATAGGATGGCTGGATACCATGACTGAGAAATTATACATAATAGCAGTACATGGCCAGTCATAGTGCATTTTCACTCTAAAAAGGGAAATATACATACATTTTACTCAAGTAAGTGTTTGGAAAATTCGATACAAGCCATTTAGCGCTTCTAGGTGACCTAGAATTTTGTCTAGGCCCTATAAATAGATAGCACCTGTGTAATTCTAGTACATAGACATCACTTGCTTGAAGTGATGTGTCTGTGTATGCCGGCATGGACGTTTCTATGCGTCTGCCGACGGGTCACTACGTCCAGGGACACTTGGTGCCTGGTCAGTTATAGATATGCTGTCTGAAGCATTACCTTCGTGGACCCACAGGCGGGCGTCTAGACTCAGTCATGACACAAAACTAGTATATAGGTGTATATAACGCACACAGACACATTAAAGCTGTGAGACGACGTAGAATTTAGTATTCGGCCGCTTCCCGGCACCTTAAGCTGCGGAAAGGCTGGTGGTACACCCATCAGGGTACCGCCGTCAGACAGCCTAGTTTTCCAGCTACCCAACCACACTTCCGGAAGGAGCTTAGCTCTGGTGGTTGAGGAGTTAAGCGACCTGATATGGTGCGAGGTTACATGGATTTGCTATGTAAACAAACTTGTAACAAACGATAACTCATCGGGGGTTGGACATGTAGCTACCGGACTTCTACCTTGGGATAGCCCATCACGAGGGCTACCCGGGTGTGAATGTAACTTGAAAATCCACCCAGCAGTCTGAGTAGGAATCGAGTTTATGTGCCAAGATCAGGGGCATAAGCTAACTTCTCGCACCATTTCGCGGCTGTACGCCTGAATGTTTTGAATATAACTGTAACACTTATGTGTGTCAACGGCCCAGTAGGAGGGCTCCAAGTCCCTCGCTGGTACCCTAGAGCTAACATGTCTAGTTTTAGGAGAAACTCGATTGTAAAGCTTCAAACTGGCGGGAATTCCCTTTCTTCGACATTCTCCTTACGAGAACTCCCTGATGGTAGGGGCTAGGGACCTGGATCAAAGACCGGAGGGAAGGTCTCCTCGAGACCTATCCAAAAGTACAAGTTTCACCAGAATCGGTCCAGTGGAAGGGTAGTTCCTGTCAGTTTCAAGCTACGAGTCTTAGCGTATATTTTTTGAAAAATAAAAGTTTTTGCGGTCGGAATGTTGTGGTCCTCGTCGCAGTCGAGTTCGCCTCTTTAATAGTGCGCAGGCGCGTGAACATTTCGTAGCCATTATTTCACTTAAAGTATTTCCACGCATCATTGCGCTTCGAGGACCATGAAGGAACATCGCTTCTGGCCATGAACAAATAGTTTTATTTAACCTGGACATCACGTTTTTCACCTCAACCTACTTGGCAGCCTTCAAGTGTCTCCAAGGTCCATAGTTACCAGATGACAACTGAACAATAGGTGCAAGGGGCGTCAACGCGTTCAAGCAGGAGCCTTACAACCTCCTGATTGCCTGTCGGTCTTGGACGATCACGTCCGTCCCGTACATAAACTTATCCTGACACACCTTTTTCTCTATTAAAAGCATATTTATTATGTACAAACATACAAAAAATCAAAAAGACTTCATATAAAATGTTAGTGAATGTTGTTAATATACATTTATAATAACTTACCATATAGACATTTTATCTTTATCACTATTATATTTATATTATATTTTATTACATTGGCGATTGATTATTGTAATTAAGTTAAATGATTCTCTTGATTAAAGGTGATGTAAACTGTGATTTATATACAATTTTTTTACTAAATATCTTATTATTATCTTATCTTATATACAAATAATGAAAAATAACTAAGACTTTCATTTTTAAAAAGATACAACCAATATTTCTTTGTTATAAATATAATTATGATTTAATATACTATATATATACTTAAACTTACAATCAATATACATTTATTATTTTTGTACAACATTTTTGTGCCTGACAGTACATTTGATCAAAAACTGCTTTGAAATAAATAAATCGAATCGGGGGCATCGGCCACAGGTGCATCGACCACTGGGGGCGAAAGCCACGGACCCCATCCATCAATGCCTCTTTTGCTGGCTGCTGCAGTAATGTGCTATTTAACCTAAGAAAAAACTTTTTTGTGGTATATAATAGACAATTATTTCTATAGTAAAGTAAGATTACCCGAATAGCATGTAACTTGAACATAACCGGTAGTATGAGAGTGTACCAGGATGAACTGTCACATCTTCGTACCCGTTTAGCTCATAATGGCGTGATGGTATGTTACGAAATTGTGTAAACAATAAACAGACATGCGATTGCAGCAATCCCGAAAGATTAGCCGTCATTTATTGAAGAGTTCTGTTATACGTGGGACACTCAGAAAGTTTTGCGAAACTAAAAAAAATTGTTCTATACGTACATATATTTTTATTAAATCTTTTCAAAGTACTTTCCACCAGCCTCTATACAAAGATTCATGCGCCTAAACCAGTTTTCAAAACACTTTTTCCAATCCGCCGCAGACACCTCGTTTACAGCCTGCTCGAACGCAGCCAGCGCATCTTCCGGCGACGAAAATTGTATCCCTTTGAGCTGATTTTTTATTTTTGGGAATAAAAAGAAGTCACACGGTGCTAGATCAGGGCTGTAAGGAGGGTGACCCAGGAGTTTGACTGGCGTGCTGTCCAGGAAGTCCCTCGTTTTGAGTGCGGTGTGCGCAGGTGCATTGTCGTGGTGGAGCAGTAGCCCGCGGAGCCCTGTGTTTGGTCGCTTGTTGCTTATAACAGAGAAAACTTCTGGCAAACATTTGGTAGTATGTCATTCGGCATTAATGCTTCTTTGATCCCGTAAGGGAATTGATACCAAGTGGCCAGTCAAATTAAAAAAGCTAGCGATCAAAATCTTACCCCCGCTTCTAGATCGCTTCACTTTGGTAGGCGTTGGCTCATTTTGAAACACCCAAACAGTCGACTGGCGCTTGGTTTCTGGGTCGTATTGATAAATCCAGGACTCATCACCTGTAACGATGTCGTAAACACGCCGAGACGAGCCTGCTTCAAATTTGTTAAGCATATCACGGCACCATTCCACCCGGGCCTGCTTCTGAGCATCGGTGAGGTTGTGCGGCACCCAGCGTGATACTATCCTCCTCACGCGAAGATGGCTGTGTAGAATCTCGTGAACGCTTCCCGATCCAATCTTCAATATGTGTTGAATCTCCTGATATGTAATTCGCCTATTGTCTTGGATTAAATTTTTCACTGCTAGCACGTTTTCTTCGGTAACAGCCGTCAAAGGGCGACCGCTTCTTTCGTCATCCCCCAAAGTTGGTCGACCGCGCTTGAATTCGTTATACCAACGATACACGGTTGCCTTGGAAGGGCTTTCATCCATGAATGCCATTTGAAGTCTATCGTACGATTCATCCGGTTTCAGGCGACACTTGAAATCGTATAAAATCATAGCTCTAAAATGTTCCCGGTGCAGATCCATATTTCAGTGAGACACAATACTTTGAATTAACTCGCAAAAAATGTGGAGGGAAATTTTGAAATTGGAACTTACTTATTTTTACTTATAAATAATCATATTTTCGAAAAACATTATAACTGGCCAGTCTCCCATATATAAAAACTTTTTTCGCAATACTTTCTGAGGGGCCTGGTATATCTCCGAAGTTATTCATCAGAATTTTCACTTCGGAATAAACTTAATCCGAATAAAAAAGTTTTGCAAATCCGTTTATATATGACGGAGTTATGCCCGTAACGTAAATACATAAAAAAACATATTATACAATCATCTGAATTGAGAACCTCCTCCTTTTTGGGAAGTCGGTTAAATATATATATAGTATATATAGGGGTACGGTCGATTTGAGATACCACCTCCTTTTTTTGAAGTCGGTTAAAAATGAGGTGGTTCTCAATTTGACATGTATATTTTTGATTTTTATGTATGAAAGACCACGCATAACTATTACCTATATAACCACCCCTAAAGGTAGAAAAGAGTAAATTACTGCAGCGGAAAGGACAAAAAGAGGCATTGATGGACGAACGTGTAAATGTGGGCTGAGGTGAAGCCGAGACACATACGTAAGTCCATCAATGCCTAGTTGTGGCCAAGGCTTGTATAGTACATTTCAAAAATATTGCGCGGAAATTAAAACTAAGTAGTACCCCTAAAGGTAGAAAAGAGTAAATTACTGCAGCGGAAAGGAAAAAAAGAGGCATTGATGGACGAACGTGTAAATGTGGGCTGAGGTGAAGCCGAGACACATACGTAAGTCCATCAATGCCTAGTTGTGGCCAAGGCTTGTATAGTACATTTCACAAATATTGCGCGGAAATTAAAACTAAGTAGTACCTACCTAGAACTCATTTTGTCAAATACAATTACTTTTCAAAATCAATGACGAACAACGAACAAGAAAAAAAGTGTTCATTTGTTTTTTTTTTTCAATAAATAGCTTTACTCAAAAATGCATGTAATGTGGTCATTATTTTGACAACCTTGTTTGAGCAAAGTCGACCTTGCCGTTCTGTTTCTAGGAGCGGCCGGCAAAGTTTTGCTGGCCGCTCTAACAGGCCGACAATGTCTTGCCGGCCGCTATTTTGACGTTTCAACGTTTAAAAAAATTAAATCCAAAAAGATTTTATTTAAAACACAGCTGTTTGTATCTATAGAGATAGGTACAAAAAGATTTTATTCCGTATTAGGCTGTATAGTTCCAACAACCATTGCTCAAAAAAAAAAACAAAGAAGTAACAAAAGCGCGGTTCAGCGAAAATTTTGTTTTTATTTAGTGACTTTTTTGCTAAAAATGAGCTCATCATATCATCATCATCATCATCATATCAGCCGAAAGACGTCCACTGCTGGACATAGGCCTCCCCCAAGTATCGCCACATTGACCGGTCCCGTGCGTCCCGCATCCAGCGAATCCCCGCAACCTTCACCAGGTCATCGGTCCACCTGGTGGGATGCCTTCCAACGCATCGTCTTCCGGTTCGCGGTCGCCACTCCAGAACTTTTTCTGCCCCATCGGCCATCCGTTCTGCGAGCAATGTGCCCTGCCCACTGCCACTTAAGTTTGGCAATTATTCGGGCTATGTCGGTAACCCTGGTTCTCTTGCGGATCTCTACATTTCTGATTCGATCACGCAAGGATACTCCGAGCATTGCCCTCTCCATTGCCCTTTGCGTGATTGTAAGCTTTCTGATGAGGCCCATTGTGAGCGACCACGTCTCAGAGCCATAGGTCATCACCGGCAACACACACTGGTCATAGACCTTCGTCTTGAGACACTGTGGTAAGTTGGACGAGAAGACACCGCGCAATTTCCCGAACGCCAGCCGAGTCGGATTCGACGGTTGACCTCTTTCTCGAAGTTGGTCCTACCCAACTGGATCGTTTGTCCCAGGTAGACATAATCTTCCACAACTTCGAGTGTAGAGTCTCCAACCTTGATAGGAGTGGGTGTTACATGGGCATGCAACATAACCTTGGTTTTGTCCATGTTCATATTAAGACCCACTCTTTTGGAAGCTCTACTGAGGTCATCGAGCATTATACTGAGGTCCTCCATGGTCTCAGCCATGACCACTATATCGTCGGCAAACCGAAGGTGAGTGATGTACTCGCCATTGACGTTGATGCCTAGCCCTCTCCAGTCCAGAACCTTGAAGACATCCTCCAGTGCAGCGGTGAACAGTTTCGGAGATATGACGTCTTCCTTTCTCACACCTCGCTGTAGAAAGATAGGTTCCGAGGCCTGATCCTGAAGTCGGACTGACATGGTGGCGTTTTTGTACAAACACTTCAACACCTCGATGTACCGGTAGTCGATTTGGCACCGTTGGAGAGACTGCAGTACAGCCCAAGTCTCGATTGAATCGAAGGCTTTCTCGTAGTCCACAAACGCTAAACAAAGAGGCAGGTTATACTCTTCGGTCTTCTGTATAACCTGCCGCAGCGTATGTATGTGGTCTACGGTGCTAAAGCCTTTTCGGAATCCGGCTTGTTCGGGAGGCTGGAAATCGACAAACCTGCGCGCGAGACGATTCGTGATGACTCTTGAAAACAGCTTGTAGACATGGCTTAGAAGTGAGATGGGCCTATAGTTCTTCAACAGGGCATTGTCACCTTTCTTGAAAAAGAGTACCACCACACCCCTGCACCATGCCAGTGGCGTTTTCTCCTCGAGTATGACGGCACCAAACAGCTTCTGAAGGGCCTTAAGTATTGGTTTACCACCCGCCTTCAGGAGTTCGGCCGTAATGCCGTCATCACCCGGTGCCTTGTTGTTCTTAAGCTATTTAAGAGCCATCCTAATCTCATCGTCGGTCTTCAGTTTCGTGAGCTGGCTCTGCCCAATAGACAGATCTCTTGCAAAGACCTTGGAGCCCTTATTCCGCTCAATTGCGTCTTTAATACGCTCAGTATTATAGCGGCGGAGGTCGCTTTTCAAGGGTTGAAATACCAGCAGCTTAATATACGGATCTCAAAGATCCGTATATTAAGCTGCCGGTATTTCAACGCATCGTCTGAAGACTGCAGGATCATCTCACGCCTCTCCTTCATAAGCTTGAGGGTAGGATCAGAGATCTTTTTGTTTATATCTGTACGGCAGGTCTTGAAAAACTTAGAACCGACCGTATGGACAGCTTCCACGAACCCGTCGCTGTATTCGTCCACGGAGCTCCCTAGGCACTCGAAACGATTCTGGAGTTCGAGCTGAAAGCTCTCGGGGTTTTGGATCTGGATCTGTGCTGGACGGAGCGTTGACTTCATCAGTCGAGACCTTTCGAGCTTGATATTAATGTTCAATGTGCCTCTTACCATTCGGTGTTCGCTCCCGGTTTTCACCGAATTGATCACAGAGACATCATTGAACATTTGCTTCTTGGTTGACATGATGAAGTCGATCTCGTTTTTTGTTGCACCATCGGGGCTTTGCCAGGTCCACTTCCTATGCTCACGCTTTCTGAAGAAGGAGTTCATCATGTAGAGGCCCTCCTTCTCCATAAAACTGGCCAGTAGGTGACCCCGGTGGTTCCGACGTCCAACTCCAAATTGCCCCACTTGCAGCTCATCCTCGTCTCGTTTGCCCAGTTTTGCGTTGAAGTCCCCCATGACAACGGTGAAGTGAGTTTTGAAACCATGCATGGCTATTGAGATATCCTCATACATGGTCTCTACCTCGTCGTCGGGGTGTGCCGAGGTCGGTGCGTAGACCTGTATGACCTTCAGCGAATATCTCGAGGATATTCGAAGTTACGCCACCCTGGTCGACACACTCTCGATCTTCACCACGTTGTTCACAAGGGACTTGTGGACGATAAACCCGACACCACCCTGGGACTGCCGGTCACCCTCTCGGAAATAGAGCAGGTTACCGGATTTGAGGATTATCGAGTCCTCCCCCTCTCTTCGGACTTCAGATAACCCTATAATACTCCATCGCAACCTGCTCAATTCTTCCTCGAGTTCGGCTATCTTCTCGTCGGTCCGGAGTGTTCGCGTGTTGTATGTTGCCAGGGCCAGTCGTCGGTGTTTATTGGGGTAGCCGGGTTCACTCCGGGGATTCTTCGCACCCCTTGCCACGCCATCGCCTCGACCGCTACCGTAGTCGAGGGTAGACGGGCTGCCGGGTACTCGGGGCCGTTTTTTATTTGTGCTATTCATTTGGTTTGGGGAGGTTTGCCTTAATCACCACGCTTGGCAGGCGGGTTGGCGATCGCAGTTTGTTGTTGAAGAGCACAGAGAACGCTGCTGCCCATTCTCCGGTGTATCCCTTAGTTGCCTCTTACGACACCCACGGGAAGATATGGGATAGTGAGATTCTTTACGTCCGACACTATACGGAACAAAAAAAAAATATAAAAAATGAGCTCACAAAGCGAAAATTCTTCCGATTCAATGTGTTTAACACCGCCAGACATTAAAGATGAATCTAAATTAGTGTTTGAAAATTTGATACCGCGAAACTCAAAGGAAAAATGTGCTTGCATATGAGAAATCTGTGCAGTGGCAAATCAGTAGAAAATCTAAATCTTTATCCGAAAATGTTTAACTTGCGTATTTCAATGATCTTTCCAACAAAATGAAGCCTTGGTCTCTCTGGAATACCTATTCAATGTTAAATAAAGTGCATGGTTCTGATAAAGCACAATTTGGACATTAAAAATTACCACAATTTAACGAGTATGCTAAAATGACAGTCAGACGGATATAAATGTAAAAAATCAAAAGTGTTGACATCACAAAATGTAGAAAAGTTTATAAATGAAGCCCCCGACTCTGAGTACTTAGCGGTGAAAGTAAGTATTTATATCTAAAAACCCAAATTTGTACTGTACCTACACGTTCTCATAATTAATACTCGTACTTGTTATTGTTAGAGGTAGTTTTTATTTTTGGCATTTATGGTGCATGTCGATGCAAAAATTAAGAAATAATACAGCAGTCAAATACCGCATTAGAATTATCGCAAACTATTAGTAATATCAAACCGGGAAAGTCGGTGTTGAATTTTAGTACTTTTCATAATTGTCATTTTAATTAAAATTCCAGTTGATTATTATATTTTTTATTTAAATTACTTGCTGGTTTTATTTAGATTAGGTACTTGCATTTTTGAGTAAAGCACTATACAAACCTTGGCCCACAATGACTGCTTCGCTGGTCACGCTATGATTGCCTCGAGCTAGCCTAGCTACGCTCTAGGCTTTTCAGCTTGGCCATCATTGCAGCCCTTGCTGTCCTCGCTGTAAAGGCCTCAACCTACGGTTTCGGCCTTTATCTCAGTTCGTCCATCAAGTGTTGCACGCTGACCGCGCTGTGTCGGCCTGGAGCTGCGCTACGCTGCGCTGTCGGCCATAACCAGCGCGACCAGCAAAGTAGTCATTATAGACCGCGGCAGTAATGTACTATTCTATTAGCAAGCCAGTTCGAAAAAATAAAACCTTTGATAAGTTACCTCCTTGGTTGCCATGTTTCGAAGTAAAAGATCGTTCCATTTTTAATTTACTCGACAGATATGAGTGTTCCTTCATGACACACATTCTAGACACTTGAGATCATCGGAGAATTTGAAACTTTTGATGCCTGCTCATTCCACTAAGTTTTACTACAAATCGTTTACGGTCCAGGCTGTGCGATTGTGGAATGAGTTGCCGTTGCCTGTTAGACAAGCCCAGTCACTGGCTTCTTTTAAGAACCTAGTTAAAAACCACTTCCTTTCTCTCTAACGCTTTTATATTTGGATCTAATTTAAAACAATTTGTGATGTTCACTTTCCCATACAGCCAAAGTTTGCCACAGGAAGAAAACAATCTTAGATTTGAATTGAATAGGACATTACATAATTTAACTTATAGTAGTAATTTATTCCATTTAATTGACACTAACAATTATGTTGGTAATCACTTTTATTTGACAAAAGATATTTTTTTTACGGATAGGTACTTTCTTTCAAAGTATTATAAAAGACAGATAGCTGTGTCGCTATCATATTATTTTTCTATTACTGCCAAGAATTTGGCTAAACAACTTGTTTCTATTGAACAATGCCAAGAAATGTTATGTAATTCAGACAATAATTTGGTATCAGTAATTGATATTGATAATAATTTAAATTACAAATTAGGACAATAGAGTCAACCTCTTGCAAAATTTTACAAAATGAAAATTGCAAAATAAAATCAAATAAAAGTTTTAATTCAGTAAATGGTATTAACCTGGTGCATCAAAATATTCAAGGCTTTATGAACAAAGATTTAGAAGTAGAATTGTTTATGAATTTTAACAGTATTGATATTCTTTGTATAACAGAACATTGGCTTAAAAGCCACCAGTTATTGTTCAATTTTAATAATCACCAGGTTGGTAGTTCATTCAGCAGAGTTAATGCTATACTAGGTGGCTCCTTGATTTTAGTAAGTAACCAGCTTAAATTTAAAGACCGTAAGGATATTGTGAGCCTATCTGTTGAGCGGACAGTTGAAATAGCTTGTATAGAATTGGAGCAGTTTATTGTATTAAGTGTATACAGACCCCCTTCAGGATTGTATGACTGCTTTGAAAAGGTAATGGATGAAGTGTTACACAAGATTTGTAACACTAATAAATCCATTATAACTTGTGGTGATTTTAATGTTAATTTGTTGGAAAACTCAGGTTCTTGTAGTAAAATAATAAGTCTGTTTCAGTCCTACAATCTTGTAAAACTATTTTTGGAGCCCACAAGAATAACCCCTACTAGTGCCACATGCTTAGATAATATTTATTCTAATGTTGTACCAGTCCACAAAGAAATTATAAATTTACTAGATTCTGATCATTGCGGGCAGAGGATTACTATACCAATCCAAAACAACAAAGTGGCTAAAAAGGATATCACTGTTAACCCCAAAACTGCAAGTCGCTTGAAAGCTTTTAAAGTTAAACTCATTGATAAATTACCAATTTTGCCAATTCATGCTGAACCTAATCACCAATATGATGTTTTTTTTAGTATATACTGTAAACAATTTAATTCCACCTTTATTCCCAAGACAATCTCCGTGAATGGTAATGCATCATTCAGTGATTGGGCTACCATTGCTATTCATAAAAGTAGAACACGGCTTTATGAGCTGTACGATGAAAGGACTTATGTAAACACTGTTGAATTTAATTTATATGTTAGAAATTATTAAAAATTATTTAAAAAAGTTTGTTTTTTGGCCAAGTCGCGTTATTTGAGTTCGAAGATTAAAAACAGTAGTAATGTTATTAAAACGACTTGGAATATTATTAATAGTGAAACGGGAGGATCTGGTAACCGAAATATTGACTACAGCCTGTCTATTAATAACAGGGTGATTCTTTGAAACACAGTTTTGACATGTTTTTTACTGAAGAACACGTCAATATTATATCCAATTTGAACATCATTTACAGGTTTTATAGTAAATGTAAATGTCTATCGAGGCATAATGTATTTAATTGGGATTACTTAATATCAAGCAGTAATTAAGTCTGCAGAAAACAGTCAAAACTAATTAATCTGGTATGTCCCCATGCCGCTTTTTATTGAATTTTTCAATTTCATGATGTCCTAATGAAGCAATTTATTACAATAGCTACGTTTCACCGATATTCGAATAGTTGTTTTTTGATATTTTATAATTTGTTTTCAAAATAATTATCTAGATTCGTAATTAAATTACTTAAAAAAATGTCCCCGACTAAAATAATAATTCAGCTGGCGCAATTTGTTCACGCATGATTTCAATGTAAACACAAAATATTTCATCGAATAATATCGACTCGTGATTGGCCACGTCAGTCACATGCTGACCATTCGCACGGAGCGCTCGTGCGCGGGTGAAATTTTGCGAAAAAGTACGATCGAAAGTTGTGATCTGGCGTTTGTCAGGTAAGTCGCATAATTAATCTGTCTTCTTTTATGGATTGTGTGTATGTAGCTACGTTATGCAACTAAACCAACGTCTGTAATAAGGTTGTTTATTCATGTTAATTATACCTATGATTCCATCAGTTTATAAATATAGGAGCAGGATTCGATTTTCTTTTATTTCCTAATTTGTCTGGCTCTCATTAGCCTGGTTTTATCTGGCTCTTATGACCAGATGAATTTGAACGGGGCATACGAATTAGGTTTGATTTAAATACGGATGATCTCATAAGACCAGATTAATTTTGCTTCAACAGATGAATTAGGTTTAATGGAAAAGTAAGTAATTATTTTTATTAAAAGGGATAGACCTTTTTGAAATTGCCAGTTGCCGTCATTTTTTTTTAGTTCATTAGTAGTTTTAATAATAGGTCTAAGCGATGTTTACTTCAGCTGTCGCTTGACTTCCAATATTTTGTTACAGATTATCGAAATGGCAAAACCAATGAAGCAAACAAGAGAAAAGACTAAGAAAAAAAGGCTTGCGGAGCAAAGGAGATATGCAAAAATTAAAAATATTGAAGAGTTGTGGAAAGATAAACTAGAAAAAAATAGATAAAACTACATGCGTAGCAAAAATTAAAAAAAAACAACTACTGCAACTAACAACGTGAATGCCTTCGTCAGCTGTATGGGCTCCCAATACTAGAATACATATCTAGGTGCAACAAAGACATACATTCACACTACACATTTTATTTCTGATTCTCCATCTAGTCACTATCGGAATAAAAAAATATTTCATCGAATTTCTTCATTACACATATACCTGAGCTCCTGAAACTATAACGTGGAACTACAGTGAATCTGGTCATGGAAAGGGCGCCCCTGATTGGGTAGGTGCTGTTATGAAGAGGACTGCGGATCGTGCTGTTTCCCAAGGACAAGTTATAAAAGATCTGGATGATTTTTAAATTTAACGGAACAAAACTCAAAAAAAAGAAATAAAATAAAACTGTTTCAGATTAAGATGTTAGTGAAAAGAACTTTTCCCACAAAACGTTAAAAGTTTTCCAGGTTCAATGAAAATGCACCAGATAGTATGGAACATGGATTCCACTACTTTAGCCGTTCGCAAACTGAGCTGTACAGATAATGTTTGTCTGTATCAAGCTGTCATTTGCGACCATGGCATGAACATCTTGGTTTTTATGACGTGGAAGACGCAGGAAAGCAAAACTTATCGGTCACACCGCTAGGTAATTCAAAAAGACAATGTAGAGAATTCGGTAAATATTTTTGGACAACACATAAAAAACAAAGCAAAAACTTATCAAAGAAAAACAAAAACGCACGGAAGAGTATTAAAAAAGATTACACGAATCAAGAAATTTAAGATGATGAAATTGTTTTTAATATACCAAATAAACCAGCAAGAAACAGTAAATATACACGCAATTAAATAGACATTAGCAATAGTATAGATAAAGAAGTTGTTATAAAACTAAAGAAAAAGACGTAAAGAAGGCAAGTGCAGAAGTAAGCGTGCCATTAATCGAAGATGCTGACTTCGATAATATCTCAGATAAAACATTTTCAAGAGATGGTATTAAATTATAATAATAAATTTAGCATCGATTTAGGAAATGTTAATTCATACTTGTTAGACTCTAGTGATGAAGAGAACCTCGATATTGTTTAATATAATTATAATATATAAGGTTTTATTTAGTTATCGTCAAACATATCATTTTGTACGATATCATGTTTATGGTAGTTTTTTTTTTATTCATTATAGGCTCAGGCTTGACCACTATCTCACCTGATGGTAAGCGATGATGTGATAGACGGTGGAGCACGCTTGCCTAGAAGAAACCTATTCACTCTTGACTTAAAGACCCCTAGATTGTAGCTATCGAGAAACACAGACTCTGGCAGGGAATTCCACTCCTTAGCTGTACGCATAATTTAATAAAAGTATTCTCAAAACGTTTAGTGCGTATGATGGCGATGGCGATGGCGCTTCGCCGTACATCTGGTAGTCCGATGATGAAACGGGCTGGGCGGAATTAGATCATGCAATTCCATCGCACACTCCCCGTAATGTAACCGATAAAAACCGACAAGCTGGCAACTCGCCGACGGTGTTCAAGTCTCTGGAGCTATGACTTAACCAGTGCTTTATCGCCGATGAGCTCTTGGCCCGCTTTTCGATCGACTCTAGTGCATCAAGCTGGTATTTGGCAGATCCGTCCCAGAGATGAGAACGTACTCCATGCATGATCGAGCTTTTGCTTGGTACAAGCTGAGCAGCTGTTCTGGCGTGAAGTACCTGAGGAGGTACTTTTGCAAGGATCCCCAGCTTTTTGGCAGCCAGCTGAGCCTTTGCCTTAATGTATGGGCCAAAATTGAGAGTCGATGTCAACGTAACGCCAAGAAGCTCAAGATGGTCAGTTACTGGCACGGTCGCATCCCGGAAAGTTGGAGCCGGGTAAAATTGGCTCTTCTTAGCGGAAAAAAGACACGCCTGGGTTTTAGCAGCATTAAACCTGACCAGATTGGCATCGCCCCATTCGGAGACTGCCTACAAGGAAAGGTTCAAGCACTCCACCATGGTCTCCCGGAGAGACTGGATCTGAGGCCCAGTAGCTCGCGTTGGACAAGTATCTCTCAGTAATAGTGCTGTCATCTGCATACCCAAAGAATAAAGTTGCTGAGAGTACCGACCCCTGAGGGACCCCGGCATTGATATCCAATTGGTCCATCGAGCAGCCATCGATAACCACTCGAATGGACCGATTTCTCAGGCAGTCTGCAATCCAATCACACAGACCACCAGGCAAACCGAATGAAGGGAGCTTACCAATAAGGCTTTTATGCCAGACCCTATCAAAAGCCTTCGAGATGTCGAGGGAGACGGCAAGCACTTCCCCGTGCCTCTCGATGGTCTCACTCCAGATGTGAATGGCATAGAAGATCCTCAGTAAACCGTAAACGTTGCCTAAAATTGCAATAAAAAAAGTTTTTGTTAAGACTTTGTAATGGCCTCCGCACACTGGTGGATGACATGGCAGAAGATAGTCAATTCCTCAACTGAATTTAATACTTATCCAATCGAAAAAAAAGTATTACTTAATGCTCGGTGTTCCAGAGGCAACTGCGCTGCGATTCTCTGAGGTCAATCATTGAAATATATATCTTATTTCGATTGAAAAAGTATTAAATTCATTTGATAAAATTTAAATCCTCCGCCTCCCGTTCGCCAGTCTGCCCAGGCCATAAGTATTTGGTTAAATTTTAGATCTTTTTATTTGTGACATAACGTGTTACCTATTTCGTTCAAAATTATATGTAACTATGAAGAAAGCCTGATTGATTACTTTTTAATTTCAACGAATGTTTAATTAGAGCAAAAATTTTACGTTTTGTGTTTAAATTGTCAACGTGAGCAATCGTTTCAATTAGAATTTACTATAAGATTATCTTATTTTAGTCAAAACGTAGATATGACTATTATTATTTTCATAATTGTTCGTTGATTCAGAATAAAGTTGATTAAAGAAAATTTGTGAGTCTCATTTATCTGCATGATTCTAATTAATATGGTGCAAAGTCTCATTCATCTGCCTTGTTCATCATTAATCTGGTTGATCAATTAATCAGCACAGTCCAAATCCTGAACTACTGGATACAAATCAGTGCCATTGATATATATTATAATATTTAATGACCTGGACAAGATAACATGTTAATTAAGATCTAAAAGTTAAAAAAAAGTTGAGCCATATCAATGAGTCAAATACGCTCGATTTCAAAGAATCACCCATCTAGATTCGTAATTAAATTACTTAAAAAAATGTCCCCGACTAAAATAATAATTCAGCTGGCGCAATTTGTTCACGCATGATTTCAATGTAAACACAAAATATTTCATCGAATAATATCGACTCGTGATTGGCCACGTCAGTCACATGCTGACCATTCGCACGGAGCGCTCGTGCGCGGGTGAAATTTTGCGAAAAAGTACGATCGAAAGTTGTGATCTGGCGTTTGTCAGGTAAGTCGCATAATTAATCTGTCTTCTTTTATGGATTGTGTGTATG
Organism: Orthosia gothica; assembly: GCA_949775005.1. Lineage (NCBI taxonomy): Eukaryota > Metazoa > Arthropoda > Insecta > Lepidoptera > Noctuidae > Orthosia > Orthosia gothica. The sequence continues at coordinate 9,616,156 of OX459044.1, forward strand.
TAGCTACGTTATGCAACTAAACCAACGTCTGTAATAAGGTTGTTTATTCATGTTAATTATACCTATGATTCCATCAGTTTATAAATATAGGAGCAGGATTCGATTTTCTTTTATTTCCTAATTTGTCTGGCTCTCATTAGCCTGGTTTTATCTGGCTCTTATGACCAGATGAATTTGAACGGGGCATACGAATTAGGTTTGATTTAAATACGGATGATCTCATAAGACCAGATTAATTTTGCTTCAACAGATGAATTAGGTTTAATGGAAAAGTAAGTAATTATTTTTATTAAAAGGGATAGACCTTTTTGAAATTGCCAGTTGCCGTCATTTTTTTTTAGTTCATTAGTAGTTTTAATAATAGGTCTAAGCGATGTTTACTTCAGCTGTCGCTTGACTTCCAATATTTTGTTACAGATTATCGAAATGGCAAAACCAATGAAGCAAACAAGAGAAAAGACTAAGAAAAAAAGGCTTGCGGAGCAAAGGAGATATGCAAAAATTAAAAATATTGAAGAGTCGTGGAAAGATAAACTAGAAAAAAATAGATAAAACTACATGCGTAGCAAAAATTAAAAAAAAACAACTACTGCAACTAACAACGTGAATGCCTTCGTCAGCTGTATGGGCTCCCAATACTAGAATACATATCTAGGTGCAACAAAGACATACATTCACACTACACATTTTATTTCTGATTCTCCATCTAGTCACTATCGGAATAAAAAAATATTTCATCGAATTTCTTCATTACACATATACCTGAGCTCCTGAAACTATAACGTGGAACTACAGTGAATCTGGTCATGGAAAGGGCGCCCCTGATTGGGTAGGTGCTGTTATGAAGAGGACTGCGGATCGTGCTGTTTCCCAAGGACAAGTTATAAAAGATCTGGATGATTTTTAAATTTAACGGAACAAAACTCAAAAAAAAGAAATAAAATAAAACTGTTTCAGATTAAGATGTTAGTGAAAAGAACTTTTCCCACAAAACGTTAAAAGTTTTCCAGGTTCAATGAAAATGCACCAGATAGTATGGAACATGGATTCCACTACTTTAGCCGTTCGCAAACTGAGCTGTACAGATAATGTTTGTCTGTATCAAGCTGTCATTTGCGACCATGGCATGAACATCTTGGTTTTTATGACGTGGAAGACGCAGGAAAGCAAAACTTATCGGTCACACCGCTAGGTAATTCAAAAAGACAATGTAGAGAATTCGGTAAATATTTTTGGACAACACATAAAAAACAAAGCAAAAACTTATCAAAGAAAAACAAAAACGCACGGAAGAGTATTAAAAAAGATTACACGAATCAAGAAATTTAAGATGATGAAATTGTTTTTAATATACCAAATAAACCAGCAAGAAACAGTAAATATACACGCAATTAAATAGACATTAGCAATAGTATAGATAAAGAAGTTGTTATAAAACTAAAGAAAAAGACGTAAAGAAGGCAAGTGCAGAAGTAAGCGTGCCATTAATCGAAGATGCTGACTTCGATAATATCTCAGATAAAACATTTTCAAGAGATGGTATTAAATTATAATAATAAATTTAGCATCGATTTAGGAAATGTTAATTCATACTTGTTAGACTCTAGTGATGAAGAGAACCTCGATATTGTTTAATATAATTATAATATATAAGGTTTTATTTAGTTATCGTCAAACATATCATTTTGTACGATATCATGTTTATGGTAGTTTTTTTTTTATTCATTATAGGCTCAGGCTTGACCACTATCTCACCTGATGGTAAGCGATGATGTGATAGACGGTGGAGCACGCTTGCCTAGAAGAAACCTATTCACTCTTGACTTAAAGACCCCTAGATTGTAGCTATCGAGAAACACAGACTCTGGCAGGGAATTCCACTCCTTAGCTGTACGCATAATTTAATAAAAGTATTCTCAAAACGTTTAGTGCGTATGATGGCGATGGCGATGGCGCTTCGCCGTACATCTGGTAGTCCGATGATGAAACGGGCTGGGCGGAATTAGATCATGCAATTCCATCGCACACTCCCCGTAATGTAACCGATAAAAACCGACAAGCTGGCAACTCGCCGACGGTGTTCAAGTCTCTGGAGCTATGACTTAACCAGTGCTTTATCGCCGATGAGCTCTTGGCCCGCTTTTCGATCGACTCTAGTGCATCAAGCTGGTATTTGGCAGATCCGTCCCAGAGATGAGAACGTACTCCATGCATGATCGAGCTTTTGCTTGGTACAAGCTGAGCAGCTGTTCTGGCGTGAAGTACCTGAGGAGGTACTTTTGCAAGGATCCCCAGCTTTTTGGCAGCCAGCTGAGCCTTTGCCTTAATGTATGGGCCAAAATTGAGAGTCGATGTCAACGTAACGCCAAGAAGCTCAAGATGGTCAGTTACTGGCACGGTCGCATCCCGGAAAGTTGGAGCCGGGTAAAATTGGCTCTTCTTAGCGGAAAAAAGACACGCCTGGGTTTTAGCAGCATTAAACCTGACCAGATTGGCATCGCCCCATTCGGAGACTGCCTACAAGGAAAGGTTCAAGCACTCCACCATGGTCTCCCGGAGAGACTGGATCTGAGGCCCAGTAGCTCGCGTTGGACAAGTATCTCTCAGTAATAGTGCTGTCATCTGCATACCCAAAGAATAAAGTTGCTGAGAGTACCGACCCCTGAGGGACCCCGGCATTGATATCTGTGGTATCCTATAATAAACGACAGAGCAATGCGTGCCTATGTCTACATATTATTATGTGTCACCCACAGCGGTGACTGGACGTATCCATGTAGAGCTCTGTGCCTACTGATAATTTGAGTGTTTTATTATAAACCCCAACCCCTAATTAGTGAACACCACATTGGCGACGAGTAAAAGCGCAGTGAGTAAAGAAGCCGTAGGGTAACACATTAAACATTTAGAAATAGATAGTTGCCAAAATAGATAGTTTTGTCAAAGGTTGACCAATGATCAACGGTGTCGTTACGTTGTTTGAAAAACGATAACGACACATCAGATGTCAATCATATCGAAAGATATTATTGGATCTAAAGAAAAAAAAAAATGATGTCAATCATATCGAAAGATATTATTGGATCTAAAGAAATAAATGATGTCAATCATATCAAAAGATATTATTGGATCTAAAGAAATAAATGATGTCAATCATATCGAAAGATATTATTGGATCTAAAAAATGATGTCAATCATATCGAAAGATATTATTGGATCTAAAAAATGATGTCAATCATATCGAAAGATATTATTGGATCTAAAAAATGATGTCAATCATATCGAAAGATATTATTGGATCTAAAAAATGATGTCAATCATATCGAAAGATATTATTGGATCTAAAAAATGATGTCAATCATATCGAAAGATATTATTGGATCTAAAGAAATAAATGATGTCAATCATATCGAAAGATATTATTGGATCTAAAGAAATAAATGATGTCAATCATATCGAAAGATATTATTGGATCTAAAACAAAATATTTGAACGGTGAACCGTTAATTGATGCCAATTAATCGAAACGAATTATTGGGTCAAAACAAGATGTTTCAGCGATGAATCGTAAATTCATTCATTCAGTTAATTCAATAAATGATAAAAATGAAAAAGTTCCAAGCAAGTTCAAAGCAATGTGATGCCAAATTAGGTATAAACTTGTTGTTAAAATTAAAAAGCATCATGAAATTTGTTAAGGCTAAATAAGAATCAAATCGAATGCATTTTGTACTGACTATTATATTCAAATAAAAAAAAAAGAACCGTTTCCTGAGGTGATAGACTGGGACTCGAGTTAACTGGCAGTCTGGCACTTAACAGGTACTTGAGAGACTTTTGTGCGGCTTGCTAGCTAGAGTTTGTTTATTTAAACATTCCTACGTAAACAGAGCCACACTGAGCTCTTGTTATGAATAGAGCACAATCAGTAAAAGTAAATATAAACTCAATTGTTAATTTTATAATTAGCATTTTGATTATTTTAAAATGTAATCATTATTGCTAGAAGTTAATTTGAATGGAGCTAATGCAACATGCTCTGTCAATTTAAATGTAAGTAGAAAATGACATTATATGTCAGTGAGTATCAACTAGCATAAATAAATGCAAGTTTTCTTATATTCAAGCCACGTCTAATTAAACACTTAGTTGTTATTATGTACAAAATGCTACATCTATGCTCTGCTTTATGATTGACAAATTCTCGAATGTAGGTCACGCTCATAGTACAAATATGCGAGCCTACTTATATAAAATAATTTGATTACATCACAGCAAAAGCAAACACTAGAGTCAGTATAACGTTGTCAGAACCAAATTGCAACAAGTACTTGCCTTATTAAAATTGATACTTGAACAAGAGGTATAACCTCTTTTGTCGATATGGCAATAAAATCACAAACGTGATAACTAACGGTTTCTGCCGTATTTATGCCAATGTAGAGATGAGCATTTTGGCACTTAAAACTTAATACAGTAAACTGCTCCTGAGTTACAAAGATAATGCTCAGTTACCAATTCCTAGTACCATGAATGTGAACAGAATAAAAGGTGTTTTCTAATGTTATTTCCAGAAACACTACAAAACAAGGGCCAATAAAAGAAAAAGTCCCAACTTTTTGTCAAATGACAAGATACTAAAAGCTTAAATAAGAAGCTTAACATGTCCACATTCTAGAATCAACCTCTTGTCAAAAGACAAGATAATAAAAGCTTAAATAAGAAGCTATAAGGACTCAACCTTTTGTCAAATGACACGATACAAAAACTCAAAAAACTAGCTAAAAAGGTCCACTTTTCTAAACTCAAAATCTTGTCAAATGACAAGATAATAAAAGCTTAAATAAAAAAGCTAAAAATGTCCACTTTAGAGACTCAACCTCTTGTCAAAGGACAAGATAATAAAAGCTTAAAAGGTCCACTTTTCTAGACCACATTTTTCAAGTCAATGACGAACCAACAATGGATTACAAATTTGCATGTGCAAAGCATATTGGATGCACAGTTAAGACAATAAAACTTTTTCTAAATGATTAGTGGTAAATACTAATATCTTGGGTAAAAGCTGCCATTGACCTTAATGTACCTACTACAAAAGGTTTTGGTCTGAATTCCACTAAAAATAAACAAATTTCCAAATTCAAAAAGGTTTATCTAGAGATTTCTATTTTCAAAACAATTCAATCAATTTGGTCAACGAATCTTGTGGATGAAATCTACCATTTTCGTTAATGTACTAAAACAAACACTTGGTCTGAATGCCACTGAAAATAAACAAATGTTCAATTTCGCAAAATTAAATCTAGAGATCTCTATTTTCAAAACAATTCGACAACCTCATAGTTAAGTCCCAATTCCTGGAATCAAAGGTAAAAACACAATACGAGCTAAAGACATCATGGAACCTGTAAATAAAACCATAATCTAGGGTTTCCCCAAGTCTTAAAGCCTGATAATGATATTCTTATAATTTGGACATGCATATAGCCTTAGATAATATATAATACTAAGGTAGTGTTGCTAAGAAAACCACACATGATTATCACTACTAAATTCCGCACAGCAATATTTTTCTATAAAGTAAAAATCAAAAATGCTTTTGTTCATGCATATTAAATATAGAATATATATATGATATATATATTGCTTGGCGAAGGAGTGCTAAAACTTATAAACAACAAATGTAATAAAAACGATGAAAAAAAAAGGGAATTGTCAAACGCACGCGTCTGCTACTGCGATTGATCGAATCCAAAATTTGCATCACTTGACTGACGTTTAATTGTGATCGTTTATAATAATTTAACCGGTTGGTGAAATCGACGGTTAAACACAAACGCTCAAGTACTTGGAAAGTATAAAAGTAATCCAGTTTTCTGGATCAATTTTGTTGGCAAGTAGATCCTTAATTTCACAACTATAAAATCAATCTATAGTTTTGAAACTAAAATATTGTGTCTCTATATTGCCTACCCTTGGCTACAATGACACAAAAGTTTGTAATGAACCCAAGTAGTCGCGGACACCAGTTCTGTTACTTTAGTGACTGTACTAGTTCAGTTCGACAAACAAAAACAATTAATTTCACTCATGTGGAAACTAAAGTTTGACAGTGTACTGTCAGAATAAAAAAAAAAATATAACGAGACGATATTAGTCTATCTACAAAAAAAAAAAAAAAAAAGAGAAACGAACTCTTAAACTGGTTCTTTGGCCAAATAAAAACAAAGACCAGTTTAATTATGAATCCAGAGTATTTAAATATGAAATATGTTTACTTCCTTAAGGACTACTAACATAAAATCTAAATATTTTGCACAAGATCGAAATTGTGAAATTTCTAGACTAAACACAATAATAGTGTTATGAAATATATTTCAAAAGCCGTAAATCGTAAAATTAAAACATCTGACAACGGCAGATAATTTATGTTATTAGTTATTCAAAAAACATCTAACAACGACAGATAATTCTGTAATCAGTTATTCAAATAACATCTAACAACGGCAGATAATACTGTTATTAGTTATTCAATACATGCTGTATCAAACGAGGCATAATGTTTTTCACTAATGGCCTCAGAAAAAACAGGCATTTTTGTACGAGTCAGTCACCTGTCAATACGAAAAGCAGACTGATAATTAGTGAATGAAGACCACCTCAGACTAATTAACCTACGACGCAACGTGGTTCTCTTAAAATCTAAATGATTTGATCAGACATAAACCTACAGGGTTCTCAATTCTCATATGATTTGGCCATTCTATTAATCATTATGGACTCTAAAAGAGACTGTGACCTCTGAGTTTGTTTCGGTGTTTCTTCTCAGAGTAGTCCGCTAGGAAATACCGGCCTCATCTAGTTTAAATACAAAATAATAAAATGGTCATCTAAAAGCTTCGATCACTATTTGTGTTATTTTTATCCAATTTACAAAAATAACTTGAATCATAAAAAAAACCTGTAGGCCACATAGGCCGGAAGGTTATCGATCAAGAAGTGATGTTTCGTAAGCATTTAAATAAAACACTGTATTGATTAAAACATATTATATAATATGTTAGTTTAGTGTAAATTAAAATTTAATGCAAATGCTAAATGTTGAGTATTTCTATAATCAAAATTAGGTTATTAGACCTACTTAAAACTTAATTATTGTCTACATGCAAAATAATGTAATTGCACTTGCAAAATAATTATTATTATAAAAAGGAAGAGATGTGGTATCCTATAATAAACGACAGAGCAATGCGTGCCTATGTCTACATATTATTATGTGTCACCCACAGCGGTGACTGGACGTATCCATGTAGAGCTCTGTGCCTACTGATAATTTGAGTGTTTTATTATAAACCCCAACCCCTAATTAGTGAACACCACAATATCCAATTGGTCCATCGAGCAGCCATCGATAACCACTCGAATGGACCGATTTCTCAGGCAGTCTGCAATCCAATCACACAGACCACCAGGCAAACCGAATGAAGGGAGCTTACCAATAAGGCTTTTATGCCAGACCCTATCAAAAGCCTTCGAGATGTCGAGGGAGACGGCAAGCACTTCCCCGTGCCTCTCGATGGTCTCACTCCAGATGTGAATGGCATAGAAGATCCTCAGTAAACCGTAAACGTTGCCTAAAATTGCAATAAAAAAAGTTTTTGTTAAGACTTTGTAATGGCCTCCGCACACTGGTGGATGACATGGCAGAAGATAGTCAATTCCTCAACTGAATTTAATACTTATCCAATCGAAAAAAAAGTATTACTTAATGCTCGGTGTTCCAGAGGCAACTGCGCTGCGATTCTCTGAGGTCAATCATTGAAATATATATCTTATTTCGATTGAAAAAGTATTAAATTCATTTGATAAAATTTAAATCCTCCGCCTCCCGTTCGCCAGTCTGCCCAGGCCATAAGTATTTGGTTAAATTTTAGATCTTTTTATTTGTGACATAACGTGTTACCTATTTCGTTCAAAATTATATGTAACTATGAAGAAAGCCTGATTGATTACTTTTTAATTTCAACGAATGTTTAATTAGAGCAAAAATTTTACGTTTTGTGTTTAAATTGTCAACGTGAGCAATCGTTTCAATTAGAATTTACTATAAGATTATCTTATTTTAGTCAAAACGTAGATATGACTATTATTATTTTCATAATTGTTCGTTGATTCAGAATAAAGTTGATTAAAGAAAATTTGTGAGTCTCATTTATCTGCATGATTCTAATTAATATGGTGCAAAGTCTCATTCATCTGCCTTGTTCATCATTAATCTGGTTGATCAATTAATCAGCACAGTCCAAATCCTGAACTACTGGATACAAATCAGTGCCATTGATATATATTATAATATTTAATGACCTGGACAAGATAACATGTTAATTAAGATCTAAAAGTTAAAAAAAAGTTGAGCCATATCAATGAGTCAAATACGCTCGATTTCAAAGAATCACCCAACAACATCATAAAATCAGACTCACAAGTCGCACTGGCCTTTGAAAATTTCTTTTCAGATATTTCCGTTTCTACTACTAAATCCTTAAACTCATCACCTTCTGTTGCTGAGTCTTTGCTAAAAGAAAATGTTAATGTTTGCGATTCGGAATTTATTTTTGAACATATTACTTGTAGAGACATAATTAAAACCTTTCACACATTAAATGATAAAAAGACTGCTGATCTGTGGGGTCATTCTGTTGAAGTCGCCAAGTCTATTATTGATATTGTCGCACCTAGTTTAGCTATTATCTTTAATAATTGTATCGACTGTGGGGAGTTTCCTGACCTAATGAAATATAGTAAAATAATACCTTTGTTTAAATCAGGTAGTACATCAGACCCTACAAATTATAGACCTATTTCAGTACTACCTACTTTGCAAAGATTTTTTAATAAACATAAATTATTACATAGCAAACAGTTCGGTTTTACAAGGGGTCGTTCAACTACTGATGCTTGAGCTTTTGGGACATATTTATAATGCATGGGAGGATAAGTGCGATGCCTTGGGCATCTTTTGTGATTTGTCCAAGGAATTTGATTGTGTTCTTCATGAAACCCTAATCAGGAAACTCCGCCACTACGGGATCCGGAACAGCGCTCTGGATCTTCTTACTTCATACTTGAGTAATAGGATTCAGAGCGTTGACGTTAATGGAAAAAGATCTCCTGGATCTATAGTAGCAATGGGAGTCCCACAGGGCTCGATTCTTGGTCCTTTCTTGTTTCTTATTTATATTAATGATTTGCCTTACCTCATAAAGGATAACCATAATATAGTGTTGTTTGCGGATGATACTTCACTTTTGTTTAAACTTAAACGTCAGCAGCTGGTTACTGACGATGTAAATAGCGCGATCTCAAAAGTAGTTTACTGGTTCAATGTTAACAATTTACTTCTTAATGAAAAAAAAACGAAATGCATTAAGTTTACCCTACCTCACGTTAGGCAGGTGAAAACTGACGTGCTGATAAAGGGCGAAGAATTGAATCCTGAAAATAGCACAGTATTCTTAGGTTTAACTTTGGATGCTAAGCTTCAGTGGGGCCCACATATAGATAAATTGTCAAAGAAGCTAAGCTCCGCAGCATATGCTGTTAGAAAAATTCGTAATTTAACGGACATAGAGACAGCCCGTTTAGTATACTTTAGCTATTTTCATAGTGTAATGTCGTACGGTATTCTGTTGTGGGGAAATCCAGACTATCTTTGTTTTGCAGAAAAGAGCTGTTGGATCAATTTATAAATTAAGCCCGAGACACTCTCTCAGAGAGAAATTTAAGGAGATTAATGTAATTGTTAATGACTGTGCCTTCTCAGTATATTTATGAAAATCTTTTATATGCCCATAAAAATATAAAATTGTTTAAAAAATACAGTGATATCCATAATATAAATACTAGGAACAAACACAAATTTGTAATACCTACAACAAGGCTCAAGAAAATAGGTGGCTCGTTTAGATGTCAAAGTGTGCGCTTTTATAATATGCTTCCAAGCCACGTACAAAATCTAAGTCTTAATAAATTTAAATCATTCATTAAACGTAAGTTGTGCCAAAAAGCGTTTTATAGCATTAAAGATTACGTTGAGGATAAAACGGCTTGGGAGTGAGCTGCTCCAATTAAATTAATTTAGTTTTTTTTTGTTTAAATATTTTGCACCATGAATTTTGTTATTTTTAAAATTTTTAAATAATTTTTTCATTTGTTTTCTTGCAATGACAAGAATATTTACTTTTTAAAGTATTATATTATTTTATTTTAATTATTGTGAATGTGAAGACTATGTGGATCATTATTTTGTTTTTTAATTTATCTTAGTTTTTAATCATGGTCTGGCAGTTTGAGTAGTTTATGCGGCCTACCCGAATGTCCTTTCTTTGGTATTGTTCGTCGAATCGTTGAGCTCCTTAAATTCTGAGTTGAGCTGCTCGGTTATTGACAAATGCGTGCACTGACTGGACAGGTCCACACAATCTGGCTGGTTCTTTCCTCAAAAGACCATTTCAGACATCAGTCTACATGGTCTTCACATGATCGAACCAAGATTTTGTCAGGACTTTAAAAGAGACTGTGACCTCTGAGTTTGTTTCGGCCTTTCTTCTCAGAGTAGTCAGATAGGAAACGCCGACCTCTTCTAGTTTAAAAAAAAAATATGTTAGACATGTAAAAGCGTTTGTACAAACCAACTTACAGAAATAAAATCATTTATCATTTATCAATTTCATTCTACGCTTTAGGTAATTAATTTTCATGTTTTTTTGTTTTGCGCCAACCCAAAATGCTAATGTTTTTATTATACTTGTCTGTGGATAAAATCTGTTATTAAGTTACTATTTTTGTTTTCGTAATTGGAACTTTACGATATGAGAGTAGATATATATAAAAATACTTAATTATCTCTTGCCGCCATTCCATTAGTACATGTAATTTATATATAGAGAATAACGTGTTAACATCAATAATACATATATAAATAATGATACGGTAATTTACTAACCAGTTATTGGGTTAGGACTGTATCATATTGACTCAGCAAGTATCGTTAGGCGTTAGTTACTAATTACATTTTGCAGAACAATAAAGTTCTTAATTATGGCTCATAATTGCGCAGTTTACTACACCAAGCAGCCAGTCTCAACTTTACGCATATACAAGTTGCTAGTTACTTCTTTTTACTGTGACAGTCGCATATTATTCGTGATCCAGCATGTTTTTTGGAATGCGAGTGGCAATTGAAAGGGCAAGGGAAGAGGCGATGATACCAGTCAGGGCGGGTGGCACTCGCACGTTGCTTGGCGAGGTCTCAGTTATGCAGAACAGCCGAGAGGGCTCCGCGGACTTGCCCGTTGCATATCTTATTCCGGCACTATCTCCTGACGAACGGGTCATTCAACAAAAAGGTATGACAAATTTAATTCTTGCTCTTTTATCTTCCCATATGTTTTGTTTTCACCCGATAATTTGCTAATTAATTTTCGAAGTTAGTTGTTTTTAACCAACTTCCCAAAAAAGAGGTTCTCAATTCGTATATATATTTTTTACTTTTTTTATGTATTTTCGGGCATAACTCCGTTATATATAAACGGATTAGCAAAATATTTTTTTTGTTTGAAAGAAGTTTATTCCGAAATGGTGTCCCATATAAATTTGGTAAAGATCTGATGAAGAACTTCGGAGATATACAACAGAACTCTTCAAAAAATAACAGAAAATCTCTCGGGATTGCTGCAATCGTATGTATGTTTATTGTTTACACCATTTCATAACATACCATCACGCCAGTATGCTCTAAAAGGGTACGCAGATGTGTACAGTTCACCCTGGTACACTCTAATTCCACCGGTTATGTTCAAGTTACATGTTATTTGGGTAATCTATTCTGGCATCACTGTGGACATTATAAGTACCTTACTATAGAACTTGTCCATTATGTGCCACTAAAAAGTGAAAAATAAAAACTCTTTTAAAAAAGTTTTCTTAGGGCCATGTCAAAGAATAAAAATAATCTTAAACTAATAACATTACGGTAGACTTTCACATGAACAACACATGCATGGTGAACTTCTTCACAGTTTTAACAGTTACCAACAATATTGGATAACCAGCTAAAACAGAACCTCGTTAGTTGGCTGATCACAAAATTTGTTCTAACGTTCAAAACAAAATTAATGCAGCCGATGCATCGCATTATGTAGTGGTTTTAACTTTAAAAGCAACATTTTGTTCTTAGGCCGCAGACGTCTGCCAGTAACATGGTCGCCGGACAACGAACTGGTGCGCAACTCTTCATTCCGCTCCACCGTACGTACACCACCAAGAGACAACACCTTGTCCCCACATAAACTCGGCATAACCGTCCGCTCCAAACCACGCAAGCGTCTAATATACGACAGGTCTGAAAAGATAGACCTCACAGATATATGCACTCCTGAGAAATTCAAGATCAGCAGCCCCATCAAAAGTACCCCACCCATGAAAAAGTGTAGTCAGGAAAGAACATTGAAAAGACCTATTGATACCGCCCTTAAGGGCCTGAGCCCTACCCAACTCATTCAAATGATCAAAACCATCACATACAAACACCCTGAAATTGAACAGGAGATCAGGAGTGATATGCCAGTCCCAGATCTGACGCCTCTCGAAGAGAGATTGAGTTATTTAAAAGGCAATATCTTCAGAAGTCTCCCAACATCTCGACTTTCCACGCATTTGGCTGCGTTCAAAAAGTGTGTCATTGAACAAGGGAAATTGTTGGTTGAATCGCAACATTGGAACTCAGTAATGCAGTATGTTTTTCTGGCTTGGAGCCACGTCAAAGCTACTCCTGTTTGGGACAACCAGCCCCACAATGCTCATAGAAAACAATGTTTTAAGGCTCTTACGAATTTCTGCATGTCAGCGCTCAAAAAGGGTGGTATGGATAAAGAAATGTTGGTTGATGTGCAGGATAAATTACAAGGAATGATTGCAGACAGTGAGGAAGTGTCGTCTTGCTTGAAATATGTTCAAGGTCAATTACAAGATGTCTTGTAAATACCATTTTGCTATGGTATAAGATGGAGAATGTTGCTGTAACAGATTCTATAATTGTTAATGTAAGACTGATAAACATGTGTCCACATGAATAAGCAAATAATTTATTCATACTGTTAATTAAAAATATTTAGATTATATTAAAATAATTTAAAAAAAAAGTAGTTCGCATGTCAGCTACCTTGTGTAATCTAGATAAATATGAACACACCATTTTGTAAAATTATTATTATTTTATGATCAACATGATCTTGATTTTCTTACGCATAAACCACTGCTTCTTATTGATTTAGATATAAAACTATTTTGTATTTTTTCTTCATAATTATATTTTTCCTAAACATAAAAGAAAACAATTATGGAATCTGAATTATTTTAGTTCATTATTACCTCAAAATAAGTTCGTATATGCAATTTTTTAATTGTTTTATATTCATGAAGTCTCCCTTTTGGTACTTAATACAGAATACCACTATGACAAATGATTCTAGAGATATGACTAGACTCTGGACTGCATTTCAACTACACTCCGACTGCAAATTTGCAGTTTGAATGCAGTTAGTACGACTGCAATAAAACTGCAAACCAACCATGCATTCCGATTGCAGATGTCGTCGGAACTGCACACCGACTGCAATTGGACTGCAAATTTGCAGTTGGAGTGCAGTTAAAATGCAGTCAGTCTGTCTAGAGCCTTATTCTCTAATCTAATTGATAGCTTAATCATTTTACCATCTTTGAAAGTGCAAATAATAATCCCATATTATTAAGTAATAGGGCTGATTTCTCGTATGGTAGGTACTTTATAGTAGGACGGGTCAAGCTGATAAAAAATATAAATATTAGTTTGTCTTCCATATTATTATGAATTTTGATTCATTTCAACAAAGCTACAACAATACCAAAGTATTATTACTGTAGATATAATGTATGTATGTTTGATTGTCCTACTTAATGTAATATTTTGTCATAACCATAGTTCCGAACAGAACCAATATCAGGGGGGTGACCACAAGCTCTTAGAGTAAGGTTATTTTGAGATCGAGTAAGGGACAGATGTATCTGACTTGTATACATCTGTCACTTACTCGATCTCAAAATAACCTTACTCTAAGAGCTTGTGGTTACCCCCCTGGGCTAACTTAAGTTATCTGTGTTTGTTTACTTATAGAAAAAAACTTAAGTAACTACTTAATCGGTGGAATGAAATATAAATGTTAAAATGATTATACTTACGTACTATATTTTAGAATAAAAGTGTTATTTTGATAAGCTACTTAGTACAATACATATGACAAAAAATTTTTTGGCTGCATTAAAGTTGCATGTTGTGCCTTATTCTCCAAGTGATTGACAAAATATAACATGATATTGTTAGTTTACGTATTTTAAGCCTAAATAAATCGCATTTTTTAATATTTAGCGTTTGTTTTAATCAAGTATTTAAATACTGTTCTCCCCAATCTTCTTGGCCGCTCTGAAGTTGGCTACAGTGGCTGCGCAGTAGTAAATCTCATAGAAAAACAGCAGCGCGCCGTACTTTACGCATCAGAAGGCCTATGTTCAGCCCGGCTATGAAGATTGGGTAGTTTAGTACAGTACCTACGCGGACGTTCTTAAAGCGCTGCCAAGATTTTTGAAGCAGTTGTTCACGTCGACGGTCTTTTTCTGAAACTCGACGAGCCATATTTTCGCCCGGTACACAATACATTGTGTACCTACAGGTACTGTCAAGCTGCCAAAGCTCAATGTAAGGTAACACATCTGTATGACGGCAAGTAGAGATGTAAAGAAGAAGATATCCTGCGCTGAAACCAAATACTAATATGAGGGTTATCTGAAATGAGGTGCACTAGGTGGCAGCAGTAATGCATCAGGTGCAGGCACCTGTCAAAGCGCTAGTTATGTTTCTGAATGGAGTTTTTTTAAATTAGTTATGTTGCCATCAACGTCATGTTGCTGCCAAAAGTTGCGATTTCCAAGTGGAGGACCTCTCACCGAAGTGGCGCCAACTGGTGGCGTAAATTTTCCTGAAAATCCTCATTAGGATAACGGCAGGAGCATGATGATTACTTACAAGCGCGTATTTTGCGTACGGGTGGGATTCAGTCACATCATTCAATCCACCCCAGCTCCTCGAGAAAGGCTAGCAGCGCCCTGGTGCTACCGACTATCTCCTGCAGGGGACCTTGGTCGCCGAAGTATTTGGTCCTGTAACCAGCGATTACAGGGCAGCTTAGGAGTAGGTGTGCTGCTGTCTCTTCTTCCACCATGCAAGCTCTACAGAGTGGGTTGTCCGTGATTCCTATGACATAGAGGTGCTTATTAAAGGTCCCATGTTCAGTAGTTACGGCTGTGACTGCACGCAGCTGTGGCTTAGTTAGTCGTAGGACCATTTTCGTAAAACGGCCGTCAATGAGGGGTAGTGCTTCCTTGGCCTGCCTACATTCACTATGATCAGTCCATAGCTCGCTGTGTTGAACCCTGGTGCGTTTTCTTACCAGACCGCGTATATATGCGGAAGGTAAAAGCACTATGGGCTCCGGGCCCACCGGTGCCATATTTGAGCCCCTTCGGGCGAGCTCATCCGCAGCGTCGTTCCCTCGGGAGTCGCTGTGTCCTTTAAATCCATTGAATGGTTACTTTATTGTGCATACCGACCTGGCTCAGGAGCCGGTGTCACTCGTAAATCAGCCCTGAGTTGACCGTGTGGCTGTTTAGTGCTTGCAGTACGGCCATGCTGTCCGAAAGTATACGTATAGGGAAGTCCTTTACCTCCCTAGCCAGGACCGCAGAGGCCGCCATGTAGATGTCCAAGCATTCGGCCTGGAACACTATGTTGGGGATCCCCAGTGGTACACCTACAGCTAAGCGGATATTTAGGTCCTCTGAGAAGACTCTTGCACCTGTGCCTGTACCTGTTTTGGATCCGTCCGTGAAGATCCGAAGTTAATCGGGGCGTAGGCCCTCGCAGCGGATATCCTCGTGTAACTGGAACTCGTTGTGTTTGTATTTTTTATCAAAAATGATTTTCTTGGGTATCCGGTCATTAATGGCTCTAGTTAGTGGGCTCTCGTGGTGGAGACCCTCGAGCATAGCGGTGTGTTGAGTCTCTCTCTTACCCCAGAGATCCAATGTCTTTAGATGTACAGCTGTCATCGTCGCTTCCTGCTGTATAAACAGATGCAGAGTGGGAAGTCCAAGCATGGCTTCGATCGCTGCGGTCGGGGTAGTCCTCATGCAGCCCGTTGTCGCCATGCAGGCCAGTCTCGGCATACGCTGTAGCTTGTTCACGGGTGTACTTAGTTTAGTGCGAGGCCAAAAAACCACGGCCCCATAGGTGATCATGGGCCGAATTACCACGCTGTACAGCCAGAGTATAATCTTAGGGGATAGGCCCCACTTCTTACCTATAATTTTCCTGCATTGCTAGAAGTTGATGCAGGCCCTGTCTAATTTATTATCTAAATGACTGCTCCAGTTCAACTTGCTGTCAAGAGTGACGCCCTGAGTTGGAAAGCTGGAGCTCTGTATCGAATGAATTTGGCTAAAAACCATTGCAAAATGGACTGTATGTAAAAGCAATTCGACTTGGTAAATACACCTCGGGGAAAAACCGTCCATTAAAGATTTGCTTCGGATCACCTGGAGAAGCGAAACAAAGAAGAGAAGAAAACCTAAATTACCGGTTAATTTTAAAATATACTCGTATCAGACCCCTGCCTAAAACGCAATAATGAATGAGCTCAGCCATGAACTAATCCGTCGCAAAGAAAACGGTGAAAATGATATAATTATTAAATATTTCACATATTTAATAATTATATCATTTTCACCGTTTAAGGCACCCCAAAAATTTGTGCAAACTAATACAAAAAACGAATGCCAATAAAAACTCCAAACATACTGTATAACTCTGATGAATCCATTACATACCAGCTCTGTCATACCTACCAAGATCTGCCATCGCTTAAATCAACCCTCACTTTCTTCTACGCAAACATAAGAAGCATTCAAAGACAAGGGAAATTTGACAAAATGCAATGCATAATAAAATCCATCAAACACACTACTCATGTTATAGTATTAACCGAGACATGGCTTAAATCAAGCGAAGACGCCGATGCTTTCCAATTACCCAATTACACCCACTATTATAATGTTAGAACAGATTCCAGGGGTGGTGGTGTTACTATTTATGTGCATAATACTCTTAATAACACCAAAGGCAATGAAGTATACGCTGGAGGCAACAACTACCCTTGGATACGCATCGAGAGACAAACATTAAACATAGGAGCTGTCTACAATCCAGGAAACAACAACACACGAGAGTTTGTCGAAGCGTATTCACTGCAACTAACTAAAAGCTCCCGATCCATCGTATTTGATTTTAATATCGATCTGCTAACAAAAAATGCCAAGACTAAGTGCTACCGAGATGCTACGAAAGAGGCTGTTTATAACTTTATAAATAACATCCATGAAGACTACTGCACGCGTGAGACTTCTGCCACAAAAACTATCCTTGATCACATATGCACAAACTTAAAAGACAAAAGCTTTCGTATAGCAATTATCGACTCGCCTATGTCGGAACACAAACAAATTTAATACAGCGTAAAAAAATAAAAGCCACCACCAAAGAAACGTGTGAAATACGAAGCTATAGATTATAAGAAACTACAAGAAAACTTGCACTCGCCGAATACAACTCAATCGATAACAGCTACGGCAATATTGAGAGATACCTAAAATGTGGAATCCGTAGAAGCACAACTACAAATACGAAAATAAGTAAAAAAAAAAACACCACTCCAAGATTGGACATGTAAAATTAAGAGAAGGAATTAAATCTGGCATTAATTAAGACTAGAACAAAGAAACGAAGATCTAACCGAAAGCTTTAAAATTGAACGCAATAACACTGCAAAAACAATTAAACACACTAAGAAAAACTACTACTACGAGGCGTTTATGAAACATACTACAGACCCTCAGAAGATGTGTAACTTAATAAATACACTAACTAATAATAAAATTAAGTCAGAACGCATTCCCCCTAAGCTTTTAACTGATTCTGGGTCAGTGACCGAGGGCTATGAGATTTGTGAAACATTCAACCGCTTATTTTCTACGATTGGTTCCTCCCTCGCAAACCTCATTCATACACAACACAACATTTTACTAGCACCAGATAGCCAAACGAAAAAAGAATTCACTACCCTCGAGCCATGTCGACCTGACGAAGTATTCAAAATAATTAAGAGTCTTGATCCAAACTGCGGTGCGGGCATCGACGGCATAACTACCAAAATCGTTAAATAAAATAAATAATAAAATGAAAATATTTGATTGCAGACTCAAAGGTCCATAGTTTTGTTAGTATTACAAATTACATAAAAAACTATGTATGTAACACACTTAGACACGACATTTTATTTATATTTATATTGTTAGTACACAATACTTACAAACTATGTTAGTAACAAAACAAAACAATCAATTCATGTATCTGTTGCGCTTACCCGACGCACCGGGCACATGCACGTGTACATGTACCCAGTGCGTCATGATGGCGCAACACGGCTTATCACGGATGACCTTCAGAATGCTGTTGGGATTCCCACGCACTCTGCGCATCATGGACGCCATCCTTTTTCGTAGGATGGTATTGTAACCATCCAGACGGGTTTCGGCAAACATCCCTGACGCGCTGCAGTAATGCGGGTACCCCAAAACATCCTGAAGGTGTTATTATACTGAACTCTGAGGGCGTTGTATGCCCTTTGCATATATTGAACCCACAGACTGCACGTGTACACCGATTGGCAAAAGGCCTTGAAAAGAGTTGATTTCACTTTTAGTGTTCAACGCGCAAACCTGCGGGTCAAAATGTTGCATCGGACAGCCAACGCCCTCCGTTCTCTTTAAGTACGTAAGTAACCTAATTGTGGAAAACTGACCTACTGTATAAACATCCATCTTGTCAGAGGAACGTTTCCAGACGAATTAAAGATAGCCAACGTTACCCTTGTACCAAGACGGATCCTAACAACTATATACTTATCTCAGTGCTTCCAATTATGTCTAAAATATTTGAAAGGATTCTCTATACTCGTCCAAATGAACACCTCACATCAATAAATTTCCTCTTCGAAAGACAGTATGGGTTACGGTCACAGTCAAACACCCTGTTGGCTACTGTAGACCTTACTACCAAAATACAAACACATATTGATAATAAAAACATGGCGTTAGGTTTATTTATTGACCTCAAGAAGCTTTCGATGCAGTGAGCCATGCTATACTGCTAAAACGCTAAAGGACAAAGGCGTATCAGGCAAAGCGTATAAGATGTTCGAATCTTATTTGCTTAAAAGGTCCCAGGTAGTCAAAATCAGCGAATATTAAAGTGATACGCATGATACCACGTTTGGAGTTCCCCAAGGCTCACAGTTAGGTCCATTATTCTTCCTAATATACATCAATTCCATCCACAAGCTCCCACTAAACGGGCATATTTCGCTGTATGCGGACGATACAAGTCTTTTTTTTTTTTGGTGATTCTATAGCCGACATGATAAGTCAAGCTCAACAAGATCTAGACTCACTATCGATCTGGTTCCAACATAATCTTTTAACGATCAATGCATTCAAGACAAGCTACGTCATATTTAAAGCCAAAATAAGAAAATACCACCACATTCTCCTCTTATAATAGAAAAGAAAATGCTTAAACTCAAACAGTATGAGAACCTTGGACTAAGACTGGACTGCCATTTGAATTGGAAGATTCAAATCGACCACATCAAATCCAAACTTACGTCATTGTTGGGCTCACTACGCAATATAGTTCATTGTTTGCCTCATAATGTACGCCAGACAATATATAACTCCCTAGTAAATCCACACATACTGTACCTAATTAAAATCTGAGGCAATGCACCCAAGACAAATCTGAAAGACTTGCAAATCGCACAGAACAAATTTATTAAAATGCTTTTTCACCTCCATTATCTAACACCATTTTCTTTTTGTATCGTGGAGAAATGCTCATGCATACTGAGCTACCACGGGGAGATAGCGCTGTTATGTGGGACTCTAACCCACTAAAACTCTACTGTGTCCTCCTGGCGGGAACACGGGTACGCGTTAGCACTCACCGCGAACCCGCCGCGGCTGTCCGTCACCGGACCCTCCTCTGGGGAGTACCCCCTATCACCGGCGCACCAGAACACACTTTGCGCCGTGACCACCCCAGGGACTAAAACAGCACATGGGTGCTAGACGATCCCGTGTATCCCCCTTGGTCCCCTTGTGACGGGTCAGGGTCAATGGCCCCGCCACCTACCATTACCTGCCATTTTTACGGGGGAGCGGAATTTTATAAAAAATTACCAAGGCAGATAAAGAGTTCGAATACACTAAATATTTTTTAAACCGAGGTAAAAAAACACATATTACAAAATATTCATATTAATTAAATAAATATTTATATTATTCTAACTCTGAGTGTACATTTAAAATTTAAACCGAAAGCAATTGTATTTTACCCGACTGCCGAAGGAGGGTAATGTGTTTATCAGTCTATGTATGTATGTATGTATGTATGTTTGTTCCTATATGGCGTTCCAGAGACCAAACGCGTTGGCTGATTTTGATGATTCATAGGTCAATCGATTCGCCTTAACCCTGCGAGTGTCATAATAGGCTACATTAAAATTGAACAATAGAAAAATTGCGTATTTTGGGCGCCCAAATTGTTTTTTGCTTTTAAACCCATCGTGTGGGGTATCAAATAAAGGGTTTTAAGAGGTGATTTCAAAAATATATAACACTTATATGTTAAAATGTATCTAATTCGAAAAAAACTTAACTAAAAGGTTATAAATCAAAAAAGCAAAATCAAAAAACCCGACTGCTTCAAAAGCGAACTAAAAAGTCGTAAACAAGGAAAAAATCATGCTGTGCAGGCGGAGGATACACCAGATTTTGGTCAACCAGCCCGCGAATATGTATCCTCCGACTGCACAGCATGATTTTACAAGCTATGCCTGCAACAGTCAAGCTTTATTATTTGATCTGTGAGCTCGAATGACAAGCTAAGGCATAATTTCGTTGTACGTGAGTGCGTGTAATTGTGTATTTGTACGGCAAGGCATAGTTTGAACCGGCTTCACTTTGTTGTTTGCAACGTTCCATCTTGACTTTTTATTTGATCTGAGGAGCAAACGTAGCGAGCCCGAAAATTCCACTGGTCAATATTTTCTTGCCTTGGTGAATTTTTAGGGTTCCGTACCCGAAGGTTCCAAACGGAGCCATATAATAGGGACAGACGGACATGTAAGTGAAAATAATAATTGTTATCACTTACGCGTCCGTCTGTCTGTCTCGTCTGTCACTGGCGCCAATTTGAAACTTCCTCTAATATACTCATTTCTCACTTTATCAATTTTCGATACTCCGCATATCCATCCCAGCATTCTCATCAGATTGCATGTAGCAGTACATGCAATCATATTTCATCCAACTTTATCACAGCCCAACATTCTGATCCATACATTATTATTAGGGCATGCAATATCGCAAGGATTTCAATTCCGGAACTGAGTTCCAATACTGAAGATCTAATTCTGGAATTCCGGAACTGGTATCTTTTAAAGTTTTTTTCAAATCAAACAAGATTTATAAATATATCAGTCTTTTAATAGTTTTTAGTGAGCAATTAAATTATTTGGTCATCTCTGTCCCGAAGTAGTAATTATATATTACTAAATAGCCTCCACGACGTCATCTGTGGCAGCTCATCGATCACCGGGATAGCACCTCCACACGCAGACGTGCGGTGATATCCCAGCTGTATAGTGCGCTGACTGGGGTTGGTTTGAGGCAGCCGGTAATTGTAAGGCATGTGTCGTACAGAGCGACATCTACTTCCTTGGCGTGGGCGGAACGATGCCACACTGGACATGCATATTCACCAGCCGAGAAATAGAGTGCTAAGCCAATAGTAGTTGGTTGTTGTTAGGCGTATGAGTAAATTGTTGTGGGACCTGATTTATCACACAATTGAAAATTCTAAAAACAAAAACAAACCTATATACAAATACAAAAGGGGAGACGTAAAAGACCTCATTGTGCATCAAAAAATTCGTCCACATCGATGTCAATGGGAAACGTGCCCAGAACGCTGGCAGCATTGCCACGTTGGATGGCAATGCTGATTCTCAGGCCGAATAGAATTAATTCTGAAATTCTGAATTCTCACACAATAGAATATGAATAACACACATTAATAATATGAATAACACACACCAGTGATCACATATGGGACCAAGATGTGACTTGACGACGTCACTCAAATGGGCCTTATCAAAGAGCTTAAAGTCACCCAAAGTCAATGGAAAGTGCTATAATAAGGGTAATCGCATAAGAAATGAGGATATTCGCAGGAGAACCAAAGTTACCGACATTTAAGAATTGCGAAACTTAAATTGCAGTGGGCAGGGCACATTGCTCGCAGATCGGATGGCTGATGGGGCAGAAAAGTTCAGGAATGGCGACC
Source organism: Orthosia gothica (assembly GCA_949775005.1). Lineage (NCBI taxonomy): Eukaryota > Metazoa > Arthropoda > Insecta > Lepidoptera > Noctuidae > Orthosia > Orthosia gothica. The sequence goes on from OX459044.1 coordinate 9,638,765, forward strand.
GCGAACTTGAAGATTATGCGTTGGAAGGCCTCCCACCAGGTTTACTGATGACCTGGTTAAGGTTGCGGGAAAGCGGTGGATGCGAGATGCATGGGATCGGTCAATGTGGCGACGTCTGGGGGAGGCCTATGTCCAGCAGTGCACGTCTTTAGGCTGAAATGATAATGATGATGATGGTACTTTTAACCCAGTAGAAAGTTGCCGTGGGATTATCATCTACTCCATGTCGCGTCCAGGCTATCTCTATCTATTCAAGGTTGCCTAGAAGAGATCGAAGAACGCGATACGGCCGCCTGTTATATGTTTATTTAAATTTAAATTTTTCTTTTTGTATTGTTTTGTCTTGGTGTGCAATAAAGTATATATAAATAAATAAATTCACACAAGCGAAGCCGCTGGCAAAGGTAAAGTATGTATTTTACATAAAATACAAATTGCTACTGAATGTTAATATACATGTCACGATAAATCTATTAACCTATCAGTCCTTAGATATTTTTTGAATTCATTATTTTTCAGACATACACAATAAGACTGCTTTGTTTGTTGTTTTGGTCGCTTTTTTTTCAAGGCCTGTGACATTCGAATTTTAAATTAAAGGTACTTGATTAGAAACTCAGACCCGTATCACAAATAACTGAAATGTGGGCGATCTAACACTTCTACCTCTGCACAGGTGTGATTTTATTTACACGTGCAAAATTTTAATCATGTACGTGACTCAGCAAAAAGACAATTCTTCCATGTTTTTAGGGTTCCGTAGCCAAATGGCAAAAAACGGAACCCTTATAGATTCGTCATGTCTGTCTGTCTGTCTGTCTGTCTGTCCGTCCGTATGTCACAGCCACTTTTTTCCGAAACTATAAGAACTATGCTGTTGAAACTTGGTGAGTAGATGTATTCTGTGAACCGCATTAAGATTTTCACTCAAAAATAGAAAAAAAACAATAAATTTTGGGGGTCCCCATACTTGAAACTGAAACTAAATATATTTTTTCCATCAAACCCATACGTGTGGGGTATCTATGGATAGGTCTTCAAAAATGATATTGAGGTTTCTAATATCATTTTTTTCTAAACTGAATAGTTTGCGCGAGAGACACTTCCAAAGTGGCAAAATGTGTGTCCCCCCCCCTGTAACTTCTAAAATAAGAGAATGATAAAACTAAAAAAAAAATATGATGTACATTACCATGTAATCTACCAGCGAAAATTGGTTTGAACGAGATCTAGTAAGTAGTTTTTTTTTTAACGTCATAAATCCTAAACCGCAATTTACCAAGTACGGAACCCTTCGTGCGCGAGTCCGACTCGCACTTGGCCGGTTTTTTACAAGTTACGATCAATATACGCATGTACACGAACAGCTGTTTTAACATATAATATAAAAACTGTGACGAATGGACAGATAAACTGAGTGGCTAGTTATGTGGAGGTTTGAATGATGTTCTTGTTAAAAACATTGTCGCTTTCAATAACAGACAGTCGTCACCGCGCGGTTACATCTACCGTACGCTGCATCATGTCGAAAATAGAATTTACCGTGAATGGGAAAAAGTGTACAGGTAGGATTCATATAATAATTATTTTAATTTATAGTTTAGTTATTTATAAACATTAGGTAACTATGACTACTGAATACCTTCGTAATAAATTTACCTGAACATAAACATATTAGTAACTTTTAACCATTTTGGAAGTTATATGTTTGAGCCATTTAGGTTTGTTACATTAGGTCCATGGGGTCCGAGTGCGCACCAGGTTTTTGAGACATTACCACAAAGCTCGTCGACTCTTTACGTGACCAGAGGGCTGGCCTTTTCTTCAGCAAGATAATCAGCGTTGCCATCCAACGTGGCTATGGTGCCAGCTTTCTGGGCACGTTTCCCATTGACATCGATGTGGACGAACTTTTTGATGCACAATGCGCCCTTTTTCCTCTCCCCTTTGTATATAGGCTTGTCTTTTTTAATATCCATGTTATATTTGTTAAATAGCATGAATCAATAGTTACTTTCAAAATAATTTGTATTGCAATTAACTGGTTTCGGCTGAAGTCTAAATTCTGCTAACCCTTGAAAATAGCCTCTGTCTACCATTCTAAAGATTGATACCATTTTTAAGTCTTGCATAATAAGTAAATAGCGTAATGGGGATTTACTAATTTAATAACACAAGGGAACAAGGGACCGACAGCTAGAATAATAATCATATATATTTTTGTTGTCCTACCCTCCTATTCAAGTCATCAAAGTTTACTGGCAGGAATTATATAAAATTTTATATACAGTAACGTAAATGAGTTTGAATGAGCTTACTTTAGGTGCACACGCCCTCACAATAGATTTATTTAAATATTACGAATCAACCAGTTTAACCCTCAGTTTCCCAGCTCAAAATTATCGGAGAATTAATGTGACAAATTGTCAAGCACGCGTTATCTGCTGTGATTGGCTGTTGAAAATTCATTCAACCAATCACAGCAGATAACGCGTGTTTGACAATTTGTCACATTAATTCTCCGATAATTTTAAGCTGGGAAACTGGGGGTTAGTTGCTCGTAGTTTAAAGTTGAGCGACGCTTGGGGAACGCCTTTGTCCAGTAGTGGACGTATTATGGAAGTGATGATGATAATGATTTAAAGTTAAATTGTAAAGTCGACTTTTGCCTAAAAATATGGCTAGTGTTCAAAGATGTTGTGAAAATGCACGAATTACTTTTGGAGCGGATGCTACCTACGTAGTGACCCCCTTGTGTCTGTTGATATATTTTGTGGAAATGAAACTTCACCCGTAGTAGTACCTAGCCTACATACCTAGCCCGCACTAGTGGTGGTACATGATAAGTGACTTTTAAACTTTATATGCAGCATATTCCGAATTTTGTGGCGAGACCAGTGGCCGTTCAAAGTATCCTTATATTATTCCATGTTTAAAACAAAACATAGTAAATCGTAGTGATCGGCCAGCGGTGACGTATTTAGCCCCAGCCTCATTGCCTGCTGATGACAAAACTACGGCTATATTACTGTAATTTCCTACTATTATGTGGCAAGTAGTACCATAATAACAGTCCGTAAACTATGTCTTATGGTAGTAACGACATAATGGATAGCAGTTTCCTCTCTTATAGTAAATATTTGTAGTAAACATAGCGACGTGAACTGCATTTTCTGCATGCTTCACGAGCGGATAAGGTGTAAAAAAAATGAAAATCACTAAAAAAAAATCAAACAAGGATAAACGGTTTTTAACCGACATCTCAAAAAGGAGGCGGTTCTCAACTCGAATGATTATATTTTTTATCATAACACCGTTATACACTTGGGAGCAAATAAATCGAGCCACTTCCTTTTTCACGCATTATGGTAATTATTTTTGGTATTAAGGAACGCATCGATTCGAAACATATATCGCCTAAAAGGGTATTTAAGGTTATTAAATACCCTTTTTAGGCGATATATGTTTCGAATCGATGCGTTCCTTAATACCAAAAATAATTACCATAATGCGTGAAAAAGGAAGTGGCTCGATTTATTTGCTCCCAAGTATATATATATATATATATATGCCATAAACAAATTTGCAAAATTATTATTTTGTTCGAAAGTAGTTTATTCCGAAATGGTCCCATTTAAATTTCATTCAAAGATCTGATGAAGAATTTCGGAGATATACAACAGAACTCTTCAATAAATGACGGAAAATCTCTCGGGATTGCATGCCTGTTTCATAACATACCATCACGCCAGTATGCTCTAAACGTTTACGCAGGTGTGTACAGTTCACCCTGGTACACTCTCATTCCACTGGTTATGTTCAAGTTACATGTTATTCGGGTAATCTATTCTGACATTACTGTGGGCATTATAGGTACCTTATTATAGAACTTTTTCATTATGTACCACTAAAAAGGGAAAAATAAAAACTATTTTCCAAAAAAAAAACAATTGACTTACAAAAAATATAAACACTACAAAGTGAAAAATAACTTCAATTTCGGAAACCGGTGTCAAAACACCGGGCAAGTGCGAGTTAGACTCGCGCACGAAGGGTTCCGCACATTATCGCAAAAAACTCGTTTGTTACTTATATATTTTATTCTGTTTGTATTATCTGTGAAAATTTCAACTATCTAGCTATCACGGTTCATGAGATACAGCCTGGTGACAGACAGACGGACCGCGGAGTCTTAGTAATAGGGTCCCGTTTTTACGCTTTGGGTACGAAATCAGGAACACCGACTTCCGAAATTGAAGTTATTTTTCACTTTGTAGTGTTATTTTATTTTTTAAATCATTTGTCACATTTTTCAGATTTTTATTGACCAATTTTTTAACAAAATAGGTACAACAGCTAGCATTTAATTTAATTGTAGTCACATTCCATGTTCAAAATACGGAGTTGAATTTCTAAAGTAGGTACATTGAATATTAGATAGCAAATCTAATATGCAAAACATTCCTTTATGTCTTAACAAAACGAGTTTTCGGAGTCTATTTATGTTACATTTCTTTTAACAATAATGTTGAAAAATTTTGTAGAAGATTAACATTTTTCCTCGTAACATATCTACTACATTTGTTTTTTATTTTGCAGTGGACGAATGCACTCCTCGGGAAACGACGCTGAACGCATACCTCCGCTATGTCCTTGCTCTGCCGGGTACCAAAGCCATGTGTCACGAGGGTGGTTGCGGCTCCTGCATCGTGATGGTGCGTGCGAGGAGGTTCCCCAGCGGCTTGGTCGAGACCTTCAGTGTCAACTCCGTAAGTGGTTTCCTTAACCAATATTTCTTTGAAGCCGTCCATAACTCAAAAACAATTTCTTATTCACAAGAAGACAAAACAAATTTAAATATTTAAAAAACCCCGACACATTTATCTTGCGAAAACACCACGATTCAAACAGTAAAACGCCCATAACCTTTGAACGGCTGAACCGATTTCATTCAAACATAGCTAAGAACACTCTCGACAAAATCACCTTTTAAACAAAAGAAACGAAATTAAAATCGGTTCTTCCGTTTAGGCGCTATGATGCCACAGACAGACACACAGATACACAGACACACAGATACACAGTAACACACGTGAAACTTATAACACCCCTCTTTTTCCGGCGGGGATTAAATCACGCGTACTAATAAATTTTTAGTTCTAGAATTATTTCCAAAACAACTTTTGCAAGAGCAAAACGATAGCGATGAAACGCTTTATGTCATAAAAGTCGAAATTACCTGCAGTGTAGGTATGGTAGGTCCTACACAATCGTTTGCTAATCACTCGCTGTTTGTCAAACGCACTTATTTGAAAAAAAACTGCCAGCAACTCTAACAGTTCTGTATGGAAGAGCAAGTATTGCGCAAAAACCGCTATCGTTTTGCTCTTGCAAAATATACGTAATAAGGCTGCCGAGGCTTATGTCGGATGCCTACGTACTGAAATCCACGATAAAGACCCTACCCCTAGTATGAGTCAGGGACCATGGATACAAGAAAATTTGCGCGTACTTAGCACGATCTAGCTAGGCAATTTTTTAAATAATAATATTATAATTTATTTAATAATTATTATGTTTGATTGAATAATGCTTATACTTACACGAAAGAAGGAGAACAAGCATCTAGAAAATAATAAAGTAACTAAACCAAGTATTTTTTAAACAACTGAAGGTATATCTCGTCCCCAGTGTCTGGTACTGGTGTTCTCCTGCAACGGATGGGAGGTGACAACCATCGAAGGCGTTGGCAATCGCTTGGACGGCTACAGCGATGTACAGAAACGACTGGCCGCGTTCAATGGCTCCCAGTGTGGGTATTGTACACCAGGATGGATCATGCAACTGACAAGGTATGGGAGTTAACCAATTTTCGTTTGTTACAGGCAATCTAACAAGATTCTTGTGCATTTTTTTATTAATACGATTTGCTTTCAGTTTGATTGACAAGAACCTCACTATGTCCGAATTAGAGCAATCTTTTGGTAGCAATACATGCAGGTGTACAGGATTCAGGTCTATTTTAGACACAATCAAGTCGTTTGCCATTGACGCCTCTCCAGAAATATGTCAGAAAGTCCGTGATATTGAGGAGCTGAATACGTGTTCCAAGAATCCTAGAAACTGCCAGAGAAAATGTTCAATAACAAAAAGTGACTGCAGCGATTGGAGCGTCGTTGCTGATGTTAGAAACGAAAACACTCTATCATTCAACTTTGGGAAGTACAAATTCTTCAAGGTTTATGACGAGAATGCAATTTTTGATGTACTTAAACAGCATGGCGTGGATTCGTATATGTTTGTTGATGGAAACACTGGAAAGGGTGAGTGCATTCATTATCATTAGATTCATTTAAAGTAACTTGTAAATATATGTTTATCTATTCACTGGATTGTCTATTAGAAGTAAAAATAAGAGGGGTATTTTTACTTCTAATAGACAATTCCAGTGAATAGATAAACATATATATTTTATTTTGGCAATAAACAAAACAATTAAAGTTAGATACCAATGAAACTGCTCTAGTTAGAATTAGTGTCATAAAAACAATATAATAGCTACCTTATGTGTGGAATAGCAATTATTTCAGATAAGTAACTAAAGTAGGACTGTAGTTCGTCAGAACACTGAGTAAATTAAACGTTATGCAAATTTCACTGTAGGTAGCGGCGATAATTTAATGAAAGTGTGGTATTATGTATGGCTAAGACCCATTTTTCTAATACGTCTACAAAAAATATGTTAATTAAGTATGAATGAATCATTAGACAATTCGAGCAAGGGAAAAATAGAGGGTAGACACTTTCGAAATGTGGTGCTGGAGGCGGATGCTCCAAATACCATAAGACAGCCAAACGCACAAATGTGTCCATCCTTTCCCAACTCGATGTCAAGACTAGTATGCCTACAGCGTATTTTGACTTATTTCGGTCACATAATGTGAAGAGGAGCCTAGACAAACGGACAACACCGAAGGCATCGACCACACAGCCCCGTGTGTATATAGTGGCTGTATTGTCAATGACTGAAGGAAAACAGAGCAAGACGCCGGTCGCCAACACGATGGTCTGACCAAGAGGAAGAAGCTACGTCCTCAAGTAAATTTCAGCAGGTCGTGATGCAACTTTGGACCGGAATCGATGGAGTCAGATTGTCCGCATAAAGGGGTTCAGTGGCCACGATCATTAGTAATGAGGGACCGATTGAAGAAGAAGAAGAATGGAATAAGGCTAAATAATAACAGCTGGAGGGGCCGGTATTCAAGATTAAGTGTATTAGCTGAAGTCAGTTGATGAATGACCACCCAGTAACAGCCTAGTCCCTTCGTTTCGATTTGCGGATCTTTGGCAGTCGTTACGGAAAGTTAGAAGTTCGAAAGTCTGTTAATAAGAGGTACAGCGTACGCAGTTACTGGGTAGTGGAGTTCATTAGCTGCTTCAGACAGGAAAAGTACCTATCCCAACATTTTTGGATAATAAAGGCTAGTACAAATGATTAAAAGTGATGTAATTTTTTTAGGTATTGTCGAGACATTCAACTACCCCAAGATTTTGATAGACATAAGCGAGGTGCCTTCACTCAAAACTTGTGACTTCGACCAAAATATGGTCCTTGGAGCCAACGTGTCTTTAGAGGACTGTATCAAGATATTCAAAGAAACTGCCGCTAATAAGAGCGAATTTGCGTATTTGGCAGAGCTCGTGAAACATCTTAAACTTATCGCTCATATACCCGTTAGAAAGGTAAGTTTTGTGATATTAGAGCAGTGTATTAGCCGGTCATCTGACCACCAGACCGAATCGGATTAGAACAATGGTAATTTCTATTGTGTCTGGAAATGGACAGTTGAAGGTGTAATATAGGTTTTTTTTTTTTTTTTTTTTTCAAAACATGACTTTTCGTATTCTTCTCGGCAAATACTTTTATTTGATACCCATATTATGGCAGTGTACAAAAATAAAAACTGGTCCGCTATCTTGGGCCGTCTGCCATATTGGATTTAGATTGAATTCACTTACTAACCTAACCTAATCATGCATTGTCATCCAAACTAAACGTGTATGCAAAATTTCATCTTGATCGTTGGAGGATAACTGCTTTAAATATAGTTGTTAGAATTGACCCGAACACACATACATATATACATTGCAAGTTAAATAAAAGCTTGTTAAAAAGGTCTGGCTGGTACCAATAGTAATCCTGACGAAATAAGTATCTCCAGTTTTTAATAATTTTTTAATCAAAATAAAATCGTGTTATTCATTTTGCCACCTTTGGATGTCAAAGTTGCAGTTAAAAATAATCTAGTTTTTCATTCCAAATGAAATGTTAAAAGAATAAAAAAACCGGCCAAGTACGAGTCGGACTCGCGCACGAAGGGTTCCGTACCATTGTTTCAAAAAACGGCAAATAAATCATGTTTTTTGTATGGGAGCCCCCCTTTAATATTAATTTTATTCTGTTTTTATTTGTTATATAGTGTATAGTATTTGTTGTTATAGCGACAACAGAAATACATCATCTGTGAAAATTTAAACTGTCTAGCTATCACGGTTCATGAGATACAGGCTGGTGATAGACAGACAGACAGACAGACGGACCGCGGAGTCTTAGTAATAGGGTCCCGTTTTTACCCTTTGGGTACGGAACCCTAAAAAGACTTCATAACAACTTACGTTAAAGGATTAACTCCATATCTCAATCATATACCGACTCAACTTAACCGGAAAGTACTACCACGACACCAAGAAAACAGAAATAAACAAGAAACTCCAACACAAATAAAACAGCAACCATAACAAACAACAACAAAACTAACAACAATTTCATAAAGTTCTATGTTTTCATATATTTTTAGATCGGGTCCATAGCTGGCAACTTAATGTACAAGCACCAATTACCAAAGTACAAGTCGGACATGTTCTTACTTTTCGAATGTATTGGAGCGAGGGTCACTGTTCGTAAGTAATTTGTCTTTTAATCAATGATAAAATATTATTCTTGATTGCCCCATAAGGCATTTCATCTCGAAACACTCTTTATGAAAGAAATATAAACAATTCTATATAAAATTTATTATCTCTCTAAATGGGTGTGGTGCGCTCATTGTTTTTTTTTTAAATAGTTGATTACGCTATGAGCTTCCTGAATAATCAATGAACAGATGGACTGCACTCGCTGAATAAGCAGCATCTCGGTACATATAGTAGTATTTAGTAAGCAAATCAGCATAAACTGCAAAAAGAAAAATAAAATATAGCAAAACTTTTATGCGTGTATTGAACATAAGAAGCACTAACCCTAAAATTATTTTTTTTGAGAATTAATATTTTTCTTTGTAGCACACCAATACATGTTTTGCTACCAGCAAAGTCAATACAATAATCAAAACATTATAATTATATCCTAAAAAATTATTTAGCTAAATCAATGCTAAAAAAAAGCTAATTTAAAAATCAAAAACCCGACTGCTTAAGGACCGAACTAAAAAGCTGTAAACAAGAAAAAATCATGCTGTGCAGTTGGAGGATCAGGCAGTTCGCGAATATATATCCTCCGACTGCACAGCATGATTTTTTCTTGTTTACGTTTATTTTTAGATTTCTTGTTTACAGCTTTTTAGTTCGCTTCTTAAGCAGTCGGGTTTTTGATTTTTAAATTAGCTTTTTTTATTTACAACTTTTTGGTGAATATTTTTTTTAATAAATACTTTTAAACATATAACTGGCATATATTTTTGTAATCACCCCTAAAAACCCTTCATTTTGATACCAAACTCGATGGGTTGCGAAGAAAAAAAAATTGCAACCTCTACAATATGGCGCCCAAAAACCGCCATGTTTCTTTTTTTTTTTACGGCACTTATCTAAGAACACTTGGGCGGCCAAGACCTATCTAACGATGTCTTAATTAAAAAATCCGTCAAGAGGTTTGAAAGATACGAGGTAATAAAGAATATTACATACATACAAACATACATACAAGATAGTGATTTAACTCGTTAATGGTCCTTAGGTGACTGTAACGGCAAAACAAAGACGTTGACAATGAGGGAATTCCTCAAGTTTGACATGCAAGGTGTGTTGATGGTCAATGTGCTGTTACCGCCGCTGAGCAAATCCTACATCTTCAGGAGTTACAAGGTAAGTACAAGAAGCTGTCCGGTCATCATTTAGCTCGCGTTATTTTTCACGGTTGTCGGGCACATTGCTCGTAGAACGGATGGTCGATGGGGCCGAAGAGTTCTGGAATGGCGACCGCCAGCCAGAAGACGTGAAGGACTAGGTGAACTGATGACCTGGTGAAGATTGTGGAAATCCGATGAATGCGAGACACGGGACTGCTCAATGTGGTGACGCTTGGGGGAGGCCTATGTTCAGCAGTGGATGTCTTTCGGCTAAAATGATGATGATGGTATTGCAAGCAGGGTTTAATGTTATAAGTTCTCCATCAAAATTATGAAGATCTTACGTTAAACGTTAAAATAATTTCAGATCATGCCAAGAAACCAGAACTCTCTAGCCCTCGTTCACTCAGCATATCTCTTAGAAATGGGCAAAAAGAACGTTATAGAACGTGCAAGTATCGTGTACGGTAACATAGATCCGAATTTTTATCACGCTTCAATAACGGAAAAGTTTCTGATCGGAAAGAACATATTTAATGATAAGATCTTGCAAGCAGCAATAAAGGTGCTGAGCAGTGAGCTGATGCCAGTAGAAATACCTGGTGAACCTTCTATACAGTTTCGGAAGAAGTTGGCTCTAGGGCTGTTTTATAAGGTAAGGAAATGATAAGTATCGTAAGCGTTTTAAAAATACTTCTTAAATTGTTGGCACTTTCGTACGATACTTTAATCTATATCCATATCTTTAATATTATAAAGAGGAAAGATTTGTATTTTTGTATGAAACGAATAAACTTAAAAACTACTTGACCGATTTCAAAAATTCTTTCACCGTTGGGAAGCTGCACTATTCCCGGGTGACATAGGCCATAGGACATACTTTTTATCCCTGTATTCCCATGGGAACGGGAACTACGCGGGTGAAACCTCGAGGCGTCCGCTAGTTCAATAATAATATAGTAATTGTATTTGATGTCGATTGATACAGATCTCCTTAACCGAACAATTAATTTACTTGCAGTTCGTCCTTAACATCAGTCCAGCGGGCACAGCTCTTTCCAAGTATTCTTCTGGTGGTGAACTTCTGAAAAGGCCCGTATCTTCTGGCAAGGAAGACTACCAGACTGACTCCTCACTGTTTCCTTTGAACCAGCCCGTAGACAAGCTAGAGGCAAACATTCAAGTGGGGGGTGAAGCTCGGTTCGCAAATGATATCCCTCCATTACCGAGGGAGGTGTTCGGTGCATTCGTACCCTCTAATGTACATAATGGAGAAGTGGATACTATTGATGTTGAAGAAGTTATGGTGAGAGCCTTTCTATAACTACTTGATAACTTATCAGAGAAAGATCATTGGGCGACCATCCAGTTTTTACTGCTCCAAACACAGGTTCGTCGTAACCTAAGCTATTATGTTTCATATTCATTCCTTACTTCATGGTACTTGTGATATTTAGTACTGAGACAGGTGATTAAAATTTATTTGGATGTAATAGATCCGTGAAAACTTTGAGTTCACACAATTATACAATTTCTGATGTACTTAACAATAAAATATGAAGAAAAACATGTGTAAGTACGTATTGTGGAAAATGAGAATGAACTAGCAACTGTTTTCACAAAGAGATACGTGACAAGGAAATATGTTAAGTCATGTTTGTTTACTTTTGAAAACATCTACATTGATACAAATATAGTTAGTTTTCTTATACAATGAATATTTAAATAATTAAAACAATAACGTATAATGACTCAATATAAAGCATATGATTAAACAATGACATCGTTTAAACGCCGACGTAAAACATTTATTTTATTTGATAATTAAAGAATCGACAAAAACATGTTTTCATGTCATGGAAAATTTACGTTAGGTCGGAACTCGGCTCACAAAGAAATGTGTGTGTGTTTGTCTGTTTAGGAAAACTACATTAATTCACAAATAGTTTTTTATTCAATAAATACTTGAATAAAAAATCATCAACACGAGAATATAATTATGCATTAACGTAAAACATTTGCAAGTCCGTAATTAGACCTGTCGTACTGTATGGATCAGAATGTTGGGCTATGAAAAAGATTGATGAAAAGATATTGCATGTAGCAGAGATGAGAATGATAAGATGGATTTGCGGAGTGACGAGGATCGATAAAGTGAGAAATGAGTATAATAAAGGCAGTTTGATGGTGGCGCCAGTGACAGAAAAGTTGAAAGAAAACCGTTTGTCCTGGTATGGTCATTTGATGAGGAGGGATGAAACGCATGTTACCAAAAGAGTAATGAATATAAATGTGGATGGATGGAGAGGGAGGGGACGGCCAAAGGAAAGATGAATGGACTGTGTGAGGAGTGATATGAAAGAAAAGGGATTCAGTGATAGCGGGACGGAGAACTAGACGGTATGGAAGAAGAAAACGTGTTGGGCCGACCCCAAGTAACATGGTACAAGGTCAGGAAGATGATGATTAACGTAAAACATTTATTCTTTGAGAACTGGAGTGACCTTTAAATAAAATAATATCTACACATTTTTATTTTAGGCAATTGAAGGCGTTGTTGCCCTATATACAGCCAAAGACATCCCTGGCGTCAATTCCTTCGGCTTTCCGGGTATTCAACTGCAAACAGAAGAAGAAGAGATTCTAGCAACTAAAATTAAGTTTTACGGGCAACCAATCGCCATATTGGTAGCGAAAACCGAAAAATTGGCTGAAAAGGTAGCAAAAATGGTCAAAGTAACATACAAAAATGTAAGCACGGCAGCTCCGGTACTGACCATTGATGAAGCAAAAAAAGATAGCAAGAGATACGTGCCTGGAACTGCATCTATAGAACCAGACGGAAAAGGCAACAATGTTAAGAAGATCATAAAAGGAGTTTTTGAAATGGAAGCCCAATATCATTATTATATAGAACCTATAACATGCGTTGTTGTGCCTGTTGACAAGATGCTAGAAGTATACGATTCGTCGCAATGGATGGATTTGACGCAAATTGTTGTTGCCAGGTCTTTAGGGATGAAGGAAAGCGAGTAAGTTATCCATTCAATCAAGATAAAATCCTACTAATATTATAAATATGAAAGTTTGGATGGATGTATGTTTGTTCGTCAATCACGTTAGATCGGCTAAATGGAGCTGGATGAAATTTTGTACAGAGATAGATTATAGTCTGGAATGCTATTCCAGCCTAGGCTACTAGAATAGACTACTTTTCATCTCGGTATAATGTTCCCTTGGAATAAGAAATCATTTTTCACGCGGTCGAAGCCGCTGGCAGAAGATAGTATTATATAGTTTTACCAAGATTGTACTTCAATACAATAACGCCTTGCAATTAAGAGTGGCTCATTAGGTCAAATAAATAGAAGTTTCAAAACCTAAGTGGACCCAATAAAGAGATTAAAAAAAATAATTACAAAGTATGCATCACAACCACGCAAATGGACATAGAAAATATTATATTCTCTTTGGCGGTACTTAAAAATAAAGATAAATATCGTAAGTTACATAAGTCACATATTTATTAAGAATGATCATTGAAACAAATTATTTATTTATTTAATCATTAACACACAGTATAATACATAAAGACAACACATCAAGACAATAGAGTACAAGGGCACTGCTTATTTCTTATGAAATTTCTGCCAGCAGACCCGCGAAAAGGAGTTATGGAAATAAGGAATTATGTGATGATGAATACCGTCAAACGCCTGACTAAAGTCCCTGGAAAAAGTTCACCAACGTCTAGAAGTACACAAGCAGTGTTGACTTGTGTACAGTGTCAATGCATGTCCTAAAGTTTACATATTTGTAAATGAGTATGCTTTTTCCAGAGTTTTGGTGAAAGTTCGTAGAGTTGGCGGCGGATTTGGAGGCAAGATAAGTCGTAATGTCCAAGTTGCTGCAGCATGTGCTTTAGTAGCCAAGAAACTGTATCTACCTTGTAGGTTTATTTTGCCGATGCAGACCAACATGACTATCGCTGGAAAGAGGCTGCCGTGTCAGTGTGAATATGAGGTAATTATTTTGTAAATATAAAAACTCGATTGATTGGATCGTCCCTTTTTAATGTAAGTAATCTGTGAGCTTAACTTTTTCTAAAATAAGTCCGCATGTCTGTGTGTGTGTCTCTATAATTAAAAAACAAAATCTTTTAAATAGGTTGGTGTTGACTCCGATGGTAAAATTCAGTATCTAAATGCGTCAATCATTGAAGACAATGGCTCTTCTAACAACGAGAACATTCTAGACTTTGTTGTCGGTGGCTTTCCTAACTGCTACAATACTAAGTACTGGACTTTGAAGACAGCTACAGTAACTACTGATACACCTTCTAATACCTTTGCTAGAGCACCAGGTCAGTTCTGTTTTATTTTCATCTATATCAATGAAGCATTGGTTTTTCTGTCATTTTTGCAATAATAAGTAAGAAGTAATTCCAATAATTATGTTTCCAACGATATGTAATCTTACTAACTAGTGTGGCAATTTCTGGAGATGTTATTACTAGAAATCATGGTCCTAAAATCTTCTTTAGAGCACTTGGCGAGAAGCTGGAGTGATATATAATTGGTGAATATACACACACAACTGTTATTAAAATTAATTGTGAAACCACTGGTAGAATATTTTTCTAGTCTTGATTGAAAGAAAAACCTTTATAAAGTAAGTAAAAAAATTTTAGGCTTAGAAATTATATTTTTTTATGATTAGGCACTAAAAATAGAGACAAAAAGTACGAAGTCACAGTAATTTTACGAACAATTAATCCGACAGGTACTTGCGAGGGTATAACAAGTATAGAACACATAATGCAGCACATTGCATTTGCCGTGCAAAAGGATCCCACCAGCGTCCGCAAAGTGAACATGAGGTCAGAGGACAATGATCTGCCCGAACTGATCGACGTTCTCAAAAACGACACCAACTACGACCAACGAGCTAAAGAGATTGAACAGTTCAATAAAACAAACAGATGGATGAAGAAGGCTATATCAATCAATGTTATGTGCTTCCCAGTCGTCTACTACGGAAACTATTCAGCTCTCGTCAGCATTTATAGAGGTGATGGTACAGTAACAGTCTCCACAGGAGGCATAGAAATGGGACAAGGAATCAACACTAAAGCTGCCCAAGTTTGCGCATATGAACTAGGGGTGCCTCTTGAATATGTGAATGTGGTTCCTCATTACTCTTTCGTGGCTGCAAATAACGTGTTTTCTGGGTCAAGTATCACTACTGAAAGTGTTTGTTACTCTATAATAAGAGCGTGTGAAAGTTTGAAGGAAAGGTTGGCTCCAATAAGGGAAAGTATGCCAGACGCTACCTGGAAAGAAATCATCAAGAAAGCTGGTGATGATCAAGTGGAGCTGACTTCTTTGTTCATGATGAAAGATACTGACGAAAATCTGAAAGGATACAGTGCATTTGCTGTATCCATTATTGAGACACAACTGGATATAATGACTGGGCTTTTCCAAATAGTTCGTGCGGATATTTTGGAAGATGTCGGCGTTAGTGCGAACCCTAAGCTAGATGTCGGACAGGTGAGTGTAACTGCAAAAAAGTATTAAATAAAATCATCAATTTGATAGATCGACCTGAAAAGGTTATATTTAAAAATCTATTTCGACTTAGTATCCTTAGCGAGAATAAAACAATAGCCCAAATATCAGAATTACATCAAAACCAAAGAAACAATAATTTAAAACCCATATTTTTCAAGGTGCAAGGAGCCTACATTCAAGGTATCGGTTACTTTACTTGTGAGAAGCTGATTTATGATAAGGAGACTGGGAAACTGCTGACAAACCGATCCCTGACGTACCATGTACCCCTCGCTCTGGATATACCGGTCGAATACAACGTCAAGTTCAGATATAATCACAAGAACCCTAATGGAGTGCTTGGATCTAAGAGTAAGTGATCTACTAAACTTACTGAGAGCATTTTATAGTTGGGGGCACAGAAGCGTTTTTGTCAAGTATGTGTAGGGCAAGAGTATCGAATTTGCGTCACGAGATATAGGCACAGTCTACGCTTCGCACGTCCCCTGTAAGGACACTAATGTTATGGATATCGTCTGTGTGGCTTCTTGGCAAAGAATAATCTAATCAGTGACAGATAGCAGCATTTAGCAAACAATACAATATTGACTACCAACCGACCTTCCAAACATGATCATTTTACCAATTTTCTGAAACTATTTGCAGGAATGACATGTCTGAATCTATGATTAATGATTTTCTTGTGTCATATTCCAGCTTGCGGCGAGATGGGCATTTGTTCTTCTCACGGGGTGACACACGCGCTGCGGCAGTGTATCATGGAGTCCCGCAAGGACTCGGGCTACGACCCTACAGAATGGATTACTATTCGTAAGTATTCCTGTTAAATAATTAATTATCCAAGATATTGTAGCGGCACCGACGCCGCCACTTACGAACTAATGACATGACGCCACACAAATCCTGCATCGCGCAAGAACCGTCGGGCAGTTGCCCGGACCAGACACAACACCCGTCTGGTCGGAGGATCCTCCCTTTACTATGTCGGTTTGTGGGACTTTACACCCTGTTCCGCATCCCTCCAAAATATCTTGGGTAATAATTTAACAAGAAAAAAAATTATAATAAAATGTGTGTGTGTTGTAAATGTTGGCGGTGTTTATTACATGGGTAAGACTAAAATGGATAGGTTTCTTAACCTAAAAACAATAATAATAATAAGAAGCTCACAGGCAATTCAAATATTCACATGACGATTATAATTAGACATACAGCTATGAAATATAATTAAGTTAATGAGTGTTAGGTTTTCGGCCGAGGGCCTAGCCCAAGTGACCTCTATCAGCAATGATGGCTGCTAACCAACTGGATGACCAATGGTTTAAGGATTGATGACGTGATTTTTCGACCTCGCTTGTCAATCCCATACAGTTTTGCTTTTTTGTCAATCGCTATCGCCACGCTTTTAATGATAGACAGTCAGTTGTCTAGGGCTTTAGGACTCATTACAAAGTGTCACTCTCTCAGCGGAGGCGATAGTCGAAATATACCAAAATATAAAAGACTAGCTGTCCCACGCGGCTTCGCTCCCGTCAACTGGCCTACCCTACCCTACCTACCCTACATACGTGAATGTTGCGTAACTTTAACCGCTTACGCAGCGCACGCAACGTAAGCTCTCAAAAAGGAATATTTGTTCCCGTGTTTGTAACATTTTTCATGTATACTCTGCTCCTATTGGTCGTAGCGAGATGTTATATAGCCTATAACCTTCCTCGATAAATGGACTATCCAACTCGCAAAGAGTTTTTTCAATTCTAACCAGTTGTTCCTGAGATTAGCGCGTTCAAACCAACAAACAAACTCTTCAGCTTTATAGATTGTTCACGAGACATTTCGGTAGTGCTTGTCATTCTCATACATTTTGACTTTTTACCCGACTAAGCCGAAGCCAAAAGGAGGGTTATATTTTAACCGATTTGTATGTATGTATGAATTGTGGCGGATTGTTTAAACAGCCAAAGACTACTATATTATATAATCTAGTTTTTCGTTAAGGGAACTAATGAATATAAATATGTATGTGTGTGTAGGTTGGTAGAGAATTTTATAGGAATTCGAAAAGGAAAAAACCGGCCAAGTGCGAATCTGACTCGCGCGACAAACGGCAATAAAATCACGTTTGTTGTATGGGAGCCCCACCTTAATACTTATTCTATTCTGTTTTTAGTATTTGTCGTTATAGCGGCAACAGAAATACATCATCTGTGAAAATTTCAACTGTCTAGCTATCAAGGTTCATGAGATACAGGCTGGTGACAGACAGACAGACAGACAGATGGATCGCGGAGTCTTAGTAATAGTACTAAAAACCTGGCAAGTGCGAGTCGGACTCGCACACGAAGGGTTCCGTACCAAAATCGCAAAAAACGGCAGAAAAACATGTTTGTTGTATGGCAGCCCCACTTAAATATTTATTTTATTCTGTTTTTAGTATTTTTAGTTATAGCGGCAACGGAAATACATCATCTGTGAAAATTTCAACTGTCTAGCTATCACGGTTTATGAGATACAGCCTGGTGACAGACAGACAGACAGACAGACAGACAGACGGACCGCGGAGTCTCAGTAATAGGGTTCCGTTTTTACCCTTTGGGTACGGAACCCTAAAAACAACTACATAATTGTATATTAATTTATTACAAAATTTCTGGCCAAGTGCGAGTCTGACACGCGCATCTGGGATTCCGTATAAACAGATACATTCACCAAAATAAATCAGTAAACAATAAAAGCACCGAACATTGCTATAACGAAAGGACAAAAATAACTTTGCCGTTTGAAAACTGTTAAATCAATATCCAAAAATTTAACTTTTCCAAGAACATTTTATACGAGTAAGTTGGTCGACTAATACTCGTAAACTTGTAAAGCTTACTTAGCTGTGATAATTTTCCTTTTAATTTCGTTATATATACATAGGTACTTTTTTGGATATCGCTGCACATGCTGAGATAGGAGCCTTTTTGGTGTCGCACGCGGTTTTCATTTTATTATTGTTTAATTGTATGCTTATTTCTCGTGTCTCCTGTGCGGGTAACAAATAAATATTTTTCTTTCTTTTTTTCTTTTCATGCATTTGTTCACATACCCAAAAGCAACCATTTAGCTGGCAGGGGGGAAGGGGGACACTTGACTCTAACAAAAATTAGCCATTTAAAGCTTAGTTTTACGCAAACGGATCCCTGATTCGAAAAATAGTTTACACAGAACGTAATATTGAATGGCCTATCCAACGATACCCCACACCATGGGATAGACGAGAAAAAAAGTCCCACTTTACGTGTACAGGAGGTACCTTAAAAAAATGTTTATTCATGGTTTTATTTTACCACTTTGTCGCCGCCGAAAGACATCCACTGCTGGAAATGTGCCTTCCCCAAGCGACCCAATACTGATCGGTCCTCTGCGTTTCGCACACACTTGCGAAACAACGAGAACTTTATAGCAAATAAAAATAAAAATTAAAAAAACATTCAAGAAGTCGAACATAGAACCTCCTCCTTTTTGGTAAGTCGGTTAATAAGTGCTCATTTATTATCTTAAACTCTCATGTAGCCAGAAATCAAAGATATAACTTCTGCATTATTGTGATGATAATAAAAACCTAATTATGCTCGAATTTATATGTTCTGTTATTTTTCTATAATATATTTACTTCAAGAATAACATGTGATTATAATTTTATTTCTTAATTAAGTATTCGTTTTAATATTAAAGGAAACGCTCAGCATCAGAATAATATATTATTATTATTTAACCATAACAACACCGCAACATTTTTTTCCCTTGTTGATTTGATAGATGACCCACACAAATTTCTTTGGTCATCAGTCAACTTACGACTTCAAATTCCAACACATTGCACGATTTTTTTGGATAAATCCATTACTGTCCAGGCTACTCGTCTGTGGAATTCATTGCCAGATCCAATCAAACGTGCTCAATCATTGCCTGTGTTCAAAAGACTCGTAAAGGAACATTACCTGTCACTGTCTTCGTCTTAGCGTGTTGATTTGTGATTGTGATTATCAATTGAGTCATTCCATTCACCATTTATTTTTATTGCCTTATATTTAGTATGTACCTATGTATTTATGTATATATTACATAGCATATGTATTTATCTGTGTATCTATTATAATTATAGTAATTTAACGATGTTAATGTCACACCAACGACAACACCACTTCAAGTCAAGACAATTACTGCCCATACCTTTGCCTGGAAGAGATCGCGCTATGCGATAAGGCCGCCCATTGTATTTGTATTAATTTTAAGTTTCTTGTTATTATTGTATTTTAAGGTGTACAATAAAGCATAAATAAATAAATAGATGGCGCTGTTTTAAATTTAAAAGAAAACGTAAGTTGCCATAGCATGTATTGTAAACAGCAATACGTTACGATAGTAAGCATTCTTTATGGATGGTGGCATACGACCACGGTTATCCTCTATATTTTCTTGTTTGATACTTTTCAGAGCGCCATTTTATTTCAAATCCATATCGCTACGCTTTAAATGATAGAATGTCACTTGTCTAGCCTCTGGAAACGCATTTCTAGCGAATGTTGCGTATAAACGCTCTCAAAATGTTATTATAAGCAATGTTCTATTTTATTCGCAGCTCTTCCATACGATACCGAGGCCATATTGAAGGCGCTGGATGTGAAGCCAGAAGAGTTCCTTCTTTGTAAATAGTTTTACAATAATTAAGATGAATTTATAAAATATATTTTTTGTATTACCTATATAATACATATTATAATGAAATGTGGTTTATAGAATGAACCCATTCCTGTTAATACCAATCTATTTCGTTATTTTACGTACAGTAGATCGCGTATCTTCATTTATAATGTTTCACTTTTATTTACTTTATGTTATTTCATGTTGATTTTTCGAAATAAACTCATTCACTTCTGTTATTTGTTTTATTAATTTAACTTTCCATAGTATAGTTGTGCAGGTGATGTCAAACAGTTCATTTGATCTTCTGAAAACTGCCCGATTTTGACATCATCGGTGTTAGAACTAAGACGACGCAATGTTATCATTCTAACTACCTACGGCTAGTTTACTAAGGCCAGATCAAATGTAGTAGCGGATGGTAGCCGCTACTCTCCCCCGTTGTTGGTACTCCCCAATCCCCATCCCCCGTGTACTCTTCATTCTGCCCACATGTCTGTTAAATTGGGGTCCAAATATCAATTTCAAAATTCGGTCTAACACTATTAGCACAACATTTCTTTTCCGTCACTTCCAATGTAGAAAAAACTTGTATTCCTCACCAATTTCCATCGTTTCCTGTAAACAGGCTTATTTATTCTTCTTCTTTTTAATATCCGCTAATGTCCCTTTGCTCAACATTTCTCGTCTACGTTAACTGCCCCCTCCTCTATTACCACGACACAAACTCCTGTGTCGCAGACTCAAAAGTTTCCTCAGAGTACACTAACTTCTATGAGATTCACCGAAAGGCAAGTCTTAAATGTAGATATTATCCCGTATTGACATCACGAAAAGAGCTGGACCCGACACGATACTACCGGTCTTTAACAAAAGATGCGCTCGTTATCTTTCCCTCCCACTATCGTTGATATACAATAAATCAATTGAAACTACCCTAAAATGGAAATAACCTAATTCCCCCTAGAATGGAAAAGGGTTAACATATTGCCGGTTTTCAAAAAGGGAGACAAATATGACGCTAAGAACTATCACCCTATATCTTTGCTATCCCTATTTTCCAAGATTTTTGAATCCTTAGTCTTCCCTACTTGACTTCACATCTAAAAATACAACTACCCTCAGAACAGCACTGTTTCTGTTGTAAAAAATCAACTGTCAGTAACCTGTCATTATACCTTAATGACAACTGCAGTCATGTCGACGCGGGTCTACAAGTTGATGCTTTGTATACTGACTTCAGCAGCGCGTTTGATAAAGTTGACCACCAGATACTACTTGCCAAACTGGAGAGACATGGGGTGCATGGGAACCTTGTAAAATGGTTTAGGTCATACTTATGTGACCGGAAACTAAGGGTAGTGGTAAATGGCTACCATTCGCCCTAATACTATGCTACTTCCGGTGTGCCCCAGGGTTCTCATGCCGGGCCGATTATCTTTATTATATTTATCAACGACATATTAAGCCATATCAAGCACAGCCAATGTTCACTTTTTGCAGACGACCTGACAATGTATAATTTTATCGAATCCACATCAGACGTCGCACTGCTACAGTCAGATTTATATTCCCTCCAAGAATGGTGTATTGCAAACAAGATGGTGCTCAACGTTAGTAAATGCCAGCACATAACATTTACCCGCAAAAAAATTTAAAGTAACATCTTCTTTTTCACTTAATGGAATAGCACTCAATAAAGTAGATGTCATTTGGGGGTCTTACTTAGTAGTAACCTATCTTTTACTCTTCATATCGATAACATCTTGTCGAAAGCTAACAAAATGATTGGTTTCATCAAGAGACTTGGTCACGACTTTAGGGGGGGACACGCATTGAGGGTACTTTTTAATTACTTCGTGCGGAGTACCCTTGAATATGTGTTTTGTGTGTTTTGCACATCAACTGCATCGAACGAGTTCAAAAACATTTCCCAGATACCTTCGATACAAAGATCACAGCTGCCCATACAGGACAGACTACCCACAGCGAATGACTCGTTTTGGTTGGCATTCGCTCGAACTGCGTCGCGTTTTAGCTGATGTCACTACTGTTAGAAAAATTCTAAAAGGTCAGATATCCTCACCCCAACTTTTTGCTAATCTTTTCCTTAGTGTGCCCCGCCAATGCCCAGTCAGATCAGTACGTAAAATCGAAACGTTTGCTGTCAAATCATCTCGCACAAACCTTGGTTGGTCTGCTCCTTTGAACCAAATTATGGTAATCTCCGCTGATACCGGGATTGGCATTTTTGGCGACAGTTTAGCAAAGCTCAGACAAAAACTGTTAGAGACTGATTTGTGGTCAACTCCTCCTCACTAGTCATTTCATAAAATAAAATAATCTAGTAAATTTGACAATAATGTTCTTAAGGTTGAACTAGTCGACGGCACGAACTATTTTGTGCGCGAGGTTAAAATGCATGCTATCTTATCCGACAACACGTGCGAAAGAAATAGATGCTGTGATGAGCAGTAAGAAGCTAGTTCGTGTACGAATTAGCACTTTTGCAAGTTTGTAGCGAAATGGATGATGATTTAGGACGAAAACGAGCGCGTGATTTTTATAAACAGACCTTTGGGAGTCTAGATATCATGAAAAAACTACTAAATGTATATTTTCAAAATAAAATTATTTGCATTGTTAAATTACTAATCTATCCCTGTATGGAGGCCGTTTTGTAATTTTCCTTCTTCTTATGGTATTTATTTCCACCCAAAAAAGCGTTAAAATTAGCGTTGAACTATGGAACTTTCGACGCTCATAACTTTCGAATATATTATTGTTTTACATTTTTGTTTCCTTAAAGGACTAGATAATGATGAGACAAATTGATATCATTTTTTATTTTGAACGTACATCGTCAAACAGTAGATTAATCTCTAGCCTACGTTTGTATGGAAGAATTTTCGACTAGTGTAACCTTAAATTACCTAATTTATAATTATAATTAAATCAATCTCTATCTTTTTATGCAATGTGTTTCATTTTTTTAATCAAATGTTATTCAATTATTGTATGATTGTTGTTTTTTGATTATTGTTTTGTTATTGTGTTGTTGTTATAATTGTTAGTGTTATTGTTTGTTGATTGATTGTTGTTTTGTTATTGTGTTGTTGTTATTATTGTTGTTGTTTTTTGTTTTTATTTGGTGTTGTTGTTTTGTTGTGTTGTGTGTGTTATCGTGTTGTTGTTATTTGTTGTTGTTGTTTTATTATTGCTGTTATTTTGTTTTTTATTATTGTTTTTTTATTCGTTGTTTTTTTTGTTTTTTATTGTTGTTTACCTTGTTGCGTATCAGAGCTAGCCTAACCTTGTTGAGTATCAGACCTAACCTAACCTTGTTGAGTATCAGAGCTAACCTAACCTTGTTGGCTATTAGAGCTAACCTAACCTTGGAGCGTAAAAGAGCTAACATTACCTTGTACCGAATCTGAAATAACCTAACCTTTTTGCGTATCAGAGCTAACCTAACCTTTTTGCGTATCAGAGCTAACCTAACCTTGTTGCGTATAAGATCGAAACGAAGTAGGCCTCAAATTAAGCACACAGATAGGATGTTGCGCGCAAGTCCGTGTATGTGTCTAGTTCAAAATATTCTGAATTATTTAATTATGACGGATACAGTTCGGATTTAGTACGTAAACTTCCCTACAAGAAGTGCTACGACTACTTCGGCACTGAAATTTCAAGGACATGGATCGGATTTAGTGCGTAACCGCCCTAATCACTCTTACTTGCCAAACTACTATTATTTTCGGATTTGATTTTTTTTAAAGGATAGGTACGTGATGACCATACCTACATGCACAATCAGCCTATAACGAGTATAACGTTCCTACTACTGGGACACAGGCCTCTCATGTGAGAGCGAGTGGACTGTAATCCACCACGAAGGTCCAGCAGTTGTCAATCATGGACGATTGGAATAATCCCCTTCTCTCTTCGCTCTTGTACTAGTTAGTTCAATTCGCAACATCAATTCGACTTGGCTAAGAAAAACTTAATTTACCGATAAGTGTAAACTTCTTCCTACATAGGCTAATAAGTACCACGTATAATCAATACAAAACTTTAGCCAGCATTGTTGTCAGTAAATTCCATTTTCCGGGCTTGTCCATTGGTAGCTTGGACCCTGTTCCTGTTTCCTGGGCTCCATATGTTTATATTTGGATACGTATTTACTTAATAGATAGATGATGTGCATATATGAATAGTCAGCCTATAGGTAATGTTCCAACTGCTAGGGAAATCCACCACGCAGGCCCAGTGCGGGTTGGTATATGTGATGTCCTGTAACTGAAATTACTAAAATAATATCGCGCGCCGTAAATGAACAAGAATATCAAGACAGTTATAATCAATACGAGATGAATGAATAAAAATGAGCGTTGCATCTGTGCTTGTTTTACTGGCACATCGCAGTTTTATTCGTGAGTTATTGAAGAAAGGAGTGCTATCATGTCTAAAATTGTTTTTACTGTCAATGGGGAAAAATGTATCGGTAAGTAATTTAGTTATCTTCGTACAAGCGATATATGGGTGTTTTCTCTTACCTTGACACACGTAACCATTCAACCACGCATCGTATTTAACTGTAGTGCGTTTTGCCGTAGCTGTTCAACTTAAACATATTGATACGCCTAATGTATTGTCTGTGTTCTACATTTTATAACAATTTACTTTTCACGGTTATTATAGTCTCTATTTCTTTACTATACGTATCATTTTCCTAGTCATCAATCATAATTTTACTCATGACTGTTATCAGTGACCGAAACTCTTCCCCGGGAGACAACGCTGAACGCGTACTTCCGCTATGTGCTCGCTCTGCCCGGTACCAAGGCCATGTGTCACGAAGGTGGTTGCGGCTCATGCATCGTGATGGTGCGAGCGAGGAGGTTCCCCAGCGGCAAAGTCGAGACGTTCTCTGTTAATTCGGTGAGTCACATTCAAAGGCATGATCATGAATGAGATCAAGCAAGACTATCTACCGCTAATACCACGTGTAAACAAGGTTTAAAGATCAAAGAACGAAGAAGGAGTGTCTATGTTTGATGAGATTGATGTCGGTCCGTTATTAATTGTAAGATAATCATCTACTAAAAGCTCCCAAACGCCAATACCTACCTAAGTTAGTCTAATAACTTTTTACATTGACACGTTACTATTCGACACCTAAATTAATGTCAAAATAAACGTCACAGGACTTTCAACGCTCGACTATAAAAGTAAAAAAAAACTATTGCGCAATAGTATTTAGGCGTTTGTTTAGGTCCTTAAGGTAATTACGGCGTACCACAAGCACAAAGAAGGAGTGTACTAGGGTTTTTGCTATTTCTTTGTCAATGACTGCCAAATGACTTCCCAGTGTACAAGTCTCCCAGATCTTCATGATTCAAGCTAGGCCTTTTCACGCATGAGAAATAAAATAATATAACCTGGCTGATAATTTTCTGGCTGCATTTACGGAGCGTGTTTTATCACTCTTCTCCCTTCTATTAGACTACAAAATTTGTCTGCAGTGTTTGGTACTGGTGTTCTCCTGCAACGGTTGGGAGGTTACGACCATCGAAGGCGTCGGCAATCGCTTGGACGGCTTCAGCGATGTACAGAAACGAATCGTGGCATTCAATGGAACCCAGTGTGGGTACTGTACTCCAGGATGGGTCATGCAGTTGACCAGGTGAGCGAGCTTGAATAAGATTTTTAAGTTATTTATTTGGGCAAACAAACGGCTACACATTATTGTAAGTAATAAAATGAAATTTGAACGACAGAGCGTAACAAATGTACAACCAATAACATTTACCACAGAACACAAAACCATTTTGCAAAATGCGAAGCGCGCTTTCAATTCGTACCTTAAATAATTCAAATTTACATTACACACCGGCAAAATTAGCGGCACAAAATAAAAATTACGATTTTTTTTTTAAATAAGGTTTAATTAAAAAAAACTTATATTAGGATATTTTTCCTTGCTTAAAAATACACATTTAAAAATAAAAATGAGAGCGCAGTTAGCACAATTTTTGTGAGTAATATGACTTAATGGGAAAAGTGGACATTGTTGATTTTTAAAGGTTACAAAGAAAAGTTAAAAAAGTTATTTAAAATATATTTTTTACAATAAGATAATATCACATTATATTGCATGTTTCCTCCACTTGCTCTTAATAAAGTTTTCACCAGTCTGGACATGTTAAGAATGATGCTATTCATTGTCTTCTGTGGTAGTCTTAATTATTCCTTAAACCGGCGATTCGCAGTTCACCCACATTGACAGGTGTTGGGAGTTTAATTTTTGCTCTTCGTTTTAGCACGTCCTAGACGTGTTCTATCGGATGCATATCTGGTGATCTCGCCGGCACCGCCAAAACTGCGATATTGTCATTATTAAGATATGCTGGAGTTGAAAAAGTGGTATGGAACCGAGCATTTTCCTAGATCAAAACGAAGTGACCACTGATAAAGGCACAAATGATACCAAGTTTTATTTTTAAATAACACTTCTATAGCGATGTACAATAAGATTCCCTCCATCGATCACCAACAAGTCCGTATTAGCTCCCAAACATATCCTACCTTAATCCAAAAAATTGTTCCTTTACCATATGCCACTGTAGTTTAACAAATTGACAGAATATGATGTTCTTGTTCATGTTTACACATACATTGCCGTCCTTCAATTTTTTTTAAATTAATTCAACATTCATCACTGAACAATATTTTACTCCACTAGTCCGTGGACCAAAGACGATATTCCCGAGCAAAAGTTATTCCGTTTCAAAGGTTGTGTACCTCAATTGTTAGACCGTCGGCGGGGACGAACGAATCAAAATCTTTTCTTTCCACGTTCTTCTTACCGTAAACTCACTTTGTGTTGCACCTCGAACTTCCTCCAGCTCATTCCTGGCTTAAACGGTCTTTAAACGCGGGTTTTTGCGAAAGTGAAACAAAATAAAACGATTATTTCTGTTAAAAGTACGAGTTTTCTGCCTTGTCTTGATACTCTCACAAAAGCATTAGTCACTTTGAATCATTGGCAACTGCAACAAATGGTTGAAACAAGTAAATGGTGAATTAAGCACAGCACTCTGGAGGTTTGATCATTTCTTCTCATTTCAAGTGGTCTGGCCCTCTCAGTTTCGGTAAAGTTGGGCACAATGATGTCCTTAACTTCGAAAAAGATCTAGACATTAAAAATAAAACAAATAACTCAGTATTTTAATGAATACATAACGAAATTTTAAAACTATACCGTAAGTGGGAATAAGCAAAATTCTCTCCAAATGTTGTAAGTTCGAATAAAGTTAAATCAATCGCATGAAAAGTGAAGTTCAATTGTTTTATCAATTAGGAATAATTAGTTTTATTATAAAACAAAAGAAAACCACCCAGCAATGATAAAAAGAAAGTTTTGCGAAAAAAAAAACTTGTTCTGCTAATTTTGCCAGTGTGTGTATATCATTCAGGCAAAACTAAAAAGAAGGCTATTTAGTATTACCTAACCTGCTTAAAAAGTAAGAAAAGATAGAAATTATATAAAAATATTGTCATCATTATCATCATAG
The DNA here is from genome assembly GCA_949775005.1 of Orthosia gothica. Lineage (NCBI taxonomy): Eukaryota > Metazoa > Arthropoda > Insecta > Lepidoptera > Noctuidae > Orthosia > Orthosia gothica. The sequence continues at coordinate 9,666,731 of OX459044.1, forward strand.
AATCGTGTAGCCTTTTTCTTTTTTTAATTAGGCGGAGGTGTACTCCAGGTTTGCCATAAGGGGCGAACTATTCCGATCCGATCCGATCTCAATATCATATGGTTAAACATTTTGTTATAATAATACGATGGTTTGGTTTTGTTATATTTACCTTTTACGTGCTTTGGTGGTCGACATAGATATCCACTACTTTTGTTTTCTAAAGTTCCAAGACAGCTTAAACGGACTTTCCTTCCAGCTTAATGGACAAGAACCTTACCATGACAGAATTAGAAAAGTCTTTCGGCAGCAATACATGCAGGTGTACAGGATTCAGGCCTATCTTGGACACGATCAAGTCCTTTGCCATTGACGCCTCCCCAGAAATATGCCAGAAAGTCAGGGATATTGAAGAGCTCAATACGTGTTCCAAAAATTCTGGCTGCTGCCAGAGAAAAGAATCGATTCTGAGTGATGGCAGTGATTGGACCATTGTAGCTGACGTTAAAGATGTTGCCAATGCTAATAGCATCATCTGTTTAAACTTTGGAGAGTCCAAGTTCTTTAAAGTTTACCATAAGGAAGAAATTTTTGAGATCCTGAAGAAGTATGGTGTGGATTCATACATGCTTGTCGATGGAAACACTGGGAAGGGTGATTATATTGGTTTTATTTTGCAATCATGACATCACACATAATATATTATTATTATTATTTTGCACGGTTGGCGCGGGTTGAGCGATTGACTGCTGCGCTGCGTGTCGCGGGTTCGATTCCCGCACGGAACAAATATTTGTATGACCTACAGATAGTTGTTCCGGCTCTGGGTGTTGTGTATGTGAGTTTATATGTTTGTAAACGCACCCACGATACAGGAAGAAATTCCTAGTGTGGGGCAACGTTTTAAAAAAAAAAAAATATGTCCATAAATCAATTTTCAGTTCATAATCACAGCAGATAACACGTGCTTGAAAATTTGTCACATTAATTCTGCGATAATTTAGAGGTGAGAAACTCGGCCTTAGCTACTCCTCGCAACAATGAAACCTATTCTTTTGAATTAGAATTAATTGCATATAGATAAGTTCCATAAATTTCAGCCAGGGTAATAAATTCCGTAATCTACTTAGCCTCAAATATCGACGCCGAATTGCCAGCCCGTCGTTTTTTTATCGGTTACATTTCGGGGAGCGTGCGATGGAACTGCATAATTTGATTCTGCCTAGGCCTTTCCATCATCGTACTACAAGATGTGCGGCAATGCACCATCAATTCACAAAGAGTTTTGCGAATACTTTCATTGTACGCACAGTTAAGGAGTGGAATTTCCTGTCGGAGTCTTTGTTTCTTGATAGCAACAATCTAGAGATCCTTAAGGCGGTACCCCAAGCAAAACGCCGCGCAAGCCGTTTTTTGTGCTGTTTTTAGGAGCTATCTACTCGTTATTTAAAAATAAATATCAATTAATAAAAATACATTAAAATTCTACTTAATATTGATTCATAAATGGTAGACTTAGTTTTTTTTAACTAATCTCCTTCCAAAAAAACATAAAAATGAGAAATAATTATTGATATTATGCATCTCCTCGTAAAGTGTTCATTAAATAATTTTTGTACTAACACTAATGGATAGAAAATTTAATAACGAACATTTTTGTAGAATTATTTTTTTCAAAAGACCAAAATTCGATTTTATAAAGATTTTATTCTAAAATCTAGGCGTATTCACTACTGTAATTCATGCGCCACCCGGTGCCGCTAGACCAATAGGAATGCTCATATCTCATGCCGATTTTTTGGTCAGGGTACCGTCTTAAGTCAAGCGTGAATAGGTAACTTCTAGGCAAGCATGCTTCACCGTCGGCTACATCATCGCTTACCATCAGGCGAGATAGTGGTCAAATATGAACCAACATTTAAAAAAAAAAACATTTTTATAATAGTCTAAAATTACATAGATATTATTATTGTGAAAACAACATTCACATGTTTTTCTTCAAATAACAAAATTAACAAATATAGTATAAACTAGAGCTTAAAGTTGTGTCCAAAGGTTTGTTGTGAATAGTTTACAATTTCCAGGTATTGTCGAAACGTTCGAATATCCTAGAATCCTAATAGACATAAGCGAAGTGACTTCTCTTAAAAAGTATAGCTTCGATCAGAATATGATCCTCGGAGCCAACGTGTCTATTCAGGACTGTATTACGATATTTACTGAAGTCGCTAGAAAAAAGAGCGACTTTGCGTATTTAGCAGAGATTGTGAAACATTTGGAGCTGGTTGCTCATATACCCGTGAGAAAGGTACGTATTTTTTCAAACAGGCTTAAAACTACCTAAACTCTAACATCTGCCTTAAGTCTAAATATCTGTATGGAACTGGACTTACCCCAGTTGTAAACGGCCCGTTGTGCCTATTGGCGTAGCTGTGTTCATTGTTCTGCTTGATAAGAACGGAAATAATGTTTTCTTACTCCTCTGCTGTTCTTTTTTCGTTTTTTTCGTCGTTCTGTTCTGTTCCATGTCAGTTGAGTCGTTTCTCCGAGACTCGACGAGGCTCATTGACTCGGCGCTTTACTGTGTCCACCATTGTTTATTCTGGCATTCAGGCGATGCAGTGGTTCGGAATAGTGAGGCTGGATGTCCCAATTTTTAAGCTGTGTGTTTCAGATTGGCTCCTTAGCTGGTAATTTGATGTACAAGCGAGCAGTACCAACGTACCAGTCAGATTTGTTTGTTATCTTCGAATGCATTGGAGCCAGGATTATAGTTTGTAAGTAATCTACGACTAATATAATTTTTATTCATTAGTGTTATTTAGAACTATTGTCCCTTTCATTGAGACGGTTCTTCGTTATTTGTTGTGTTTTTTTAATTCTTTATATTAGATGATACCTACAATGCCATCTCCAGTTACTCAACTATCTAGCTTTAACGTTCTGTGATGAATTTTATTTTTGAGTGACCTACAGTTTTCCTTAGGTGATTGCAATGGCAAAACACAAACGCTGACACTAGCTCAGTTCTTGAAGTTTGACATGCAAGGTGTGCTGATACTCAACATAGAATTGCCACCCCTGGGCAATTCTTATATCTACACAAGTTATAAGGTAAGCACGATTAGAGCAGATCTCTCTTGAATGTGGTTCTCTGGACGCCTTATACAGGAAACATGATGGAAGATAAGTATTCAGATCTAGTCATTGGGGACATCAAGACTGCTAAAGATAATACTGCTACACTTACTTTAGGTTTGGAAGGAAAATACATATTTTCAAGGTTTATACAAAATACGAATAAGCACCTCATAGGGTCGTCATAAGACCTTCCAAAGAAGAACTGGCAGTTGATTACTGTACCTATATTTAACAGTTTATTAATATTCCAGATCATGCCTAGAAACCAGAATGCTTTAGCTATAGTAAACTCAGCATATCTCATCAAATTAGGAAAGAAGAACGCCATAGAATATGCAAGCATAGTGTACGGCAACATCGATCCTAAATTCATCCATGCCACTCAAACTGAGAAGTATCTGGTCGGAAAGAACATTTTTACTGATGAGAACTTGCAAGGAGCTCTCAAAGTGCTAAGCAGTGAGCTGATACCAGTGGATTTACCTGGAGAACCTTCTGCACAGTGTCGGAAGAAGTTAGGGCTTGGGCTCTTCTATAAGGTGATACATAACTTTGCAATCTTTGCTCTAGTTGTATGTTGGTAGTCTTGCTGGTTCGAGGTGGTGTGCAGGATAAGAGTTTCGGCAACAATATGGACCATTGCCTAGCAGTCTTAGTTTAGTTTTATTTATTTTTAAGTTAATATAACTGTTTCACGTTCTTATTGTCCATTTATGCAGGTATTTTTCATCCCTACGTCATATGTTGGTTCAAGCATAAATTTTAATCATGTTTTAAATCTTTCTTATGCCGTCCTGTCCCAAGTGGCACCTAATGGTACCAATAGGTAACGTTTAACTACATATTTTTATGCTCATGCTCAAACCTACAACGGTTGACATAATGCGGTCGGCATTCTCTAATAGTTAACCAAGGGTGGTAAATAGATAACATTACAGCATGTACATGGCATGACTTGGCTTGTCTATGTTTTACAGTTCATCCTAAACATTGCTCCAGCCGGCAGAGCCCAACAAAGATACTCTTCTGGAGCAGAACTGATCACCAGAGCCGTATCAGAAGGCAAAGAAGACTATCAAACTGACTCCTCGCTGTTTCCGTTAAACCAGCCCGTAGATAAGCTTGAAGCACAGATCCAAGCCAGTGGGGAAGCTACGTATGCTAACGACTTACCTCCGATGCCAAGGGAGGTGTTTGGTGCTTTCGTACTCTCCACTGTGCACGTTGGAGAAGTTGATACTATCGATGCTGATTCAGTTTTGGTGAGATATTTTTCTATGATATCTTGTGCAATTAGCAAAACAGATTTCAGACATTAAATTTGAGTATTTGTCAATATCGAAAACCTTTGGCGATAAAATGGAGGTTTAATGAGCACATTTTCAATTTAGAAACCGTCCCATTCAGGCAAAATCTCTTTCACTGCTATTATTTATATTGTCGTGTGCTGATTTATATTTCACATCTCAAAGATAGAATTGAATGATGATGACTACTACACACGCCACCACAATAATAATAATAATAATAATAATAATAATTTATTTGCTTTAACAGTGAGAAATAGATACATTAGTGTTTGAAGTGTCCCTTTAGGCAAATGCTTGTCTGTGTTAGGACACTTCGCTCTTCCGAAGTTTGTTTTTACAATAAACTAGGTGGTACTCACAATTTCAAGAAAATTAATTTAAAATAAATGAAAGTTACAGGGTTATCTACAAATTATAAATTTTAAATATCTATCTTAAAAATAACATAATGGTAGGCTGGAAGCTAATAGATTGTACTTTGTGTTTGTGTCATGGTGGCTACGTGTGGAATGTAAGTGTGCGAGTCCGTGTGGCGAGTATGTGTAAGAGTGCGTGTGGAGTGTATGTGTGCGAGTACGTGTGAAGTGTATGTGTACGACTGTGAGTGTGGGTGCCAGAATTACGATGTATGCTACAATAGAGCTTCGGTGTCCTCATAAGTTAATGGTTTAATCCAGTTTGTGATGATTGTTTTACACTCTTTATGTTTCATATTATACACGTAAATCTCTTTGTTCATTCGATTGTATAATTGAGCTGAGCGTTTTTTGAACTGTATCTGAGCGAACTTAGTTTTAGTTTTAGGAACCTCCGCTATTATGTCTTTTCTTCTTTTTAACGTTAATCTGTGATCATAAAGTAGTGATTTGTGTTTTTTTAGAACCGTTTTAACAATGTATAGTTTCCGCACCGAGAGTAAATTACTGATTTGGTAAAGACTTTGAGTAGGATATCTAAGGTTTTTGAAATACATTATTTTTATCAGCGCTCGTTGAGCCCGCTCAAGGTCCATAAATTTAGTCTTAGCCGCACCCCCCCAAATAGGGATGCAGTACGCTAAGACAGACTGTACTAAAGCTACATAAATTTCGTTAAGTAGGTGTCTGGGAGAACTTCTGATGGTGGGTACTTTTTTGGGCACAATATGCCTCAACGTTTTAAATATCCAACTTAGCTTTCTAATTCTGATTGTGACCTGCTCAAGATGGGGGTACCACGATAGGTTTTGATCAACAATTATGCCAAGATATTTGGTTTGTGATACCTTATCTAGTGTTGGGCATGAGCAATTGTTTTCGTCATCACACGTATGTACTTTAATGCTAAAGTCTGAGCTCGGTTGTGAACGATGTGATATACTGAAGCACATGTAATTAGTTTTAGCTGTGTTAAGTGTGAGCAGGTTATTTTTGAGCCATAAAGCTATTAATGTCATTCCAGCTTCAGCACTTCTGGCAACGTCGTGCCAGGACTTTCCAGTAAATACCACAGCGGTATCGTCTGCGTAAGCAAAAATTCTAGCACCATTGATTTTTAGGTTGCAGAGGTCATTAATGTAAAGCAGGAATAGTGTAGGGCCAAGCACGCTTCCCTGAGGGACACCGAAAGTGACATTTGCATCATGGCTAACGTGTTCACCCACTTTTACCCTCTGCTTCCTATTCGTGAGGTAGTCTATAAAAAGTTGGAGTGGGATTCCTCTCACACCTGAGGCTTCCAATTTGCGTATCAGGATGGGAACAGAGACGGTGTCAAACGCCTTTTTTAGGTCCAGAAACACGGTCAGACATTTGCTACCACCGTCCAGATTATCAGCCACCAGAGAGCTGAGGGCAGTGACTGCATCCTCAGTTGAGACTCCTTGCCTGAATCCAAATTGTAAGCTACTTAAGGAATTAGATTTATTAAGGAATTTAGTGAGCCGGTTATTTATTAGCTTTTCAATAATTTTGGAAATAGCTGGTAAAATGGATATGGGCCTGTAATTGTTGACCTCGTCTCTGTCCCCTCCCTTGTGAACAGGAATAATGATAGATTTCTTAAGTGGGGCAGGGAAGATACCCTTTGCGAAACAAAGATTAGTTAAGTGGGTGAGGATAGGGACAATTTCTTGACTTATGTGTTTCAAGAAGCTAGTGGAAACATTGTCCCAACCAGGCGCGCTGTCTGATTTTAGGCTCATCAAGATCCTGCTCACTTCATCGGGATCAGTGTCTAGAAGAACAAATGAATTCACTTGAGTCGAGGATATGTCAACTTGAGAAGTTCTCGATTTATTTTGCGTAGGTTGGATCTTTTGAGCTAGCTCTCTGCCAATGTTTACGAAATAGTTATTGATGAAATTAACGGATTCAGATGGACTTTGCTTCAAATGAAGTAGTTCTGAATTTTGGTTTTTAATATTATTTGTGTAACTTAGAGTTTTTATATTTTTCCATAACAGTTTATTATTTGTGACTGAATTAGCAAGTAGATCCCTTTCGTATTTTCTTTTTAGTTTTTTGATTAGGTTATTACAATAATTTCGATATCGTTGGTAGGTTATTTTTAAGATGTCATTGAATGGATCATTACGGGTATTTTTTTGAAGTTTGTTGCGATTCCTAATGCATCTTAATATACCGGCTGTCATCCAGGGCTTAACTGTACGCTTACTGTTAGGAATTTTCTTTATAACAGTGCTGTCGTTAATAGATTCATTTAATTTGTATAATAATATGTCAATTAATTGGTCCGGATCGCTACATAATAGAAGGTCTGAAATTTTATTTTGTTTTAGATGTTTTAAGGCCTGTTCAAAATCGATGGTTGAAGTAGTTTTATTTGCAGTTTGTTTGTGTTTTAATCTTGATAGTTTTAGAAAAGTAGTGTAATGGTCGGTGATTGATGTATGTAGTATAACGATAGACGCCGATACCCTTTTTTTGTTTATTTTTAACATAAAGTGGTCTAAACAGTTAGATTCGCGTGTAGGGAAAGTATGGCCAGGTAGTATGCCGTATAGTGATAACATGTTTAGGTAGTTTACCCTATTTCTATGTTCCTGCGATGGCTCAGAGTCTTTAGTTTTAATATTAATGTTAATGTCCCCCGCTATGATTATACTTTGATGGCGAGTTAAAGTATTTAGGTGTGTACTGAGAGAATCTATGAAACAGTCTGTGTTTGTGTTGGATGGGGAGCGGTACATGCAAAGAACAATAGAATTAAGTATTTCCAACTGGATACATGTTGACTGTGCCAAACTTAGCTCTTTTGCTTTGGGTTTTAGTGTTTTTTTTACGTACACCACTACACCATCATTTTGATTTAAATGTCTTGTTGTCGAAAATGAAAGATAATTAGTAAGCTGCGGTATAGGTTTATTTGGACTGAGCCAACATTCGGTCAGAATTATGACGTCGGTTTCAAATCGGAATGTGGATAATAAAATAGAGAAATCGTCAAAATTTCGGAAAATACTCCTAATATTTTGCGAAATAATGGTCAAATCGTTTCTAGCTATATTTATGTGTTTGTGGAGCTCTGTAGAGTCACTTATTTGTTGAGTGTGCGCAACTTCTATACTGTCTATTTCACCAAGAGTTTGTAGGGTGTCATCCATCTGTAATACCTAAAGGTTTAATAGACGTAGTAGCGGTACATGTTTTAGTGTTGTTGTATACGATTGGGATACGACATCTAATACATAATATGTTATGTCGATTTAGATTCAAAAGAGAACGCTTTGATATTATTAATTTTTTGGCACCGAGTATGTGTGTGTATGCGTGAGAATCAAGTGTGTGTGTTATGTTGGAGTTAATTAAAATTATGCATGCATAAATATTTTTTTGTAGAAGGTCGTAGATTAACGAATTAGCTATAGGTATACATACTAAAAATAAAAATTTGAACCGACATAATATGAAGAACTTAGAATAATAATGTTCTAAGATGAGGAAAGTTAATGTGATAAAATTATGGAGGTATGTTTGAAATTGACATTTTAACAAAACCAATGTGATGAATTTACGAGAATACATTCTATCTTTACGCTTAGCAAAAAATAGCTTGTACAACTTATGGTTTATAACTTTGCTAGATTTTGTGAGCAAATTAGCCACAGATATAGTTATACGAGTACCTACCAAAAATAAACATTTAAGACCACTTAAGGTGAATAATATTAGTGTGATAAAATTAAGAGGGTACATTTGAATTTTGCATTTTAACAAAATTAATGTGATGATTTTTCGAGGGTATATTTTATGTTTACGTTTTAAAAAAATTGGTTTGTAAGACTTATGAGGGTACACATTAACTTTGCTAGATGTATAAAGTAAACACTGTTGAAAACTTTGAACCAAGAGTCATTTAGCTCCCATGAGCTTTTGTACCTGCTCTTCACTTCTAATTGCTATGGTCGGCGAACTTTCATCCTTTTTTACGTATATCTTGCCGTACGCTGTCCAGCAAAATTTAAAAGCTCCTGATTTCGTTAAGTCCCGGGCGAGGAAGTGAAGGCGGGTGCCTTTGGCTGTTAGATGCTCAACCAGAAATATGGGTGTATCTTCATGTGTTTTAAACCCTAGCTGCTTACAACTCAATCTAGCCTTGTATTTCACATAAAAAGCTCTGCTCTTTCTAATTACTTCAGACTTTAGGAATGTTGAGCTTGTTTCTACAATAATAGGCTGGTTTAGGTTTTCATTATTTTTTCCACGAAGTCGGTATATGTCCTTGAGATCCGATTTGATAATATTACATTCTAAGTTACGACAAAGACAGATAATCATATCCAGGAGGTCATCCTTAGTCTCATTGGTTTTCTTGGGAACATTCTTGACAACAAAATTAGTTTTTCTACTACCTATCTGAATTTCTTCCATTTTACCCTCCAATAGAGTAATATATTTCTTGTCTTCCTTGTTTTGGTTCTCAAGTTGAACAATTTTTTTGTTAAGTTCCTCATTTTGTACTGTGAGATAGTTGATCGAAGTCTCAATTTTAATGTTACTTTGGTGAATTTCTTTTAAAGTTGAGTTCATTTGTTGTATCTCATTAGTCCATCTATTCGAAAACAAAGACATCATTTCCTTCATTTCAGTTTTAAACTCATCCATTTGCTCAAATAGGAGATCGTCTCTGCTCCTCTTAGTTAAGCGCTGGCATACAAAGTTAGGTGGCGTCTTATCTTGGTCTTTCCCCACCAAATTAAGCTCGGTATCAGACACCGATTTGTCCATATTCGAATGCATCAGTACCAGGATATTAGTAATAATAAGGTGTATTTCAAATAATGTATCTGCGTGTGAGCACCGGCAGATGACCGCCTGCGAACCTAGTAGTAGGTACGTCGATATTTGTAGACAATTGGGTGATAGTGTCAATCGCTAATTACGGGGCGGGGTTAACTTTGCGACGGCACTCAATCGATTAGCTCCAGGGCGTTGCCTGGGTAGCTAGTTGATAGCGAAGCGTATGCGCCGAAGTTTGTTATTATGCGAGTTCTTTCTTACGCGTCCTTGAGGGCGGGGCTTGCACAGCGTAGTAGTAAAAGCACCAGGCGGGCAGGGGTATTACAGGTGCCGTTCCGTTTATGAGTGTTTTGTGACACACTACTTATGTTATTATGCACTCCTATTATTTTGAATGGATTTATAAACGTAATTTAATTAAAAAAATCACTAAATAATGGGCACGGTACTGAGGATACGTTAGCACCTTACGGCGGTCCGGAAGGAAGGGCAATACTTACCTAGTTTTTAAATAAACTTTATTTAATTCCATTCATGCTTAACTAAATGTTTTGTAAACATCAAACTACGTAAAACAGCTGTATGTCTATTTCTCTTTAGTTGTAGGTACCAACTTCAAGGTTTTTTTGAGTTTTCCTTCTTTATTCAGTAGCAACTGCATAAATTTGTGAGTAGGTGTAATTCTAAAAATAATGAGACGTGTAGTTAGATAGATATTAAACTATATATGAAGTGCAGTACGGTGTTATTTGGTAGTTTCATATTGAAAGGCACACATGTTACAGATTATTTTTGTGTAAGTATTTTTAACCCCCGCCGGAAAAAGAAGGGGTGTTATAAGTTTCACGTGTGTTGCTGTGTATCTGTGTATCTGTGTATCTGTGTATCTGTGTGTCTGTCTGTGGCATCATAGCGCCTAAACGGATGAACCGATTTCGATTTAGTTTTTTTTGTTTGAAAGGTAATTTTGTCGAGAGTGTTCTTAGCTATGTTTGAATAAAATCGGTTCAGCCGTTCAAAAGTTATGGGCATTTTACTGTTTGAATCGGGGTGTTTTCGCAAGATAAATGCGTCGGGGGTTTTTTAAATTGTAAATTTTACTTGTTGTCACTACGCAAGTAGTTTGAGTATCTAAATTTATATTGCAGTCATGCAAAACATGTTTTTCGAATAATAAATTACATGTTTTGCACCACTTTTGAAATAATATTGAATTTAAATGCGAAGTTATTGACACAAGGAAACACTTGTCGTAACTTAGGTATTCAAAAATGTTTAACTTGTGAATAATAAATAAGCATACATACTTAATGATATTTGCTTAGTTCCAAAATAAAAGAGAGCATGACTTTGCAGTTTTTGAATCTTAATCTTCTTTGTACCCGACTACTGAAGGAGGGTAATTTTTTTTCGAGGCGATAGTTTAATTCTTTGGATAGTTTGGGTCCAGTAGGTGGCCTCTATAGTGCAGGTGTCAAATCAGTGTATGGACACATGGGGTCTCCATGTGTGATTTATGTATTGGACAGTGGTACCGCATTCATATTGGATATCCGACGGGTCTAAAAAGGATAGCACGTCTGCATTACCTCAGTGTGATGGAATTTTGGGGTGCAATAAAGAATATGCTATGTGTTTAACTAGATAGGTACCTATATCTTGAAAACATAATATAGTTAAATTAAACACATAGGAAACAGCCGTACCTAATGATGCCAAGGCATTAATTTCCAAGTATAATAGTCACAGCGGATCTTTGCGTGTCTGAAATTGGCTGCAAGACCCTGGGCAGTCTTTGCTTATGTGTCAATGTTGAAGGTGAAGATAGTATTGTATAACTGCTTCTTTTACTCGCTTACGTTTGTCGCTTAGATAGGGCAAACCTATCTCGCTTACTCTTTGCAGTACCTATATTCGATGACAAACTGTTTCTGCCGCAATGGTTCGCAGAGCCTGCTTTAGAAACAGAAAGATCCACTGTGACTACTAGGTATAATTACTTTTAAATATTTCTAGGCAATAAAAGGCGTCGTGGCACTATACACAGTAAAAGATATCCCTGGCGTCAATTCCTTTATCTTTCCTGGTCTTCCCACGCAAATAGAAGACGAAGAGATTCTCGCTGACAAAGTTAAATATCATGGTCAGCCTGTAGCTATTGTAGTTGCAGAAACTGAAAAGCTGGCTGAGAGAGTCGCCAAAATGGTCAAGGTTACTTACAAAAATGTTAGCACAGCAGCTCCGGTACTGACTATCGATGACGCAAAGAAAGATAGCAAGAGATATGTCGGTGGAGGTCCTACTATAGAACCCAAAGGAAGAGGGAACAAAGTAATGAAAGTAATCAAAGGAGTTTATGACATGCAGGCTCAATATCCTTATTATATAGAACCTATAACTTGTGTTGTTGTACCAGTTGATGATAAGCTTGAAGTGTATGATTCGACGCAATGGATAGATTTGACGCAGTGTGCTATCGCAAGGTCATTGGGAATCAGTCAGAATAAGTAAGTGGTCTACCTTTTGTAGCAATTCGCTAGTAACTTTCATTATTAAACAGTCACTTTATTAACTAGCTTTTCTTTTGGCTTCACTTCCCTATAGGTACTACAGGAACTGAGTTTTTTTTCGCAATAATCAGCGGTCACTAAGCGATAGTATAGCTTTCCATCAGTAAAAGAATTTTCGAAATTAGATCAGTACATCCTGAATGGAATACGATATTTACAAAAAGAACTAACCGTTCCTAAAAGATAATTCTGCCATACATTTAACAAATTGCATTTGTTACTCTAACGTTTTAGATAGGTACACATATAAACTTTAATGTTTCGAAGCCAAATCATTGAATATATTAATAATGTTGACTTCTTCTTCTGCCAGTGTTATAGTAAAAGTTCGTCGCATAGGCGGTGGGTTTGGAGGCAAGGTCAGCCGTAACGCACAAGCAGCCACGGCCTGTGCCCTCGTGGCCAAGAAGCTGGACCGGCCTTGCAGGTTCATTCTGCCGCTACAGACCAACTTGATCACAACGGGCAGGAGGCTGCCGACCCAGTGTGAATATGAGGTATTATATGGGGCTTATTCAATTATGATGTCTTCCCATCGACAAACGTAAACCTGCCTGCTAGACCTTTTTGGCGCAGCCGCGCGACACACTATGTACGTAATTGTTTTAAAATTAAGTTCCTTTTTATATGTACCTACATTGTGTGTATCTGTGTGTGCCAAATAAACTAGTTTTCTTTCTTTAAACGTTGCATGATCTTTCGTCAAAAAATTTGTAATTTTGACGTAAATTTTTTGAATCAATCTAGTGTGAATGTAAGATACAAATGAGCTTTTTTTATATGATCTCTTCTTGTCGTCTGTCGATTGCTCGCGTAGGAATTTTCATAATAGCTGTTTTCAAGGTATCGCACTGTATGGAGAGTTTTGAATTTTCTGCAAAAGCTCGTATAGTCCAAGATCTTTCATAGTATTGCAAGCATCTTTTAAACCTCAGGTAGGAGTCGATGACGACGGCAAAATTCAGTATCTAAACGCATCGATCGTCGAAGATAATGGCTGCTCTAACAACGAAGACATGCTCCCGTACGTCGCCTCCTCCTTCCCCAATTGCTATGATACGAGCACTTGGTCCCTGAAAACTGCTACAGTTAATACTGACACACCTTCTAACTCCTGGGTTAGAGGGCCGGGTAAGTTTCACAAAAGAATGGGTCCTTTAACTTATTATGCAGGGTTTTGTAGGTTTGGTGTACTATAGAATTATATTTTGCATCCATCTATCCCTTCAGGCACTGTCGAGGGTCTCACATGCATAGAACACATAATGCAACACGTCGCTTTTGCCGTACAAAAGGACCCAACCAGCGTCCGCCTAATTAATATGAGAAAAGACGATAACGACCTCCCAGAACTGATTAACATTCTCAAAAGCGACGTCAACTTCGACCAACGAGTAAAAGAGATCGAACAGTTCAATAAAACAAATAGATGGATGAAGAAGTCTATCTCCATCAATGTTATGTCCTGGCCTGTCATCTACTATGGCAACTATTCAGCCCTCGTCAGTATTTATAGAGGTGACGGGACAGTAACACTCTGCACAGGTGGTATAGAGATGGGCCAAGGGATCAATACGAAAGCCGCTCAAGTTTGCGCATACGAACTAGGAGTCCCCCTCGAATACATCAATATTGTTCCCAATTACACTTTCGTAGCTTCAAACAATGTGTTTTCTGGATCAAGTATTACAACTGAAAGTGTTTGCTACTCTATTATAAGAGCGTGCGAACGTTTGAAGGACAGGTTGGCTCCAATAAGGGAAAGTATGCCAGGTGCTACCTGGAAAGAAATCATCAAGAAAGCAGGAGAGGAGCAAGTAGATTTGACTTATTTGTACATGATGAAAGATACGGATGAAAATCTGCACGCGTATAGTGCGTTCGCTGTGGTGATCGTAGAAACGCTACTAGATGTGGTAACTGGGAGATTCCAAATTAATCGAGCGGATATTTTGGAGGACGTCGGTGTTAGTGCCAACCCTAAACTGGACATTGGACAGGTGAGTTTACCATTTTTTTTGAGGATTGTTTGTTCTGTTTGGGATATGGTGCGTTAATAACTCGACACGAGGACCAGTGACTCGCTGTTGAGACATTTATGGGGAATCACGTAAATGGAACTTTTTGATTTATTTAGCTTCTGCCAGCGGCTTCACCCGCGTGAATGTCGGGACGTTCATACGAGCATTATTGTGCCAAGTTTTATCCTAATCCGTTTAGAATAGATGGTATTTTCCTACTTAAGTACATTTTTCTGACCTTTCCGCCAAATAATCACCAGCACTAATATATTTTTCAAGGTACAAGGTGCCTACGTGCAAGGTGCCGGCTACTTCACTTGCGAGAAGCTGGTCTATGACAAGTGTACAGGCAAACTGGAGTCGAACCGATCCCTGAAGTATCATGTACCCCTCGCTTTGGACACACCGGTCGAGTACAACGTCAAGTTGAGGTTTAACTCCAAGAACACGAAAGGAGTTCTGGGATCTAAAAGTAAGTTGTATTTATGGAAGTTTTTTTTTAATTCGCTGTTTTAATTAGGTACAGACCCTGATATGTCATGTTTCTAAAGCTACCTTAACTAAAGCTCTTGGTTGGTAACTCGACTTTGCTGATTTATGAAAGAACCTGATTGCTTAAAACTTTAAATGATTATGGTCTATACTGGATGCGAGGCTCACAGGACCGAGCTATGTGGCAACACTTGGGGGGGCCTATGTCCAGCAGTGGACGTCTTTCGGCTGAAATGATGATGATGATGATACTAATGACGCTAAATTCATAGAACATATTTATCATCATGTGAATGTTCGCACATTTTGCCAGAAGCTGAAAAAAAATCGAATGACCAGCTGTAATTCAGCACAGTACACAGACAGCATTCAGATATTTCAGTAAATGTTTTGTCATTTCAGCTTGTGGCGAGATGGGAGTTGCTTTGTCTCACAGTGTGTCTCACGCACTGCGACAGTGTATCATGGAGTCTCGCAAGGACTCGGGCTACGACCCTAACGAATGGATTTATATACGTGAGTATAGGTACTGTCTTGTCTCTTGCCATAGGAAGAAAAGTCAGACTCTTTTAAAAATGCCTTTGCTCGTCTCACTAACCCAAGATGACACAAATAAATAAAAACGCTATGTCGGTTTTTAAATTCTCGATGCGAACAAACAATGCAATAATACTTATTTAGGCGTTTATCTGAGTGTTTCCTAGTGTTAGTAACAAATTGATAATACATTTTACAATATTTCTTTGTTTAAAAAAAAAACATTGCCCCTAACTAGGAATTTCTTCCTGTATCGTGGTATACAAACATATAAACTCACATACACAACACCCAGAGCCGGAACAACTATTTGTAGATCATACAAATATTTGTTCTGTGCGGGAAACAAACCCGCGAGTGGCCGCGACACGCAGTGCAGCAGCATAAGCATAAGAGATTTTTTTTTATCGACAGCGGTGCCATACGATACCGAAGCAATATTGAAGGCGTTGGATGTGAAGCCAGAAGAGTTCCTTCTTACTAAATAGGCAGTGAAGCTATAATCACATTTCTATTTTTGTTTGTAATGGTGTGTTGTTATTCTGAGGGTTTGATAACATGTGCTTTTAGAGTACATCCAATCCAAATTAGTTAAGCAATTAGCAAAATAGTTATTTCTATCATGTAGTCCAAGGCGGGTTTTTGAATTGAGTTTTAAGAGTTAAGAAAATACCAAACCCTATTTTAACCGACATTCCAAAAAGGAGGAGGTTCTATGTGCGACTGTACAGTGCGTGTCACGATATATGAGACTTGATGAGCGCCGTACCGCGCCCCCCGCGCTCTGTCCCTCGGCCCCCCTACTGCTAACGAGGCCTTTAAAATATCAGACCACGTGGAGTGTCAAGTCTCGTCTTTCGTGACACGCACTGTACATTATGTTCGTTTGTTTTTTGTAATGCCCTAGTCTTCTATCAAACTGATGCCTCAGTATATTTTTGTAAACTTAAGACTGCGAGTTTTTTTTTGCGAGTGCCTACTATCTACCTATGTTAAGGCACCTAAAGACAGTTTTGACTCAGGTCAGCGCACAGCCTATGGGTGGTTACTACACTACATACGATCCGTGTCCGTGAAATTTGGTTCCGAAGTAGCCGTAGTTGGTACTTACTTCTTGTAGGGAAGCTTTACGCACTACATCCGAACTCTATCCGTCATAATCTGTCATAATTCATAACATTTTGAACTCAGAACTCAAATCACGGACACAGATCTAATGTAATGCGTAACCGCCCTTGGGGGGGGTTTAATAATTACACTGTCATATATATAGGTTCATAGATAGGATCCTATCCAAAATATAACATGTCAATATTCTTTTTTCAAAGACGATATGATTCATATTATTATGTTTATATTACATTATGATATAATTGTCTAATAATTATTATTAGCTTTACCTGTGAAATTGCCGTTTTATTTATGAAATAAGTTACCCTAATTTTTTTCTATATTTTTATTTCTATTTTCTTTTCTATAATCTGAGTTATATTAATAAAAGTAATCACCCATGCAAACCATGTATCTTTGCCAACCCAGAAGCAACAAATTCTTCAAAGGCATTTTGTACTGCCTCTCGGGTATTAAATTTTTTCCCCGATAAGAAGTTATACAAATTCTGGAAAAAGTAGAAGTCTGTAGGCGCAAGGTCTGGTGAGTATGGCAGGAGCAGCGGAGACGAGCGATTGACCAAAGCTGGTTGGAGACGTGCGAGCTTCTCCATCATTGTGTTCAGTTCTTCACAGCAGGTACACATCTGCAGTGTAGTGTGCAGCTCACCAAACCTTATATTTGTAACTGCACACACCCATTATGGGCATTATATTACACAAATCGTTGAATTGATCACTTCTCTTTTATTTTGATTACATCAGTCTAATACATGGCGATCCTTAGCCAGCGCGGGGCCAAGAGAAAATGCGATGACTGCGGCGCGTGCGGCGAGTGCGGTGCGTCTAGGTCGACGTGTCAGTGGTGAGTTTCTCGCCACAATTAGAGGCGCCTTAGGGTACCTCGCAGTCCGGACCGGTCCTTCTAAGGATAGGAAACGACATATTGTTTCTTTAACGGATAACAGTCACGTTTATTGACCCCGTCTGGGTAAAAACCACGACTTAGTGGTCCACTGGTGGAAACCAAACGGTGTCAACGAAAATCAGTGGGGGTGTAGACCCAACGCACCCGCCAAGCTCCTTCAGAGCACGGCAGTCAGCTGGAGACGGGAGCAGGGGACCTGGCCTTGGTGTCTAGCCTAGTCAACCCCTGACTCCTCTGCTTTCAGCATTCACCTGGCACGGCTGGGTGTTTCTACCCCTACGTGCCAGACAACGGTACACATCCGACGGGTACCTACCTTCAGTAGGTTACCCAGTACCTTAGGGCCCCTGTCACACAATAAGATTGGTTATAGGTATAGCAAGCTTAGGGCTCACCTAGGTACTCACCTCCCAGTCTAGCCCGACTGGGAGGGTAGGTTCACACATCCCCGGGCGTACCTACCCGGGGACTTTCGTTATCAGTCCCTGTTAGATAAGATAAGATATTGTTTACAATATCGTATCTTATCTTTTTGTTTACTTTTTGATATCACTCGTATTGGGTTTATCAGTAACTATGCATCCTGTAGAGTTATTGATACACTTAGTCGAGGACGCGATATCGGAACATCCCAGTCCGCGTCGCGAAAATCAAAGGAGGTTAAAGATAATCCTCGCCTCCTTGGCCCAATGGGACCCTTATGGCAACCCCCGCCCCCGCCCCCGCCCGCTTCGGACGAAAGTCCCGTCTCTCCCCCGCCCGCTACGGACGACAGTCCGACATCACCTCCCGCGCTCGAGATCGATGAGTCCGCTATGTACTCTGACGATTATGAGACATCTGATGACCTCTCCTCCTCCTCTGGCAGCGTTCATGTTGTCGTGGATGGTTAGAAGAAGAGGAAGAAGGGCAAGTCTGGCAAGGGTCAAATCAAGATCAAAAAAGTGACAGCGTCCCACACAAAGTCCCCAACTATGCCGACCACCCCCTCCGACGTGCAATCCTCCCCCGCCCCCACCCCCCTCACCACTACCCCGCGCTCTAGCCGCTCTGCCAGTCCTATGACCATCGCCGACGCCTCTCAAGGGTCGAGCCACGCCCCCAGTCCGACTAAAGTCCCCAAAATCTCCAAGCCCCCGCCAATATTTCTCCACGATAAAGAAAAGTGGACCGATGTATCTAAATCGTGCACTGAACGCAAGATTAGTTACGTAAATGCCGTCTCCTGTCAGATGGGCATTAAGATCCAAGTCCCAACTTCGACCGATTTCAGGAATCTCACTAAATTCCTGAGGGTATCTAAGATACCCTTTCATACTTACACGCTCCCTGAGGAGGCGCCCACCCGCGTGGTGATTCGGCGTATCCCAAAGGAAATTCCGATCAATGATATTCGTGCTGATTTAATCGCACGGAGCCCCCAAGCTGCGTGCTATGTGACCAAGTCGGTCACATAGCACGCACAAGGGGTGCCCTCGAGCCCCCAAACTTGCGCCCAAAATGGCCAAGCGCGCTGGGGACCGCGAAACACGCGCAGCCCCCTCATCCCAACCCACCCCCCGTCTGGCCCACAAAGGCAGTCACCATGGGGCAAACTCAACCACCAAAAGGTTGCCCCCCAGACCAACCAGCAGACCATCCCAGGTCTGATGGATCACCCCATACCGGCGCCGCTTCTTATCCGTTCTTCTCCACTTAGGTAGTTTACGAACGGAAAGTAAATTCATTAATCGAGATCCAGCATAGCTGTCCCCCAGCGACGCCCTGAGCCGAGGTTCGACCCCAACTGGGGTAGCCCTGAGCGTTGTCGCTTAGGTTTAGAACTTGTTTGTGCCTTGCTGGAGGCTATAATATAGCTTAGTCTCCGTAGGTCAGTCCGGTTAAGCAGTAGCCAATCACTTTGATTGAATCTGCGGGACGCCAATAAGAAACAAAAAAAAAAAAAAACGTTTTATTATAATACTTACAACGGATCTTTGTGGCTCTCAATTGGCTGTAAGAGGCTGCGCACCACTAGCTAACATAATTTAAGTACTATAGGTCTACCAGAATCTCATGGCAAAAAGGGAAATAAAAATTTGTTGTATGCAATACTGGGGAAATTGGATCAAACGATCTTGATACTGTTTAATTTTTATTTATGTCTTTAGTATTAATGAACATGAGGTACCTATATTATAGTAGTCACAACGGATCTTTGTGTCTTTGAACTTGGTCCTGCCAACCATTGCGTAAGAAACAGTTTGTCATCGAGTATACTGCATAGAGTAAGCGAGATAGGACGATGACAAAAAAGACAAAAGATATTTATTTCAACTGGGCCACCAAGCGGCACTTTTGAATGTCACAATTTAAATTTACATGGAATATAAGTTGATTCTACCGTGCATTCGGAAAGTAGCTTGTTATGGAGAAGAATGCACAAGAAACTCCGTAAGCTTATGTGACATACATAAGCGAGTGAAAGAGACAGTTATACAATGCTATCTTCACATTCAACATTGACACAAAAATAGCTACTGCGCGGGGTCTTGCAACCAATTCAAAGACAACAAGATCCACTGTGAGTATTATAGGTATGTGTATGAATAATGTTGTTATACATCGTGTTCTTAACATAGGAAAAATAAATCAATTGAATATTAATTTATGTACTAATTTATTATTTAGCATTTAAATCATACTAATAACTTAAAACCTCATTCAGAACTAGAAAACTAGAATACGATTCCATGAACTCCACTGGCATTTCAAAAACTTGTATCTTTGTAGTTTTATGTCATCTCTCTCCATCAAAATGGTTCTTTTTCATTGGCATTTAACATATTCAAAACCAATCTCTTTATGTATAAAGTCTGTAAAAAATAATAAAATGTATCATGTTACTTAAAGTCATTCATCATCATCAGTCTATATATATTTTTTTTATGTAAGTTTTATGGCCTGGTTGCTAGGGCCTTTTAGCCACGTCTTTGGAAAGAGTTTTGGATCTTATATTTATTCTTTAGTATGCATTAGAATGCGGATGTAACAGGTTCTAATGTTTTTTGGAGTATTTGGCAGCAAATTGTATCGAGTCAGTCTGCCCAGTAAGCTTTGCAGACGCAGTCAATACTACAATAAAATACACCGCTCCACTATCCCGAGATCGCTTTTGTCAATGATTTAACAAATTGTCCAGTTGCGGAGACAGTTGAGATACAAAACTACACCAATAATATATCACAATATCCACTAGGAATCAATTTGCAAATAATATTAACAGCCACTGAACTTCACTCGACAAAATCCCGCCAAAAACTCCCGTCTATATACACGTCCCACTGCAGGGCGCAGATTATTACTTAATATTTTTCTTACGTTAAAGATTCTCAATCTCCGTTAAAATCAATATCTTGTCGAAGAATTAGTAACAGTTACATTACTGTTGCCATTTCCTTCCGGCCATCATTCGATGTGCCCTGACCTACGATTTACCATATAATAGTAATGGAAAGAAATTAAAATTAAGTAAGAAAAATATAAATTAAACTAAAAGTATCAAAACAAGTCAGTCCAACTTACCGGTCCACTCTACGACGCACTTTAAAATCAAAGATTGAGTTTGATTTACGCCTTCTTCTTCCCTTATTTTATGATACACATTGAAAACAATATGTCTCGCTTGAGATCGAAGTGGGTTTTTCGACATTTTCACAAAAATAAAAAATTTTCAAGATAATATCAAAAAATTTCAGCAGCGGTTGACACATCAAGTACTTTGATTCGACAGGTGACAATTGACATTGCCATATGAAAATCACAATTTAAAAAAAATAAAAAATGCCATGAGATTCTGGTACACCTATACTAATACTATTTGTAAGGGTTAACACGACATACATACAATAAAAGAACATACCTATGTATGTTCTTTTATTGTATGTATGTCGTGTTGTGACAAATAAACACTTTTTCTTTCTTTCTATCTCGTTTACTCTATGCAGTTAATCTGTTTCGTGCGCGATAGTTGACAGAGCCAACTTCAGAGCCACAAAGATCCGTTGTGAGTATTATACTTTTAACTCTGCAGCTGGTATACACATTAGTTCAGTTTAAGTACTGAGGAGGACCATTTGGTTGGAGTGTTTGGTATTGGTATTAAAATTTAACATGGGTTGTTCTATCGAGCCCAATAAGTTTCTGTATTGTGGGTTTGTCCGTGGTACTCGCAGTGGATCGCTGCGGCAAAGTACACGGTTCCCCGCATCGGCAGCGACAGCTTCGTCCAGTGTTGTGGACGGGGTAAGCAGCTGCGGCGGAAAAGTGACGTCAAAGAGAGCGCCACTTGCGTCCAGTTCAAAAGTGATGCGGCCGTACGGCTGTTATAATTTACCCATGAGTTCCTTTTCCTTTAACATTCAGGAGCACGTGGCTTAATAATAACAGCCGCTCGGGTCGATCTTCAAGGTTAAGCAACGCTTGACGAGGTCGGTCCGTGGATGGGTGACCATTTCAACATACCGAGTTTCCTCCGTGCCTCGGAAAGCACGTTAAGCCGTTGGTCCCGGCTGTCATTTGAAGATCTTTGTCGTTACGAGTGGACAGAAGCTTGCCAAGGGGTACCGTGTTACCCAGTTACTGGGTTGTGGACGTCAGATAGGCAGTCGCCCCATGAAAAACATTGGAACTCAGCTGAATCCGGTTAGACTGGAAGCCGACCCCAACGTAGTTGGGAAAAGGCTAGGCAGATTGATTGGAGAGACTTGGAATATTTTACATGTTAGTTATTAGAGACTTGTATTTATTTGTGCACATCAGTAAAGGACTTTGATTTGTTTCTTACGACGGAACGTGAAACCTATGCTCGATTTCCGCCAGATTATAAAGTTGTTCCAAACACTTTTTGAGCAGTTTATTGGAGCTTAGAATATTTTAGTCTTATTGGACTTTTGGAGGCATGTGGAACAGGGTGTAGGGTGGATCCTCCGACCAGACGGGTGTTGTGTCTGGTCCGGGCAACTGCCCAACAATTATAGTCGGACTGTTGTATGTGTTCAAATCGCGCCGAAAACTTTGCTAGCGCGATGCAGGATTGTGTGACGTCATGTCATTAGTTCGTAAGTGGCGGCGTTGGTTCCGCTACATTACTCCCCTCCGGAGACCGGAGGTTGATAGCAGGTTGAGTCGTCCGTACATCTCGTGATGCGTGCCTGGCCAGTGACAGGTTGGTTCCCGTGAGTCGGAACCGGAAGTCGCAGAGTTCGCGGTGAGTCGGAACTGTATGCTGTTGTGCCCCCATTGAGTCGGGGTGATGATATCCCAGTGAGTCGGGATAGAGTTGCTGGCTCCAGTAGTTCGGAGCGATGATGATACCCCAGTGAGTCGGGACAGTGCTGCTTGCTCCAGTGGGTCGGAGCGTTGATGATAGAAGCTGAGAGTGATGACCAGAGATGCGCGTCCGCTGCATGCTGGTAGTCAGGATACCCCCGTAGATGCCGTGGGTACTGGCTGGCTTGTGTGACTCGCTGCTCGAAAACTTGAGGAAGTGATGATGACGTCACGATGTAGAAGCTCCGCACCAAGGCTACGCTTGTCACCAGTTTAGAGGCAGGTGGAACAGGGTGTAAAGTCCCACATACCTCCATAGAAAAGGGAGGATCCTCCGACCAGACGGGTGTAGTGTCTGGTCCGAGCAACTGCCTAACGGTTATTGTCGGACTGTTGTATGTGATCAAATGGCGCCGAAAACTTTGCTTGGGCGATGCAGGATTGTGTGACGTCATGTCATTCGTCGCTACAGACTTATATTTTATTTTTATTTTGCTACAGTTTAGTACAAATATTGTTTTTTGTACTCTTGTTGAGTTGTGTACATTAGTTTATTAATTTCAATTATTAACTGAACTTTTAATTTATTTATTAAGTTTAATTGAGTGTCATACAGATTTAAAATTAAATTATTTAAACTCTTTTGACTTGGTTTTAAATTATTTGTTTGAAATATGGAGAGATTAATCAACTTATTAAAGGGTTTCAAAATATCATTATCAGGCGATTAGCTAATTTTAAAAAGAGTTCTAAAGACATAATAACTATAGAATATATAGAAACTAGATTAGAATCATTAGAAAAAGATTGTAAATCGTTTCAAAATGCCAATAATAACATTAATCAAAATGTTAAATTTGATGAGGTTGAGGTTGTTGAAATATATGATACAACCGAGGACACTTATTTTACTTATAAAACTTTAATGAAAACAATGCTCAATAAAATAAGAATTTTAAGTGAACCAGTAGGTACCACATGAGGATATATCTTCCAGTGGTACGTTTTAGTCTGGCCACTCACAAGTCAAATTGCCAAAAATAGCTATTGCATTATGAATTTCTGGCAATTATGAAGAATCGACAACATTTCATGGTCGTTTTGTGTCGTTAGTACATAAAAAATATTCGTTAGATAACGTGCAAAAGCTGTATTATTTTAAAAGACATCATGTTGGTGAAGCTGAGCAATTGATATTGTTATGGAATACAGATATACTCCGATAACCGATTCAAATTTAATTAAATGCCATGATCTGTTAGACAGTCGGTACAGCAATAAAAGATATCTTGCCAACTGTATTTTGAAAAGGTTCATCATCATCAGCCTATTAATGATCCCACTGCTGGTATACAGGTCTCCTCTGTGTGAGAGGGAATGGGCCTTAATCCACCACGCGGGCCCAGTGCGGATTGGTGGATGTCACATGTCTTCGAATTTTTGGTTCTAGGGCATGGCGGTTTCCTCACGATGTTTTCCTTCACCGTTTTGAGAGCAGTGGTGAAGAAATAATTTACACAAAGTAAAGCGCCTGCCTGGGCTCGAACCCACGACTTAAAACAACTTGTAAGTCGCGGCCGATACCACTGGGCCACCACTGCTCATTGAAAAGGTTATTTGGCGTGAAACATAATATGCACTAAAGGAGTTTTCAGATACCACTAGTGACTCCTTATATGCAAAATGTGAGTACAATATGGGATGTTATTATCGTACACATCATGACGTTCAAATTAAATCCTAAAACGCGTAAGTAATGGTAATTAAGTGTCAGTAGTAGTGATTCCAGAAATGTTTTTCCTACCGTAGTTCAACTTAAGGTATTTTTGGTACAACGTTACCGCGCGTTTGAGTGCATAGAACCAAAAAGGGGTTCAGGTCACCAGCAGCCTAATTGTGTAAGTAAATTCGGCAAACGAAACAATCTGTTTCTTTCCCAAAAACACACACATACACAAAAAAGTTCAATCTTTATTCAACTTTTTTGTGTATGTGTGTGTTTTTGGGAAAGAAACAGATTGTTTCCGTTGCCGAATTTACTTACACAATTAGGCTGCAGGTCAACAACAGTCATACGCCTTAAATATTTGTAGCCACAGACTCGTCTTCGGCAATCAAATGCGAATAAAGAACATATAGATCAAACTAGAACAAAGGAAATAAAAATCAAGTAGATCAAAGTAGTAAAACAAAAATCAAAATAATAATTAAAATAATGATGATGATGAAGCTAATCAAGATCAAACTGACCAAAGATCTATGAGGAATGTCCATCAAAGTTTGTACCTCCATTATTCAGACTATAGCGCCGTACTTGGCTTTAATTTTTAACCGACTTCAAAAAAAGGAGGAGGTTCTCAATTCGTCGGAAGCTTTTTTTTAATGTATGTTCCCCTATTACTCAAAGACGCCTGGACCGATTTGAAAATTCTTCTTATGTTTGAAAAGGTATACAACACAGGTAGTCCCATGGTCATCAGTTTTGGATCTGCTGATGGGATCCTAGATAAATCGAGGGAACTTCTCAAATATTATAGGCACACATATAGCGATTTTGGTAGTTTCATTAACAATGCAAACGTATTTGCATTCAGTAAGTATCATTTGGTGAATTGGAACTGATGAAGAAGAACGCAGATGGCCATTGGAACGCCTTATTGCTAAGTATGTCACGAGTACAAGATATCTCAAATACTTATTCGACTATGATGAGGCAAATACTTATAAATAAAAGGTAGTGATGAATTTTAGTAATGTTCCGAAACTCGGAACAAACATTCCGAATAAAAAAAAATGTCGTAAGGCAGTCTCCACTTTTTGTCTCTGTTCTTTGAACTTTAGGCACATTAGCTCTACCTATTCAAATCACTGATCATCATACTCGTAGATATAAAATATGATTGCAACATACTACGGTCGTTTTCTAAATAAAACGCCAAATTCAGTAATACAAGTTTATTCTTGCACCATCAAACAAAAATCGTCTAAATACATTCAAAATATAATCCACAAATAATCCAATTTTAGGCCTCAAATGGTTAGTCTTCGAGTTAGGCCATCACTAACAAAAAAACTGGACTCGTCAAAAATGATTCCAAAAAAAAATAAACAACCAATAGTAAAACAAAATAGAATAAATACTTACAAAATAAGTTACAACTTACAAATTCTTCATACAGTAATAAAATTAAATCGGTTCTAATGTAAAATATACATTATAATATTCTATACATAATTATATCAACAGTTAAGTGTTATGCAAAAAGTGCAATCGAAATGTTGGTTTATTTATTAATTTTATTTACTAAATAGCTGACTACGGTACACGCGATTTTAGCCATTATTGTGATTCCCTCTTATTATGCAATTATTAAATTCTAGTTATGGACTGATAAGGGCTATAATCGCGTATGGCAGGCCAAGGTTTGGAGGTCTTGTCGCCTTTGCATTACAAGAAATATTTGTGCTTCTAAAGGCCCTTTTTGTCATGGAAACAAAATATTACTTTCACCAAATCTTGGCCTGTATAAGTCCGCACGGATAGATGGCCACATGGAAGCGAATTGGTCAAAAATTACATGATTACCGTTGTCATTAGAATCTATGGTCTATTTATGTCTACGATTTATAAAACTACCTCTATTTAGTTGCCGTATGTTTTTGTAGCAGTTTACAATTAGCCCGTCCATCACTTGAGACATTGCAGCAAAGAAGATTATGACGAAAATAATTTAAAGCAGAAATAAATGCCTTTATAAGTATCTACAAGTGATTTAACCAAATAAATATAATAATTTATTAATTTCTTTCTACATAAAAAATCTTCTTTATTGCATGCCACAGCAAATAATGGTTTTACATAATAAGCTGGTAACGAAAAATCTTTGAATTATTATAAAAATTGGTAGAAATATCTATGAAAGCTAATCGAGTATAAAATTATATCGCTTCAGGATTCCGTGTGAGACTAGATGAGAAGCGATAATACTCGGCGGGTAGATGAGCATAGTTTTATTATTTCTAAATATTTGGGGCCCTGTTTCCTTGTTAAAATATTTAACCTACCGCTTACAAAACAGTGTGTTTGTATTATTAAAATTTCTTGCAAAGCCGTATGTATTATTTAGTTATAGTTAATCATTTACTTCTAATCTTGAACGAGATTATAGTTTTATTATACACTGAACCCTGAAATAATAGATGCCAAAAATATATAAAATATACCCTATGTATATTACAATAGTGATATTAAAAATGCCCACAACATGTAACCTATACTCCATTTGAAATAAAATTAGACATGTTTCCAAATCTTTTTACAGTTTGTTCAACCGATTTTGAATTCTATCCCGTAAATATAATGATGACATAAAAAGCATAAACCTGTTACCAAAACCAACTGTTTACTACAGCTAACATTTGTCGTACTACCAACGCAATAGAAGTCAAAATCGGTTGAACGGGCTGTAAAATGGGCTAATTTAAACATCTAATGTTATCGCAAATGCAGTTTTACATACAATATGCATAGGTAGTACCCATTTTTATTTATTACACTGTAAAAATATACGCGTTAGAAAGTTGAAATCATTGCAAATGAGTATTTTCAAATTATAAAGCAATTTTAATAGTGTATTTTGACAGTGTAATATTTTCTAATAGTATTGTTTATAAAATATAGTTATTAGACCAATAATAACAGAACACATTGATTCCACGTCCTACCAAACTAATTTCGGGTCCCTTCATGAAATGACGAACCCTAAAATTGCGTAATATTGTGAATACTCTGAGATTCAAATCGCTTTAAATTCTGACTTAAAAATAAAGTATTATTGTTAAATTAAAAACTATAAATCATATTTAAAATGGTTTTAAAATACTGCGTTCTGAATTTATTGGTCAATCAATAAAATAAATAATGCGATCAGATTCGTTGAAGATCTTAAATATAATTCAGTCCATTAGTTTTTATCACCTTTACAGACATTCAGAGTTACCAATTACGACATTTCGCTTATTATGTAGTTACAATATTATGGTAGAACTTTAAAAACAAAACACAATGAATTCTAATATTTTTTAAATAATTTTGTATTAGAATCTTTTGTGAGGATCCTTTTTATTAAGAAAGCATTTAGTTGTTTTAGGGAGTCTCTCAGTTAGGTAACGTTCTGTTACCAACTATTCTCAGTATAACTCATTATTTTATACCATGAGCAACTAACTAATCGACACAAGAAGAATAAACCTTATTGCAGCAGTCAGTAAGATCAGTTTTGCGTATGCTGTTTAGTGAGAAGCGAGCAAAAAACATCGGTCTCATGAAAATAATATATCTAGGATGCCATCAAAACATTCTAATACATCAATCACTCAAATCTGTTGAACAAACGATATATTCAAGCTTAATCATTGGCACTATTTTCGAATATAAATACGTGATGATCGTAATAAAATTAACAAATAATACAAAAGTATTATAAAATAAGTCAAGCCAGTGTACATACGTTCTTTCTAAACTGAGATTCATACTAGCGCGCTTGTCACACTTTTTAATTTTATGAAAGGCGGTGTTTCACTTGCGTTTATTATCTATGATTTTGAATAATTCAAAAATGGATGGAATGGATATTCTACTCCTTTCGCACCTGTTGTTTTTATTAGCTTTGCCTTGTAGTTTGGGTCAAATCTTGCAACTGAAGTTTAAAACAGTCATCCCCAACCAATTGAGCTGAAATTTTGCTTACATGTTTAGTTTGGATGAAAATGCATGGTAAGCTAAAAAGCTTGTTTAAAAAAGTTTTTTTATTGCTTATTTATGTTTTTAAATAAAGGTAAACAATAATTTGATAAAGATCGTCTTCAATATAACGTCATCTATGAGTTCCGTAGATTAAATTATTTTTTAATCCAGGGTTAAATTTTTTGAGATATTTCCGATTTAGTGGTTTGCTGAAATATGCTTCTTTGCTCGACTTCTTAAAACCTTTTATGCCCGCTTTTACTAACGCTAGCTGAGATCTAAATCGAATACCTTTAAACGAGTAATTTTTGTATATATATTTATTTATTTATTATATTCTTTATTGTACACCACAAAAAAAAAAAAAACATACAGAACAAATATTTTCTAACAAAGTGTACAATGGGCGGTCTTATCGCACAGGGCAAACTCTTACAGACAACCTTTGGATGGACTGAACGATAGGTGAAGAATTGAGGGCTGTCAGTGTATATGTATATATATAATCTGAATCTCGGAAACGGCTACATCGATTTTCATGAAATTTAGTATGCAGGGGGTTTCGGGGGCGATAAATCGATCTAGCTAGGTTTCATTTTTAGAAAAGGTCGTTTTCTCTATTTTCACCCGAGCAGAGCTCGGTTGCCCAGGTATATATAAACACTAGCTGTTCCCCGCGGCTTCGCTCCCGTGACCCGTTTTCGGGATTCAAAAATAGCCTATGTCACTCAGGAATAATGTAGCTTTCTAATGGTGAAAGATTTTTTTAAATCAGTCCAGTAGTTTTGGAACGGTACAAACAAACAAAAAAATCTTTCCTCTTTATAATATTGATAGTATTGACCCGTTTTCGGGATTCAAAAATAGCCTATGTCACTCAGGAATAATGTAGCTTTCTAATGGTGAAAGATTTTTTTAAATCAGTCCAGTAGTTTTGGAACGGTACAAACAAACAAAAAAATCTTTCCTCTTTATAATATTGATAGTATTGACCCGTTTTCGGGATTCAAAAATAGCCTATGTCACTCAGGAATAATGTAGCTTTCTAATGGTGAAAGATTTTTTTAAATCAGTCCAGTAGTTTTGGAACGGTACAAATTAAAACAAAAAAATCTTTCCTCTTTATAATATTGGTATAGATTTAGGCATTAATTTGGGTCTTTTGAGTTTTCGTTGAAACGGGGGGTATGTATATTAAACGCAAGTGTAACTATACCTTTATATCAGTCGATTGAAAGACAGATATATCCGAACTAGCACAGTTACTATAAAAGATTACAATCGTAAGGGTATGTTTTATTATGCTAAATGGACTTCGATCTAACTAGTAGCTACAAGGGCAGATAAATGTATTGGCTTTAGGGTTTTTAATATTGCTTAAAATTATATTCTGGGGGTCTATTTTGTGCTTCTGAGATATTTTTGTAAAGGTTTAATGAACAAAATTGGAATTATTTACATGCGTAAAAATGAAATCGTTTGAAAAATTATCACGCCCTGTACACATACATACATAACTACATGTATAAAATTGGCATTTAGACCGCGTATAAACATCGACACATTCATACGAATCATACACTTCAAGCCGAACTCACTAAACGTAGCAACATTTAAAAAATAATATTACGCAGAAAAAATAAATTATAAACTATTAATTTTAAATCTATCATTAAAAAGCCAATTAAAATAGGCTGAATCGTTCGCTACAAAATATGAGGTATATTATTATTTCGTTTATTTCCCATCGTCCTATATATTTGGTGGAATGCTATTACTTTCTGTATGCGGGGCCATTTTCTATCCTCGACTCAATGACGCGACCGTTTTGTGATATTGAAGTATGAATAACTGTATAATACAGGCAAATGTGATGTAATTTCATCAATATTTGACAGGTATCGAAATAACATCTCAAAACAAGAGATATTCCATCGTGATTCAGATCCAAAATTCAAGGCTTAATTAGCCAAAAAACTCACGCATTTTAATTTTAAACGCGACTCTCCAAAAACTACACAATAATAAAAAAACGTTTCGGAAATACTTTCATTATGCGTACAGCTAAGGAGTGGAATTCCCTGCCGGAGTCGGTGTTTCCCGATAGCTACAATCTAGGGATCTTTAAGTCAAGAGTGAATAGGTTATTTCTAGGCAAGCGTGCTTCACCGTCGACCACATCATCGCTTACCATCAGGTGAGATTGTGGTCAAGCGCGAGCCTATATATAAAAAAAACAAAAACTAAATACCTCGAAATCATACTTCAAAAGTTCTTCAAAACGGTCGCTCCAAACTCCTATAAACACATTCACTAAACAATCCTTCAATAGTCCATCACTGCATTTACAATCACGCGACCCCACTGTCCTGCGTATGACTCCTTTTCTTCTCTGTCCGGTGATGATCCGGCGTCGACTTCAGAATGTCCGGTTGTCCGTGTGATAACACTCTTGCTTCCACGTGCTGGTTGAAGGTCGACGTATGTGAGGATAGAGTAAGTGTGGCGTTGCGATCTGAGCCTAATGTCATGGTGGTTGCGTGGGAGTTTAGCGTGTTGTGTCCGGTGGTGTGGTGGGTGTGGTGCGAGTGGGACAGCTGGTGGGTGTGCGGGAGGGTGGAGGGGCTGGAGTGCGGCAGTGTGCTGGTAGGCTTGCGCACGGAGCGGTGGCTGCCGTTGCGCGTTAGGGAGTTCATCTGAGGAGTCCCCGTGCCGCCCGGGCGCAGCATTGCATTCTTGTAGTCCGCTATTAGATGGGTTAGCTCTGCCATCTGTGGGAAAACGGTTGTTTTTCACTATAAGTCTACCGGTTCTCATTGCAAATGGGGAAATAAAAATTGATTGCGTGCAATACTGGGGAAATTGGATTTAACAATCTTGATACTTTTTTTTTATTTTTGGCTTTAGTATTAATGAACATAAATTATATTAGGTATGTTTATGAAAATAATAAAATATAAAAAAATGCCATGAGATTCTTGCAGGTTTTTAAATTATGATGATATTTTATCAGAGTTCAACAATTTTATTACAGGAAAGTATTTCGTTAATAATTAGGCAACTATATGAGGAGTTCTAATGATAACTTACTTTAGGCTTATTGAGACTAATCAACATCTTGTGCACTGGACTCGCTGCGTCTTCAGCGTCGATCAACATCATCAGATCATCCTGAAATAAATTTCACAAAATTTAAATATAGGTAACACCGATGAATGCTTATTAGAGGCGAACTTACGCGAGGTTTTTATTGTATCCTATATATTGTCATAAAATATGAAATACTAGCAGACGCCTCGCGGAACCTATGTCACCCGGGGATAGTGTAACTTCCCAACGGTGAAAGAATTTTTGAAATCGTTTCAGTAGTTTCGTTGTCTGTAAGGAAATTACATACATACTTTCTCTTTTATATAGATAAATAGATGAACGGGTTCGACGCCACATCGCAGCTGGGAGTAGCATTGATTTGCCACATAATTCCACTACATTCACGTTACTGAGCAGGCTGGATAGTGACAAATATAAAAGTGAATGCCTTACCTGTAAGCCACCGAACAGTCCTATGGAGCTGAGCGCGTACCGTCCTATGACGGCCATGGACGCTAGCTCTAGCACCGTCACGCCCTCTTCTGACACTGCTAGCCACACCATTGATAAGTCTGGTTGTTTTATCTGGAAAGATAACGTAAAAATGTCAGTTCAAAAGATGTTCGTGATCCCCAAAACTGCCGGGAGCAAATTTAAACTGGTATGGCCTCGATTTTCAAATCATATATATGATTTGTAACTAACCTAACTGTTAATGTTCTATACAAAAATAAAGGCAAGGAAAGCAAAAACGAGGACACATTTTTTCGCACGTTATTCAGCTTGAGCATGAGTAATTTTTAACTAGTGACACGAGTCACAGGGTCCCAGCGCTAACAAAGAAACTTTGGAAGAACTTTTTTATTATGGTGTACAATAAAGTGTATATAAATAAATAAATAAATAGATGGCGCGATATGCATCGATTCGTTATTGAATAGTGCATAAAATTAACATTTTGTAGAATTGATCACAAAAATTTGTTTGTTATTTTTGAATCAACTCTCCTAAGAACAAAAATATGGAATATTGGGGTCTAAATTCACATCTCAAAGATTGATTGAACGCATCATTTAAAATTGATTCCTATAGATGGCGCAGTTTAAAATTTCTGAGGCATGCCACTCGATTTTTTATTTTTTATTCTATGTTAGAATACAAATTAATAAAATCAATGTACCTGTAAAAACTTGCAACATAAAACAAATCGTCACTGTATTTAAAGAAAAAATAGTCACGAACCGAGAAAACTCTTTTACTTGCATGTCAATGCTAACACCATCAATAGCCGTGGAACGGAAACAAACGCGATCGAAGTATTTGTAACAATAATCATCTTAATCAGACGTAAAACGCTAGTTACGTCGGCACGGTTTCTTTGTATGGGATGAGGCATCTGTATGCTAGAATTATATTATCTGTAGCTGCGTTGTCCTTCATCTCTTAACTTCTTGACTCTTAAACAATGATCCACTCACCCTAGCTTGGAACAGCGTAGCACCAAAGAAAGGCCACTTCCTCGTACAGTTGAGGTAGATCCTCACACAGTCCGCTGTGCTGCGCCCTTTTAACGCCACCCACTTTGATCGCAGCTTCTCTTCAACATCCCTGTGAAGAATATGGATAAAATAGAATACAATAGAATATAAATTACTTTATTCTACACCATAACAGTTAGACACATTTACAAGAAAACTTATTTATACGGGTAAAATGGTGGTATTTAATTTTATTTTAATATACCTTAAATTTTTATCGGTTACATTTCGGGGAGTGTGCGATGGAATTGCACGATATAATTCCACCTAGCCCGTTTCATCATCGGACTACCAGACGTACGGCGATGCGCCATCGATACATGGTAGACATCCCACCCATACGCACAAAACGTTTTGGGAAAACTTTTATTATGCGTACAGCTAAGGAGTGGAATTCCCTGCCGGAGTCTGTGTTTCCCTATAGCTACAATCTAGGGGTCTTTAAGTCAAGAGTGAATAGGTTATTTCTAGGCAAGCGTGTTGCACCGTCGACCACATCATCGCTTACCATCAGGTGAGATTGTGGTCAAGCGCGAGCCTATAGGTTATAAATAATAAAAAATAAGCTCTTAAGAGCAGTGGTGGCCCAGTGGTAACGGCCCAGACTTTCGTTTCGTAAGTCGTGGGTTTCATCCCAGGCAGGCACTTTACTTTGTGTAAATTATTTCATCACTCTCACCACTGCTCTCAAAAGGTGAAGGAAAACATTGTGAGGAAACCGGCACGTCCTAGAAATAAAAATTCGACGACACATGCGACATCCACCGACCCGCACTGGGCCGGAGTGGTGGATTAAGGCCGGTGTCCCAGCAGTGGGAACATTAAAAAAGGCTGATGATAATGAAAAGGTCTTATCACCAAGGGCATAAGGATGCGGCTAAGCGGGCAGTTTTTGCTTTAGATTATCACTGCAAGATTTCAGTATGTAGGTATCTGGTGGAGGAAAATGTGCCACTCAAATGCAAAGTCGCAATGCCTCGTCTAAGAAAGACCTATTAATTTATTATGTCGCATTGACCTATTAAGTCTTCTCCATGTAACACACTGGTACTCAGCTAAATCCGGCAGGACTGGTGCCGTCTCCAACATAATTGGCAAAAGGCTAGGCAGATTGATTGATGGTTAGGGCCGAATTTTTAATTGAGTATTTGGAGTTAAGAACGTGTGAAATCCTACTTAAATGCAAAAGTTGGACAGGTTTTCAGGCTAAAGTTTGACAAATACTCAATGTCAAATACATTAATAAAACATCGGGCGTTACTCACCTAAGCTCATCGTTGCTCAGGCCGGCTCTGTATCTGTACGGGTAGAAGCGATGCGCGAGCGGCTGGTTGTGTTGCGTGTTGGCGGGCGAGTAGTCGCCCATGTCTAGTTGCGCCATTAACGCGCCCAGCTCGGCCGCTAGCTCGCGAGTTACAGGGAATCGACCGGCTACCACTGGAAAAGATAAAGATAAATTTACAGGCACTAAAATCTCATATTTCACCTCTGTGACTCGCCTAAAGCAAAGGGCAAGTAAAGCCAGGGCCGGATCTAGGAGGGGCGAGCCACGCAAATGCTAAGAGTGGCATAAATGAGGGAACATCCCTTTTCAACTTATTCGTGGTGTGGTGCTCAAATTTTCAAGCTCGCTTTGCTGTCGAATGTTATTGGTCCTTGTTGTAAACCCAACGTTAAATAACTTAACATTCATAATTTTGCGAAAACTCTTAGGTGAAAGTTTCGAGCTCATTTCGTTTTCACTTCGCTCGAAGTTGTAGGCTTTGTCCGATCCGACGGTTAAAAACTGCATCTTTTTCAATAGATTTACAACATTTACATCCTTATAAGGCGTCATTTTAAAAGGCACCAAAGGCGGCAAGTATTGTCTATGCCCAGAGCGACGAAATTGCTAGATCGGGCCCTACTTAAGGCTTGCTTTGCCCGGCGAATTAGGTATTTAACTCCACGCCACTGTCACCGCGAAGCAAGCGGCACGCTTGCGTGTGCATTTAGCCGACAAAACTGTCACAGCAAAGGTGTGTAGAGAAGGCTTATTTTACTATTGCTTTTAGAAGTTAATAAAATACGAGAGTTACGTAGTACATAAATAATAACTTATAGTGTGTACTTATAGTTTTAAAAAAAATACCCTAAATCGTATTTTATTTAATTATTTGACTATCTAACTATGTATGTTTTTGAAAACATAAACGGTCGGACTACACACACATTCATGCAAAAAAAATATTTCTACTGGTGTTGAATCAAAATCCAAGATGGCACCGATCGAAATTACCGAAATTGCCGTCATGTCATTTTATTTATTTATTTACACTTTATTGTACACCAAGAGAAAAATTATTCAAAAAGACATCTTATAACTAAAACAAACACACAACAGGCGGCCTTATCGCGATTCGCGATCTCTTCCAGGTCCATGGTTTTGGGGGTGGCTTTTTACAAATATGGGGTCAAAATGAAAATACAAGAAGGCGCCAGCCGAAAATTTCTTCATGGATTTCATTTTCTTGGTTTTCGGGGTCGCTAAATGGAAATTTGAGGTCTATATAAAATTCTAAGATGGCGCCGACCGAAATTTCTGTAACTTTCATCATAGGTGACGATTTCATGGTTTTCTGGATGTTTAATTGTAAATATGGGACCAAAATATTTTTTTTTATAAAATATAAGATTTGAAATTCATCATCCTAAAACAATTGTGCCCTTTTAGTCCCTTGGAATAGATCTATCTTAGCCCACACAAACGAACTTACCTTGTTGATTGATTTGGTAACACAGTAGCAACCTTTCTTTATCAGTCTCGGTTCTGATGGAGTTCTTGAAGTAAAGCCTATTCCTGTACGTCAGTCGGATCACCCGAGAGTTCTCGAACTTGCCCGAGCCTTTCTCTCTGAGCGCTGTCTCCCATTTTGATATTACGTCGCATAGCTGGGGAAAGAATATAAATTATTTTAATGATAACGAACAATTGCCACGAGAATAGGTAATCGTGTATTTTATCTTGTGGTGTGATCCACACAATAAAACAAATTCTGCGTACCACATTCACGACATATAAAATATCAATTAATATCTTTAGCAGTACAGAGTGTTTTGTAATATACTAAAACCTAGTAGTTATGTATCAATACAGTTGATATATTCTTCATTATTCCGGCTCTGATTACCCGGTCTTAAGGCGGTAACCCGAGCAAAACGCCGCGCTAGCCGTTTTTCGTGCTGTTTTTAGGAGCTATCTACTCGTTATTTAAAAAGAAATATGAACTATTTAAGCAAAAAAAAAAAAAAAAAACACCGCCTAAACCGCCGCTTAAATATATATTTAAGCGGTATATTATTGTTATTTTTTGTTTTGTTGTTGGTATTCCACGGTTCAAACAATGCACCTGCCATGTTATCTCTTCACCACCCATGGTTGACTGGTAGAGAATGCCTAAGGCATTAAGTCCGCCATTGTACCTTTGTGCATGAAGTTTAAATAAAAAAAAAACTATTAAAATACATTAAATTTCTACATTGATTCTAAAATGGTCATTTTTTTTTTTTAATAGGTTTATGTTTCACTAATCTCTTTCCAACAAAACCATAAAAATAAGAAATAATTATTGATAGCATGCATCTCCTCGTAAAGTGTTCATTCAATATTTTTTGTACTAACACTAATGGATAGACATTTTAATAACGAACATTTTTGTCGTATTTTTTTTTCAATAGACAAATTCGATTTTATAAAGATTTTATTTTAAAATCTGGGCGTATTCACTACTGTAATTCATGCGCCACCAGTGTCGCTAGGCCAATAGGAATGCTCATATCTCATGCTATTTTTTTGGTTAGGGTACCGCCTTAAGACTTTATTTACCGCGTATTAAATTACATACACTATTGTATGTTTTACTCAATTTTTATATTCTGGTTGTATAGTCATATGTATAAGGTAAAAGTCTGTTAATAGGCATACCTTTTTATCCGGCTTGATATGGTGTTCCAAGTCCTTCTCGATAGGATCGTCACTGAACAGCGCGAACCCTGATGCGGCAGACTCCCTGCATCCTAGCTCCGTACTTAACGTAGATAAGAACTCTTCCACTGTTGTTGAACCGTCGAAGCTTATTACCTGGTGATGGAGAGTTATTCTTGAGTAAATTGGAATATGAACACAGGGGAATTAATCGTCAAGGTCTATTTGTCACCAAGGTGCGTAAGATAGTGTCAACCATAGTAAAATTGACTGAGAATTGTTGGCAAAATTCAATTACAAAGTCGACAATACAAGCGTTTGATATAATTTTCATTACGTGGCTTTAAGAAATGGATTTGGAGAGATTGGGGGTCGAACAACAGATAACACTATTTCAGAAGCATTTAAAATAGCAGCCGTGGCAGGTTTGCCACTATGAATAGGCAGCCCAATATGACTTGACTGTTAGAAACCATTTGAAAATGCCTTCACCTATCAAACGCACCAACCAGCCGGGCGAGCACGGACTCCATGATAGGCTTGAGTCACGCATTTCATCACGGTTTTTGCTCCCAAACTATGATAAAAATTCAAGCCTCACAGGCCTACTGGCCGTGCTCGCCCGCCAGCTAATGACATACCATGAAAACTTATTATTCGTGACTTTCTGGGGAGTCGGTGTGTCTCATCACTATAAGAATCTATCTTACTTAAAACTATAAGAATTAATATTAACGGATTAACAAGAATTTGGAAGAAGTTTTTCATACAATAGGTTGATATACGGCTAATTGTAGTACATACCTGATAAGTATTATTGAGCATGTGAACAGGTATGGCGTGGGGCAGACAGTGGTGGTAGGGGTTCTTCAGCAGTATCGACAACACTTCCATTCTAGAAGGCTTGTCTTCTCGCCCGCCGTTGCGTATAGTACGCTCGAGTGCGCGTGAACAGTACGCCGCGTATTTTCCGCACTCCGTTCTGGGAATAGATTGAAAGGTTAATTTTTTATGTAAATTATAAAGAGCTGGTGATGTTGATGTAAATATAATAGTCTAAGCATATTGGTCGGAAAGACTGTTTTGAAATAGACATTATCTACCAGATAACTTATCTAGAACTTATTGGTCTGGTTTATGATTGTGGTTGGTTAGGTTAACAATAGTATTCATGGTCATGTCCAAACTACATTGAAAGGAAATAACTGAGCTCAAGACTATTCTCGTGGGTAAAGAATGAAAGGTATCTTAAGGACCAATCTGGTTTATTGATTTATTAACAAGGCACACCAACGTCTCTTTTGCACATTAATATTACAAATAAACATCTAGAAACGATCCTGTGTAAGCAAATCACTTATAAGCATACACATCATTTGGTGGTTGTCACTATCATAAATCAGTACCCACTTGTGGAAGGTTTCTATCGTGATGATTTCTTTACTTTTACAATTTATGAGTACATTATGAACGGCCAAAGTTGAGGTAAAATTTGTGCAAAAAAGCAGATTTTTGGAGGCTGATACTGAATTGGTTCCTCCAAATTTTTTTTTTCTTCTTTGATATAAACCTAGATATAGTGCACAAGATACCTATTAGTTCAAAAAAATCAAAGATAGATGTGTTACAACGGCATAATCACGTACGAGCGTTTGTATGAAAATTATGTCGGGTTGACCGCTCTTAAGAGGATATATGGGCAGAGAGCGCCGACTGAATTTCCTTAGTAAAAAGTCATAATTCGAGGTTTGGGTGTCGTCTATTTCCTCCTCCAATATTGCACCAATTTAAAAGATATTCCATAAACTGAAAATGAAAGATATATACTATGCCCCTATGTCTTCTTTTTTGATGATACAGTATCTTTAGAAGCATTAGAACCCTCGAAAAATGCTAAAAATTGCGCTGTTAACATAGGCTTAGTGTACAAATTTGACAAATATAAATGAAAAAAGGAAAATATAGGGGGCATAGTATATATATCATACTTTTCCAGTGTATGTAATATCTTTTAAATTGGTCCAATATTGGTGAACCAAATACACGAGTGCTAAACCTCGAATTATGACTTTTTACTAAGGAAATTCAGTCGGCGCTGTCTGCCCATATTTCCTCTTAAGTGCTTTGTCTCCATGTATACGATTGCAATAATTATTAATTACTAGCTTCAGCCAGCAGCTTCACCCGCATGAAAATCGAAAACTATCCCGAGAGAACATATTCCCGCGATAAAATGCAGTTTATGTGCTGTTCCTGAGTAAAATCTGTGTCTGTGCCAAATTGCATCTAGACCCGTCCAGCCGTTTGAGCGTAAAGAGGTAACAAACACACTCACAAACTTTCGCCTTAGTGTGATATTGCGTTTTACAAATATCTAAGACTCTCATGTGAGTCAATAATAAATAAATTTTACAAAAGGTACTCACTTAGAATCCGCATGCCTGCTAAGATGCAGCTTCAAATACCACAGCAGTCTATTATTCCTTGGCACAAACAGACTGACGGCCAGCGCTAAAAGCTGCCATCCTTGCACAAAACTGTACGTGGGCGGGTTGCTCTTGCAGTCCACTGATAACAAGGGGGCCTGGAAACATTCCTTGGTGGTAGAAAATGATAAAAATGTGTTAATTGCTTGTACACTTTGTATATAAACACGGCCAAATTAACTGTGCACTTCGCTGGAATGCAACCCTGCTCCCTCCTACCCACGCGGCGCCCTATGTTCGCGTCGTCCGCCAATACCGAGAGTCGAACGTCTAAGTGACGTCACAGCGCTAGGTACACAGTTAAGTTGGCAGTGTCGTAAGTGTGGGGAGGCAGTCGGCTATGACTCACAGTAAGTAATATGGGCCAATAATTTACTGAATGATTGTACTCGGTATTATAAGAGGCACTTACTTAGGCCTAGGTTTTTGATAAATAAGTTAGAGAGTTAATTATTTAAAAAAGAAAGAAAGAAAACTTATTTATTTAGCACACACAGATACACACAATGTAGGTACAAAAAAAAGAAACTACATTTTAAAACCATTACATACATAGTGTGCCCCGCGACTGCGCCAAAAAGGTCCAGTTCAGCAAAATGTCGGACAACTAGGAGATGCCTGACGCTGTTTTTCAACCATCTTCAGGTTCCATGTTTTATTTGACCATTTGATACCCAACAATAGAGGAAAAACGCTTTTAAACGAAATTTGAAACCATTGCTTACTAGATTTAATAATTAGTTAAGTTAACTACGGATCAAAAAACTAAACCTTAATAAATTATCTTTCGCTATTTCCTTTTACTGATTTCAGCTTGCTGTTTCTACCTTTTCGTGACGTGATCTAAAGAAAACAAGTTAGAGTCAATTGGCTCATAGGACCTGACTGTGAGTCACATGTGACCGAAGGTTGAATATTGTTAGTTATACTTTCCTCCTAAAAAATATATTTCATAAGGTTGTTTTGGTGTGAACAGAACGGCCAAAGCACAGATTGTAATTGCTCTATCAATATATTGAACATAAAAAAAAAATGCTTGAACCTATGCCGTCGATGTGTCCACACCTTAACAATATTCCTTATAATTTGTACTTTACAAAGTTTGAAAGTTATATAAAGGAATTTTAATTTGCTTTTCTCATATGACTCGCTTAGGACAAATACGGGACAAACACGTCTACAGGTTGTGAAAATTATTACTGGCTTCAGGAATGTTCTAAATTAAAAATATATTTGGCTTATAAGGTAATTAATATAAGGTACGACAGGAGCTTTTTCTGTAGATTATGCTTGTTCAAATTGAAATCAAACGGTACTTTTATTTTTCGCCTTTAAATACTTTTTATTGAGCTACTCCGTTATAATGTGCTCTAACCAGGTGCACAAAACTACCACTTAGTGCCTTCGCTCTGAGCGGATGCCCATTGTAAGCATTGATGCTGGTAATACGCATCGCCACCAACACGTTAACGCAGCGTAATAACCTTCGCTACCGACATGTTAACGCAGTGAAATACGCTTCTCTACCAACACGTTAACGCAGCGGAATACGCT
This sequence comes from Orthosia gothica, assembly GCA_949775005.1. Classification (NCBI taxonomy): domain Eukaryota; kingdom Metazoa; phylum Arthropoda; class Insecta; order Lepidoptera; family Noctuidae; genus Orthosia; species Orthosia gothica. The sequence goes on from OX459044.1 coordinate 9,707,746, forward strand.
TTGCTACCGACGCTTTAACGCAGCGAAATACGCTTCGCTCCCGATACGTTAATGCAGCGAAATACGCTTTGATAGCGACGTGTTAACGCAGCGTAATACGCTTCGCTACCGACGTGTTAACGCAGCGAAATATGCTTCGCTACCAACGCGTTAACGCAGCGAAACACGCTTCGCTACCGATGCGTTAACGCAGCGTTATACGCTTTGCTACTGAAGCGTTTGTTAAGTGTAATACGGTTCGCTGACCAACGTAATGAGTCAGACTTCGCGCAGACGCGAAGGCACTTTAAATCTTACTTTTCTTGTATTTGCGTATACATACATCCTACAACGTTTACCTGTATCGAGCTAGGCGATCCGGCGGCGTTGGGCGGTACGTCGCTCTTGTTGTCGCCGCCGACGGACGACGCGCCCGTGTCGCACGTGAAGAGCGACTGAGTCGCACACAGTAGCAGTTGCTGAACAAATGAAATGTTGGCGATAGGGGGATGTCTGCGGTAGCTATGTGGATAGCTAGCCAGTGGGGTACTGTGAGATCTGTTTGTTGTGACTAGGGGGTGGTATTGGGTAATCATGATCTGGGGTCTGGTTTGTACAGTGTGACTTGGAAATATATATTTTATAGTGGGTATTTAGTAAAATTGTTTGTCTAATGTTGCTTATGATGTGTTACTGTGTTTAGTGTATAGTTGGTTCACAAATACATTGTACGTTGAATTCTGGTGTCGATATATTTATTATAACATGAAGAATATTTTTAATCATTTAATATGTATTCATTACAATTGCATACATACATAAAATAACGCTTTTGCTGTCACTGTGTGATGTTGTGCATATATTTTAAATAAAAAATACATATATATTACTTATACATAATGGTTGTAAGCTTTTGACTTGTGAACCATAACCTTTAAGCATTGCAATGAATGCTCTTGCAGGACTCAAAAACCCCCACACTCTAAGCATGTTTCCGGTCAAAGAAATTGTTGACTGCCATAAACACACTGGAAGCTGCCACCGTCTTATATTTTTGTGTTCAAAAGAGTTTTTACTTAATGCGATTATTTCATCATCATCAGCCTTTTAATATTTTTTGTAGCTAAATAATAGCAGCCGCACGGGTCGATCTTCAAGCAACGCTTAACAAGGTCGGTCCGTGTATTGCTGACCATTTCAACATACCGAGTTTCCTCCGTGCCTCGGAAAACACGTTAAGCCGTTGGTCCCGGCTGTCATTTGAAGATCTTTGACAGTCGTTACGAGTATTCAGAAGCTTGAGATCTGACACCAGTCTTGCCAAGGGGTACCGTGTTACCTAGTTACTGGGTTGTGGAGGTCAGATAGGCAGTCGCTCCATGTAAAACACTTGTACTCAGCTGAATCCGGTAAGACTGGAAGCCGACCCCAACAAAGAATAAGGAAAAGGCTAGGTAGATGATGATGATCAACCTTTTAATGTTCGCACTGCTGGGACACAGGCCTCCTCTCTGTGAGATAGAATGGGCCATAATCTACCACGCGGGCCCAGTCCGGGTTGGTGGTCACATGTCTTTGAATGTTTGGTTCTAGGACATGCCGGTTTCCTCACGATGTTCTCCTTCACCGTTTTGAGAGCAGTGGTGATGAATTCATTTACACAAAGCGCCTGCCTGGGTTCGAACCCATGACCTACAACTTGTAAGTCGGTTCATTATTATTACATCAGACTAAAACATTTTTTTTTTTGTATTTTAACATTTATCTGCTTAATTGTAGACACTGCAGTGCCTCTTGGCCTGCAATCGACAACAATTGTCCAAGATCCCAACATTTAATGTTCTTGTTGCATTTTAGACTGGATGCTGGGTAACCGGCAGCCTAACCTTGTGGTAAGGGACAAAATGGCTCCGATATTCACTATACAACATGAATACGAGCAGTAAGTGTTTGTGCAATCAACAACTTCACTAACGAAGAGCGATCTATTCCGTTTTACTGTTTATGTCAGTGTGCAAGTGAATTAAAAAATGAACATAATTTAATTCTCCAAATATTCGAGAGACTTTCCTATGTGCAATTTTTTATATTATAAAATTTATTTTAGAAGTTAGTGCCAGTGCGTTATGCCAATGTGTTTTGTGCTTTAAGAAACCCAGTTTCCCAGTGTCTTGGTATGTACAGTAGATATAATATTTGTGATATTTTGTACAGTGTGCTTATATACTTTGATGGATTGCATAATATGTCCAAAAAAAGGAAACATTCTTAGATAAATTAAAATGGTATATTATTAAGAAAATCACGTTTTCCAATAAAAAAATCAAATGTAACAGTTTTTTGTATCTAAAACATTTTATTCTTAATGAAACATGTGTTAATAAAAATGGTAATTAATGAGTCATTAAATACATGTAAAGCGAAAACAGAATGAAAATGTTTAAATGTGAACTTTTATTCTTCGGGCTTTACAGCAATGAATAGCTTACATTGATAAGCAAAAGGTTATATTGACAAATTATGCAGTCACACCTTAATAACTTAAACCTAATTACTCCTAGATACTTACCAAATCTAAAGATGTGGGTACTTATAAATAAAATAAATATATAGTATACGGGCTATAGGTAACAGTCTAGAAAACTTGCAACATCAACCTTTCATTACAAAGGAGTTCGAACAGTGCGAAGGAGAACACTAGCTATGACAGAGTATGAATGATATATAAACGAAAAAAACAATAACATTCCCTAGATCTATAGAAATTGGGGACAAACATTCTCGGATGAAAACAAATAAAGAAAATCGGGGAAAAATATTACACCAACATTCCATTTGAAATTTAGCAACATAACATTATTTTTTATGTTGTGGCAACATCTTTATGTGTTTCAAAATTCGAACGCAACACATTTTTTTCATAATTCTTTTATGTAACATGTTGCCAGAACTAGGACGGATCAAATTGGAATAAAAACTCTTTTGTTTCGATTCCTTGTTATAAATTTTGTTGCATATGCTTTCGCATATGGTAGCATATATTCCATTGAAGCCAATATAATGGTATTCACAATACACAATTCCAAATTGATCAACCACGAGACGAAGCTTGTATAACAGCGACACACAAAGCTTATACTATAACAATATAATGGTTTGTTAGTGTATATTTACAGTATTAAACGCAAATAAAGTAGAAGATTTTAAAGCTTTGTATAAATATATTGTGCTCTTTTCTATGAAGCTTAGAACTGATAATTTTATATATTATATAATACACAGTGCATTGCTTTTGCTTGCTATATTTATAGGTGCAAGATCAATATTATAGTTTATATAGTGGTGCAGACATTTTTTGACAAAAAGGACCAAGTACTGACCCAAGGTTTTAACTTCCAACGCCAAAATTTATTATAAAGGCAACATTAATTTGTATGCAACTTTATATGATGATTTCCATAGAATTTGCATTTAAGAATCTGTGGCAGTGCACACCAAAAGCATAATTCAAAAAAACATAGAGCACAATATTCTAGAAGAATCTACAGACGATACCCAAGCAAGATATAATCTCAAACACTCGTGTATCACCGATGAGTGATATATGTAGTAATATGTTTATGATGATAACATATGAGAAAAGCATCGAAGCGGTAGCCCGTAAGCTAAGCCGTTGCGAATATAAAGCGGTATAAACATACCTACGATTTGTTAATTACCAGAATCCATTTTGACATCATGTGTTCACTGATAAAGGCATATTGTGAGACTTAAACTGTTAATTTGCAGATGCTAAAAAGGTGTGAACAGAGATCATAAATTGTAAAGGGTAAATATAATATTTGTCTTGTGTTAGACATTATTTTTATTTATAGAATCTGCGTTCACAGTGGCAAAATGGATTATGTTAGAAGCTTTATATTCTATAGGGACTTGTTTTTTCCAAGTTTTATTTGTGGATTTTCATGACTGCAATGTCCGTAACATTTAAAGCCATGCTTAAATCCGTTTGAAAGAGTGAATAATTTCCTTTATTAAATTAGAGGAAAATATTCTTATAGAACAGCAAACAAAAAACGTAACAAGTATTTTGGTGTACTCTTTTCTCAACAATATAATTTTGGCAAAAAACTACAGCAGTGTCTAGCAAAGAGTACACCAAAAAAAATACATAGGAATGAGAATAACAATTTACTTAATAATTATAGTTTGAAACGGAATATTAGGAACTCATATGTGCGTAAATGGACTTGAAAACATTGAATACTCGATTCCACAAAATAATATTACAAGGCCAAATTTCTTTTTTGTTGCCGAAAAATGTGCTCAAACTGTAATCTCGTAAGTACCGCAACCATTTTTATTTTTTTCAGAGCGAACTCCAAATAGTCGAAAATGCTCATTAAGCATTAGTTCTATTTACACAATGATTATTTAAATTGTTATTCTCGTGAAGTGGATTTCAAGCAGAAAAGTAAGTTTCTACCTTCCATTTTGAATCCACCAATACGTCAGATTTTTTATTGTCAGTTTGACAGATAAACTATTCAAAATGCGGCAGTCTGTTAATAAAACCTTGACCATGACTAATATACGTCATACAAAAATAGTATTTACGTTTACAGAAGATAACGAGTCGATCAGATGAAAAACGCTAGTTACGTTGGCACGGTTTCTTTGTATTGGATAAGGCATCTGTATACTAGTATTATATTATCTGTGACCTTGGTAAGTTCAAATCGATAGGAGTTCCAACTAATGTCGAATTGGAGTACGAAACGTATAATTTTGGTAAACGAAAATTGTCTGTAATTTAGTTTACTATTTAACTGAACATCTGGCCTTATCAAATAACATTATTTAATTTAATTAATACCAAGTTAATGGTATCTCATATTTATTGCAATCTGAATATTTAAGTAGAGAAAGCCTTTTACCATTTGTAAGTAGCACAAGTCTAGTTCCTATAGACGTCATGAAACACTTTAAATCTAAATCATGACGTCATTTTCAATATATTTATCAACGAAATAGATTAAAACTCAGGTTCGAGATATCTTTATTCTCATAATAAAGATGATCTCTAATACGGCCATGAGTTTTTATGAACGCGGCCCCGAAAATAATCCTTACCTTGAAAGTTAACCTCGACCATGATAAGAATAATCGTAGCATTGTAGATGATATGACTTTGAAAATTATAACCTCTACCTTGAATGGTCACCTTGGCCATGATACAGAGGCATTGGCCGTGAATTCGTGTATTTTCAGTGTTATTATCCGACCTCGGCCTTGTGTGAAAATTTGGCCTTCCTTGTGAGATAACGTAGCGTTTTTTTTTGCGTCGTTGATATGAGGATGTTTGGCCTTGCTTTTAGCGGCCGAATTTCGGCGATTAGTTTTTTTTATGGATAAACATTAATTGTGTTTTGTTACCGGGTGAAGTGAGGTTGGAGCGATTATGAAAAGCTAGTCATTATTTTTACGTGTGAGGTGTGATAAAACTTAATATTGTAGAAAAGGTAAGTAGCATTTCAAGTGAGACCTATTTCAGTTCGATATTGGCAGTTGTTGTATATTATGATATTTAAGTCCGATTTTTTTTTGTTTATTTTCTAAGGCCCAGTTCTTTATCCGTAGTTAACTCAACCAATGGTTAAATATGCTCACCAATGGTTTAAAATTTCGGTACAACGCGGTTATTCATCAATTGTTGGCATCATAAATCTTACTATATAATAAATTTGACAGTTCGGATGGATGTATGTGTGGATGTATGTTTGTTACTCAGTCACACGAGAACGGCTGAACGGGTTTGGATGAAATTTGGCATAGAGATAGATTATAGTATATAGGTTACTTTTAAGCCCGGCATAATGTTCCCTTGGGATTATAAAACTCTGTTCTTCGTTGATGAGTTAATTATTTAACCATTTGTTAAACATACAATGATGAATAAACGCGTTTTTCCGAGAATTTAAACCTTTGTTTAACATATTTTATTTAACTATTGGTTGAGTTAAGTACGGATCAATAAACTGGGCCTTAGTGGTAGAGACCGATGGCCAGTAGCGAGAGAAGCCTACATTTTGAAATTGGTAGTTGTTGTATATTTATGTTTTTTTTTTAATTTGTTTCCTTAGCATTAGAAAACCATGGCCTTTTAAGATAGGCTTATTTCAGTTCGATATTGGTAGCTGTGGCATATGGTGACATTTGTCATGTGTCATTGTTTGTTTTGTTAGGGGTAGAGAACTATGGTCAGTTGCATTTCAAGCGAGGCCTGTCCTAGTTCAATATTAGTAAATGTGGTATATGAAGCCACTATCGTCCGGATTTTTTTTCATTACTGCACCAGTTAGAATATGGTACTATAAAATTTTCAACCAAAAATAAGCTGTCCAGAACAACCGCATTTTAAACGTCAAACCATCAACAAAAATCTTTCCAAAAAAAATACAACTAAAAACAAACCAACTTACATTCTTAAGCTTGGCGGCCTTAACGTTTAGCTTGGGCGTGCGTCTGAGCGCAGTGGGCGTGCTGCACGCATGCGAGAGTACCTGCACGCCGTGCTTGCTGTGCGTGTGCGGCGTGGTCTGGCGCGCCAGCACCGACGCCAGCTCGTCCTGCAGCTCGGCCACGTCCAGGCACTGCGCCAGCGCGTTCTGCGCCAGCACCACGTGGTAGTCGATGCCGGCCTGCTCCACCGCCACCGACATGAACAGCTGCACGCACTAGACATACAAACAGATAATTAGATAGATAAAACATTTATTTAGTGCAGTCACAGCACAACACACAAAATCACAATTAAATTATTTCAATTTAGACTTCGATGAAGAATACACTAGATATAGGATCCCATACAAAACTTATCTTTAAAACTGACGCCAATTGTGTTTAGGTAATTCTAAGAATTCTACTTGCAATTAATATACATAAATGCAAATTCAACCCTAAATGCTAGGTTTAAAGTTGCATTCACAAAACTTTGTACAAAAGGCAATAAAAAAATTATGAGCTCAATATATATAATTTTCGTACCACTTGCTCAAAAAAGTGACATTCTATGCCACAAAACGCGAACATAACAATAGTCATTTTTAATCTGTTAAAAACAGGGAAAGAAAATTGTACTGAATTTCATTCATCCTCTAGGGCGAGAATGAGATTTAAATTTGGAATACTTACCGAAATTTATACTGAACTACATCTGTGTTTACAACATTGAGTTTGTATATAAAGCATTATACAGGTTTTTGAAAAAGGAATACGCATTTATTATGCAGTTATGATTATTAAATAAAATTATGAAAACCGACGAGGCCGTATGAGCTTGATGCCTTTGCTTTTCCTCAGACGCAAGAACAGAGAAATGCTCAAATCAACTCATCAACAATAAATGTACAAAACAAAAATGTATCAATAATTGGACCAATGTTTCGACCAATGTTAACATTTACTTTTAATTGTCATTATTTTTAATAAATGCTTATTTCATATTATTATTGTGTTATTTTTTTCGCAAATGGTACGAAAAGTAGAGTATTTTCCTCGGTGATAAAGCCGTCTTAGTCTTGGGTGAACTTAAATCCGTCGCTACACTCAGGACTCGTCTTAAATCCCTCGCTTCGCTCGTGATTTAAGTTTTTAACACCCTCGCTGCGCTCGAGAGTAAACCTCGAGTCCTTCGTTACGCTCGCGATTTAAATCGTCACCCGCGACAGAAGACACTGCTTTATCCCCTTGGTTAATAATCTACTATTAGTCTTACACGCAAGTATTTAGTCTTACACGTAAATAACAATGTGCCAAAAAGAGCAATTCGAAATTCGAATTTTTCAAAAATTATATTCGATTCTATGTTCCAGAACAGTCGATGTTTGTTACAATAGTTGGCGCGTTCGCTTTTTCGGCGCAAACGTTGGTCAAACAATCATAAGATTTGGTAATTAATTCATATTTACTATTTAATTCGGTTTTTACTTTATGAAAAACACTCAATGATATAAACTTACCGAAAAAAAAGATAATTCTTCCAAAATCAAGGTGTTACGGTGGTTATTTGCACAGTTTTTGAACGCACTTTGCGGCATTTTTAACGTATTAATGTTGGCTATGATTGAACCATACTAATTTGAAATAGGGCTAATATTTTTCGGCCCGTTTTTGAAGCGCTTACCGGGAATCTAGTGTATTCTTCATCGAAGAATTTACATGTAGGTTTAAAAACAAGGTGCCAGCATAAGAAGAAAAACCGGCCAAGTGCGAGTCGGACTCGCGCACGAAGGGTTCCGTACTTGGTAAATTGCGGTTTACTATTTATGACGTATTAAAAAAACTACTTACTAGATCTCGTTCAAACCAATTTTCGCTGGTAGTTTACATAGTAATGTACATTATATATTTTTTTTAGTTTTATCATTCTCTTATTTTAGAAGTTACAGGGGGGGGGACACACATTTTACCAGTTTGGCAGAGTCTCTCGCGCAAACTATTCAGTTTAGAAAAAAATGATAATAGAAACCTCAATATCATTTTTGAAGACCTATCCATAGATACCCCACACGTATGGGTCAGATGAAAAAAAATATTTTTAGTTTTAGTTTCAAGTATGGGAACCCCCAAAAATTTATTGTTTTATTTTTATTTTTATGTGAAAATCTTAATGCGGTCCACAGAATACATTTACTTACCAAGTTTCAACAGCATAGTTCTTATAGTTTCGGAATAAAGTGGCTGTGACATACGGACGGACAGACAAGAGTGTAGCGACGGATTTAAGTTCACCCAAGACTAAGACAGCTTTATCACCGAGGAAAATACTCTACTTTTCGTACCATTTGCGAAAAAACAGACAGACAGACAGACAGACAGACAGACAGACAGACAGACAGACAGACATGACGAATCTATAAGGGTTCCGTTTTTTGCCATTTGGCTACGGAACCCTAAAAAGGAAAATATACTTATAGGAATAAAAGTGATACCAGTAATTAGGTATAACAATTCAAACAGTGCGATGTGCGACTCAAGGTTGCACCAAATGGGAGTCCAGCTCAGCACGTGTCAGGCAAATATACCTGACGCTAATATTTTGCTGGTTCCCTACAGTGACATACGGTCACTGCGCTGAGCCGACGTGAATTATTTAACATCTGTTATAATTTAACCCATTGAAGAGATCACAAAAATGGCCAGGTCAAACTGTTATCATATCGCTCATCATCATCATCATATCAGCCGAAAGACGTCCACTGCTGGGCATAGGCCATAGGCCTCCCCCAAGCGTCGCCACATTGACCGGTCCCGTGCGTCTCGCATCCAGCGGATCCCCGCAACCTTCACCAGGTCATCGGTCCACCTGGTGGGAGGCCTTCCAACGCAACGTCTTCCGGTTCGCGGTCGCCACTCCAGAACCTTCCTGCCCCATCGGCCATCCGTTCTGCGAGCAATGTGCCCTGCCCACTGCCACTTAAGTTTGGCAATTCTTCGAGCTATGTCGGTAACATTGGTTCTCTTACGGATCTCTACATTTCTGATTCGATCACGCAAGGAAACGCCGAGCATAGACCTCTCCATTGCCCTTTGAGTGACTGTAAGCTTTCTGATGAGGCCCATTGTGAGCGACCACGTCTCAGAGCCATATGTCATCACTGGCAACACACACTGGTCATAGACTTTTGTCTTGAGACACTGGTAAGTTGGACGAGAAGACACCGCGCAACTTTCCGAACGCTGCCCAGCCGAGTCGGATTCGACGGTTGATCTCTCTCTCGAAGTTGGCCCTACCCAACTGGATCGTTTGTCCCAGGTAGACATAGTCGTCCACAACTTCGAGTGTAGAGTCTCCAACCTTGATAGGAGTGGGTGTAACATGGGCATTCAACATCACCTTGGTTTTGTCCATGTTCATTTTCAGACCCACTCTTTCGGAAGCTCTACTGAGGTCATCGAGCATTGTATTGAGGCTCTCCATGGTCTCAGCCATGACCACTATATCGTCGGCAAACCGAAGGTGAGTGATGTACTCGCCATTAACATTGATGCCTAGGCCCCTCCAGTCCAGAACCTTGAATACATCCTCCAGCGCAGCAGTGAACAGTTTCGGAGAAATGACATCTCCCTGTCTCACGCCACGCTGGAGAAATATTGGTTTCGAGGTCTGATCCTGAAGACGGACTGACATGGTGGCGTTTCTGTACAAACACTTCAACACTTCATATCGCTCAAGACTGACATAAATGGCAATTTCTGGGAGAGATTTGGTTGCTTCTTCTCTATCTCCAACGACCAATCCGTCATCCACGTAGACTGCAAGAATAATTCATCTATCTCCTTACATCACAAAAACACATTGATCTCATTTTAACTGTTTAAATCCCATTTTAACTAAAAAATCTGTAAACTTGTTGCACATTAGTGAAGCTTGTTTTAGTACGTGTACGCTTTTGTTCAGTTTACTTTTGTCCTCTTTATCACTACATTTTTTGGAAACTTTCATATAAATGCACTCTTTTAAATGGTTGGTGCCTGTTACATAATATTATAAATTTAATTTAAGTATTAGGCAATAAAACTCTCTTTTTAACTAATTCATTACATGTACAATCGTTATAATTAGAATCCATACCCATAACCAGGACATTGCCTAAACATGGCATGTCAAATTGTGTTAAAACCTTTTTTATTCTAATAAGTACACCCTCGCCATTACTGTTTTGACAGCTATTTATTTTTGTCCTTCTTAGGTTATATCTGTCACTGCTCTTCTTATATCTATGTAAAATATAATATACGTTTATTTTCCTGCTAAAAATAGTTTTCCTTACTAGCCAACTCCATTGGCTCTGCTAAATTAATCGAATATATAAACAAGTAATTGATGCCAATTCATGCAAGGCACACAGTTCAAAATCGAATACTGAACTGCTTTGTGTCAAGTATTGAGTGCATGTGCATGGTGACCATACAAAGTACGAAGGACACCTTATAATATTGATATTTCCCAGTAATCCAGTTGCCAAGAAACAAATTGTAAACACTTTTTCCTAGACGACATAAATCGCAGTTAATAATGAAGGACATGAAGGTCTTACCTTGAATAATTTTAAAGCTTCGGCCTGTAATGCCTCAGAGTTGAGCGAGGTGAGAGGAGACGTCAGGTTTTCCTTGGAGTACAGTAACGTTGGATGCCTCCATAGAACACAATCTGTAACAGATAATTAATATATTTCAAAATTTATACCTTAGGGCGAGGTTTTGAGACAAAATTTAAGGTTGCTCTAGTCGACGGCACGAACTATTTTTTGCGCGGGGTTAAAATGCATGCTATCTCATCCGACAACACGTGCGAAAGAGATAGATGCTGTGATGAGCAGTAAGAGTTAGCACTTTTGCAAATTTGTAGCGAAATGAAATGGATGATGATTTAGGATGAAAACGAGCGCGCGAAAATTTATAAACAGACCTTTGGCAGTATGGATATTATGAAAAAACGACTCAATGTATATTTTCAAAATAAAATTATTGGCTTTGTTGAACTACTGCTCTATCCCTGTATGGTGGCTGTTTTGCAATTCTCCTTCTTATGGTATTTATTTCCGCCCAAAGATGCGTTAAAATTAGTGTTGAAATATGGAACTTTCGACGTTCATAATTTTCAAATAATTTATTTGTTTGTTTCCATACAGGACTAGATATGGATGAGACAAATTGTTTTTATTTTTTTGAACGTACATCCCTAAACAGTGGAGTAATCGCGGAGAGACTACGTTTGTATGGAAGAATGATCGACTAGTGCAACTTTAAGGGCAGAATTCGAAACAATGAAATCGAGAAAAGTAATCAAAGAATTATTTTGAACATCAATAATAAAATCGATTCAATAAAAGGTACAACTGCGAAAATTCTCGATTGGCTGGTTTTCGATATTATGCTCATAATAGCAATAAGTTAAAATATACAATAGATTCAGGAGTCCTTGTAAATATAAAGCTACTCACTAGGATCTCCGTCAGTCTCCATCAGCTTCTGCACCAGCTGCTCGAAGTGCGTGCCCTGACTCAGGCCTCCGCCGCTGACCACTGTGAGGTGGTACAGCCAGGAGTCCTTGTCGGCTTTGCTCTCGAATAGAAGGTATGTTGGACCCTGGAATAGAGGGAAGAGATCACTAGTATTTGAGTTCATAATGTGTGTTGGGATAGTAGGTCTATAATACTCTCACATGAAGCACAGATAACATAATACTAGCATACAGATGCCTCATAACATACAAAGAAACCGTGCCGTCGTAACTAGCGTTTTTCGCCTGATTAAGATGATGATTTTTATAAGTACTTCGATCGCGTCTGTTTCAGTTCCACGTCTATAGATAGTGTTAGCAGCAACTTGCATGTACAAGAGTTTTCTCGGTTGGTGACTATTTTTTTCTTTAATTACAGTGACGATTTGTTTTTTAGTATTTATTTGCACGTTTTTACAGATTCATTGTACCAAAATGTGTTACAATACAAAATTTAAAAATCTAGTGGCATGCACAGAAATGTAAAAACGCGCCATCTATTGGCATCAATTATAACTGACCCGTTTAAATAATCCTTGATGTGAATTAAGAGCCCAATATTCCATAACTTAGGAGAGTTTATTAAACAAGAATATACAATTTTTATGATCAGTTCTAAAAAAATAATAATTTTACACACAATTCAATAACAGATCGGTGCATATCGCGCCATCTAGTGACATTTATTTGAACCAAATTTAATTTGTTATCGCTGGGACCCCGTGCATGAACTAAAGCTTTAAGTTTTGGTATTGATTTGCGAGAAGCACGGCACCGGTCAAATGTAGACGCCTGGAAGAGGCCTATGTCTAGCAGTGATTGCATTTTGGATGAAATTAAGACAAGACTTGTAAAGTCTTTTCTTAAGATTTATGTTGTAAAATTATTCTTATAACCCAGAGTTATGTTACATATCTTAAAGATTCAGTGGTAATAATAACTCCTAAATTAAATTAATTTATTAAATATTTTTCAGTTTATTTTGCAAATATCTTAACCAATTATACAAGAGCAGTTCCACAGCTTAATAGCGTAACTTATAAATTTATGGAATCGATCGCAAACTCTCTCATTTTGACAATTCAACAGTATTTATTGCCTGTTTTTTTTTAAACATATTAGACGGATTTTAAACACATGAAGCAATGGGTGCGTAACAAAAAAGTTACGCAATTGCCTTGTTAGACCAGCAGTCTTGCTAGTCTTGTACCTACACATTGCATTCAAAAGAAAGAATGCGAAAGGTGCCTTAAATGTAACCTTTCTTTGGTTGCCTTAAATGTTACAGTATTATATTTTTTTGCCTTTTCTTACACTGAAAAACAAAATAAATACTACTTCAGAAATACACTACAAGTAAACTAACTACAATATAATCAAAGTGCCACTGACCCCAGTTACCTGGTGCTGCGGATAGATGGCGACAGTGAGGTGGTTGCGTGTGTCGTCGTTCTTTTCTTCGGAGTCGGAGTCTGAGACATGTTCCACGTCTTCTACTCGAGCGTCGCGCATGTTGATCTGACCGGTGGGGTTCTGACGACAAAATGAGGGGATCGAGCAATGTTTAAGTTAAATTGTTAGTATAATACTATCATACAGATGCCTCATCCCATACAAAATAGCTGTGCCGACGTAACTAGCGTTTTTCGTCTGATTAAGATGATTATTTTTATAAGTATTTACTTTGATCGCGTTCGTTTCCGTTTGTTGTGTCGTATTAGCAGCGACTTACAAGTAAAAGAGTTTTCTCGGTTCGTGACTATTTTTTTCTTTGAATACAGTGACGATTTGTTTTATAGTATTTTTTTTGCAAGTTTTTACAGTTTCATTGTACCAAAATGTGTTACAATAAATTAAAAAAAATCGAGTGACATGCCTCAGAAATTTAAAACCGCGCCATGTAGTGGAATCAATGTTTAATGATCCGTTCAAATAATCTATGTTAAGGAGAATTAAGAGCCTAACCCTCAGTTTCCCAGCTCAAAATTTTCGGAGAATTAATGTGACAAATTGTCAAGCACGCGTTATCTGCTGTGATTGGCTGTTAAAAATGCATTCAACCAATCACAGCTGATAACGCGTGTTTGACAATTTGTCACATTAATTCTCCGATAATTCTAAGCTGGGAAACTGAGGGTAAGAAGAGTTGATTAAAAAAGAACAATCAATTTATATGATCAATTTTAGACAATGTTCATTTTACACACAATTGAATAACAAATAGATGCATATCGCGCCATCTAGTGACATTTATTTGAAACAAATTTTCTTTGTAAGCGCTGGAACCCCGTGGTATAATAAATAAATTAAATCGTCTATAACATGTTTGATATCTGTGTCAGTAATTTCAACAGCCTGTTCCCTTCGCAACATAGGTGGCCTGGAGTTTTTTCTATTGACAATCACGATTGAAAATGAAAAGGTGTAGGATTAGTAGAACTCCCTATTTAAGGCAGTAATCAAATTCCTTCTGTAAGTGTTCACTGTACAGTACCAAAGTTAAGACTAGAAGATCTTTTTTAAACTATTCCCAAAATAGAACTTCGATTTGTTCTTTGAGAAAATATCACAAATCAAGAGTAGTTGTTGATGGCACCAAAAATACGATCAATATTTTGATACCCTGTAAATTATACCTCAGCGGGACACACAACATTTTACCAATCATATTACATACCTGATCACCAGGAGACTTGAAGTACAGGAACATCTTGCCAATGAGAACACACCAGCTCTTCTTGGCGTGTCCGTTCTTGACCTTGGTGAGCCAGCCTTGTATTGTGGGCTTGTTGTCTTCTTTGCTTAGAAGAAGCTTGGTAGCGTTCCGCCTTTGGACGTTCTGAAAAGGAAGGGATGATTATGTTATTATTGTTTTGTGTGTTTATTTGCGAAACTCTGTAGACGTGATGGGCAAAAGAAAAAAAAAATTAAGTAACTAAACTATCAATGGCCGTTGATCTCTTAGTCCGCAGTCTATAGTCTGTGTCTGCGTGTCTGTAGTGTGTGTTTTTTTCTACTGGCGGATAGTGCGACGGACGACAGACGAGCGCTTTGGAGGAAAACACCCTACTCCTCCACACTTCATAACCCAGGACCAAACATGGCTTTTGGCCCATATTGGCTCCTGGACGTGAACTGTAATCTGAATATCTCTTAACAGATTGCATATCTCAGCTTGACCGCTATACAAAAAAAATGGCCAAACGAGCATCCTCCACCCATCCTAAACACAGAGCCAGTGTCGCTGCCCGTCGTGCACAACCACCTGCACCTTCCAGGATTTAAACGAGGCCAATGATAGAGCTTTCCAGGGGCTCTACCATGAGATCTTAAAGCAAGTTTATTTTCATTGTTAGATTCAGATTTATTTATTCGCATAAGGGATTGTGCGTAAGGGACAGATGTATACAAGCTATATACATGTGTCCCTTACTCACAATGGAAATAATCTTGCTTTAAGAGCTCATGGTACGTCACCAGGTTTCAAAATTAAATTTCGAGTCAATCGACTCTTAGGATTTTTTTACTTTTTTATCGATATCGATACTTAGACGTCCGCAAAGTTTCGGTAGCTACATAGTTTACCTAGATACCGTTTCTGCCTACCTGATCAATGTAATACGTTAGGGCTACGATGATTCATGTATGACCTTATACTCGATTAAACGTTTGACCTGTGGCTATTACCATAATGAACTCTATTAACCTTTTAACTTGTGGAGTGGGTACAAATGCCCTCCTAAAATAAATAAAGCGAATAGTATTGGTACTCAAACACTTAATTTGTTCAGGTGTTTATGTAACTTAGTAAAATTAAAGGAAATATATTTTTTAGTATCAAGTATACGGATATCGCTCGAGAATTTACTTAGAATAAAAAAAAACTCCCCGGATGGAAGATAAATGCGGTCTTTAACATATTTAATAAATTATGTTAATGAGGGTTTACTGATACACTAGGTGGCAGCAGTGAGACGTAAGGTCCAGGCACCTGTCCAATGCTTATGTATTTTTTGACATTACTCGAATTGTCGTCAATGTCAAATTGATGTTGTAAGCAGTTGTAAGTTGTTTCCAAAGAGGAGATTGTGGAGAAACTCATGTCAAAGTGTCGACAACCGGGGGAGTGAATATTGTAGAAGACCCTCAGCGTCTCGGTTGACAGGGGAGAATAGAAGAAGAAAATGTTGCGACGACCGCAAGTAACATGAGACACGTGCAGGAAGATGATGATGATGAGTTAATGAGGGTTTTCTTCTTGAGGGGTGCACCAGGTGGCAGTACGGAGGCTTCAGGACTAGGCACGTGTTGAAGTTCTTAAATTTGCCGACTTCAGTTCAATTGATGTCAAAGACAGTGAACGACTTGAAAGTGGCACTAACTGGCGGTGTAATTTTCCAATTTGAGAATCTCTTGCTTGAGTGGCGACAATTGGTGTTAATTTTCCTGAAAATCCACATTGAGATACTTTTTAATAATGTCACATACCTGTAATACTCTGATCCAGTCCTCCATAGTAGCAATGCTATCAGCTGTCAGATAGTAAGTCCTGCTGCCGGTGAATATTTCGAAGGTGGCTGCTCCTTCGTTTCTGGAGATCTTGCAGGCTTCACCAAGCCCTATTTGACCTTGCGGCTTTCGATTGACTTCGGATTGTGACTTCCAGTATGAAAGGGTACCGTTCTTGAGGACGAACCTGGTGATATGGAATGGGTTAGAGGATAGGTTGAAAGAGGATGAAAATATGTAAATTTGAAAATATAAAACATAAGTGTTGTATCATGTATTGTTCCTAACTCATTTGTACACACATAAACTGAAAAACTATCGTCTGAAATTCAAAGTCACACATATTTATTTCAATTAGGCCATTAAGTGGCACTTTTGAACGTCACCAATTAAAATTTACAATGTATATCTACAATCCATTCGGAAAAGAAGCAAAACAAAAAAATGAATAAAATAACTATGAATAGATATATAAATTAACAAATTTGATTTTGTCTACACTAAAGATTGCACTATGAAGCAGGACCAGCATGTTTCCAAGCATTCTTATCTTAAATATAATCATCTAATTTCCAATATGCTTGTTAAAAAAGTGTAATTTTTTCAACAGTTTTAAATTTACTTTCATTTGGTTCTAATATATCACAATGTATTTTGTTATAGAATTTAACACCGTACACCGTGAAAGATGAGTGTACTTTAGCTAATCTATATGATGGTCGATCTAACTTAGCTTTATTTCTCGTATTACAATTGTGTCTATCACTAACTTTACTAAAGATATATTTATTTTTCCTTACATACATAATATTGTCATAAATGAATTGGCAAAAATCTGTCACAATATTAATATTTATAAATTGGTTACTACTTTTATATATGTACACTTAATCGCTGAAATAAGGGTTCTTTAATAGCTTGTCGAATTAGAATTTATGCTGGATAAGGTGAGCGCAGAATAGGTGATGATGTCAATTTAATACCTATTCAACAATTGTTTTATATAGCTTTTCGCATACAATAACAAATGTAAAAAAGAAAACTAAATAGAAATCTGTTCATCCGTTAGAGAGTTACGATGACACAGTCACACACACATGTACATAGACAGACAAAAACTTATAACACGCCTGTTTATTTGGGGATGAAAATTAAGGAGTAAATAGGACACACATGCATCACACCCGCGTAAAACTGCATAATGCAGAAACGCGAGACTCAATGCTGGCGTCCATGCATAGTCATAATACGCAATCATCACTCACCATCGTTTCCTCCAAGTCTTGAGCTTCCCTCCCAACTTAGCTAGATGCCCACTCTTCTCAAGAGCATCATGTCTTCTCGGCGAGTCCGTAGTCGGGGGAGCTCGGCATAAGGACGCGAGTGACGGCGACGCAGTACTGTCACACGACACCGCGTCTGGAGGGATCGCGTAGTCATCCGACATGCCCGATTCGAATGACGTGTCTGTGTGGGAGAAGGATATTTTGAGTTATGTTTGTTGGATATGTTGATAATAAATAATGGCTGTTTTGTGATGTACTGCCGCACTCTGAAACATTTAACGGTTAATTAAACCGCTACTTAGTATAGATTTTGTAGTAAAAATCAATACAAATGATCGCCTTAAGTACCCGTTAACGGCTCTGAGTGCGGCAGTTAGATTGTTAGCGTGTGGATTTTAAAGTCGGACAATGTATTTATTATTATTTATTTCTTTATTAAAGTACAAGTTTATAAAATCTTAACTTGAGAACTATGCCCCACAAAACCGTTTTCACCGTTTGTCTGTGGGAACGGGAAAGTAACAGTATTAAAAATAAAGTTTATTAGTGCGGACACTTAATTTTCACTTAATGAAATTATAAAAAAAAACTAACAATAATATATTATCTTATGAAAAGGAATCTTATCTTATATCACACTAGCTTCTGACAGGCTTCGCCCGCTTTCATTATACATATAAACCTTACTAATCCCTCTATCTATATAAAAAAAACCGCATCAAAATCCGTTGCGTAGTTTTAAAGATCTAAGCATACATAGGGACAGACTGACAGCGGGAAGCGACTTTGTTTTATATACTATATAAAGGTTGACCCATATCTTATATCTTTATCTGGTTTTTAAAGTGGAATTAACCTGCTGGAGTGTATTTCCTGATAGCTACAACCTGGGAGTCTTTTAGTCAAGAGTGAATAGGTTACTTCTAGGCAAGCGTGCTTCATCGTCGACCACATCATCGCTTACCATCAGGTGAGATAGTGGTCAAGCGCAAGCCGAAGAATAAAGATTTTTGTGCAATTGGGCCTTACGAAGCAGTAGGTACAAATCGATGTTTTATTAATTTGCCTAGGGCACTTCTAGGATAGACTAGACAAAATCCGAAACAGATATGCGTTTCAACGTTTGACTATAAAGTTCAGTTTCTTCTAAATTTGCCTAATAATACCTAAGTCAAAGGCAGAAACTGGAATCTATTTCGGGGTTTGCCGAAAAGGCATTGGTCAAACCTAGGATAAACCAGTCATTCTGCGAAGAGGCTACAGCTTTGATTAACATAGGTTTTGATAATAAAGAAGATGTTTCCACTAATTTGCCACTAATTTGTTTATTCTGTGCTTAATAACTTATTTTGAGATTAGGGCCTACTAACTTAAGAGAGTGTATGAACTATTCAGGCTTCTCAGCGCTCTGACTAAATTGTTATAAAGTACTTGCAAGTTAGCTGCCTGCTCAGATATTATAACATGTTCGACTGTATCAATGTTACTTGTGTTTGAGATTAGGTAATAGGACATTCTTAGGTTGCGATGACTTAGGAGAATCCAAAGGTGTAGCTGTAGAAGATTGTATGGCAAATATGAGCCAAAGAGAAGCACGGATATTATATGAGATGAACATGATGTATGTCGTTATCTGGCAATTAAATACTTTGTTTTATTAGTTAAGTTATATAGTTGTTAGTATATTTTAAGTTTCCTTATTTCCTTCTACACACTGTGTCTCTGGAAGAAATTTCTATTGAAATAAGCAGTACCTTTGTGCTCTTTTATCTGTATTTTTTTTTTTCTCTGTTAAGTGTTTTGTGTGTAAATAAATAAATAAATAAATAAATAAAATACTTTTCTTTCTTTGTAACTTTTCCTTCTTCTCTTTCTTTCTTCTTCTTTCTGTTGCACAGTAAAGTTATATGTACAATATGTTTTTATTTACAAAGCGGTACGTTTTTTTTTAAAGTATAGAATTATTTTAATTGTTTGCATTTAGCTACTATAATTACTAAGCGATTTCAATATAGATAACACAACTTTTATCCATTGAAATCGCCAAGTTCTAGGTAAATTCAAATGTCATTTCAGTCATTAAAATGCCACCTACAAATGATCTTCAAATAAAATATATCTGCTACTGGGATCGCCCTTGAACCTTCTTTGTTGAAAGTTAAATAAAAGGCATTTTGGCACTTAGGAACGTAGTCCACTTCGGTAAATTACATGTTTTAGCAATAATAACACCCTTGCACCTATGTACATTAATCATTTAGGGCAAATATGAATCCTTTTTAAAGGTCATGAAGGCCAAATGGACATCGTATAAATATGCGACGAATACTCTATTGCCTTCAGTCCGAATCAAAGCTTCGAACAGAAAACGTCAGACCTTTAGGAACTCCAAAATCTATAGAACATTATCGCCATGAGTCTCGCCAACCAAGTTGTGCTAATAACGGGAGCTAGTTCGGGTATAGGAGCGGCTACTGCCATCCTTTTCTCTCAAGAAGGAGCTAACGTAGTTCTCGTAGGAAGGAACGAGATAAAGCTAGCTGACGTTGCGAAACAATGCGAAGGACCATTGATCATCAAAGCTGATATCACTGAAGATGAAGAAGCAAAGAGGATTATTGAAGAAACAATCGAACAGCATGGGAAGATAGACGTTTTAGTCAACAACGCAGGTATAGTCCGATACGAAAGTATTCTAGACGAGAATGTTCTAGAAACTTACGACGCGTTGGTCAACACTAATCTACGCGCGCTTTTCAACGTGACGCGTTTAGCTGTGCCACATCTCATCGAAACCAAAGGAAACATCATCAATATATCAAGCATTGCTGGTAAAATCATTCCTGACTCCAGATTAGTAGCCTATGGCATATCAAAGGCAGGTGTCGATATTTTCACTAAAGGATTAGCTCTAGAACTATCAAAGTATGGAGTAAGGGTTAATGCTGTAAGTCCAGGGCCAGTGAAAACTGACATCCTGCAGAATGCAGGAGATGAAACTCCTTGGGAATGTTTTTCTCCTTCGATGCCTTTGGGGAAGGTTTGTGAACCTGAGGATATCGGGAATCTGGTGGTGTTCCTAGCTGGTGATAAGGCTAGCAGCATTACGGGAGTGGATTATGTTGTTGATAATGGGGTGATGTTGAAGTAGTAAGTGACTATTTAGGAAGATTCGTTTTAGGGTTCCGTACTCGAAGGGTCCAAACGGAGCCCTATTGCTATCACTCACGTGTCTGTCTATCTGTCCGTCGTCTGTCACCGAATTTTGTACCGAAGAATTTTTTAACTTCCCACTGACCTATGAACTTGAAATTTGGTGATAATGTTTATTATTACGTATACTTTACTAAAAAAAAATGCGAACCCTAAATATGCGAAGTCCGATACGTACTTGGCCGGTTTTTTTTCTTCCTAGCATGTCAATGGCTGATTACAGCTTACACTTGTTTTTGTAAAAAAAAATATGTTTAAGTTTTTATATTTATTGTTTCTGAAGTATATGTGAATTTTTGTAGTTAATTGAAATGCATAAATAATTTATTTTCATTATAAATTATGTTAAAATAAGAATGAAAACAGCAAAAATCATACAAAATATTATTGTTTGTGTAGTGTTTTATGTTAATTGTGAATTTTTTGTAGTGAATATAAGTTGTCGAAATAAAAAAGCTTTGAAGTAGTGAAATATAGAAATAACGATTGATCTTGTGTTATTTAAACCAATTCAAAAGTAACGATTTATTTCTCTCCAAGCATGGCTTTACAATTTAGTTAAATATGTAAAAAAGCAAGTGTACCTACTGAATAAGTCAGGCCTTTTTTGAACCAATACACACAATATTAGGTCGTGCTCAAACCAAGGCAAGACCTCCAACTCAGTTGATAGCTGTATGAAATGAAGACAGTGCATAAAGTGTAGTGTTTTTTTTTTAATAGTTTTATTTTTATTTTTATAAAACAGCATAAAAACAGTTCAGCAGGGAATCGGTGTTTGTCAACGGTAACTCGACCAACACTGTTTAAATATCAAAATATATATATATATATATATGTATGAAGAGTAGAACTTGACGCTATGGCTGCGGACGAATCATCCTTTAACTTAATCATTCTGTTTTGTTTAATTGGCAACATTTAGCTTCTGATTCAAATCTCAGTTCGATTTTATCGACAACACTTTATTTTTCTTATATCAAAATACTTGATTTCGATTGGATGTTATAAGCAGTACCTGGCCGGATGAGTTGTTTAGCCAATTAAAAGTGAGGAGGGTCTATGCTGGCTCTCTCAAGTGGAATCTCTCGTCAGGATTCGCGAAGATAGAAAAGAAACGCGCGGTCGCGCGTTTTGGAGTTGAAGAGAGTTGTGAGGAAAAGAGTTGAGAAGTAGCCAAAAGTGGCGTGTAGGAACTTGAAAAAGTGTTTTCTTGTTGAGAGAAAGCAAAACGATTGGTGACCGAATCCGCTGCTTCGTTATTGGACCAAGGACTACCCCACAAAATGGCATAAGTTACCTGCTTTGTGCATGCATTTTATCCACATTAAGCCCACAAGCTCAAGGGTATTGAAGGTAGCCCTCATGTTTCCGATATATATTTTTTTTTTTCGTAAAATTTTGCACTCTGACTTCGTGTAGGTTTACAGAATTATT
The DNA here is from genome assembly GCA_949775005.1 of Orthosia gothica. Lineage (NCBI taxonomy): Eukaryota > Metazoa > Arthropoda > Insecta > Lepidoptera > Noctuidae > Orthosia > Orthosia gothica. The sequence continues at coordinate 9,730,237 of OX459044.1, forward strand.
CTTATTTTTATATGGATACTAGCTTCTGCCAGCCAGCGGCTTCGTACGCGTGATAAGTGTTTTCCTATCCCAAGTGAACATTATACCGGGATGAAAAGCCTATGTGCTATTCCAGACTATAATCTGTCACTGTTCCAAATTTCATCCAGATCCGTACAGCCATTTGAGCGTGAAGAAGTAACAAACATACAAACAAACACACACACACGCACACTCACAAACTTTCGCCTTTATAATATTAAGTGTGATAGTAAGAAGTAAGATTAAGCTATCCTAGCTTAACAAACTAGATTTGAGTAACGTAACGAGTAGTTGGAGAGCGGGATCCGAGCCGATCCCACTTGGAGAAGAAAGCGTCGGGGAAGCAACCGCCTCGATGCCTAAAACGCCGTAACCCCGCCTGCATCATAGGCAGGCGGGACTCCGGGCTCGCGAGCGCTCGGTGTGTAGACTCTGTTCACCCCCCAAGGAACTCGAGGAAAGACGGTGGCACAGTGGTCACGTGCCGTGAGGGGGATTGCCCCTGAGATGTGCCCTAACAGGCGTTGTACAGAGGCAGTTTCAGGGTGGTATTTTGAGAGGTCCAACCCGCACTGGGCCCGCGTGGTGGATTACGGCCCATTCCCTCTCACAGAAGGAGGCCTGTGTCCCAGCAGTGGGAACATTAATAGGCTGATGATGATGATGATGATTTTGAGAGGTCACGGGGTTCTATGTGCTGATCGTAATCACCGGGGTGGTTTTAACGAGGTAAAAATCCCACACAACTTGTTCTTTTTCAAAAGTCCAGGCACATTTTGGAGTTAACCCAGATATAAAAAAAAGGCCTTGATATTTTATTTGAATACAAGTAAAATTAACATAAACTGTACTTACACATACCTCTAGTTTTACTCTGCTTGCTAGGCGAGCCACTACTCGATCTCTTCGCAGGGCTCAAGCTTGAGCTGGTCTTCACACTCTTCGAAGGACTGCTGGCACTAAGGCTGGTGTCAGACGAGCTACACTGTCCGTTCGCGCTGTTGGTCAGCACGAGCCCGTTGGAAGTCTGTTGTATGGAGGCTGGCAGCACGCTGGTTAGGTTCACGTTGTTGATCGGCATTTGGGTTGAAGTTTGGGGATCTGTGAAGAAAGTAGAACCAGTTAATAATGCGGGCGGTATGAAAAACACGGATTAAGGATGATGTGAGAAAAAAAAAACTAATGTTATAGGGGTACTGAACAAAAGACAGATTTTAGAAGATTGTATGAATAAGAAATATTAACATCGGACAACAATTTGATTTTGTGTTAAACAGCGTATTGCCCTATTATAACAACTTTATTTTTAGATCCTCATGTTCTGTGGAAACAATCACCAAAAAAATATTTTCACAAAAAATAAACCGGTCTTTGGTACCTCTTGTTGTTATCATTTTGCGACACTGACTTCCGAAACTAATTTTGCACTTTTTAGTGCTTTGCTTTTGAAGTCGGTTTATTTTTTGTGAAAAAGTTTTTTTTCTCTATTTTTACTGTTAGTACACCGTCACTAAAAATGAGCAATTCCTATAGTACGGTACCTAAAGGTTTGACAAAATACCCACAATAACTCAATTTACACATTCGTGCTATTCGTCACTAAGGAGTTCGGTTATATGCTCTATCTTGAAAACTGCTTTACTGATTTTGATGAAACTTGCACTATGCCCTAAGTAGAGAGATACTCAATCTAACACAAAAAGAATGATCACGATGCGATAAAAACTTTCGTAGAAATGAGAGGACAAACATACATACAAATATATATACACTTATGAAATTTGGCACACGTGTTTAGAAAGCCCACATAGAATAGCATATGTGAATATTGTGCAGTTCCAACAATATTACATACATACGTGTCGAATTGATTACCTCCTTTTTTTGAAATCGGTAAAAACAGAGTTTTTAGTTGTAAAACTACAGAAAGTTAATTGTTGCTAACAGGACAAAAATAATGGATCGACAGTTTTGCCTTTGAACACTCCTGAAAATCAATTTAAATATAAAACTTACTGAATATAGGGTTCACGTTGACGAGCTGGTGGTGCGGAGTGTTGTGGACGGTGACGCCCATGGACTCCTCGCCGTCCGACGAGTCGTCTGACGAGTCGCCGGTGAACGGCATCGATCTTATTTGACTAGCACGCTAGAACAAAAAATAATCATAATTAGTTTGGTTTGGGGCAAATGTGGTCAGTGAGCAGTGATGGCTTAGTGGTATCGGCCGCGACTTACAAGTCGTATGTCGTGGGTTCGAGCCCAGGCAGGCGCTTTACTTTGTGTAAATTATTTCATCACCACTGCTCTCAAAACGGTGAAGGAAAACATCGTGAGGAAACCGGCATGTCCTAGAACCAAAAATTCGAAGACATGTGACATCCACCAACCCGCTCTGGGCCCGCGTGGTGGATTACGGCCCATTCCCTCTCACAGAGAGGAGGCCTGTGTCCCAGCAGTGGGAACATTAATAGGCTGATGATGTGATGTGGCCAATAAATATCTGCTGTACCGGAGGTATAGTTCTCGCCAAATAAAAAAATACAGAGATGTGTGTGTTTATTGTTTTTCACACCATTTCATAGTATGTTATGATCACGCCAGTATGCCCTAAACGTGTACGCAGGTGTGTACAGTTCACCCTGGTACACTCGCATTCCACTAGTTATGTTCAAGTTACATGCTATTCGGGTAATCTATTCTGGCATCACTGTGGGCATTTTAGGTAACTTACTATAGAACTTGTCCATTATGTACCTACCAATAAAAAGTGAAAAATTAAAAACTTTTTACAAAAGAATACAACCGACTTTATTGGTAAAATGTTTTTGTATGAGATTTACCACTGGGTAGCCATTGCAGCCAACTTCAGGGCGGCTAATAAGATTGGGGAGAACTATACTACTCGGTCAAAATCACTGTGCATTTGGAACTATACTACACGGACAAAATCAATGTGGACAGTCAGGGTAGCAGTCTGAACATATGAAAATTATTAAAATGCAGCAATGTTATGTTAGTAATAGCAGCAGCCGTAGGAATGGTAGAGTGGTATTTGCCTGGACCAGCAACTCTAAAGAGCATTATAGACAATAATAGTATATTATGCAACTAGTGAATAAAAGACGGATTTAAAGCGAGGGCCATAGATGAATCCCGAGCAAGTGATGGATTCTAACGACTGAATCACGACCGTAGGGAGTGATTCATGATGATTAAATCATTAGCATAGCGAGTGATTGAAGTGTTAGAATCATGAGCGATGCGAGTGATTCATGGCCCTCGATATAAATCCGTTTTATTCAAGAGTTGCATACTATATTTTATACCATGACTACGAGAAAAAGAAAGATTTAAGCACAAGGAATATTAATAAATACAAAATAAATGGTTTATTTCCTTCAAAGTTTACAAAAAATTTAAAACCCTGACCCCTGAGTTAGATAACAGCACTTGTGTTTCAGGGGCCGGTGACCACCTCCGGTACGTTACATAATTATAATTAATTAAACACCATTGCAATTAATATTAGAATTACAATCCAAATAAGTATTCAATAAATATCCTAGACTAAAATTAAAATCATTATTAAAATCCTAAATATAAACAAACTCAAAATTAAAAGCGAAGGAGTTTGAAAGTCGAAAATTCTCTGCACAAGAAGTGAGTATCGAGTATTTTTTGCGCAAGGAGGCGCAAGGAGGTTATATAGCATTGAGATGGAGGTCTAATACATTGGTGCAAAGATTACTATGCATTGGTGTGTTCCAAATTCGAACACCAAAACAGTGAGTAAAAGTGCTTTTTATTCACTGTTTTCAGTGAATAAAATAAGCTTTTTAGAGGGGGAATGGTATAAAATTGTGTTCTTTCATCCATTGAAAACCAGTAAAGTGGGTTTTCAAAAAAAAAAGGGCACCAGTTGGCGCCATATTGGCGAGAGGTCTTTTGATAATTTTAACTTATGACATCAACTTGACATTGACGTTAATTTGACTAATGTCAAAAAACATACGCATTTGACAGGTGTCTGACGTCTCATAGCTGCTACTTATTAAAAACAGAAAAACCTGACTAAGCTTACCCCTTTAACAGTGGCGTAGACGGGGACGGATATATCCTGGTAACTGGTGGACTCATGCATGGGGCGCGGACACGGCGGCGGACTTAACTCTTCTTCTACCGACTGCTGCAGGCCATCGTCTGCCACCTGCGAGAAAGAGACAAAGGGGTTATTTTATCATATTTATACTATATAAACTATGACTGAAAAACCCGCGAAAACTAAATTTAAAGCTTAAAATAGGTAGCCGTAACTGGACAACTTAATAATGCCAACTATTGCTTCTTTCGTCATATCGATGATACCAAAATTCAATATATTTTGATTAGAAATCAGCCTAGTCAACAGCATTGAATTTGCCTCACAAAGCTATTTCAGGGTGCAAGTGTTGTTGTACACACAGAGAGCAAGACAAAAGGTGAGGAATCGTTTGAGACGTGACTCCGCAATCACGCTGCGGGTCATTGGAATATCCCCATCTAACCAAAAAAACCTTGTCCTGACAATTATTAACAGAAAATGAATAAATCATAATATTAAACATTTATTTTTATTTTTTTAAATGTATTTAGTACATAAAGAACAACAACACATTACATGGCGTATGGAAACAGTGGGTTGTACTACCAAGTATATAAATCCTTATTTCAAATAAACATGAGCAACTTATTCATAACAGTATAAATCTTTTATTTTCAGTTCGTTTACCTTACCTATTATAATATTAGGTCTTACCTTAGGCTATAATATTTTTAATTTTGACACGCTGCTTTAGCGTTCTTCCACAAACAGAAATTTAAAAATACTTATTTTGAATTACTAGGGCAATATTGACTATCCCTGAACTGTCACTTTGACAATGACATTTCTTTGTTTACATTTTTGATCTCGAATCCGATTAATGGGTTTTAAGTCGTGCCAGCAGCGACCCACTTGGCTTTGCAGTCGGTTTAGAGATTTCCAGGTGGTTGGTGGACCGCAGGAAGCTTTTCTTGCTGAATATGTCGTGTGTTTACAACAGCATCCTGGAGTTCTCCAATCGCCACACTGCGCCAAAAGCGGGGCGGCAGAGAATTAATTGTTTATTTTTTTTGGTCCTTTATAGTGGTTTTATTTGTTATTTTGGAGTGTTTAAATAGGGTAGTTGACTGAAAATTTGTTTTTTGTCTATCAGGTAGATTAATTAAAAATATTGGACTCGTATTTTTCTTTTACCACGAAAACAAAACATTACGACGATACAGCGCGTTGAAATATCGTGTGACGTCACGACGATAGTAAAATTCATACTGACATAACGATGTTACACCCATCCTGAATTTTGATGCGCTTTATCTTTGTCAATTTTTATTTGTTTGATCTCACTGACGGACTAAATAGAATTATAATTTTTCTACCCAGGAAACATCCCTTTTTTTGGTTGTTGGTTACCTGGTAGATCTTAGCCTCCCAGCTCGGGAACCTGTGCAGCGGCGGCGTGGGCGGGCGAGGTTGTTCCGAGGTGGAGCTGTCGCCGGTAGACGAGCCGCCCCGACTGTTGCCTTGTACTATTTGTGGTTGTTGGTTACCTGGTAGATCTTAGCCTCCCAGCTCGGGAACCTGTGCAGCGGCGGCGTGGGCGGGCGAGGTTGTTCCGAGGTGGAGCTGTCGCCGGTAGACGAGCCGCCCCGACTGTTGCCTTGTACTATTTGTGGTTGTTGGTTACCTGGTAGATCTTAGCCTCCCAGCTCGGGAACCTGTGCAGCGGCGGCGTGGGCGGGCGAGGTTGTTCCGAGGTGGAGCTGTCGCCGGTAGACGAGCCGCCCCGACTGTTGCCTTGTACTATTTGTGGTTGTTGGTTACCTGGTAGATCTTAGCCTCCCAGCTCGGGAACCTGTGCAGCGGCGGCGTGGGCGGGCGAGGTTGTTCCGAGGTGGAGCTGTCGCCGGTAGACGAGCCGCCCCGACTGTTGCCTTGTACTATTTGTGGTTGTTGGTTACCTGGTAGATCTTAGCCTCCCAGCTCGGGAACCTGTGCAGCGGCGGCGTGGGCGGGCGAGGTTGTTCCGAGGTGGAGCTGTCGCCGGTAGACGAGCCGCCCCGACTGTTGCCTTGTACTATTTGTGGTTGTTGGTTACCTGGTAGATCTTAGCCTCCCAGCTCGGGAACCTGTGCAGCGGCGGCGTGGGCGGGCGAGGTTGTTCCGAGGTGGAGCTGTCGCCGGTAGACGAGCCGCCCCGACTGTTGCCTTGTACTATTTGTGGTTGTTGGTTACCTGGTAGATCTTAGCCTCCCAGCTCGGGAACCTGTGCAGCGGCGGCGTGGGCGGGCGAGGTTGTTCCGAGGTGGAGCTGTCGCCGGTAGACGAGCCGCCCCGACTGTTGCCTTGTACTATTTGTGGTTGTTGGTTACCTGGTAGATCTTAGCCTCCCAGCTCGGGAACCTGTGCAGCGGCGGCGTGGGCGGGCGAGGTTGTTCCGAGGTGGAGCTGTCGCCGGTAGACGAGCCGCCCCGACTGTTGCCTTGTACTATTTGTGGTTGTTGGTTACCTGGTAGATCTTAGCCTCCCAGCTCGGGAACCTGTGCAGCGGCGGCGTGGGCGGGCGAGGTTGTTCCGAGGTGGAGCTGTCGCCGGTAGACGAGCCGCCCCGACTGTTGCCTTGTACTATTTGTGGTTGTTGGTTACCTGGTAGATCTTAGCCTCCCAGCTCGGAAACCTGTGCAGCGGCGGCGTGGGCGGGCGAGGTTGTTCCGAGGTGGAGCTGTCGCCGGTAGACGAGCCGCCCCGACTGTTGCCTTGTACTATTTGTGGTTGTTGGTTACCTGGTAGATCTTAGCCTCCCAGCTCGGGAACCTGTGCAGCGGCGGCGTGGGCGGGCGAGGTTGTTCCGAGGTGGAGCTGTCGCCGGTAGACGAGCCGCCCCGACTGTTGCCTTGTACTATTTGTGGTTGTTGGTTACCTGGTAGATCTTAGCCTCCCAGCTCGGGAACCTGTGCAGCGGCGGCGTGGGCGGGCGAGGTTGTTCCGAGGTGGAGCTGTCGCCGGTAGACGAGCCGCCCCGACTGTTGCCTTGTACTATTTGTGGTTGTTGGTTACCTGGTAGATCTTAGCCTCCCAGCTCGGGAACCTGTGCAGCGGCGGCGTGGGCGGGCGAGGTTGTTCCGAGGTGGAGCTGTCGCCGGTAGACGAGCCGCCGCGACTGTTGCCTTGTACTATCACGTTCACTGCGCCTTGCCAGGCTGGCGTGCGCTCTGTGAAAGTAAGCAGAAATTTATTTTATACTACACCTGCTCGGAAAGTACCTTGATACTTTATCAAATTTACGGTAGAAAGTACGTCATTGCATATCGAATAAATATGCGGCGAGAAAACGCATCTGAGCGGGAGAGAAAAGTGTATGAAAATCCATTTCTTACGTGGTTTTTCTTTTTTAATTTTGGGTAAGACTATGCGGTGGTAACCTAAATATCAAAAGCCAAAAAGTTTTTACAGTGAGTTTTTATCTCCAAGTTCGCAAAATGACACTGGCCACTAGCTGTGTGTTGGATGGTGTCAAACAATTTGAAAAAAACCGATCAAGTGCGAGTCCGACTCGCGCACGAAGGGTTCCGTACCATTATCGCAAAAAACGGCACAAAAATCACGTTTGTTGTATGGGAGCCCCACTTAAATATTTATTTTTATGCTGTTTTTAGTATTTGTTGTTATAGCGGCAACAGAAATACATCATCTGTGAAAATTTCAACAGTCTAGCTATCACGGCTCATGAGATACAGCCTGGTGACAGACAGACAGACAGACAGACAGACGGACCGCGGAGTCTCAGTAATAGGGTCCCGTTTTTACCCTTTGGGTACGGAACCCTAAAAAGAACATGTGAAAATTGCAGACGCCATTGGCGCCATTTTCAATTTCAATATAAATTTCAATTAGTAAAGATTTAGTTTTTTATTTTCCTCGTAGGTGTAGTATAAAGCACTATGTATCACTCGAGAGAAAGTGCGATTCCCGATCTCGGGTGTTTTAAACGACACCCTCGACGGTAATCGGTCACTTTCTCCTCTCGGTGAACAATGTACTATAAGACGGTACCCTGACCAAAAAACAGGCATGAGATATAAGCATTCATTCCTATTGGTCTAGCGACACTGGCGGCGCATGAATTACAGTTGTGTATACGCCCTGATTTTAGAATAAAATCTTTATAAAATAGAATTTCGGTCTTTTGAAAAAAAAATACTACAAAAATGTTCGTTATTAAATTGTCTATCCATTAGTGTAAGTACAAAAAATTATTAATGAACACTTTACGAGGAGATGCATGCTATCAATAATTATTTCTCAATTTTATGTTTTTTTTTGGAAGGAGATTAGTGAAATATGTACAATATTAAATCTACCATATTAGAATCAATATTATGTAGAAATTTAATGTATTTTTATTAATTGATATTTCTTTTTAAATAACGAGTAGATAGCTCCTAAAAACAGCACGAAAAACGGCTTCCGCGGCGTTTTGCTCGGGGTACCGCCTTAATACTAAGTGACCCGTACCCACTTCACTGGGCGTCACAATCAAATGTAGCCTATGCCACTCAGGAATAATGTAGCTTTCTACTGGTGAAAGAATTTTCAAAATCTGTGCATAAGTTTTTTTTATAGGCTCGCGTTTGACCACTATCTCACCTGATGGTAAGCGATGATGTGGTCGACGGTGAAACACGCTTGTCTAGAAGTAACCTATTCACTCTTGACTTAAAGACTCTCAGGTTGTAGCTATCAGGAAATACAGTTCCGGAGATAATTTCCTACAAACAAACTTAACCTCTTAACAATATTAGTTTAGACTAGCTGTTACCCGCGACTTCATTCACGTTAAGATTTAAAAAAAAAAATTTATTTTTTTCACAGGAACTGTGTTTTTTGCCGGGGTAAATGGGGGGCCTATTTCTATAATTCCTTATAACATCAGCTATCTACCAGTCAAAGTCCCGTAAAAATCGGTCCAGCCGTTTCGGAGATTACCCGGAACAAACAGACAGACAGAGAGAAGAAAAAATTAATATTGCCTGTTTGTTATCAGTACCGTATATACTTTCAATGCTGTGAATGCATTTTGATATTACATAAAGACACTTCAATTTTATTTATTTGTATAGAATCTCATTGCGTGTAAAATCAGCGCTAAAATATAGATGTAGGTAGCCACAAGGTTGATACTGGAAGTCGAACCCAGTATCTACAATGGACCAGAGAAGGCGCGGCGGTTTGCCGTCTCCTGTACGCTCTTCTCAGAAGGAACTGCGGCTGCTTACACCCGCAGAGAGATATGCGATCCGCATGCAAGTCATGCTGACCAATACCAGGGCGTGATGAACTGCAGTGGTCTTCCAGCGAGTCTCACACACCCAGCTCGTAGGACATCCATGAAGCAAAATAGCGGGTATATAATCAAAGCTTCAAATCTGGCATCTGGCAACGACGCACTGGTTCCGTCAAAGCTTCAGAGCATCGAACACGACGCCGAGTTGCCACCCTGTTGGTTTTTTATCGGTTACGTTTCGGGGAGTGTGCGACGGAACGGCACAATTTGATTCCACAATGACAAGACGTACGGCCATGCACCATCGGTACATGGTGGACATCTTACCCATACACCCCTTCCGAAGTTTTTATTCCCTGATAGCTACAACCTTGGGGTCTTTAAGTCAAGAGTAGGTTACTTCTAGGCAAGCGTGCTTCACCGTAGACTGGCTAGAAAAAAATAACTTGAAAATAAATATGACTAAAACAAACATAATACAATTTCAAACATACAATGCAAACGTAAATAAATTAGATATTCTTTATAAAGATTCTCACTTGACCACTGTCGATAATTGTGTATTCTTGGGTATAACGGTCGATAAAAATTGTAACTGGAAAATACACATTGATAAAATTCTTACAAAAATAGATCGTTTTATATATATATGTCTTGAAAAGAATTAGACAAACAGTAAACTTTAACACTGCAATACTGGCTTATCATGGATATGTATCATCCGTACTTAGATACGGCATTATAATATGGGGTAATTCAGTAGTTTTTTACAGAGTTTTTAAAGCTCAAAAAAAATGTATCCGAGCAATTTGTGGAGCTCACTTTTTAGACAGCTGTAGGCCACTATTTTTAAAACTTAAAATTCTTCCCTTCCCATGTTTATATATCTTTGAAATATGTACTTTTGTAAAAATAAACTACAATTTATTTGAAACTAACACTGACAGGCCAAATAGCAGAACACGGCATAAAGATAGACTTCAGATGCCATCAATAAAGTTAGAATTATTTAAGAAAAATGTATACTGCATGTCGATTATTCTTTACAATCATTTACCTAATAGTATTCAAGACCTACCGCTGACTATGTTTAAAAAAATACTTTTCAAACTATTATTATATAAAAGATATTATAGCATTAAGGACTATTTAGAAGACAAGTCAATAGTATCTGTAATTTGTGAGTTAGATTAAGTGACATCACTGATTGTCAATACATTTGTACGCCATGTTATGGCAGGATATGCTGAAACTAATTTACTGTAACACCTTATGTACCATATTCTAGCAAATAAATATTTTGATTTGATTTGATTTGACTACATCATCGCCAACCATCAGGCGACGTAGTGGTCAACGCGAGCCTATAGGTGATAAAAAAAAACTCCCTTTGGTTATTTCTTGCTTCTGGTGCATTATGCAATCACCAATAAAGCGCGACTTCTAAATAAAAATAAATTAATTAACTTACCTCTGCTGGGTGTATAAATTTCAGCATAGTCGTGTGTCGTATCACCATCAGTTGAAGTATTTGGCGTCGTTGGTAGCACCACTAGGTTTTCTACAGCAGCCTGAAACCAAATGGAATAATATTAATAAGTTAAAATAGTTTATTTAAACATGTTTGAAAAGTTGCCATATTATTCAAGACCATAGTTACACCTGATTTCTGGTTTTATTTTGATATGTGTACAGAAAAGTACACAGTCCTGTGTACTTTTCTGTGTGTCAACGTGCCTTTTTGGTCTCGCTCGGGGTTTTTTATTTTTTATTATTGTTTAATTTTATGCTTATTTCTCGTGTCTCCTGTGCGGGTCACAAATAAATATATTTTCGTACCACTTGCTCAAAAAAGTGACATTCTATGCCACAAAAAGCGAACATAACAATAAAAAGCTCAGATGTCACAGTCACTTACGGAGTCCCACAGGGCAGCATTCTTGGTCCCAGTCTCTTCCTGATTTATATAAACGACTTATGTCAAATGACACTCGATAAAGGCAAAATATTTACTTACGCAGATGACACAGCCTTGGTATTTCAGGGAGAGACTTGGGATGAAGTCCAACAAAATGCGGAGATAGGGCTCCATAAAGCCAGCTCGTGGCTGAGGCATAACTTGCTGACCCTTAATATATCTAAAACCTCATATGTACAGTTCACTAATGCTCGCATAAAACAGCCAAATATAACTGTTCGGATCCACACATGTGAACCACCGTTTACCCAACAGTGCTCGTGTACAACTTTGAGTAACACTAAAACTGTAAGATATCTTGGGGTTCTCTTGGATGAGAGAATAACCTGGCAACCCCATATCGACATGGTCTCGTCAAGAGTCAGGAAACTAACATGGGTCTTTAAAAATCTCAGGGATGTGGCAGACGGTGATCTCCTCCGTACAGTCTATCAAGCATTGGCTCAATCAGTTATTGGTTACTGTATAGGGGCTTGGGGAGGTGCATGCAAAACGTACCTCTTACGCCTAGAAAGAGCTCAACGGTCCTTGCTGAAGACGATGACATTTAAACCATTCAGATTTCCCACAAAATCTTTGTATGAGCTATGCCGGGTACTCACGGTGAGACAACTGTTTATTCTTCATCTAATAACTAAGCAGCATGAATGTGCCCCATATGATCGTACAAAACTTCAAAATAAACGGAAAATACCAGATGTCATTGAGTCGGGTGGATGTCGAACGGCTTTTGCAAGACGGCAATATGCCTATCTTTCTGGTTATGTCTACAACAAAATTAATAGGCTCCTAAACTTTTATCCGCTGTCTTTACGAGACTGTAAATTAAAGGTAAAGAACTGGCTCTTCACTCTTGATTACGATAGTGTGGAGAAAATACTTAATTGATTACTTAATTACCTAATTCATTAATTAATGTTTAAATTAAATCAATCTCATTTATTTTTTTATTTTTTTTACATATAAACTTATTCAGTCATCTACCCATTCCACCATACACAAACACGCACACACATACACGCACATACACACACACACACAGCACGACTTAGACTTAGTTTTAGTTGTTATTGTTGAATTGTATGTTAATCCAAAATTCTATTACTTGTTCATTTTGTTTCAAAATTTTATATTTATTTATTTTAATTTGATTTGACATTCGATATTTTAATGACAATTATTATTAACCTCTCCTTAATTTTACTCCAAATTTAATGTTAATTTTAATTTTATTTGACATTGTATGTTATGATGAAATAAAATTGGGAGGGCGCTGACTCCTGTCATACAGGTCCGCCTAGTTCGGGAGTCAGAGGCTTCAACATTGCTGTAAACAATTATTATGTCAATAAAGAATATTTGAATTTGAATTTGAACAATAGTCATTTTTAATCTGTTAAAAACAGGGAAAGAAAATTGTACTGAATTTCATTCATCCTCTAGGGGGAGAATGTGATTTAAATTTGGAATACTTACCGAACTTTATACTGAACTACATCTGTGTTTACACCATTGAGTTTGTATATAAAGCATTATACATCTTTTTGAAAAAGGAATACGCATTTATTATGCAGTTATGATTATTAAATAAAATTACGAAAACCGACTAGGCCGTATGAGCTTGATGCCTTTGCTTTTCCGACAAAAAAATATTAGTCTAGGAATTTGCCGCGTTTTTGTTTTCTTCGAATACATAAACGTTAAGTTTATTTTACTTTTAATTGTCATTATTTTTAATAAACGCATTATCGCATATTATTATTGTGTTAATTTTTTCGCAAATGGGACGAAAAGTAGAGTATTTTCCTCGGTGATAAAGCTGTCTTAGTCTTGGGTGAACTTATATCCCTCGCTACACTCAGGAATCGTCTTAAATCCCTCGCTTCGCTCGTGATTTAAGTTTTTAACACCCTCGCTACGCTCGGGAGTAAACCTCGGGTCCTTCGTTACGCTCGCGATTTAAATCGTCACCCGCGACAGAAGACACTGCTTTATCCCCTTGGTTAATAATCTACTATTCTTTCTTTCTTTAATAATCTTGACTTATTTACAGACTAGTTTCTGCCAGCGGCTTCGGAAAGTCGAAAATAATCCCGAGAGTACTTATTCCCGGTATGAAAAGTATCTTATGTGCTATTCCTGACCATAATCTATCTCTGTGCCAAATTTCATGCAGATCCGTCCAGCACTTTGAGCATGAAGAAGTTACAAACATACAAACACTCACAAACTTACGAAACCGTAACAAAAGAGAAAAATACTTACAGCCAAATCATCAGCCAATAAGCTGGCGGTGGTCCTCTCATCCATCGTCCTATTCATGGTGTTTAGGCCGGGAGGGTTGGCAGCATTCACGTTATTCGCTATGTTGGTAGTACCGATGGAGAGGTTCCTTCTATGTCGGACTGGTGTACTGTAGTGGGGTTCCGTGGAGTTTATTGGCAACTGTGGAGTTTGAAAAAGGAATATTAGATTTATTTTGTACTTGACTAAAGATAAATTAGAGACTAGGTACAATAATTAGGACATTTAAAGCATCTATGACATTGAAATTCATATATTTACATTGCATGCTAAAATTACAAAAGACTTTTGGCTTCAGATGATTTGATAAAGTCTTATATTTTCATCACAATTTATTGAGAAAATGCGTGACGAAATAAGATAGTTTTTCTATAATTGTATCATCAGCAGCCTTTACAATGTTCCCACTGCTGGGAAACAGGCCTCCTCTCTGTGAGAGGGAATGGGCCGTAGTTCACCACGCGGGCTCTATGCGGGTTGGTGGATGTCACATGTATTCGTATTTTTGTTTCCAGGACATGCCGGTTTTCTCCACCGTTTTGAGAGCAGTGGTGGTGAAATAATTTACACAAAGTAAAGCGCCTGCCTGGGTATGAACCCACGACTTACAATCTACGAGTATAAGTCGCAGCCGATACCGCTAAGCCACCACTGCACTATAACTGTATAGTCTATCTAAATTTTCCTGTAAGTAATAACATTTTTTTTTTTTTTTTTAATTCTATTAATAAAATTGTAGTGTTAGAACACACTATGACAATAGATTTTAATACAACAAGTGCAACTAAAATGCCCTTTATCCTATGGACAAAATCCACTCTTATATCCATTATTGTTAAATTTCTATGAAATAAGTTGTATAAAAGGTGTACTTGTACAACAGTGAGACATGACAACATTGTGCAATAAAAAAAATAGCCTAGCAAACTGAATTAGGTACAGCAAAAATAATTTGAACATCAATGAGTGTAATAAAAGATGCAGCTTTATTTAACAACTGAACTGCAACATGTATTGTTGTAACTGCAACACAAGGGCTGTATTTTCTACACAGGTCCATAGATGTTGTAATTTTTTTTTTACCTAATTATTGTGTAACATCTATAAAATTAAAAACTTGTAAATAATAATATTTGACCTAATAAAACACAGAACAAAGTGCGATACAAAAATAAACATTTATAGCTCAGCAAAGTGAAATCTTGCAACAGAATATTCGTAAATTCTAGTGCCCTACTGGCAACATCAAACTACCTGGGGCCCCTCTAGGCTCTCTGACCGACGTCTGTTTGCGGCTATAAGGCTTGATGTGGCTCGAGGAGAACCCTCATCGGTCCTCACCTCTAGAGATAGGCTTGCTCGAGTTGGTATGAACTGGGAAAGTGGGAAGTAAAGTTGTAGGTAGGATTGATAAGGCTTTTAAGAGGACACATAACATTAATCTGTTTTTTTTAAAGGCTGGGCAAGAGAAGTTTTGGTAAAATCATATTTTTTTTTGTCAATGTTTTTGATCCCTACGTTCGAAAACTCAAAACTGTGCTTTGAAAGTTTTTAGTATAATGAATCACTTTATTATCTGTGTATTCTGATTCAAATTAAGATATGTGGCATTCATTTATTTTTATCTGGATCATGAACTTCATTTATTAACACCTATAAAACTGATTGAAATGTATCATCTCTAACTATATAGAGACCTCATATGAAGATCATAAAATTTAAATATGTCATGAATTAATGTTGCCATCAAAGTAACTTCTTTCTGGTCTTTATGTTTTTTTCAATTGTTGGAAAAAGTACCATAATCATCATCATTTATTGACACTGATTAAAAAATGGTTACATCAGTTTACACATTAGCATTAATTATCACTTATTATAATTTGCAATTAGGTTGATGCGAAACACCCTGACACCCATACTAGTTATAAACTGTACTACCATCTTTATAATAACCAGTAGTAGTGGTAGGGACTCCCATTTCCGCATTTAGAACTCCGTTTGGTCAGTTGTGTGTGGGACCTCATAATAATCAGTAGTAACTTTTGCTTTATTATACAATAAAGTAAGCTTTTTAAGCATCATGCGATGTTTGGATTGATAATCTCAAAGCTTCCGAGGAAATCATTCTAACTAAGCCTATTTCCAACAATGCATGAGTTGAGATTTATGTAAATGTTAATGAATTTACCATATTTTGGTAAATATAATGTATACTTGTTGGATATATATTTCTTTGAAAGGAGTCTGGAATTAAAATAGAGTTTAATGTCTCTCTTAATTAGTTAGGTAACTACTGTTATATTGTTTATTAAAACTTACAGTGCTATTTCTGCTCCCTGAAGCTGCAATATGATTCCTAAGCAGTTCAAGTTGCTGGTTGCAGCGGTCGTTCTGTTCCCGGAGTTGCTGGTTCTGGTGTTCTAGCTCTCGGAGTTTGTTTGTAACCCACTCTTTGATCCGGGCGGCCTTTGCTTCCACCTGCTTCGCGTCCTGGAGTCTTAGCTGCTTCTGTCGACAGTATGCCTTAAGTTGTAGTATTTTGTTAAGTAAGTTTTGTGAAATATAATTTATGAAATCTGGCAAGGCCTTTTGGTAAATTTTGGAGGTATTTCTGGCAGGAACTTACTCACTTTTATACTAAAAATTGCCTATCAATGAAGATAAAAACGTATACTTTTAAACAATTGAAAATTATTTAGTTTTTGTTAGTGCTTCAAATATACAAATCAGTTTGGAGGGTAAGACAAAAGTGTTAGAAAAAGAGAGGTATTATTAAGATGGATGATTTAGAAATATTCCTACATAAACATTTGTAGTGATAAGGTCAATCAAATACTCTTAAACTATTGGAAAGTTACTAGAATTCGCAGAGTAGTTTAAAATTAAGTTAATTACTAGTTAAACTTTGGGTGAACTTAGAAGTAATTTTCAACGAATTCAGAAAAACAAAGTTCTTTCTCTATTTACCTGCATTTTGTTTATTGTTAGCACTTTCTAAATTCTTTTCATTTTTCACAACGTATTTTGATTTGTACAACACGTAAAGTTATTATTATTGTCACTAAATAACTTATGGGTGCCAAAAACATCTTCTAAAAGCATTGTTTCATTCATTTTTGTAATTTTAATAACAAACAAGAAATTGTTTTCAACGCTTTGTTTGTAGTTTTTTACGTCATCTTAATGACATTTCTAAGTTCAAGTCTCTATGGTTCCGTTTAAGTTCAAAAACCGGTTGTGAACTAAATGAGAACGAAAAAAATAAATAGTTGGGCGCGTTCGTAGCTTCTTTAACCGATCGCCCCAGAAGGAGAGCAATGTTTTTAAAATTTGCTATAAAGCTTTTCATAAATTTAAAAGTTCATAAACTTTCATTACAACGAGTTTAACCCCTAAGGGCTCTTACACATAGACACAATACGACGTCGCGTCGTGCTAAGAGGCGATGAGAATGAAACAAATTGTAACATGAATGATGAAAATGCCGCGTCGTACGACGCGATGTCCTAACGTGTTTATGTGTAAGAGCCCTAAAAAAATTGTTGAACAGGTTGTTAAAAAAGCTTTTTCACTTTCATAAACATTTCAGAAAGTCACGTACGATTCTTGCAGGATATATTACGCTAAGCTGGTTCAGCAATACTTGTATATAATAGTCCTTCAAGCAGGATAAAGTCATACCTGTTCTTCTATTTGGCCTTCTAGCCGCGTAATGGCCCGGGGTGCACCATCAGTGCCCGCTGGCCAATCGCACAGCCGCTGCTCCATGGCGCGGACCTATAACAAAAGAAAATAAGATTATAAATAAACACACATATAGAACATTACATTCTTAGAAAGTTAGATGTCACCTATCCGATATTAAAAAACGGAATACGCAGTTACTTTCAAAGGATTAAAACTCTCTCGGCTTGATGAACTTATAAGACGTGACATGTGAAATTCGTACTCGCCAGGCTATATACGGTTTGAAATAGCATTTCAACCCTGCAATAAGCAGCTTATGTTTAAGCTGTCGCAATAAAACCGACCGCAACATGCCGCAGCTACAGGGCCGGGACAAAACCACGAGATTTAAAACCAAGCCACGATGTTGCAACTGTTGTGTTGGGATAGATAAGTATCACAGTATTGTGGTGGTTAGTTTCAAGCGTGGCTAACCGCATTATGCCTGATTTGGGAGGTATTGTTGATATAGGTAATATTACTCATTACCTTAAGTTGAGACTAGGTTTTTCAATTGCATTTTTTTCATTAGGTAATATAGTATTGGTCACAAAATAATAGGGACTGACTGATTCTCTCCTTTGGAGACCTTTTGTAATATACTCCACGTTGAATTGCATTACACAGGTACAGAAAAGCAACTAAATTTAAGGGCGATCTTTCAGAATCGCAACATTTAATTAAATCTTTCCTACAATCAAAATTAAATCCAATCAAATGAAACAAATATTGATAGCATCAATTCAAACAGTGTGAATCTCTTCCGTCTTTGTTTAATAAAATGTGTAGATTAGGAAGCACGCGCATTCAAGCATGTTGAGTAGATTAATCCAATCACGAAGTGGGGATTAACTAGCATTACTTCGAATTGAGACAACGGTTATCCGATACGGGAAGGATTATCGTCACCTCATCCCTGTTTAACTTGCGACCGATATTGATATCTATTGTTTAAGTAACAAAATAATGATTAAGTAGGTAAGTAGCTTTATTTCACAAAAAGCGTTGTTCAAAACCATCAGAATTAAACTTAATCATTTAAAGTTTTTGATAGGTGAATGGCCTAAAGCCATTTCAAGGATTTATAGAGAATTTCAGCCTTTGATGGCAATATCGTAAGAGTCTTAATTAATGTTATTATTGTTTTATAATAATAGCCGACACGCCACGATGTTGTGTTTAATTCAACAACTAGTTTAACTCTAGAGAAATGATATAACAGAATATCTAGCATCAATCATAACAAGCCACTCAAACCACATAACTAGTTACTCATGTTATGAACAACTATAATACTCAAAATCGATGAAGCATATTACAATAATTATAGTAAACAGCATACCGATGGATTCACGTCTCAGTATTTCGATGCTCGATGCACAGTATGCACACTTTGCAGACCATAATCCTAGCGCATGCCGACGAAGGTACACCATTTCCGCTGTTATAAAACACGACGTGAGCTGCTTTTTACAACTTGGTAAATAAATGAGTTTGTTAACCCTGATTTGCTAACGTTTTACGTTTTCTCCAGAATGTTAAGACTCAAAAGTTTGACAAGTTTGGCTAGATTGTGTTTCTCTAAAAATCTAAGCAATGTTTTGTTTATTATGTGAAAGTTCATCCATGCCATCACCCATGCCATTACAATAGGCGTCGAAGAACAAAGAATAGTGAGTCGTCGGGTGTAGGATACACCCAGGAATAGCTCGCATTAATCACAAACGCTATAATTTGCCTGACTCACGACAAGAGGGGACGCTACGAATATCGGGAACTTTCTAAATCGGGTAACACTCAGACAGCGGACGATGAAAAATAAGCAGTAGTTAGCACTCACTTGTAAAGAGAATTCTGAGTATTGATTGAAATGTTTTCTAAAATCAAAAGGGTTTTATGATCGCAAATACAAACCACTCTAAGATGAATTAATGACACTAGATTTAAACTTGCACTCAAATAACATCAATACGAGATTAATTTGAAAAATAGGCTGGAATTGAAAGAAAATCATCAATAAAATAAAACACCAAATATTTTCATACCTGTTCTCCAATCATTCAAATTTAATTCGGCCGACAATGAATAACAAGTGGATGCAAACGTACGGCTTGATCATTACTACGCGCTGTCTAATTAAACTTAGCAGCGATTAATTGTAAAGTTACAAACTTCCTTGTTTATTCAGCTTCAACCAGTAGGTAGTTAATTCCGTAATGACTTTGTTAGGAAACAAGTAATAAAGACGAGGTGTTGAATTACCTAATGTTGATTGCATTCACAATTTCTATTGGAAACACCATATTACATACATACATATAAATGTGAAACATTTAAAATATAGGTACCTATAGATACCTAAATATAAAATTATGTTTAAAAAAAGGTAGCGTAACTTTAGGGTTAATTATACAAGTGTCGCCACTCTGTGATTTATGGTTTGATTTGAATATAATTATGGCGCTACTGAACGCATCAGTAAGCGCTACCGGATAAGACGAAATAGTTTTAATCATATTTTCTTTTTCTTTTTGCCTTCACAATTCGTAAGTAAATTAGAGAAAAAGGTTATCTCTTGTTTACCTGAATTTCTGACTGATTGTGGAATAATATCCGTTTTTTTTTAAACATTTTTGATTTTTGGTAGACTGACTAAAATAAAAATAAACTTTTTTGCAAAAAAATACTACCGACTTCCAAATATAAAACTACGAAGTGAAAAATAACTTTATTTTGGGAAGTCGGTGTCTTTCTATTTTCCTATTTTTTTGCGATATGGACACCCGAATAACATGAAACTTGAACATAACCAGTGAAATAAGAGATCTGCGTACCCCTTTAGAGCGTACTGGCGTGATGTTATGTTATGAAATGGTAAAAACAATAAATAGACATGCGATTGCAGCAATCCCGAATGATTTGCCGTTATTTATTGAAGAGTTCTGTTGTATATCTCCGAAGTTCTTCATCAGATCTTCACCAAATTAAAACGGGACTAATTTTGAAACATACTCTTTGAAACAAAAAAATAATTTTCAAAATCGGTCCACAATTGAAGGAGATATCGGTGAACATACATAAAAAAAAAAAAAAAACATACAAGAAGTCGAACATAGAACCTCTTCCTTTTTGGTAAGTCGGTTAAAAATGTAAATTATTATGGCTGCGGCTGAAGCAATAAAAAGTTTCAAACGGGCTGTTCACGCTGTATAAATTAATGCTGCGAGTACGTTCTCTTCTTTTTGTTCATTACTCTTTGTTGCCACATCTCGTGTGCTGAAAAGCTTGATTACACAGTTTTATCTTTATGTAAGTATTTAAATAAATATCTAGCTTAGCCTTCATCGGTATTGGGTAGGTAACTTAGCTTCGAAATCAATCTTCGATAGGGCGTCGCCATAACCGTCTTGAGCAAATTATGGATAACGAATTTAGAAGGTCGGAAATGGCTGCCCCGATTCTCCAATGAGGATTTATTTTATATTCAATAGATTTGTCATGAGGCAGCATATTCATATTGTGTCACCAAACAGAATGGCTATATTCCCTAGAGCGGTGCACCGTTGCGTAGCGGAAATAGTTTCAAATCCAAATGCACTGATATTATGTATAAGTGACAATCGATGAAGAATTCGATGAAGAATGTCTTTAAGTACCTACCTATATCTATCTATTAAATACCTTTAAACTAGCAATTTTTCTATATGTGTATCTATATATAATCTGAATCTCGGAAAAGGTTCCAACGATTTTCATGAAATTTAGTATGCAGGGGGTTTCGGGGGCGATAAATCTATCTAGCTAGGTTTCATTTTTAGAAAACGTCGTTTTCTCTATTTTCACCCGAGCAGAGCTCGGTCGCCCAGGTGCTGTCTACTTAAGGCGGTACCCCGAGCAAAACGCCGCGCAAGCCGTTTTTCATGCTGTTTTTAGGAGTTTGTTTGTGCGTTTTCTACTCGTTCTGTAATAAGAAATATCAATTAATAAAAATACATTAAATTTCTACATAATATTGATTCTAAAATGGTAGATTTCGTTTTTTTTTAATGTTGTATATACTAATCTCCTTTAAAAAAAAACATAAAAATGAGAAATAATTAATGATAGCATGCATATCCTCGTAAATTGTTTATTAATTATTTTTTGTACTAACACTAATGGATAGTCAATTTAATAACAAACATTTTTGTAGAATTTGTTTTTTTTAAAGACCAAAATTCGATTTTATAAAGATTTTAGTTTTAAAATCTGGGCGTATTCACTACTGTAATTCATGCGCCACCAGTGCCGCTAGACCAATAGGAATGCTCATATCGCATGCCGATTTTTTGGTAAGGGTACCGTTTTAACTACCTAAGTGGCTAAGTTATAAACGACTGAAAAAAGTTAGAAACGTACCTACTTAGGTACCTAATTTGAATACAGTTTAGGAACTAACTTCGAATTTGTTCCCTGGGAACAGATTCAGGTCATCCAAATATATTTATTCCGCAACGACCTACCTACGTTCTACATAGCTACTCTGTCTTGCTACCTATTTTCAAACGAGAAAAAACTTAGCCTGGAATAGGGACTTGACTTTATACCAAAGATCTTTAGAACTAGGGGTTTGATAACCAAAAGATTTTCTTGTTATGTAAAATGGCAGCGGTACTTAGACCTCATCTTGACGGATTGAGTGCAAATAACATCCAGTAAATGGATTAGATTTCGCGGTGGAACAGGGTACCTAAAGCGAGGAATGCAATGTAAGATTCTAGTGCGGATATTTTTTATTTGGACTGTACTTTACGCGAGCCTGTCGATAATAAAAAAAAATAAAAAAAGACAGGCAAAGTAAACTAAACAACAATAAAACTGGCCAAGTGCGAGTCGGACTCGCGCACAAAGGGTTCCGTACCATTATCGCAAAAACGGCAAAAAAAAACACGTTTGTTGTATGGGAGCCCCACTTAAATATTTATTTTATTCTGTTTTTAGTATTTGTTGTTTTAGCGGCTACAGAAATACATCATCTGTGAAAATTTCAACTGTCTAGCTATCACGGTTCATGAGATAAAGCCTGGTGACAGACGGACAGACATCAGATAGACAGACGGACCGCGGAGTCTTAATAATAGGGTCCCGTTTACCCTGTGGGTACGGAACCCTAAAAATAACCAGAATGATTGAACAAACTCTTCGACATTGAAATTTAAACTGAAGCATCATCATACAATCTTATCATGCTCCTAAGTGGCCATAGACACGTCATGATTGACAATGACGATACTAACATTTGTTTTTTTCTTCACTACCGCAATCAATGCGTTCTTCCAGCTACTGACGCGATCCATTTGGTACCAGGAATAGATCAAAAAGATCGTTTCGACTACGTATCGTAATCGGCGACTCGGACGTGAGACATCCGTACTTCTTGGTATTCGGGTTTTGGAACTAAGTGGGTGGCTAGTTTGGCTGTTAATAGTGTAATTGTTTCTTTTTTTAAGATTTTCGAGGGAATGGTCAGTTGGTCGACTAGTGTTCCAAATTCAAAAGAAGTATGATAGAGCTTTTACTTGGGAGGGAGACAGAAGGAGTTTTAAGAAAGGAGACCTTCACATATTTCGTTTTGTCGATGTTTTGAGATGAAGATGCTTAGTGTATTTGTATTTTTATTGAGCTTCATAATATTATTTACGTAATTGTATATAATACTGGCAGTGCTGTAGTCGTTAGAGATTATGATTAGATACTAAATATATAATAATGAGAAATAAAAAAAAGTTAATAAAAAACATAAAAAAAACCCGACTGCTTAAATAGCGAACTAAACAAGATGAAAATCATGCTGTGCAGTCGGAGGATATATCTGGTTTTGGTCAGCCAGCTCGCGAATATGTTGCGACACACACACACAGCATGATTTTCTGTACTTTTATGTAGCTATTGACACTCGCAAGGTTAAGACGAATCGATTGACGTAAGAATCATCAAAATCGGCCACGCGTTTGGTCTCTGGAACGCCACATAGGAACAAACATACATACATACATGTATGTATGTATGTTTGTTCCTATGTGGCGTTCGTACTGCCGAAGGAGGGTAATGTGTTTATCAGTCTATGCATAGACTGATAAACACATTACCCTCCGATTTGTGCCTCGGTCGTCCCACAGAGTCTCGTCCCACATAAAAAATTCCCCACTTGTCCCAATTTGTATGCCTCGCTCGTCCCAAAACTTAATTTTCAATATTTTATTCCCCGCTCGTCCCAATTCGTATGCCTGGCTCGTCCCACATTTTTTTCATATGAGTTTAATTTGATTTAATTGTACAGTCAGCCTAAAAACCTGACTGACCAGAAAGATAAATAACCTCATGTTGCGGAAAATTTGATGAACTAATTCAATCCGAGACTCCACTATAATATAAATTATAAAATTACAAGTTACGCCACCATGACAGTTTTTTTCTGATCAAACTTTAGGTTTAGATTGAAGGCATTAATAAAGTACACATAGCCGACCCTAAGTACAAACCCTGTGCACCCCACTGCTTAGACCACTACTATTATTATTGTCCTAGAACAAGTTTTTGAATGTTTATAGCTTCGGTATTTTTGTGCGACCGGATTAGAGCTTGCTCTCTCGCTCTGCTTTCTTTGTATTAATCAATTGACCAATGGCGTGGCTTTGCGTTATCAGCGCAATCGGAGCAAATGCGGTTACAAAGTGCATCTGCTAATTTTAAATATGAGGTGTTTACATTAAGCGTGGTGTATTCATAGAGTGAGGGTGATATTTGTAAAGTTTTAAAGGGTAAGTAATAATTATAATTATGTCGATTTTTTCATATTTTGTGAAGTCATGATTTGACTTATATCACTATTGTGGTAATTATTTACTTTTATATTAGTTGCTGTCTAAGGATTATGGTCTTTTATTATATGCATACTTAACTCTGTGCCTCCTGTGAAAAAGAGTACATCGCTACTTTTTAGGAGACGCAAATAAAAATTTGAAAAATATTTTTTTTCCTGTTTCCTAGGTCCTGTCATGGAGTTCTTTATCTATGGCCCTGTTTCACGAAATCGTCTAGTATTTTTTTTTTAAATGAGTAACCCTTTTTCACATTAACTAGAAATTTGAACAAATAATAATTTGATTTGAGCCCTAATTCACATTAATTTTGTTTACCCATTTTAACAAACTTCAAAAAAAGAGGATGTTCTCGGTTATACTGTATTTTTTAGGTTAACCAATTTTGATAAATCTTCTTTTATGTAAAAGCTGGTGCTTCCCATATGGTCGCATTTTAATTTAGTTAACCTCCTTCATAAAATGAGGATGTTCTCAACTACAAAGTGTTTTCTGGGTGAATCAGTTTTGATGACTCTTTTGATTCGAAAGCTGGTGCTTCCCGTGTAGTCTCATTTCAATTTGGCTCAGTTCTGACAATAGCATGCATGATAAAACCATATTCAACACGTTGAAGTCGGTTTTCAGCTATGATTTTTAATCATTACAGCTATTCACGATTCGTATCTACGAAACGAAACTATCATACATAGTTTCGTTCGGAATACCTTTCTTAGACAGATGAAAGCTAATTTTTTGCTCTATTACATTCATTTAAAAACGAAAAGGGTATATTTTGGACTTGGTACCCCTTTTTACAGGAGGCACAGAACTAATTCACGTTGTATTTGCAGGTGATCAGATATAGAGCCGTGGCTTCTTCATCCTGTCACATGGAGCCAGTGGCTTCATCATCCCGAGCTGATCTTCAGACTGGCTGCAGTCTGGCTTCTACATCCCAAGAGATAACCTTTATTGAATCACAAAGAGGTGTGCCTATTATTTTACATGCCGGTTACGAATATACGAAAAAGCGAGAGAACAAAAATAGCTCAATCGTCTGGAGATGTTTGAACAGAAGGTGTCATGGAGGAATGGTGACTTCAAATAATAATGTGACGAAAATTCTTCGTCATGACATTTGTACGCCCAGCATAGCAAGAAATGACATCAAAGAAGAAATACATCGCTGCAAGCAAGAAGCAAAATCTTCTGAAGGAAAATCGATTCCTTCTGTTTTCAATTCAAGCATAAAAAAATTATTGGACAAAGGTACTGACAAGATAGAAAAATTACCTGAATTATCGAATGTTAAGAACAGCTTGTATAGTGCTCGAAACAAAGCCCAGCAAATAAAGAAAGCTACATTTAAAACGCCGTTTGAAGTAAAAATTCCAGTAAGTTACATGAGTTTTGTTTTATTTGATTATGGGTACAGAAAAACAAGGATATTAGCTTTCGCTGATGTAAATAGTAAAGGACTTCATCAACACGTGAAACATTACCTTGCAGATGGTACATTTAAGTGTGTAGTGAAACCATTCAGACAATTATATGTGATTTACGGTGACCTTGGCAGCACAAGTGAGAAAATTCACGTCGTGCCCTTAATATACATCTTATTAATGGACAAAAAAGAGTCCACATATGAGACTGCGTTTGCTCTTATCAAATCGCAAATTCCAGAATGGCATCCGATTTCATTCAGAACTGATTATGAGAAAGCAGCCATGAACGCAATCCGTAACATCTTTCCGGATGTAATATGCAAAGGCTGTTACTTCCATTTTAGTCAAGCACTTTGGAAGAGAGCAAAGGCGTTAAAGTTAAATAAAAAGAGAATGTTCAAAAAGCATATAGCTCTATGCACAGCGTTAGCTTTGCTACCACCTGAACTTAAATGCGATGGATGGCTATATATAATGGAGGATTGTCCGAAAACTCTCAATATTGAGAAATTCAATGACTATTTTATATCGGCATGGCTTGACAACGAATATTATCGAGGCAAATGGGATTTTTGGGGGGATATCTACAGAACAAATAACCCAGTGGAAGGCAGTAACGCTAGACTAAACAGAACATATTCGGGAAAGCTGAACATCATTAGCTTTTTGAATGTGATCAAAAACGACGCTGTTCTTTCTTTAGCTCGCCAAGGTAAACCTCGGCGTGCTGATGATATAGCTCATGACAAATATATATTTGATTCTGTAACGGCAATGTTGAATGGCACTATATCACTGGGCCATTGCCTGGAAAAAATCAGCCCTTTTGTTTATTAATGATATTAATGTGTCTATATTAATGATAAGTTTAAAAATGTTGATTTTTTGGAGATTTAATTGTTAAAATACTACTTTCTCATAAATAGTAGGTTGATTAAAATACTGTGATTGTAATTTGATTGTGATATTAGTTACGTAATAAAGATTTTTAAATATAAATATTTCAATTTATGTTGAAATACCACATTAACATAAATAACATAACGTGGTACTTCTATAAGGTACATATAGGTAAATACAAATGTGTATACGGTCTATAATTATTTGACTGTTACTTATATACAAATGTTGATTTTTTGGAAATTTAATTGTTAAAATACCACTTTTTCATAAATAGGAGGTTAATTAAAATACTGTGATTGTGATTTGATTGTGATATTAGTCACGTAATAAAGGTTTTTTTAAATAAGTAGTTCTAATTATGTTGAAGTATCTCAGATAAATATTACATGTGTAATACATATATATTTATCTTAACGTGGTACTTCTATAAGATAAATACAAATGTGTATATTGATAGGTGTAATTAATAGTACTGTGATTTGGATTTGATTGTGATACTAAATAATAAAGATTTTCCTAAATTGCAATAGATCTTTTAATTATTAAAATTAAAAACATGCATCGCGGATGCATACCTAGAACTGGAAGTATTTAATATCTTTATGTTATTAGAAATAACTATTATTTCAATTTATTGGAAGATATAGTACAATATTTTTTGTCAACTGTACTTTGAATTTGCCAGGAATGTGGGACGAGTGGTGACTTTAAAACTCAAGTGGGACGAACGAGGAATTCTTTGGAATGTGGGACAAGATAGTGGGACGACAGAGGCACAAATCTACCCTCCTTCGGCAGTCGGGTAAAAAGAGATAAGTAAGTAAGTAGTCCTTGAGTGCTAATTAGCAGACACAATAGAAAAACAATTGTTTTGGGAACCAAAGTTCTCAAAAGGCACTCTAGGGAATATTTGCATTCCAGAACTTAAATAGAACCTAGTTAAATGGAATCTAGGTAGTTAAACAAGTACAACTTGTTCGGCGCCTCTGGAACAAGATTAATCTAAGTTTGTACTCTTTTGTTTCTTTGCTAGTTTTTCCTAAATAAGGAAATTGGGGACACTTGCTCTAGTGCTTATGCGGCTGGCAAACTGGAATAAATTCTATAGAAGTAGAACACTGATAAGATAGGACACATGAGTAAGTATGCTCTCCTTTCTGTGCACTAGATCGTTTGTGACTCCAACTGACAGCAGTCCCTATTCGCTTTCCAACTAGCGTACCTATATCGGATGAGCTAACTTATATTGCATTTAAAACGATACTTTTTCCATATTCCATATAATGTTTTGAGCCAACATTTGATATAACTACATTCTCAGATAAGAGTATCTCTAATCTGAGCCTGCACCTATAAATAAGCTCACCATAACTTACTAATTTTATACTTTCATGCTAACGGCACAAAGAAGAAAATAGAATTTTCGTCAGTAGATATGGTGGTCAAAAAATGCCTTTTCTATGACAAGGTGTTTAGGATAGATGGACCCGCGTTGTCCGCACTTACTTATTTATTTATTTAAAACTTCATGCACAAAGGTACAATGGCGGACTAAATGCCGGTCCGTTTTGCGTGCAGGCCTCCTCTCTGTGAGAGGGAATTGGCCGCAATCCACCAGGCGGGCCCAGTACGGGATGGTGGATGTCACATGTCTGCGAATTTTTGGTTCTAAGTCATGCGCGGTTTCCTCACGATTTTTTTCTTTTCCGTTTTGAGAGCAGTGGTGATGAAATAATTTACATATAGTAAAGCGCCTGTCTGGGTTCGAACCCACGACCTACAGCTTGTAAGTCGCGGCCGTTGACACTGGGCCACCACTGCTCTCACAGGGATGATTATCTATAAAAACAAATTCCCTATCACCCTTTACCAGACAAATCAAAAAGTCGTATTGTTTACATCTATTCATTATCATCCATCCATTTTCTCCCTCTATTCTCATTTCAAGTCTGAAGTATATCCGTATCTGATCCTAAGAGCATACCTACCTACATTAGGATCCTACAGCTACATTCATCCGTCTGTCTGTAACATTTTATTCCAAGACTTGTCAACCGTGAAAGTGGGTTCGTCCCTCTTCAATCACTGAATTTGTACAATCTGTCTCTGATTGGCGTTTAGGATACATTTTAATTCTCTCTGGACGTTTTCAAATGACTAAATGTGGTCTCTCAGATTCTATTGTTAACTGGGTTGGAACGACCTAGATAAACAGAATGAGCTCACTGCGTTTTAGTGACAGACTATTGTTCAATTATTTCCACAATGTCCAAGTATCTATTTCCTTCACTAACAGCGCCATAGATTAAAAATAAATTAATGTGAATTATTTGCACTAAAGCCACAGATTAGGCTTGTTTGTTTGAGAAGCAGCCAGACAGGACCGCGGGATAATATAACAATTCTGGATAACCACGGCCATTTATAGAAAGATCAAGTATACGTACTTAATTACTTATCTAATAGGTAAATAGGTATTTTTATAGAAACTAGAGAATGTGCAAAACCAATGCTTATGTTTTTATTTCTATATTTATCATTGTGTAAATTATTTCATCATCTTGAAGAAACAACCGGCGGCATGTCCTAGAACCAAACATTCGAAGACATGTGACATCCACCAACCCGCACTGGGCCCGCGTGGTGGATTATTGCACATTCCCACTCTCACAGAGAGGAGGCCTGTGTCTCAGTAGTGAGAAAGTCAATAGTCAGATGATGATGATGGTATTTTCATTTTATATAGATCTCAAGGGATATAGGGCGAGAAGACAGATATACTATTTGCTATTTGTTTGTATATCTTGCTTCTATTTTTGTTCGCTGGGGTTTCATATAAAAATAATTGCAGAATCCTTTTAAAGGACTGTCTTCTCACCGCACACCCGAGATCTGAAATCTCAGCACGGCTAATTAGCTGCACATATGTACGAGGTACGTAGGTACGTGAGGAGCTTGCGACTCCGCACTGCAGTCTAATAATAAATTAGCGATACTACCCACATAAATCTAACGGCATGACAGGCTTTCTGCATTAGGACGAGCATTCCCGGCTCGTCCTAATGCAGAAAGCCTTAGACTTAGAACTTGGTACTTTAACATAAGTTAGGATAGAATTAGAAAAGGAACTAATAGTACGAGCTATGGGTGGTGTTGGTATTCCTCTTGACATTTTGAAATTTGCTCGAAGAGTTTTGAAGTGGCTAGTGTAAATATTCATAGGTTCTACATACGAACTTGAATGATCTTACATACTCCCGTAGGCTTATTACGTATCTTTTGCAAGAGCAAAACGATAGCGATCAAACGCTTTATGTCATAAAAGTCGGCATTACCTGCAGTGTAGGCATGGTAGGTCCTACACAATCGTTTGCTAATCACTCGCTGTTTGGCAAATGCATTTATTTAAAAAAATAACCGCCAACAACTCTACAACTTTTGTATTGAAGAGCAAAAACGGTATCGTTTATCGCTCTTGCAAAAGATACGTAATAAGCCTGCGGATTTTGAATTAGAAATTTCAAGTTGAGTATATGTCAAACTCTACTTTAGTGTCGCTCTTACTCCAACTTTAAATACTCAAAAAAATAGATAGACTATTTTTTTATAAAGACTATATAATTTACGAAATGACACTTGCAATAATAGTTTGGATTGATATGAGATACATTTTGAACCCATGTTGGAACTTTTGGAGTAGAAATTCAGAATTTTTACCATTACCATACCATTTTTAACCGACTTACCAAAAAGGAGGAGGTTCTATGTTCGACTTCTTGTATGTATGTTCACCGATATCTCCGGCAATTGTGAACCGATTTTGAAAATTCTTTTTTAGTTTGAAAGAGTATATTTCGAAATTGGTCCCATTTTAATTTGGTGAAGATCTGATGAAGAACTTCGGAGGTATACAACAGAACCCTTCAATAAATAACGGTAAATCATTCGGGATTGCTGCAATCGCATGTCTGTTTATTGTATATACCATTTCATAACATAACATCACGCCAGTATGCACTAAAGGGGTACGCAGATCTCTCATTTCACCGGTTATGTTCAAGTTTCATGTTATTCGGGTAATCAATTCTGGTGTTATAGGTAGGTAACCCCAGAATTGGTATAATATATATAATAGGTACCTATAAAACCTTACTAAACAACTTGCCTATTTTAGGTAGGTACAACTAAAAAGGGAAAAATAAAAAAACTTTTTTGTGTCCGGAAAAATAAAAAAACTTAAAAAAAAACTACAAAGTGAAAAATAACTTTAATTTTGGAAGTCGGTGTCCATATCGCAAACAAAATGGAAAAAATAAAGACACCGACTTCCAAAATTAAAGTTATTTTTCACTTTGTAGTTTTTTATTTGGAAGTCGGTATTATTTTTTGGGTGGTATTTAATACTTTAACTGTAATTCCCCTTTTTTCAATCAAAATATTCGAAATTACTACCAAAAATACTGAATTGCACACTAAATTTGCTCATCAAATAAATGAATTATACTATACTGCTAGATCTTTAAAGCTTAACTGTTTTACTGAATAACTATCTGTTAACTAAAAGTAAATCTAATAATTCTTCGAGTGCAACAAAATATTTAAGTTTTAAGGGAGGGGGGGAAACGAAACAAAGTCGACGGAGCCCCGCTGCGCAGGGCTCCTATTTCTGTCTGCAGGGTCTAAAGTAACCTAACATGAAGGAGAAATTTATGAGATAAAACTTAATGGAGGATTTTATAAACCTTGTGGCTAATTTAAAAAAAAATACCCGACTGCCGTAGGAAGGCAATGTTTTTATCAGTGTAAGTGTGTACGTTTGTTCCTATGTGACGTTCTAGAAACTAAACGCGTTAGCCGATTTTGATGATTCTTACGTCAATCGTTCTTCTCGATCTTAACCTTGCGAGTCACTGGCTACATTAAAATTGGAAAATAGAAAAGAGGCGGATTTTGGCCGCCATATTAGGAATGGCGGATGTGGGGGCCTATTTTTTTTTCTTCTTAACTCGTCGTGGGGGTATAAAAAAAAGGGTTTTAAGAATTGATTTTCAAAAATATATAATACTTATAAGTTTAAATGTACCAAATTCGAAATAAAAATTGTTAACTATAATGGCATAAAAAAAGTTCATTCAAAAAATCAACAACTAAAAAGACGGACGTAAACAAGAAGAACATCATTTTAGACTTATAAAAGCTATAATTTAGTTTTATGGTAGGCACCTCAATACCTATTGGAATTACAAACCCTTCTTAATTATTAGGTAACAATAATAAAACTTGACAAAGTTTTTAGAAAAATACAAAAATAACTAGTAATGTTAAATATGTCAATGTATTAACAACTAATTTGACACTCGATAACGGCTCTATCTGTAAGAAGTAAGAACGAACTCCTAATAAAAAAGAAATGAAAAATAAATATTCAAACCAGGTAAAAAAATTGGTTTAAGTTCTCCCAATACCATCACAAGTAAAATCAAACGAGAAAAAAAAACTCAACTATACCCACCACAAAGCATGATGAATTCGTCGACAAACATTCCAACAAAATTCTTCATCTTCAATTCACAAACATTATACAATTAACTATTTAAAAATCACAAACACAAATTCACAATGATCGTATTATAAAGGTAAGTCCACACTCAAACGAACTGGTCGCGCGGAATGCTCATTTACGGTATATTTTATAATTGGAATTTGGAACGCGACGTGCGCGCTCCGTGCGGCGCGGAAGAGAACTAACTGAACTGAGGATATCCTACAGGACGTGCCGCGTTTACGTTATGAGGATCGATATTTACATAGTGCTTTTAATATTCAAATGTCAAGTTGTTAACTAACTACTAATTATTGGATGTACTTTGTATCCGGTGTTGTGTGCCGGGGAAATTATAATTACTTATCTATATTTTTGCGTGGCAGATATTTTACGCTTGTTTATTTTAACTAAGAAAAAATGAAACTTTTAAACAAATTAAAATTGCAGTTTATTATTTGTTGTAAAATATAGTGTTCAGTACTAACGATATTTTGTTACTGCCATGCAGCACTAGAAACGTTCTAAAAAACTATTTGCTATACAAATACTTAAACTTCTCAACTTTCCAACTAGCCCTTTGTTTACGTGATCCCAGTGTCAAATAATGTCAAACATCAATGTCCCGCTCTATTTTTACGTCGTTTATAAATACACGCCTGAATCAAGTGAGTAACTCCGTCAAAGAACTCCCAAGTTAGACGACGAACGAGCGAACTTGCATACCAATCACACCACACCCGACAGAGAATCGTAATCCGCGTCCTATGAATTTCTAATTTCAAAATTCGAATAATTTTATTCCACATATATCGCACGAAGTAGTGTGTTTCAGCTTTACGATTTACAAAAGAGATTGTATATGTAAGCATATAGATGGGTTATAAATCTGAAATGTTTCGGTTCATAGATCAGAGAGGAGCGATTTCGAGCGAGAACGCAATTTCGTTCGCTCAGGTATATACTTGGGCATGTAGTTACACGTGTGTATACGATTACATTTATCGCTGAAACCAAACGAAGCAGAACATCGTAAAACTCCAAAAGGATCCATGATATTAACCAAATACAACAAAAATGAACAATGAGAAAAATTGAGCAATAGAGGGAGTATCCAAAGAGACAGTTTCAAGATCAATTAGTACAACATAATTACGATTGGTATAAGTAATTGGGCACCGCCAATCAACCTAATCGGCTGACGTTCAAACCATGAATGAAATTGGTGAGGTTACGTGAACCGTGGGCAATTGGGTTCAAATGTTATCGATGGGAAGTAAATTGAACGAGGAATGAGCAAAGACAATGATGTTTGATAAAAAATAAGACATAATTTTTAATTTAGCGAAGGGTTTATTCTGGGAGATGCATAATGGACGTCGAAGCTGAGAGTTTGTATTTACAAAAGTAAATTGAAATAAGTAAGTAATATATAGCGGGCCCTAGCCGCAGAAATAGTTGTGCTGAAAATTTTGGGAGACAATTTTTTTTTAAGAAGCCTAAAATTGTTAATAAAGCGCTGAGAAAGAATTTAGTAGGTATTCTCATAATTTAGAATAGGATACAGAAAAAAAAATGTATACATTTAACTCGGTCTCTTTGATTGTACACAAACATGTCCTAGTTACCTCATAATGAGCTAATTAACAGTAACAAAGCGTTATCATTTCATCACTGTTAATGACGTCATAAATTATAAAATACAAGCTGTTTCGCTACTGCTAACTCTCTCCATTTAATGTAAATATCCTATTATGTATGTATGTGAAATAAACAACATCTTTGACTTAATAGTCCTTTAGAACGTAAATAAGGACATGATTCATTGCACATGTCTTCACTTAATTGGAATCAAATTTCATGTATGTTATGGAGACCATTATTATATGGAGACAGATAATTTACTGTCTAACGACGCAGTAGATATGATAAAAAATACTGTATTTAGGAATAGGTACTCTGAAAACAAAAGCACAGCGTTTTTGGTAATTACAAAAACACCGAATCATCATGGGTCTTATTAAAAAAAAAACTATTGAGAGTTTGAATTAAGAATCTGCTATTGAACTAACCATAATTATGGTATTTTTTTAAGTGATTAGGCTGCATATTGATATATCCCAGCTGCATACTTTTTATCCTTGAAATTCTCAATTTAAAAGTTTAATATATAGAAAGTGCAGTCGTTTTATGGCATGACATAAAGACAAAGCTCAATAAGCTAAACGTTCCAAAATCATAAATCATAGAAGATTAAAAAAGGAAGATATAAGAATGGCCACAACAAAAGTTTCACCATTTTTATTGCGCGGCGTCGCGCCAGCATATATCCTGGATATAAAACTAGACTAGTCTAGGAAATTATAGACGTTATATAAGCTAGATTATATAGGAACACCATGACGAATCTTGGATCTGTTCCAGAATCTCGAGGACAATTCTTCAAGGCTAAAGACGCCTTGAAAACACCAATAGATTTCCGTGCCAAACACGGAATTGGGAAGAGGTATCTATTTGTTGTTCGTTTCGTAACAATATATTAGATGGGATTGTGTCTTTATGTTTCTGGCAAGACTGATCAGCAATCTACTAGACAAGTATAAGGTGAAAACAAGCATTATTTGAATATAACATTAACACAGTGATATTCTTTTGATTTACATTCCAATAAAGGACCTCTAAATTCGAATTCATGTAGAATGATTCTTGGTTTGTAGGTGGTAAGTATATGAGAAAAATTACTAACTTAGGAAGCAACACCACGACAGCTTCTGCTGTATTCTAACTTGATGCAATACTCGTATGTAACTATCTCAAAGAGTGAATATTGAACCAATTTGCTTAATTGAGCCTCCCTGAAAGACTAACACAAATACAACATACAACGTCTTTCCATTTAATTTCAAACTTGTCACTTTGAGCCTGACCAACATCTTCATCATTTCCTTTTATTTCATCTTTAAAAGTTTTGTAACTCACAAATTCAGTATTGCATAATCACAAACTTCCGTTCGTTCATCCGCGCAACTCAAATTTAAAATCCCTCAGCACAAAGTTGGTAGATTAAAGAAAACCTCAATGTAAGGTATATTTCAGACTTCAGTCGATATCAATTGCTTGTTGGAAACTTTCCAGAATGGCTAATCTGGAGCACGTCGTCATTGCGACAGTTTTCTTCGATTCATCGAAGTAGTATTTTGTTTACTTCCCAGTTTTATGTATTTGAAATTTTTATTTTTATGGGTTTTGTAAAATGCTTGCTTGGAATAATTTCGAGACTGGCGTGTTTGCTATCTAGATTGGTACTTTGTAGGCGTTAATGAAATATTTGGAGCATTACTTTGCATTTCAGTATTAGGTTATGAAAATAACCCGAAAATCAGATTTCAACTGTGTAACCGTAACTTTTGGGACAGAATGTTAAAGTTACCTGAGTATCCCTAAAAGCAGTCACATTAAAGGCTAACCAAAACAACCGTAAACAAAAAGCTAACGAGCCATAACCGTAAATATTAATTACTACTTAATAATGAACTATCAAAGACATTAATGGTACATTTTAACCACTAAACAATAATAAAACCGGTAATTAGCGACGCACGAGCGGGCATTCGAATCGATAACTAAAGGGTCTGGGATTAGTCCGAATGAATGGGCAATGGACATGACCAGTTGAATGCAAAAAGGATGAAACGGGATGAAAGGATGGTTATGCAACGACAAAACACAAATAAAGCTTTACCTAATAGTAGGACAACACTGGTAGAAAATATTAAATACGAACTACATAGAAGGCTTGCTGTTACGGATGATATGGTCGACGCTTAAAAAGGGCATATTCAATTTTGACTTGAAATACCACAGGTTACAGCTATGAGGAAAATCCACTCCTTAGCTGTACTGTACGCACAATGAAAGTATTCCTAAAACGTTTTGTGCACATGGGTGGGATGTCCAACATGTATCGATGGCATATCAAACGAAGGGTGTTAGCAGAAGGGTGAAGGTAAAATGCCATGCAACGTTTCACCGATGGTGGAATTAGGACCCATGTGTTAGGGGTGACGTTATTACCATTTCAATTTGCAACCAATGCAATTGTATTGTGAACGTGATTGAACAACCACAATCTATCTAGTGTTGTATTTCTTCAACTGAATATTTTAGTGCTACGAAAGATAGTTACCGATATAAACTTGAAAGTGAGGACGATCGATACTGTCTACCTTAATAAGGATTTGTTTGGTACTCATACAAATCACTAACAGAAGCAATATTCCAAAACGAATCGACTGTAGAAATCTAGGTATAACACATACTGTGAATGTCTATTTCAAGAACAAAACTAAAAGAATTTCGTAAGCATACGTTAGAAATTTATTTCTCTTCTCCAACGAAATGGGTGCCAACATTTCCATAAAAGTAAGGTCAGGGTTACTCTGGAAAATTCTAAAACCATATTTAGCTCTGGTTTCTGTCCACGACCCACATAAGACCGACTCATTATAATATTTGGGGCAAAAATATCGATTAGTGAGTCAAAGTTAACCCTTAAAAGTAGGGTAGATGTTGCACCCTCTGTTACAGAGCTGACTCATGTGAAGGGATCTTATTCAACTATAATATTAGCTATACGAATTTGAACTTTATGTCTATGGGATAAGATTATGGTGAGGGCTTGCGAATGCATGCTGTTTTATTATAGTGGCTAAATATTTGGCCATTAGCTTGATGAAATAAAATGTTCTTGTGATTTTATTAATGTGGTGGCTAAGTAACTAATGACCAAGGAAAATGTCCAGGTTAATGAAATGGGAAAAAGGAATAAATGGGACAGCTACTTTAAGTCCATCGTATTTCTACTTAGCGAAACAAACTTACCGATCTATTTAAGAAAAGCTAGTTCGAGCAATACTATATTTAAACTAGTACACGAAAGAAAGCTACTTTTGGCTTTTAAATACTGTTTCAGTACTCTCAAGAAAAGACAATCTTAATTTCGAAGCATCTTCATTTCAGAACACTCGTAGAAAATTCTAGATTAAAAACAAATAACACCTGGTGGGGTGGTCAAGTTTCACAAAGACTTCGTTTGCGGAGCTCCAGTAAACATCCCTGAGGCGACCACCGGAGAAATTTAATTAAAACTACCGCCTTTCACGGTGGAACTAGCACAAAGAATAGATGGTTACAGAAGGCCAGCTATACGACAGTTAACATAGATTCACGCACACATAGAAGGATACTCGTGCGTAGATACGTGACTGCGGCGGGCGCGGCGTTTTCAAATAAATGACAGTCGCGAGTGCGCTTGCACTTAGAAGTGTCTATGTGAGCGTGCGTTTTTTCCCTTTGCATGGTACAAACAGATCTTCTGTAACTACTTTGCGCATTACCATCGCGCGTGCTAAGTTGTGGCTATGAAATGCTAAGGGAACGGAAAATGTAAAAGAAAATAAGGAAAATATTTTGTTAGAAGTCCTTTGTGAGAAAATTGAAAATTATTTTCATGCTCTAGAGAGGTAGTCATTATATTAAGTGGTTAGAGTGGTTTCACGTGCGGTCGTTTCGCGTTTTGTCTGGTATTCAAATATACCTAATTGTTTTAGCAGTGCAAATAATAATGCTAATTTCGTAAATGATGAATCATTACTCAATAAAGTTGTTCCTTTGGCGAAAATTTATATATATTTTCCTATGCAAATTCAGCTTAATTTAAAAACATAAAGAACGGAAGCCAATGAATCCAATCTATCTAGACTAACTATGTTAACTCATGTAGCTTGATAAGGTCACGGAAAAATAGGTTATATGTAGCCAAGCTGACATTTCAGCGGGATTGGATTAAAGCAAGGAGGGATGAACCGATTGATCAAGCAGGTTATTGGAGTGTAGGATACATAGGTATCGTAATAATATGGATAACCTGCAAGTAAATACGTATATGCATTGTCTAATGCTACTTATATTTTGCAGGTTCTAAAAGACCGAAG
Source organism: Orthosia gothica (assembly GCA_949775005.1). NCBI lineage: Eukaryota > Metazoa > Arthropoda > Insecta > Lepidoptera > Noctuidae > Orthosia > Orthosia gothica. The sequence continues at coordinate 9,768,359 of OX459044.1, forward strand.
CCAAGGTCAAGTCATGATTTTAAATGGAAACAATTAAATGAATGACTCATGTAAAAAAATCTAGTAAGAGCAAATAACTGAATTAATTATAGATAAGCCCTATACAAAGTTCCGTCCCTACGAAAAATTCAACAGTAACGTGACACATAGGTACACCGTGCGAATTGGTCACCTGTTAATAAATTATGGACAAAAATTACACAAGGGAGGACCCTTTCTGACACGAACACCCAGACAGTGTAGGGCATACAAAATAATTTAAATTATGGTTTCCTTTCATATTAAAACGCGTCTAATCCAAACGATCTTGACGTTGGAGTCAAAGGAGCCGTATTAAGACAAACTGCGGTGTGGCGACGCCCAGCTGATGGACAGGGCTGGCAAAGTTTGAATCTCATGGTTAAATACATATTTCAAAACTAATCGAAAACTATAAAGGACACCATAAAAAGCGAAGATTTACTTTTGACAAAGAACCACACATTAGAAGAGAAGACTTCGAGAATACTCTATCAGATCTTAACAAAAACATAGTGTAAATCATTTTTGATAAATCGTTCTATCGCCGTTCTCCAATATTGTATTTGGCTTCCAATATAAATACCAATTTCCAATTCTTTATGTAAGAGCTCAATTGGCCCAAGTGCCTTTTGAACAAACTGATTCACGGTGACAAAAGAAGACCTTGATACGCAAAAGGACAATCAGAATAATAAACAAAATGGTGAGAATGTAAGAATAAACTGAGCATGAAAACCCGAACGAATACGAACAAAAATCTAGGTGAAACTAAAACAGTGCATCAAAACTTCCACTACAGTCTCCCACAACAAAAGAACTTAACAATACCTTCAAAAGAACGTCAGCTCTTTTAGAAAACCCTGACAGCCCTGGCCACGCATGAGCAGCGTTTGCAAAGACGTTACGCGTCCTTTAACCCACGCATCTATGGCGCCGGCTAGGCTAACCGCTTTTAATATTAGAAAGAGTTTAATGTGTTATGTTTCGCTTTCCCTTTATGGAGCATCTTTGAGATTGAACACACGATTATCTGGACTTAAAATCGCGGATGGAACGCCTTTTCTTTTTTTATGGGTTGACTTCAGGCGAAACGGGAATCGGTATGGTTCGTTTGGTTTCGTCGTTTCGGGCACGACTGTTTTTTTTTTTGTTCTTGATATGTTAGGGTTGTATTTTTCTTTAAATTGATCTAGATTGCTTGTACATACTAATTCCATGCTTTAGAAACCGCCAACCTGACAATGGATTTCGAAACTGTATTCTAAAATCGAATATACAAATATAAGGTCTACCAGAATCTCATGGCAAATGTGGAAATAAAAATTTGTTGTGTGCAATACTGGGGAAATTGGATTAAACGATCTTGATACTGTTTAATTTTTATTTATGTCTTTAGTATGAATGAACATGAGGTACCTATATTATAGTAGTCACAGCGGATCTTTGTGTCTTTGAACTTGGTCCTGCCAACCATGGCGTAAGAAACAGTTTTTCATCGAGTATACTGCATAGAGTAAGCGAGATAGGACGATGTGACATACGTAAGCGAGTGAAAGAGACAGTTATACAATGCTATCATCACCTTCAACATTGATATAAAAATAGCTACTGCGCCGGGTCTTGCAACCAATTCAGAGACACAAAGATCTTCTGTGAGTATTATAGGTATGTGTATGAATAATGTTGTTATACATCGGGTTCTTAACATAGGAAAAATAAATCAATTGAATATTAATTTATGTACTAATTTATTATTTATCATTTAAATCATACTAATAACTTAAAACCTCATTCAGAACTAGAAAACTAGAATACGATTCCATGAACTCCACTGGCATTTCAAAAACTTGTATCTTTGTAATTTTATGTCATCTCTCTCCATCAACATGGTTCTTTTTCATTGGCATTTAACATATTCAAAACCAATCTCTTTATGTATAAAATCTGTAAAAAATAATAAAATGTATCATGTTATTTATAGTCATTCATCATCATCAGTCTATATATACTTTTTTATGTAAGTTTTATGGCCTGGTTGCAAGGACCTTTTAGCCACGTCTTTGGAAAGAGTTTTGGATCTTATATTTATTCTTTAGTATGCATTAGAATGCGGATGTAACAGATTCTAATGTTTTTGGAGTATTTGGTAGCAAGTCAGTTTTCCCAGTAAGCTTTGCAGAGGCAGTCAATACTACAATAAAATACTCCGCTCCACTATCCCGAGATCGCTTCTGTCAATGATTTTACAAATTGTCCAGTTGCGTAGACAGTTGAGACACAAAACTACACCAATAATATATCACAATATCCACTAGGAATCAATTTGCAAATAATATTAACAGACACTGAACTTAACTCGACAAAAACACCCGTACCTCTACACACGTCCCACTGCAGGGCGCAGATTATTACTTAATATTTTTCTTACGTCAAAGATTCTCAATCTCCGTTAAAATCAATACCTTGTCGAAGAATTAGTAACAGTTACATTACTGTTGCCATTTCCTTCCGGCCATCATTCGATGTGCCCTGACCTACGATTTACCATATAATAGTAATGGAAAGAAATAAAAATTAAGTAAGAAAAATATAAAATAAACTAAAAGTATCAAAACAAGTCAGTCCAACTTACCGGTCCACTCTACGACGCACTTTAAAATCAAATATTGAGTTTGATATTGATTTACGCCTTCTTCTTCCCTTATTTTATGATACACATTGAAAACAATATGTCTTGTTCGTGTTTTTCGACATTTCCACAAAAATAACAAATTTTCAAGATAATATCAAAAAATTTCAGCAGCGGTTGACACATCAAGTACTTTGATTTGACAGGTGACAATTGACATTGCCATATGAAAATCACAATTTAAAAAAAAATAAAAAATGCCATGAGATTCTGGTAGACCTATAAAACTATTCTCTGCCAGTTTAATCCTGACGCCTTTCTGCCTTGCTGAGTTTTGTACTGGCCTTGAGCGAAAATATGCCATGCAATTTCATTGAACGCGAGTGTAAATCCGAGTGCTTTCAAATCCATGTGCTGTGATGCTGAATCGATCCCTAACATTCGTTTGTCAGTTTTGAAATCAGAATGAAAAAGTGCCAGTGGAAAATGTATCGACATGCGACGAAGGTATTTCTTCTTTTAAATCTGTATGATAGTAGTTTCGGAACAACGTGCTCTATGCTATATACTGACAAAGTTCAAATTCCATTGTAATCCTTACTTTTGAACACATTAAGAATTTATTATTATGTAAGTATTTATTAAGAATCTAATGTATGTGTCAATGGGCATATAAGAACTTTATAGTTTTATTGTCTTGTGCTCTGCGTTCATGAGCAAATAATAATCAGAGCGCGTCGTGCCATGGAGAACAATTGCTGCCCGGCGAGCATGGCCTACTGTGACATCGCTTAAGTCACACTTTTAATCACAGTTTGGGCGATAAACTCATTTTGTCTTAAATGCTAGCACGGTGGCGTGAGATATTTTCTTGACTTGTGGCATAACTTCTTGACGTTTATTTTTTTCATTTTCGGAAATTTTCCAATTTTATAGCAGTTTCGGTTTAACCTTGGCCATAAAAACTATTTATGTTCGGAGAAGCATAGCCCTACGACGCACTGTTTCCGAATTATGGGCCTCCGTATCTTATTTTATTTTGCTTAAAACGCTCTATATTTCCAAAATGATATCTCGAAAACGGTATGTCCTAGCCAAAAAATAACCAAAATTTCACCCCCCCCTTTGCTACCCCCATGTTAGCAGCATCCCAACATGAATTATAAGTTTTTTTTTTTTTTACATTGCTTGATTTTCGACTTGAACTACGGTCATGACAAGTTATGATAAAATATGTCATGTCTTACAATTTGTCATAAATGCTAGCACGGGACAACCATGTGACATAGTTTACAGGCGCGACTTGCTTTTCTTGTTGTTGACTTCATAGTGCGACATAATTTGAATAGACGACCAAATAAAATAATACGTATAAAAGTATGCCGTTCATACAGCTAAACAACTTTTAATTTTGTTGGGAATAAATTAATATTTGACCCACGACCATAGACTTATGCACACTTTATTTTTGTTTGATAACATATTAAGTGTTTGTTAGAAAAATATAATTATTGTGAAAATTTTAATAATTACTAAAAAATATAATAGCTTGGACCAATACCGTTGGGCACCTATTTTTTATATTTTAAATGTTTTTTGGGGATTTTATTTAAGAAACATTTAAAAATGTAAAAAGTAAGAAGAATATGGTATAAAAAAAAATATATAAAAATAAAAATAATAACAAGAATAAAAAAAATTACAATTACAAAAAAGTAATAATATAAAATTAATTAATAATCCTGTAACATTTCAATTAATTAATAAGCATTGATCACCATACACACAAAATATATTTATTGCCATTTGGTGCAGTAATTAGAAGGCAAATATATTTTTACAATGCATGTCCTCGAAAAGAGCGGTTTTCCAAGCAGCCAAACTGTGCGGAAAGTGTCACTTTTTTTCACTAGTGCTTTTTACTTTCCTGTACTTTTTTAATTTTTAACTCCAACGTCAGCCCGACGCATAGAGTTTTTATTATTTGAGAAAAGTTTTAAAAATTAGTTATGTACAGATTATCACTCATATAAAAGGTAAAATAAAACTAATACTTTATTTTAGGCGTTTTTAATTAATCTAGATTTAGTTTTTGATCAAAAAATTAATTTTAAATATTCATTAAATATGTTTGGCAGAACGTATATTTTGCTCGTGCCTTATTGCGTTACGATGTGAAAGCAATTCGCACATGCGCAGTAGACATGCCCGAGGAACTATTAGTTAATCTGTGGATATGTTGAACGCGCTTGAATAAGCCCGCTATTTTATTAATTTCATTTTATTAATTTTGTTTATTTCCTCGCACAATGCATAGTAAAATATTGTATGATACACGTACGTAAGATGATTTCCGACTCGTGTCGATTTATCCACTCACTCGCTTCGCTCGCTCGTGAATAAAAATGCCACTCATCGGAAATCACCTACCTTCCGCACTTGTAGCATAAATAACTATTTTCAACTATAAAATTTTATCACCACCTCCGAACGAAAGTGATACATTTTTCTAAATCATCTGTCGAAATGTGACATTTGTGACAAAATGGGTACGCCCGTATTAGCAATTAAGACCCGATGAGTCCCAAATAAACGTCACGAAATTTTCTCACGCCGCCGGTACTAGTATTTAAGACAAAATGACTTTATCGCCCAAATTGCGTTGAAATGTGTGACTCAAGCCATGGTACAGTAGGCCGTGCTCGCCGGCGAGCAACAAGAAAGGCATGTCGCGCCTTTAAAATATGTCACATGGTTGACCCGTGCTAGCATAAATGACAAATTGTAAGACATGGACAAATTTTATCATGTCTTGTCACAAACGTCTTGGGTTTGCCATGCTCGCCGGGCTGGAGTCCAATCAATTGTTCTTAAGAATCTATTGAATCAATCTGATATTTTATTGTTCATGTATGTTCAAAAGGAACGACTTGACGAACTATTTATGTACTGAGATAGTTCTTTAATTGATAAGCCCTATTCCCCATTATTCTTTTTAGCGTATCATTGACAAATTACTAATAGGTGTGTTTCCCGATAGCTACAACCTGAGAGTCTTTAAGTCAAGAGTGAATAGGTTACTTCTAGGCAAGCGTGCTTCACCGTCGACCACATCATCGCTTACCATCAGGTGAGATAGTGGTCAAACGCAAGCCTATTACAAAAAAAAGTATATTATTTACAGTTTATCATATTTATTAAATTTAGTTATTTTCACCCGATATCAGCAGTCTATGCATATATGTATGTTTATATTTACATATGCTCATCCGTAGCGACTAAACTATTCGTCCAATTTTGATGCATAAGGTGTAAATCGATTCGTTATTATGACCCGGGTAACATAGTCTAAAAATAACCGTAGTCGGGTTAGTTTTTTTTAGGGTTCCGTACCCAGAGGGTAAAAACGGGACCCTATTACTAAGACTCCACGATCCGTCTGTCTGTCTATCTGTCCGTCTGTCACCAGGCTATATCTCATGAACCGTGACAGTTAAAATTTCCACAGATGATGTATTTCTGTTGCAGCTATAACAACAAATACTAAAAACAGAATAAAATAAATATTTAAGTGGGGCATACAACAAACGTGATTTTTATGCGGCAATGGTACGGAACACTTCGTGCGCGAGTCCGACTCGCACTTAGGCGATTTTTTTTATAACATTTAATCATTACTAAAAAATAATTTCTTGAAGCAGTCATAGTTGCCTGTAAATCAAAACCACGCCAAAATTTTCTTTCTTTTTCTTCACTTCTGTAATCTCAGGTCTTACAAATAAATAAATCTAGTCCGTTAAGTTTACACATCCCACTACAACTCTGCTTTCACGTCATTCCTTTGAGGTTTATTTATTTGATTACTCAAACTTGAGGCAAAAGCATACATCCTGAAATTATGAGTCGGCGGCCAAGTGGCCATTTTGTACCGTCGTAAATAATATCTCGCTTGAGGATAACAAACGGGAGCTAACGAGGTATAAACATGTTGCGCTGAGTTTAGTCACACGTCTGGTTTGTAGCTGAGTGTACCTAAAGGATACATCGATCTAGAAAGTAATATGTATTGGCACGGGGTCCCAGCGCTAAGAAAGACAATTTGGTTCAAATAAATGTCACTAGATGGAGCGATATGCATTGATCGATATGTGATAATCACCATTTTCTAGAATTGATCATAAACATTGTTTAATCTTGTTTAATCAACTCTCCGCCCAAAATTATGGAATATTGGGCTCTTAATTCAAATTTCAAATATTATTTGAACGAATCATTTAAAATTGATTGCAATAGATGGTGCGGTTTTAAATTTCTGAGGCATGGCAATCGATTTTTCTAATTTGTATTGTAACACATTTTTGTACAATGAAACTGTAAAAAAATGTGTCATGTATCTGAAGAACAAAATAATCAAGAACCGAGTAAACCCTTTTACTTGCAAGTCGCTGCTAACACCATCTATAGCTGTGGAAAGGAACCGAACGTGATCGATATACTTTTAGTAAATAGGCCGTCGAAAAACGGTAGTTACGTCGGCACGGTTTCTTTGTATGGGATGAGGCATCTGTATGCTAGTATTATATTATCTGTGGTATTGGGAAGCTGTATTTATAGGTACAAGTTGGGTCTACCTCGTTGAGAGCTAAGTAGCTCTCAACTAATGATGAAGTCAGGATCTCATGTTCAGCAGTAGCGGGACCCAATCGGGGCATTGAACCCAGTGGTTTGATTGCCGAGTTGGGCAACGTGTTACTGGGTTTTTTCATCTGGAACTTCTAAGTAGCAGCCTTATGGCTTATCAGGACTTATGGCCGGCTGATGGCACAATGCATGCACAATGCTCACTTACATGGTAGTTATGTTATATATACTTTAACATAACTGGTGAAGTGTGGGTATTACTATAGATGCACCTCTCCTTTACTCTTCATATACAGGCGTGATCACAGACATAAATCTAACTAGATAACGCAAGTCCCTCCATCTGTATGAAAACCAAGCGTGCCATTTTTCACACACAATTTTAAAACAAATTTACTTACCAATGAAAGAAAACATTTCCAATGCCTCTGCCAATTTTTTCTATACAGTTTTTACAGCTAAATATGGCATAATTAGACATTTTTGCAGTTTTCGGTGGGTTTCCGGTGCTGATAATGCTAAATGAAAAGCTCAAAGCACGATAATTTTTTATTTTTTCTCCGTTTTTTGACACGCGAAGTACATACAATCGCGTGATCTAGTTAGATTTATATCTGTGGGCGTGATGTTAAGTATTTGATGTTGAGTACTTACAGATAAAAGCCTCATGTGGTACCTAAGTATCGGATGGAACTAAAATGTGACAATCCCAGTGTCATATCCCGAGTTGAAGTGTGATAATTCGGAACGTAGGTTCGTCGGATTTTCAGCCCTGCTTTTTCAAACCAATAACAAAGATTCTGTAAAAATAATGACTTTCTAAGTCTAGAAGTTTTTGAAGATGTAAATGGCAACTGCCGGTCAATTCTCTTGACATCTCACTGTGATGGCATGGGTGAAATGAGTTCGTTGTGAGCCATCATTCCAACCAATGCTAGGAATTCACCGCTCACTTCAAATTGACTTCAACTAAGTAACCCGGTGAGTTATACAGAATAACACTACTGTTTATAACGTGATGCATATGTCGTCGTGATATGATGAAAACAGGGAATTGATCAAATCTCTAAGCGATTTGATCAAATCACGGAGGATGTTAAAATAATAACACGTTTTTATCATTTCCCTAAACAAATCTGGTGATTTGACAAATCCCAATAAAAATCTAGTGATTTGAACAAACCCCTAAATTGATTCAGTGAAAAGATAATAAAACATGTAACAAAGTCGACGTAGCCCCGCTGCGCGGGGCTCCTATTTCTGTCTGCAGGGTCAAAAGTAACCTAACACGAACGAGATGACGGGAGCTGCGTTCGCTCGCTTTGCTCGCTCACTTCAGCTCCCGTCATCTCGTTCGAACCTAACCTGTCCGTGTCGGGGTGCCCTAAGTTCCCGAGCTCGCTTCGCTCGCTCTTGGACTGATTCTTTGACCATATAACATAACGCAGCCGATTACCTCGGAAAGCAAAGTACAAAATAAACCTTTAAATTACTACAGAAAAGTTATTTTTGTCATTTCACTGAACCAATTTTGAGATTTGTTCAAATCACTAGATTTCTTTATTGGGATTTGTCAAATCACCAGATTTGTTTAGGGAAATGATAAAAACGTGTTATTATTTTAACATCCTCCGTGATTTGATCAAATCGCTTAGAGATTTGATCAATTCCCTGTTTTCATCATGTCCCTGCGACACATACATATTTGACAAAGTTGCACAACAACGCGTGATATTGCCAGATGATGCGTGACCAGACGTGCTCTTTGTTTTTTAGAGAGTCATAAAAGATAGTTTGTGTTGTGCAACATGACATAGTTAATCCCTTCTGTAGTACATTTCCCTTGGATGGTAAGACTTTTTTGCCTATAAGTTGACGTGTGACATAGACGACAGTGATTAAGGCCCATATACTCTTACAGAGAAGAGTTGAAAGCAGGTGAGATCGACGAGATCGTGGATAAATTTGAAAAGTAGTTACCGCGGCCCTGGCTCAAGCAACTGAAGAAACACGGATGGGTTTTAGTCAGTAAATGTCTGACACGCTGACGGCTTCACTGCATTCAACAAAAAAAACCAGCCAAGTGCGAGTCAGACTCGCACACGAAGGGTTCCGTACTTGGCAAATTGCAGTTTAAGATTTATGACGTATTAAAAAAAAACTACTTACTCGATCTCGTTCAAACCAATCATCGGTGGAAGTTTACATGGTACATCATATATTTTATTTTTAGTTTTATCATTCTCTTATTTTAGAAGTTACAGGGGGGGAAACATTTTACCACTTGGAAGTGTCTCCCGCGCAAACTATTCAGTTTAGAAAAAAAAAATATTAGAAACCTCATCATTTTTGAAGAACTATCCATAGATACTCCACACGTATGGGTTTGATGAAAAAAAAATGAGAAAATTCATTGTTTTTTTTCTATTTTTGTGTGAAAATCTTAATGCGTTTCACAGTATACATCTATTTACCAAGTTTCAACAGCATAGTTCTTATAATAAAGTGGCTGTGACATACGGACGGACAGACAGACATGACGAATCCATAAGGGTTCCGTTTTTTGCCATTTGGCTACGGAACCCTAAAAAACAAAAAAGTTGAGATTGACGAAATCGAGTAATGCCCAATCTTTCTAAAAGAGAAGAGCCCTGTGTGTGTCCCAGCAGTGGAGACATTATAAACTGATTGTATGCTATGATTACTGAGAAGATGACTAACATACAAATATGGAACTCTATCGGAATACCAATTAACATGAAATGGGGAATTAATAAAAGAAGGCATACAATAAAGAATTAAGAATGACGATGATATGCTTATGCTACGTATAAACAGACATATATATAGCTCTATAAAATGACATTACAACACGCTAGAGAATTCAAAACTTTCAATGGAAAAGGATAAACACGTTTCGCTAACTTTACAGGCACGTCGCTTCCGTCAGGGTTTAGAAGTTATGAACTTCAGGGTTTGTTGTCCATGTTGAGTACAAATCTATGTTCCTTGTTAGCAATAATTTTTGGTAGGTGTTTCCTGTAAGCCCGAAAAATATAGCCCTAAAGGCTCCCCACGCGGTATCGCGACTGGCACCTTGGATAGAGTGAAACATTTTAAAATTAAAAAAAATGTAAAAAGTCAGTGACATTTTATAATATGAAGCTGGGCGAGCCATCATTTATCGATCCTTTGTCTTAGTACTCGTACTACTTATTATTTAATCTGTGATCTTAGGCAAACTTTCATACAATCGAGAAAAGTAGCAATAGCCAAATCAGGATTCAGTCAATTCTGGACTTACACAGTAAAATATCATCACTTCACCAATCGTTAAACAGCGATAAAGCGGAATTAGTGACTATAAATCCTCATATAAAAATTTCCTCGTAAAAAGAAGAATCAACCCAAGATATCCTTGCCATTTAACAAAATTGGCGCCAAAAAATCTCTATATCACTCAAAACACTGCTGAGTATGAAATATTTTTCTGAAGAGTAAACACGTTTGGCAAACTTAGGAGACACGTCCACTCGCATTCACGACCGCTTGAGATTCAGCTCACTTTAGTTATTAGTTTTAATCAGTTGAGGGATAAAAGATTTTTGTTAAGAGCTTGTTTGGTTCCTTTAGGATGTGAAAATTAATCTTGCTAGGAAAAGAAATGAAGTTGTAACGTTTGATGACGATTTTTACCCGACTGCCGAAGGAGGGTAATGTGTTTATATTAAAGGAGAGACTAGGAGAAACTGTAGCTTTATTGCGTAAGTGAATTCGGCAAGGCAAAGGAAAAAATATATGAACAATCGACCAATTACATAGACGGAAATCTACATCGCGTTTTTCATCTCGTTTCCCCTTTCATCGGTAGAAAATCTGTTAGAAGAAAAATTTAAACAGAATTCTTTAATTTATTATAGAAAGATAATCACAGAGAGGAAAACGTACCAGACATGTCAGTGAAACATACTTTACGGTTCCTTGGAGATTTAAGTTATAAATCATTCGTCTGATTCTGTCACATCGCAATATGTAGATTGCGAAACGCCACACAAATCCTGTAAACCCAGCCCTAATAATCAAGATTCATGACTTGAGTAGAGTACAGAATATGATATTCAGATCGCGAGATGAAAACTTTTTTACAAAAAATACAACTGACTTAACCGACAAGATAGATGAAGAATAAATTACATAAGGTGATACAATGGGCGATCAAACAGACAAAAAATCAAAACCTAAGAAACACAGACCTAAATTCTCGACAATTAATGACAAACAAAACATCGTGAGGAAACCGGCATGTCCTAGAACCAAAAATTCAAAGACATGTGACATTTCCCAATCCGCACTGGGCCTGCGTGGTGGTTTATAGCCCACTCCCTCTATGAGAGGAGGCCTGTGTCCCAGCAGTGGGAACATTAAAAAGGCTGATGATGATGATGATGATGAATGACAATAATTAACATTAATTGACAAATAAAACTATCAACATGACACTAAGGGCCGCGACACACGACAACGACGTACAATCAGATAACATGAAAAACAAAATGGTCACTGGCATTCGGCCAACACTTGGGTCAGTACCGCCCGTTTAGTTAAAAAAGCTAGTAAAACTCTTGCGGTACAAATGAACATGTAAGCGTTGTTTGGTCAAGTTGAATTGCTGATTTTCATTTTGAGGAATATTGAACTGTAATCTTTAAATTATGCCTTGTCTTTATCTTTCCTTCAACAAAAAGTAATATGACAAAGAAGATTTAAGAGTTAGTTGAAGCACAGATAATATAATACTAGCATAGATAGTAGAAGTAAGCTGTCATTCTACGATGTCAGATGACAGCTCATTTCATCCGCGCTTTCACGGTAAGATTTCTAAGAAATAGACGATTTGCCGTTTTTTTGTGTTTTTTAATGTTTGCCGTTTTCACGCATTTTCTGTTCGCTATTTACGTATATTTTTCGTTCTGTGTTAAAAATTAGCTGAGAGCTAGAGAGAAAGAAATAAAATGTTTAATTGACACAAAATCTACCTACTTGAAATTTGCTTAAACTATCAAGAAGATTAAAACAAATTAGAAAACGGGACGACTTGTCTGCGGCTAGAAGAATTGCAGTATATACCAGATATCTATGTAAATCAAAAGACGTTAGATAAAATATTGTCATTAACAGTAGAACTACATACAATAAACATGCCCCCTATTTTACAAGACCTATTTAAGTGCAAAGCAGTCTGTTTTAACAACCGACACTAACTTTAACACCGTGCTACGCAAAGCAAGTTAAAGCTATTGGCTTTGCAATACGCAGAGTTACAATAATTTGGCCATTTAAATATTGTCGTATCTTCATTTTAGTTTTCTGACCCCTGTAACCCTTAACAAAGTTTTTCTTTCCCCTTTTGATCAGCGATCAGTTTTAGACTTTTAGCGGATGAGTTGAAGATAAACATTGGCGGGAAGAACGTGACTCCAGCGAGCCATCTACTCCGTATTGGTGCTTACGTCCACTCAGGTGTGAGTGGAAAGTCTTTTCCTGTAACTTCTTGTGTTCAGTGCGGCAGCCAGATCGTTAGGGTGCCTTTCCAGTCTTTCCTGGTATCTTTTTTAATCTCGTCCATGACGGTACTCATCGATAACTCATTGTGTATTTCAGCGTTCGTCACAAACCAGTGAAAACCACTAATTGACCTCAAAATAGCATTCTGCATTCTTTTTCTATTAACAAAGTTTTAACAATAGAATAATGATAGTGGCAAAACGTATATTCAAAGACAGCAGCTGGATGAGAGTTGCCGAGAATTGCGATAAATGGCGTGGGTTTGGCTGGGCCTATGTCCAACAGTGGAGTGCTGTTGGCTGATAACGAGGAAAAGAAAAAGAAAGAAAGAAAAAATATTTATTTGTGACCCGCTTAAAGAGTTGTCTTTCAAAAGGAAAAGGACTTGATTTATCAAACCCAATAATAATTAATTAATTTATTTATCGCTTTAATCTTCAATGTTAAATTGAATCTATATTTTATTGTTAATGTTGATTTTATTGATATGAATTGTGTTGAAATTATCTGTATTTTAATTGAATTTTAATTGAATTGACATAACATGTATTTTTAACACTAATAATGATGACGATTAGGTTGATTTACTTATGGAGCAGAATCTTTATTTTAATTTAATTGATCGAGTATTTTAATGTTGATTTTAATTTAATCTTTATAATTTTTTGTATAATTTCAGTGTTTTTTTTTCAATTTTATTGTAACGTTTTTAATTATGTTATGTAAACTCGAAAATGTTTAAGCTGTATTTACCTATAATTGAGTGTGCATAACAAGATAAGACCACCAAATTTTTATATTGTCTATATAAGTTAATGTTGTGTAAATCATTGGTGATCCTTAAATAAATAAACCCGCACAAAGACACGAGAGATAAAACAAAAATTAAACAATAATGATGCTTGAAGGAGGATACAATATTATTAAAAAGTACATCATACGTCGATATGAAACATCAATTCATAATTTTTCCAACATTTTTGCTGGTGACATCAACAAAACATTTTACTATTCTTATTCACAATTTAAAATTAATTTCCCACTCACATCCTTCGAATAAATCTCTCGAACACAGCTACCATTACGGATATCTCTACTAACAAAAAGAACAGCGTGTACTAGTGTTAAAACGAACAAAAAAATGCAAGTGGCGACCGGAGCCACGGTCTGGCGCGTGTCCAAACACAGTCATAGTTCACAGCCAGATACCGGGCGAGATATATGTATGTACAATTTGTATATTGCTGTGTAATATTTAAGAATATTGTTGGTGTTTCTTGCGGAATTTAAAGAATAACTGTCATATACTCATTAATGGTAAGTCCTACATCGAAATTAATGGGCAAGTCTCTGAATTGGATGTTTTCATAGCATAATTTATTAGCACAGAATTAATCCCAAAAGAAAAGACGGAATCACACTTACGTGGTGTGTCGTGGCGCCTTCAGACGCAGTTGATTTGCGACAAAACACGTTGCTTAATGACATAAGCTGGAACAGAGTCGTTTGATTGGTGGATTCTGCGCCACGCCACGCCACGACACGTAAGTGTGGTTCCGACTTGAGCCTTCATATAGTAATAGTGGCCTTTGGAAAATACTATTTTGTAAGGCAGCCAATCAGAAAACTGACGATAAATCGTCAGTCCTACTAAGTCTCTACGGGGGTGACACTTGGGGGAGGCCTATGTCCAGCAGTGGACGATGATGATGAAGATGATTCTCTACGGAAACATTTTGGCTTGAAAGGATAACCACTATATCTGAACTTGGCGTAGCTAGCAGAGGAGCTTTAATATCACAATGATCAAGATTATAGTAGTTTATGCAATGTTTTAATACCTAATTGTATGCCGTTGCATATACTATTTTATCTTTATTCATACAGTTGAAACAAAAGTGGAAACGGAAAAATTTGTGGTATGGCGATATATTAGATTCTCTTTGCGCATGACTGCGCATCGCGCGCATCCATAGACAATGACACTATTTTTCTAAAATAAAAAGTAAAAGTGTGCTATAAAAATTAAAAAGTTATTTTATCATGCATTTGTTTGAAAATCGAGGTAAAATGTTGCACTGTAATATTCAATTTTTTTAATATTACCTATACACGAAAAAAAATGAGTATGTTTTTATACAATATTTTTGGAATTCATATTTGGAACATTACGTTGTTATTGTGGGCTTTTCCGATCCAAAATGATATTATAGTAAAGTAAAACGAAATCAATTCAATCTGTTTAATAGTCTTTTCCCAAACATGTTAGGGTCGGCTTCCAGTCCAATCGGATTCAGAGTAGTACCAGTATTTTACATGGAGCGACTGCCTATCTGACCTCCACAACCCAGTAACTGGGTAACAATATACCGCTTGGCAAGACTGGTGCCAGTTTTTATGGCTGCTGACTACTACGACGAAACGAACGAAACACGGAAATATCGCAGCTATTTGTAACACAAACTTCACCACTTACCTGGTTCTTGAAACATATTGCCATAACAGCACTGTGGACCATTTTCATAACACAATATATCAACTGGAAGGTAATTATAATTGTCAATTCATTATGGCTGCACAAGATCGTTTTCCTGATAATATCGGTAATAGTGGTCCACATTAAATGACGTATCTAACGCGAATGCCTAGGACACTATGGATACGTAATTGGATAGAAATCGAGGTAATATAAACAATAATAAAAATTATAAACAGAATATAGAATGTCATTCAATTCATTGGCATCGGGTGGTTTTTATTCTGTTTAAGAGTGGAACTAACACTGCTATATGAAAAAATAATAATTCAAAAAATCAAAAAACCTGTCTGCTTAAAAAGTAAACTAAAAAGACGTAAACAAGAAAAAAAACATGCTGTGCAGTCGGAGGATACATATTCGCGAGCTGGCTGACCAAAACCAGATGTACTGACTGCACAGAATGATTTTTTTCTTGTTTACGTCTTTTTAGTTCGCTTTTTAAGCAGTCGGGTTTTTTTTTGTTTTTTATCTTTTTTCTAATTAAGTACATTTAAACATATAGTTTTGAAATCGCTTCTTAAAACCCTTTATTTTGATAACCCAGACAATGGGATTGGAAGAATTAATAAAATTGGGCACCCACAATATGGCGCCCAAAAGCCACCATTTTTCTATTTTCCAATTTGAATGTAGCCAGTGACACTTGCAAGATTAAGACGAATCGATTCACGTACGAATCATAAAAATCGGCAAACGCGTTTGGTCTCTGGAACGCCACATAGGAACAAACATACATACATACATAGACTGATAAACACATTGCCCTCCTTCGACTGTCAGGTGATAAATCTACTACAGATTTTTTCAACAGTTCGCTTTTACCTCGACAAAATGTAGGGAATAGCGGATTATTTTTCATATTCGTTTATTTGCGTTTCACAATGTTAATGCAAGATGTTGACAAATGCTTGAAACTAAGAACAATTTATTGTAGACCTCGTTACACAGGATACCGCAACATCAGTTGATCCCATAGTGAAAGTTGTCCAAATTCCAATGAGTTACAGCCACCCTCTGTAGATACTCGTGTTGACAAGCATAGCGTTGAACGGAAGTAAATATTGTGGCTCTTGGAATTATTGTATAATCAACTTTATCATTGCATATCGTATGTAACAAATAAAGCTAATCATGATCCAAATAATATGCAGGATATGGAGAATCGATCACATCCTATACCAACAGTGACTCTACCAATAAAAAAAGGACAATAGATGGATTTTTCAACCCAAGGTATTAGATAAACAATAAAAAAAAACATACAACATCCGTATTTCCGCATCAATGACAAATATTTCAGTGACAGCGCGGGCAATACCAAAGCTGCCATGACACCTCATTTGTCAAAATGGATAAAAAGTTTAAAATGAAATGATAAATTGCACTGTGTATCGTTTTGAAAAGTTTCGCTAAACGAAATTAATGACAGTTTTTTGTTTTTGCTTGATTATGAGTTGTCAGCAATGGTTTGGGTTGTCAGTAGCCAAGGCACATAATTAAGCCTTACTCAATCAGTAAGCTTTTCAGCTTTCAAGGACAGTATTGACATTACCACCAGGCACTTAATTGCTGGAATTGGTGATTCCCTGCCGGAGTCTGTGTTTCCCGATAGCTACAATCTAGGGATCTTTAAGTCAAGAGTGAATAGGTTTTTTCTAGGCAAGCGTGCTTCACCGTCGATCACATCATCGCTTACCATCAGGTGAGATAGTGGTCAAGCGCAAGAGTATAGACGATAAAAAAAACGCGAATTAGTACGCTACTAAATGGTAAAACGGAATTCAGAGAATGTCTTTAGTAGGAATTTATAAGAAAATTAGCCTCTTGTTTTATTTCTGTTAGGATTTAAGATGATTTACCCTCACCTAGTAACTTATCTACTATGTGCCTCAGCTCTGAAATGTAATGCCCTGGCGGTATTCATACCAATTATATATTTTTTATCTTTTTGAGGAACAGTTCCAAATAGCTACGTTTTAAGGATTTAAAGCCAAACACGGCACAGAATATATAATAGTACAATACCCGTTAGGTATTGTACTACTACTACAGATATAATTGAGTTTTTGACATAAGATCCATACAAGTAATTTCAAACTGACAGATAGGTAATACTGTGCTATTGGAACTAAGTTCTATACCGCGCGTTTGGCGAATGGCAGCTTCACGGACAAAAAAGTTGAAAAAAGTGTCCGATCGACATGGTTCTATATTTGAAATTTTGAGTGCAGTTTATTCTTTTAATTTTTCACTTGATGGCTTTTGTAATATGGCGAAATTATTAACTTCGTTCCAACTAGGTGTCCCACGAGACCTGTCGTTTTTTTGAAGCCATTATGCTTGTATTTACAGAACCAGATCTAAAATGTTTTTGACATTGCAGGTCGAATTAAGTCTGGCCCAAAAAAACACCCACTATATTTTCAACTTCTACCTACTTGTTTACCCACACCTACAATTTAGTGAAGTACGTACCACTTACACTGACTGACAACCGTTTACTCGCCCCTACCTCAAGTACAAACGTTTAGCCTGTCAATATGTAATTAACGATCTGTCCAAAATCCATTGTACCGAATATGGACGGTAATCACATGTATTTGTCCAATCAGGCTCGTTAAGGACGTACGTACACATACGGCTTTTTGCCGGACAAGTCGGGTCTATAAGTAAAGGTATATACAGGTGACGTTAAAATTAAAAGCAAATGTGTATTTAAAGATCTAGAAACTTTTTATCCGACTGCCGAAAGGGTAATGTGTTTATCAGTTTTTTTATGTCTGTTTGTTCCGTTTGTGGCGTTCTAGGGACCAAACGAGTTGGCTGATTTTGATGATTCTTACGTCAATCGATTCGTCTTAACCTTGCGAGTGTCACTGGCTACATTAAAATTGGAAAATAGAAAAATATTGTGAGGGCCCAATTTTTTTTTCGTCCAGCTACTTGGTGTGGGTTATCAAAATAAAGGGTTTTAAAAGGTGATATCAAAAATATATAACACTGTTTAAATGTACCTTATACGATAAAAATGTTAACCAAAAAAATATAAATAAAAAGTTAATTCAAAAAACGAAAAGCCCGACTGCTTAAGAAGCGAACTAAAAAGACGTAAACAAGAAGAGAATGATGCTGTGCAGTCGGAGGATCCATCTGAATTTGGTCAGCCAGCTCGCGAATATGTATCCTCCGATTCCACAGCATCATTTTCTTCTTGTTTTTTAGATAAAATAAGTACGGTAATGTAGCAGTAGGCGCAGAAAAACATGACACTCCCGTCATTTAACAAATATTGGTCCTTCTTTGGCAGCCCTGGACAGAGATAGTTGAAAGGAGAATAGGAGAGCCTTTGCCCAGCTGTGGAGCGATACAGGCTTATGCATATTTTATGAGCTTGTGTCGTCCCACTATTCTTGCAAAGGTTTGTGAGCATGTAAGTGTGTTTGTATGTTTGTTGCTCTTTCACGCAATAACTACTGGACGGATCTGGATGAAATTTGGCACAGAGATAGCTTATATCTAGAATAGCACATAAAATACTTTTATATCCCGAGAATATGTTCCTGCGGGATAATTTCGCTGGCAGAAGCTAGTAAAATATAAATGCTAAAATGAAGAACGTAACGGTAACCAGTAGTTTTTTTTTTGGAATTTCATATTAGATAGTATTGGCTATGACAGTCATGTTTCTTTACCTATAAACTATTAAAATTACTCTTAGCCTATTCATTCTATACTCCATTGTGGAAACCCCTTTACGCCACAATATTTGGACAGGACAAGTCACCTTGTCTATTACAGCGGTATCTACGAGACACGACTGATGGACGTACGGCCGGCGCATAATAAAATATAGCCGATGTTGCTAGTGTAACCAGTGTTGCCACTATAAAGGAAACTGTACGAACAACTTCCTGTGACATTTTTGGACGTGATTTCCTGTTTCGGTGCGTAAGTTTTAGTTTGGATACTTGTTAACATTTTATGGATTGTTTTGTTTAGAATATATAAATTGTGGGTATTTTAGGACGTTGTTAGGGTAACGATGTTATTTTGGATTGATGGGGGACGTTGTGTCTTGCTCTAACAAAAATGAATGTTTAAGCAGATACAATTGGTGTTAGGTCTGTTGTACAGGCTTCCGAGTGCTGGATACCTATAGATATGATTAATAGTTTAATACAAAAATCTACTTATAATATCATGTTTGAACTTTGCTTGTTAACACTATTCAAAAACGGCCTCAGCACTAACGCTTGTCTTAACTCGAAAAAAATAGTAAAAAAGAAATACTATACTTAATAGCTCTATCCTAAAAGGTACCAACACACTAACACTCGCAATTGGTATCCCCCTAGGTCATCTTCAGCCTTTTTTAATGTTCCCACTGCTGGGACACAGGCCTCCTCTTTGTGCGAAGGAATGGGCCGTAATCCGCCACGGTTGGTGGATGTCACGTGTCTTCGAATTTTTGGTTCTGAGACATGCCGGTTCCATCAAGATGTTTTCCTTCACCGTTTTGAGAGCAGTGGTGAGGAAATAATTTACTCAAAGTAAAGCGCCTGCCTGGGTTCAAACCCACGACCATTACCACTGAGCCACCACTGCTCTCACTCCCTAGGAATTCCAAGCCAATAGTCAAATTCCTTCCCAATATTCCAAATCCTACTGTAACCAGACAATATCGAGCTATGTAGACCAGACGGGTATGTCAGGTATTTGTTACAACCCGTCGAGCTATCATCACAACTTTACCTCAACGTGCTAACCCTCGTCAAGTGTACCCCTACCTACAGGATAATTGACAGTTAAACTCAGTTTGTTTCCGATACAGGAACTCGATACTTATTAGGATAGAAAATGCTTTAGGAAGTTACAGAGGCATTGTTTTGGGTATTTAGTAAATGAAAAAACTCAGTTTAATGTTATCAAACTTTGCCTAGTTTGCAGTTATTGCAGTGAACATTTAGAATCCCATGGTATTGAGTAGCTTCTCCCAAAACTTCATGGAAGAAACAGAAGAGAAGGAAGTACCTATAAGTCTGTATGTATGTATTTTCACAGATAATATAATACTAGCATACAGATGCCTCATCCCATACAAAGAAACGGTGCCGACGTAACTAGCGTTTTTCATCTGCTTAATCTTGTTATTTTTGTGTGTACATCAATCGCGTTCGATCCCGTTTCACGGCAATAGATGGTGTTAGCAGCGCCTTGCAAGTAAAAGGGTTTACGATGTTCGTGAATATTTTTTCTTTAAATACAGTAAAGGTTCGTTTTATAGTATTTTTTTGCACGTTGTTACAGTTTATTTGCACCAATATGTGTTAAAATGCAAATTTTAACAATCGAGTTGAATGCCTCAGAAATTAAAAAATGCGCCATCTATGGCATCAATTTTAAATGATCCGTTCAAATTATCTTTGAAATGTGAAATAAGAGCCCAATATTTCATAATTTTGTACTTAGGAGAGTTAATTAAACAAGAACATACAATGTTTATGTTCAATTCCAGATAATGTTAATTTTACACACAATTCTGTTGAATTGTGTATACATGTCGCGTCATCTAGTGAGATTTATTTGAACCAAATATTCTTTCTTAGCAATGAGACCCCGTGGTATTTTGAAGTAGTTGCAACTACTTCCATGGAAGGGTCACTAGCGTTTAGCTTTAGAGATACATGATTAAGTAGTAGTTATTTAACCCCAGGAACACCTGCCACCTGGACGTGAACTGCAGTGGCCTATATAGAAAGCACTCAATCGTTTGCGCACCCAAGTAGGCCGCTGCAAAAACGATATGGCAAAGTGGGGATTTATAGACCCGTCTGATACCCAGTGTGAGTGCGGTGCCGCTTTGCTAAATATGGGACTCATGCTGGTGTGTCCCAAGTGCCCATACAACTGCTCTTTGGAAGACTTTATGCTCGCCACTGACGCCGAAATCGGGGTGGCCACCTACAGGGCCAAACATTTATAAAGAGTTTCCCATCGACTCGACAAGAAGAAGAGTTCTTTCATCGTTGATCATCATCTGCCTAGCCTTTTCCCAACTATGTTGGGGTCGGCTTCCAGTCTAACCGGATTTAGCTGAGTACCAGTATTTTACATGGAGCGACTGCCTATCTGACCTCCACAACCCAGTAACTGGGTAACACGGTACCCCTTGGCTAGACTGGTGTCAGATCTCAAGCGTCTGACTATTCGTAACGACTGTCAAAGATCTTCAAACGGCCAACGGCTTAACGTGCTTTCCGAGGCACGGAGGAAACTCGGTATGTTGAAATGGTCACCCATCCACGGACCGACCTCTTCAAGTGTTGCTTAACCTTAAAGATCGACCCGTGCGGCTGTTATTATTTAGCCACGAGCTCCTCTTCTTTCATCGTTGATCACGATCAGAAATGAAGCAAAGAAGTTACTGTCGATCACGGAGCACAAAACCAGTGCTCCGTGCTGTCGATAGTTCGTGGATTAAGGAGGAGATCAAATTGAGGTTTGACTAAGAAGAAACTTGGCAAATGTTCATCTAATTCAAATCTGATACAAACTCAGATCAAATAAAAAGTCAAGATGGAATGTTGCAAACAACAAAGTGAAGCCGGTTCAAACTATGCCTTGCCGTATAAATACACAATTACACGCGCATACGTACAACGAAACTACCCCTTTGCTTGTCAGTTGAGCTTTATTATTAGATCTATGAGCTCGAATGACAAGCTAAGGCGTAATTTCGTTGTGCGTGAGTGCGTGAAATTTTGTATTTGTACCGCAAGGCATAGTTTGAACCAGCGTCACTTTGTTGTTTGCAACATTCCATCTTGACTTTTTATTTGATCTGAGGATACAAAGACTGAGCATTGAGGAACAAAGACCACCAGTTTGATCTAACAAAAATGGCTGATATCAATATTCCATTTTCAAATCCGCGCGAGAAACATTCCAAGAAGCAAGACACTTGGATATCGGTTTAGAACCTCTTTTAATGCAAAAACTATTTTCAGTAAAAGAGAAAATAATAAAAAATGTATTACTGGCACAGCTGTAGCCAATGGGCGGGCTGTGTTTGGGAATATATGTAAATGCGCAGTGCGTCATACCATGCAGACTCATGAATTATGGAGATTCCACCTCAGGGCTGATCTTCGACACAATAAGAATTTTCATATAAATATTTTACGTCAGTATCGAAATTGTAGCGATAAATATGAAACGATGAGCGGAGAGAGGAGGAACAGATTCGTTTATTTATATACTCCGAATATTTGCTGTAGAAGATACGAGAAAATAAGAACTTCATGAGGATGTTGACTCTTAAACGATGTAGCGGAGGATTTGCTTCCAGAATGAAGGGAAACTGTGGACTTCTCGCATTTATTTGTTTTTTTAGGAAACCAGCGCATAAGTATTCAGAACTTGCTGTATAGCTTACTTTGTTGTGAAGCTCATACTGATGACGCAGTGGACTAGTTCACTACTAGAAATGAAAAGGAGAGTTCAAGTTTGCTATTGCTTTTTAGGGTTAAAACGGTACCCTATTACTAAGACGCCGCGGTCCGTCTATCTGTCACCAGGCTCTATCTCAAGAACCGTGATAGCTAGACAGTTGCAGTTGTTTACAGATGATGTATTTCTGTTGCCGCTTTAACAACAAATACTAAAAACAGAATAAAATAAATATTTAAATGGGGCTCCCATACATCAAACGTGATATTTTTGCCGTTTTAGCGATAATGGTACGGAACCTTACGTGCACGAGTCCGACTCGCACTTGGCTGTTTTTGTTTCAGAAGAACCCTTTAAAATTCACGCGGGATTTTAGGAAAGACAGAGGATGGGTTTCTTATCACACTAAAAACACCCAGATAGCTTCTCAACGAGAAGAAGGCCCAAGTTTACCTAGCGCAACTGCTAGTACTTACCTTGTAAACCAACATTATCAATGAGACCATAACAGGTTACGAATGAGGCTCAAACAAAAGTTCAGCAGACTGGCCTTTGGCCCTAGGCTCAAAGTAAAAAAAAAGTTAAATAAAAAAAAACACAATCGGGCAACGCGTTTGGTCTCTAGAATGCCGTATAGGCACAAGCATACATACATACTTACATAAATACTTACATACATAGACTGATAAACACATTACCCTCCTTCGGCAGTCGGGTAAAAAGGTAGATGTCGACATCCCTACCCGCTGAAAGGTTCTGTTAGATACAGTACATCTTTGTGCTTAGTCATGATCGGTTTATGCTATAAGATTTTGCCTGAAAAACTAAAACACTACAATGTGAAAAAAATATTTCAATGTCAGAAGTCGGTGTTCCTGTTTTCGTTTCTTCGTTTTATAACACCGACTACCGAAATTGAAGTTATTTTTCACATTGTAGTGTTTTTTGGAAGTCGGTTGTATTTTTTTGTAAAAAAGTTTTTATTTTACACTGCAAATTCTGGTACCTACCTATAATGCCCAAAGTGATGCCAGAATAGATTACCCGAATAACATGAAACTTGAACATAGCCGGTGGAATGAGAGTGTACCAGGGTGAAATGTATACGTCTGCTTATCCCTTTCGAGCGTACCGGAGTAATGTTATGTTATGAAAAGGTGTAAACAATAAACAGATATGCGATTGCAGCAATCCCGAGAGGCATGCCGTCATTTATTGAAGAGTTCTGTTGTATATCTCCGACGTTCTTATTTATTTATTTATACTTTATTGTACACCAAAAAATACAGGAACAAAAGAAACTTAAAACTAAACACATACAATGGGCGTTCTTCATCAGATCTTCACCAAAAAATGGTTCACAATTGATGAAGATACCGGTGAACAAATTTATACAAAAAAAAACATTGATTCGAACCTCCTCCTTTTTGTAAATTCGATTAAAAATGTTAAGTGACCTATTTATTTATTCGTAAAACAGGATACGAATAATTTTGGTCGTCTAACAATGACTTATGTACATAGGTACCCTCGGTTTTTGAAAAGCTGATCAACCTAAAAACAAAATCTAAGCGTAATTTTTATGTAAGTATAGGCATGTCAGTTTCTGTATCAATAAATACTTTTTCTTTCTTTAAAATCTGGAGTTATATGCTGTGATGGTGTGACCTGGATCCACGTAACTACTTTTCATCAGTTTTCTTGAAAATATATTTGTCATTGAACTCAATTCAATTTTAATAGTGCATGCGGGGCAGGCTTTCCGAAACTACTTAGAGCCGATTTTTGAATTGAATATTTGCGGTTAAGAACGTGTCAAATACTACTTTAGTGCCAAGGTTTTAGGGCCAAAGTATAGTTTGACAAATACTCAACTCGTTCTTTAGGCGTATATATTACCCAACGAGAATATTAATATTGAACCACCTTTTGGACAGTTTTGTTTGCAAAATATTCTTTGATTTACAATTGCTGTTTCAGTTACGAAAAAAATTCTAGCCATCAATTTTTCTGTTTGAAAATATTTTTAAACATCCAAGTCGTTTTAGAGGAGTATCCAAAAGTAGCGAAAAAATATCGTGTTGTTAATATTTTTTTTAAATCAAAACTATTTGCTATACGAAAAAAACCATGTTTCACAAATAATGTACATGAAACAATAACATTTATTTTTTTCAAATCTTTTAACTTAGCCGTTACTAAGGAGTATGCTTTAGAAAGTTACCGTTTTACGGCTCTAAAGCGGTTGTAGGCCGTTAACATCAAATTCTTCATTCAAATATCGGCTCTTAGTCTCATTAATAGATTTAAGATTTATAACCCAAAGGAGTCCAAAGGGATTTCAATTAGAATATCACATAATTTAACTTGAAAGTTAGATAATAAACCACTGATTAATCCATGTGGGTGCCATTTTGAATGCATATGCATTATGGTAGCTCGGAGTTAGGCCATAGATAATAGCCGAACTCTATGAATAATGTCTCTCTCGATAATGTAGGACCAGAGTAGTTTTAGTCCTAAAGCTTTAGAAGATTACAGTATTATTGAAGACTTGCTACTTTATTAGTTATGGTTCTTATTATTCTGTAGTCGGTTCCTGAGAAACTTTACAACAGAATTTAGTGAAGTACTACCATACAATAACATGGAAAAAAAACAAAACATAAAGTCGAACATAGAACCTCCTCCTTTTTGTAAAGTCGGTTAAAAATAAAGGAAGGAAAACTGATTAATTCTAAATTGTTGGACAAGCTGCAATAGATACGAACCACTGGAACTATAATTTGCCGAATGGATAAAAAAGTATATTTTTTCGCCCACCCGGGAGCGACTTCTTTTCCGTACGCAAAATACGCGCTTAGACGTGGAGATGCGGACACCAGCCCGTCTTAACTTAACTTAAGTATATTTTAAAATATTTAAGCTGCATTAGGATCGCCATTACTGCGTTGCCTCATGATGGTGCCTGTGACAGCTTGTTTAATGAGTACAATTATCTAATTCAAATGTTCATCATCATCATTTCCCCCAGGCGTCGTCACATTGACAGATCCCGTGCATCTTGCATTCAACGCATTCATTTAGTGGGAGGCCTTCCAACGCAACGTCTTCGGGTTCGCGGTCGCCATTCCAGAACTTTTCGGCCCCATCGGCCATCCGTTTTGCGAGCAATGTGCCCTGTGCACTGCTACTCAAAGCCACTGCCATTCACTTGTTACAGTGTATAAATACAGAAATTGGTTGGTTAAACGTCTAGACTGTAGTGATGATGACGATGATGCCATCTAGCCGATTTCGACCACAGCGACCGCATTTCATGGCTCCTCATTCCCGTTGTGAACACCGATTTGCTGCTCTTTCTTCTATACTATTCGGAAACGTGGTGGCTCTATCAAATCAAATCAAATAATCTTTATTTACATAAGTTGGTTACAGCAATTTTGAAGCATCTGACTCCTTGGACTCCTAGGAGCCGCCGAACTAGGCGGTCCTGTATGACAAGAGTCTCTATTGTAAGCATATACGGACCTAGGACAAATTCCATCTCAAATGCCTCCGAAACATAATGAATATCAGACACAACGTAGTTAGTAGTATCAGTTTAATTACCGCAGTTTCTGCCAACAAAGTTAGTGCTTGTATCAAAATGGTCGCTTTTATTATATTGCTTTGTGGCGAGAAAGCCTTATCGGTCCAACTTTACGCTAAACGGATGGTGTAATGCAGTTTCCAGGTTGATGTAAATAATGTGTTCTAGTGTATGTAGCTTTTATTCATATTTCATGCAAACTGTGTCATGCTGCGTTGTACATTGTTACATATTTTAAATGCATGGAAGTAATAAGTTTATCAGAGTTATGTAGGGTAATGTTGCTAATAAAAATAAGTTAAATTTTTTGTTCTATATAAATATTGCTGAGATATGATATTTATCCGTAAGTACAAAGTGCATGGGCGACCTAGCTCTGCTCGGGTGAAAATAGGGAAGATGGCGTTTTCTAAAAATGAAACCAAGCTAGATCGATTTTTCGCCCCCGAAACCCCATTCATTATAAATTTCATGAAAATCGTTGAAGCCATTGCCGAGATTCAGATTTTATATAGGTATACAAGAATTGGTTGTTTAAAGGTATAAGACAGATATTGTGAAAATAACTCAGTTGTCTTTCGATCTGTCTGTCTGTATGTTTGTTACCATTTCACGTTTGAAATACTTAAAACACGGGTAACACCATGTCCTGGACTAGGCTATTTTTTTAGCCCGGTAATTCGTACCATTGGAATAATTTTCGAATTTTACGCGGGTAAAACCGCTGGCAGAATCTAGTATTTCATAAATAAATTAATAGACAAGCTGGCACCATAGATGTTTCCAATGAATTATTAAACAAAGACCTGCTCCACTGACCCGGTCACATGGACGAACCCTCGCAAACTTTTACAGCCTCTGAGGACCCATACAGCTTAGCGTGTGGAGACTTATTAAGTCACCAGGGATCACTTCCTCAAGTACTGTAAGCCTTCTACCTAAACGTCGCTTATGGGCACTGTTATGGCTTGGACAACACGTGGATGCTAAAGATAGGTTGTGGAGTAAAGGTATGAGCAGAGTTTTTAATTCCATATGTTTCATTCATTGAAGTCCAAAGAAGAGGAATGAAACGCATGTGACTAAAAGAGTTATGATAAATGTGGATGAATTGAGAGGTAGGGCAAAGAAAATAAGGATGGATTTTATGAGAATAATATGAAAGAAAAGGGAGTTCAAATAATAGAGTGATG
This sequence comes from Orthosia gothica, assembly GCA_949775005.1. Lineage (NCBI taxonomy): Eukaryota > Metazoa > Arthropoda > Insecta > Lepidoptera > Noctuidae > Orthosia > Orthosia gothica. Next base: position 9,795,988 of record OX459044.1, read on the forward strand.
GCTGGCAGGGGGCAATAGAGGAAGGAAACGTATTGCGCTGACTTCAGGAGACACATGACAAGAACAAAACGATAAGGAGTCCCGAATAGGCAGTACCAAGCAAATAAAAAAACTTATACACTAAGCCGAGTAATTCCTATTACTGAAAAGTCCGCAATAAAAGCAAATGGAGTACATAAACTACAGAAACTCCAGACAAAAAGTTGTTCAATTAACCCTCACCTTTAAAACCCAAGGCGGGATTTCGCCGCGAACAATGCCATTTCTCCGCTTCAATCGCTTGAAACCACAATAAAATCAAAGCTTCACCCGCCTCAATTAGATTTGTGAGCTAAAGCGCTAAATAAAATTGTTTTATCGTTCCTTCAGTGCTTTCTTTGAGGCTTAGATCCGCGGACTAATCTAGCAACTGATCCGCAATAGTACGTCTGGGCGGGGTTATTGCACCCTCTGACTCATGGTCGTTCGCAACTACTATGGACTCAGGTTATGGTTTTCGCGTATGTGATTTATTAGTGAGTTTATGAGTTGAGTTTAGATTTAGATTATCTCGTAAGGTTGGTAAACATACGTACATAAGTCATCCTTTTTAAGACTACAGATTTCTCACCTTGTTTTCACGATGTTGAAGATTGTGATTTAGGTGTATCTAAGACGTTATTTCAACTTCTCTGTGTCTAGTTTTATTTTTGTTGAAATTATGCTTATCTTCTAAAGAATTCACAATATTTGTGGTGACACTAAATCTCGTATTTATTAATGATTTCATTTTTAATCCATTTCCTTTGTCTTCAAATCTGATATTCATATCGTCTCTGGCGACCGTTGTCGATCTATTTTCGATTTCGTTATCAAATCAATTAGTATTAACTGTTCTTATGATGTGTTTAGGTACAAGAACTTAACAGTTATCACACTTAAGAACAGTATTTCCATTAGATCAACATTAAGTGCGTCGGCACGACTCAAAGACATTTACAGCAGTAACGTGTCGGGTCAGAGATCACCATTCTGAATGTATTAGCAATGAAAGGGTTCCGACCTATCGCCTTCTTGATTAATATTTAATTGACAGCGGTTTTCACTTGAAGCGTCTGTTGTGAGATTAATGACCTAGGGTCAGTTTCTAACACGAAAATGATTGCAAAATTAATCTGACTTACGGTCAAACGCGCCTAAGCAGCTGTGATTGGTCGAATAAATTTTCAAAAGCCATTGGTTTTTATGTGTCGCAAATTCAAGCCATTGGTTTTTTTTAACAAACCGAAGGGTTTAAATCATCATAATTATTGTTGAATTATTATTGATTATTATTGTTGTTGTTATTATTGTTGCGTGGTGGATTACGGCCCATTCCCTCCCACAGAGAGGAGGCCTGTTTCCCAGCAGTGGGAACATTAATAGGCTGATGAAGTGATGTGATGTGAATTATTGTTGTATATTTTAATTTTGCTTTTGATTCTACTATTAAATATTCGTTTCAGCTGTACTGGACAATGTCCTTGCCCAAATTGGGTCAGCAAAGATTGCACAGCAATAATACAGTCGTATAGGAAAAGTTTACCCCGACAACAACACCAAAGTGTATGCCAAAGACAAGAGAAAACTTTCAAACAATAATTTGATTTAGTAGCGGAAGAAAAATAGAAACAAATGGGTATTCTCGACATTTTCTCATTCGAGTTTTTCCAATATCACTCACGAGTCGCAATGTTTCCATTGTTTTGTAAGATAGATATATGTCTGGCAAAGACGGATAGCCTATAATTCGTACAAACAATGGTTGTACACATATGTACTCTTCTTGTTAATGGAAGACTGTGGGTGTGGTATTTGAAATATATGTCTCTGAGAAAATGAACAGTTGGTCTATGTAAGTACATAGTTGTATGAATGAATAAAAAAATATCCGGCTGCTTAGGAACTGAACTAAAAAGACGTAAACAAGAAGAAAATCATGCTGTGCAGTCGGAGGATACATATTCGCGTGTTGGCTAACAAAAACCAGATGTATCCTCCGACTGCACAGCATGATTTTCTTCTTGTTTACTTCTTTTTAGTTCACTTCTCAAGCAGTCGGTTTTTGAACTTTTGTATTAACTTTTTTTATTTATGACTTATTAATTTACATTTTTTTTCCGGATTAGGTACATTTAAAAATATTTTTTTTTGATATCCGACACGATGGGTTCGGAAGAAAAAAGAAATTGCAGCCCCCACAATATAGCGCCCAAAATCCATTCTATTTTTTTTTATTGTAGCCAGTGACACTCGCAAGGTTAAGACGTATTATGCTAGTATAATATTATCTGTGGACGTATCGATTTACGTAAGAATCATCAAAATCGGCTAACGCGTTTGGTCTTTAGAACGCCACATAGGAACATACATACATGGACTGATAGACACATTACCCTACTTCGGCCGTCGGGTAACAAGTTTGCATATCATATCAATCCTAATATGTATTACTCATAATTTGAGAGTGTGTATGTCTGATACGTTTTTATGTCGAAAACGGCTAAACGGATTTTGAAGAAACTAGGCACACAGATAGACTAGGTCAACCTGGATTAGGACATGGAGTACTTTTCATCCTGGTAGTGCTTCCTTAGGATAATAAAAACTTATCACTCGGGGTAACCCTCAGGCAGAGGCTATTTCTTTAACGTCATAAGGTACCTATTATTAATCTATTATTTTATTAAATAATCTAATTCATTGACTTTGTCTATTATTGTTTTACATAAAAGTGCTAACTATTCGGTAAAAACTTCGAGAAAACCTGGTGACATTGCGTGACCGAATTCTGCGTGTTTTAACAATTAATTAGCATATCCACTTAGTTATGCGCAGACAGGCAATGCGCTTGCTACCAAATTATAATGATCTTGAAATGTTTACAAAATATTTAAAAGCAGAGACGGTTTTAAAGTGGTCTTATAAAATTTATTGAAATAATAATTTAAAATATCGGTAGACTTTGATAAGGCTTTCTTAATGTGAGAAAAGTTCTATATTTTCTTTAGAATTTAAATACGAATTGAAGTCCTGTGGAGCAGGAATTTATCGACACAGTTTAACTAAAAGGAACTTTGGGCATTAAGGCATAAAGTAATTGGGTACTTCAAATTCTCATTTCTCTAGCTACAGGTGAAACATTTACCAATTACTGAGAATGTGCTGGTATTCAGGTTCCGTATACACGTTTTACAATTACTCCGTTCTCAGGAAATCCGGCCAATTTTATTACATTCCTCAAGCAGCTTTTTAGTGGCGTCTGGCATTGTAGGGCAAAGTTCAAAGATGGCGGGAAACCCACCGCGCATGCGTACCGTAACGAACAGCTGAGAGGCGGCCATATTGGATTGTAGACATCATGTGCTTGGCATACTATTGCTTACAACTGACCTTTTTTATTTCACGTTTTTTTGTCTTTCCATCCGAGATATAAATTAATTTGGTATATTTTTTTTTTCGTTATCCTAAAATTCAGGTTTGATTTGCCTATAATTCATGTAGCTACACAATTCTACTCCAAGAACAAGAACAAAATATACTTAGGTCTATATCATGATAAGTATAAATATGTATGAAATAGGTATACATACAAATCTCTATACTAAAACAAACGAAACAATTTATTCTAATGACATGAAATCTAATCGGCTAAGGTTGGGCAGTAGGTAAGGCTCAGCCTCATTATAAATTGAAGAACAATCGATATTCGATTTCTAATTTGTTTAAGTGGTGAGACTGGCTACTTGTAGCTGTATACAGGTTACCATATGACAGTATTACGACTTCTATAGAACTATTATGAGCACAGCTTAAATAAAATTAGTAGATGACATAAAAGAAACTGTGGTATAGCTGTAGAAATCTGACTTCTTGTAAGCAAGATACTTAGAAATTTCAAGTTATGAATATATGTTTAGTTATGTTCAGAGGTTATTCAAAGAGTATAGAATCGATTCAAGAGACAATAACATGCGGTACTCACGGGTGGTTGCTATGAATTCGTCGGATCTGTTTTCTTCAACGACTGCGCTCGCTTCTCCGCGAACTCAGCACTCAGTCTATGAGCCTTCAACGTATTTGGTTTCGACATATTACACTATTCACAAACCCGACAAAACACCGAGTTCCTATCAAAATTGACGCTTGACTTCAAAAATAAACACTTTTACTTAAAATAGCTTATTTACACGTTCGTTGTTACACTTAGGCTTGAATACGTATTTATCACAATTAACACGATAAAACAGAACACATTTCAGCAGCGAGAAGCAATGCTTTCTTATCTAGACCACAAATAAATTAATAAAGAGCTCCTATTGATCAAAAGTATTTTCTATACGCGATCGTAACGTTAACGCGCGCGTTACTGAAATGCGAACACTGTGTCTTATAACTAAGACGTTGACTGAAAAGTCGCGGTTTCAAGACGGATTTAATTTACGTTTAGTGTATTATTAAACTGTTAAATAATAAGGAGAAATTGTTATGATGTATATACAGGTATCGGGACGAAGTTGTGGAGTACCGTGGCGTGGTGTATTGTCGTGAAGTTGGTTGCTTACCAAGGGCGCATGCGCGGAAGGGTCGCCATTGAAGACTTTTCTATTGTTGCCATAGCCAGACTTTCGATATAAAAAACTCCTATAGAATTGATATATGTATGTTGTATATCAATATGTATTCTATATTGATGGTATAAAGTTTAATATTACTTGTTAGGGCGTGAAGTTAAAAAGCTAATGTTATTGGGGTGCGGATCACATGGGGTGGTTATCGGTAGGGTTATTATGTCATAGCTCCTGTTCTGCGTAAGTATAGAGATTTGTTTCGAACTCATTTGATAATTCTTTCGATAAGGTTTTGATGGATTGACGGTTGGAAATTGCGGCAAACCCTAATCCAAGGAAAAATTCCCAGGACCGAAGGACCAGGAAATTTATTGATTGCATACTGCCTTTTCTTACTCGAAATGTTGGCCGTTTGTGAGATGTTTTGAAAATAAATAAGAGGGTACTTGTCGTTTTTGGCTTTACTTAGACAAAATAATTATTGCTAATAAATACTTGTTTAGCAATACAACAAGTTGAGATACTCAAAAGAGGTCCAAAATTTAGTATATTCTTAAGTATATTCTTTAGTATCTATTGTAGTAAGTTTTTTTTTCCATTAAAAAGAAACACCTTTTACAGACTAGATCAAAATTATCATTATGTTCAAGCCATCAATGTATGTGTACTACGCACTAGATTTGGCGATCCGAAAACTCACTCTGTTCGACTGAACTGTACTGCAATCCGTACACGTTACTGTATCATGAATTTCACGGCGCTTACGAAGTTTTCATCGCGAGTAAACTAAACTCCATAAGCGATCTAGCGATGCATGTTTTAATAGTTTGATTAGACAACATAAATATTTTAGCGCTGCAGCGAACTTTAGTTCTAACTCATCAGCATTTGTTTTTTTTTTAATGAATTTTCTTGTCTATCGCTAGAATGTATGTCAATGGATCGAGCGGAACTAAGAAAAGGGAAAACTTCAACTACAGTAAAAAGAAAAAGAAAATTGCAGGAACACGCTTTCTATCACGTTCTTAAGATGTACAATCTTGTAAAACTAAATAAAATTCTGTAGAATGTCGCTTTAACGACAAACGGAGTAGAAGGATCAAATGCTTTGTACAAGAAATATTTTGGTAACAAACTAGCGTTTATATAGCGGTAATATGGGTTGGGTGAAACTCTGCTTAATCCAAATTGGAGTTATACTTGTTTTGATAAGACCATCCTCAGTTTTTGTTAACGGAACAGACACTACAGTTATTTTATAATATGTTATGACACGAATTATCGTACATATTAATGACCTGAAAGAATCTTTAAAACGACCTTATTTAAAGCTTTGTATACTATTTCATTGACTTTTTTTATCCATGTACATACATAAATAAACTCACGCCTTTTTCGCCACCTGCTACGATCCTTACATACTTCTTTTGCTTCACACACATTCATACATCTAGTCATACTCACACGCTAGTTATTAGTACTGCGCACTTGGCCTTTCTTAACAACAACATCAACTCTTTTATCCATGTTTCCTTTTCATAAAACACCATAATATAGATAGGTACTTTTCTCCGTCATACTATTCGTCATTCTAATAAAATCCGCAGCCACTCCATTCTAGAACAATCGAAATAAACCAGAAAGAGGCCATCAAAGGAAAATGCCCCATCTTTTACCACATGCGACTATGCAATCCTATGTTGGAGCGATAAAATGTCACAACGAGCCGTTTTGAACGGTGCAGAGTCCCTAGGCTCTCGTCATTCCGAAGTTCTTCCTTCAAATTGTGATCACGTTCCTGCAGTAAGCTGGAGTTGTTGACACGGTTTTGCGTTGATATAAATTATTGTTCAGCATTTTATGACTGTTGATGAATTTGCAATAAAGGGCTGGGTTCCCTAAAGACTGTTTGAAGAAGTATTTGTAGTGGCTTTTAAGGATTGATTTAGGCTTTTCTGTTTGGGTTTTTGAGCTGGATTGGAGCTAGTAAAAATATTGTTTTAATCAGTAAACATTGTCATAGTTTACTAGGGGTTGTATGGTATCTACTTTCTGTTAGCAACGACAGATGTTGATTACACTTCAAACTTATTGATGGATTACAAACTTTTGTGATTGATCTTTTACGAAGCGGTCGAAATATACCTTCTTAATACCAAAGTTTTTATAGTATATATAATCGTTCAGAGAACACATTGGGCATCTTAATCGCAATTACGGATAAGTAGTCGTAGGGATCTATATTAACCATTTATTTTATCGGGCATATCATAGTAAAAAGCTACTGACTATTTTGTAAAACATTCAGCATTCGCAATTAAAAATCAAATGAATTAAAATAAAATGAACCGCTTATATAACCAAGAAAAACAAGCTTTTGTTAATATAAGCAAAACTTTTGTTCTTTTCATTTCAGCTTTGAAAATGGAAAACAGAAAATGGCGTCGTGATAAAGGCGGGAACTGTGCGCCATAATGGAAAAGTCACACGTAAAGTTGAATTTAATTCCGTTCGGAATTCAGTTCCGTTCACAATGAGATATTTAATTATTATAATTTTCATTATGTTGTAAGGTTTAGCTGTCGTATTTACTTTTAATGCTTTGCTGTCGTTTACTAACTTTGGAACGGTCATTAAGGTTGTTATGATTATAGTGGTCTTCTTTGTAATTGGTATTGGCTGGTTGCAGACCAAGTTATGCTAAGTTACTTAAGCCACGGGGCCCCAGCACTAAAAAAGAAAATTGGTTCAAATAAATGTTACTAGATGGCGTGCTAAGCATCGGTTTGTTTGTTGAATTGTGTGTAAAATTAACATTTTCTAGAATCGATTACATAATTTGTCACCTCCTAAGCACACAACAAAAATTTTAAAACCCCCGACACATTTATCTTGCGAAAACACCCCGATTCAAACAGTAAAACTCTCATAACTTTTGAACGGCTGAATCGATTTTATTCAAACATAGCTAAGAATACTTTCGACAAAATCACCTTTCAAATAAAAAATAAATAAATCATATTCGGTTCATCCGTCATAGCGCCTAAACGGATGAACCGAAGACAGACTAATACACAGGTACACATATACACTAATACACAGGTACACAGATACACAGCAACACACGTGAAACTTATAACACCCCTCTTTTTCCAGCGGGGGTTAAAACTTATGAATTATTGGGCTCTTAATTCACATTTCAAACATCATTTAAAATTTATTCCAAGAGATGGCCTTTTTTACTTTTCTGAGGCACGCCACATTTTTTTTTTAAATTTATGTGTAACACATTTTGGTTTTTAAAAAAATACTGCAAAACAAATTGTATTTCAAGAAAATAATAGTCACGATTCGAGAAAACCCCAACTATGGCCGTGGAACGGAACCGAACGCGATCGAAGTACTTATAAAAATAATCATCTTAATCAGACAAAAACGCTAGTTACGTCCACTTCGGCACGGTTACTTTGTATGGAATGATGCATCTGTATGCTAGTATTATATTATCTATGGTTTAGCTTAGCTCTCATAGCTGAGGCTTCCAACTTGTATGAAGATCGCAAACTTTATAAAAAGATGAAAAAATATCGAAACTTTAGGCTTTTAAGCTGACTTAACCCGGATTTTTGAATGAAGAATTAGATGCTAAGAAGTTTTCAAGTTGTACCTGCCTGCCTGAAAACCAGTAAAATTTTGGTCGTTAAGTAGTGTTTGAAACGTGACAACTCTAAATACTCAAAACTGAAACCGGCCCTTAGCTTACCTCTTAGTCTGCAAACGCTTCAACAAATACAAAAGCTTATTTTACGAATGTTATGTTACAAATACTTTACCATCATCATTAATCAAAACAAAAAGTATCTGTTTCAACTCCAAATTCCATTTTTTAAACCCTTACTCAAACTCCTTTCGACATTTTAAATCCAAAATTAATTAAAAAGCGACGCATGTAAATATGTATGTACTGTATGCAAAACAAACAAAGCCAGAGTGAGTCATAATCCTGCAATTGTGAAAATCAATAACGTCCATCCCCCGCGCCGATCTGTACTCGCTTGTGTACCAAGATCTCGTTGTAAACGTAGCGTTAGCAAAAACATCATTTTGAACATGTTTTTTTTTTGAAAAGAAAAAATACTAAATTGGTCCTCGGTCGTTGAATATTTGAACTGGAAAATTCATTTTGGATGAGCGAGTGGCATTTTTTTAACCCTGTAAAATTTATTTAAATAAACAGAATTCTAAAATGAAATAGAAAAGGAGGTAAAATAAATAAAACCTTAAGGCACGTACGGGATCGATCATTGTGGCGACTCTTGGTGAAGACCTATGTTCAGCACTGGACGTCTTATAATGATAATGATGACTTAGGTGTCGCTGTCATTTGAAAGCTGTCCGGGGGCAATGCTGCCTGCATTGGCACTTTGAATGGCGATGAAATTTTTTTAGCCAAAGAACAATCCAGTCAGACTAGACGCCGCGCAAATTGCGATCGGACGTCACTAAAATTAATTTCTTCACTTAAGAAAGAAAAAGCAGTTGCTTAGTGACCGCAAGCTTTAAAACCTGAGAAAAAAACTGCTAAATAAACAGCCAACCCACGTTCATTACCAGCGTTATTTCCACAACTAAATAAACACTACTTCCCTATTGAATAAAACAGTAACATTCAAACGACCTGCCAAGCTCACTGCTCATGCTTACAGTACGCGTCCCCTTCATAATCCCAACGCTCTCCCCATCCCTCAGTTGTCAGCGAGTATTCCAACAAATGTCCCGGACAGGGGACCCGTTTTATGACGTAGCTATCACTTGTTACATGAAATGACGTCATTTAACCATTTCATATTAGCCCGAGGAGAAAAAGATCGGGAAATAAGCTGTAGGAAGATGGTGAGGTACCCACTTATTTTTATGTTATGATCTTCTGTAGATATGTTTTTATGAAACCGTTGTTTGAAAGCTGGTTGGTCAAGATTAAGGGTTAGATTTTATGTTACGTGCGATAAAATTCGATTTTGGGCATTACGACGCAATCTATGTTACTCCACTGCCCGAGAGGGGATTTTTTTTTACTCTATGTACCAGGCCCCTCAGAAAGTATTGCGAAAAAAAGTTTTTATATATGGGAGACTGGCCAGTTATAATGTTTTTCGAAAATATGATTATTTATAAGTAAAAATAAGTAAGTTCCAATTTCAAAATTTCCCTCCACATTTTTTGCGAGTTAATTCAAAGTATTGTGTCTCACTGAAATATGGATCTGCGCCGGGAACATTTTAGAGCTATGATTTTATACGATTTCAAGTGTCGCCTGAAACTGGATGAATCGTACGATAGACTTCAAATGGCATTCATGGATGAAGGCCCTTCCAAGGCAACCGTGTATCGTTGGTATAACGAATTCAAGCGCGGTCGACCAACTTTGGGGGATGACGAAAGAAGCGGTCGCCCTTTGACGGCTGTTACCGAAGAAAACGTGCTAGCAGTGAAAAATTTAATCCAAGACAATAGGCGAATTACATATCAGGAGATTCAACACATATTGAAGATTGGATCGGGAAGCGTTCACGAGATTCTACACAGCCATCTTCGCGTGAGGAGGATAGTATCACGCTGGGTGCCGCACAACCTCACCGATGCTCAGAAGCAGGCCCGGGTGGAATGGTGCCGTGATATGCTTAACAAATTTGAAGCAGGCTCGTCTCGGCGTGTTTACGACATCGTTACAGGTGATGAGTCCTGGATTTATCAATACGACCCAGAAACCAAGCGCCAGTCGACTGTTTGGGTGTTTCAAAATGAGCCAACGCCTACCAAAGTGAAGCGATCTAGAAGCGGGGGTAAGATTTTGATCGCTAGCTTTTTTAATTTGACTGGCCACTTGGTATCAATTCCCTTACGGGATCAAAGAAGCATTAATGCCGAATGGTATACTACCAAATGTTTGCCAGAAGTTTTCTCTGTTATAAGCAACAAGCGACCAAACACAGGGCTCCGCGGGCTACTGCTCCACCACGACAATGCACCTGCGCACACCGCACTCAAAACGAGGGACTTCCTGGACAGCACGCCAGTCAAACTCCTGGGTCACCCTCCTTACAGCCCTGATCTAGCACCGTGTGACTTCTTTTTATTCCCAAAAATAAAAAATCAGCTCAAAGGGATACAATTTTCGTCGCCGGAAGATGCGCTGGCTGCGTTCGAGCAGGCTGTAAACGAGGTGTCTGCGGCGGACTGGAAAAAGTGTTTTGAAAACTGGTTTAGGCGCATGAATCTTTGTATAGAGGCTGGTGGAAAGTACTTTGAAAAGATTTAATAAAAATATATGTACGTATAGAACAATTTTTTTTAGTTTCGCAAAACTTTCTGAGTGTCCCACGTATTAAAAATAGTTGGTCATGGTCTTGAGTCTTTAAAAACTTCCGGCCGTGTGCCCGTAATTACCGAAACAATGTAAAGCTATTGTCTCGTGTGGATCCTCATCTTAAACACACGAAAAGTTAAATCTTCGAGTACCTATTTAAACATGTACTTGTTCTATGAATCTTATATAACTTGTACTTTTTTTTCAAAAGATGCATATTATTACAAAGTACATTATTGATAGAATAATGCCAGTAAACATGAATTAATTTTGAATTATTTAAAACGATTATCAAACCAAGAATTAACCCTTCGTAAAATTAATACTCGAAATATTAATAGACAATAACCCATTTATTTACCCGAAGCAACAGTAAGTACATTCGGAGTCCGTAATGTGTCCGCCTGAGCCCGATATTAATTAATTTATAGAGTTCCTGGGACATTGAATTAAATCTTGTACAGTTTTATGGACGAGCGACCATTTTTGCATCGATTTATTATTTTAGATATAATATATGCATCCTACTAAATATTATAAATGCGGAAGTTTGGGTGGATGTTTGGTACTCATTCAGACCAAAAATTTGCCACAGAGGTAGATTATAACTATATAGTCTGGAAAGCACATAATAATATGGTAATATTTATCACGGTATAATTGTTCCCTCGGGATAATAAACCATACTAGTAATTAAAAAAATACTTTTTAGGGTTCCGTACCCAAAGGGTAAAAACGGGACCTTATTACTGAGACTCCGCGGTCCGTCTGTCTGTCTGTCGGTCTGTCTGTCTGTCACGAGGCTGTATCTCATGAACCGTGATAGCTAGACTGTTGAAATTTTCACAGATGATCTATTGCTGTTGCCGCTATAACAACAAATACTTAAAACAGAATAAAATAAATATTTAAGTGGGGTTCCCATACAACAAACGTGTTTTTTTTTTGCCGTTTTTTGTGATAATGGTACGGAACCCTACGTGCGCGAGTCCGACTCGCACTTGGCCGATTTTTTCTTTCTTTCCTTATTTCAAGTGTTGGGGAAAGATAAATTTAATTTTAAAACAGCTACGTAAGTATTTGTATGGTTGCTATTGATTGAAGTTTCTTTATAAATTGGGCATTTGGGGCTAGCCTTTTATATGGCTTCGGCTATCATATTGAATTTCAATCTATCATAGATTAAGTAGATAGGTATATCGGTGAAGACAGTGGTTTCCATTTCAAGCCGTTTTGTACCTAATACATGTCACTGTAGATGGTGATCGATTGATTTACGCAGCTGTCCTAATTTCGTCATAGTGACTACTACTGAAGGGATTATATGTTTTTTTTTTATTCTCTATAGCCTCGTGCTTGACCACTATCTCACCTGATGGTAAGTAAAGATTTGGTCGACGGTGAAACACGCTTGCCTAGAAATAACCTGTTCACTCTTGACTTAAAGAGCCCGAGATTGTAGCTATCGGGAAACACAGACTCCGGCAGGGAATGCCATTCCTTAGCTGTACGCATAATAAAAGTGTTCCGAAAACGTTTTGTGAGTATGGGTGGCACAAACACTTACATACATAAACTTACGCCTTTTTCGTATGGGGATAGGCAGACCCCTTTTGCTTTATTTTCGTTCATACATCTAGTCATAAGCGCACGCCGGTTATGAGAAGGCCCTGTACCTACTCATAACCAGCCTGCGGCCACCTGGCCTTCCTGAAGAACACTAACAATAAGGAGTATGCCGTTCTAAGGCGTGGGGTCCCGGCTTTTCCAGTCACGTCTGCCTTGTATACCTATATGCATATTCTTCCTAACTTTGGTCACTACATGTTCTACCACTTTTTACTTTACCAATTAATTTAGTTTATATTCATTACACCACAAATTATTACGCTAAACAAAGGAAAATAATTTTACAAGTTCCGTCAAAGCCTGAAGTCATTAATTCAGTTCATAAACAAAAAGACCTAACAAAAAACTAATATCGCTTTTACTATAAATTTTCCCCGAAAACAAAATCAACCCTAAATCCAAAAACAAACTTTATTAATCTTCAGACTCTAATGGCATCCAAAACAGTGACGAAGGTTCTGTCAAACAAAAGCTGCCAGTTCGCCAGGGTATTAATGAAACCTTTTTTGCTGACCGTAGTGACTTGCACATCGTATGCGCGTGGGGGAATCTATTGGCGGGAAAAAATACGGTCTTATTGGAAATCTGAGAGCTAGGATTTGTAAAGGAATTGCAATTTGTGCGTGATTGAATGAAATGGTTTGTAAGATAGATTGCTACGTTATTTGTATTTATAGCTAGACTAAGTATCTGAGTAAAACTTGGTTAAGATTTCTGAAAAACAGAATAATATATTGTCTGGAATTCGTAATCCTTGTTTCAAACAGCACCGTATGTAAAAAATAAAATATATATTCACCTTGTCTTCCGCTTCCTCCGCCCTGCCTTCGGCTTCCAGAACTCGCTGCTCGAGCTCTGAGAGCTGAAACAAAGAAAAACAATACGTTAGACACCTGTGTAAAGAAAAAGATTACAGTTCTGAAACGCAAAACGTAGCGCCATCTCTTGGCAAACAAAGGCAAACTCTTCCTGAAACAGCGCCCCGGGAGAGAGAGACACTATTCTGAAACGCTTTGGAATACTCGTTCCCTACGTAGGACCAGCACCACCCGTTAGATGGCGCTGTCGCAACAAAACTACTTTATTGAACCACGTGGTGTAGGTTGCGAAATATAAGTTCGTACAACCAGCTATTTATCAGGGAGGCTGTAGAAAAGGTATTATTGTTATGTAAGAGCGAGTATTCGTGCGGTTTCTGAGGCGGGGGGCGGAATCGGCTCGTGAAAGGGTGTATGTTACTTGCAAAATGTTATAGCAGTGATATATGTCCGTAAGACACGAATTAGATTGTATTTGAAAGGTTTATTTCGGTGTGACGACGGGCAATCCCTTTTATGTGTACTGGGATTCGGATATAAATTTTAGTATCGAATATCGAGAAAATTATAAATTTGGCTGGCCATCTGAAACATTAGTCTCTAAATTTATGAATATACCAGACATTGTTCACTCGTTGCATAATATTATAAGTTATCAAAAAAAACTCGTGGATCATTGGATTTTGTATGCGTGCATAAGTCCACCATCTACTTTTCAATCATGTGCCTGTATTTAACATTAGTGCACAGCGGAATACCTAACAGCCCCCGTTCCCTGGCGTTTCAAAACTATCATAGTTCGATTGTAAAAAAGGGACAGATATATACAAGTTATATTCATCTGTCCCTTACGCACAATCAAAATAACCTTGCTCTAAGAGGTTATGGTCACCAACCTGGCTACAACATTAAGCGTTGCCTTTGTATCTGACTACCTAGGAAGATTAGTCAGGATGTTATCTCTAATCCGACTAACATGCTCACCGAGTCACATGTGCCTTTATGCGAGTAAGTTGGCATAAAGCTATCGTTTACCTTACCTTAGTCACAGATAATATAATACTAGCATACAGAATTAAACGATAAAAACTATTTTATAAGGCCCTTTATAATTTTGTAATGGCCTATCTTCACTTTTTTTTATTAGTTTCTTACGTATTTTTAGTCAAGGCAAAATAATTAATAATTAGGGTAATGAAGGCATAATTATTTACGTAAGAGTTCTTTTTTCTAACTCATACAAAGGCAATACTAAGGCAGTGGTGTCTCATCCAATACAAAGAAACCTTTAAAAATTATTTATTGGGTACGGTTACCACCACGAAACTAACCAGTGACACTGTAGAACTCAATGATAATTCAATACCACACCATTTTTCTATGGACGTCCTCTATCGCTTTCAGCAAGATGTATCATGGAAGGACGTTACAGACTAAAATAAAGCAGTATATTCTGTCCCCTCTCAAATAGACTAGGCCTGTGTCCCAGCAGTGGGAACATAAATAGGCTGATGATGTGATGTGATGTTATATTCTGTCTGTAACGAGGTTACATTGGCTGCGTTCCTTTTATTAATTTTTGCTGGCTGGTTATAATTTAAAATGTCATTCGTATTTAGAATAATCTGATTGTCCACCGCCTGAAGCGCTTAGGCGCTTTATTTGATAATTATTTGAAAAATAGTAATCATTTAGGAATACATCCTATATCCAACGCAAATAACGCGTATTAATTAGTCGATAGCCCTTAGGGCTGTCACAATACTGTCGATATGAAGAATCAACTACCTAGACTACATATACCCAGTAGGTAGATAGATGCACTTCCAATTTCAAACATAAATACAATCAAAGCGAAATATCCTTTACTTCTCTATATAAACAAAAATTTAGTCCCAGCAGTAACGAAGGCGCAAATAAAAATGTGTGTGCACTGAGATTGCGAGCAACTCCACTGTCAAAGGAGTGCCTGCGAATATGCAATAAATCAAATTCGAACCGAACTTTTAGCTTTTCAAAGGAAATTCTGCGCTACCACCATTATTTTGTGTTTTCAAAATATTGTCGGGATAACTTCGCTTTAGAAATATTAATATTTTTGCAGAATATGATGGGATTTCGGGTGCTTTGTGATATTTTGGCAATTTTACTTTATAAAGACAGTTTTGGGTTTCTGTTTTGTGATTTGATGCAATTTTTAGTTTATAAGATAACTAGCGACTCGCCCCGGCTTTGCCCGGGAAAAATATAAACCAAAAACCTTGCTCGTCTATCCCTCTTTCTATTAGTGAACTCGTAAGAAAATCCGTTGAGTGTTGTAGAAGAAGTTAGCGGAGAAACAGAAATGACATCGGTGGATGAAGATAGAGACTTTATTTATACTATTTTCTGTTATACTACGCTTGAAAGAGTTAAAGACAAAGCCGTGAGTAACAAATGTATATCGCCATAGTACAAAATTTGGAGATGCGCTATTTCATGCAGGAATTTTAAAGGTGATATAGCGACGGTACTCTAAAACCGCAGAATGCACTTCAGGTTGTTAGCGAAGAGCAGGAAGTTTTGGGAAAGCTTGAATAGTTTAGAAATTAGTAAACAGGATAGAAAGTATAAACAATATTCTGCAGAGGGTAAGTATATTTGAAATGACGAGGCAACAGATTTGAACTCCCGGAGACGGTACAAATTATATCAATACACACCATCCTTTTCCATCAACTCAACGTTCATAAGCTTTATGACTCCTAACACAAGGCATAGCACGTGCCTCTGCCCGGGTCACATATCACCACTAAATCGACATAATAGTGTACCGCGCTTACCCACCACCACGCAACGATGACCTCTCAATGCCATACCTCATCAGTGATCTTGAAGATCCTGATAATTTGGCCAAGGAGTATTTATAGCTCAATAATATGACACATTTGGGTCAGAGTCTGACAAGTCCTCTTGAGGAGTAATGTCAATTTTATTGACGTATGCTCCGTATCTTCGCGTAACGTAGTGTTTATATGAGTTTTGACTTTTGGGCTTGTCTTGATATCTTGTTGAAATGTGTTTGTGAGTTTGTGAAGTTACGAGGGTGTTCCTAATTGATTTTGTTTGGGAGTCATAAATCATTTGTGTCTGTATAGCTGTTTGAAGTTATATATCAATTTTGGTACCTCTCTCTTCAATAAGACCGTTATCAACTTTATGATCTTTAATAATAATAATAATAAATCTTTATGCCGTTTATTTTTAAACAGTACAATTAGTTAACCAATAATACATTATTTTGAGGGCCTTAAGTGCTAGGAGTTAACAAATTCCCTGGATCACACACTAGGATTCCTTGTGTTGCGCGGTCCAGTCTCTTCCTGTGTAGGTAAGAAAAACATGTTCACTCGGTAGTATAACTAATTACACAGAGACTAAACTTAATTATAATGTAGATAATAAGAGGTTATTATTTAATATATGAATAGAGTTTAAGTTGCTTTTGTGTGAGTGTATGCGTGTGTGTATGAGTAGGTGCGGAGTGTGGAGTATATAGGTGGGTGATTGCATGCTTAAGTCTTACTATTATGTCCCAAATTTACGACTGTATGTGCAAAAGGTTTTCCGTTTGGTTGTAGTTTAGGGGATGCATCCATTTAAATATATTATTCTTAAAACGTCTGTAAGTTAAGGCGACTATAATTCTATTGTGAGAGTAGAATTTTGAATAGAGATAGGGCCCAAGAAATGCAAAAGATCTGCGATCTTTAATTAAGATGCTGCCTTTAACTTTACTGAGAGCAAGTCAGTCGAAAAAGGGTACAATATTTACGTAGACAACACCAAACAAGCCAAAGGGCCATCACAAACAAGAAACGTCTTCCAATTTCATATTTCACAAAATATGGGTTCGTATCAAGCAATTTCTTGCTCGAAGGCGTCTAAAAGGAAGTCTTGGCTGCAAACTTACGAGCTTTAACATCAAATGGCATGTTAAGGCGACCACTGATGCATCAAATCAAAGTGACGTTACGGTGGAAATCGAAGTTTGAGCGAGTCTTAAAGAGCTCTTAGGGGAATTAGATGTTTCTCTGTTTAGGTACGAGTTTGTGTATGTTTAAGACGTGTACAGTCTAGAAATTACAGACATCACTGATTTTGAAGAAAGTTGTTGTAATTTGCAATTTAGTTTTAGTGGCAAATACTTTTTATAAATTGGGATAAGACTTTATTTGTAAAACAAAGGTGTAAATATGTACATAGTTAAACACTAAACAAAAGAGAGGTACACTTAGGCGTCGAAGTACTCCTCCACATCATCGCTGTCATCCGGGCCCAGAAGACTGGCAGCATTGCCACGTTGAATGGAAATTCTGATTCTTTGCGCAAAGTACGAGCCAGGCCTCTGCCATGGTCATGCACAGTGTCGATCAGTCGGCGAGAGATATTAATATATAATATGTTATCATATCAATTGAGATTGTTTGAAAACTAACAGCCAATTTCTGAATTGAGGATTTGATATTGAGTGTTTGTTAAGCTCTAGCCTGAATACCTGTCAAACTTTGACGTTAAAGTAGGGTTTGACACGTACTTTTAGCTCCATAAATTCATTTTAGAAACCGGCCCTAATTGCATTTAGAGCTAAAGTTGTTTTAAAATCATATATTTCATCTTCTGTCTTGTTTACTTCATAACTCTTTCTGTTCTGTTGGACTGTTGGTACTTTACGTAATTTGTAAACCCGACCAAGTGATCTCTATTTTCTTACATTTCTAATCAGACTTATTTCTTCCATATCATCAACAGACATCATCAAAAGTCATCCGATTTGTATCACAACATCCTCGCTATTTCTCTCTTTCACCCTTGTACCAAACCCGACTGCTTCTAAAGCAAAACTGGAACCCGTACCAATTTTCTGCATCGCGTCACTTGCTAAAGATTTCAACTGTGAATTGTGAAATTTTCCGCCGGACTTGCAAACCTTTGATGCTGTGCTCCGGCTTGGAAGGAACGCTAAAGCGAACCGCACTTTGATAGTTTTGGCAGTGTGTTATGTGATTATGAACAGTTAAACGTGGTTTTAAATGCCTTTGAACTGTGTTGTTTGTTGGTTTGTGAGGCGGAGTTTGAAAATTAATTATTAATTTAGTTTTGGAGGAAGATTTTTGGTTGTGCCTCCCACTTAAGAGTATAGCTAACTAAGCATAGTATCTAGTGTCAACGACAGAAGCAAAACCTAGCTTTACAATAATACTCTTGTAAGGTCGGCTTTTTCAAATGTTTGATAACTTTCATCTGAGGTAACAACAATCAATCTGCCTAGCCTTTGCCCCACAATATTGGGGTCAGCTTCCAGTCTTACCGGATTTAGCTGAGTACCAGTCTATACCATCTATACCAATATTATAAAGAGGAAAGATTTTTTTGTTTGTTGGTACCCAATAGGCTCCGAAACTACTGGACCGATTTTAAAAATTCTTTCACCAATAGAAAGCCACATTATTCCTGAGTGACATAGGCTATTTTTTAATCCCGAAAACGGGTCCTATGGGGTGGCCCACGAGCGAAGCCGCGGGGAACAGCTAGTTTTTTATATGGAGCGCCTATCTGACCTCCATAACACAGTAACCGGGTAACACGATACCTCTTGGCAAGACTGGTGTCAGATCTTAAGTTTCTGACTATCCGTAACGACTATCAAAGATCTGCAAATGACAGCCGGGACCAACAGCTTAACGCGCTTTCCGAGGCACGGAGGAATCTCAGCATGTTGAAATGGTCACCCATCCAAGGACCGACCTCGTCAAGCGTTGCTTAACCTTGAAGATCGACCCGTGCGGCTGTTATTATTTAGCCACAAGCTCCTCTGTCTAATCTGTGGTAACAACATGAACAGACCAAAATAAAATCATCGACAAAGCTGACTTACTGTGGGTATCAATGTTTCTCAGCTTCGCATACTTATCAATTTCATGCATCCTAAAGATATATAAATTGTCGTTATTTGTCTCCAAAACACTGCATCAACAGGAGTACAGCCCGTCCCCAGCGTCAAAAATATGCCTCACCTTTTCCACTTTCCATCTTAAACGAATTTCCATTCATAATTTTTACCTCGTCGTACTTTGTGAATCGCCGACAAAACGCTGAAGAGTACCCTCGTACCCCACTTGCTTTTGAAAAACATATTTTTGTTATGATCCAACAAAATAAACTCAATCATGCAGCAGGAGGGTGACTTGTGCTCTTACCCTCCAGGAAATCAATTTCGTTAAATATTTATTTTATCTTTTTATAGACGGATATGATGGTATCATAGTATGACGTCATAAAAATCATATTTAAGTGAAAGTACAGATACAGTAGACAGGTGTCTTGCAGGTAAAAAGCAGCAGGCGTAGATAAAAAACTTTTATGTACAGAAAATAATTCAGGAAGTTCAACAGAATACAACTTCTTATTTTGAGGAATTTCTCATACCGCAATTCTGTCCTACTAATTATACTTGCAGTAATCGTCAATTTTGGGATTTTCACTCTTTTGCAAAAATTACATCTCATGGGGCCAATCTATACATAAAATTATTTTCATGTATTTTTTTAAAATTCTTGTTGTGTTTTTTTATTTAAAGAGAACGCAGGTCTTGCTCAAAAATACAGCTTTTGCTAAAAAGATCTGCAGCACTAGCATGTGCTAGAAGGTTGTGCAGTACTTGCTACGTTTATTGCAACTTCATTTGGCATAAAAGTTTTTGCAAGGAATACTAACTAAAGCCAAACGCTACGCTACTGCGTTTGAGTGTAGCGAGTATAATAAAGAGCTACTATTGCGCCCCTAAAACTAAACGCAGTACTCTACAGTAAATGATTCCATATTGATTGTAGAAATATAAAAACCACGTTTCTAGTACCTACCTAAAATTTGTTTTATGTCGTCTCTTAGCCACTTAAATATGTGATAGCTGAAGTAAAAGCTTACCAACACTTTTAACTAGTACCAGACATGCAAATAGGACATGAACACGTGGGAGTTGATTTTGCAGTAATAAACACAAATACTGCACAATGGTAGATAGATGGTAATGGTAGATGAAAATGCAGTACTGCGCATTTTGTCCATATGAGACAGTAAAGTAAAGGAAAAAAAAGACAATAGAAAGCTTGATTTTTCTTATTTTTAGGTACAATTCAAAAGCTATATAACATTGACTCGTTATTTAAACATAAAAAAAACCGCGTGTATCTCCAAACCGCCATTTTGCAAGTACTGCGTTTGCAATTAGGCAGAATTTAGATTAGTTACTTCTGCTTCTTTGTTTTATCATATTCTTCAAAGAAAGGCTTAATACAACTAAATGTATTTATTTGTGACACACGGGTAAATCTTATGGTACACGTGTTACTTACAAAAATATTGTTTCACTATAAAAAAATATAACGAATGAAGTGTTTTCATGGCTTATATTTTATATTTTTAAGAGCGACAATCAACAACAGAACTTTAAATTGATGGTCGTTATAAACTCCTAACAATGTATGTACTTTTCAATTTTCTCCAGGAAAACTTTGTCGACGTTACCGATAAAAACAAGAGCCGATTTTTCTTTCACACCCGACAGAATCGGACGAAGGAAAATGTGTACGATGCATATTTTTTACGAACTTCCTAGTAGGTACTACCATTTATCATCCAAGAAAGTACATGGATTCATACAAAATTGTATGTATTTACTTATGTTTCACAGATTAGTAAAACTAGCCTATTGTGTATCTCTAACTTTTATTTTTTATTTTTTTTGAAATGAGTATGTTTGATTTATTTACATAGATACAAGTATATACAGTGTATAAAATACTTAATTAACTAAGACTACAAACATAATACACTTAAAGCAAAAACTACTCACTAACTAAACCTAAAAATATACACTTAACTAAAATATGGCGTCGAAAAACTCCTCTCCATCGTTGACCACTGGTAATGTGCCCAAAAGACTGGCAGCATTGCCACGTTGTATGGCAATGCTTATTCTCTGACCAAAGTAAAAGCCAGCCCTTGGGTCACGCGAAGTGTCAACTAGGCGTTTAGCAAGATCCTTAAACAAAGCGTGAGCACTCGGACCCCTCGGACCAAGAGTTTCAACCCCAAACGGCTCGAAAATATAACTACCAATGAGGTTATTATATTTCCGCCGCTTGAGGTTCTCTGCAGCCGCAGCGGCAGCGCCAGCACAGCACGACGAGCTAGGAAGATGGGATGGCGCAAGAGTATCGACACAAGTAGCGTCCCACACTAAAGGCCTACCCATCTTCCATGGAAACAAAGACATCCCATCCGGTCTTTTGCCATCGTCGCGTGCCAGGCCATGGGGTTCCAATACGGCCGGAACGCCGACGGCGACGAGAGCACGTCGGATGATGTCGTTTAAGTTTCCGTGACGCGCTATGCGACCCGCACCTCGGCTGCATGAAAGACCGTGGTGACCGAGGCTGTTGACAACTTCGCCACAGTGACAACGATGAGGAGTACAACAGGGAGCGCCAAGACGTAGGGAAGCAGCGAGGCGGAAAGTAGTGTCGTCAAACAAGGTGCCTATGTTCGACGACGGAAGTGCGTGAAGCCAGAGGCCCGACTCCCACTCACCCACAGCCAGCAGGCGAGCGCGTTCGGCAGGAGAGGCAGAAGTGGCAATTTGGTGCTCCTGAACTGCTCTGCAGAGCGGCTCATCCCACCGTCTCTGGGATGATGGGTAGTCGGGGAGATTACAATTCGGGCAAGCGAGTCTCCAAGCATCAATAGCCTCGGTGAAGCACGGCACATCAAAATTAATCAGTATGGGTGCAAGGATATTCCTGATTAATTTCTCAGTACCGTGGACCGAGGATATAAATGCCGTTAAACCAATACTAGAATTTTTGAAATTTTATCTCTAACTAGTTTTATATATAACTAGTTTTTAAAGCTAGGACAACAACCAAGTTATCCTGGCCAAGTATGTTCCAAGTCAGGGTTTATACATGCTTGACCAACTTGGTAAAGATTAAACCTTAAATACAAATTTGATTAATGACAACGCACGGTGATTACTTGATAAACATGGTGGTAGCTCAGCGCATCATACGCCGTAGTTCACACTACCTACATACATAGCACTGCAAATGACAATATCCTGATGATACTGCAAAAAATGTGTAGTACAATGCCCCACCACGGATAAGACGTTGTTCAATTTATAGGATTAGCAAATCCAGCACAAACATCAACTGTTATAATTAATTGGTTTCATAAAACACCACACAATCGTATTTAAGTTCACTCAGTGTAAGCAACTTTCTCGTTAGCTACCTCTAATAATCTATACTTATAATTATAATATAATCTATACCAATATTATAAAGAAGAAATATTTTTTTGTTTGTTTGTACCGAATAGGCTCCGAAACTACTGGACCGATTTAAAAATTTCTTTCACCAATAGAAAGCTACACTATTCCTAAATGACATAGTCTATTTTTTTATCCCGAAAACGGGTCCTGTGGAGTGGTCGACGGGAGCGAAGCAGCGGGGAACAGCTAGTAATAATATAAAGAGGAAAGCTCTTTTTTTCGTCTGTTTTTACCGAATAAAAGCTCACACTACGGGACCAGTTTTAAGCAATTTTTCACCTATAGAAAGCTTAATTATAAGGCTTTAATTTATTAAAAAAATATTAATAGATACCCTTAAGAAAATAATGTAACCCAAAGAATCAAAATGTTGCGTATAAAATTCATTCTTTGGCGTGCGCTTAGAAAACTATTGATGATACATAAAAGTTATGTACTACATGATTAAAGTACTCATTATTACCTACAAAAAAGTCCACCAGGGAATATACCTAATATATATATTGCGTTCTAAAATTTAATTAGATCGCCGCCGGTAGAAACAAAAGTTACGTTCATATCGTAGTATTCATTCTTATTCAAATATATAGTTTAACAAATTGGTAGGTAGGTAGGTAGGTAGGGTAGAGTTGGTAGGTATGTAGAGTAGGGTAGGGGAACGTAAAGCCTTTTCGCCAAATGTTCTTGGGTAACTTTACTTAATAACAATATTACTATTATCAGTATAAACTGCAAACCAAAGGTTATCATTGTATGACTAGAAGTATGAACCGGAGTGAAGCAAAAGACGCAAGACGCAAGTAAGGATCGTAGCAGGTGGCGTTCTGTAGTTTCTGCCTACCCCCATGGGCAAAAGGCGTCAGTTTATGTATTTATGTATGTAAAATGAAAGTATCTCTAAAAGCAGTCATCCTTATCTTCTCCCGTACCAAACAGTATGCAGGAAAACTTAAGTATCTATCGTGACTCGTAGGAGGAGAGGCCCTTTTAATTCACATAATAAACAAGGTAAAGTAAGTCGATAAAATACTAGTTTCACAAGTAGTATAGATAAGCTGCTAAATCTATAGAGCTAACCCGCAATAAACAGATAAGACTTACGATAATAACTTGTAAAAATAAACTGAAAAGTATCCAGTGAGATAACTCTCCAGTCACTTTTCTTACTTTGGCAAGAAGTGCCACCTGCGTTCGAGTTCCTAAGCTATTAGTTTTTCTTTAATAATTTATAAGAAAAAAACTGGAGCTACTATTTTATAAGATACTAGTTGTCCCTCGCGATTTCTCTCCCGTCAACTAGCTACCTATCTACCCTATCCCACCTACCTATCCACCCACGCCATTTCAGAGTAGACCAATATAAAATGTTACAGAACCGATGCAATTTATTGCAGCTCTAAATTAAATTGAATTGTTTAAATACAATAGTTTCCCCATAAACATGTATGTAGGTAAGGTAACTTCTTAAGAAAAATAACTTCAATTTCGGAAGTCGGTGTTCTTGTTTTCGTTTCTTCGTTTTTTGACACCGACTTCCGAAATTGAAGTTATTTTTCACTTTGTAGTGTTTTTATTTGGTAGTCGGTTGTATTTTTTGTAAAAAGTTGTTTTTTTATTTTTCTCTTTTAAGTTGTGGTACATAATGGACCAGTTGCATATGCTTGGTACCAGTAATGCCCAAAGTGAAGCCAGAAATAATTAATCCAATAACATAAAACTTAAACAAAACCGGTGGAATAAGAGTATACCAAGGTGAACTGTTTACACCTGCGTACCACTTTAGAGCGTACTAGTGTGATGTTATGTTATGAAATGGTGTAAACAATAAACAGAAATGCGATTGCAGCTATCCCGAGTGATTTGCATTTATTGAAGAGTTCTGATGTATATCTCCGAAGTTCTTCTTCAGATCTTGCTGGAAATGGGACCACACGACAAGCACCAGCTTTCAAATAAAAAAAGAATCATCAAAATCGGTTCACCTAGAAACAAGTTCTGAGGTAACTCAAATTAAAAAAAAATACAATCGAATTGATAACCTCCTTTTTGGTAAGTCGGTTAAAAATATAGATTTAATAAGTACATTTTACAATAACTGTGTGAAACGTCAGTCTGTGTGTTTATAATTCAAATGAACCCTTACGTCTAAACTAGGCCGGGGCTGTATCTTAGACGACAGGAATTAGTAGATACTTAAACATCATAATCGTGATTGTTTAAAACAATGTAATTTGGAATAAAATTATCATTCAGGGTCGTAATCATAAGGGACTACGTGCCAAGATCACCCAACCAATTGTAACCAATAAGATATCCACAAAACTAACCCATAGTGGCAAGACATAACGTGCCATTAAGCCCCCATTACTGTCAATACCATCATCCTGGCTGACCATTTGTCACCGGCGGTAGCCACGCCTCTGCCATGTCCGCACTTTCTGGATTCGACCGGATTAAACCGCTTTCAGGCGGATTTTGTGAGAAGTTTTTTGAATAATCTGGTGGAGGAAATGTGGATGGAATTGTGATGTTTTTTTTTGCTTTTGTGAGTACTGACGTAAGATGGGTAGTTTTTCTGACTTAGACATGTTTAAAAAAATACTATCGACTTCCAAATAAAAACACTACATAGTGAAAAATAAATTTTGGAAGTCGGTGTCTTAGGTAGGTACAATCTTTTTTCGTTATGGTCAACGACTTGCAAAAAGATATTTATTTTTCACTTTGTAGTGTTTTTATTTGGAAGTCAAAGTAAAAGATTTTAATTTTTCAGTTTTTGAGTTCTTTAGTAAGGTACCTATAATGCCAGAATAGATTACCCGACTACGATGAAATTTAAACATAACCGGTGAAATAAGAGTGTACCAAGGTGAACTGTATACATCTGCGTACCCCTTTAGAGCGTACTGGCGTGATGTTATATTATGAAATGGTATAAACAATAAACAGACATGCGATTGCAGCAATCCCGAGAGTTCTGCCGTCATTTATTAAAGAGTTCTGTTGTATACCTCTGAATTTCTTCACCAAATTAAAATGGGACCAATTTGGGAACATACTCTATCAAACAAAAAAAGGAATTTTCAAAATCGGTTCAATTGACGGAGATATCGGTGAACATGCATTAAAAAAAAAAGTCGAACATAGAACCTCCTCCTTTTTTGTCAGTCGGTTAAAATAGATACGATTATGTAGTGAATTATTAGCGTTAGGGTGACGGGTGTTTATTATTATTAGTAAGAGTATTAAGTATCTAAGAGTAGCTAAAGACTCCCCCATTATTTTCTCAAGACTTCTAGAATATCAAATTAAACCATCACCGAAAAGAAATTGCTATAAATAAAATTCGAATAAGAACATCTAATAATAGCCCTAAATAAAACAACCTGTATATATTACCATCCCAAAAAGAAAACAGCATGTCTTCGTCGAAAATATAAACGAGATTACCTCAAAAACAACTTAATATCGTCTTCAAACTTCATGATAAAAATTACGTTATGCCAAAAATGTTTAGATGACGCGGGTGGGACAGGACTCTTTGACCCACTTCTCAACTAATTCATTTTGTTAGAAGGTAAACCTTTTTTGAAAAATACGGTGTTACCACTGTATTTATTTTTGTAATTGTGACGTTTTGTGTTTGGAAAAAAAAAATGTTTTAACTTTATGCTACTGGTTTTTTTTTTTATATATGTTCAGTGAGGCGTAAGTTAGTGGTAAGTAACAATCTGACTTTGAACAGGCCTAGCGTAGTACAGTTTCAATACAGTAAGAAGACAGCTTGTTTTTTAAGCGGTACATACATAATAATATTCTGTTATGTGTAGAAAAAAAAAAGTGAAAAAAACGTTTTTCAAAATTGACTTTTTTTTTTTTTGATGTAAGAGCAAAGATGGCGGTTACTCAAAGAGTTATCAAAACATTGATTGAGATAATCAAATACATTTCATTATTTTATCTTGTGGTATTTATTCAAGATCTACTTACGTTTCATAACACTCCACAATCCATCTTCACATCTTTTGATATCGCATCAATTTGTGTAACTCATTTTTATATATATTCTTTGTATTATTACATCTGGAAAGCATATTTAGTTATTTCTGACTGTTTTAAATATCTAAACTTAAATTATATTCGTAATTTATAATTCTTCTTGTAATATTTTTCTACTTTGACGTTTTATCTAACATGACATATGTCTATTTTATTTTCTTAAAGCCATAGACATACCATAGGTACCATGGACTATAATACCTAGACCTTTCCTTAAGCTAGTTGTACATTATTGTAAGGTCAGAGCAGACTGACCCGCCTTTGTAAAGCCGTTTTTATTTCTTTGGTCTTTTTGAGATTTGAATTTGAAATTTAGAAGAAATGGAGATCGAATGAAAAACGGGCTTCATATTTTTTAGTCTTGGAACGGGTCTGAACGCGGACAGTGGTGGATACTGTGTACTAGAATACGAAGTGTATTTTTCTACTCTTGAACTCTTAAAAACGGTGAATTATCCGCTTATGTAAAAACTATTATTGTTTGAAGTGCACCAGTTAATATATATATATTTTGTGTGGTTCCCGAGAGCATTATTTCCTGAGACTTACCCTCAACGGCCATCTCGTGACATCAAAGGCCTCGCTGTTTGGCGTATTGAGCCATAGCCGGCCTCCACACACCTCGGAGCCTACGTATTTACCCGTTTGCCTGATTATCCGTCCTGCTATCTACTCTACTGCCTACCTGACTGATTTCCTGGCTTGACCACCTACCCGTGGTGTCTGCTGACCTGCCTACCTGCCCGATTGCCTGCAAGTCCGTCGTGGTGCCTGCTCACCAGCCTACCTCGGGCATTCCACGACTTCCTGCCCGACCTACGGTTAGCTGCCCACGACGTCTGAAGCCGGCCTAAAGTTTATACTGCTATATCCTTTTATTTTATTTTTTTTATCTTTTTAACTTAATTTTTATTAACGTGGCTTACGTATAGCTCTCCGGCGCTATACGTAACGCTACAATCTGCCTAGTAATAGCTCTCGTTTTCCTCAGAAACGAGCAAATTCTGTGGGATTTCAACCAGCTGAAAGATTTTTCTTTCATTTCGCCCCTTGTAAATATTCAACAGTCCACTTTGATGTTACTACAAAATATACATGGCAGTAGATTTATAAACCGTTGATGGAACTAGGACTAGGCGTGCAAAAAAACATCCGACGATCGCCACTGACAAATGAGCAGCGTTATACACAAAAAACAAAGAACGAACGATTATTTAAACACAGCTTTAGGGCAAACACGGCTGGGGCAAGATACGTCTCAGTGAATAAATTGTCGTGGTCCTAGCCGCGAACGGGGAAAAAACCTCGCAGAAAAAAATTGCACCATATGAGCCCGGCACAGAAATGGCATTCAAAAATGTCGGGACACATAACGTATGCGATTGTCTGGTGTTTGCGCAACGACTGGTTAAAAACCCATTTGTGTCTAGATTAAAAAACGGAATTTTAAAACTCCGGGATGGATTGTGTTCGGAGGCCTTTTTGTGGACTTTTTTGGGTGGAGAAGCTTTATTCAGTTAGGGTAGGCAGGGCATCAGTGGTTACAGCAAATAACATATTGAACAAAAACCGCTTGATTCGTTTTTTTAAACGAATTTGGTAGTTAAAGTTATGGTCTGCCAGTTGCAACACATAAAATTTTAAGTAGGAAAAAACAAATATCGACTTGGTATATAAAATTGAGCTTCGTAACCACTAGTAAAATGACGTCATTTTCTTTATCCGTAGAGATTCAAACACTGGATTGTCGTACACCCACAGACCAGTGTTGATGACGACATTGTTCATAATGACGTAGGCAGAGCTAGCCTTACGTTATATTTCAGAGTTATTTCTGTTCTAGACTGTAAATAGAAATATTTAGGTATCTCACTCAATCACTAACTAAAGCGAATTCATCCGTCCGTCATCCGTCCATTGCCTAAGAAAAGTAAGCACTAAGAAAGCATATGGAAAAATTCATACCCTAAAGGAGTGAAAGTTTGTCAATTTGGTCGTTGTGAAATTCCATCTGGCACTCACTTTTTCACAGTTTCTCATAAATAAAGCCTTTGATTTTTATTTCGAAATTGTTTTTTAAGACAACCAAGCTTTTAACTCGAACATAACACTCAATATACTTGGAAGAGATAAGCTTGTTCATAGCTACACCAAAGGCTAGGGCAGATTCCTCGCTCCACTGAATTTCCGTGTTAAATTTTGGTATTTGCACAGGAGCATCACTAAATAGGAACATATAGAAGTTTCATTTCGAACTACTTTAGACGGGCGGGCGTTTTGAGGGACTGGTTTTTAATCATGACGTCCAAGAACTGCTGGCTTTCGGCTTAATTTGTACAAAATAACTTTTGATTTTTGATACAGGAAACATGGTCATGGAATAAGCGACCACTACAAGATGGAAAGATGATCAAGTGTATGTCATGGGAATCCACTAGATGCGATACGTAAAGGATCAACGGATATATTATGCGTTCACCCAAATATTGTCAGCAAGATTGTCAGTGTTAGAGACAGCATGTGCGTCTACATTGCAGAATCTAAATTAATATTCTATAGAGGGAAATTAATTCTATAGAGGGTAATCTCAGAAATCACTAGATCTAATTGAAAAAATCTTACATCATATGAACATTAATCAAAATAGTTATTTACTATAAACTATTATTTACCAAGAAAATCCGGGGCCAGCCACCAGTACCGTATAACTTGGAGATGATCACGATCCTCAGCAGTGAGGGAAAAACGAAGAGAAGAGACTAGTTATCCTGACCGAACCTTTTGTTTTCTCTGCCTTCTGTCTACTACACTCCACCCTCCTGTTATTTAAGCGCGCATTGTTGTTGCAGATTAAAATAAGTGCAAAACGTATCCCCGCCGCACTAAACTTAACGTTTTTTCCCAGTCCGCCTAATTGTGGTTTAATATGCGTTCCTGTATTTTTTTCTTGCAGTGTTCGTGTTTGCTGAAGTGGGTATGAATGTTTTAGGTAAGTGCTTGGGTATATTTTATGACCGTTGTAGAAAAGTGTGAAAGACGAAAATTATCCCGAAGGAACATATTCCTGGGATAAAAAGTATCCTATGTGCTATTCCTGACAATAATCTATTACTGTGCAAAATTTCATCAAGATCCGTTCAGCCGCTTGAGCGTGAAGAAGTAATAAACATACAAACACACACACACTCACAAACTTTCGCCTTTATGATATTAGTAAGATATATTAGTGTGAAGTGTGATTATAGGATTACTAGCCTCTGCCTGCAGTTTCGCCCGCGTGAAAGTCGAAAATAAAGTAGCCTATGTCCTTCCTAGGGTCGCAAACTATCTCCATACCAAATTTCATCCAAATCGGTTCAGCGGTTTAAGCGTGAAAAGGTAACAAACAAACAAACTCACATTCACATTTATAATATTAGTAAGGATATAAGTAAGAAGACAACTTTATTACCTTTCCTGTTATAAACCCGTTCTAAAACTTACCCTCATAATCGAAGTCATTTTATCTAACTCGACTCCACCTCGAATCATCAAATTGACTATTAGAGTTTGTTATTTATTAATATTAATAGAGGGTTTTTTTCCCTTTGTTATGGTGACTGAGACGAGTGAAACTCCTTCAAACTTTCTTGGAATATTGGCGTTAACATCAAATCAGTACCAATTTTCTTATAAATTATAACCTCATATCTGAATCAGGACTTCCTGAAATTGCATCCCTAAGGTGTCTAGACTGTCAAATTTTCTGGCGATGGAACGGTCACCCTTCCATGAATTGATCACAATAAGTGCCGATTTTAAACGATTTTATTTAACTTGCAGTGTATTGTAGTATGTATGTTTGGGTCAAATCTAGCAACTGAATTTTAAAGCAGTTATCCTACACCGATTAAGATAAAAATTTTCATACACGTTTAGTTTGGATGACAATGCATGGTTAGCTAAGTGACGTCATTCTAAATCCAATATGGCGGACGGCCCAAGACGGCGCACTAGTTATTTTTTGGTTTACTGCCATGATATTTGTATCAAATGAAAGGGTTTGCTGAGAAGAATATGAAACAAGATTATTAAAAAAAAAAAGAATATTTTTTCTTGTACGATGCAATTTTACTAAAACTTTTGCATTAATGAAAACTAAAAAGCTTTCTAATAGAATCAAAGGGGTAATCAAAACAATTTCACATAGAAAAGCCCACAATCCAATTCTCTAAAGCTGCACGTCATATAGTTTGATATTCTCCTTCATAACAGTATTAAAATGAAGCTGTTCTGACATTAACAGTTCTACGAAATCTCGTAGACGCTCTACGATGTCTACGGCGTAGCAAGATTTGATGATTCGTAGCACGAGATTTAGTTAAAACCGAAGTATTATACCGGATTAGTTCTCGCTCTAATAATGTTTTGTCTAGATGGAATAGTTTCAGGCTTATTCAGCGCTTAGTTTTACTATTGAAATATATGAAACCACTTAAAACTAGGGTTTAATCTAACTGCAGCTCAGCTGAAAGCTCAGGACGACTTTTTGCATCGATTTAGTAGGGCATTTCGTTAACATGCCAATGCAACGCTACTTTTGGCCGTTTGTCCCATTTTCAACGCGAAATTGCAAAGATGCAAACACACGCAACCGTATTGAAACTACTAACGCGCTACTGCATTGATGCAAACCGTCAACAGGCTTTTTTATATTTTTTAGACTCGTGATTGACCACTATCTCACCTGTTGGTAAGCGATGATGTGGTCGACGGTGAAACACGCTTGCCTAGTAATAACCTATTCACTTAAGACTCCTAGATTGTAGCTGTAGGGAAACACAGACTCCGGCAGGGAATTCCACTCCTTAGCTGTACGCATAATAAAAGTGTTTCCATCACCTACGTTTTGTGCGAATGGGTGGGATGTCCACCATGTACCGATGGCGCATCGCCGTACGTCTTGTACTCCGATGATGAAACGAGCTAGGTGAAATTAGATCGTGCAATTCCATCGCTCATTTCCCGAAATGCAACCAAAAAAACCGACAAGCTGGCTTTTACAGGAAGTCACCACAGGGTTCGACTGTATCGATGCTGCATAGTATCTGTATCCATGCTGTATCGCGATAGTACACAGTACAGTAAATTTTGTATGCAGTAACGTTGGCGAAGGTTTAAGACCAGCGATAGTATCGCGATTGTATAGCGATATTTTTAGGATTGTATCGCTGTTGAATTGCCGCAAAAATAGCCGTGGATAACCGCCCCAAATTTCATACTGAAAAGTGTAAACGGAAAGAGAACCTTGCACCATTGTAAGATATTGCAAATGCCATGACGCAAGCGACATTCTTGGTCCTCATATATTCCGATTCTTATTTCACCAATTTCCAGTACTCTACAATTTACTCTGTTCTGACAGAATTTACTTGAAACTGCTATACAACAGCAAAAAATGCATTCTACTTTCTTTAAAAATATTTTCTCTAAAGATCCAAGGAATCTAGATTAACAGTTCGATCCACGTTGTTAAGTCATAAGCGATAGCGGGTTACATTGGGTGAATTTTTGTTTAAAAAGATTCGTTTTTTTTTTCGATTTTCCTGCCTTCCTACCTTATATCCAAACGGATATTACGAAGAAATATTGTGGATGATTGTTTAAATGGTTTTAAAAGCTTTTTACAAATCGGTTCAATACTGAACCGACGACGACGAAATTCATTTTACTGGTAGAAAGTTACATCGCAGGGTTCCGTAGTTAATTTTGTATCCTGAAAAATCAGCACAGAAGTAACGCCACGGTTACAAGTTCAATAAGAACAGGCTTTTATATCAGACATTGCATTGTCACGAGAAATACCAATTATCTGCTACCACTAACTTAAGTATATTCGTGTATTTAGTTTATTTTTTTGCTTGCCTTGTTAGCTTTGTATTTGAATAATCCTACCTTGTCGTGATTTAGTTTTAATATTGCACGTACTACTATTTGTCATCACCCAAAGGTTGACTGGTAGAAAATGCATAATGCATTATGTCCGCCTCTGTACGTTTGTGTACATGAAGTATTAAATACTTAATATATAAACAAACGTGTGTGCAAAAGCGCTCAATTGAACACCGGGCAGTTGGTTCAATTTAACTTGCAAGCTTTGATTACATACACGCAGCCACAGAAGCAGTTGAAATTAAATAAAAGCAAGTAAAAACAACCACTCCGCCTAACACTTGCACCAAACACGCACAAAGTACAGCGAGCTAGCGTCAAAACTACTGGCTCGTTCACTTGCTTAACTTCAAGCGTCATTACGCAGACGTACATCCTCGGAATGAGACGCCCGTGCCACTGGGATGTAGCGGAAATTGGACTAGAAGGTACACTCGACGTGAAAATAAATGAAAATCAATGGCACTATACGAGAATTGCCGATAACTAACCAGACCTTTTCTCTATGAGAGGTATGAATACATAACGTCTTATCGAATCCAGTGCCATTTGGTTAATGTCACATTTTTTCATATTTCTTGGTTCTGCGACGTACCTGTTTCTTTGATGTATCAGATGTTTTGTGCGTGAAAAGCTTATGCCGTTGTAAAATTACAGACTGGCTTATATTTTCCTAATCAGAAGGTAGGCTGTCTAAGCAATAAATGTTTTCTTCAAAAGAAATGCTTTTGATTAATAGGGTAGTTGACAAAAAAAAACATCTATTAGTCCGTCATTTAGATAACCTAAAAATATTGGACACGACGATACACTGCATTGAAATATCGTGTGACGTCACGGTATGCTTCACTTTATACTGACAAAGTGACGTCACAAGCCCCCACTCCTGAACTTTGATGCGCTTTATCTTCGTCAATTTTTATTATTTGATAAAGCAAAAACAACGGGTTCAATATTATTTGATAATCTCACTGACGGACTAAATAGAATTAACAGTTTATAATTCACTAGTTGGCAAATTAGACATAAACAAGACGAAAATTAATTACCTACTATTGAACCCAGTATTGCTAAAGTAAACTCTCAATAAAAATAGGTAGAGGGACTTCCACATCTATGAACACAAGGCTGTAAACCTTCTCACCCTTTCCACCGACTGCACATAGTACGTTTAAATCGTTTAACTTTCAAGATAAAGCGACACTTATCAGTATTTCTTGAGAATTGCCGCACTACGCCCATGGGGCCGCAATATATGGCAACGGTGGTTACAAGAAGAATTTTAAAGCCCCCTGCACAAAATTATCGTTCTTGTTTCGCTTTTAGACGTAATTATGGTTTGTTCCGGCTCGTATGTTGTGTAATCCCCTTTACTTTTAAACAGTTTTATGGCCAGTTTCAACATGTCTTACGGTTAGTAGGTAGATAATTAAATGTTTCAAGTAGGACTGACGTCACCAATAACAATTAATGAGTTTCTTCTAAGATAGTTATACTTTGTAATTCTCTTACCAAACTTCTATATTAATCGTGTAATGGTGGCCCAGTGGCTAAGACCTCGCCTCTCGTGCTTGAAGGTGTGGATTTGAATCCGGGCAAGTACCAATGTGACTTTTTCAATTCATATGTATTTTCTAAGTTTATCTTAGATCTGACACCAGTCTAGCCAAGGGGTACCGTGTTACCCATTTACTGGGTTGTGGAGGTCAGATAGGCAGTCGCTCCATGTCAAACACTGGTACTCAGCTGAATCCGGTTAGACTGGAAGCTGACCCCAACATAGTTGGGAAAAGGCTAGGCAGATGATGATCTTGGACATCGCTGACAACGGTGAAGGAAAACATCGTGAGGAAATCTGGACTTTATAGTGAGTTTATTATATGATTGTGCTCCATTGGTGTTATTGCTGCAAGGCGTTCCAGTGCGAGTATAAAAACATTTAAGAAACAATAAAAAAAAAAAATAACATATTAGTCATTGTCTCCTTCCTAGACATCAACACCATCATATCAGCCGAAAGACGTCCACTGCTGGACATAGGCCTCACCCAAGCGTCGCCACTTTGACCGGTCCTGTGTGTCTAGCAACCAGCGGATCCCCGCAACCTTCACCTGGTCATCGGTCAACCTGGTGGGAGGTGCCAACGCAACGTCTTCCGATTCGCAGTCGCTACTCCAGAGCCTAGACATATTCAGCCTTATTTATAAAAACTTTTTAACCATGGTTAAATTATAAAAAGTTAATTTGATTTAGAATCTGATAACAGTATTTAAACAAAACACATGGTTAAAAAGTATTTTATAGTAACAAGAGCCCTCACAATTCACATAGTCCATCCATCGTTTATAACATTGCTAGTTCTAAACACGAATAAAAAGTACTTAACTTTTTAACCCCTCATAACTGCAAATCCACTTTTCTAAAATGCCTAATCAATCATCAACTCAAGTCCCAACAAACGGTGGATGATGAACGATCTGTCCACCATTTTAATTGTTAAAAAAAAATGCGACGAATAGAGAAGTTCTGCTGAAAATTGGAGGCGGTCGCCATGATAGATGGATGGCTGGTCGTCATCCAGTTGATTGGCGGTCGGCTATTGGAACTTTTTTTTTTAGGAATATGGTCAGCACGATGAAATGCAGTTTGAAATGTTGGAGCGAATTGTATGTGAGTTAGAATCACAGGCTGCGCTGGTTTTAATTGGAAATATGTTTTCAAGAATAAGTGGGTTTAGGGCGACTTTATTGTACACAATGTGTAAGGCTAAGGCTAAGTGAAAGTCGGACTCGCGCACGAAGCGTTCCGTACCATTATCGCAAAAAATGGCAAAAAAATCACGTTTGTTGTATGGGGCCCCACTTAAATATTTATTTTATTTTGTTTTTAGTATTTGTTGTTATAGCGGCAACATAAATACATCATCTGTGAATATTTCAACTGTCTAGCTATCACGGTTCATTAGATACAGTCTGGTGACAAACAGACAGACGGACCGCGGAGTCTTAGTAATAGTGCCCCGTTTTTACCCTTTGGGTACGAAAAAAAATAAATAAAAACAAATCGATACCTAAGTGCAGATTTAAAAAGGCAAAGACTTACTCCAAGAATTAGCGATTGTCCTGATGGAGCTGATGTCTCGAAGAGATGCTATTTGTATCACATCGATAATCAATTTCGACTAAGCGAAATTGTTATTAAGTTCATTTGGATGCCATGGATGCAATTCAACCGATTTGCATTTATAATTTTCTTTTCCGCTATTTAGGTACATTTTGTCGCGCCATCAGAAATAACCCTTATGCTTCGAACAACCTAGGAATCAAGCAGATTGACTTAATGGCTAGGATAGGATAGGATATATATATAGATTAGGATAAGGGGTTCATTCTTTTCCGCCCTTAGAATCACATTTGGTCCGTTGTGCGTGCAGGCCTCCTCTCTGTGAGAGAGAATGGGCCGTAATCCACCACGCGGGCCCAGTGCGGGTTGGTGGATGTCACATGCCAGTTTCCTCACAATGTTTTCCTTCACCACTTAAGAGTAGTGGTCGACTGTGATTCGCAGCCGTTACCACTAAACCACAACTGCTCTCCACTAAATGGCTAAAGGGATTAAAAAAAAATACAAATGCCTAATCTTTCGTTGCATACCATGACTGATTAATGGCAAACTGTTTTGTTAAAATATTAAATTCATTACTCATGCATCTAAAAATGTTCCATTATACAATAAAATAAACTAAAAATAGCAATATGACTGCATTCGTACTCCGAATGCAGATAGCCGTGTAGGCAAGCGAAGGAGGTTTCTTTTTTCCCGACATTAACGGGAACGGGCGGGAAGTGCGAGCAATAATGTGCAATACTTTTAGTATTGCCCGTGTAGCAATATTAGATGTGATGCAGAACGATAGCGTAATGTGCAGGAACATAGGAAGATTACCTAAGCTGGTAGTAATGCTGGTAAGTAGGTGCGAATCATAGACATAAATCTAACTAGATAACGCAAGTCCCTCCATCTGTACGAAAACCAAGCGTGCATATTTTTCACACACAATTTAAAAACAACAGCTCAATATGGCATAAAAAGGCATTTTTCTAGATTTCGGTGGATTTTCGGTGCCTATAATGCTAAATGAAAAGCTCAAATTACAATCATTGATCGTAATAAATTTTACTCCGTTTATTGACACGTCATTATATTTATTCATACAATTATAATCGCTTCATCTAGTTAGATTTATATCTATGGTGCGAATAGTTAGTGCTGTAAATGTATTCAATCAGGTTCTAAATAGATATGAGAAGTGATGATTCAACATTCTCAATGTTCTTACCAATGAGAATATTGATTATCCGTTGCCAAAAACCACGACTACAAAAAAATATTTCAACAAAAACGTAGCGCGATCATTTTTTCGTTGAAAAATATTTCGTGACTAATATTATTAGACTGAAAAAAATGATCATCATTTTAAACAGCTCATAACAAATTCCCACCCATCTTCCCGAAAACCGTAATTCAAAAAAAGGCAATTTATAATATCGAGAAAAACCGGAAACAATCAGCTTTTCGAACGGAACGATCAACAAATTCGTTTAATCAACTCTCGAAAACCGTCAAAGCGATCGACTTTAGTATTTTCGTCAAAAATCAGTTGTGCCGGATGAATCTCGAAAGGGTCCCGTAATAAATGGTTACGGAGCTAAATTCGCTCAAACCCGCTCTGAAAGCTGCAACGGGTTCCGCGGAATAATTTATTAAAAGCCCGTAGCTGCTTTTGTTGAACGCCGCCCAGATAGGGTTGCTACTTTAGAGATACGAGCGTTTTCGACGTGTGTGTCGTGTTTGTTGTACTTTGGAAATAGAACGAATTTTTTGGATTTTTTATAACTATCTCTTTTATTTATAGTTTAACTATGCCTTTGAAAAACAGGAAGGAAGTAAAATACTTTTTTTTTCAAATAATTTTCGAAAATAATATTTTGTGTTTCTTTTAAAAAATGCATCCATCGGCAAAATCTTTCTATTTGCCTCAGACATACTTAATGTCGAGGTGGCCTAGTAAACAAGACTTCGCCTCTCATGCTTGAGATCGGGGGCTCAAATCCAGGCGTACTTGCCCGGATTTGAATTGTGTCTTTTCAATGTAACTTTTACATTTTATAATAATTATGTACTTTTTAAATTAGGAAATCATCGTGAGAAAACCTGGACTTATAATAAGGTGATTTATATGAAATTTTCTGGTCCACCATCAACTACAATAGGCACACTTTGAGCATAAACCAAATTTATAAGCTGTCAACCCTGCACGGCCACGTCACGGAGCATCAATCATGCAAAGATGGCGTCGGTCCCGGCGGCGACACACACAGCACCCGCCGTCACAATACCCCCGTAATCACCCTTTATCATTATCAAACGGCCTGCTTAAGTAGTTTTGTGCTATTTCGTGGGTAATTTGCAGTTAAATGCATCTTGTAGACGTAATTACTTACTAGCAAAGTTGAAATTAACTGGTTGTTTTCTAGCATGCTTGCATGCGGTTTCTGAATTAAGAATTTGACGTTTATATCGTGTCAAACACTTGTTTAATGTTAAATTTTGACTGTTGCTAAAGAAAAAAAGAAAATAAATTTATTTAGCACAGACTAACAGACACAATATAATCTTATACACCATACAAAAAGTGTAAAGTCTGGCGTAAGAAGTTAGCAGGAAAGTGTGCCTCAAGGCTGCGCCAAAAAGGCCCAGTTCAGCAAAAATGCTAGACAACTAGTGCCTGACCCTGGTTTTCAACTGGTCTTGATGTGTGAGGTGACGGATGTAAATCTGCTTTATACTGCAAGGTGACGTGTGTATGTATACTTAAATTAAATAAAGTATAGTATTGAAGAGGGGGTAACTCTACTATGGTCAGTGTATTTCAAGCGATTGGAGCTGCAATAAGCTAGATGGAACGCTATATATGATGTAGATAATGCTGTATTCAGTAGTGCACCAATAAAAAAGGTTTGACCTAATTCTACCTAAGTAGATGCATACCATGCCATCAACAAAACCTACACCTCGTTTTTTTCAACCTGTTCCAGTTTTTACGTACAATATTTTTTCAGGTTCATATTTACACACAACTACGCATACATTAACAGGCAAACTTGACACAGGTACGAGTTAGACGAGTATGTCAAGTACTGACTACACAAACGCATTGAAAATATGAAAGATGTTTTTCCGCTTTTATGGGGAGCTAACGCGATTTCCAAACTCATTGAATTCAGGCTCTCTCGAACTCTCAAGCTTGCAGCATATATTTTGTATTTTAATACATTATAAATTATTCGTTGTGTTAGCACTGAAAGATTGTTTGTAAACAAGCTCGCTTTTTTGTTGCGTCAATATGTTTATGTGATTTAATAATTTTATGTATGTACTTTGTCTAGAGACTCAGATCTAAAGCACGTTCTTCTGAGTACCATTCACCCATCTTGTTGTAGGTAACCAGCATTACCTATCCTACTATATAAATATACTTATATATATCGGAGGAAGGTAGATGATTAATAATCAGGAACAAAGAAATATCGCTTGTAAACTTATGAATTTAGTTTTGATGCATTGGCAATATTTTGATACTGATTAAAATTTCGATTCGATTTTATTCCATTGGCAACACTTAATTTCTCCAATGTCCGATGCAAGCGAAGGATTAATCCTAGACACTCTAGGTAGTCTGCGATCCTAGAGCTTGGTGGAAGAGACGCAAAGGCGCGGGAACAAAGGTCAAGCACTGCTGGTTACCTGGAGAGACGTATGTCGCGATTATGTGTGAAAAGTGGAATTATTCGTGCATTTGCGTCTAAAATTTCTAAGGCTAGTGATTACAAATTGGCGCGTCAACTAACTGCTCGTAATTGGACAATGGATTGTCTCTAAACTGCATAAATTACCTACATTCTCTGCTTTGGTATGCATTTACCCACAGCAAGCCCGCAAGACCAAGGGTATATTGAAGATAGCCCTACTATTGCCGATATGTAAATTATAAATGCGAAAATTGGTATCGATATTTGATACTCAATCACGTTAGAACGACTGAACAGATCTGGATGAAATTTGGCACTGATGTAGTTTGTAGTCTGGAATACTTTTCATCCCGGTATAATGTGTCACTGGGATAAGAAATCACTTTTTACGCGAGCGATGCCGCTGGCAGAAGCTAGTTCTAAAACACGCCAAAACTAACTCAACGTATACCAAAACTAAACAATGTTCTAAATCAAGTTAGCAAGCACATTACACATCGTCGGAGCTAGAACAACTGTCATAAACATATTTCGCTGTAATGTTCCGGCCGAATGAAAACCATATATCTTTGTATGTATATGGAAATATGTAGGTATGTAGGTGTGTACCTCCTTTGCTGCTTAGCATGTTGGAAAGCTCTTTCATTTACGATTTTGGGCAAACGTTGTTAATAATAAACTGATTAATATTTCAAGAAGTTCAATCGAGTCAAGTAAGATCAACTTTCAACCAAGCGTTGAAACTACTGTAGTATAGGAAAACCAACTG
Organism: Orthosia gothica; assembly: GCA_949775005.1. Taxonomy (NCBI): domain Eukaryota; kingdom Metazoa; phylum Arthropoda; class Insecta; order Lepidoptera; family Noctuidae; genus Orthosia; species Orthosia gothica. The sequence goes on from OX459044.1 coordinate 9,836,335, forward strand.
TACCAGCCTAAGAGCCGGTTTCTGAATTGAGAATTTTGAGTTAAAAACGTGTCAAACACTACTTTTATGCCGAAGCTTGACAGGTTTTCAGAATAAAGTAGAGTTTGAGCTATCTTTATATATCTAATTAGCCAGGTATGTCCTACAGCTAGAGAAAAGCGTTTGTTAGCGGTTTCACTGTTTTTGCTGGCTTGACACTGACTTGACAACCCTAACAAACATAATAATTGTACGAGCATCGCCACATGATATGTATTGTTTTAGTTTTTACCTGAACAAGCATTTGGTAATACGCCGATTACTTGTGTACATTCGCTGACTAAGCTATCGCGCCCACCACGAATAATCTACTTTATAAGTATTCGTAACGTCAATCAATTACGGACAAATAACAGTGATTTTATTTCCTGTACACATCCCGTGTGATTCGTCCACCTATATACTACATCTCAGTGTACGGAGCTACTTCCCCGTACAATAATATAATACTAATAACTAAGCTTTACATCAATGCTGTAATGTATGTAACAAAACAAGATGATAACTGCAAAGTTAACACTTAACCCGGAGTTCAACATACATAACCTCATTTAACCTGAATGCGAGTATTAATAGAGGTGCCTTCAAACGGAAATTACCTGCACTGTTATACCACAGAGTATAGACAAATAGTACAGAAGGTCAGCTCCGTACAAGGAGAGAAAGCAAGTTATACTTATGTCAACTTAGCATCGATATACTAGCTACGCACCAGATTTGGCGATCCGAAAACTTTACTGCAATCCGTACACCTTACTTTAAACTATGTTGAACTGAATGCGTAAGCGCCATGATATTCGTGGCGCTTACGACGTTTAGATCGCGATTGTATCTCAATGTTATTTTGTTACTGCATTGCGTAATAATCAAAGCAAATCCTTAAACACCGACTTTTGTAGGCAACGCTAATTATAAGTATAGAAATCTACATGTTTGACACTTGTTTTTTAAGCTAAGTTCGGTTCAATCATTTTTTTTTATAAATATGTAGCAGAATCTTTTCTTGCGCATAATAAAAGCTTTACGACAACAAACGACAGTTAGGTGGAGTAAAAAAAAAAAAAAGATCTCCATCAGTCTCGAATCACGACCGAATGCCGATCCCGAGTGTGACTTCACTTGGTGTACGTGAATTATGTCTATGTGTGCGTGCGTTTTCACTCGTTTCATGAAGTCGACCTTCTGTACATTTCCTATTCTGAGGTTAAACTACCACGACACAGGTGTAAAGGAAACTAAACTGATTTTATAAACTTTGTGATACCGGTGGCTGACTCTGACAACTGGGATACAAGAGTAAATACAGAAAGTTCACTCCATACAATTTTAGGCCGAGTGGACTGTTTCACCACATCCAGATAAGTTTAAGTTTAATCCTCTGGCACATAACTTTTAACTTTAGTTTACTGAAAATTAGTTTTTTGTCCGTCAGGTAGATTAATAAAAAATATTGGACACGTATTTTTTTATTTTGAAACGAGAACTTAAAGTGACCACGACATAATTCGTTGAAATATCGTGTGACGTCATGCCGCTAGTACACTATACTGCCATAGACAGTGACTCCTGAACTTTGATGCGCTTTAACTTTGTAATTTTTTGTTGATTTGGTAAAGCACAAAATACGTGTCCAATATTATTTGACAATCTCACTGACGGACTACATAGAATTGTCATTTTTCTACCCAGGAAACATCCCTATTCTGTTTGATAGTTACTTAATAACTTGCCCAGTGGCAATTTTGCTTAATTAATAACACACTGGTCTCAAAATGTGAACAAAAACATCTGGAGGGAATCGGCATGTCCGGCGTTCGAAGACATGTAACATCTACCAACTCGCACTAGCAACAACACACAACCGAATGCCTTTCACATATAAGAAACCTGAAGACCAGCAACGGGAAAATTGAATCACTGATTTATGGTTATGATAACCATTTTGTGACGCAGCCTGAATTGCAAATACCGAAACCTCATGCAAAAGTCACTTGCATCTCCTAAAGTTTTATTGAGCAGCAAGGCAGCTTTTTACTTGAAGGCTTTCTTGTCCCAAAAGATTAACCTTCTGAACTCTCCTATAACTTGCCAAGTTCAGTAGGGGGTACCGTTAATAGTGCTTCTAAATAATCTCGGGTTTTGAACTTAGCCGGGTTATAATGTCAGTTGCATCGCTTGGCGTTGCGCTTTCATATAAGTTTGGGTAAAGTTGGGTTGGTATAGGTGAATGTGGAACTTGTTTGGGTAGTGGTCATGTAATAGTACATTACTGCAGCGGCCAGCATAAGAGGCATTGTTGGACGAACGTGTAAATACGTAAGTCCATCAATGCCTAGTTGTGGCCAAGGCTTGCATAATACTTATCTCAAATAATGCGCGGCAATTAAAAATAAGTAGTACCTAGAACTCATTTTGCCAATTAAAATGACTTTTCAAAATCAATGACGAACAACGAACAACAATTTTTTTTCCCGCGTTTAAAAAAACAAATGTACTCATTTTTTTTTCAATAAACGGCTTTTTATTTGCAAGCCAGTTCGTAATTTAAATAAAACCTTTGGTAAGTTACCTCCTTGGTTGCCATATTTAGGATTAAAAGATCGTTCCATTTTTAAATTACACGACTGATATCAGTTTACTATGGAATTTATTTGGCCGCTAAACCACGACAGATAAGGATTTTCATACAACTTTTTCCGGCCGCTGCTCGCATGTATTTGGCCAGTACAGCAATTTCGATTTATCTCGAAGAAGGTTGTTCAAAATAATGCTTAAATTTCCAAGCATGTTTGAGAAAAATATGTTTGTATTTGGAATTAATAACGTACTTTAAAAGTTACACTGTCTTATCATAATATCACGCTTTAATTCTTCCGAGTGTGGACAGTTATGTGCCCAGAAAATAGAGGCCTGTTGCCAATAATCATGCACAAATCCGGGCTTCATATTAAGGAAATTCTAGTAGAAAGTACTGGTACTTTCTACTACCACTTTTCCGAAATGGGTATTAAAACTAAACGCCCAGCTAAACAATCCCGCTACCTAATACTAGATAAAAGAAACATGCAGGCCATTATCACAAACTGGCATAATTACAGTTGCCAAAAATATCCATTCTTTTCTCAAATTAATTAAAAAAGTTATTTAACTTCATAGGGCTTTCTTGTCAACTACCACGACACAGGTGTAAAGGAAACTAAACTGATTTTATAAACTTTGTGATACCGGTGGCTGACTCTGACAACTGCGATACAAGAGTAAATACAGTAAGTTCACTCCATACAATTTTAGGCCGAGTGGACTGTTTCACCACATCCAGATAAGTTTAAGTTTAATACTCTGGCACATCATTTTTCACTAAAAGCGTAGTTTACTGCACATTAGTTTTTTGTCCGTCAGGTAGATTAACAAAAAATATTGGACACGTATTTTTCTTTTGACACGTAAAAATAAAGTGACGACGACATAATGCATTGAAACATCGTGTGACGTCACGCCGCTAGTACACTTTATACTGCCTTAGTACACTTTATACTGCCTTAGTGACGTCACAAGCCTCTACACCTGAACTTTGATGCGCTTTAACTTTGTACATTTTTGTTCATTTGGTAAAGCACAATATACATGCCCAATATTATTTGACAATCTCACTGACGGACTACATAGAATTGTCATTTTTCTACCCAGGAAACATCCCTATTCTGTTTGATAGTTACTTAATAACTTGCCCAGTGGCAATTTTGCTTAATTAATAACACAGTGGTCTCAAAATGTGAACAAAAACATCTGGAGGGAATCGGCATGTCCGGCGTTCGAAGACATGTGACATCTACCAACTCGCACTAGCAACAACACACAACCGAATGCCTTTCACATATAAGAAACCTGAAGACCAGCAACGGGAAAATTGAACCACTGATTTATGGTTATGATAACCATTTTGTGACGCAGCCTGAATTGCAAATACCGAAACCTCATGCAAAAGTCACTTGCATCTCCTAAAGTTTTATTGAGCAGCAAGGCAGCTTTTTACTTGAAGGCTTTCTTGTCCCAAAAGATTAACCTTCTGAACTCTCCTATAACTTGCCAAGTTCAGTAGGGGGTACCGTTAATAGTGCTTCTAAATAATCTCGGGTTTTGAACTTAGCCGGGTTATAATGTCAGTTGCATCGCTTGGCGTTGCGCTTTCATATAAGTTTGGGTAAAGTTGGGTTGGTATAGGTGAATGTGGAACTTGTTTGGGTAGTGGTCATGTAATAGTACATTACTGCAGCGGCCAGCATAAGAGGCATTGTTGGACGAACGTGTAAATACGTAAGTCCATCAATGCCTAGTTGTGGCCAAGGCTTGCATAATACTTATCTCAAATAATGCGCGGCAATTAAAAATAAGTAGTACCTAGAACTCATTTTGCCAATTAAAATGACTTTTCAAAATCAATGACGAACAACGAACAACAATTTTTTTTCCCGCGTTTAAAAAAACAAATGTACTCATTTTTTTTTCAATAAACGGCTTTTTATTTGCAAGCCAGTTCGTAATTTAAATAAAACCTTTGGTAAGTTACCTCCTTGGTTGCCATATTTAGGATTAAAAGATCGTTCCATTTTTAAATTACACGACTGATATCAGTTTACTATGGAATTTATTTGGCCGCTAAACCACGACAGATAAGGATTTTCATACAACTTTTTCCGGCCGCTGCTCGCATGTATTTGGCCAGTACAGCAATTTCGATTTATCTCGAAGAAGGTTGTTCAAAATAATGCTTAAATTTCCAAGCATGTTTGAGAAAAATATGTTTGTATTTGGAATTAATAACGTACTTTAAAAGTTACACTGTCTTATCATAATATCACGCTTTAATTCTTCCGAGTGTGGACAGTTATGTGCCCAGAAAATAGAGGCCTGTTGCCAATAATCATGCACAAATCCGGGCTTCATATTAAGGAAATTCTAGTAGAAAGTACTGGTACTTTCTACTACCACTTTTCCGAAATGGGTATTAAAACTAAACGCCCAGCTAAACAATCCCGCTACCTAATACTAGATAAAAGAAACATGCAGGCCATTATCACAAACTGGCATAATTACAGTTGCCAAAAATATCCATTCTTTTCTCAAATTAATTAAAAAAGTTATTTAACTTCATAGGGCTTTCTTGTCAACTCGACAGCTGACGTTTCTTTTTACAAAGTTCTTTTCAGATCAAGCCCTTATTTGGAGTGAAACTAGGACAAGTATCCCCTTAATAAGAGTGCTTCGAATCGCAAAAAAATAAATAAAAAAAATATACTAAAAACACTTTTCATGTTTTTCAGTTTAAAATGGGTGGTATGTATACTAATAAAGTGTACCTTAATAATAATAATTTTAAACAAGCTTTTATTAGACTATAAAGTACGAAATTGTCCTAACAGGCATATTCAATCAATGTTTGGACAGCGGCACGTTTCCTGACTTAATGAAACACAGCAAAGTAGTACCAATTTTCAAATCAGGTTGTAAGAGTGATCCCTCTAATTATAGACCTATATCCGTGCTTCCAGCATTGAGTAAAATCTATGAAAAAATCATGCTGGATCAGATGTTGTCTCACTTCAATTCAAATGAGATCCTGCATAGTCAGCAGTTTGGTTTCACGAAAGGTAGGTCGACTACGGACGCGGCGCGGGAGTAAAACTCATCAGTCACATTTTGGAATCTTGGGAGAAGTCCCAGGATGCCATTGGCATTTTCTGTGATCTCTCAAAAGCGTTCGACTGCGTCGACCACAACACACTGATCTGTAAATTACACCACTACGGAATTCGAGGACAAGCTGCTGATCTTGTGCTTTCATATTTATCAAACAGACAGCAAAAAGTGAATGTTAATGGGGTGACGTCCTCCGGGTCTCTAGCCAAATTATCGGATATAATTCTATTTGCTGATGATACTTCGCTACTTCGCTTCGCGTCAACGAAAGTCTTATTATTCTCACAAAATGGTTCGCAGTTAACAATCTTTTACTGAATGCGACAAAAACTAAATGTCTTAAGTTCTCTTTACCAAATGTACCACAACGAGACCTAAATTTGAATCTTGACGGCAAAAGTCTTGAAGTTATAGCTGAAACTGTATTCTTAGGGATTTCTATCGATTCAAAACTGCAGTGGGGCGCGCACATTAGAACTCTTTCGGGTAGGTTAAGTTCAGCTGCATATGCAGTAAGGAAAATAAGGCAGTTAACCGATGTAGCCACAGCTAGGTTAGTATATTATGCTTATTTCCACAGTATTATGTCTTATGGCATTCTGCTGTGGGGATCAGCAGCAGATGTTGACTCAATTTTCATCTTACAAAAGAGGGATCCGCGCGATCTATAAAATGGGTCCTCGCGAGTCCCTTAGAGAAAAATTTAAAGAAATCGATATACTGACTCTACCTTCACTCTATATTTTGGAATGTATTTTGTATGTCCGCAAAAATCGAGGGCTTTTCAAAACTAGAAGCGACTTACATAATTTAAATACACGCAGTAAGCACGAAATTGTAATACCCAAATTCAGATTAACAAAAACTAGCAAGTCTTTTTATATAAACAGTATACGCTTTTATAACAAGTTGCCAAAGTCAGTTATAGAACTGACCGATGGAAAGTTCAAAAACTACATCAAACGTGTCCTTGTTAAAAAAGCATATTATAAAATCAAGGACTACGTTGAAGATAAAAATTTTGGCTTTAGCTCCTTCTGCGCATGCGGCTTCCCTGGTAACTCATAAACGGCACAAATATGTGGTTGTCTCTAACTATTCTCAATCTCATTAATTCATTGTTTTTTTTTCCTTCTTTTGATTATTCTTTTTACAATGGTTTTCAATCATCTTCATAGCCCTTTGCTAAAAATAGTGACAGCACTGATAACAATATTTGTGCCACATGTTAGCTTTAGTCTTTTTTTTATTTTACTTTTGTATAGATTCCTTTACCGATTATTTTGTAAATGTGTGGCCTTCTAGATGCTTGTTAACTTTTTAACTCGTTTTATTTTCTTTTGTTTAAATAATATGTAATCTTTTTTTTTTGTTTTCTTACGACTTATTGTCGGGTCTACGTTGTCCCCACATATCTAAGTACTAATGCTGTAACAAGGAAATATTGTAAAACCAAACCATTTTTTTAAAAGAGTAACCATGGAGTTTCTTGCCGGTTCTTCTCCATAGGAAACGACCAACCCGAACCGTGCACATTGTCGACGTTTTATAAGTGCCCATGTAGGCATATATGAAATAAAAAAAATGTTTTTTTTTTTTTTTTTTGAAATTGTATAGCAATGAGCCTAAATACGATGGTGCTCTCTTTTCTGGTTGATGAGTTGCTATTTATTTATTTGGCCAACCAATATTTGTATATATAAATTTCGATCATTTAAATTTCAAGTTTTTAGGGTTCTGTACCCAAAGGGTAAAAACGGGACCCTATTACTAAGACTCTGCGGTCTGTCTGTCTGTCTGTATGTCTGTCACCAGGCTATATCTCATGAATCGTGATAGCTAGACTGTTGTAATTTTTACAAATGATGTATTTCTATTGCCGCTATAACAACAAATACTTTAACTACATTTAAATACTAAAAACAGAATAAAATAAATATTTAAGTGGGGCTCCCATACAACAAACGTGGTATTTTTGCCGTTCGCGCGAGTCCGACTCACACTCGCCGGTTTTTTATGTCTAAGTTTATTATTACAATGTCTTAAAGGTTAGCACCGCATGCCCCATAAAATAATAGTGCTATAATCAAATAAAAATCTAAAGGCAAATTTACGTCAACTTCAAAACAAAATTAAAATCAAAAACATCAAAACCAAACCACAATTAAAATAAACCTCAAGTCAAAATTAAATTAAAAGTAAAAAAAAACAATAAAATTAAAATAGAAAATTAAATTAGATTAAAATGCTCCATCATGGTACCAGCTCCATAGAGACATATTATTTCAATGTTTATAAATAAACAAGTACGGTTAGTTACAAACTAATCTGATACCATGCTTGAAAAGTCGGTTACTAGTTGCGAGACACACATTCGTAAACAAGGTAATATAAAGCTTGTAAAAACAATTCTTAGAGCTACCTTAGCAGAAGAAAAAAAAAAAACCGGCCAATTGCGAGTCGGACTCGCACACGTAGGGTTCCGTACTTGGTAAATTGCGGTTTACGATTTATGACGTATTAAAAAAAAACTACTTACTAGATCTCGTCCAAACCAATTTTCGGTAGTAGTTTACGTGGTAATGTACATCATATTTTTTTTTTAGTTTTATCATTCTCTTATTTTAGAAGTTGTCACCCCTGTGGTGGGGGACACAATTTACCACTTTGGAAGTGTCTCTCGCGCAAACTATTAAGTTTAGACAAAAATTATATTAGAAACCTCAATATAATTTTTGAAGACCTATCCATAGATACCCCACACGTATGGGTTTGTGGAAAAAAAAATTAGTTTCAGTTTCAAGTATGGGGACCCCCAAATTTTTTTGTTTTTTTTTCTATTTTTGAGTGAAAATCTTAATGCAGTTCACAGAATACATCTACTTACCAAGTTCCAACAGCATAGTTCTTATAGTTTCGGAAAAAAGTGGCTGTGACATACGGACGGACAGACAGACAGACAGACATGACGAATCTATAAGGGTGCCGTTTTTTACAATTTGGCTACGGAACCCTAAAAATAACAAAGCTGGCACCAGAAAACACAATTCTAAATAAACGCGACGTTTCAATTACCCAGTGAAATACAATACGTATATTTCCGACTCGAAATACCAACTTTATAAATTCAAAAAGTAAATTCCATTTAGCGCAGTCCGACACTCGAGCGGAGCGGGGAAAGCGAAGTGAGCGGAGCGAGCGAAACGCTCTTTGTTACGTCTAATTACATACGTTATGTGTGCACTGACGACTGCGAATCGCGCTTCATTTCCCTCTGGTACTCTGCTTAGCTGCATTTAGCTGCTGGAACAGCTACAGATGTAACTCATTTCGAGTTTTGGTCGGCGGTTGTAGTTAATTTGTTAAAGTTATGTAGTGCTGTTAGGGTATATTAAGATCCATTAGGATTGGGTTAAAATGTATTTTCTATGATGTTTGTTTCCTAATTAAAGATGACACAAAATGAACTTGATTTCAAACGGCTTGTCTAAATAGCCGTTTGCAATCAAGTTTCGTTTGTCAGAACAGTCTTTACAGTAGCAGAATAAAAATAATACAAAATCTTTTAGTCTAGCATTTTAAGTTCGTGCCAAAATGCTAGACTAAAAGATCGAACAAACATGCAAATTAATTACCTAAAGCGTAGAATGATTGTAGCTAGGTTGCTCTTCTTTGATAGTTTGAATTGGGCTGCCTCAAAATGCTGTTAAAAGATTTTTTTCGTTTACTTAATTTCAACAGAATCGGTTCACAAAGAAAATGAGGGTTTAGTAACTTTGAGGCATATTATTTGCAATAAAAAAGATTTTTTAAATCGGACCACTCTGTAAATAGTTATTAAATAAATAAAATAAAAAAGCTTGTATTAATTCCTTACTAAGTACAAAGATTTAAAATAGTATCACTACGAGTGAAAAAAAAAATCGGCTTAAATTATTGTGTTAGTAAAAAGTACAAAAAAACTTAGCTTAATATTTGTTAGTTTTCTGTCTCTATCTCAGTGTAATGACCTCCTGAGGCGGTAAAAGCCACCTCCAAATGATTCCATTTTTAGCGAAGTCTGGCTGTCCTGGCCCAAAGGTTTCCAGCAGTTTTGGCAATGTCTCCACACCAAAAATAGAAAAATAAAAACGTTATGCGTATTTTTTTAATAATTTTTTTTAATACTTGTCGAATTGAGAACCTCCTCCTTTTTTTTCGCCGGTTAAAAAGTGAGAAAATATTTACTTTCGAGGCTGGTTGCATAATACCCACTCTCAAAGACTTAATCCTGCACATGCGCTACCCGGAGTGAATAATCCGAGCTATCGCCACGGTCCAGCAAAGTCCTGGCATAAATATACATGGGTAAGGAAAAAAGAAGTGGGTTCTTTGTTCCTTACCCGAAGGCCACAGCCAACGAACTTTCCCCAAAAAAACACAGTTAAAACAAAAACACAGAAAGAGCAATTTATTTTACAAATTGTTACGACATCAGCAGGTACACAGTGTCACGAAAGAGCCCGAAGGCGAACCATAAATTAAATTCTATTACCAACTGAACAAAGTTAGCGAAAACCGTTTCGTCACAAATTGCTCTTTTAAAATCGTCGAATAACCAAAAATCCAGGAATTCCGCTCGCAAGTTCCAACTTAGGAAATAGATCCATTTCTTTTTGTAACTTAATCACAAAGAAGTTTGCCAACTTTAAAAGTTTGCGGAACTTGGTCTCGGCGTACGCGTAAAATAAAAATAAAATCGTTTTGGAGACACTGTATAAAAAGTTTCGTTCCCGAGACTGTTGTTTAAATACCCGGCTAGTATTTTTTCTAGAAAACCAAACCCTTTTGTGACTAGAGTGAGTTTCACAGCGCCTCCTAACTTCTAAAATCTAGTTTTGAGATCTAAACGATCTGGTGAGAATGTGTGTATTGTAGTTTCATAGACAGTGTGCAATAACTTTATTGTGTTGTGTGAAACCCTTTTTAGTTTTGTTATTTGGTTACCAGTACCGTCGCGTCGTATAGAAATTTGCTGTGTATTTTTGTTGAAACAACAGTTGTTTACGGCATTATGAAACACGTTATTCGCTCCCAAAGCTTAGCGACAATACATGGTATGTTCCAACTTTTACAGCCAACGTTATAGAAAACATAACGGCCAACTTTGAGGAAGTCAATTCCCATCAAAACTTGGAAGTCTACTAAGATTTAGATAGACTTTAAAATAGGAAGTTGGTCCTCGTTGAAACCTCGTTTTAGTCAAAGTTTCCGGCTCGAAGGACCAAACTACTTTTTACGAGACTATAAGAAAATCGATCTTGGCTTACTTAAGGATGAGTTGTTTTAAAATTTTCGTTTCGGACGCAGGTACTGAAATTCATTTACATTGCTTGATGATAAAAAGATTTTGCACAAGAGTTAAAGTTAGCTATTTTATTTGCCAAGTTTTGATTAAGTTTAAGGTATATATACTAAATACAAATGTTACTCTTGTATGTTACATAATAACATTCAAAACAGCATCTCTAAACGAAACTACCCACCAAAGTGTAATAAAACACAGTTCCAACAGCCATCCTTTACCGCAACTAAAATTGAATCTGAGAAGCTATTTCAAAATAGTGTACAATAATTCAGTTGAAGCACGCAATAGTAGCAATAAACGAGTACATTTGAATCGCCGTAAGGTAGGGTAGTTTGTTAATATTTGATCGCGCCGTGTCTCGTTGCACCTTGGGGATCATTTATCGCTCGGCCACCGCACCGGGCGGACGTCTTGCGGTCGCTGTAGCCGTTTATTGCGGGCACTAAGATGTTTGGAGGTAAATTGCTGAGAATGGCTATTTGGTTCTCAGATGTTGAGATTGTTATATCAAATTAGCTGTTAGAGGGATGTGCTAACTAGAAATGGGCTAGAGGTGGTAAACAAGTATTTGTGTTTGAACTGGATTGATTTCGGCTAACGGTTTCTAAGATTGAATCTTAACATATTTCCTAGCCAGAACCATGTGCTTTTTTTAATGGCACTGTCATACACGTCCCTTAGTATCTCTGTACATAAAGTTACAATTCTATATACATATTTCGTCATTTAAGTTTTATCACACCAAAGCACTATAATATGAGACAGTAATTAGACGGTCTGATAGGCATTATGATTGATGCATACAGCCTTAATTGGCGTAGGCAAGGCGATAATTACTTTATCACCGGTTCGCGCGCAGCTGCGCAAATTTGACTGTTTAATGAGATTAAATAACGCTAAATGATAGGTTTCTGTTAAATTGGAGGCATCATGTGGTGGTCTTCTGCTATTACGGTATTTGTAGTAGTAAAAGGTAGAGAGAGATCATGAGATACATTAAAAGAAATAGCGAGATGATTGGGCTTTCTTTAAAGAAAGACATCACCAAGAAATCGAAAAAAAATGTTTTAATATATAATATGTCGGCAGAGGGCTCTCCTCAATAAATTCGAGTTCATGCTCCATGTGTCTCAGAGAGTCTCTCTTGGGTCTAGTGGGCGTCATGTTGGGTTTAATGCTGGCACAAAGCAGGTAAAGTAAATGCCGTCCGAGATAGTCCTTGGTCCAACAACGAAGCAGCGGATTCGGTCACCAATGTTTCGCTTTCTTTCAACAAAAACACACTTATTCAAGTTCATACACGCCACTTTAGAATACCTCCAAACTCTTTTCCTCACAACTCTTTTCAACCCCGAAACGAGCGTCTGCGCGTTTTCTTTCTAACTCTAGCACAACAATGGCGGGAGAACCCAGCTCAGGGCGCCAGCATAGACACCCCCGCCTCATCATTGGCCCACGAACTCATCCGGCAAAGTATTGCTTTTAACATCCAATCGAATTCAAGTGTTTTGACATAAGAAAAATGAAGTGTTGTCAATCGAATAAAATCGAATTGAAATTTGAATCAGAAGCTTATGTTGCCAATTAAACAAAACTGAATTAATAAGTTTACAAGCGAAATTTCTTTGTTCCCAACTATTAATCATTTACCTTCCTCCGATATATAATTTATTGCACACCAATATAAAAATAATAAGACATATGGAAACTGACGTATTTTTACCAGACTACCCCAGAATAAGAGTGAAAATATTACCCTTTTAAAAAAAAAAGTATTTAAAAAAGGGTAATGAATAAGGAATTTTTTATTAAACTTCTTTTAATTTGTTGAGTAACAACGACTTTCGAAAGAGACAAAGTATTTCTGCGTTTACGCAAAAGCTCTTTTAAATTCTTTAGGATAGGTAGTAATAGGTACTAATTAGAATTGGAAAAAACGTATAAGAATGTGAATTACTCATTACAATTATCAAAAAAATCTTTGGACATAATTCATCAAACGAATTCATATATATTAATTGCCAAGGCAGAGATGTGTCCACAATTTCAGCATACGGACTTATAAACAGCTGATAACGAAATTAGGTCCTCACGGTAAAAGGGGGAGGCAAATGGCGACAGCTTTGACCGAGGGTTTTTCATCAGGAAAACTCAATTATCTACTTATATCCGGTCTGGTGGAAATGTTAGCAGCCTGAAGCTGTTTTTTTATATATTTTATAGGCTCGCGCTTGACCACCATCTCACCTGTTGGTAAGCGATGATGTGGGCGACGGTGAAACACGCTTGCCTAGAAATAACCTATTCACTCTTGACACAAAGACTCCTAGTTTGTAGCTGTCGGGAAACACCTCCGGCAGGGAATTCTACTGCTTAGCTGTACGAATAACAAAAGTCTCCCAAAATGTTTTTTGCGTAAGGGTGTGTTTTTCGGTTTTCCCAAATCCATTATTTATCTTATTTTTGTGTTGGATCTTAAGTTTTATAATTTTGAAAAATGACAATGCAAATTCATAAATTTTGACAATTGAAATAGCCTGTGGTGTTTATCAAGATTATAATAAACATTAACTTTTGTGCATTGCTATTTTCAGTGGCACAATTCAGGTTGATAACGAAAAAAAAAGCAGCATCCAAACTAATATTATAAATGCGAAAGTAACTTTGTGTCTGTGTGTTTGTTATGTTTTCAGATTTTGATTTTAAGGCTGAGTGGCTACTGCGCATTGTATTCCAGATTTGATTTTGATAAGGAACAATTTGAATTTTCTTCAATGTAGACCAAGACCCGTAGAACCAACTCAGTTAAATTGGTCCTCGGAGTCTGAATATTTATGAATCCACTGCGAATAAATCTGAGAACTCAGTAGGTCTATGTGACTGCATATCTAGTCTATTCTCAACTTTGTTAACGTCGACTTACAGTTTACCCGGATACTACTGATCACGAGAGCTTTACACACAACCCTTTAGTATTATAGGTATATGACTTAATGGAAGAAAGAAAACGTATTTATTTGGGACACGTAATGTAACACACAATGTAGGTTCCATCGATGCACTATTCTTAATTTATTTCATCTTAAGAATAGCCAACGTAGTATGCGTCAGCCTCATATATTTGATATCCTATCCTCAACTTTAAATACCTTATGTAATATCCCCCTTACACGCATGGCAAGCCTGTACAATGAAAGGTTCATCTCTTTAGACAGTCCTATTGATGTTTTTTCAATGAAATTCATAACATTCAAACACTCCCTATTGAGTGATGAGCATTAAGGCGCCGATTCCCTTGAGTAGCTGATTTTAAAATGAGAATCACGTCTAAACGGCTACTCGTAATTTTTTGGAAAAAATATATGTTATATTAGACCATTTTCTTAATAATTTAATCTAAGCAAATTTTGAGTTTTATTCGAATAACATAGTGTAATTAATTTGTAAAGTTATGTCTAAAACGGACAATAACACGACAAACGCACCAAAACCGCTGGGCGTATTTTAATAAAATTGACACCATCTTAAAGACAATTTAATTATCTATGTTTTGATCTGAAGCTTTTTTTTTAAAGTCATAGAATAATAAGTAAAGTACAAAAAACTACTAAATTTTGGGTCGCGCGGGTGTGAAACGAGTGCGCGTTTTGTTCCCTCAAGGTCGTTGGCGTTAGTCGTCGTCTTAAGAGTTTGACTCAAACTCTTAATGCTAATTACTCTTAACTGATATATTGTGATAAATGTTTAACTAGTTTAGTTGTAGTCTTAATTTTCAATTTTGTAAATATCATGCATACCTATAACATGATTGCTATGTAATTTTGACTTTAAATGTATTCTTTTTTGTATGGTTTTAAGCAGTTGTACTGTTGATGTGCTTAAAAAAATAAAACAACATATCTATTTTTTTTTAATGTTGAATAAAGACAGTATCATTGTGTGCTGTATCATTGGCTACGCCATATAGGTCCAGTTTAACAAAACGCCAGACATCTAGTATCTAGTTCCTGACGCTGGTTGACTTACGACACTACAATTTTGCAAAAGAATAAACGGAACCTCAATTCGTTGTTAAACGTCTCTATACTGCTCTAAGGATTAGGAGGCCAAATCAGAACCACAAATTCCGCCGCCATACTTATTCATTATTCCATGGTGGGGTTCCTCCAACAGTAAACAATGCCATAAACTTTAATTAATCAATACTAAAACCAGGGATCAGCACAATACATGCAAATAGCGAACGGTTCCGTACATAATCTCCGATTTAAATTTACAATGATCGTTATGGCTGATACGTTAAAACAAATCCGAGTTGGATCGGGTTTTAAGCTCTCCTAAATTGATTGTACAGGTTTTCTGTAGGTATAGTTTAAATAAAAGGTAATCCTGTTGTGTGTGTGTGTGTGTGCAAGCATAAAAAATAGTAACAAAATTATAATGTGTGAGTTGATTTCAGTCACCATGACAGTCAATTTGTTGTTTCGAGGTGGAGACGAGTTGGAGGACGCAACTTGAAATTTGGGCCTTAGTCTTGAAAACTTGCATAGGTGTATAAGAGTATTTTATTTTATACTCTAGAAGATAAGTAAGATCCCCGTCTTGTCAATTTGGAATGATTGAAAAAGCTTCAGCAGTGAATGAACGTAGAATTTGTATGCATTCCCATAATTTAATACACGGGAAAGATATTTCTAGTGAATGTACACACTGATCAAATCTTCATATGAATGTAATTCGCGAATAAAAATGGAGTGTATTCGATTTGCATTTGTAAGATTTACACACGATATTTTAGCACCATTTTTAACAAACCTCATTTTTCATATTCAAGCTCGAGGAACCCTAAAAAGTTTTCACTTTGAACTTTTAAAAAACGAACGTTACCCCTTTCACCGCTACACGACAAAAACAATATAAAAATTTCGCATAAAATGTTCACCTATTCTCTACTCGCCTAATTTTCGGGGTAACAAATCTTTCTTTTAAAAATGGCGGCACATTCTTTGTGGCTGTACAAAGAATTAGAGCTGCTTAGATTTATACGGGAGACGTGGCCGTGTGCTTTGGAATAGGATATGCATTTTAATAACGTCTTAGCTGCCGGTTTTATTGCAGACATATTTTTAATGCATAGGTGTCACGGGTTAAAAATGATAGCTTTTCGGTAGAATTTGTGGGATGTGATTTTATATGTCTGTGCCTGAATTTATTCATAAGTCGTCTAGAATAATTCAGTATATTCATACGGATCGTGTGTTTTGCAATTTTAACTAAATTATTATGAAGACATAATTTAAAGACCATACTAATAATTCCTCTTCTATTCATATACCCTCGCTTACAGAGGGGAGGCCCGTGTCCCAGCAGTGGGAACATTGCAAGGCTGATGATGATGAGACTTATGTTATAAATGCAGAAGTGCCTCAATCTATCTGTTTGTTAAGTTTTCATACCTAAACCACTGAACCAATTCTTGATGAATTTTGGTATAGAGACAGATTTAAACTTGGACATAGGATACGTTTTACCTCGGGAATATATTTGAGGTACGGGCAAAGACGTTGGTTGGAACTAGTTATTAAATAAGCTTGTTCTTTATAGCACTGTAAATCCTCCTGACCTATTTTTAGAACTACTGTTCTGATTAAGTCCATTTAGCTTTTAAATAAAGATTTATATTGCTCGCATATCCGATCGAAAATAATATTTTATAATTCAAAATGCGTGTTGATACTTGGAATAAGCGATTCTTGAGTATCGTCCGCATCGAACGTGTTAATGTATAATGTACTATTGTATAATCAAAAGCCTGGTCGTTTATGATTCCTCGCGAGATTTAATATATGTAGAATTGGCCATTTACAAATTATATTTAGGACATTTAAAACATGACAACGTAAAGATTAAAATGTGATGAAAACATTATTTTACATCAAAGACGAATACATAAAATTCATAAATAAACCGTAATACTTTTTGTTTGTTCATTCATCCATGTTTTACATAAAACATTAAAAACAGGTATGTATTTTACATTTTTTCTTAACAAAATACTACCAACTTTAATAAACTTTGATTAACAAAGCAATGATTAAAAATAAATGTACTCTTTGCGCTGTAGCACGGTGCGGGTGACAGTTTCAATAACATTTTTACGCATATACGTATACGCATTTTTTGTAGTTTAACGTCATACAGGCAACTATGGTATGACGTTAAACTACAAAAAAACCGGCTAAGTGCGAGTTGGACTCGCGCACGAAGGATTCCATACTTGGTAAATTGCGGTTTACGATTTATGAAGTATTAAAAAAAAAATACTTACTAGATCTCGTTCAAACCAATTTTCGGTGGTAGTTTACTTGGTAATGTACATCATATATTTTTTTTAGTTTTATCATTCTCTTATTTTAGAAGTCACTGGGGGGGGAGGGACACATTTTACCACTTTGGAAGTGTCTCTCGCGCAAACTATTCAGTTTAGAAAAAAAATATATTAGAAACCTCAATATCATTTTTGAAGACCTATTCATAGATACCACACGTATGGGTTTGATGAAAAAAAAACATTTTTAGTTTCAGTTTCAAGTATGGGGACCCCCAAATTTTTTGTTTTTTTTTCTATTTTTGAGTGAAAATCTTAATGCGGTTCACAGAATACGTCTACTTACCAAGTTTCAACAGCATAGTTCTTATGGTTTCGGGAAAAAGTGGCTGTGACATACGGACGGACAGACAGACAGAAATGACGAATCTATAAGGGTTCCGTTTTTGCCATTTGGCTACGGAACCCTAAAAATGCGTATACGTACGTATATATGCGTAAAAAATGTTATTGAAACTGTCACCTGCACTAAAGCGCAAAGAGTGTAGAAGACTATCTAATAAATTCGATCCTTCACCAACAAGACTCACTCTCTCACAAAAAAAGTAAAAATCAATACCTGCCAACACAAAAATATGGAAATCATCAACAATAGAAATCTAACATGAAACCGTTAGCTGAGATATAAAAATCTGTGGACGAGCTTATAATCCTCGGAGAGTTTGCATCGGTACAAGTCCGGACTCGGGGCGAACTGGAGATTATTCACCTATGAATTTTTCATCTCAACTCAGCCGGGACAAGTAAACCTTTTATTATACATTTGCTTTTGCGATAGGTTTATAAAGCTCTTTGAAATGTTTTATTTGCTCGATTTTATTTTGTATAATGGTTGTGAATTTAGATGTTTTTATTCGAAAATTGACGCGGGTTTGGTAGGGTGAATTCGTGTTAATTTCGGATGACGACTAGCGGGTTAATAATATTTTTGGGAACGAATGGTAAAACTGTTAAAAGACGTTTTTTTATGCTACATTAAGATAGTGGTTTTATTCACGCTCGATCACGTTAACGTAAACGACAATTTGTATTGAAACTGGATAAGCGCCGTCCGAGAAACCTCTTTTTTTGTATACATTTTGACATAAGAGATCGTTTACGTTATCACGAGTGACTACGTTAAAAAACTCGGCATAAGCAAACTGATTATTTGTCGTAACAACATGTGTAGGTAATAAACCACCCATATAGTTATTGTGAACAATTTACTAGTACTACAATTTTTTTTTGCATACACAGTTTAAAATCAAACGCAATTCAAACCCATAATTAATCCAAATCCAATACCGTACCTAAAAATAATTATCGCTAATCCAAACTCAGAAAAGGTGCTTAAAAATCGCGTAAAAAAATCATCTAGGATAAAAATCATAAGTGGCATTTACCGGCACGCGATATGAAGGTTTTACTGCACTTTTTTACTATGCCTCGTTTATTATAAACTTTATGGTAGCATAAAGCATAGAATAATGGCGTATTTTTATAACCAGATGCGATAAAACACCTTTTATGTGGGTGATAACATCGGTATTTAACATTCGGCATGGATATTGCATTAGTGCCCGGATTACGGCTAGATTGTTGTCTAGGATATTAATGGTTGTGTTGAATGGTCAGTGGGGTTTGGTTAAGTGTTTTAGGTTTCTGGTAAGCCGAGTTTTGAAGTTCATATAATTGGAATCAACGTTTAACAGAAGGCAATTTTAAACCACGTCTTGAATCAGAAGCCGTTTAAGGTGGATTCACTGAATTGATTAAGAAGAAAATCTACCAGTTTCAAGCTTCTAGAAGCCTGAGAAAAGGGCCTAATGTAATGTTTAATTTTTTAACAACAGCCTGATAGAGTAAGACTTACCAGATTCCTGCTAATCAACTAATTTCGTATAACTAATTGTATATAGTGGTTTTGATTTAGCTTGGCAATAGCGGTCATTGACCTACCTATGTTAAGATGAAAAAAAAACGGTTATTGAATCATAAAGCCATTCAAAATGGACATGTATTGCAATCCTCATCATATTTACAGTAGAAAAACAAAATATATTTTATTGTTTGGGTTCCTACGAAGAGATAAAAAGGAAAAGGGTAATGACCGCTATTGACATGCTAAAATGAATCAACTATAGGATTAAACCTAAACTAGAGAACCAAAG